>BSBN01000047.1:30267500-31517500 GCA_027924645.1 Cunninghamia lanceolata
ATCAATCACATCCTCAACATCATGAAATGTTTGTTCTTCCATCATGGGGGTATTTATGATGTCTTGCAAAGATGTTGATTCACCCTTTGTAAAGTAAGTGTGCAATGGATTTTCTGATGTTTGCATATCAGTGCTATTCAAAGCACTAGAACCCATTAGTCTACAACTTCTCCTTACAAAGATGTTTCTAGTAGGACAGCGGGTTATACAACTCATGCAAAGTCCTATAACACTCAATGCACTAACCAATAGTATAATCAATAGGATTAAGGTAATTATGCTTGTTGAAATACACAATGTGTAATTGCAAACATTGAGATTTTGAATGCAAGGATGTCAAATGATGCAACACTAAAATTCAAAATCAGATTTGAATGAATGTTTATGAGAGAAACAAAATCTGAAATAAAATTTTGACTACAAACTCTAGCTTTGCCAATAACTAGGTTATAGAAAAAAATACAAGTTTCAACAAAACCCTAGCAAATGAGATCTTCAAATGCAAGATGTGATATCATGAAATGATTAATTGTTGTAATATGGATCAGATCTAATGTATAAATTAGAAAATCAAAATGTTTCAATGATATGCAATGAAAATAATGCAATATTATGCCTTTATGCAAGTCTAGAATGCTTTTTTTTTTTCATATTTTCCAAATTTATGCAAGATCTTTCAATGAATAATGATAGGTATGATATGAATTAATGCAAGATTTAATTTCAACACTCAGCAAGATGCAAATTCTTGATGCTATGGGTTCACCAAAATGTTACGTATGGAAATGATGCAAGCTAGTTTGTGTACACTAGATCAAACCCTCTTCCACAATAACATTCAAGGACAAAACCGAGCCAAGTCACTACAAGATGAAAGAGGACTCGGCTATTGATTTTGCGCTCAAGAGTGTTATGGAAAGATATGATTTAACCAAGCCTTTTATCAAACCCTAGGTTAAATATGAGTAAAACCCTAGTTATAAGACAATCAGCTTGTAACAGACAAATGACAACAGAAACCCAGAATATGAAAGTACAAAGATGATCAGAGAGATATCAAAACATCTACCATGGAAGCTGAAAAGTCGAAGGACTTCAGGGTAGGCACCCAAGTCCAAAAAGTCAGGATCTTCAAAAACTCAGAACTAGAGAAATGTCGCATAGTGTCCAAATGTCAGATTCAGTGTTTGTTTCAGCAGGACTCCAGAGCGGGCACCCAAGTCTTCCGCAGAGGAATTTCTACAAATTGCTTTCAGATCTCGAAACCCTTTCCCTTAAACAACCTTCTTGTACCTTCACTTCTTTAGACTTCGCACCTGTAACCTGCACTCAAGAAGAAAAGGGGTTTGGGGGTTGTGGTGCTTGGCATTTGCCTCAGTCAAATCTCGGGATAACATTCAAGCTTCCCAACACTGTTGTTAGAGAGAGAGCGTGCCCTAGTAGGGTAGAGGCTTAGGATAAACCAAATGATTAAATGATTAAAACAATAATGATGTCACTTCGGAGGTGAAGCCCTTAGGAGAATGAAGATCCTTCAACTCATAAGGAGATGGATTATGATTCCAAATCTGCAACAACACACACAATACAAACACAAATCTACAACAATAACACATTGAATGCTTTGAATGCTCTTTGCTCCAATATCATAAGTTTGCAATATCCATCTCTAGGTTACAAATGAATTCAAAAACACACTTATATATGCTTTCCCACTAACATTCGTGAATTTAATTGAAAGAGTCGATAAGGAGAGACCCATTTAAAGGTCCTATGCCAACATGCCTTGAAATCTGCCCCGACCAATCAGGGAGGACTTGGGCGCAGGTGCCCAAGTCCCAAGGTGCCTGTTTGGTCTAGGATAAGGCATAAAATGGGCCCCTAGTTCCCATTTGACATGGGTTTCGAGGGATTTTGCATCGGGATGAATATTTAGCTTTATAACGTTAACACGGGGACCTAGGAGCTAAACTAGGAGGTAAAAATTCATGTGTCCACTTTTTACTCCATAACACATGTTAATTGAGATTGTGCTCATTAAATATCAAACTAAACAATAGTTCTATTAATTTTTTTATTGAAATAGGGGTCTAGATCAATCTATTTCGTTGAACACCACCTTTACTTCAAGAATTTGTTATTTTTTATTCTCTTTCCCTTTTCATCCTAGTAAACATTGATTTAGCACTAGGATAGGAGGAACCGACCTTTTAATCCCAAAGGTTTCTTTGTTGTTAGGCACCCGCCCATGCAAAGGATCTCATTGTGATCACTAATTGTGAGTGGAAAAAGATTATTCTTAATCATGCAATTAGGCAGATCAATAATAATCACCAACTTCATAGGTTCAGTTAATTTCTCACACATCTTGGCGTCATACTTTTACTAGTTGGAATGAATTTATGTAATGTTTCAACAAATCTTGTATAGGAAATGAAAATGCTTTCCTGAATATGAAAATTGACAAAATGAATAAAATGTGACAACACACTCACAACAAATTTGATGCATATTTATGTCGAGAAATTCTCTAGGTATTAAATAATTTACAGTAAAATGAAAAATACCTGATTAGAGAGAATGGATATCCATAGCTAGGTACATAGTTTTAGTTTGGAACTAATCACCAACATAGGCACTGTCAATCAAAGAGTGTTCCCTTTTGCATATCCAATCTAGTCCCAGAAAGGGACTTTTGTATGTTAGTTGCAAATTATGTGTGCCACTTTACCAATTTCAAACTTGTTAATATTGTCATACCCCTAGGTTAGTGCCATCCATGTTGATGATGAAATGGGTCCCATATTGGCATGCATGATGTGATTGGCGACTGTCACTTTTTGGGGTGAAACTTGACCCCCATTTGATGCTAGTTTCATGGGTGAGTGGCATTGTCCCTTGGGTGCTAAAATGCCCTATTTTATGAGATTAGTCTCATGGGTTACCAATGGTAGTGGAAGGGGGTCTCTTTAACCCTATAGTTACATCAATCTAATGGATGATTGTAACTCAATCATGTCTTTTGGTGACACATTGACAACAATGAGTGGATCTACTAACAATAGCAAATAGGGGCCCTTTTTGCCTACCAAACCCCCAAATTTGTGGCATTTTGAATTTCTAATATGCAACTTAAATTGCATCAATTTCTCTTCAAACTCTCATTGCATTGACCTCCAACCAAGTTTTCTTCTTGGATATAGACTCTTCCCAAATAGGCATCTAACAAAAACAATCCTTGGAATGATCGCTCTCTTTGCCAAATATTAGCATTGCCCTTTAGTCTTTTTGTCCTCATTACATCTTTGATGATTCTTGCCTCCTTTAAATTTGAGAAGCAACATTCATTTGTTGTGCTTGGACACTTTCAAAACAATAATTTGCCTTGAAAGCGTAATTAACCTTTTCAAGGAATAAGCAATTGTTCTTACAAGTTCAAAAGATTAAAAAGATTCCAATCGGTAAACTCTTCAAATCATCCATATTGTTACATGTCATAAAGTTATAGTAGGCTTTGAAGTTTCTAACAACATGAATTAAATTTGAGCAACAAGATCAAGATCAAATACCACATGATATAATTCCTTAAAAAACAATCTCTATGAATTAAGGTATAAAAAATAAGTTCTTACATCCAGTTCAATCCTAAGATTAACCAATTGTTCTTTCAAAGTCACAAAATGCTGCAGTCACAAATAGAAGGCCCAATGAAAAATAATCTATTTGTGTAGCCTAAATATAGAAAAGCAAAATACCCAAAAAGTACACAACAAAAATTGATTTAGAATACATATGAGATGGCACAAATCATTTCATTATCAAATGTTCTGACATGATAGGTCATTATTCAAACCTCAACAATGAGTGTACATGTCAGAATACATGTTTTGACACAAGTCATTACAAATTTCAAAACTAAGAATGCTTGCTACAATATTACATCCCCATCAATTGAGAGCCTCTAGGTACCCGTTGCTCTAATATATCTCCTTAATGCTCATATTTTGCTATCAAACTCTAGGAGCCTAAGCTCAATCAAAGATCAAACCCCATCCTTTGATCCCTTAGTTGCCTTCTAAATGATGATGAATTATGTTTATATAGTGAGTGCAAGCAATTAGGATGAAGTGCATGAACCACAAGGTGGCACAATGCTCTATGCACATGAAATGTGAAGGACTAGAAGGGCCCATTTGGGATAAAAGTGGTGTGCAGTAAGATATATGCATTGAAACTCAATGTGGTCCTAATCACAAATCTTGTTGGGATCAATAAGCTTGGAAATGTATTCAAATGTTGGTGTGAAGCTTTTGTGTTTGCCACATAGTCTGATCGTGTCTTCTTTGATAAGAAATTTAATAAGTCACATCACTAACGGCTAGTTTTGAGAATCCATATAGAATTGGTCTAGTATCAATTCATCACGAATTTTTATATCAATTGCAATCTTTAGAATCAATTTGTTGTGCCACACAAAAGATCTTCAATCTATAACTAGGTGTGTTGAAATAATGACTGGAATAGAATATGCCTATATAGTGTTAATAGTATTATGTGGTGAGATTATGATGACTGGAACATTATTAGAAACCTACAAAACAAACAAAATGTGAAAATATATTGTGTGATGTAAGATTGCCCAACCCCTAAGATGCTCTTGCATTAGACACCCCAAGTAAAACAAATTGAGCATAGTGCTCAAAATCAAGCAAGTGGGGGATAGTGTTGTGGCCTCGCCAACTAACTCACTTCATCTTCAAAAAGTCATGAATCATCCTCTAGTCCTCTTCCCTTCCATCGAACCAGATACTCCTTGTATTCCTTCTTCCTAGTTCTCTTTCTTAGGTTCTCATTCAAAATTTGTTCTCTCAATCTCTTGGGGACCTACTACCTCCAATCTGGCTCCTGTGGTGATGATATATTCTTCTCTATATCCTCAATTTCATGATACTCATATTGATCAACCACGTTGAATATTGTGAGATATCCAAACTCATTGGTAATTCAATTTCATAAGCATTTCCAAAAAAATTGAGGAACACTCGACAAGGGCTCATCTTCTTTATCTTCAACTTATTATAGATTCCTCTAGGGAATCTTTCCTTCAAATGTGTCATGACTAACTCTCCCTCTAAGTAATTCTTCTCTAATGTGCTCATATGCACTTACCTTATACTTACTATTGCTTCTCTCTAATTGTTTTTTCACTTGTGCATACACCTCCTACATGTGTTGTGCAAAATCTCATGCATCTATGCTAACGCATTCTCCATCAAGGACCTTCAACAAGTCCATGACACCTTTGGGAGATGTCTCATAGACAATCTAAAAAGGGGTCTTGCTAGTGAATTGATTCACTAAGTTGTTGAATGCAAACTCAACTTGCACAAATAAAGAATCCCATTGCATTGGTCTATCTCCCGCCAAACTTCTTAAGAGATTTCCTAGACATTTGTTGACAGCCTCTAACTGACTTATATGTTTGTAGATGGTAGGTAGAACTATAGTTTAGTTGTGTGTCCAACCTTTTCCACAATGTGCATCAAAAGTGGCTCAAAAATTCAGCATCCTTGTCTAAGATGATACTCTATGGAAACCCATGTAACCTCACTACTTCCTTGAAAATAGATCTACAATTTTGGAAGCATCATTCAACTTTTGATAAGGAATGAAATATATCATTTTGAAAACCTATCAATGATTACGAAGATAGTCATTACCCCTCTAAGTCCACAGCAATGCAAAGATAATGTCCATGGAAAGTTCTTCCCAAAGATTCTCTAGAATTGGCAAAGGCTTGTATAATCCTATATTTTGGGCAACAACCTTTGTGATCTGACAAATTCTGCATCTCTCATCAAATATTCTAACATCTTGGTGCAAACATAGCCAAAAGTATTACTCCTCTAGCATGGCTAATGTCTTATCTAATATCGAAATGCCCTCCCAATCCTTCACTATGTAGCTCCCCAATGAGATTCTCTCATGGAACTCTTCAATATGCACAATTATCTTCCACTAAACAAATATCCCTCATGTACAAAGTAATCCTTAAAAAAACACTTACCTCGGATCCAAGGCTCCATGCATCCGCAAAATTTGGATCTGTGGCATATAGATTCTTCATCATCTCCATTCCTATTAATTCTACTGTCATGGTAGTCAGCAATGCCCCCCTTTTGCTCAATGCATCTACCACCTTATTGATTACACTAGCTCTATTCTTGGGGACAAAAGAAAACCCCTGCAAGTACTCTACCCACTTCATGTGCCTCTAATTTATCTTTGCTTGACTATTAATAAACCTCAATGTCTGGTGATCAATACACAAAACATTCCTTTGGCAAAAAATAATGTCTCTACTTCTACAAGCTTAAAAAATCGCATAAAACTCATAATCATAAACTTAATATTTTTGTTTGCTTTCATTCAACTTCTCATGAAAATATACTATGGGTTTACCCTCTTGACTCAAAACAACACCAATAGCCTTACCACTAGCGTCATAGTCCACTTGAAAAACCTTCTCAAAGTCTAAAAGTGCCAATGTCGGTGCCTCTGTCACCTTTAATAGATTAGAAATCTTTCCTACAACAATTGTTCAATCAAATCCACCCTTTCATATGTAATGTGTCAATGGTGCATATATCCCACTAAAGTTTCCAATGAACTTTTGATAAAAACTTGCTAACCCATAGAAACTTTTAACCTCTGCTACATTTTGTGGTACTAGCCACTTAAGAATTGCTTGAACCTTCTTTGCATCCATCCTCAATCTATATTGAGATATCAATAGTCCCAAGTATACTAACTCTTTTTGCATAAAACCGCACATCTTCAAGTTTATACACAATTTCTCCTTCTTAATTGTGTTAAAATCTATTGAAGATGTTCAAGATACTTTTCCCTAGTCTTGCTAAACACAAAAAATATCATCCAAATAGACAACCACAAATTTACCTAAGAAAAGGATTCAGAACTTCATTCATCAACCTCATAAAGGCACTTGGCACATTGGTCAATCCAAAGGGCATGACCAACCATTCATATAGTCCATCCTTAGTTCTAAAATTTGTCTTACACTCATCTCCTTCATAGATTTTGATTTGATAATACCCACTCTTGAGATCAATTTTAGAAAAGTAGTGTGATTCACTCAAACAATCCATTAGGTCATCCATGCGCAACAATGGAAACCTATACTTGATGGTAATCTTGTTAATAGCATGGGATTTTGTACACATCCTCCCTTCTTCGGTGCAAATACAATAGGTATAGCGTAAGGGCGCATACTTTCTCGAATCAAACCTCTCTTCATCAGTTCTTGTGCTTATCTGTTCAATTTCACACTCATGTCAAGACTTATCTTGTACAGTGACTTATTGGGCAAGATCAAATCCATGCACGTGAAATACTATGCACTAGCAGTAAACCCTCAAGTATTCCACTCTCCATGATATCCTCAAATTCCTTCTGCAACACTTCTACCTCTAGCTCCTTTGAGAAGCGCAACTTGATTTCCTCTAGTGATGCAGGTTTTACAACCACACTCCCCCAACTCTTCAACTTCCTTAAAAAATTGTTTGGCCGATAAGAGCATTATGCGACATTCTATAGTTTCTTTCTTAGCCTTCAATGGCTTAAACCCAAACTTTTTTCTACCCCTGGTGATAGTGAATGTGTTCTTTCTTCCATGGATGGCACAAACATCATATTGCCATGGTCTGCCTAGCAACACATGACAGGCATCCATAGGAATCACATCACACCAAACCTCATCTTCATAACCTCCAATATAAGATGACACTAAGCATTTCTATCTTACAATCATCTATTGACCCTTCTACAACCATGAAACATCGTAAGGATTTAAATGTGATACAGTTTTTAGGTTCAATTTCTCTACCATCTTAGTGGACACTAAATTATTTGTGCTTTCTCCATCTATGATCATCTTACAACACTTTCCGCCTAATTTACATTTAGTACAGAAGATACTCTTCCTCAACCATGGCCCTTCTTCCTTAGTAGGTTTCAAAAAAGACCTTGCACAACATCAAATTCTCTCCACCTTTAGGTGTTATGTTATATGTCTCACTACTTGACTCATCACTCCCTTGTGCAATGTGCACTCTCTTCTTAGTGTGTCATTGTTCTTTATCTATTTTTCGGCATTGAAATGCCCTATGGCCTACTTCTCAACATCTATAACAAGTACCACTAAAAGTCCTCCTACGATCTCCCCTACACCTTGCCCTTTCTTGGAAATCCTCTCCTCTCTAGAGTCTTGTGTGCTACCACTAGATATTACAATCTCCTTTTACACATTTCCTTGCTTGTTGCTCTGCTTGTTCCTTTTGCCATTACCCATACCCTATTCTCTCTATTGCTTCCTAGACAACTTCTCCTCTACCCTCAGTGTGAGCTAGTAGGCACCTCCACGAATTGGATTGGCAACAAATAAATCTCATCTTGATTTTCAAAAGCAACCCATTCAAATACTGACACATTTTCAACATTATCTTCCATATGACCTACTCAAATGCTAAGCCTATAAAACTCCTTGGTGTATTCCTTCACAAGCATTCCTCTCTACCACAAATTCTAGAACTTTTCGAACAACTCCAAACTGTAATTTGTTGTTAAGAATTTACCCTTCAATTACACCACCACTCAATCCCATCTCATAATATTTGGCCTATTCTTCCCTACCCTGTCATTTTGCACATAGTCCCATCATAAGGTTGTGTGCCCCTTCAACCCGATGGTTGCATACTTGACTCTGTTAGGGTCTTCAATCAATTCAAATCCAAAATATTTATCGAAGTCATTGATTCAATCTAGCAACTCTTCAAGATCCAAACCACCTAAATAACTAAGACCAAATCTTGATTTACTCCATGCTCTCATCAATGCCCTCGCAACTTATTTTCTAGACTTGGTTCCTCTTCCGAAGTGGAAGCTTCCTCATTGCATGGTTCCTGAATTGGTCTTTCATTAGCATCAGCATCTTTAGCTATGACCATTCCTCACCTTTGTATGGTGTCAAGGGCTCCCAACCTTGCTTCAATAGCTCTTAGAATGTTAGTCAATTAACCATCTTCTTGCTCCCTTCGATTGTCCTCACCATCATGTTGTCCTCTCTAGTTTCTACCAACTCTTATTATGTGAACCATCTTCTCCTATAGTTAACCTATGTTGCAACATATGCACAAGCTTTTGCTATGGGGTTACCTCCAACCTATTGTGACGTTTTCACACATCGCCCCATTGCAAATGGGGACCCCCTATTTTTTTTTTAGATTTTAGGGTTTGTAGGTTTGGTTTTGGTTTTGCCCGTCTTTCGCCAAGTTTCTTGCTCAAAATCCATGAGCATTTGACTAGGGAGGAATTTCAACACACTGGACTCACAAGGAATTTGAAGTATATTTAAGCATGTTGAAACAATGAAGTGAAAGATTGATTTTCCTAGGGATAAATTGAAGAAGTTCCAAGACAAAGTCTTGGAAATCAGAGGAGCAAATCCAGGAACCCCTTTGAAGTGCGCCTAATCCTTAACATCATTTCTTGATCAAATCTTGTTAATCCTTGCCAAGTTTCCATCATTCCATCTAAAAATTCCTTAGTCCTCCACTCTGAACAGGAAAATTCCTTGACTATTCAAAAAATTGTGCCCTGGAGAGATTTCACAAGGTAAAGATGGATTGTGGAATTAATCATGTCCAGAAGGAAAAGTGCGATGTGAAAATTCCAAGGGTGAATAAAATTTGCGATAAGAAATTATCCTTAAACCCTCTAAAAATGCACCTAAATTTATCCTCAACATACCAGAAAATGCGAAAAATCCTTGAGGACCTTGAAAATTCGCCTTCCTCAAGGATTATCCAAGACACCCATGGATATGTGCTCAGAGCATTAGGAAATCTAGGACCACCCTCCAGGTGCGCCCTAGACAAGAACCTTCAAAATCGCCTAAAAACTCCATCATTCCTTGTGATTCTTGAAGAAAATGCTCGGAAGTCCTGACCTCAAAATTGTAAAATTCCATCATTCCTCAACCAAATTGTAAGATTCCTTAGGAAAACTTGGAATTCCTTGTCAACTAGAGATACATCCTAAGCCAGAAGGGTAAATTCCTTGTCAAAGTGAACAAATTCCTCGCCCAATTTCCTTGAAATACTTGTCAAAGTGATAGAGGTTTTCATCAAAATCTTAGACCTTTGGGCGGAAAATCCAAGACTCAGTGAAATGTGCACCAAGGAAAATCCATGGGATGATGAGAAATGTGCCGTGGAAAATCCTTGAGGAAACGAAATTTGCGCCGAGGAAATCTTTGAGGTCATGAAAAGTGCGACGTGGAAAATCCATGAGAAGGCGAAATATGCAACAAGATCTATCCACAACATGATAAATTTGCCCTCGAAGGGTAAAATCCAAGATCATGTGAAATTTACGACAGGGATTTTCCTTGACATATCAAGAAATGTGACCAAGAAAGTTAATCCATGACATAGCCAAATTTGCGCCTAGAAGAATCCTTATCTAGATGAAGAATGTGCCCTTCCCAAGTGCAAAATCCACCTCTCCAAGGAAAATGTGATCCATGACCTTAATGAAATTGCACTCCAAGACTGAAGAATCCACGAACTCTTGGAAAGTGCGACCTGGAATTCCTGACTGAGGAATTCTTGTCCAAAGAATCTTGTTCCTCCTCCTCAACGCACCCTAACTTGAGTCATTCCTTGACAAAATTTTGTCATTCCTTGTCAAAAACTCATCATTCCATTTGAAAATTCCTTAATTCTCAACCCAAAACATGAAAATTCCAAGACAAAATGAGCAATTCCTGGCCAAATTTTGAAAATCCTTGTCAGAAAGATGAAAATCCCATCAAGTTCTTGAAGTCCTGACGCCTTGGGCGCAAAATCCTTAATCACATGGAATATGCGCCCAAGGATGAAAATTCCAGATGAACCCAAGGAATGCGCTCTCCAGACAAGGAATTCCGCCTGCCACTAAGAAATCCGCCCAATCATGAAAATCTTGCTCCACCTTCCATATGCGCCCTGCCGTGGAAACTCCTCCT
The DNA here is from genome assembly GCA_027924645.1 of Cunninghamia lanceolata. Taxonomy (NCBI): domain Eukaryota; kingdom Viridiplantae; phylum Streptophyta; class Pinopsida; order Cupressales; family Cupressaceae; genus Cunninghamia; species Cunninghamia lanceolata. The sequence continues at coordinate 30,278,587 of BSBN01000047.1, forward strand.
GTACATGCCTGGTAGTCTTGAAAAGTGAAAAGTCAGTTAAGTGTGAAGAATGCCGGAAAATGAGAAAAATCCTTTGTTTGTTCAGGAATTTATAAGTGAAATTGATCAAATCTTGCAAAATCATTCATGTTTCATTTCATATTATATTAAGGATTTCATCCGCTTTTGCTATTCAAGATCTCTCTTTCTTTTGCAAATGTTGAACACAAGGATCGGTTCCATGAGGAAGATGCTCATTGATCCAAGACGTTCAAGACGCATAGAGCTTCAAAGGCTGGTGAAGGAGATTATCCTACGTCAAGGAGACTTCACAAATCCGGAACAGGACATCATTCCATTTGTTGCCCGCCTTTCTCCTCCTGACGCTCAACATAATTGGCACAAGGAAGGCAACATCAAGGATTCTAGTTCCAAAGGAAGATCAAGACATCTCAATAACGCAAGGAATGCTAGCATCAAGTTATCAACAAAAGGAGAAAATATACTTCAACAATCTAATGTCAAGGATTCCTAGAAATCCAAGAACAAGAATCCAATGCATCATTCATCAAGAGAACGAGCCCAACACCATGAAGACAAAGATTACACCAAGAATTACACGCCAAGACAAGAACCCAAGTCAAATGCAACACAAGATGAAATTTCCAAGTCCAAAATACACTCAAGAGACAATTGTTTGGAACACACTAAGGTGGCATCCAATCATCATCAACCAATCAAAGCATGCCAAGTGTACCAACGGACGAGCTAGAGATCAACGTGTCTAGATTCATTGAACCTAGCTACAAAAGGACAAGATAAAGGAGGCGCCCTAGTACATGTGTCAGCTTTTCATTGGCCAGAATGTTGTTAGTCATAACTACTTTCTTATTAGGGTTTTTGATTGACCTAATCTTGGCTGTTGATTCCTTGAATCAATCTGAGCCCTTCTTTGTATTTTTGGAGCCCTATATAAAGGCCCATTTGCCCCATTTTTTAGGAGAGACATAATAGAGAGGGAATTAAAAAAAAAAAGGAACAAGAGCAATAGTTGTTGTTCATTACTGTAGTAGTACTCCATTTGTGAGCAAGAAACTTTGAGGTATTAGCAAAATTGTTGCAAAAGGCATTTCCCAAATCAATACATAAGCATTGAAGTTTGATGTTTGTGGTGTTCTTTGAAATGTTGGCATGGTTTTCTAATTTCCTTAAAGCAAATCATAAGCTCCAATTTTAGATCTGTTTTATTTCAGTTTTAGTTAGTCTTCATTTAGTTAGAATGGTGAAAGTTGCGGTTGTTGATGCATGTTGAAACCCTTATGTTCATACCATTTGTGATTTGTGGCTTGCAGATTACAGTGTATGGTTAGTCTGAACCCTTTTAAAAGCTTAACTTCGATTGTTTTCTACATATTCATTTCCATGTTTTCATGTATAAGCAATCTGAAAATCGTCATAAACTCCTTAACAAATTGCATCATCTTTGTGTAAGTTGTTGTCTAATGGCGAAACAAAGTATGATTTGGTTTCACTAAGTCAATAGCACTATTTGCATCAAAGTAGATTTCTAAACTCTCATCTTTCTTTTGAATTTTGTTTTAGATAATCATTAGGATTAGTTTTCAAAAGCTTCATTGCCAGAACATACGCCTCTCATAATAGGACTTGGAAATTCTGAGTGTTGCCCCCAACTTTGTGAAGAAAACAACAAGTCTTGTGTACCGAACAATTGCGTAAGTCCCCTTATGATTACCAGCAAAATCACATCATTCCACTGAGTCTATCCCTGTGCTCAAGCCCTGACATTCAAGGAACCTTGGAGTAGTCTCACTCGATCACATAGTTCAGCGTTTGAGATGCTTTGTTCAAGAGAGGATAGAATACTTAGTGTTTATTTTAATGTTGTTGCTGTCATAAAAATATGCACCAAAACAACCCTTTTACCAACCTAGCCGCAACTAGGCTATGATACCATTTGATGTAGTCATGAATAAAAGGGTCCAATGAAAGATAATGTATTCATGTAGCCCAGACATAGAAAAGCAAAATACTAGTAAAGTACACAACAAAAATATATTTAAAAGATATATGAGATGGCAGAACAGGTCATTAAAAAGTCCAGGAATAAAAATACTTGCTACAATATTACATGCTCACAGGCTATGTGCCCATTACAACAATTGAGAGCCTCTAGATACCCTTTGCTCAGATTTATCTCCTTAATGCTCTTATCCTGCAACCAAACTCTAGCAGCCTAAGCTCGATCAAATATCAAATCCCATCATTCAATCCTTAGTTGTCTTCCAAATAATGATGAATGGTCTTTATATAGTGAGGGCACGCAATTAGGATGAAGTGCTTCAACCACAAAGTGGCACAATGCTCTATACACATGAAACGTGTAGGACTAAAAGGGCCTGTTTGGGATGAAAGTGGTGTGTCATATATGCATTGAAACTTGATGTAGCTCTAATCAACAACCTCCCTGGGACCAATAAGCTTGTGAATGTATTCAAATGTTAGCATGAAGATTTTGTGTTTGCTGCACAGTCCGATCATGTCTTCTTTGATATGTAATTTAATAAGTCACATCACTGACCAATGGCTAGCTTTGAGAATCCACGTAGAATTAGTGTAAAATTAGTTCATCATGAACTCTGATATCAATTAGAAGTTCTGGAATCAATTGCAGTGTCACACAGTAAAATCTCCAATCTGGAACTCGAGTGTGCCAAAAACAGTGACTGGAATGGAATATGCCTCTGCAGTGTGAACAGTATTCTGCGGTAAGATTATGATGACTGGAACATTATTAGAAACCTGCAAAACAAACAAGTGAAAATTTTTGGATGATGTAAAATCGCCCCACACTAGAACGTGTATTTGTAGTTTGCCAAATATTTTTACGGTGTTCTCAAGTACTTTTTGTTGTTTTCAAATCCTCAATCTGCTTCAAAACTTCATTATATGTTGATAGCTGGATTAGTAAGAGGGCCTCTTTGCTCAAAACTATTTTAACTTATTCTTATCAAAGCTTTGTTCAAGAATCTTATCCATCTTCCTCAACATCAAGATGGCCTTAATTTTGATCAGTCCAGACCTGTAAATGCTGACTCTAACCAATATTTTGAACACACAAAAGTTGTGAAGGGGTCATAATAAAAAGAACCAAATAAATCCAGCCGGATGTGGTCAAAAGCAGAACTAATAATGCACCAAAATATTATGGTTAGGTACTTACATTTTACTTTTGCCACTAGTTGTTCTTAGAACTGTCAGCCATCTGGATCAAATATTAAAATGTACTTAAACAACTTGTTGGCTTGGCTTAGTGATAGTCTACATTTTCTACTTGATTGTACTGGACCTATTGGTTTTGGGGTTTGGCCCATTCACCGTTTTCTTCCTAAGCAAGAAAAAGCAAAGATTAAACAATGGAAAAATATCCAATTGCTCAAAGATTCTATAGAAGTGTGGAAAATTAAGCACAACTTAATGAATAATGGCAATAGGAATAGCTCTACCTGTCATTTGCCTTTTCTACAAACAAAATCTTGTTACAAAAAGCAATTGTCTCTGTACTCGAAGCGCCCTATTTTATTTTGTCGACTGTATTTTACAAAATAAATATTGACACTGAAAACAAAGACGTGCTTCTCAGAAGTTTTGCAAATGATGATGGTGATGATGATTTTTAATGTCCTTGAAACCAAGTTGATATGAAGGCCCTATCAAAGTGTATAGACAATGTAATTCATCTCTATATCTACAGACATTGTAGAACCTACCATTGTTGCCAACCTCCACTATGTCTGTATCCTTCGACTCCTCACAAATGCCTAATTATGAAGTGCCTTGAATAGGAAATGACACCGCCATATTAGATTGTCAAGAGTAGATGAATCCCAATTATATAACAGTACATATGAGGTTCTCCAATGTGTACAGATGCTACCATTCATCAAAATAAGTGAAAATAAAGAACCTAGAAGATCAAGAAAGGAAGCACATTCTCTTTATTTTGCTAATAAATATATATATATTGTGCCTTCTTTTCCATTCTATTACTTCAGAGAATTGTGTATATATGTGAAACTTATTGCAGAGTTCAATGTGTTCATATCCATTTTTTCCTTCCAACTCCGGGAAAAAGGTAATATACCAAAGGTTTCAGAACCCGATGACTTAAGCTCCATATATAATGAAGGATTCCTCTTGTAAGGCCCTCGGCCAAGTCGTAAATGTATAGTAAACACTGGATCTTGTAAGCTATTTTTTGACCATCTGGCAAGTGTGCATAAGAATGCATCCAAATAATAAACCTCAAGATCCTAGATGCATCTGAACTCAATTGCTCAGCTCCATAGTCACCTTGAGACATGGGATATGGGCAAGTGGACAGGCCAAGACCTTCATTCCTGCAATGGAGTTTCCTGATGACTATGTTCAGCACACATAAATACTTTGTTTTTATCAGATACAAGAATTACTCTGTGGCTCTTTGTTTTAAATTTAATTTCCTTCCCCTCTTTAATCTGATGGAACCCTTCCTCTTCTCTAGCACCTCTTTTCTGCCCTTTAATTCAGCAGATATTGCTTTTTCCCGTTTCTCATCTGTCATGAGAGCAAGCCTTGAAAATTTTTTAGGAGTCACTTTTCCCAGCTGTTCATTTATCTGTTTAAATGGAGAAACCATCTCAGACCTCATAAATGAGCCTTCATAAATGTCCATGGAATTATACTCGGGTAAAGATTGACAGTTCTTCAGTTCAAGATCCATGCAAAATGGTGAGTCCTTAAGCCACATACACAAAGCATGACCTTTTGCAACGAAGATGCCAGTATGAAGCTTAGAAGGGTAAAAGGGAGAACCCATCTCCCATAAAAAGGCCTTCAAAGTTTTGTTCACAGAAATGGCATTACTGCAGATGCTGCTACCAGTTACTAATACCACAGATTTTGAACGTTCCGGTACACCCTGCAAAGATGCATCCTATAGACAAAATTATCTGGGTTAGCCCAAACTCGATGATTCTTCAAACCAAAGTGCAAATAAGAAAAAAATAGTATTAAAATCAATTTGCATATTATAAGAATTTTGTTTTGGCTATCAAATGTCTTGGTGCCTAAATGAAGTCTAATCAATAAATGTAATCTCGTGACATCACAAACAGGTCCTCAGCTCCACAAATATCCTAGGAACAGAATATAGGATAGAAGCTACCTGCATATGATCCATCCACAAAGTGAGTCCAACCAATGCTGCACCAGCAGAAAGCCTCCGAAAATCAGCCCTCCAGTCCTTGTTTTCCACCCTACAATGTAGCATGCAAGTGTAAAATTTCTAATTTAATGTATGATGGGCAGAAGCGATAAAGAAGAAAGGCAAAGACCAGTGACAGAAGAGAAATGGAAAGTTCAATTTCGTGGAACAGATCACTCATGTCAAGTTTATTTTTACCAAACTGAAGAAAGAGAAAAGAAGAGATGTCCAAAAAAATGCCACAAAAGCTGACACCATGAGAATTTAGTGGTGCAGCTTACAGGCTAAAGAATTCACACACGGTGCTAAGAGGATTTATCAAACCAAGAACTATGATGCAGAACTTGCAATATGAAGAACCTGTGAAGTGGATTACAAGGTGAGCAGATTGGAACAGGCCAAAGGCATCTCAAGCAAGTGATAGGAATTCTGAGGCACCAAAGAGTACTGGGAAGATGCCAAGGGGAAATTGAATCCTTGTAAGCAAGAGGAATTGGATCTGGAGGATGTACGTCAACATTTTGACTCACAAGAGCATGAATTGCATCTGCACCCACCACAATTTGACACAAAAGCAGAGAAAAACGATGAAGACACAAAGCCCAACAATAAACAGCAAAAGGGCGAAAAATTAGCTGCTGAAAATCAAGAAGAGCCCCCAGAAAGTAGAATTTTCAACAACAAAATAAGAGGAAGAGTAAGAAAAGAATCCGAAAGATGATTCTTCAGTTTTCAACTCGGAAGTGAAACAAGAAATGAAGTAGAAGAGTGGAGAGAAGATAAAGAATTTCATAAACTCAGGCCTGAAATCCACAGGCTCCAGTATTGAAAGGACTACCTCTTTGTTGACTATATCATGCTGGCTGATCTTAAAAGCACAGGCTAGGCTATAAGGTATGATTATGATACCAAAGCAAAAATGGGCCAATGCATCAATGTAGCAAAATGGGTTAAAATAGGAGATATGCTATGAAATTCCACCAAAGCAAGAAGCAGAAGAGAACAAGCACATACAAATAAATGGTCAAACACAATGTGAATAAATGTTTGGGAGGAAACCTATGCAGCTACATTACAGATCAAAAAGGACAACAAGATAAATAATTTTCCTCCACAAAATGGAGCTACGTATCAACTGTCATATAGCTTCCAATTTGCAAACCTCCACTACAAGCATTGTTTAGGTACAAACTACTTAGAATCAAAAGCTACTCCCAGGAATTCCAAATTCCAGGCAGTCAACTGTCATTCACAACAATTACAAAGAAACCCTTAGACCTCTCAAAGATGACATGCATGCAGTACTAAACAAAATGAAGCAATGAGATGCTAAAGAGAGAAGCAACCGTGAATCCATCTTGGTGAATTGGTATATCTAGGGTTACAAAGGTCCCGGCAAATATCCTTCAAAATCAAGGGGAAGCAAAATAGTACTGAAATTCTATGGGTCCTACAACTCTAAAGTATTGAAGAGAATTGGAGAGGTAGTCTACGCCATTAAGCTACCCAACATCTCCAAGACCCAAAAACATTTCATGCATCTTACATGAAAAACTTGTTGAATAAAATATTACCATACTAACTCATTTGTCAGCATTTGCCGAAGAACCGTGTATTTGTCTCAAGCCAAAGGTCAACACTCGCACCAAGAGTATTTATTTCCATCAACTTAGGATAGCTAAGACTTAAAAAAATTTACAACAAGCCTCAAGGTGTCCCATAGCATTAATAAAAACATTTAATGTATCTTGCTTGAAGAAATTGTTGAATGAAATATTACCACAGACTCATTTGTCAGCACTAAATAAGAAGCATGTATACATCTTGAACCAAAATTCGTTCTCAACATTCACATCGGGAGTCTTTGTTCCTAACAAAACTTAGGATATATCATTAAGTGGAAAGACTTACCATTTTTACAAGAAACCCCAAGGTGTGCCGTTTTGCTACGCCCTTAATATTGGTGTACATAGGGTTATGAATAGTCGGCTTGTGGCTATCTTAACTCCTAATTAAGTCATATTATCATTATTATATTGTTATTTAGTTGTTTAGGTCGGCCTAAGGCTTCTATAGGGCTATCTAAGTCGGCCTGGGTGATATCCTTGGCATAAATAGGTATATATAGGAGGTAGTGAGTCTCATTTCACATCATATTGAGTATTGTGTTCTTACTAAAGACTATTGGAGGTATCCCCCTCGAAGAGGATTAGGAGGTTGCCCCCTCGAAGTGGCATATTATTATCAAGTGTTTGCAGCATATTTACTATTATATTCAGCGATGGTGCAAGTTGTTTCATTACAAGTGGTATCAGAGCATGATCTTGGCACCGTAGAGGCAAGATTTTTTCTCAACATTGGAGGTGATTTTGGGAAGAGCATAACTTTCAGATTTTAGCGAATTTTTTAAAGATTTTTAAAGGGTTTTTGAAGACCATATTAAAGAAGATACAGTACAGATTTCAGAGGAATTGAAGCAAAAATAAGCGAGTTATTGCAAAATTAGGGTTTCCAACAAATTCGCTCTCAAGGCAGCAAATTTGCTAATTTTTTTTATTTTTTTCTGGGTAAGTGGTATCTTGGCCTTAGTAAGTTACAGTAAAAATTTCAAAAAATTTACATTTCATTTGTGTGATTTATTTCAAAAATATTTGTTTCCATCATGACGGGGCCTGCAACAAGAGGCAAAAAGAATGCTGCCACACCGGGGAAATCCTCTGATAAGGATGAGGAAATAATAGAGGATAGTAATCCCAATGAGGAACTAAGTAAGTTCAAGGAAAAGGTTAAGAGGGATATGTGTGACCTAAGAGGAGATATATCAGATATACGAAGCATGTTAAGCGCCTATATGAATGAACCAAGAAAGGAGTTCTCAAGCAACCAAGGTGAAACCTTCAAGTCGGCTAATAATGACACAAATTTTAATACTCCTATGGGATCTAGGAATTTTTTTCCAAAGGTGGATATGCGCAAGTTCGATGGTAAGGATCCTCTAACATGGATAAACCAAATGAAGAATTTTTTTGAAGTACATCAAATCCCATATGGACAAAAGGTCATGATGGCTTCCCTATATCTAGAACCAGATCAATTCATTTGGTATCGTTGGGTTTGTACTCATCGGAGAAAAAAGGGTCTCACCGTCTCATGGTCAATTTTTATAGAAGAACTCCAAGCACAATATAGCAATAGTGTGACAGACAACTTCTTCAGCCAGCTTGCCAAAATTCAACAAACAGGATCAGTTAAGGATTATATTCAAAAATTCCAAAATCTATCCTTAAGAGTGGATACAATTACAGAGGAGAACTTGAATGATTTATTCTTGGGTGGTCTCAAGGATCACATTCAACATGAGGTACGCATGTTTAGTCCTAGCTCAGTAAATGAGTCTTTTATCTTGGCACGCAGGGTAGAGGAGAAGTATTTGATTCCTAGAAAGCAAGGGGCTAATATGACGAGAGAAAGGATATTCAACACCTTCTCTTCCTCAACCTACTAGGTTGACTCCACAGTAAATTGAGGAGAAAAGAGCAAAAGGGTTGTGTTTCAATTGTGATAGCAAATACAGTCGAGGACATAAATGTAGTGAAAAGAAATTGTTCTATATTGAAGGTCCAAGTGAGGAAGAAGAGGAGGAACCCATATTAGAGGAGGATAGGGAGTCAAGTGAGGAATCACATGATTCTCAACCAATCATTTCTTGTCATGCACTCTCAGGTTTCAGTGCACCACAAACTCTCAAGGTAGTGGGTTTCTTAAAGAAGCAGAAAGTAACAGTGTTGATCGACTCAGGTAGTACTCATAATTTCATCAACAAAAAGTTGGCAACTCGTCTAAATTGTTTTATATATCCAGCCCCAGAGTTTCAGGTTTTGATTGCAGATGGGGGTACAGTTAGTTGTTCGGGGAAGTGTCATAGCATTAAATTATCCATGGGAGATTATCAACTTGATACCCCAATGTATGCAATATCCATGGGTGCAGCAGATATTGTTTTGGGAGTACAATGGCTTACTACATTGGGAACAATTGAGATGAACTTCCAAGAACTATTCATGAGATTTCAATCAGAAGGAAAGGTAGTGGAGCTAAGGGGGTTGAAGGCAAAATCCCCACAGATGGTAAGCTCTCATCAAATGCAAAAGTTGCTTAAGAAAGGAGCGGATGGATTTGTGGCCCAGCTATGTTCATTAGAAGTCTCTCAATCTAATGCTCCTACTCATCCAGATTTACAAGCAATAATTGATCGTCACTCAGTGGTTCTTGGAGATATGCCTAAAGGACTTCCTCCTAAGAGGGATCATGACCATGCCATACAACTAGTTCCAGGTAGCCAACCACCAAACATCAGGCCTTATAGGTACCCACACATACAAAAAAGCGAGATAGAAAAAATTGTTGAGGAGATGCTAGAGGCAGGAATTATCAGGCATAGCCAAAGTGCTTACTCCTCGCCTGTAGTGATGGTGCGTAAGAAGGATGAAACTTGGCGCATGTGTCCAGATTATAGAGTGCTCAATATGTACACCATTAAAGATAAGTTTCCTATTCCAGTCATTGATGATTTGCTAGATGAATTGAATGGAGCTATGTATTTTACCAAGTTAGATCTTAGATCTGGTTATCACCAAATTCGGATTAAGGAGGAAGATATTTGTAAGACAGCATTCCGAACTCATGAGGGTCATTATGAATTTTTGGTGATGCCATTCGGCCTTACCAATGCACCATCTACATTCCAAAGTTTGATGAATTCCATTTTTAAGAAGTTCTTGAGAAAGTTTGTGTTAGTATTCTTTGATGATATATTGATTTATAGCAAGACTTGGGAAGAACATTTGCAGCATGTAGATCAAGCATTACAATTACTCAAAGATCATCAACTCTATGCTAAGCCATCCAAGTGTGCTTTTGGTCTTAAGGAGGTGGAGTATTTGGGACACATAGTTTCACATGAAGGAGTAAAGGTGGACCCTAACAAAATTAAGGCTATCATGGAATGGCCTATTCCAAAAACCATTACGAAACTGAGGGGTTTCTTGGGATTGATAGGGTACTATAGAAGATTTGTGAAGAATTATGGTCGTATAGCAGCACCCCTCACCACTCTCTTGAAGAAGGATTCTTTTCATTGGAATGAGTCTGCTAATGTAGCATTTGAGCAATTGAAGGAGGCTATGTGTACAACTCCAGTGCTTGCCACTCCGGACTTCACCAAGGAATTCATTGTGGAATGTGATGCTTCTGGAAATGGGATAGGAGCAGTTCTCATGCAAGAAGGTCGACCAATTGCTTTTGAGAGTCGTCAATTAAAGGGTAAAAATTAGCTCAAACCTATTTATGAGAAGGAAATGCTAGCAAGCCTTCATGCAGTTAAACAATGGAGGCCTTATTTAATGGGCCGACACTTCAAAGTTAAGACAGATCATGATAGCCTAAAATATTTTTTGGAACAAAGACTATCCTCTGAAGAGCAACAAAAATGGGTCACTAAGATGTTGGGATATGACTTTGAGATTGTATATAAGAAAGGGAAGGAAAATATTGTGGCTGATGCACTTTCTAGGAAGGATGAGAAAGATGAAGCCTTATTGTGTGCCCTTTCAATATTACAAGCAAATTGGGTGGAAGAAGCCAAAGCAGAGTGGCAAAATGATGTGGCAACAAGTAATCTCATCCAACAATTAAAAAGTGATCCTTGTAGTTCAGATAAGTTTTGTTTGAAGGGAGATATTCTTTGGTATAAAGAGCGCTTGTATCTCTGCAAGAATTCCACTCTTAAACACAAGATTCTCACAGAGCTACATGAGTCCCCAGTTGGTGGTCATTCAGGATTTTTGAAGACATATCATCAGGTCAAGCAAGATTTTTTTTGGGAAGGGCTAAAAGGTGAGGTGCAAAAATTTGTGGCTGAATGTTTGGTTTGTCAAAGAAATAAGGGGGAGACAATTAAGACACCAGGTCTCTTGCAGCCTTTATCTATTCCTAGCCAGCGTTGGGAAGAGGTGTCCATGGACTTCATCACAGGGCTTCCCAAATCTAAAGGTCATAATGTCATCATGGTAGTAGTTGATCGCCTCACTAAATATGCACATTTCATTGCATTATCACATCCTTTTACAGCAAGCGCAGTGGCAAAAGTTTTCTTGGAGAATATCCAAAAGCTACATGGTACACCTAAGGTTATTGTCAGTGATCGTGATCCTATCTTTACTAGTCACTTTTGGAAAGATTTATTCTCATGTTTGGGTACTCAATTGGCTCATAGTTCTTCATACCATCCTCAATCAGATGGGCAAACTGAGGTTGTTAATAAATGTTTGGAAGGATATCTACGTTGTTACACTTCAGAGAAACAATCTCAATGGGTAGATTGGCTACCACTGGCAAAATGGTGGTATAACACTTCTTTTCATAGCTCATCAAAAATGTCTCCATTTTTGGCACTTTATGGATATCATCCTCCTTCCATCACATCATCATTAAAGGTGTCACCAAGAGTTCAGGCAGTAGAGGACCACGTGCTTCATCAACAACAGGTACTTTCAAGACTCAAATCGAATTTAGCTATGGCACGAAATCGAATGAAACAACAGGCGGACCAACATCGTAGTGAAAGAAATTTTGAAGTTGGGGATTGGGTCTTCTTGAGATTGCAGCCTTATAAACAAATCTCAATGAAGCAACAAAAAAAGAATAATAAGTTGTCTCCAAGATATTATGGGCCATACCCAATCATGCAAAAGATTGGTAGTGTTGCCTACAAGCTAGAGTTGCCACCAATAACAAAGATACATCTAGTTTTTCATGTTTCTTGTTTGAAGAAGGTAATTGGGCAGAATATTCCTACTCAAACAGTACTACTAGAGCTCGATGAAGAAGGAAGAATAATTTTGGAACCAGAGGGCATTCTTCAAACACGCACGAAGAAGCTGAGGAATAGAACCCTCACTCAGTATCTCATCCAATGGAAGAATTTACTAGTTGAAGAGACCACATGGGAGGATGAGGAGTTCATTCAAAAGAATCCACACTTGGTTAGCATTGAGGACAATGCTTCTTTGAAAAGGGGGGGCATGCTACGCCCTTAATATTGGTGTACATAGGGTTATGAATAGTCGGCTTGTGGCTATCTTAACTCCTAATTAAGTCATATTATCATTATTATATTGTTATTTAGTTGTTTAGGTCGGCCTAAGGCTTCTATAGGGCTATCTAAGTCGGCCTGGGTGATATCCTAGGCATAAATAGGTATATATAGGAGGTAGTTAGTCTCATTTCACATCATATTGAGTATTGTGTTCTTACTAAAAACTATTGGAGGTATCCCCCTCGAAGAGGATTAGGAGGTTGCCCCCTCGAAGTGGCATATTATTATCAAGTGTTTGCAGCATATTTACTATTATATTTAGATATTGTGCAAGTTGTTTTATTACACGTTTCCAATTCTCAACACTAAGGGTCATTCCAAGTAGAGGATACTACTTTAAGAAACAAGCCATTTTCACAAAAATCTCAAGGCTGCATAGTTTGGGGCATAGGGCAAAACTTTTTGAAGAGAGGTGACTTGTTATGACTTCAAATCACTGAATCTTGGCTCCACAAGAATCCCATACAAAAGATGCATAAATAGAAGACAAGGACAGCACCCAAAGAGGCACCAAACCTGAGAATTAATTTAGGAATCCAACCTTCCAAAGAAATGTCCCTCTAGGAAGTACATAGAATTCCTAGAATATAGAAACATCCCTCCTTAGTATCAGCAAAAATATTTATGTTTAAACGTCGACTGGAATGTACCCAATCTCATTTATCTATGTTACAGTTCTGCCCCCCCCCCCCCCCGGGCCTGGGTCCCGGTTCGGTCCGCCCTGGGTTCGGATCCTGGTCCGGTCCTCCCGGGGATTCGGCCAAGGTTTGGTCCTAGCCCTGTGGGGGCGAACCTGCCCAAAAAAGTGCCATGTTTTGTTTTTTTACATGTTTTGTCTGAATGTGATTTTTGAGAGTCACATCATCCTCCATCATAAGTCCGAAAATGATTTTGAAGATAGTTGTCTTTATGTGCAAGCTATTGAGGACACAAAGGTGGTGTTGGTGATTGTTTTGATGCAATCATAACAATAAGTTAAAATTCACATAAAATGAACTGAAACTATACTTGAAAGATAAGAAGGAATCATTTAAGATTCAACTAATCCCAAGTCTACAATGGTTCGGTTGGTCAAGTTCAGTTGGTCAATGTGAAGCTGTAATGTTCAAGGGGCCTTATGTAGTTTAGAGTTTCTTTGTGGTTTACTAGACTAAGATTATGCAAAAGATCATGAGATATGTTAATGCTTTTCATTCCTTTGCATAAAAGTGTTACTGTGCTACAAGTTTTAGGTGGTTTTCTTGAATTATTGCAGCTTTCTCCTTTATACGTTTATGAAAACTGTCTACTTTTAACTCTGTTATGCATACTTCTTGAAATTTGAGACAATTTCCTTCAGATTTATACGTTTTCAACTTGGGAAAAGTTAGAAAGATCTAATCTACACCTCATTTACTCTACCAAAGGATCTAATTGTTCTGTTATGCACTATGCAAATACTACAGCAATTTGATCAAATCCACAGTAAAAATCTTAAATGCAAGTCCTGAGCATTTTCACAAACATACATTTAAAATTGCAAGCTCTCAAAGATAATATTTCAAAACACAAAGAAGAGCAGGAGAACACTCAGAAGATAGATGCAGAACTCCAGATTCTATTGTATTAGAAACAAATAGTCATACATGATTTACAATGTAGGAATGACTCTTAGTTTCATTGATCAAACTACAAAGAACTTACAAGCTTTACAGATACAGTAAGGAAGCCAGACATTCCACGCACACCTTACTGCAGACAAACAGGCGACCTCCTTCTTCTACTTCTAAACTAAGCTAACTGGCTGTGTGTTTCTAAAAATCCCTGTTGTAAAGTATTACAGTGCAGAGAGGCACAATATAAAGACTTTCTGATTGTCCTCACTACAGCAAAAAAAAAAACCCTAACTAAACCCCTGGTTCAAACCCCTGGTTACAGCAATAAATACAGATGAACCAGTCCCTCAAAAATATCTCTGAGCAGTGTCAAATCTGGGCAAAATATTGCCCCTTCTGAGAAGCTTTGGCAGCTCAGCAATAACTTCCATTTGTCTGTTGTAGTAATACCTTCAGCTACAACCTTGTTCCTCATTTGGTTGGCCTTGACTTCTTCGCACTTGATCTTTATCTTCCTGCTCCTGAGATCGGATTTTCTTCCTTCATGATGTCACTGTGTTGAATTTCCAGCTGCTTCCTCAACTGCAAGCTTGTAAGACAAGACAAGCAATAAGTATCACATTTATCAAATAAACAGCAGGAAACTCAAAATATCTGTTTAAATCAGGGTGACTACAAAAATGTGGAAATCTAGCTCAAAAACCCTCAAAAACGCGTTCAAAATGTATACAGATTGCTCAAAACCAAACGGGTCAACCATCGCTGACCAGAAAAATGCCACGGGCGCCAAAAATGTGTTTTAAAATTCCACCGCTTTCCATTTCCCACCCATCGGCGTGAGAATCGCCATCGGCGAGCTCAAAAATACCCTAGCCAATCATCGCTATTTGGCCGATGGCCTTACTCGTTATTTCTTCCTTGTTTTCTTTCATCGGCGTGAGACCCGCCGTTGGCGTAAGTAAAAACTTCTTTGCCAATCATTCTCTTCCATCGATGCTTCTTCGTTGCTCTCCATCGGTGAGAGATTCGCCATCGACGAACTCCATATTCTTTCCACCGATGCCCCTTTGCTTTGTTCCATCGGCAAGAGATTCCACTGTCGGCGAGCTCCTTATTTCCTCCGCCGATGCCTCTACCTCGGCCGATGACCTAGCTTACTTGCTCATCGCCTTCATCGGCGTGAGGCCTACCTATCGGCGAGCTCCAAATCCTTTCCGCCGATGCCTTCCCGTCGGTGTGACTTCTACCGAAAACCTCCACATCCTTACCATTCCTTCTATCGGCCTGACCTTGCCTATCGGCAAAGGTCCAAACGCTCGCATCGATCGTTACTAGCATACCGATAACCTCCTTATCGGAGTGAGATCCTCCATCGGTATGATCCAAAAAACAAACGCTGATCTATATTGCTTGGCCGATGACCCCTTTCGGTTTCCATCGGCAAGAGCCTCTTCTATCGGCAAGGGCCAAAACAAACTAGCCGATGGTAACAGTTATACCGATGGCAAAAGGCCATTAGGGAGATCACAGTCTTCGGCGAGAGAAAATCAAACTCCGCCGATACCAAATGTTACGCTGATGACTAGATCATCGGGGAGAGACACAGCCTCGGTGAGACCGAAATTTCCTTCACCGAAGCATTGGTTATGCCGATACCTTATATCGGCGAGAGTGCTGCCGATATCATTCGTTTCATATTCGGCCAAGTCCTTTTCCATTTATCGACGTGACTTCGCCCATCGGCAAAAGCCCAAAGCATTGCTCCGATAGTTAATATTATGCCGATGGCCTACCATCGGCCACAGTCTCACCGAAGCCTCTCCGTCTATTGAACTATTAAATCATTGAACCCCGCCAGAAGGTTCAACGCGGCGGTTCAATGGGGCGTTTCAACGGTAATATCACCTACGCATGACATTTTTGAAGAAAATGAACCCCGCGAACTTGAACCATTGAACCACCGAAAAAAAAAGGTTCAACACGGCAGTTCAATGCGGCGGCACAAAACAATAACTCGCCTTTGGACATTTTTTGGACACATAGAACCACTTGAACCCCAAACCCTTTGAACCAAACAGAAAAAGGGTTCAACGCGGCGGTTCAACACAGCGGTTCAACCTTAAAAAAACACTGCCAATGAATAAATGGCGACTTAAAAAAGATAACAAAGTGCGCCGATGCGCTTTTCTACAAAACAGACAAGTGTGAGATACAGAGTGGAACCCAGAAAACGAATGCCAACAAGGAAAAAGGCAAACAACTGACTGTTTATCATGCAAAACCTGATAGTGCATTTTTACCAAATCGATCATAACTTGCAAAATATGATGAATTTTGAGACAGTTCAAAAAGCAACCCTGGCTCATTTTTCACAAGGAATCCAACTATATTATGCAATGGTACTGAAAAACGCAATTTTCTATATTTTTAACAAGGTTTGCAAATCTGACTCTCTTTTCCCTTTACCACCAGACAGAACAAACACAAGCACAAGCAAAAAAGGCAAAGCAACAGCAGGGGTCCTCATTTTGCCGAGGAGCAAAATGGGGCGTGTTGTGAACATCACAACAGGTGGGCTGGAGAGAAATCCTCCAACAAAAATAGAATAACCACAACCTTGTGAAACAGTAGAATTTCAGTAATTTTCACATATGCCTACTTGGCAATAAAGTTTACACCACCCAACTAGACATTGGCTCAGAATAATAATTTAAAAAAATGGTCTTTTGAGGAGGCTATATTGTCTTATTTAACCAAGAGTGGATGCCCCCTCTTTTCACTAATCTGTTCACTTTTTTTTAATCCTGGGAAAATATCAAAACAGAGTCTTGACATAAAACCTACAAAAATAGACTTATTTTTGTATGGCTTCTTTCCTTAATCTTACTAAGATACAGATGTGCATGTCGTTTGCATTGGTACAAAGCACACATCAAACATTGTTACAAAAAATATATATTATTTAGCTTGCCATCAACATTCAAAAATTACACTCTAAGAACAATCTTGCAGATATTTAACAAAATACGGTAGCTAACATTTATAATCAGGAAATACCCCATCTTCACTCTCATACTCCTGACTGTAGCAGCAGCCATAGCAACAAATATTGCTCTTATGAAGCAAACATAGGACACTGGAGCTTATTTTTATAGTGCTAGTGCTAGTGCCAGTGCCACTTTTTATGGTTCTTCTAACATACCAATACCCGCATCATCTAATATGGATTGTGGTGATGATATTTTTGAAGACCCATATGACGATGATGCCTAATTAGTGATGGCTATTTGTTGACATTTGACATTATAATTTTGATTTTTGAATTGTAATAACTATATATATCATGACATTCGACGTCCGTGTTTGACTAATTGACATTGTGGTGTTTTTAATTTCTAATACTAGTGTGGTTTTGTTTATTATATAATCATATTCATGATGCTATGGTATTCTGAACTTAATTACTGCTGCAAATATGAATATATTTTTTATTTTTATATGTTTTTGTATGGACAAACCCAAAACAAACCCACACCCAAAAAAAATTTTGACCGAACCCGCAAACCCGAATCAGTACCAGAACTGGTAACTTAGTCATTTATCAAAAGACTGTTGTTCCACATTCATGTTAAGATGTTATGAATTTTACTGAGAAAGCATCATGGCTTAAGCAATGATTCTACCAAATCTGGCATTAATGAAGCCAAGAATCAGGTTTCTACATGTTTTGCACTGGAACTCGTGAAAATGAAAGAGCTAGACAGAATAAAGAAATGACTGAAATAGTTCTCCTTCTCTAATAGACTACTAGATTTCCTCAAGTAGCAATCATGAATAGTTCCCAAAACTCACTCTAGAAGAAGAATACTACACTTGAAGAGGATCTTCACTGCCCTTATTTTCAATAAAATAAAATTTAAAAAATTATGTATGAATTGATAAAATGAATAAATGCAAAGATACACTGTAATATCCCAAATGGGGATATTTTTCCCTAATTTGGATTTACGGGCTTTCCCAATTAATTTTCTGAATTCTGCCCTAGAATTTCTGCATGTTTTATTCTGCCCTAACCCTAACTTCTGCTCCAAAATCAGACTTTGAACAATTGTATTTAATTATCATAAATCACATCAAACATCAACATAATTCCATCAGATGATTCACCCAATAATGCAAGTGATATTCACCATGAAATACACATTATAATCATGATAATAGTACTCAAATGAAGAAACCAATCTGCCGCTTATAAACTGAATATGGAGTCTGATTTTACATTCAACAATGGCCAATATGCCCAGATACAAATCAGAATGCTGCTGTTACAACTCAGACCTAAAAATCAGATTGAACATACCAAAGAATATGAGCAAATGCTCCCAAATAATGGCGCTCCCATACGTAGGGTTGAAAACCCTAAGTGCTGATACAAATCGCCCAACAAGAGGTCTTCAACATAGGCGGATTAGGTCTGCTGTTCTGCTGTTACAAAATCTGCCCTTGAACAAACCCTAGCAGCCAACAAGTGCCTCAAAAGGATGGTCGCTCCTCCTCAAAATGCAATTCGCTCCAACCTGAGACAATTTGGCCATCCATGAATGCTCTCAAAGCTGATATCAAATCTGCCCTTGATGATGTTTAAGTGCAAGTAGATCCCCGTTACGGCATCCTCCAATGAAGAAGTTAGATTGTCGCCCAACTCCTCCTAGGATCCTTGAGGGTTTCATCCCAAGATCCTCGCCAAGAGATAACTATCCAAGTGTGTATGAATGAATGCTTGATTGATGCTTTTGGAGTGTCAAATGATCAAGTATATATACACAATTTGTCTCACCTTCTCCTCATGGCCAACCTGGGTATTAACTCATGTTTTGAATTACAAGTTTCCCTCCAAGAGGGCCGACCCATGTGAATTGTATCTTCCTCTATAGAGCGCCCAAATAAATTAAATTAAAGATATAATTTATTTATTATATTTTCTTCTTCTCTCTGAAGCGCTAGCATGTAAATATTATTTTATTGAGTGCCTGGGGAATAATGGCAAGGGCAACCTCCATGATGATGATAATTATTTCTTTTATCCCTCATCAGAGAGTGAATGGTAATCTCCATGATAATATCAAATCGCCCAAGGTGAGTAGTGATCTCCATGATGATGTCAAGTCGCCCAAGACAAAGTATCCATATGAAAGCATCCCACGATGTAATGATGGCATCCATGCAACATATGATAAAGTCCAAACTCCTAACACCAATCCATATGAAAGACCCTCCAAATAGTTGGCTCCGAAGAAGACAAATCACCATATCTCTGATGAGTGTACCAAAGGCAACATACCAATATGAAAAGTCATCTCCATTGCCCGTGATATCCTCCAAATGTCCCTGAGCAGGATGAAAGGTCCAAATCAACTCTAATGGCGACCAATCCAAAAATGGGGATATTACATACATTTATCTCTTTAAAGTGCTTGTAGGCAGCCTATAATAGAAAAAATCTTAGCTAGTGCTCCAATCGTGGATCAAGGAATAATATGGCTGATAAAGAGGTCCATCTCCTATCAACATATTAGCTATTTTTGAAATCACAAGACGTGTCATATTATGCAAACAGAATCCGTTCTACTTGTATTCATGTTTTTTAACCAAGCTACATACCAAAAATCATGTTGGAATGTGCGAGTTTATCCCACATGAATTTGGAATGTGTGGGTTTATCCCATGTGTGTTAATATTGCATTGTGTGGATTTATCCCACACGTACATACCTCATAGTTCACTGGTCAAGTGAAACTGTGAAACTATTTAAAGAAGTTGTACAATGTAATAATCAAGTTGAACAGTTGATCAATGGAGTAAATTTGTCTATTCACCCTTTTCCTTCAATTATGCAGTCCTCCTATGCAGTGTTATTCCTAATATGGTATCAGATGTTTGCGTTTGTGTGTGGAGGTGGAGTCTGTGTTTTGTGCCGATTTTGGCATAATGTTGATGCAACAAAACTCCCAGGGTGTGTTCGCCATCAGTTCATTTGTGCAATCTGTGTAGCATCTTCTGTTTCCACAAGCAAGGGTATTCATATTTGCATTTTGGGAGTGTGTAAGTAAGATCTGCATGTTGGGTATTTGCATTTTCATTTTGGGAGTGTGGGTCTTCATGATTTAATGGCAGATCTGATTGTTTGCCATGTTTGTTTACTGAGTTTGGAGGTTGCATTGAAAGCAATTTGCACCAACAGCAAGCACAGGGAAGGTACATGCATCACCTGGCACAGCACACAGTAAGTTTGAACGTAGGCTCCACGCCATACTTCAGTTTTCACATCTTTACAACCAAAAACAATCAAATACTTTTATTTGACAAAGTGTTGGGTGATTTAGTGTGGCTGTGTAAAACCTTGTACGTTGCAGGTGAAGTTTTGGTTGTGGGTGAAGTTGATGCTGCTGCACCAGAGCATGGGTTGCCACATTCAGAAGCCATGTGAGCACAGTATTGAAGGAGGTTGTGTTCCAACAGCAATTGGAGCGCAGATACTACATTTTTTTAAAAACATAGTGCAAAACCCAATCTTTCATGAGCATGATGTTTCTTTTGTGGAGCAGCGTGGAGAAGTTGGCACTGAGTGAAGCATCTCTTGTTCAGCATGCAGCCAGGTGCATGGATGGTTGCTGAGGACTGCACAAGGAGTCCAGGCAATGTTTGAAACCTGTGTGGCATTGAAGGACATTGCTACAGCAGCAACAAAGGCAGGTTTTGAGGGCCATGCGGACAAGGAACACACTTGGAAAGTTTTGACACTGTATTTTTTGTAGCACAAGCTGTGAGGAAGGAGTGCAGGGCATGGAGGCTTTGTTTAGTGCACCAACCAGGAGAAGGCTCTCTGCGAGCTGCAGCAGCAAGTGGAGGTATGGAGTTGCAAGCTGGGGCAGGAATGCAGGCAGGACCTACATTGGAAATTCATTCTACATTTTCCTTGGAGTTGCTTATTACATTTCCACACCTTCAAACACAACCTTCACTTTGCAGAAGAGATTTTTAAATAAAACCTTTTCAAACTCCTTTTGAAGGCCACCCCTATTCTTTGGAGACTGGTCACATGCTAAGCACCTGAGTTCTTAAAACTTTCAACCCCTAGATTCAGCATGTGTGTCATGTCCCCATTTCTGAAGTGACTTCACATGGAGTTGATGATTAGCCTATCATCCATTTCCGTAGGCTAATGCATTGGTAAGGGAATGAATTTCTAGTTTGAGCTTATTGCTATACATGGAGAACCAGAAAGTTGGTATGTGTCTATACATGGAGATTCAGAATGTTAGCTCAACTAGTATGTGATCAATGAAAAATGCACTATTGAAATTGTATTTTTATTTCATTTGATGGATTTTAGAAAATGGAATCTTTAATTACATTTTCTATAATCGATTTCTATGGAGTTGTATATATGAATAAAGGTGATGTGTTCGCCAAGGAGTTATAGGTCCAAACCAAAACCAAAACCAAAGGATAAGGGATCGATTGGCATGTATTGATTTGTATTTGAATTGCATTGCTCAAGGAGCCAACGGCTATCTAGATGATCACCCACTTGTAAAGCATTCACATTGGTCCAAGTGCCGAATTCCAACGCCATGGAGATGCATTCGCCCATGCCTTGTATGCAACGGTTGGTATTGTTAGAGGTTGGTTATTGATTTTCAATGATTGCATATGATTCATAGCTGGCCGCCAAACATGAAGGAAGGATATTTTAAATGCAATATTTATTTATTAAATATTTGCATTGGATCAATGGTGTCATGAGGGCGATTAGGTTTGTGGATATTAAATGATTGCATTTGGTTAGATATTGAGCTTTGAAAGATTTTAAATGCCAAACGTCTATGATAAGGAGGTTCGCTCAAGCCAAGATGGATATTCATGCAACAAAAATATATTAAATGATCGCATATAATCAGCCACCGCCATTAGCAAGGGAAATTTAATGCTAAATGAAGTTTGTAAATGATTGTTAGCTCCAATTCATGGCCGCCATCAAGTAGAGAAGGATTCCACTTCATAGAGGATAGATTCACTTGAAAGATAGATGTAGTTCATTTAAACAATTAAAGATTGTTTTAAATGATTGCATTCATTGATGTCATTCATTTACTATTGTTCAAGACTCTCAATTTTGATTGATGGATTCCAAGCTTCATCCAATTTGACAAAGAGAAGGGACGCCTATCCTTGGAGAGGATAAATAGGGCTCTTGAACTCCAATTTGCAACTAATGATCATTTGGTAAGCTTTTGCATTTTGTTCTTTTAGTTGGAAATTGCATTTTCTAGTTATTTTTCAAGGAGATGTTCCCTTGAATGTTGTGGTGATGTTCCCATGACAATTTGTGAGATGTTATCATTCAGATTTCATCATTGGAGTTGAATTTGCAGGTTGTTTGAAAGGATTTGAGGAGTATTGGACATCATAATGGAACCCTTGGTGTATGGGAGTGACCACCAAGGTAGTTGATTGAGCTTAGAGTGAGAATTGAGTGACTTTTGCATATTTTTCAAGGTCTGATTTCATATCAGCAAAGTCTAATTTTTATGACAGCGAATTGTTTGGACAATGATAGGGTTTTTGAAGTGGATTTGACAAGGGCTTTCACATTTGAAGAGTTGCATTTGATAGAAGACCAAACTAGGCTTCCATCGCTTGAGTTTGGAAGTGATTTTCTTGAGTTTTTCATTGCTACTACTTGGCTGGGCAAAATCATCACTTTCAGCAGTCATATCAGCATACAGAAGTTTTAAATCAGTCAATTGTTCATGTACTTTCAGGGCTGTTATAGCATCATTGGATAGCTATCTTTGTTCTAGATTGTTTGGACTTTGTTCCTATGCAAGTTTTGGTGTATTTGGACACTTTTTATGCATGTAATAAGGTCTGATATAAAATCAGACTGTGACTGAAATTCATATCAGCCACTTTTAACATTTTTGTATTTCACATTTGAAGGCTTCAAATAAGCAAGTATGATATGGGTTTGAAGTTCTATTGTTGTATTGTTCGTTGGTGATGTTTATTAGTTGAATTGTGCAAGAAATCTTATCTAAAAGTTGGCAAAAAATTTCAGTCATTCTAGAAAGGTATATTTCAATGTGGTCACATGGCCAGCCTTTGAGGGCTTAAAAATTTATTTGCAAACTCTTGTTGAAGGTGATCTTTTGAAACTGATATCTTTAGCATTCAGAGGTTTTTTTGGCACCCTTTTTTAAACTCTATATTTTTCTGAGCTCCATGCATTAGTGCAATCGGATTTCAGTTTCAATGCCTTCTGATGTAGTTTTGAGGTCATTATTTTTAGGTACTTCTCTTGTGATTTGAGGTGTTCTTTGCAATTTCGTTTGTGTTTTTTAGTTTTGCTTTTAGCATGTGCATTATTCTTGTTAATTTATAAACACAAAACACATTCTTATCTCTCCTTTCTTTCTTCCTCTAATAATATGTCGTTAGGGCGTAAATCTGGCGTAGGGGGAACCACACCATCAATGGGACGACCATGCCTTGCTCTAAACTGCCTTCTATGAGCAAATATGCCATTAAATAGACTTGAGACCTTTCACATACAACCTAGCTTCCTTGTACCACTCTTTTCCATATACCATTTTGCTTCCACATAATGACAAGTATATTGGAATGTTTGGTATATCAGGCAATTTCAATATATTGGAAGGTGTGGTATATCGGAAGTGTAGTATATCGGAACACGAGAGTGATAAGGTTGGAGCAAAAGGGTTTCTTCTGAGTGACAAAGGAAAACCTTGACAGCTTGAAACTTATCACACTTGGAAATATGCACCATGGATCACTTGGTTCTCAGTGGCAATGAGAAATGGTTCGAGTGGAAACACGACATTACCACGCTTTTGCTAGAGCATGCATTTTGCCTGTATGCCTTAGACTATTCGCTATAACCAGCAAAGAAATACCTGATGCTTTTGGAATCTAGTTTATGCCTTTTCCGTTCAGGAACTAAAGTGTATGCCGCTGAACCAAGAATATGAAAAGAAGTTACCTCAGTTTTGTGACCAGTCCAAGCTTCCTCCAGTGTGATTTTCTACAAAGCGTTGCATGGACATCTGTTCTCTGACTTGCATCATACCTATTTGACCTATCCAATGTAGTTCGGAGAATTTTTTCCGAACTACACCCATTTTGTAATACTCATGTTATAGTGGAAAAAATTTCCGATCCTACACCAAAAGCAAATTTCTCATTGCTCAAGATGCAGAAGTGCAGTTTTTCTCCGCACTTGCACGCTTCGTGATGAATGAAAATTTTCTAACTCTGGAGAACTTCAAACTCATTTTTGCAGTTCATCAACAAAAGTCAAAGCCTTCTCCCAAGAAGAAAAACATGAAGTTCAAATACCAAGGAGTGATCCCTCAGACTTCTATGGAGACTAATGTGGATAACATTAGAGATACAGAGATAGGCCATGTTGATATGTTAAGAGTTCTTGGAGAGACTGAAAAAATAGCCTGTTGTATCAAACATGCAAGTTATCATGCAAGTTATCCTTGATAGCAACATTCATTTGGTTTCTGCCTTTCCAGTGTCAGCTCAGAATCCAGAGTTTGTGTTGACAGCAGCTGCTCATTTCAACAAAGAGAGCAAGAGCATAACGGATGCAGATGGTAAAGTGGTGATTAAGTTGGATGAGGAATTCTTTGATAAGATTTTCAATTGTCCTGACTTTGAAGAGTTTTCAATTATCACCATGGAGTCGGCACAAGATCACTATAACAAAAACATGGAGAAATGTAAGAAAATTATCAACTCTCAGTGGCTTAAGACTCCCCAGCCTATAATTAGAAGGTGGCCAAAGAACATCTTCCAGAGTGAGTTCATCGAAGAGGTAGGTGATCTAATTACTCTTCTGAGCAGAGTCAAGGGACTCCCTACATCCAATACTTTTTAGGAATGGATGTACCAATACATAGTTGTCATCAAGAAAGGTAATAAGAAGATATTCTGGGGCAGGCAAATCAATGATTCAATTTGTCATCAACTCTCAGAAGTGTCAACCTCTTTGAAGTTCTATATGACTTTGTATTTGGTATATGTTGTTGAATGTATGAGATCTTTCCTTGGCCTGATGTAATGTCCCCTTTTGGGACAACACTAATTTTATCCTAAATTATCAATTTCCAAGCAAACAAAGGTTTAGAGAGTACCTTGGCTTGATTTAACTCCTGCAAACAAACTAGAAATCTTAAACATTGATCAGTAAGTCCATGACAATTTAATAAACTCAATTGAATCTTACCTAGGGATGATCAGCCATGGGAAAGCATGTAAGAGAGTGACTCAATGGGGTGTCTAGCCGCTCTAGGCCCAAGGGCAGAACCCTTCAACTAAAAGGTAGAACCCCCTTGGCCTCATGTAGCCCATGCCATTCATATGAGGTGCGTACCTAGTGAGGATTCTAATTTATCCGTTATCCCCTCATCTTGCCATCTTTCCTTATTTCCTCATGATTGGCCTCCTTATAACACTATACCCATGATAGGGGAGTGAGGTCTCAAAAGGGTGTCCTAGTGATCCAACTCTCTAGGCCCAAAGGCAGAACCCTTCAACTAGAAGGCAAAACCCCTTTGGCCCAAGTGAACATTTCATTTCCATCATGAGTGGCGTATCTAGAAGAGCACATCTCTCTCTAGACCCAAAGGCAGAACCCTTCACTAGAAGGCAAAACCCCTTCGGCCCATGTGAACTTATTACTTCCATCATAAGTGCCATGTCTATAAGAGCACATCTCTCTCTAGACCCAAAGGCAGAACCCTTCACTAGAAGGCAGAACCCCTTTGGCTTATGTGGACTTATTGTTTCTCATCATAAGTGGCATATCTAGAAGGGCACATCTCTCCTAGACCCAAAGGTAGAACCCTTCAACCAAAGGCAGAACCCCTTCGGCCCATATGAACTTATTACTTCCATCATAAGTGGCGTGTCTAGAAGAGCACATCTCTCTCTAGACCCAAAGGCAGAACCCTTCACTAGAAGGCAGAACCCCTTTGGCTTATGTGGACTTATTGTTTCTCATCGTGAGTGGCGTATCTAGAAGAGCACATCTCTCCTAGACCCAAAGGCAGAACCCCTTTGGCTCATGTGAGTTCATTACATTTCCTTTTGGTTGGTGTACCTAAGAGAGGGTCCTATATTCCCTTTGTACTTTCCCTTCCTCCTATCATGGTATAGATTTATGCATAACCAAGTCTTATCAAATAATTATATCAACAATACATAATAAATTATGAGAATGATATCATAAATGCATGATCCATATTACATAAGTCTACCATAATCAGATTTTAGTCCTCTATGTATATATATGTAGTTCCACTTTCCTCTTGCTATGCTCCAATATATCTATATAAATCAGAAATATATGTGTATTAAACTCAGAATATCTATATAAAATCAGAGATGTATCTTTTTCTCCTGATTTGATGGATGATCTAAATCCTCCTTATATGGTTAGAGGATGGCCAATGGTTATGTCTTTCCAATTGGTTGACACCCTTTAAATGAAACGCAGCCTTTCTTAAACAAGTCGTGACCATCTTAATACTTTTGTCTTCTAATAGTAATCGCAGCCTACAATTATTTTATGCACTGCCTTTACAATATGTATTGGTTTATTTGCTGACTAGATTTAGTTTGACTGCTGCCTTAGGACTTATATGATTGCTTGTCTAATTCTAAAGGATCGATTCTCTTTGCAATACTCAATATCATTTATTAATGATATTATTATTTATATAATAATAATGACATTGATTTTTATTGTATATTGTATAATGTAAATATTTGTATTATTATATAATGATAATAATATTTATGATATTGAAATATTATATTTATATGGAAGATTTATAATTTATTATTTTAATATATTTAATCTTGTCAATTAAAATAATAATAATATAATATATCTCATTATAAATATATTATATATTAATATATTTATTAACATATACGCTATTACCTCCATTATTTAATTTGACTTAGTACCGTATTTCACAAAACAACTTCACCGACTTTTATTATGATGTTTAAATCTTTAATTTAAACAATGCCTTAATATCGGGATGTTACATCTGTCTTCAGTTGGAGATAGAAGGAATATAGCAGTGTATGAGTACTACCCTCAATTGACCCTAAAGGAAAGTATCAAACATTTCAGAAGGGTAAATGATGCTTTCTATTATAGGGATATATGTATGTTTGAGAAAGATCTTGAGAAGAAAAGAGTTTCTGATGTAACTTGGGAGCAAGTCAAAAGGTTTGGTTATATATTTCTATAGTTTCCTACTTTTACATATATCAGAGTTGGTTGTTTCAATGGGCAACCCTACATGTTGCCAAGATATCCAAGAGACAAGTTGATCTTGATGGAATTATGTAGACAGATGATGAATGTACACAGCAAGGAAGCAGAATCACATAGAGCTGGCTTCAAATTCCCAGTGACCATTGGCCAATACACAGTGTCAACAACTCCAAAAGCAAAGGCAAATGATGGAAACTGAGATGCAATGGGTAACTCTCAAGAGGTATTCAATGGTCACACAACAAGATGACTTCAATAAGGGAGAGATTCCAATCGGTTCTTGCAAACACCAATGTTTGGTTGGAGAGCAAAGGGATAAAGATAAAGCTTTTCAAAACAGGATTAGAAGAGCATGTTGAAGGATCTTCTGGGAAAAGAGAGGAACTAAGAACAAAGAACAAAGAAGATAACTCCCAGTAGCGATAAGAAGCTGAAATTTGTCTTTAAGAACAAAGGAGAGAAGGGAAAAGGCAAAGAAAAAGAAGGAACGTCTGCCCATGTAGATGTTGAAGAAGAAATTGCAGCCAAGGAGTCACAAAAGCCTCCTGTCACCTCTCAATTGGAGTCTTCACAGGTAGTACCTCCCTCTTCACCTCCTGTAGTTTCAACAATGCAAACCCCACCTCTTGTTGTTTCAAGTGCACAACCTTTGCCTTATGCTTCTGCTACTCCCATTGTGTTTGTTCAGACTATTGATTCATCTCCTTCCTTACCCACCAGTGAGTCATTGTTTCAAAGCCCTCATGGCAATATAGAAAATCTATTTGGCTCACTTTCCTCTTTGCCTAGTCTGTCAGATGTATCATCACCAATGATTGACACATTCATTACTGCTCAATTGGACTTTGAAAAGTTCATATCTGCATCCACATCTAAAGTGTCAAGTGTTGAGATTCTTGCTACTGTGTTAACCCAGACACCACCAATTGTTACCACCACTTTCATTTCACCTGATATTCCATCCATTTCAAAACCTATTGTTACCATCAACCCGTTGCCACAATCATTGGCAACACAAACAAAAGATGATTCTTCCATTCTCCCTCCTTGGCTAGTATCACAGAAACCAAAGAGGAAGAAACAAGCCGTATCCCCAGATGATTTTGACTTTGGTCAATTAGTCCCAGCAAAGCCCAAATCACCAAAAAAGGCCAAAACCATATCGAGAGTACTTGTTGATCTATCAAGGAATAAGTATGCTGAAGTAGCTATGCCTCCACCAGACAAGAATATCAATGAGGTCCAAGCTTCTGACTATACCATTTCAAGGGTAAAACTTGGCAAACAAACACATGAAAGTGCCAAGGAGGATTTGCAAGCAACATTGGCTGCATTGCTTGAGAGATATGACAGAGATAAGTTGATCAAGGATCAACTTAAGGTGCATGTAGAATAGCTAACTTCCATCCTACTCAAGATAGCCCAATCTTCAAAGCAGGTAGAACCTGTTGAGACATGTGTGGATGAAGAAGCCATTCAAAAAGCTGAAAAAGATTGGAGCTCAAGGTTGGGCAGACAATGCCTGGATTGAGAGGATATTGGCCCAAGGTACTCAGTTGATAAAGTCCTCCATTGAACTTTACAATAATTTGGGCGAAGTAAAGAAAGAGGTAGACCAGACACTTGAGACACTCTCTCAAGACCTGCAGCTAATAGAACAAGATATTGAAACATGCACCAAGCTGCGAGATTTCAAGATATAAGTGTTGGTTGAACATGGGGTGATCCCCAACAGGCAAAGGTATGTTGAATACAGGGAGGCGATGATAAACAAGAAAGAAGTCATCCAGAGCCTGATCATAGACCTAAAGGAAGACCTGGACAGGGGCATAGACAAAGGTTTAGATATTTCAGACAAGATTGTTGAGCTTCCCTGCCAAATGTTAGATGACAGTCAGCAAACCCTCCCTGTTGATACAATTGTCCAAGAATTCACCACACTGATACATATTGAGATAGAGACAGAAGCTTTCTCATTGGCTTCTATTGATAAATTGGTGGAATTTCAAGTAGTTTTGGACCAACTGCAGAGGATCCTGAATAAGCACAAGAGTGGCCTGTCACCATAATGGACTCCATCACTAGAGTCCTCACCATCTCCAGATATACATCGAGACTTGACAATAATGAAGTCCAAGCCGCCTTGAAGAGATGCGAAGATTTCCTGGAGAAGGACAAAGAGGAAGAAATTCCTGTGTCATCGGATACTTAAATTATTTTTCATGCTTTCGTTATGTAGTTTTGTTATGTGTAAATAACATCCTATATGTCTTTTTGTAATATGCAATTTGCACATAGGAGAAGTACAGAGTCCCAAACAAAATTGGACTCTGTCTTGAATAAGTCAAAGTAGTTGTAACTTTCCTATTTTTGCTCGTAGCTTCCCTCTATAAATAAGAGAGGGCTCTTTTGTAAATATTATCTTTTAGCTATTGAAGTGAAATGCTGTCGCATTGAGGAGCATATTGAAACTTTGTGTTCAAAGTGTAAATCTTATTCAATCAATATAAAGAAAGCATGTGGGCATTCAATCTTTGTCTTGAATAAAGCTTGCGGTGTATTGCAATTGTTCTTAAGTCTTTTATGTTGCACTTTCTTGTGTATTTGATTGAATCGTGGCGTGGAGTTAAATAATTTGAAAGGTGTTCTAAATCTGATTTTGTAGTCTTTGAGCTGCAAAATCATCTTTGGATTTGTGTCTTATGTTCGTGATTGGAGGTGACTTGAAGACTTTGTGCTTCTGTGGGTTTCTTGTTGTTGACACATCCCGATATCATTTTAGTTACTCTTTCGTTTAACTAATTTTGATATCAGTTATTATTGCTCCAATTAGTAGTTTGTGGTTCATTACATTTGTAAGCATCACGGGATTGTTATTGTAAGTTTGTAAGTGAACATCTATTCTGAAATAAGAGAATTAGATGATATGGAACACCCCATGGATAGTTTTAGTGTAAATAAACATAGTTAATTACTAGATGATCATAGTTAGCAATAAGAAGGGAGCCTCCCCTTTTTGAGAGGAGAGATTTTATCTCATCATACTGTGGTTGATATAACCATTTTGTCATCAGTTAGTTGATAACAAAATATTCACCCAACAATGTCATTGGATTGTGATTATGATGCACTTACACTTGTTTTGCAGAATATATTTTTGTAACACCCTTGTTTTGCAGGATACATTTTTTCCTAACATATCTATTTTGCAGATCTTAAGCACAAGCACAAGCCATCCAGCCAACAAAGATGCAACTTATTCTTTTTCTATATCCAAAACATTTACATTTATACAAGTTACCTTTAGCAAATTTTCCATTTGTATACTTCAATGTAGCTTCTACACATTGTGACATAAGGCTGCTAAAGTGGGGGCAAAATGTAAGGTTGAAAATTGCATGCCTTGCAACTTCCACATAGAAGATGCACTCACTTTAATGTTTGCTCCAGTAGCATGTATTAGGTCACACCTAAAAAAAATCCATTAGCCTTACACCGAATCCAAAAAGCGTCAAATTGTGTTAAAATTTATAATTATGTCAACTATTAAATTCTAAGAATCTATCTCCATTTTCTCACAGTTTTGTTGCAATTTCCAAAATCTTAACTCTAGAACTTTGGCACGTCCACGCTAGCGTCCCCGAATAAGACAAAAAAATAAAGAACAAAAAAAGCGTCGCAATAGCACATTCTAACAACCCCTGAACTATCCGTTGAGCGCCATTCAATATCACAACTTCCCAATACCCATGTTGGCATCAAATTTTCCTCAATCATCTTCCTCCAATTCAAATGCTTTCTCTTCTCTCTCTTTAAAGCATGAAACTAAGTTCTCTCAAAGGATTCCAAGTTTTTCAACAATTATTATTATTAAAGTAATATTTAGTTACTTAATGGTCAATATAGTTAGTTTCTAATTCTGTTCTTAGATTAAACTTGTTTCTATCCGTTTTGCTTTATTAGCTGTAGTTTCTTTGTGAAACACCTGTGCTCATTATAGAAACTTCTTGTACTCTCTTTAAATAGAGCGTTGCTCTATGTTGTAATTATCTTATTCAATAATATATTTGCATATCATTCTAAAATGTAACATGGTATCAAAGCTCCAGGTTCGAGCTCTTCCGTACGTCGTATAGACGCTATTCTCTTGTGGTCGTGTGGGTTTCATAACCCTAGTTTGAGGTCGTTTTTCATTCTTTCTGGAGGTAGCGTCTCTGAAAATCGCGATTTGCAATCGCAGATCTCCGTTTTGTGCCCTTGGCTCATGATTCTGCCAATCGCGATTTCCTTTTTTATCCCCGTGCACCTTTTCTGTGATCGCGATTTTTGAAGGACACGCCTTTCCTAGTCGGCATCTTCATCTTTGGTCTGGTCGCACCTTCTCCTGGCGTCTATTTTTACCAGATGGCTCTCTGTCAATCACTTCTTCTGACGAATCATGGGTTGCGTTTTATGCCCAAACCGTTCCTGCTCACGTTTTTTGGTTGCAGTTTAGTAAATCCACAACAGTTTGCTTATGTTATCTACACACGCAACTTCGGTTTCGGCGTTATTTATCTAGTTTTCGTCAACATTTTTTGGTGCTTTTATTTTCCCTCGCGATTCTGAAGGCGTTTCTAAAGTCGCGTCCCTAAAGGCCAGTATTTTGTAAAACTCGTGATTTTTTTGGGCGGTTTCTCTCGCTTTTTTCCTGTGAAAGCCGTGTTTTGAGCGCCAAACTTCTTGATTCGGAGGTTTTTTGTTTTTTGGATACGCGACATCCATTTTTGGCGTGACTTGTTGTCTCTGGCGGTTATTAAATCTGTATATGGTTGCCTTTTTTGGCTCACGTGGGGTCCACATTTCTGAAATTTTGGTCGATATTCTCTTTCAAATCAGTTCTCCTCTGGTGATGTGGCGGATTTATCAAATTTAAAGTCGCAGTTTTCAGATCGCAAGTCATTCGGTGATCAAAACTCAGCACTTAGGCACTCAGCGTGTTAAGCACTCAATCTCTGCCTGTGGTCCTTTGAAGCAACCAAAATCTCTAGCCGCTACCTCATCCCGTAGGAGTTCTTTTGATACGCGCTCAAATCACACTTGTGGTTCTTTGTCTCGGTACCAACGCCCAGCAGACATGCTGTAATGTCCCCCACTTAGCTCATCACTCTGGGAGATCAGGGTTAGCCTATCATTGGATTCCCGTAGACTAACAGCAGTGCTTAGGGAGTCAGTTTGAGGGCTTACTATTTATAGTAAGTCATGACAGAGCCAGTTTCTGTTTTTAGCAAGGCAATTGCGGGGGCAAGGCACAAGACTGAAGGACAAATCCTCCTGAGCATTATTCGATTAAGTTAAATTAAAGATTTAACTTAAGAACCCATGTAATATAATATAATTTTAAGTTATATTATAAAGTCACTTTATAATTGTAAGTTATAACTTAAAAAGTGACCTCTCTAGGGATGGGCGCCCCATGGTCCTCCAAGGTGATATTTCAAAATGAAAATAAATTATATTCCCTCTCATTCTTGGGCGTTGGGTTTGGAGGAGGTTAAAAGAGCAAAATGAAACTTCATTTGGTTATGCTTGCTAATGTGATTTTGCTCTGATATTGTGTTGCTCCAGCATTTGGGGTTTTGAGCTTGGCTCTTTGGCTTTTATCATCAAATTGCAGAGACGGAAACCTTTGCATTTCACCTTTCCTCGTGTATGAGAGAATGCATCAGGTAGGGGTTAGAGGAGGCTTCATTCAGGAGCTTCATTTGTGCATCCAGGAAAGCTTTTCGGAGATTACTCGAAGAAGCAATGAAGATTTCCTTGAAGACATTTAATGTGCAGGCCTGAAACAGAGATTAGAGGCAGATTTGAGCATTGAAAGAAGAGATTTTTTGCTATTGAAGACACCAAACTAGGCCGTACTACTGCTGGTACAGGGCCGTACCACTGAGCAGAGTTATTGTGCATTTTTGAGGGTGTGTTTGTGCTGGTTTGTGGCTGGGAGCAGGTCGTCCATCCTTGAAGAACATTTCTGAGTAGATTTAGGAAGATAAAGGGCAGATTTTAAGTGTTTATCAGCAGTATTTTCCATCCAGCTTGGTCGTACAGTACCATCAAGGACGTGGGTCACCTTGTACTGCAAATTCTACTAGTTGGAGTTGTTTATATTGACAAAAGGGGATGCCTAGGGTTTGATGAAACATAGCAGCCATCAAAATCTGCATTTTCATTGTATTGTATGAGTTTTGAAGCAATTCCCATGACCATGCAATGCTGCTACAGTTTCTGGCAATAAACCAAGCTGAAGATTTCCAAGTGGGTATCTCATTTTAATTAGTTTTAGTACATTTTACGATCTGGGTTGTCTTTCATTTATACAAAAATAGTTGTATATTTTCTGGGTTTGTTTATCTACTTCATATTATGCACATGCAATGCAAAAATCAAACATGCAAAACAACCCATAAGACATAAACAGCAGAAAACCAAAAAAAACACAAAAAAACAGTCAAGGGAAACACATATAGTGGGGTGTATGTTACAGTGGTATCAGAGCAGAAAATCTTGCCATCCTGTGGGGTTGATATGACATGCGGATGATAAAAATGAGACATGCGACCTACAGATAGATATACCTTTCGAAATACTAGGGCAAGACAAGTAACACAGTTTCCGCAGCGGATAGAACCAGAGAATCCTGAGCCACCAATAGATCCATTTGAGGATGAGATAATGGTTGCCACTACAAACGAAGATTCCTTAGTTTCACGTACAGACCCATTCTCAGGAGAGTTACCACCAGTTATAGAACCCACAGAAGAAATGGGTGACAGGGAAGTTGAGGAGCCCAGTTTACGAGAGATCCTAAATGTGCTCACCAGGAGCTCAGTGGCCATAGAGAGAGAATTGAGGGATTCTCGGCGGGAGATGATGGAGACATAGGCTGAGATAGGACACTCCCTCGTACAGTTGCTTGATGGATTGAATAACAAGGAAAATCACCGTGACAGGAACAGGTACAATGGTGACAGGAATAGAAACAATGACGGTGATAGGCATAGAAACAATAATGGTGACAAGAACCGGAACAATGACGGAGACCGGAACAGGCATAACGTGGGTGATAGACATAATGGCGATAGGAACCAGGGGGACATGAATAATGGAGATAAGAACTGTTGATGATTGTTTTTAGACAGGTCAACAATAGAGTAAAACACTAGAGTATCCCACTCTCTCTTGAATAAAGCTCTTCAAAGGCTGAACAATGTGATCCAGTGAAGTAACTCCAAGGTTCCTTGTTTATGATTCATGATGGGTTAACTCAGTCATTACATGTGATCTTACTGATAATCACAAAGGGACTTACATTAGATTCTTCTTCTTTCATTTAGTCTATCTCTCCTTCAGTGTGGATGACATATATACAAGACTTCAATGAGAAAGAAAAGTAAAAGATAAAGGTTTGGAAAGGCTAATCTAAGGTCAATGAAACAATGATGATGTACGAATAGACAAACTCCTTGATTAACCTAACTCCACTTCGCCAAGAATGCCTACAACTACATAGAGTTGGTGCAATCTCCTAAGGTAAACGAATGGTTTTCAAATCATGAAGGCTCATATAAGCACCCATCGAATGGCGCAGCTCAAACAAGCATCCACAATCGAACTTAAGCAAATAAGGCTCAGACTAGCTTTACACAACACTTCACCAATGTTAAAAGCATGAGCTAGGAGTTGATCAATATCCAATACAAACATACATTACATCAAAGAGCTTCTAATCTACTTCTAATCTATTTGAAACATCTCTTCATTCAATTCAAGATACAAGAAATCATGCCATTCCACAAGACAAGACTTAAACACCAAGTGAACTCCAATGTCCTTGCATTAATCTTGAGAAACATTTACAACAACTTCAAGTACTCTCAGAGAATTTCGAGAGTCTCTCCTATTCTACTCCTACAAAAACTATATCTTACAAATGAGGCAACAAGGCCTTTATATAGTGTCCAAATTACAATGAATGGCTCAGATTGATCATGTAGCCAAGGGCTCAGATCATGCCAACTTAGCAGTTAGTTACAACTTGCTATTTTTAGTATAAAAGAGAGAGGCAATGAAGGCACGTTTCCCAATGTGATAAGGATAAGATGAAATCATTTAAAGCATCTTCCACATAGGCGTCCCTTTGGCTTCTTTTATTAAATGATACATTGAATGCAATTGAAATAATGTGGCTGATATAATTGAATGATGATAGGTACTCGCCACATAGGTGCCACCTCAGCATATCTTGTGGATTTCAACTGTTAATTCAATTTGCTTTTGGGCACATTCCGAAATTGTACCATCTTGCGGTATCTTTGATATGATTGCTTGATGATGAACACTTGAAATGTATCTTGTTGATCTTGCCTTGTTCATTGTAAGTAGGATATGTATGATGCTTGTAGCTTCATTTGATTAACTCTGTAATGTTCTTTCTTCTTGTAGGTAGGTTGATGCTGATTTTCTTCGATGCATCTTCATGAAGAGTAGATGATGATGATGATGCTCCATCATGATTAGAAGTAGATCTCTCTTTAGACTTGAAGGTCGAATAGAACTTGAAATTGAACAGATGAATGTCTTCAATGTAGAAGTTGATGAAGTAGTCCTTCATGATGATCTTTGAAGTGGCCCTTTGAAGTGTAGTAGACTTTGAAGCTTGTAAGAACCTGACTTGAAGCTTGGATGGATGAATGTATTCGAACATGATGCCATTGATGAAGTATACTTGAACTTGATGTGATCTAACATGATGTCATTGATGTTTCCTCTACAATTTGAAGGTGACTCAGGTGCTTGTCCTTCAGATGATTCCTTGTCTTCATCAACACTCCTTCTCTCAATGATGCAACTTGATGATGATCTTCAAGTGATCTTCCAAGGTGGCTAGCATGATGCTTCTTCTTGCAGTGACCATTTCTTAACTTTACTCCTTGAATGAAGGTGTCTCCAGGGTTCTCGCTTGAAGGTGACTCCTTGAACAACTCCTTAGCTTTGTTAATGATCCTACAAGACAAGATAAACAATATATCAATCACTTCATAACACAAGAATTACTCTAAACATGTAATAATTGCACTTCAAGCTTAGGCGCTTATATAGGTGAAAAGTGGAGGAAAGAGCACCTAACACAAGTTAGTCTCACATTCATAACATAAAATGATTTCAAACAATTGTAATGGCTTAAAATGACTTCTCTCCTCAGGGCGCTCACTTCTGGACATAGATTTGAATGGTTTTCTTTAGGGAGCCAATCTAGGTAGCAGAGGTAGGAATGAGCGCCTAAGGTTCTTCAGCTTTATCCTTGTCATTTTTAGGATTTAAACACTTGTGTGGATCTTAAGATGACTTCCCTCCTTTAGGCGCCAACTTCACTTCTTCAAGCAATCTAGTTTCTAGGTGCTAATTTGGTTGATTTTGGTGAGAATATGCACCTTGACCCCTCTTGAGTTATGCTTTGAGGTCGTTCAAAGAGAAAAATGCGCCTAAGTTCATTGCTAAATGCACTCTGTAGTTGCCAAGGTATGGATTTGCGCCTAAGCTCATTCAAGTATTTACTTTACTTCTTATGGATACAAGTCATTAGATAAGCTTAAGAAAGTGCTCAAGATGCTTCAAGTATCCCACAATGATAGTTTAAACATGTTCTTTGTCTAGGATGAAGACTCCTTTTACCCACCTTATCATTCAAAAGGACATCATCCAAAATGTAAGTTAATTCCTCTTGAAGGCGCCAAAACTAGGCAATTATGAAGGCAGAAGGCGCCCTGAGTTTGGAAAAGGCTTACTTCATTCCTTAAGACTAGAACTCTTTCAAATTGCTTGATAAATACCCTTTAGGCGCTCAAACTCATATACCTAAGCATTATACTTCCTAGGCGGAATTTGATGATCAAAACTACTAGAAGTGCCGCCTATAATACATGAGGGGTTGATAATGCTCTAAGTATGAAATGGCGCCTATCCTCTCTTAGTGATATTGGTCTCCTTAAAGGGCGCACTTGATGGTGATTTAGGTGTAACAGGGCACCATAGCTCAGGATAAGCAATTTAGCATGTTAACCATCCTTATGAACTTCATGGAAGGTTAAGTTTCTTAAGGCGCTACCTTGTATAAGTTTAGACACTTTCTTCATACTTAGGCGCCATAATAGGTTTACAGAGGAGTGAAAGGGCGCCTAAGGTTCAAGTGGCTTCATACTTGTCATTTTAATGATTCAAGGGGATGGAGAGACCTTAGAATAATCATATCTCTCAAGGCGCCTAAGATGTTACTTCTCCTTGCTTCAAGGCGCAATCTAGAGGCTGTCTGAATGATGAAAGGCGCCCAAAATTCTAGGCGGAGTTTTGAGATAGTGCAGGTTGGAGAAATGTGCCTAGCTTCCTAGAGCGAATTCGCGCCCAGAACTAAAAGTCTAGAGGGTAAGGTATATTATACTTTAAATATTTTTCAATATACCTTTCAGGATGTTTGAGATAGGTCTCAGATCCACTGGATTTAACATATAGATTATAGAATTTGGAGGATCCACCAGATTTCAGACTTAGTCAATTTTTCAGTGTTTCCGAATTTCAAGCTACCAGACTTAGTCATTTTCAGGATCATCTCAAACATACATCAGGATTAGGTCATCAAGGGACTACAGGACTCAAACACCACTGACTTCATCATGAAATAGCTCTAAGACATCATCAAAACTTCATGCAAAGCATCAGAGCTCAAAAAAGGGGGGTCCCCATTTGCAATGGGGCGATGTGTGATTTGGTCACAACAAGAACCATGGTGATAAATATAGGTTTAGAGATGATGAGGATGAGGCCTCAGTGACTCATAGGAGGGCTTCACAGCTTACAGTAGGTGACCGACCTAGTATCCTTATATTTGTTCCCAGGAACCAAGTTCCTGAACAGGATCCCACACAGGCCGAGTTTCAGGAGGAGATTCTGAGAAATTGGAGGGCTTCTAGTGCAGAGTTCAAAGCAGAGATGACTTTTGCAAAGTACTCTGACATTAGGATAAAGAATAGACCTCACAAAGGAGGCAGACCTCAGAACTAGGAGTTACAGAAGAAGGTGAGTAAGATAACACTTCCCTATTTTAACGGATTAGGAAAGACCACTGCTAGGGCTTGGGTGCAGAAGTTGGATAGCTACTTGCAGATCAGTCCTATGCCTGAGGAGGATGCCATCACTTATGCTGCATTACATTTGGAGGGAGTAGCACACAAGTGGTGGAGTAATGGGAAGGTCACACTGGGGCATGATCAGATTACTTTGTATGTTGAGTTTACAGCCCGTCTGATCGACAGATTTGACAAGAAGGATCCGAAACTTCAGTTTAAGGAGTTAGCACAGCTAAGGCAGAGTGGATCATTAGACTCATACATCTCTGAGTTTCAGGACCTGTCTGATATGGTCCCAAACTTATCCAAGCACAGATTAGTGATTCTCTTCATTGATGGATTATCAGGCCCACTTCGTGGTTGGGTTAAGGGTTTTGACCCTGCTACACTCCAGGAGGCCATGGAAAAGGCCCGAGACATGGAGTCGTCAGTGTGGAGGTGTAAATTCCAGTCTAAGGGATTTTCTCACAAGAGGGACAAGGAGAAGGAAAAGAAACCATTCCACAGAGATGTTGATCAGCACAAGGATAGATCCAACAGGTTAACAGATGATCAGTTGAATGAATACAGGAGGAAGAAATTGTGCTTGCATTGCAAAGAACCATGGGATCCTTCACACAAGTGCTCACATAAGGCTAAGGCCAAACTAATTGAGTACTATTCAGCTGAGGAGTCACAATCAAAGGCATCAAACACAGAGTCAGATCAGCATTCAAAGCATGGTGACAGTGGGGACGAGAGAGCTTCACATCACAGTGCTGATAGTGGTGTTATTGCCCAGTTGTCAAGTTTTCAGAAGGTTGGCTCTTTTAGGGTGCGTGGTGTACTGGGTGGGCAGCGTATTATCACCCTTATCAATACAGGAGCCACTCACAATTTTATTGATGAGGGGTTAGTTGCTCGCAGGGGGCTGAAAACTGAAGAATTCAAAGGCTTTAAGGTGATGGTGGCTAACGGATTCAAAATGCATTGTACTAGGAGAATATCAGGGCTGAAAATCATCATGGGTGATTATGAGCTAGTTGATGACTTCTATGTAGTTGGTATTGGGGATACAGATGTGGTACTTGGCATGCAGTGGATGAGCCAGTTGGAGGAATTCACCATGAACATTAAGAAGATGGAGATGAGATTTGAGTATAATGGGAGGAAAATATGCCTTAGGGGTATTTCAGATGGTGGACCTCGAGTTGTATCATTGAAGAGAATGGAGAGGGTATTGAGACATGACCAAGTTGAGTGGGCAGCAAAGTGCCTTATTATGCCAGAGTCCCCACCACGACAGAAGGATAGCTATCATCCAGATATCCAGAAGTTGCTAACCAAACACAGTAAGGTGTTTGGGGACATACCACCTGGAGTGCCTCCTAATAGAGGCATAGAGCACGTCATTGAGTTGGAGGATGGGACTAAGCCCATCATGATCACACCATACCGCCATCCGAAGAGGCTAAAAGATGAGATTGAGAAAAACATTAAGGAGCTTCTGGAGATGGGACATATTAGGCCCAGCAAAAGCCCATTCACTTCTGCAGTTGTTTTGGTCAAGAAGAAGGATGGGACAATCAGAATGTGTATAGATTACAGGGCCCTAAACAAGAAGACTATAAAAAACAGGTATCCAATTCCCAGGATAGATGAATTGATAGATGAGCTACATGGTGCCTATTATTTTTCTAAGATTGATTTGAGATCTGGATATCATCAAATCAGGATGCGGGTAGAGGATATTGAGAAGACTGCTTTTAAATGACACTACGGTCATTTTGAGTTTTTAGTCATGCCTTTCGGTTTGACTAACACACCTGCTACTTTTCAGAGTTGTATGTATCAAATTTTCAGGCAGCAGCTCAGGAAATTTGTTTTAATTTTCTTTGATGATATTCTGATATTCAGCAGGACTTGGGAGGACCACTTGAGACATCTAGAGGAGGAGGAGGTTCTGAGCATCTTGGAGAGTAATTCACTCTATGCCAAGGAATCTAAGTGTGATTTTGGTATGACAGAATTGCTTTACCTTGGCCACATTATCAGTGCAGATGGAGTCAGAGTGGATCCAGAGAAAATTAAGGTGATACTTGATTGGCGAGTAATTCACTCTATGCCAAGGAATCTAAGTGTGATTTTGGTATGACAGAATTGCTTTACCTTGGCCACATTATCAGTGCAGATGGAGTCAGAGTGGATCCAGAGAAAATTAAGTCGATACTTGATTGGCCTCCACCCACAAACCTTACATAGCTTAAGGGGTTTTTTGGGCTTTATGGGTTTTACAGACGGTTTGTTAAGGGATTCTCACAGATAGCAGCACCATTGACTGATCTGATGAAGAAAGGAGCTTTTGAATGGAGTGACACAGCCCAGCAGTGCTTCGACAAGTTCAAGCACTTGATGTCTACATGTTCGGTATTAGCGATCCCCAACTTTGGTAAACCGTTTGAGTTACAGTGTGATGCTTCTAGAGAGGGGATCGGGGCTATGCTAATGCAGGTGAAGCACCCGATAGCTTTTGAGAGCAGAAAACTTCGGGGTGTGGAGAGGAGCTACTCGATATATGACCGAGAGATGTTGGCCATTATGCATGCATTGGCCAAATTCAGGCAGTATCTAGTTGGGGGTAAATTCATAATCAGGACAGCTCATAACAGCATCAAATACTTCATGAACCAGAAAGACCTAAATGGCAGACAACAAAAGTGGGTCAGCAGATTGCAGGCATATGATTTTGACATCGAGTATGTCAAAGGAAAGAAAAATGTAGTTGCAGATGCCTTCTCCAGACGACCTCACTTGTGTTTGGTTGGGGAGATCTCTGCTGATTGGAAACAGGAGATCATGGCAGAGTATGTTAAGGACTCTTGGGCTATGGGAGTCATTGAGGGCACAGTCAGAGATGAGAGATATTCTGTGGTGAGTGATTTGATTATGTACAAAGACAAGATATTTTTGGTGCCCAATTCACAGTTTAAGCAAAAGATTATCAAAAGTTTCCATGACACACCAATGACTGGCCTTCCTAGTTTCTTTAAGATATACAAACAGATTCGGGAGAGGTTCGTATGGAAAGGACTGAAGGACGAGGTGCAGAAGTATGTTCACGAGTGTCCCATTTGTCAGCAGAATAAGCACAAGCATACCTTTCTTGTAGGATTACTACAGCCATTACCCATTCCCAATCAAAAATGGGAATGTATCTCCATGGATTTCATTACGGGGTTGCCGAAGGTACAGGGTAAGGACTGCATATACGTGGTGGTCGATAGACTCACCAAATTCGCACATTTCTTTGCCATTTCAACAACCTATACAGCTGCTCAGATGGCTGAATTATTTTTCAGGGAAATATTCAGATTACATGGGGTACCCAAGAGTATAGTCAGTGACAGGGACAGCAAGTTCCTCAGTATATTCTGGCAGGAGTTGTTCAGGTTGTGCGGTACAAAGTCGACCCCTAGCACTAGCTACCACCCGCAGACGTATGGACAAACAAAGGTGGTAAACAAATGGTTGGAGGGGTACCTGCGTAACTATGTTTCGAGGCAGCAAAAGGCATGGATTAGATGGTTGCACCTGGGGGAGTATTGTTATAATTCTACACATCACATGTCTATCCAGATGACTCCTTTCAGGGCACTATATGGTTATGATGCCCCATGCTTCACAGATCTCTTGCTTGGTGACAGTCGGGTGCCTAAGGCTAAGGATCTTTTGCAGGATAGCCAGGACATTCTTAGGGAGCTTAAGGAGAATATACAGCAGGCACAAAATCAGCAGAAATTGTATGTTGATCAACATCGAGCGGAGAGGAGTTTCGAGGTTGGAGACATGGTGTATTTGAGGCTCCAACCCTACAGGCAGTCCACTCTCAAGAAGAGTGGAGCAAAGAAGTTAAAACCCACGTTTTATGGTCCTTTCAGGATTGTCAGACGAGTGGGTGAGGTGGCTTATGAGCTTGAGCTTCCATCAGATAGCAGAGTACATAATGTGTTCCATGTTTCCAAACTGAAGAAAGCTCTTGGCCACAATATAGTTCCTTCCGCAGAGCTTCCATCATTGGATAAGGAAGGTAAGTTGATCCTAGTACTTGAGGCTATCATTGATACCTGGGAGAGAAATTTGAGGAAACGGGTTATCAGAGTACTTGGTTAAGTGGAAGAACCTACCAGTTGAGGATGCCACATGGGAGGGTGAGCAGATATTACAGCATCTAGAGTTGAGGTTGCTTGAGGACAAGCAATCTTGAGGAGGGCGGACTATAATGTCCCCCACTTAGCTCATCACTCCGGGAGATCAGGGTTAGCCTATCACTGGATTGTCGTAGGCTAACGGCAGTGTTTAGGGAGTCAGTTTGAGGGCTTAATGTTTATAGTAAGTCATGACAGAGCCAGTTTCCATTTTTAGCAAGGCAGTTGTAGGGGCAGGGCACAAGACTGAAGGTCGAATCCTCCTAAGCATTATTCGATTAAGTTAAGTTAAATTAAAGATTTAACTTAAGAACCCATGTAATATAATATAACTTTAAGTTATATTATAAAGTCACTTTATAATTGTAAGTTATAACTTAAAAAGTGACCTCTCTAGGGATGGGCACCCCATGGTCCTCCAAGGTGATATTTTAAAATGAAAATAAATTATATTCCCTCTCATTCTTGGGCATTGGGTTTGGAGGAGGTTAAAAGAGCAAAATGAAACTTCATTTGGTTATGCTTACTAATGTGATTTTGCTCTGATATTGTGTTGCTCCAGCATTTGGGGTTTTGAGCTTTGCTCTTTGGCATTTATCATCAAATTGCAAGGACAGAAACCTTTGCATTTCGCCTTTCCTCGTGTATGAGAGAGTGCATCAGGAAGGGGTTAGTGGAGGCTTCATTTAGGAGCTTCATTTGTGCATCCAGGAAAGCTTTTCGGAGATTACTCGAAGAAGCAATGAAGATTTCCTTGAAGACATTTAATGTGCAGGCCTGAAACAGAGATTAGAGGCAGATTTGAGCAGTGAAGGAAGAGATTTTTTGCTGTTGAAGACACCAGACCAGGCCGTACTACTGCTGGTACAGGGTCGTACCAATGAGCAGAGTTATTGTGCATTTTTGAGGGTGTGTTTGTGCTGGTTTGTGGCTGGGAGCAGGTCATCCATCCTTGAAGAACATTTCTGAGCAGATTTAGGAAGATAAAGGGCAGATTTTAAGTGTTTATCAATAGTATTTTCCATCCAGCCTAGCCGTACAGTACCATCAAGGACATGGGTCACCTTGTATTGCATCTTCTACTAGTTGGAGTTGTTTATATTGACAAAAGGGGACGCCTAGGGTTTGATGAAACATAGCAGCCATCAAAATCTGCATTTTCATTGTATTGTATGAGTTTTCAAGCAATCCCATGGCCATGCAATGCTGCTACAGTTTCCGGCAATAAACCATGTTGAGATTTCCAAGTGGGTATCTCATTTTAATTAGTTTTAATACATTTTACGATCTAGGTTGTCTTTTGTTTATGCAAAATAGTTGTTTATTTTCTGGGTTTGTTTATCTACTTCATATTATGGACATGCAATGCAAAAACCAAACATGCAAAACAACCTATAAAACATAAACAGCAGAAAACCAAAAAAAAACACAAAAAAATCGGTCAGGGGAAACACATACAGTGGGGTGTATGTTACACATGCAGAAATATTTTCCATTTTGTCTCGAACTCCGTGTTCGAATTTTTTGAGACCATGGTTTCCATAATGTCGAGATCCGTGCCTCGAAATCTGTGTTCAAGATTTTTGAATCTGTGTATTCCATGCTTTCAGAATCTGTACCTTGAAACTCGTGCAAGGGTTTTGTTCCCAGAATCGATGCCGTCAATCTGCCCTATTTGTTGTGCCATCACTTTATAATCCATTTTTTCGTGCCTC
Source organism: Cunninghamia lanceolata (assembly GCA_027924645.1). NCBI lineage: Eukaryota > Viridiplantae > Streptophyta > Pinopsida > Cupressales > Cupressaceae > Cunninghamia > Cunninghamia lanceolata. Next base: position 30,323,022 of record BSBN01000047.1, read on the forward strand.
GAAAAACGTGAAAGATGGCATCCTGGTCCAACATCATGTTGGAAGGCAGTCAGAAGTTCAACAGCAAGAATTACAACACCTGGAAGCAACAAATGATGACAATCTTTGAGTATTGGTGCCTTGACCAGCTAGTTCTGGGCAAATCTACACGCCCTCCAGTGGTGAGTAAAGATCAGGATAGATTCGATGAGAAAAATCGAGAAGCGGTCATGCTTATCAAGTTATTAGTCACCGATGATCAACTGCCTCAGGTTCTGTCTGGGAAATCAACGAAAGAAATCTAGGATTCGTTGAAGGATCTTCATGAAGAACATGCTTTTCTCACTCGTTCTTTCTGAAGAACATGCTTTTCTCGATCATGATGGATGAACAAATGTCTCTGCAGGATAATCTCACCAAAATCAAGGACATTCGTGATCAGTTGACGACGATTGGTCGGAACATGGACGAGGAAGATATGGTAGTCATCACTCTAAAAATTCTACCACAATCTTATGAGCACTTTATCGAGACATTCAACATTACCTCGACTAATGTTGACTTAAAGTTTCCAAAGTTGTGCAACAAACTTTTGCAGCAGGATCGATGGAGACAGCAGTTCGATAGCAGTGTTAGTTCCTCCTCCACAGAGCAGGCATTTACTGCCAAGTCCTTTCAACAAAATAAGGGCAACAATCAGCCCTCTCCGCCATCCAGTCAGGGTCAATCACAGGATCCTTCAAAGAAGAAAAACATCTAGTGCAATTAATGTCATAAGTTTGGCCATATGAAAAAAGATTGCCGGAAACACTTGGCTGCTGCACAGTCCAAGCCTGAAGAGTCCACACAATCAGCCCATGTTGCAGAGCACACTGAGTAGAAGGAGTCTGCTTTCTACATCTTTTAGGCCAACCCTTCTACCTGGTATTTCGATTCAGGTACTTGTGGATCAGATTGCCTCGGATAAAGTTGTCAGCTTTAGGGGGCAACTTGGTGTAGTTAGTGAATTGACCATTACGGGGGGGTATTAAAGTAATATTTAGTTACTTAATGGTCAATATAGTTAGTTTCTAATTTTGTTCTTAGTTTAAGCTTGTTTCTATCTGTTTTGCTTTATTCGCTGTAGTTTCCTTGTGAAACTCATGTGCTCATTATAGAAACTTCTTATACTCTCTTTAAATAAAGTGTTGCTCTATGTTGTAATTATCTTATTCAATAATATATTTGCATATCATTCTGATGTAACAATTATTTCCATTTTTCTACATACTAAGTTTTTACAACTCTCATGTAATTTGCTCTCCAATCTCTCATGCTCTCTTAATTGATAATACAACTCTCATATCACATGCTATAGCACTCTTGGAGATCTTGGCTCTCCCATTTCTGGAGATTTTACTTTGATTCCTATTTTTAATACATTCCTAGAGATATTCCAGCATAAAGGTCCTCCATATTCGCAAAAATCCTCCTCTTCAAGAGAACCCATTTGGGGTTTCATTAGTAAAAAAGCTTTATTTGATTCTATTCCTAATTTTATTGTTTGCCATCTAATTACCTTGCCAGTTTTTACAGCAAGGAAGCCATCAAAGCATTCTGATTCTCTTTACATCCACTACATGAGATTTGTATTTGTTAAATCTAAAATATTCTTCTTCATTTTCCTTTTATTGAGAGAAATAATTGGAGTTGAAGCTCCTCTCTTGAGCTTCTTCATTTGCTCTCTTTTCTCTCTTTCCTCTATACCCTAGAATTTTTATCCTCTTGAGTCAAGCTTGAATCGGAGAAGATTTCCTTTGTGGAGTCTTACTTTTCTTTTTATAAACATATTAAAGAATTCCCTTTTTAGTCCTCTCTTGACACAAGGTGTCTTCCCTTCTTCATCCTATTAGTCTGAATAAGGATATTTTCTATCTAGTTTCCCTTGTGGTGAGATTAATTCATATTATTTAACTATTTATTAGTTAAATAATATTCTCCCACATATTCCACATGTTAAGTTGACTTAGTGAGTCTTCTAGATGTTTCTAGTTGTTCCTAGTTGTGTAATTGTTGGTTCTCATGGTGAAGCGAAGTTCAATTTCATGAGGAATTTGTCTATCAAAGCATGTTACATTATATCATTGTCCTTAGAATGGCTTTCTCAACCCTTATCCTTTTTCATTTTCTTTCATAGTCAGTTTGAAGTAAGTTCCATTTCATAATAAGGACAATAGCATATTGAGAGTGGAGTAAGGAGTCAATTTAGCGTAAGTCCCTTTGTGAGTAACAGCAATATCACATCTATTCACTAAGTCTATCCAATTTGCAAGTCAAGAACTGACATTAAGGAACCTTGGAGTTGTCTCGATTGATCATATTGTTTAGCATTCGAGAGACTTTATTCAAGAGAGGATAGAATACTTAGTATTTTATTCTGAGTTTGCATGTGCATAAAAAACACATCAACAGGTACCTAACATGGCCTAGTAGTCGGGACCCATTCATCATTGCATCTTTGTATTAGTCAGCTTCTCCCTAAGTTGCATTTAAGGGGGCGTGTTGGTGTGAATAGAGATATTTTCTATCTAGTTTCCCTTGTGGTGAGATTAATTTATATTATTTAACTATTTATTAGTTAAATAATATTCTTGTTGATGATTGTTTTTAGACAGGTCAACAATAGAGTAAAACACTAGAGTAACCCACTCTCTTGAATAAAGCTCTTCAAAGGCTGAACTATGTGATCCAGTGAAGTAACTCCAAAGTTCCTTATTTATGATTCATGGTGGGTTAACTCAGTGATTACATGTGATCTTGTTGATAATCACAAAGGGACTTACATTAGACTTCTTCATACTTCCTTAGCTTATTCCTCCTTCAGTGTGGATGATGTATCAATAACAAAGAAAAGCAAAAGATAAGGGTTCAGAAAAGCTAATCTAAGGTCAATGAAGCAATGATGATATACGAATAGACAAACTCCTTAATAAACCTAACTCCACTTCGCCAAGGATGCCTACAATTACATGAAGTTGGTGCAATCTCCTAAGGATAGCGAAAGGTTTTCAAATCATGAAGGCTCATATAAGCACCCATTAAACAGCGCAGTTCAAACAAGCATCCACAATCGAACTTGAGCAAATTATAAGGCTCAGACTAGCTTTACACAACACTTCACCAGCGATGAATGTTACAAACATGAGCTAGGAGTTGATCAAATATTCAATACAAACATACATTACATCAAAGAGTTATTAATCTATTTCTAATCTACTTAGAAACATCTCTCCATTTCATCAAAGTACAAGAAACCATGTCATTTCACAAGACAACACTTAAACACCAAATGAGATCCAATGTCTTTGCATTAATCTTGAGAAATATGTACAACTTCAAGTCCTCTCAGAAAATTTCGAGAGTCTCTTCTATTCTACTCTACTTGCCTACAATTTACTGACTACTATAATAATTTTTAAAATGAGGCAACAAGGCCTTTATATAGAGGTCCAGATTACAATGAATGGCTAGGATCAATTCACGTAGCCAAGGGCTCAGATCATGCCAACTCAATAGGTAGTTACAACAACTTGCTATTTTTAGTACATGAGAGAGGCAATGAAGGCACGTTTTCCAAGAAGATAAGGATAAGATGGAATGTTTGGAGCATCTTCCACATAGGCGTCCCTTTGGCTTCTTATCTGTTGTAGATACATTGAATGTAGTCGTATGATGTGGCTGATTATGATTGGATGATGATAGGTACATGCCACATAGATGCCACCTCAACATATCTTATGGATTTCAACTGTTAATTCAATATGCTTTTGGGCATATTCCCAAATTGTATCATCTTTGTGATGTCTTCGAATGTGACTACTTTGAACTTGTATGCTCCGGAATGTATCTTGTTGATCTTGCCTTGTTCATTCTTCTTGTAAGTTGGATATGATATTTGTTACTCATTTAACTAACTCTGTGTACTTTCTTCTCTGCAGGATGTAGATGATCTTCTTCGATGCTTCTTGATAGAGAGTATTGTATATGATGATGATGTTGCTTCCTTCATGTAAGAGTACCTGATGATGATGACATGAAGTAGAGTAGAGAATGATGATGCTTCATTCATGAATCGGAGTAGGAGATCTCTCTTAGACTTAAAGATTACGAAAGAACTTAAAGCTTAGATGGATGAAGTGTCTTTGAACACGATGCAATTTGATGAAGTATACTTGAACTTGATGTGATCTAACATGATGTCATTGATGTTTCCTCTGCAATAGCAATTTCTTGACTTCACTCCTTGGATGAAGGTGAGTCCAGGCGCTTGCTCCTCATATGACTCCTTACTCCTCGCTTGAAGGTGATTCTATGTCCTTCATTCCTAGCTCCATCACTTCTCCTGGATCAACATTCCTGCAACATAGAGAAACAACATATCAAACAATTGATAACCTTGCACAGTATAGCATATAAGAAACATGTTTTAAGCATTCAACACCCTTTTAAGTCTAGGCGCAAATCTAGGTGTAATGAGGAGCAAAGTGCGCCTAGCACAAGATAACTTCATAATTATCATTTTAGATGATTTCAAACAATCAAAATAGCTTAAAATGATTTCTCCTTTCAAGGTGCCTACTTTTAAACATGAATTTGAGTGATTTTCCTTAGGGCACCAATTTAGTTGGTATGAAGGTGAAAGGGCGCCTTGATCAATTTGGACTCTATTTGCCATTTTTAAGACTTTGAATGATTAAAACATATCTTAAAGTGATCCCTTTCTCTCTAGGCACTCATTTAGTTTCAACTTTAGGTATTCTTTTCTAAGGCGCCAAAACTAGATGGAAAAAACAAGAAAATGCGCCTTGATATTTAAGGGACTACTTGCTCCATTTTCATGGGTTTAAACACTTGTTAAGGCTCAAATAGAAGTGTCTTACTCCTTCAACTTGATGCATGTCTCTTTGATGCTAGGCGCACAAACCTATTCCCACCTCCTAGGCGCTCATGATGATTAGAACCACAAGAAATGGCGCCTAAGGTTTAAGAGATGTTTATTCCAACTTAAGGCGCTCTTTGATAATGATTTGAACATGTTCAGGCGCCTAACCTTAATGTGATGTTAACGATTTTAAACTATTGTGCATGTTCAAGAAAGAGTCTTGACCCTGAAATTCCCTCACAATTCATGGAGACGACACACTTCTACTTAGGCACATTTTTGACTATCTAGAGGTTGAAATGCGCCTTACCTTCCTTGGGTTGTTTTGGCATTATGGAACTTCAAACTCATGTGTAATCCTTTAGACTCTACCTTTGGGCGCCAAAATGGGTGAACAAGTGAAGATTAGCGCCTAGATGTGTTTCCCTCATAGTGATTAACCAACATCATTTCACAAGCTCCCAAAGAAACCTTAAACAGTCAAACATCATGAAATCAAGGGTACTCCGCCTTGGGCGCCAAAATAGGTGAATTTGAAGGCAAAGGGCGCCTTGAGTTGAAGATGGTAATCTAGCTCAATTTGGAGGTTTCAATGCAACACGAAGGTATCCAGAAGACTCTCTACCTCAAGTGACATCAAACTCCATGTTTTCATGCCTCCTTTTGCTTAGGCGCCATTTGTCATTGGTTGAAACATCCCTTTCATGCTAAGGCGCCACAATGGTCTCTGGAGATGAAGTGCGCCTTGGGTTAGGAGAGTGAGTGCTTGAATCTAAACAATTGAAAACACCTCCGGAAGGTGAACTCACTCTAGGCGCCCATCTTAATGACTTTTGACCACTCTTTCTCAAGGCGCAATCATCCTAAAGACTTGGATATTCACCTCATTTGAGGTGCCAAAATGAGGTTGTAGAAGAGCAAATTTGTGCCTAACCTTGAAGTAGTGCATACATCAAGTTTTGAGTGATCTCTACTAAGGCGCTATTTTGGGTAATAATCTCCAACACCTATTCTTCAAGGCGCCTTCCTTTATACTTCAAAACATCCCTTCTATATCAAGGCACACTTTTAAGTTTCTACCTTAGGCGCTGATTTGAGTCTGCAGAGGTGGGAAAGCGTGTCTAACTTCCTAGAGCAATTTTGCGCCCAAAACTAAAAGTCCGGAGGGTAAGGTATATTGAAAAACATATTTAAGTATAAGTTTCTTATACTTTAAATATTTTTCAATATACCTTTCAGGATGTTTGAGATAGGTCTCGAATCCACCGGATTTAACATGTAGATTATAGAATTTGGAGGATCCACCAGATTTCAAACTTAGTCAATTTTTCAGGATTTTCAGGATATCAGACTACCAGACTTAGTCGTTTTCAGCATCTCAAACATCAAGATCAGGATTGGTCTCGGGGGACTATAGGACTCCAACACCACTAACTTCATCATCAAATAAATCTAAGACATCATCCAAGACTCAATGCAAAGCACAAGAGCTCAAAAAAAAGGGGGTCCCCATTTGCAATGGGGCGATGTGTGATTAGGTCATAACAATTCTCCCAAATAATTCACATGTTAAGTTGACTTAGTGAGTCTTCTAGATGTTTCTAGTTGTTCCTAGTTGTGTCTAGTTGTTGCTGGTTGTTGATAGTTGTCTTATCCTACACATGTGCAATAGTTGTCTCATGTCATAAGATTAAGACACTTGTCACATGACTACAACATCTTAGCTCTCATCCTTGTCTTTATAAGCAAGGCTCTCATGTACATTGTAACATACACAATTTTGCATTCATTGATAGAATAGATTATTATTCTCTCATATTGTCTCTCTTGTGTTTTCATGAAGTCCTAGATCTTGGGTGGCTCCTATCTAGCCAACTCTTATATGGTATCAAAGCTCTCTAGGTGGAATCTCTTCTTGTTAGCCAAATTGTTGAGAGATTTGAATGCAAATTCATGGTAGATCTTGATAGTTGAGTATGCTCTTCTCTTGCATCAAATGATGACCTGGAAAATCAGAAAGACTTGATGGAAAAGCCAGATTTGTGAGGGTTTCCTCTTTGTAGCCTTGTATTGCAGGTTCATTTTGGAGCATGTTGCTACAAATCTAAGGTCACCACTGCGTTTAGGAGGTCCGAGATAGTCGAGATCGGCTTTTGTTTTGTCCAAATCGGACACCGGAGGCCAAATCTATGAGGTTTTCAATTCGGGCAATGGATACCTGATCCGGGAGGTAGCTGCAATTTTGAAGCAGTTTGGGCAAAATCAGAGCCTGCCATCGCGCTCAGGACGCCCAAAAACCTATAGATCGACTGTCAAATTGATCAAATTGGACAAAATTGTAGCGAAAGGCAAAAACAATTTCCCCCTCGGCCGTATGGAATCTATGCAAAGAATATTCTCTGCGTCAGTGGCATATTCTTGAGAATCTTCTGCGGAATCGCACGTGTTAGCGTATCGTCATCGTACCGGGTCGATCAGGTAAAAGCTTTGAATCCACAGTTCATATTTTATTTGCTGTTTTTTGTCTACGGAATTTTGTTTTGGTAGGTCGCAGGGTACGATCTGCAATACCTTGCGCAACGGCAATCACAGAGCCAGTGGACGGGCGCCATGTGGCGACTTAAGCGCCAATGGCGAGGGCCCCATCCATCGGTGTTTACACCAGCAGTCAACTTAAAATCATTCGGAGGTTTTCCTCAGTCGGCGGCATCAATCAAACCAACAGTTTCCCGCACCCAAAGGCGGTTTCATGTCATCCGAAGGTAGTTTTACCTCTGTCAAGGCAATTATTCCTTGATCACCAACGGTCTGCCGTAACCTCCATGGATCTTCACTCAGCGGTAGGGATCTCCGTCGGAGGCTGAAAAACCAGCCATCGGTCTCTGCGGGAGTACTTCCCCGCACTATAACCGGCGACCTTTTAAAGCATCCGACGGCTTCCAAATATTCAGCGATCGATACTCAAAATCTCCTTAGCGGCAATTTATTGGCAGTTTTGCGTGGAAGGGTTTACACCTACCGTGGGATCAAAGATGGTTTTGGCCCTTCACAGCGGTTTTGCGCCACACAACAGGGGGTTTTCGGCCTATAACAAGGGGTTTCATGCTGCATATAGGTGGTTTCGAGAGGTCGAAGACATTCCGTCAAGGCAGTTTTATGCCCCTTAGCCCGTGGTTTTAGCAGTCAAGCGCTTTCAGCCTAAAAATAGTGGTTTTATCACCCGATAGGCGGTTTTCTGGGAGGCCACAGGGCGGTTTTCGACTGTCTACAGCTGTTTTTTCCCTCCACCGGTGTTTTTTTCCCTTCTAACAGAATATTCCAGCCACAGTGGGAGAATATTCCGACTATGTCAGCGCTGACATCAGCAGGGTCACCTTATGCCCCCTTCCAGCCCTAATAGGGCAATTTTTTTCCGAGTGGCATAACTTTTCGCCACGGTATCGAAAATCGGCAAACAAGATATCGTCGGAAAGCTAATTTCGAGCTCTTCACAGTGGTGCAAGTATTTTTCTGAGACTTTGCAGTTTGATGCCAAATTTTGTTGTTTGAAGCCAGAATTTATGTTTTGCACTCCCAAGCTCATAACTTTCGCCCAATTTATCAAAATTTCAACTTCTTATAGGCGTTGGAAAGGTAATTCTATACTCTTCAGTTCTGTCCATGCCATTTTCCCCGATTTTGCCTTTTACATCAGATTTTCAGTTTGAGGCTATTTGGGTACATACACTCATTAATTGGAAAAAGAGTTGAAATTGGTGATTATTTTTGCTTGGGGGGCTTCATTTTCAGTCTTGATTCAGATTTTGGGAGGTTTCATATCAGATTACATTTCAATTTTGCTCTATTGAGGTTGTTTTACTCATGGCTAATGCTAATTCATTTGAGTTACTCACACCTCACAACTATCATTCATGGAAACAAAAGATACGTCATTTACTTCAATCTAAGGGTTTATGGTCAACATTGGATGATGAACAACCTGAATTCACAAAAGAATATGAGAAATTTGAATTTAGGAACAAATTTGATCAAGCCATGGGATTGATTGCCTTGCATGTTTCTGATAGTTTGTTATTTCATATTGAGGGATGTGAGACACCTAAGCAAGCATGGAAAAAGTACAATGATCTATTTGGAAAAATTAGTAAATTTCGTGCTTTGCAAATAGATGCTGAATTGACTTCTCTTTCTCCTGATGTATTTTCTTCCATTGAGGATTATTTGGTTAAGTTCAACGGATTAAGATCTCAATTCGCAGGCTATGGGAAAGATAAATGTAAAAAGGAATGTGTATTCTTGATTTTGTCTAAGTTGAAAGGCCCACATGCAGTTTTCTCTTCTACCTTTTATTCCACCATGGATGTGTAATGTCCCCCATTTAGCCCAATCACACATATGGTGGAGATTAGCCTATCACATGACTTCCATAGGCTAATGACAATGGTTAGGAGGTCAATTCATAGACTTACTATTTATAGTAAGACAGGAGCACTTGCTATTTATAGCAGGGCAATGGCAGGGGGTCATAGCACGAGGACTCATGGTTTCGACTTCCCAAGGCATTAATCGATTAAATATAAGTTAAATTAAAGATTTAACTTATGTTTTATTTATGAGGGAAAAAGGTACCTTAAGTTATAATGTAATGTCACTTTATAAAATGAAGTTGTAACTTAAAAGTGTTATGTCTAGGAGGGGACATAAGGAGTTAATAAAAAATAATAAAATATATTGCTTCTTGGGCTTTGGGAGAGAGGAGATTAAAAGCAAAAATGTGGCTTCATTTTTCATATGCTTTGATAATTGATTTTGCTCTCAAGTATTGAGTTTTCCCGTGCATTGGCTTGGAGCTTGGCTCTAGGGTTTGGAGATTGACTTGCTGAGACAAAACCCTCTGCAAAATCACCTTTCTTCGTGCATGAAAGATCGAATCAGGAGAGGATATTGAGGAGCTTCACACAGGGGCTTCATTTGGGCTTTGAATGATTCAATTTGATGAAGATTTGGGCTTGATTTGATCATCTTTGTTAGAGTTTGATATGCAGATGTTAAAACTGTTTATGAGGAGCAGATTTGATATATTTTGAAGTGTTTGGTGGCTGAGATAACACTCCATAGCTGGGTCGTACCTCTGTTGGGCAGGCTGTACCACCTTCTAGGAGTCGTTGGTGCTCATGGTGTGGTTTCCTTGCATATTTCTTTTCTCAGTCTAGTCGATTAGCAGCTGCAACAGTTTTGAAAACAATACAAAAATATTAGAGTATTAAGGAGTGGAATGTTTGCTGGTACAATCTACAGCAGGGCCATACTGCTGAGGGGAGGACTTGGGTGCCTTTGCTGGAGTCTTTACCCTATGTGTGGCTCTTCATACATGTTTTCCTAGGCATTTGAGGCCTCTTTCATCATTGCAGCAGTGATACAGCTGGATAGCAACCATTGTATGTGAATGTTGATGAATCCCCATCACTTGTAATGCTGGTTCAGTTTCGGCAATAAAACGAAGTTGCAGTTTTCCATATGGGTATGTCATTATAATTAGTTTAAGCACTTTCTAAGAACTGGGTCATTGTTAGTTTTTTCAAAATCATTGTATATTTTCTGGATTTTCAATATTTGTTTCATATTCTATGTATTCCATGCAAAAACAAACATGCAAGCAAAACCCATAAAAACCTAAGTACCAAACAAGCAAAACACAAACAAAAAACACAGAGCAAACATATATCCAAGGGTGTATGTTACAGTGGTATCAGAGCAGAAGATTCTGCCATCCTGTGAGTTTGACACCAACATGCAGATGAGAAACTGAGTTATGTTGCCTATGCAGTCCTTGACACATCACTATAATCTGAGAAGAAACAGGTCACAGCCAGAAATACAAACCCCACAGATAGTACAGGAAGGAGAAGTTCCCCTAGTAGATCCCTTTTCAGGTGAAGTACCAGTGCCAAATCCTACACCAGGTGAGATGGGTGACAGAGAGAATGAAGAACCTAGCATGCAAGAGATTCTAAACTCGTTGGCTATAGGACAGTTGGCAATAGAAAGGGTAATGAGGGAGTCACAGGAGGAGTTGAGAGAATCACAAGCAGAGTTGGCTCACATCCTTGAATGGCTGGCACCCTGTGATGGAAGAAACAACAGAGAAAATAACAATAACAATAATAATCGTGACAGGAACAGGAATAGGAACAATGTGGGTGACAGAAACAGAATGAACCAAGGTGGTGATAGGCACATTGGTGACAGGAGCAACGGAGACAGGAATAATGGGGATAGGAATAATGGGGACAGAAACAATGGTGATAGACACAAGTACAAGGATGATGAGAGCGAAGCATCGATCACCAATCGGAGAGCTTCACAGTTGACAGCGGGTGATAGGCCCGGCATACCAATTTTTGTACCCAGGAACCAAGTTCTTGAACAAGATGCTACTCAGTTGGAGTTTCAGGATGAGATCTTGAGGGATTGGCGAGCATCTAATGCAGAGTTCAGAGCTGAGATGACATTTGGGGAATATTCAAACCTCCGAATGAAGCAAAGACCCCGTAGGGGAAATAGACCACAAAACCAGGAACTACAGAAAAAGGTTAGCAAGATGACTCTACCGTATTTTGATGGTTCTGGAAAGACCACCACAAGAGCATGGGTCCAAAAGTTGGGCAGTTACTTTTAGATTAGCCCTATGCCAAAGGACGATGCTATAACTTATGCAACTTTACATCTTAAGGGACACGCATAAGTGGTGGAGTAATGGGAAGGTGACCTTGGGTCATGATCAGATAACTTCCTATGTCGAGTTCACTGCCAGGTTGATAGACAGGTTCGACAAGAAGGACCCCGAACTGCAATTTAAGGAATTGGCATAGCTCAAACAGGTTGGATCAGTAGACTCTTACATATCGAAGTTTCAGGACCTATCTGTTATGGTCCCAGACATCTCACAGCACAGATTGGCTATATTATTCATAGATGGACTTTCAGACCCATTGCATGGTTGGGTTAAGGATTTTGACCCTGCATGTCTACAGGAGGCCATGAAAAAGGCCCGAGACATGGAGTCTTCAGTTTGGAGAAACAAATTTCAGTCTAAGGGTTTTCAGCATAGGAGGGACAAGGAGACGGACAGCGTTGTGACGTTTTCACACATCGCCCCATTACAAATGGGGACCCCCTCTTTTTTGGCCCAGTTCCGTTTTTGCTTTGATCTTGCAGCTTCTTGCTCGAATCCATGAAGCTAGGAATGAATTTCCAAGCACGTAGCTCACAAGGAATATTAAGAGTGCTTGAAGTAGTGAAGGAAATAGTGATTTTCCTGAGGATGAATGATGCCCTACCTAACATTCCTCGATCAAATCTGGCCAGTCCATGGAAGGAGTCCATCATTCCATAGAAAAGGGTCCAAATCCTTCACCCTCAGCATAGGACTCCTTGATGAATAAGAAGTTCCTGTTCCAAGAGTCCCTATCCAGAAGATCCTATTCCAAAACTCCAGTCCGAAAGTCCAACCAAAATCCTGTCTGGAAGTCCAATCCAAAATCGTGTCCAGGAGTCCAATCCGGAAGTTCCGGTCTAGAAGTCTTGTCCAGAATCTCGTTCCAAGGTCTATCCAAATTCTTATCCCGACAAGGTCCTGAATTTGACAAAGCTTGTCACTCCTTGGCATGTTCATCTTTCCATCATGGAACTCAGTTCCCGGGCCTGCAGCCCCACTCCGGTAAGTCCAATCCAAGGGATGTCCTTTTCTATCCTGATCCAGGACTCAATCCAAGACCATGACACGGAGAAATTTCAATGAACAAGATTTCAAGACTTTTGCCATTTTCGAAGACGAATCATCTAAGTGTTTAAGACCCCCTCCCAAAACAGTGTGGATTTTTTGCAAAGGAATATCCCTGGTCGCATATTCCAGTACCTACTGGAATATGCGCCCAGGGAGGATTTTGTTCCTAGTCGCATAATCCAGACCTCATCCTGGGGCGCATAATCCAGTAGGTACTGGATTATGCGACCAGGACAAAAATCATCCCTGGGCGCATAATCCAGTACCTACTGGATTATGCGCCCAGGGATGATTTTTGTCCTGGTCGCATAATCCAGTACCTACTGGATTATGCGCCCCAGGATGAGGTCAGTCCTGTTCCAGAGTTCCTACCCGGAGTGTATTCTGCAACCTATCAGGGATGATTCTTGAATCCAGTCTGCAAGTACCTGCATGAAGGAAAATTCCCTGCCTATCTGAAAACCTCACCTTGAAATCCGGAAATCCCTAAGGGGTAGAAGGTACTTCCCATGATGGATTTTATTCCAAATGATGAATCTCTGATCAAACACCCAAAAATCCACCCTTTGCCAAAAAAACTGAACAGAAGGATAAGTTTAGTCAAAACTGAGCAAATTTGTCCCTAGCCACAAAATCCAGGACCTATTGGATTATGCGCCCAGGAAGTTTTTTTGTCTTGGTCGCATAATCCTGCTCCAAGTGGATTCTGCGACCTTGGACTCCAGGATCCCAGTTCCCTCTAAAAATGCAAAATGAGATAAATCATGTCCAAAATGAAAAAGCAACCTTCTGTCAGGGAGAGATTCCAGTCCTTCACAAGAGCAAAATTTCAAGACTTAGCCAAACTTCAACAAATGAATTTCAAAATTACTCCAAGGAAAAAAATTCCTGACTCAAGAAGGATTTTTGTCCTAAGTGCAAAATCCAGCACCTACTGGAAAGTGCGACCTGAATAGAGGGAATTCCTGCAGGAGGTGGAAAATGCGCCCTGGACACCTGGATTCCTATTGGCAGTGAAATTTGCACCCTGACCTGGAATTTCCTCCTATCCTTGCCTGGTGACCCTGGAATGAAGGAAAAATGTGAAGGACACCAGAAAATGATGAGAATCCTCTATTTATTCAAAAGTTCATAAGTCAAATTTATCAAATATTGCAAGTTTATTTCATGTTTTATCTTTTGATTGCATTGCATTTAAGGATCTTGTTCATCATAACTACTCGAGGTTTCCCTTTTTTGCAGGAATCCAGGACGAGGATAGGTTCCATGAGGAGGATGAACGAGGATGATCCAGGGCAATCAGGATGGATGCGGAGAGTTCAAGCGTCAGAGGATGACCATTTCAAAGATCCGGGAGTTCCAACAACAAGAAGACCACACATGCATACCGAGGATCTGTGAAGGACATCACTCCATTCCAGTGCCCGCCTTTCTCCCCCTAACACTCAACGTGACTGGCGCAAGGAAGGCAACTTCAAAGATTCCAGTTCGGTGACAGAGAGACTTCAAGGATAAGGGAAGATCAAAAGTCCTTCCTGTTGATGATTGTTTTTAGACAGGTCAACAATAGAGTAAAACACTAGAGTATCCCACTCTCTCCTGAATAAAGCTCTTCAAATGCTGAACTATGTGATCCAGGGAAGTAACTCCAAGGTTCCTTTTTATAACTTATGGTGGATGAACTCAGTGATTACATGTGATCTTGCTGATAATCACAAAGGGACTTACATTAGACTTCTTCATTCATTCAACTTATTTCTCCTTTCAGTGTGGATGAAGTATTCACGATGTATCAATGATAAAAAAGGGAAAAAGATAGGGTTTAGGGAGCTAATCTAAGGTCAATGAAGCAATGACGATGCATGAATAGAAAAACTCCTGAATTAACCTAACTCTACTTCACCAAGGATGCTTACAACTACATGAAGTTGGTGCGATCTCCTAAGGTACACGAATGGTTTTCAAATCCTGAAGGCTCACATAAGCACCCATTGGACGGCGCAGCTCAAACAAGCATTCGCAATCGAACTTAAGAAAATTATGAGGCTCAGACTAGCTTTACACAACACTTCACCAGCGATGAATGTTAAAAACATGAGCTAGGAGTTGATCAAATATTCAATACATACATGCATTACATCAATGAACTGCTAATCTACTTGAAACATCTCTCCACTTCATCAAGATACAAGAAACCATGTTATTCTACAAGACAACACTTAAACACCAAGTGAACTCCAATGTCCTTTGCATTAATCTTGAGAAATATTTACAACTTCAAGTCCTCTCAGAGAATTTCGCGAGTCTCTTCTACTCTACTCTTACAAACTAATTTCTCCTATCACTAACTACTAATTTACAAATGAGGCAACAAGGCCTTTATATAGAGGTCCAAATGTACAATGAATGGCTTGGATCAATCCAGATAGCCAAGGGCTCAGATCATGCCAACTCCGCAGTTAGTTGCAACAAATTGCTATTTTTAGTACATATGAGAGGCAATGAAGCACGTTTTCCAAGAGGATAAGATAAGATGGAATCTTTTAGAGCATCTTCCACATGGACATCCTCTCTGTCTTCTTGCTTGTCGAATGATGTGGTGACTTGTGATTGGCTTGATGATGATGTACATGCCACGTAGGTGCCATCTTAGCTTATTCCCAAATTGCATCATCTCGTGATGTCTTCGATGTGATTGCTTTGAACTTGAATGTTTAGGAATACTTTGTTGATCTCGCCTTGTTCATCTTCGTGTAAACTGGATGAGTACATGTTGCCTCATTTGACTAACACTGTGATTCTTCCTTCTTGTAGGATACATGATGATCTTCTTTGGATGCATCTTCTTGGAGAGTAATGTAGTATAGAGTAGATGATGATGATGCTTCCTTCATGACTTGAAGTAGGAGATCTCTCTTAGACTTGAAGATTGTGAAAGAACTTGAAGTTGAATGGATGAAGTGTCTTTGACATGATGCCATTGAAGATGAAGTAGTGTACTTGCCATGTATACTTGAACTTGATGTAGATGATGAAATGCTCCAACTTGAAAGGATCCTTTGGAGTGTAGATATTGATGATAACACCTTTATATGTGAAGTAGATGACTTCTCAAGGAGGCTTGAATGTACCGGAGGAACTTGAAACTTTATAAATGTCATTGGGATGCTTGATAATGATGAGAAGTTCATTCGGAGCAGCTACATTGTGATCTTGAAGCTATGATTGATGAAGAAGCTAGTTGATACTTGAAGTGATTTCTTGGAGCAGCTACATGATGCCTTCTCCTTTTCTCATTCCTTGCTTATCGAAGGTTCCAATCACTTGTTCCTTAGATAATTCCTCAGCTCCATCCTTATTGCTGCAACACAAACAAAGAAGAAACAATATCAATCCTTTTTAATAAACAATTGATTTCATAATACATAAGAATCATTTCATGCATCTCTAACCTAGGCGCATTAGATGGGAAATTGGTTCTCCACATGAAAGAAATCATAAAATTCAAACTAATCATCACATTAAGAATGGCGCAATAGATAAGCAATTCAGCCTTCACTTAAATTTCTTCAAAACCACATATCAATAGTGGCGCATTGGTTAAGGATTTTGATGTTTGGTGTGAATGATGTCAAAAACTTGAATTTAACCATGCTCATGAGTGGCACATTGGATCATGAAGTAGATCTCCTCTTGACATTTGACCTTTTGCTTATCATTTGTGGTTGGCGCATCAATTGATGTTTTCAGACTCCGGTTGAAGTATGTCTTAAGCTTAAGTTCCTCAAAGCAGATAAGGCGCAACAGTTGGGAATTCAGTATCCTCCTTCAATGATGTTCAAACTTTTATTTCCATCTTACCTTTCCTCACATGAAATGGCGCAGCAGATCAGGTTTTTGATCTTTGATTGAATTTTGCTTTAAAACCTGAACTAAACTTCCTCTTAGCAATGGCGCATTGGATGGCCATTTTGAATCTCCGGTTGAAATATGTTCTGAAAATTGTCATTGTCTTTCCTTGATAAGGGTGCATTGGATAAGGAATTTGGATACTCTTCTCATCATACTTGTAAATTTCAATTCCTCATCCTCATTGGTGCGGTGGTTAAGAGTTTTTGGACTCTGATTAAATACACTTCATCAATCAAGATGGATCTCTTCATTTGGGCAAAGCAGATAAGAGATTTGGATCCTCTTGGAAAAGATCCAATCACTTCACATTCTGGCGCATTAGATGTCAAGTTTAGGATCCTCTGAAAGGTAGGCGGATTGGTTTGGGTGCATTAGATCAAGATTTGAATGCCTTTGTGAAAATTGAAACAAGAACCTCATCTCTTGGCGCAATGGATGTGGCACAAGAGATCCACATTTTAATCTTTCCTCCAACACTTCTTCAAAAACTCACTTTACCTTGCCTTCCTAAATGGCGCATTGGTTAAGGATTTTAGACTCCGGTTAAAAGGCACTTTGGCAATCAAACAAACCTTTCATCTTGAGGGCACATCGACTAAGGGTTTTAATCTCTTCTTAAAAGATGCCAAAAAACTCAAGTAAAATCACTTTTAAATGATGGCGCGTTGGTTATGGCGCATTGGTTGATGATTTCATGCTCCAGTTGAATGTGGCGCATTTCATCAAGATTCTGCGCTCTCTTCATATCTTAGCGCACCGGATCAAGTTTTTGCGCCCCTCTTCAATACTTAGCCATTTTCAAGGTCTCTCAAGGCAAGGTATATTGAAAAATATATTGAAGTATAAGTTGCTTATACTTTAAATATTTTTCAATATACCTTTCAGGATGTTTGAGATAGGTCTCGAATCCACCGGATTTAACATGCAGATTATAGAATTTGGAGGATCCACCAGATTTCAGACTTAGTCAATTTTTCAAGATTTCAAGATATCAAGATACCATACTTAGTCATTTTCAAGATCTCAAACATATATCAGGATTGGTCTCAGAACGAAAGCAAATGACTCTTGAATTAGAAACTAGACTGAGAACTCAAACAAACCACTAACTTCATCACACAACGAACTAAAGACATCATCAAAACTTCATGCAAAGCATCAGAGCTCAAAAAAAAGGAGGTCCCCATTTGCAATGGGTCGATGTGTGATTAGGTCACAACACTTCTGAAGATTTCAAACGACACGGAGAATGCCTACATCAAGGATGACAGAATGGGAGGGATCACTCCAAGTCCAATATCAGGGATTCCGGTTCCAGACAAGAGGATCAATCCTTGGACAACCCGGAGGATGCACTTCAAGTTCAACATCCATCGAGAAGAACGAGAATCCACGCCAAGAGCAAGGATCCATGCCGGTGCAGGAATCCAAAAGAAAATACAGCAGGGATGGGATTTCAATTCCAAACTACACAACACCGAGACTAAATTCCAAGGATCACTCCAAGAATTCCATCAGGATTGACTTGATTTCCAACCTAGAAGGAATTCAACAGCAAAAGCTCCTTGACCCCCTAGATTATGCGCCCAAGAAGAAAATCATTCCAAGTCGCAAAATCCTATTCCAAGTGGAATTTGCAACCAGGACAGGTGGATTCTAGGACACCATGAAATTTGCGACCAAGGAGCAGGACAAACAGACAGTTGACTGGTCTCACCTACCTACCAAGCAGCTTAGTCAGTCAGGAAAAGGTAGCGCCCAAGACAGGTGGCAGCATCCCATAGGGCCTATGACATGTTCATCCCTATCTCTTTAGGGTTTGCACGGATTTTTAGGAGATCAGATCTCCTCACCTCCTCCTTTGGGTTATGTTTGCCTATAAATAGGCTGGGGCGCTTCATTTGGAGGGATCCCTAATCCTGGTCTCTTCATCCCTATCTCCTTTCTCTTCTCTCATCCTTCCCTGCTCTCTAAGCAGCTGGACTGTATATTCTTTCTTCATCACTCCATTTCTGCACTTCTGTTGAGCTGAAACACTTCAAGGATCAGCCAGATTGTTGTATACAGACTTCCAGAGCAATAATATAAGCATTGAAGAATGGTGTTCATATGGTTCTTTGGATTTTTGACATGGTCTTCTCGATTTCTTGAAGCATATCTTAAAGTTTCTGAAGTTATTTCTCTTACTTTCAAGCTTTTCATTAGTTAGGATGATGGAGATTATTATTGTTGAATGATTGAATCTGTTTGTTTGTACCATTGGTGATCTATGGCCTGCAAATCACCGTGCATGGTTAGCCTGAACTAATTCCAAGTCTAACTTCGACTATTCTACACGTTTCAGTTCCATGTCCCTTGCAGGAGCAGTCTGAAAATCCTCACTCCCCCTCAGAAGATAGCATCATCCCTGCCTAGTTGTTGCCCGATGACGAAGCAGAGGACTGGTTCCAGTTTCCATCCTCAACAACAGTCATTTCCATCGATTAGATTCCTGAACCCTTACCTCATCTTTTAGATTTTCTTTTAGATTTTCGCTAGGATTAGTTTTCCAAACCCTCATTGCCAAATCATCCGCCTCTTCAAGAGTGGAACCTAGGAATTCCAAGTTGTCCATTTGTGAAGGAGTTCCATTCACCCACAAATCCGAGTCCTAGGAGCAATGAACTTATCCATGTCCACGAAGGAGTAATCTCACGTAAGTCCCCCTCGTGATTACCAGCAAATCACATCATTTCACTGAATCTATCCCTGTGCACATCAAGACCTAACATTCAAGGAACCTTGGAGCAGTCTCATTCGATCACGAAGTTCAGCATCTGAGAAGCTTTGTTTAAGAGAGGATAGAATACTCTGTGTTTTATTCTAATGTTGTTGTAGTCACAAAAACATTATCAACAGACAGGAGACCCTTTCAGAAAGATTTTGGCCATCCAAAAGAAAAATCAAACAAATTGACTGATGATCAGCTCAATGAGTATAGAAAAAAGCTTTGTTTACACTGCAAAGAACCTTGGGATCCTTCACACAAGTGTCCAAACAAAGCAAAGGCCAAATTAATTGAATATTATTCAGCTGAGGAAACACAATCAGAGGCATCAGATCAATCTTCAGATCAGCCTACAGACCATGAGGACAATGGAGATGAGAATGCTTCACAGCACAGCACTGGTAGTGATGGGAACCTCGCCCAACTTTCTAATTTTCAAAAGGTTGGCTCTTTCAAAGTCCAAGGAGTACTTGGAGGACAGCGTATCATCATCCTTATTGACACAGGTGCCACACATAATTTTATCGATGAGGGGTTGGTAGCTAGATGGGGATTACAGGTAGAAGAATTCGAAGGCTTCAAAGTAATGGTGGCCGACGGATTCAAAATGACATGCAACAGGAAGATCTCCAGGTTAAGTATTGTCATGGGTAAGTATGAGCTTGTAGATGATTTCGATGTTGTTGGTATTGGGGACACGGATGTTGTTTTAGGCATGCACTGGATGAGGCAACTCGTTGAGTTCACGATGAATGTAAATAAGATGGAAATGAAATTTGAGTATAAGGGGAAGAAAATTGTTCTTTGGGGATTATCAGATGGTGGACCACGGGTAGTATCTCTGAAAAGAATGGAAAGAATGTTGCGTCATGATCAGGTAGAATGGGCAGCAGAATGTCTCATCGTGCCAAAGTCTCCACCGCAACCAGAGAACGGCTACCATCCAGACATACAAAAGTTGTTAACCAAGCACAACAAAGTGTTTGGTAGTATACCTCCAGGAGTACCACCAAACAGGGGAATAGAACATGTTATTGAGCTTGAGGATGGGACTATAATGTCCCCTTCTTGATACATGGTTAGTCCATCATTGGGTTCCCATGGACTAGCAATTTGGTTAGGGAACTGTGGTTAGTTTAGCCGTGGAGGTGCTTGTCGGTGATCGAGTTGTGGTTCGATATCAGTGGATCCAGTTGGCACCCTCAGAGTTGGCTCTAATTGCTCTTGGTCATTACTTCTAATTTTTAGTAAGTTCGGGGTCAGTACCGGATCAGGATTTTCAGAGTGGGGTTGGATTCATCTCGTCGAGGGCTTTCCGACGAGCTATAGATCATGGCATTCCAGTATCATCCTGATATTTATTTTAAAGTCTGAAGTTTAATATATTTATTAATTGGGACTTTAGGAATAAATGTTATATTGTCACTTTATAAAATAAGTTACAACTTGAAAAGTAACCCCCCTAGGAAGTGGACGCCCATGGGAGACATAACGGGATAAAATAAAATAATAAAACAATTGAAAATCCCTCCTTTTGGGGCGTTGGGCTTGGAGTGGGAAATAAAAGGTGAAAAAGAAGCTCATTTGCATATGCTATGTTTTATGATATTTCTCTTTTGGAGCTCTACTAGGGTTTCTTATTTGTGAAGGGTTTGAGGATTCGAACTAGAGGCTCTTGGAGATGAAAACCTCCATGAGTAACGGCATTCTACAGGTGTGCAAGATCACCCAAAGGCACCATTAGAGATGAATATACTCAGTGTTCACAGTTGTGCTGAAATGGAGTCCATCGGATGAGATTGTAGATGTTTATTGATAATATCATTGCAGACTTGTTTGATGACAGCAAAGATACATTCATAGTGGCAGATTTTGTGTTGGTGAGAGGTTCCTTGGACAGCCGTACCACTCTGTTTGTTGGTCGTACCCTCTTGGAGCAGGCCATACCACATTTAGGGTGATTTGGGGAGTTTTTAGTGGTTGTTTTCACTTGTTCTTGGTCCCCCTTGGTGATACATCTATTGCAGATTAAATGAGAAGGGATTAAGACTGTTTTTGAGGTAGATATTGCTGATTTGATTGCTCCAGCCAGCCGTACATTTCATAGTGGGACGTGGGTTCCTTGCTACAACCTTTCCTCTTGGTTTGCAGTCCATATGGATGCTATTTGAGGCGTTTGGGAGTATTATTTATTGCTGTTCATTTTGTAAACGCAAATACTTTCATTCCTTGAAGATTTGGGTGTTTTTGTATGTACCCATTTGCTGGTCCGACAACAACATAAACCTGAAGTTGCAAATCTCAATATGGGTATGTTATAGTAATTAGTATTTGGCCTATTTATGATTTGGGTCTCTGTTATTTTCTCCATATCTATTGTATATTTTTTGGGTTTCTATTCTATGCAATATATTGTATGCTCAGGCAACACATCTGCAGGGAAACTGAAAACCCCTTCTACATTCTTCTGTCTAGTCTATAAGAACACAAAAATAAAATTTAAAATAACACATAAAAACATTTTTAAAAAAATACAAACAGGTATGGCACATTACAGTGGTATCAGAGCACAGCTCTTCCTGCCATCCTGTGAGGTTGATTTCAGACATGCAGAAGTGAGAATGAGACATGCGGCCTAGTACAGATAAATATTATTTTAGATAGAGACAAGGAGCATGGAATCCACGGAGAGTACAAGAAGGAGAAGTACCACAGATTGATACATTTGAGTCAGAGACAGAGGTTGCAGCTGCTGAGGAGCAACCAGTAGTATTGTATAGTGAGGAAGATCTCGAAGTTCCGCGAGCAGATCCCTTTTCTGGTGAGATTCTAGTACGGCCTGAAGAAATGGGAGAGAAAGAAATCGGAGAACCTAGCACGCGAGATATTTTAAATGATTTGGCAAGAGGACAGCAGCAGTTGATTGATAGGATGGACAAATCACAAACAGCACTTACATGGCTTTTTACCCACTTGTTTCCTAATTTGGATGAAGATAGGAATAACGGAGACAGGAACAGAGATCGGAATGATAGAGATAGACACCGAGACCAAGGCAATGGAGAACGGATTGGAGATAGGAACAATGGGGGTAGGAACAAACAAAGGGATCCTAATGGAGAGGGTTCAGTGAATAACCGAGGTGCCACGCAACTCACAGCCGCCAATAGACCAAGTATTCCTATCTTTGTACCGAGGGATGAGATTCCTGAATGGGATGCTACACAGGTGAAGTTTCAGGAAGAGATTTGGAGAGATTGGCAGGCTTCGAGTGCAGAGTTTCGGGCTGAGATGACTTTCAGGGATTACTCTGATCTTAGGATGAGACAGACCTAGAGGGGGTAATAGGCAGCAAAATCATGAGCTTCAAAAGAAAGTCAGTAAAATGACTTTGCCCTACTTCGATGGTTCAGGTAAAACCTCTGCGAGAGCTTGGGTCCAAAAGTTGGATAGTTATCTCCAAATCAACCCCATGCCAGAGGCCGATGCCATCACTTATGCAACCTTACACCTGGAGGGCAACGCACACAAGTAGTGGAGCAATGGAAAGGTAACCTTGGGACATGACCGGATTACATCTTATGTGGAATTCACAGCCAGACTCATTGATAGGTTCGACAAGGACCCCGAAATGCAATTCAAGGAGTTGGCTCAACTGAGACAAAGTGGGTCAGTGGACTCATACATTTCAGATTTCCAGGACCTTTCAGTGATGGTCTCAGATATCTCAGAGCGTAGATTGATCATGCTCTTCATTGATGGATTGATAGATCCCTTACGAGGTTGGGTCAAGGGTTTGGACCCTTCATCACTGCAGGAGGCCATGAAAAAGGCCCGTGACATGGAGTCTTCTGTTTGGAGAAGTAAATTTCAATCCAAGAGTCTTCCGCATAGGAGAGATGAGGAGAAGGACAGAAGACATTTCCAGAGAGATGCAGAACAACAACATAAGAGTTCTTCCGGGTTGGATAGTGATCAATTGAATGACCTGAGGAAGAAACTCTATTTTCATTGTCGTGAGCCTTGGGATCCCAAGCACAAGTGTGCTGCCCAAGAAAAGGCCAAGCAATTGGAGTACTTTTCAGCCGATGAGTTTGTTGAGTAGAGCCACATTCAGATCATCATTCAGAGGCCGATGATACAGGATCAGAGGGCCCAGAGGAAGTATCAAACAAGGAGGAGGATACAGCTCTACCTACAGTCCATATCTCAGGCATCCAGAGAGAAGGGTCATTCAGGATAAGAGGAGTATTGGGTGGACAGCGTTATATTACTTTGCTTGATACAGGTGCCACTCATAACTTCATAGATGAGGGCTTGGTCGTGAAGAGAGGGTTGAAGACTGAAGAGTTTGAGGGATTTAAGGTGAAGGTAGCTGATGGGTTTGTACTCACTTGCACTAGGAGGATACCCAATTTGACCATCCAACTGAATAATTACACTTGCCAGTCAGAGTTTTATGTTGTTAGCATGGGTGACATGGATATTGTGTTGGGGATGAAATGGTTGCACGATATTGGAGAGTTCACACTCAACTTGAGGACAATGGAGATGAAGTTTGAGGTGAACGGAGTTCGACATGTGCTCAGGGGTATTTAGGATGGTGGGTTGAGAGTGGTTTCTCTCAAGCGAATGGAGAGATTGATTCGTCATGATCAAGTGCAGTGGGCGGCAGAGGTGATGGTGATGCCTGCAGTGACAGAACAACAGAAACGAGAGTATCCACCTGACATACAGGCTCACTTGACTAAACACACCAAAGTGTTTAGTGATATACCACCAGGTAAACCCCCTAATACAGGTATTGAGCATGTGATTGAGTTGGAGGACGCATAACCAGTAATTACTACACCATGCAGGCACCCGAAGAGGTATAAGGATGAGATTGAGAAAGCTATCAAAGAGCTTCTCGAGATGGGTCACATCAGGCCTAGCAAGAGTCCATTTGCATCATCAGTGGTTCTAGTGAGGAAAAAGGATGGGACTCTTAGAATGGGTATTGACTACAGGGAGCTCAACAAGAAGACCATAAAAAACAGGTACCCTATACCCCAGATAGATGAGATGATATGAGTTGCACGGGGCCTATTACTTCTCCAAGATAGATTTGAGATCTGGTTACCATCATATTCGGGTCAGGGATGAGGATGTGGAGAAGACAGCTTTCAGGTGTCACTATGGGCACTTCGAGTTCCTGGTCATGCCATTTGGATTGACCAATGCACCAGCCACCTTCCAATCCTACATGAACATAGTTTTCCGCGAGCAGTTGAGGTTTGTGTTGATATTTTTTGATGATATTTTGATTTAGAGCAGGACATGGAAGGAACATTTGAAACACATTGACATTGTGTTGAGCATTTTAGAGCGGGAATCACTGTATGCAAAAATGTCAAAGTGTAAGTTTGGGATGATCGAGTTGTTGTTCTTGGGTCATATTATCAGTGCTGGTAGCATGAAAGTAGACCCAGAAAAGATTCGGGCAATTGTAGACTGGCCACCACCAAAGAATCTCACGCAGCTAAAGGGATTCCTTGGTCTTTGTGGGTATTAACACAGATTTGTGAAGGGGTTTTCTCAGTCAGGTGCACCCCTCACAGATTTAACTCGAAAGGATGCATTCAGTTGGACAGGGGGTACACACGAGTGCTTCGACAGGTTCAAGGAGATTATGAGTACATGTCCTGTGTTGGCAATACCAGATTTCAGCAAACCCTTTGAGTTACTGTGTGATGCCTCAAGAGAAGGCATTGATGCGGTAATCATGCAGGATAAGCACCCCATATCATTTGAGAGCAGGAAGTTGAGGGGTGTGGAACGGAGTTACAGCATATATGACAAGGAGATGTTAGCCATCATGCATTCGTTGGCTAAATTAGACAGTATCTTGTGGGCAGCAAATGTGTGGTTAAAACAGATCATAACAATCTGAAACATTTCCTTGGGTAGAAGGACTTGAACGAGAGGCAGTAGAAGTGGGTCAGCAAACTACATGTCTATGACTTTGACATTGTGTATGTCAAAGGTAAGAAGAACATAGTTGTTGATGCCTTGTCCAGGAGGCCCCATTTGAATGCCTTAGGTGCTATTTCAAATGATTGGAGGGAGATGATATCCGCAAAATATGCCAAGGACAAGTGGGCTACCAGAATAATTGATGGCACTATTCGAGATGATAGGTACACGGTGGTAAATGATTTAATCATTCACAAGGATAGGATCTTCTTAGTACTAGGGTCAGAAATGAAGCAGAAGGTTTTGAGGGCATTCCATGACTTGCCTATGGCAGGGCATCCAGGGTACTTCAAAACTTACAGGCAGGTCAGAGAGAGGTTCACTTGGAAGGGCCTCAAAACAGAAGTTATGCAGTATGTGAGAGTATCTGATATGCCAACAGAACAAACATGAGCACTCTTTTCTGGGAGGATTACTACAGCCCCTGCCCATTCCTGAGAGGAAGTGGGATAGCATTTCTATGGACTTTATCACAAGCCTACCTAAAGCCCAAGGCAGGGATTGTATTTGTGTGGTAGTGGATAGATTGATGAAGTATGCACACTTCTTTGCCATTCCTACCACCTTCACTGCAGCTCCGGTTGCAGAGTTGTTTTTTCGTGAGGTATTTCGTCTTCATGGGTTGCCACGAAACATTGTTAGTGATAGGGATAGCAGGTTCCTCAGTAATTTTTGGCAGGAGCTCTTCAGGTTGACAGGGACAGAGCTCACCCCCAGCACGAGCTACCACCCACAAACAG
The DNA here is from genome assembly GCA_027924645.1 of Cunninghamia lanceolata. Lineage (NCBI taxonomy): Eukaryota > Viridiplantae > Streptophyta > Pinopsida > Cupressales > Cupressaceae > Cunninghamia > Cunninghamia lanceolata. The sequence goes on from BSBN01000047.1 coordinate 30,349,142, forward strand.
ATGGCCAGACAAAGATTGTCAATAAATGGGTGGAAGGATACCTCTGAAATTATGTTTCAGGGCAGCAAAAGGCATGGATTAAGAGGCTTCACATGGGAGAGTATTGTTATAATTCCACTTATCATATGTCCATTCAGATGTCACCCTTCATGGATTTGTATGGGTATGAGGCACCGAGCTTTGTTGACCTACTATTTGGTGATAACAGAGTGCCTAAGGCCAAAGACCTTCAAGAGAGTCAGGATATCATGAGTATTTTGAAGGAGAACATACAAAAGGCTTAGAATCAGCAAAAGCAGTATGCAGATCAGCAGAGGACTGAGCGATCATTTGAGGTCGGTGACATGGTATATTTAATGTTGCAACCCTTTAGACAATCCACTCTCAAGAAGAGTGGGGCAGAGAAGCTTAAGCCACGGTATTATGGACCTTTCAGGATCTCCAATAAAAATTGGAGAAATGGCTTATGAGTTAGAGCTTCCAGCAGGTAGCAGGGTACACAATGTGTTTCATGTATCTCGCCTCAAGAAGGCACTAGGGCATAAGGTGACACCATCAGTAGAGTTACCTCCTCTTGATGAAGAGGGGAAGCTGATTTTGGTATCAGAGGCAATAATTGACACCAGGGAACGTACTTTGAGGACTATCAGAGAGTACCCGGTTAAATGGAAGACCCTGCCAGTGGAGGATGCGACTTGGGAAAATGAGTAGATATTGGAGCATCCTGATCTGAGATTACTTGAGGCAAGCAATCTTAGGGAGGGCGGACTGTAATGTCCCCTTCTTGATACATGGTTAGTCCATCATTGGGTTCCTGTGGACTAGCAGTTTGGTTAGAGAACTGTGGTTAGTTTGGCCGTGGAGGTGCTTGTCGGTGATGGAGTTGTGGTTCGAGATCAATGGATCCAGTTGGCACCCTCAGAGTTGGCTCTAATTGCTCTTGGTCATTACTTCTAATTTTTAGTAAGTTCGGGGTCGGTACCGGATCAGGATTTTCAGAGTGGGGTTGGATTCATCTTGTCGAGGGCTTTCCGACGACCTATAGATCATGGCATTCCGGTATCATCCTGATATTTATTTTAAAGTCTGAAGTTTAATATATTTATTAATTGGGACTTTAGGAATAAATGTTATATTGTCACTTTATAAAATAAGTTACAACTTGAAAAGTGACCCCCCTAGGAAGTGGACGCCCATGGGAGACATAACGGGATAAAATAAAATAATAAAACAATTGAAAATCCCTCCTTTTGGGGCGTTGGGCTTGGAGTGGGAAATAAAAGGTGAAAAAGAAGCTCATTTGCATATGCTATATTTTATGATATTTCTCTTTTGGAGCTCTGCTAGGGTTTCTTATTTGTTAAGGGTTTGAGAATTCGAACCAGAGGCTCTTGGAGACAAAAACCTCCCTGAGTAACGGCATTCTACAGGTGTGCAAGATCACCCAAAGGTGCCATTAGAGGTGAGTACACTCAGTGTTCACAATTGTGCTGAAATGGAGTCCGTCGGATGAGATTGTAGAGGTTTTGTCATGTCCCCATTTCCGGAGTGATCCACATCAAACAATGGTTTAGCCTACTCATCATTCCCAGAGGCTAATACCAATCTTGAGGGAATGAACTTGGTTTTTGGCTAACATACTGTTTTAGTTTTGCAGGATTAAGTCAAAGACCATTCCAGTTGTCTGTATTGATTCTGGTTAAATTGGCTAAGTCTGGAAGCCAAAATTGACTAAGGCATGACTCTTGGAGTCAGGGCGCACCTTCTTGCCCGTTCACTGTCAAATGTGCGCCTAGGATTGGACAAGCCAGAATGAAGATCTTGATGACTCTGTTTGATGAAGTGAGCTCCTAGCAAGTTGTCAAGGTCAGATAAGTGATTTGAAGTGTTAGGCGCACTTGGGAGATCAAGTCATCTTGAAATTGCGCCTAGATTTAAATAGGCACACTTTGCTATCTTCAGTCACCCCAAATGCGCCTAGGTATAGAGAGGAAGGATTTCATCTACTAGACTTCAATTGATGCCATTGGGTCAATTTTGGAGCTCAAACATGTTGAAATGAGATCTAGGGAGCTAGGCACTACCTCTTGCCAGTTCAACCTCTCAGATGCGCCTAGACTGAGAGGACACTTAATAAGCGCCTAAGTATGATTTGATCTTCTGTTGAAAGATTGATGATGCATTGGTGCAAGATGATCATCATTTGAAGAAATCTAAGTTCCGAAAAGGGTTTGAAGGCTATCAATCACCTCACTAAGCTTAGGCGCACTTCACAAGCTTTCCTACCCATGAATTGCGCCTCATAAAGACAAGGTGCATTTTGACCTCCAGGACTTTTCCAAGGAAGCGCCTAAGTTCATTGGCATATTTCGACCTTGTTTTGCACTTTAAAGGTGAAGGCGCACTTTGGAGGAATTTCTAACCCAAATTGGCGCCTAGTTATAGTCATCTCTCCAGGGCATTACAATGTGTTTGGAAATGAAGGGGGGCATTTCATAAGTTGGGGAATTGATCATTGAAGACCTTGGAGTGTTTGAACTACTCTAAGGAACAAAGCGCATTTCCATGGAGTTGCATACTCTAGATAGCACCTAGTTCCATCAAGGCGCAATTCCATGTTCTTCCACTTTCACTTTGGTGCCTATCATCAAGAAGGGGCATTGGGCATCCCTTGAACAATTGTGAGCATTTGAAGTTCATGAAATCACCAAGGAATGTTGGGCGCAATATGTCTCCTCAACAAGCTTGAGTTTGCGCCTAGCCAAGTTGGCGCCTATTCATGTTTTAACTTCCCTCTTGAAGCACCTAACTTGGGAAAGGTTATCTTGATGTCGGACAAGTGTTTTGGTGTGTTTTGAAGGCTTCAAAGGACTTCATCTTGCTAGGCGCACTTCTTGGCAACAACAACCTTCTACTGGCGCCTAGATCATGAACACTTGCAAGTGTGGGCGCACTTTCCTTATGCTGGAGCATCAAACTGGCGCCTAGAAATCATAATGCATGAAGTAAGCGCCGAGGATCCTATTGGTCAAATAGATGGTTTTGGGATCCGTGTCAAGTCATTGGATAAGGTTGCCAACTCAAAATGAGTCATCAGATGGAATATTCCCTTGGATATGCTTCTTGGGAAACGTGCCTTGGTTCCTCTTTGTGCATTGAAAAACGTGCCTTCATTGCCTTTGAAGAGCACTATAAAAGAGGAGAGCACTCCTCATTTGGGATCTTACATCTTTTGGCATTTTGAATTTCTCTCTATGAAGCTTTATGCTTGTTCTTGAGGCCTGCGAGTTTCAAGTAGTTGAGGTGATGCTCCCTTGTCAAGTTGTGAGGTGTTAACACATAGTTGACATCATTATGCTCAATAGAGTTGATCAATTGTGGAATCATTGTAAACATCAAGGCTTCAAGGCCTTTATTGTAATCAGTTGAATAAGATTGTATGTTCATTGCCATTAAGGCATTATCCATTGTAATAAGACAATTGTATTGATTTGAATCAAGTGGTAATACAAGTACCTAACTTTAAGTTAATTCATACAAGTTGTTATCTGTGATGTATGTCATTGAGTTAGTTGAGTAGTTGATTTAAGTGCAAGTAAATTTGTCTAAGTAAGGAAAAATTTTAGTTAGATATAGTTGGGTATCTTATAGGTTTATTGATCATATCATTGCAGACTTGTTTGATGACAGCAAAGATACATTCATAGTGGCAGATTTTGTTTTGGTGAGAGGTTCCTTGGACAGCCGTACCACTCTGTTTGCTGGTCGTACCCTCTTGGAGCAGGCCGTACCACATTTAGGGTGATTTGTGGAGTTCTTAGTGGTTGTTTTCACTTGTTCTTGGTCGCCCTTGGTGATACATCTGTTGCAGATTAAATGAGAAGGGATTAAGACTGTTTTTGAGGTAGATATTGCTGATTTGATTGCTCCAGCCAACTGTACATTTCATAGTGGGACGTGGGTTCCTTGCTGCAGCCTTTCCTCTTGGTTTGCAATCCATATGGATATTATCTGAGGCATTTGGGAGTATTATTTATTGTTGTTCATTTTGTAAACGCAAATACTTTCATTCCTTGAAGATTTGGGTGTTTCTGTATGTACCCATTTGCTGGTCCGGCAACAGCATAAACCTGAAGTTGCAAATCTCAATATGGGTATGTTATAGTAATTAGTATTTGGCCTATTTATGATCTAGGTCTCTGTTATTTTCTCCATATCTATTGTATATTTTCTAGGTTTCTATTCTATGTAATATATTGTATGCTCCGGCAACACCTCTGCAGGGAAACTGAAAACCCCTTCTGCATTCTTCAATCTAGTCTATAAGAACACAAAAAAAAAATTTAAAATAACACATAAAAAAATCTTTAAAAAAATACAAACAGGCAAGACACATTACAAGGACCAAGCCCATCATGATTACTCCCTATCATCATCCTAAGAGGCTGAAGGATGAGATAGAAAAAATAATCAAGGAGTTACTGGAAATGGGACACATCCGACCCAGTAAGAGTCCCTTTGCCTCTGCAGTTGCTTTGGTAAAGAAGAAAGATGGGACTATTAGGATGTGTATTGACTACCGAGCCCTGAACAAAAAGACAATTAAGAACAGGTACCCCGATACCCCGCATAGATGAGTTGATTGATGAACTACATGGGGCTTGTTACTTTCCTAAGATAGATCTCAGATCAGGGTATCATCAGATCCGCATGAGGGAGGACATAGAGAAAACTGCCTTCCGATGTCATTACGGCCACTTTGAGTTCTTGGTGATACCATTTGGGCTAACCAACACCCCTGCTACCTTCTAGAGTTGCATGAACTAGATATTCAGACAGCAGCTTCGGAAGTTTGTGCTAATTTTCTTTGATAAAATATTGATTTTCAGCAGGAGTTGGGATGAGCATATGAGACATATGGAGGAAGTCCTAAGTATTTTGGAGAGTGAGTCCCTCTATGCCAAAGAGTCCAAGTGTGACTTTGGCATGACAGAGCTGCTTTATCTGGGACACGTTATCAATGCTGATGGTGTCAAGGTAGATCCAAAGAAAATAAACGCAATTGTTGATTGGCCTCCACCTAGACACCTTATACAGCTCAAGGGCTTCTTCGAATTGTGTAGTTTTTACAGGAAGTTTGTGAAAGGCTTCTCACAGACAGTTGCACATTTGACAGATTTGACCAAGAAGGGAGCCTTTGTATGGTCCGATTCAGCTCAGCAGTGCTTTGATCACTTCAAGCACTTGATGTCTACCTGCCCAGTGTTGGCGATCCCTGACTTCTCCAAACCTTTTGAGTTGCAGTGTGATGCTTCAGGAGAGGGGATTGGGGCAGTATTGATACAGGAGAAGCACCCAATAGCATTTGAGAGTAGGAAGCTTCGGGGTGTTGAGAGGAGCTACTCGGTATATGACCGAGAAATGTTGGCCATCATGCATGCATTGGCCAAGTTCAGGCCTTATCTGATTGGGGGAAAGTTTATAACCAAAACAAATCATAATAGCATTAAGTATTTCATGAACCATAAGGACTTGAACGACAGACAGCAGAAGTGGGTAAGCAGGCTTCAGGCTTATGACTTCAACATTGAGTATGTTAAGGGGAAGAGGAATATAGTTGCAAATGCTTTGTCGAGGAGACCCCACTTATGCTTATTTGGTGAGATATCTGCTGAATGGAAAGAGGTGATTTCAGCAGAGTACGCTAAGGACTCTTGGGCAGCAGGAGTCATTGAGGGCACCATTAAGGATGATAGGTATTCTGTAATACATGATTTGATCATATACAAGGATAGAATATTTCTGGTGCCTAATTCACAATTCAAACATAAAATCATAAGGACTTTCCATGATGTACCTATGGCTGGCCATCCCGGATTTTTCAAAACTTACAGGCAGATTCGAGAAAGATTTACATGTAAAGGGCTTAAGGATGAAGTCCTTAAGAATGTTCGTGATGCCCCATTTGTCAACAAAATAAGCATGAGCATACTTATCCTGCAGGACTGTTACAGCCACTACCAATTCCCAATCAAAGTGGGAATATATCTCCATGGACTTTATTACAAGGCTACCTAAGGTTCAGGGAAAAGACAGCATATTTGTTGTGGTCGACAGACTTACCAAATTTGCACACTTCTTCGCCATTTCAACATCATACACAGCTGTACAAGTGACTGATTTGTTCTTTCGGGAGATCTTCAGATTGCACGGGATACCCAGGGGTATAGCGAGTGACAGGGACAGTAAGTTCCTGAGTTTATCCTGGCAGGAGTTATTCAGATTATGTGGCACTGAGTTGACTCCTAGTACCAGTTACCACCCACAGACAAATGGCCAAACAGAAATTATAAACAAATGGGTGGAAGGGTATCTTCGTAACTATGTTTCAGGGCAGCAGAAGGCTTGGGTTAGATGGTTACACCTGGGGGAGTACTGCTATAACACGACATACCACATGTCAATCAGGGTGACTCCATTCAAGGCTTTATACGGATATGATGCCCCATGCTTTATAGATTTGATACTTGATGATAATCGAGTGCCGAAGGCAAAAGATCTATTACAGGAGAGCCAGGACATTGTGAAGGAGCTCAAAGATAACATCCAGCAGGCACAGAATCAGCAGAAGCTTTATGTTGATCAGCACCGAGTGGAGAGGAGTTTTGAGGTTGGAGATATGGTGTATTTGAGGCCCCAACCCTACAGGCAGTCTACTCTAAAGAAGAGTGGAGCAGAAAAATTGAAACTCAGGTTTTATGGTCCGTTCAAGATTATCAGAAGAGTGGGTGAAGTGGCATATGAGCTTGAGTTGCCAGCGGATAGCAAAGTGCACAATGTGTTTCATGTTTCCAAGTTAAAGAAAGCTCTTGGCCACAACGTGACTCCTTCACTTGAGCTTCCACCATTGGATGAGGAGGGGAAGCTAATCTTGGTACCAGAAGCCATTATTGACACCAGAGAAAGGAATCTGAGAAAACGGATCATTAGAGAATACCTGGTAAACTGGAAGAATTTACCAGTTGAGGATGCCACTTGGGAGAGTGAGCAAATACTACAACATCTTGAGCTGCAATTGCTTGAGGACAAGCAATCTTGGTGAGGGCGGACTGTAATGTCCCCCATTTAGCCTAGTCACACAAATGGTGGAGATTAGCCTATCACATGACTTCCGTAGGCTAATAACAATGGTTAGGAGGTCAATTCATAGACTTACTATTTATAGTAAGTCAGGACAGGAGCACTTGCTATTTATAGCAGGGCAATGGTAGGGGGTCATAGCACGAGGACTCATGGTTTCGACTTCCCAAGGCATTAATCGATTAAATATAAGTTAAATTAAAGATTTAACTTATGTTTTATTTAAGGGGGAAAAAGGTACTTTAAGTTATAATGTAATGTCACTTTATAAAATGAAGTTGTAACTTAAAAGTGTTGTCTAGGAGGTGGGCGCCCAAGGTATTAAGGGGACATAAGGAGTTAATAAAAAAATAATAAAATGTATTGCTTCTTGGGCGTTGGGAGAGAGAAGGAGATTAAAAGCAAAAAAGTGGCTTCATTTTGCATATGCTTTGATAATTGATTTTGCTCTCAAGTATTGAGTTTTCCCATGCATTGGCTTGGAGATTGGCTCTACGGTTTGGAGATTGACTTGCTAAGACGAAACCCTCTGCAAGATCACCTTTCTTTGTGCGTGAAAGATCGCATCAGGAGAGGATATTGGGGAGCTTCACACAGGAGCTTCATTTGGGCTTTGAATGATTCGATTTAATGAAGATTTGGGCTTGATTTGATCATCTTTGTTAGAGTTTGATATGCAGATGTTAAAACTATTTATGAGAAGCAGATTTGATATATTTTGAAGTGTTTGGTGGCTGAGATAACACTCCATAGCTGGGTCGTACCTCTGCTGGGCAAGCCGTACCACCTTCTAGGAGTCGATGCTTATGGTGTGGTTTCCTTGCATATTTCTTTTCTCAGTCTAGTCGACTAGCAGCTGCAATAGTTTTGACAACAATACAAAGATATTTAGAGTATTGAGGAGTGGAATGTTTTCTGGTACAATCTACAACAGGGCCGTACTACTGAGGGGAGAACTTGGGTGCCTTTGCTGGAGTCTTTACCCTATTCGTGGCTCTTCATACATGTTTTCCTAGGCGTTTGAGGCCTCTTTCATCATTGCAGCAGTGATATAGCTGGATAGCAACCATTGTATGTGAATGTTGATGAATCCCCATCACTTGTAATGTTGGTTCAATTTCAGCAATAAAACGAAGTTGCAGTTTTCCATATGGGTATGTCATTATAATTAGTTTAAGCACTTTCTAAGAACTGGGTCATAGTTTTTGCAAAATCATTGTATATTTTCTAGGTTTTCAATATTTGTTTCATATTCTATGTATTCCATGCAAAAACAAACATGCAAGCAAAACCCATAAAAACCTAAGTACCAAACAAGCAAAACACAAACAAAAAACACAAAGCAAACATATATCTGAGGGTGTATGTTACAGGATGCCCTAGGTGTTGCATTTACTATGCCTTCTCTTGAGGTGTTTTGTGAACGATTGACTAGAGAGCATGCTAAGCTAGTTGAATTCAATGCACTCCCCAAGAAGAAATCATGCATTAGTAGCTCAATCATCAAAAGGCAAAGGTAAGAAGAAATCTTCTCCTAAGACAGAATCAAAATCACCTAATGAGACTCCCACCTCTTCTAAAGAGGATAAGTCTAAGAAGGAGAAAGTTGTTTGTGCTTATTGTAAGAGAACTAGACATGATGAACATAATTGTTATAAGAAACAGATTAATGAGTTGAAGAATCTTCTTCAGAAGAACCATATTCAGTTGCCTTCAAATATAACATCTAGTTCATCTTCTCCTTCTACTCCATCACCATCTACATAGCCAGAATTTTCTGAACCAGTTATTGCAAGGAAAACTAAGGAACCTAAACATAAAGGTAAAGCACTTTGTGCAAGTACAAGTTCTACATCAGGTCAATGGCGTCTTGATTCAGGTGCTTCTCATCATATGGCTTCTTCAAAGGATATGTTTTCTTCATTTGAGCAATGTAATATGCCACCTATTTTGATGGGTAATAATACATACATGAATGTAATTGGAAAGGGAACTGTTGATATTGGTAAAGGTACCTTCAATGATGTCCTTTGTGTGCCTTCTTTGACCAATAATCTTCTTTCCATATATCAAATTACTCACAGTGGTACAAGGAAGATAGTGGAGTTCACACCTGACTTGGTTATTATCAGAGACTTGGAAAGCGCGGAGATAATCGCTACTGGGGTGGCTGATCATGCATCTCGGCTATACACCTTTTATGATGTCACTCTTGATGATGATTCAGATTTGTTGGTTGGCATTCACACTCCTTGTGTGAATCGTATTTCAAAGGAGAAGTTTGGTCACTTGAACATTTGTATTCTTGCCTCTTCATCAATTCTTGAGACTTGTGCTACACTTCCTTCTTCTCCACCTCCTACTTCTTCAGAGTTCAGCACTTAAGTTCAACAAGATACTTCTTGTCTTTTAGTTACAAATTTGTGGGATGAGTAATTGAAAGGTATTGCAGATTTGTTTTGTGAGTCCCATCTTGCAGATTTGGAGGACACATTTGAGGGGTTCTCTCTCCTCTTTGATGACAGTCATAGCACAACTGTTGTCAACACATCATTGTCTTTGGAGGTTGATGATTTTCAGTTTCCACCTGATCCTGGATTGTCACTTTCATCAGTGAGGCCTAAGACACCTGATTTGATTGTGGTATCATTCGGCATTCACATGGAGACACATGAGCAGCTTTCAAAGACATCATATTTCATGGGACTTCCTTCCTCATCTCTTGGTTTGGAGTTGGAGTTTCTTCATGCACCAGTGGATTGGTTTCTTCCCAAGGGAAGACATGTTGTTTGCAGGTTTTGGATCATCTTTGGTTTTCTTCTTCTAGCATTCACCATTGGCACTAGAGCTTCTTCATAATGGGGGGGGGCATCTTGTCTCGTTCTTTCCCTCTTATGGGGGGGCTATTAATTGTATATATGTGATGGATGTTGTATTTGGTGGGTCTTGATTCTTCCATCATTCCATCACTTGTACATGTTTGTATGCATTCTCACTTTTGGAGAGGAGTTTTTTCCCATGAGGTTTTCTCCTTTACTCCACTTGAGATTTGTTTGTACATGGGTACTGTTGTGATGTAATCACACATCGCCCCATTGCAAATGGGGACCCCCTCTTTTTTATGTTTTCTGCCTCCATTTCGCCTTAGGGTTTAGTTTTTCTCTGAGCTTGTAGGTTTGGTAGTGTTTTGTCCAAGTCTCAACATTATTCTTGCTAAGGAGTCTATATCCTCTCATCCTGATGCAAGCCTTGAAGACCTGAAATTGGCTAAGTTTGATGTCCTGAAGTCTGATGTTCTGAGATCCTGAAAACTGACTAAGTCTGAAATCTGGTGGATCCTCAAAAATCTAGAATCTGCATGTTAAATCCTATGGATCCAGGACCTATCTCAAACATCCTGGAAGTATATTTCAAACATATACTTAAATATACTTCCACCCAGGATACTAAAAAATAGCTAAGTCAAAAAGTTAAAGTCTTGGACTTTGAGCGGAAACTTCTCATGTAGGGGGAGAATGCGCCTAAGATGAGCGGAAAATCCTCATGCACAAGGAATATGCGCTCCAAAAAGGAATTCCTTTCACACAAGTAAAATGTGCCAATGAAGAAATCTTGACAACATCGGAGGACAGAGGAATGAAGAGTTTGAAATGTTGAAAATGACTAAGTGTCAAGGATGAGCGCAAATTCCATGCACTCATGGAATTCCCGCCCAGGAATTGAGGGAAATTCCCTCTGGAAAAGCAATATGCGCCCTAGAAGGAGATCTTTCCAGGAATGAAAATTACACTTAAAGATGAAGACTTAATCATTTTGTTGCAAATTTGTCAAACTCTCTTGTGGAAATCATCCAAAACACTTAGACAAAATCCATATCAAGATGGAGCGCAAATTCCTCATCAATGAGGAGAATGCGCTCTTGGAAGGAAATTCCCTCTGGAGGTGAAATATGCGCCTAAGACAATGTACATGTGATCTTTGCAAAAGATTGGAAATGTTGATCAAAATCATTGAAGACATCACTGATAAATCCTTGGAAGAAATGCCATGAGGGATTGAAATTAGTGGAAAATCCTCATACATGAGGATAATGCGCCCAAATTGGTTTAGTGATTGTGAGATCAAAACAATGAAATGTTATTTTCCTTAGTCAAATTCACAAAAATGCATGTGAAGATCATGAGAAATGGCTTATGAAAGTTGAAAGAAATGGGAAGTCCTAAAAAAATTGACTAAGGGAAAAAGGTGGAAAATCCTCATCAATGAGGAATTTGCACTCCAAGGAGGTGGAAAATCCTCACCAATGAGGAATATGCGCCCTTGCAAGTAGAGACAATTTTATGAAGAATCAAGATCAAGAAACTCTAAGAACTCACTAAGGGCATAAGGAAGTTGAATGGAGAAAAATGACAAGTTTAATTGCAAATAGAGGAAAATCCTCACCAATAGGGATTATGCGCCATCTCCTAGTCTCCTTCCATTTGTGAAGAAAATCGGCTCAACTCAAGGATGCATTTTCAAAAATCCATGAAGATCCAATGAAAGTCATTTTAAACTTTTGATAGATTCGCAAAGGAAAAGAGACACTTTGAGAGAAAAAATCTAAGTATGAAAGGTGGAAAATCCTCATCAATGAGGATAATGCGCTCCAGGTTAAGGGGAAAATGCTCACTAGTAGGGAGAATGCGCCCGGAGAGATGATGCATTTGGAAGTGAAGATTGTCATACAATGAAGGTTTGAATGGTGAAAATTCTTGGAAATCCTTTGAAGAAGTCATTTTAACACTTAGAAAATTTATGATTGGGAAAAGTGGAAAATGCTCATTTTTAACACTTAGAAAATTTATGATTGGGAAAAGTGGAAAATGCTCATCAATGAGCATTATGCACCCCTCTAGAGGAGAATCCTTGTATATGAGAAAAACATCCAATTCTTGCAAGTTGATACAATTTTATGAGGATTTAATGCAAAGAACGAAGAAATTTACTAAGGAAGTTGGAAAGTTTGAATTGGAGACTCACACTAAGGTTAAGGTTGCAAATTTCTCATCAAGGTACACTATAAGCACTTGAAATCCCTAAGTGTCATGTCAAAGAAGTGAGAAGAGTTGAAAATTGACAACAAAAAAACTATGGATTTCTAAGAGAGCGCAAAATGTTCATCAAAGAGGAGAATGCGCCTAGGATCAATCATCAATCATCAAACAACAACTTTTTAAGAGATCTCAACATCATTCGCCAAGAGGAAATTGAGGAAGGAAAAAACAACAAGAAGAAAATTCTAAGTGTTCAAATTCAAAATCAAGGAAAATGCTCATCAATGAGCATTATGCGCTCAAACTAGGTGGAAAATCCTCACCAACAAGGAATTTCCGCCCTACTTACCATTCATCTTGCACTAAACAAAATTCGCCCAACTCATAAGGAAGTCGGCCTCAAGGAGAAGAAATTGAATTTAATTTTGCAATGAATAACTTTCAATTTCTCATATATGTTAACGAGTTTGATATAATGCTCTCATGATCAAATACTATGACTTGTAATATTTTATTTTGTAGCTATCAAAGAATCTGGAGGCGAGATAAGCACTTGTCAAAAGGACATCACTTCAAGGAACATCCAAAGCATTCAGAGGAGACGACTTCATCGAAGGAGATTTCACATGAAGGAGATGTTATCAAGTTTCATCCATAAAGAAAGACTTCATCGCTAGGGCGGAGGAAATGCACTTCACTGCATCAAAGTCACATCGCCGGAGTGAAAGAAGATCTTCATCATCACCTTGCAAGCTCCATCATCTGAGCATCTAGAAGATCACTTTCACGTTCAAGAGCCTTCCATTTCATCGCCAGGAGAAGATCAAGAGCGAGCACCATTAAGTCTAGTCCAAGAACGCCCAAGTTATCTCTTCTACTTCCTACACCATCTAGAGTCAGAATCCTGCACAAGAACAAGAACATCACAAGATGAGAATGAGCATGTACATCAAGCAAAGTCATGAATTACATTCAAGGTGTTAAGGCATGAAAGACAACAAGGAAAGTTCGACAAAGTTCCCAAATTTTCAAGTTCCAGAAACTAAGTTCCATAGGTGAAAATCCAACAATTTGGGAAAATATTCCAAATAATGTGAACACAGAAAAAGTTAAACTAGTTTGCTCAATGCTAAGGTGGCATGTGCACGCCATGGATCCAATCACATTTTGCCCCTTCACCCATCTAAGTTCAACACATGTACATCAAGCAAGAAGCCAAAGAGGACGCCCATGTGGAAGATGCTTCAAAGATTCCACTTCAAGCTTATCACATTGGGAAACGTGCCTTTGTTCCCTCTCTCGTATTCTAAAAATAGCAAGTTGTTGTAACTACCTTGTGTTGTCCAAATCTTGGCCATTGATTTCACAATCAATCTGAGCCCTCCATTGTAATTCTTGAGCTCTATATAAAGCTCATTCTGCTCATTTGTAAGAGAGGAGATTAGAATTAGAGTTGTTGTAGGAGAGTAGGATAGCAAGTAGAATAGAGGGGACTCTTCGAAGATTGTCAAAGAGAAACTTTGAGAGATTGTTGTAAAGAGACACTTCAAGATTAATGCAAGCTCATTGTTGAATGTTTCATGGTGATCTTGTGATTTTGGAATGTTAGCATGATTTCCATTGTCTCCAAGATGATTAAGAATCGTTTCCAAGTAGAGTAGAATTAGAATAAAAGTTCATTGATGTAATGTTAATATGTTAAGATATTTGATAAATTCTTTTTTGGTTCATACTTTTCGTGGATTGTCGAAGACAACTCACTTTGCAAAGTTAGCTTAAACCTTCATGTGCTTTAGTTCAATTGTGAAGATTGTTCAAGCTGCGCCAGCTGTGGGTGTTTGGATGTGTGCTTCACAATATGAAAATCATTGGGTTACCTTAGAAGATTGTACTGACTTCGTGTAATTGTTGATTCTCATGGTGAAGCGAAGTTCGGTTTCATGAGGAATTTGTCTATCAGAGCATGTTACATTATATCATTGTCCTTAGAATAACTTTCTCAACCCTTATCCTTTTTCATTTTCTTTCATAGTTAGTTTGAAGTAAGTTCCATTTTATAATAAGGAGAATAGCATATTGAGAGTGGAGTAAGGAGTCAATTCAACGTAAGTCCCTTTGTGAGTAACAGCAATATCACATCTATTCACTAAGTCTATCCAATTTGCAAGTCAAGAACTGACATTAAGGAACCTTGGAGTTGTCTCGATTGATCACATTGTTTAGCATTCGAGAGACTTTATTCAAGAGAGGATAGAATACTTAGTATTTTATTCTGAGTTTGCATGTGCATAAAAAACACATCAACAGGTACCTAACATGGCCTAGTAGCCGGGACCCATTCATCATTGCATCTTTGCATTAGTCAGCTTCTCCCTAAGTTGCACTTAAGGGGGCGTGTTAGTGTGAATAGGGATATTTTCTATCTAGTTTCCCTTGTGGTGAGATTAATTCATATTATTTAACTATTTATTAGTTAAATAATATTCTCCCACATAATTCACATGTTAAGTTGACTTAGTGAGTCTTCTAGATGTTTCTAGTTGTTCCTAGTTGTGTCTAGTTGTTGCTAGTTGTTGCTAGTTGTCATATAGTTGTCCTATCCTACACATGTGCAATAGTTGTCTTATCCTACACATGTGCAATAGTTGTCTCATATCATAGGATTAAGACACTTGTCACATGACTACAACATCTTAGCTCTCATCCTTGTCTTTATAAGCAAGGCTCTCATGTACATTGTAACATACACAATTTTGCATTCATTGATAGAATAGATTATTATTCTCCCATATTGTCTCTCTTGTGCTTTCACAAAGTCCTAGATCTTGGGTGGCTCCTATCTAGCCAACTCTTACACATCCTTCATTACATTTTTCTATTATATTGCATTTAACATAAAATATTGTTTATATTTGGCATTATATTTCGATTATCCACATCCTTTGATTGCCCAAGCATTTAGCATAATCACGCATATCTTATTTTGACTAATCGTAGTCACATTCTTATGCGCACACACTTTATACTATTGACTGTCGTTGAGCCAAAAGGCTAAATTGGAGCTTGACCACCTTGGCAAGCACCCAAGCAGTCTTAACAATTTTTCCAACTCGTGGGATTTACACTACAATAGAAATCTCCTCTTTGAAGAACCCGGTGATCCATTACCCACTTCATCTTTCCTTTTATTTTTTGTTACTCATTTACAAAGAATTCAATATCCTTATTCTATTTGTCATTTCTCCAAATTTTTGACAAGTTTTTGTTCATCATTATCTATATTATATTTTTTTTAATGTGTGCAAGACACTAGCACAGTTGTACTAACATCCCCACAGGTGCACCAGCACCCTAACATCAAAATCTGACCCAATTCCTCTTGTTAGCAACCTAAACTCATTCTACAAGATCCTTCTAATCTTCTGCATCATTCAACTTATCCAAGTTCCATCTCTGATTTCCATTATGTTGATGTGTTTTTTATGCACATGCAAACTCAGAATAAAATACTAAGTATTCTATCCTCTCTTGAACAAAGTCTCTCGAATGCTAAACAATGTGATCAATCGAGACAACTCCAAGGTTCATGATATGTCAGGTCTTGACTTGCAAATTGGATAGACTCAGTAGTTGATGTAATTTGCTGAAAACTCACAAAGGGACTTGTTGTGACCAAATCACACATCGCCCCATTGCAAATGGGGACCCCCCTTTTTTTGGGCTCAGATGCTTTGCATTAGGTTTTTGATGATGTCTTAAGAGCTATTTCATGATGAACTCAGTGGTGTTTTGAGTCTTAGAGCCCCTTGATGACCTGATCCTGATGTTTGAGACCCTGAAAATAACTAAGTCTGGTATCCTGATCCTGAAGATCCTAAAAATTGGTTGAGTCTGAAATCTGGTGGATCCTCAAAAATCTAGAATCTGCATGTTAAATCCAGTGGATCTGAGACCTATCTCAAACATCCTGAAAGGTATATTGAAAAATATCTAAAGTATAAGAAATTCAATCTCTCAACTTATACTTAAATATATTTTTCAATATACCTTACCTCGGGTACTGTCAGTTCTGGGCGCGAAATTGCTCCAGGGTCACCTCAAAACTCCGCCTAGAACTTAGGGCGCCTTTCATCATCTAGACAACCTCAAGATTGCGCCTTGGGCAAGGAGAGCTTAAAACCAAAGCGCCTTGATTGAAATTGATGTTGGGAAGCTCGAAACACTGCAAATTTGACAAGGAAGAGGCATTTAGGTCTAGGCGCCCATTGCATGTTCAGATGATCATAAGAATTGCGCCTTAGGTTAAAGTGAATGAGTTTAGGTGCCATTTAGTGTTGCTTTTGCCATTTAGGTGCCTTGGCAATAGTGTGGATGAACAAACTCCAAGTTGCGCCTAAGGATGATCCAGCCTCCCAAGGGTGTAAACAACTCCAAATGAGCAAACAAGTGCTAGGCGCCCTTCATGCATTGGACTACCTCATTTTGGTGCCTTAGCATGAAAGAGGTGTTCAAACAAACTCCAAGTTGCGCCTTAGGAAGAAAGAGTATGAAATCCTGATGTATGTTTGAGAAGATCCTAAAAATGACTAAGTCTGATAGCCTGATATCCTGAAACACTGAAAAATTGACTAAGTCTGAAATCTAGTGGATCCTCCAAATTCTATAATCTACATGTTAAATCCGGTGGATTCGGGACCTATCTCAAACATCCTGAAAGGTATATTGAAAAATATTTAAAGTATAAGAAATTCTACTTAAATATATTTTTCAATATACCTTACCCCTTGGACTTCCTTTTCTGGGCGCATTTCTCTATTCGCAATGACTCCAAATGGCGCCTGCAACTCAAGGCGCCTCCCATCATTCCAAACAACTTCAAAATTGCGCCTTGACATGAGATGAACATAGGAGTAAACAAAGATGGCGCCTTGAATGGAATTGATACAAATGACCTCAAGAAGTGAAGATTTCACAAGGAAAATGCATTATAAGTTTAGGCGCCCTTCATGCTACAAAATTACCTCATTTTAGCGCCCTGAGAAGAAACATCTAGTTTTGGCGCCTTGAGGGAAATAACTCAAATCTATGTTTAAAAGTGGGCGCTAGAAAGATAGAGGTCATTCAGGACATGTTTCATCATTTAGAATTGTAAAATTGTAAGTATCAAGTCATCAAGAACCTTAGGCGCTCATTCCTACTTGCACAAACTTTCATTAATGCCTAGAGATAAGAAGGAAGTCACTTGATCAAGATGCCAGTTCTAGTATTTTTGGTCATCAAATAGGCGCCTAGAAGGTAAAATGTTATGAATCCTAGTCCTAGCGCCTAAGAGTAGACCTCTTAACATTCAAGTATTGAGCAAAAACACCAAGTTTGTTAAGGCATGATTCCTTGCTATTCTAGACATTTTTGGCGCCTAGCATGTGGGTGATGAGATTACCCCTTGAGAGATTGAATAAACGAACATAAGTGTTTTGAAGACTAAGAAGCTGGTTAAATACACCTAGGTGCCCTTACTTGTCACTCCTACACCAAATTTGCGCCTCAAGAGGAAGGCATCAATTCCCATTGCTAAATGAGCGCCTAGAGGGAGAGAGTTACCCTGAGACTTGTTCAAACATTTGGAATCACAAAAATAGCAAATTTAAGGCCATATTATCCTAGGCACCCTTGCACTTTTATGCCAAACTCAATTGGCGCCTTGAGGAGAATCCTTCAAGTTCATACCTAGAAGTAGGCACCTTGATAAGAGAAATCATTTTTAAACATTACAATTGCAAAAAATCATTTAAAGTTATGAATGTGGGACTAATTTGCCTTAGGCGCTCTTTGCTCCTCTTTTCACCTGTATATGCGCCTAAGTTTGAAGTAAAATTATTCATACGTTTAAAGTTATTTCTTCGTGTTATGAAGTGATTGATATATTGTTTATCTTGTCTTCTAGGAACATCAATCAAGCTAAGGAGTTGTTCGAGGAACCACCTTCAAGCGAGGAGGGAGTAACACTATTCTAAAGGATCACGCCTTGAGTCTTCTACATCAATGACCTCATGTTAGATGGCATCAACTTCAAGTGTTCATCATCAAGTTGCATCATTGAGAGAAGGAGTGTTGGTGGAGCCAAGGAATCATCAAGGGCAAGCACCTAAGTCACCTTCGAATTGTAGAAGAAACATCAATGACATCATGTTGGATCATGTCAAGTTCAATGATATCATGTTCGAAGACATTCCTCCATCCAAGCTTCAAGTCAAGTTCTCCCAATCTTCAAAGGTTCATTAAGCTTCAAAGTCTCCTTGAGAGGTCATCTACTCTACATCCAAAAAAGGTGTTATCATCTACACTCCAAAGGATCACCTCAAGGTCAACATGCCAAGTGTGCTTCATCAAAAGGCATCATGTTAAAGACACCCATCATTCATTCAACTTCAAGTTCCATTCAACCTTCAAGTTTTTGAGAGAGACTTCTATTCCGATTCATGAAGCAAGCTTCATCGTCTACTCTTACATGAAGGAAGTATACATCATCATCATCTACTCTATTACTTACTCTTCAAGAATGAGCATAATCAAAGAAGATCATCATATCAACCTGCCTACAAGAAGAAGAAAGAATCATGAAGCTAATCAAGTGAAGCAACAAGTATCATACATCCAGTCTACAAGAAGAATGAACAAGGCAAGATCTACAAGATGTATTCCCAAACATACAAGTTCAAGCAATCATATTGAATACATCACCACATTGATGATACAATCTTCAAAGTATGTTGAGGTGGCATCTATGTGGCGAGTACACATCAATTCAATAGCATTAAATGTATCATTTAATAAAAGAAGTCAAAGGGATTCCTATGTGGGGGATGTTTTAAATGATTTAGCCTTACCTTATCACATTGGAAAACGTGCCGTCATTGCCTCTCTCTTTTATGCTAAAAATAGCAAATTATTGTAACTACCTGTGAGGTGGCATGATCTAAGCCCTTGGCTACATGAAATGATCCTAGCCTTTCATTGTAATCTGGAGCACTATATAAAGGCCTTGTTGCCTCATTTGTAAATTCAATAGAGATTAGATTGTAGGCAATAGTTTGTAGGAGTAGAATAAAAGAGACTCTCAAAATTTCCTGAGAGGACTTGAAGTTGTTGTACATATTTTTCAAAATTAATGCAAAGGACATTGGAGTTCGCTTGGTGTTAAGTGTTGTCTTGTGGTATTACATGGTTTCTTGTACTTTGATGAAATGGAGAGGTGTTTCAAATTAGATTAAAAGTAGATTAGAAGTTCATTGATGTGATGTATGTTGTATTGAATATTTGATCAACTCCTAGCTCATGCTTTTAACATTCATCGCTGATGAAGTGTTGTGTAAAGCTAGTCTGAGCTTAATTTGCGTAAGTTCGATTGTGGATACTTGTTTGAGCTGCGCCGTTTAATGGGTGTTCATTTAAGCCTTCATAATTTGAAAACCATTCGCGTAACCTTAGGAGATTGCACCAACTTCATGTAGTTGTAAGCATCCTTGGTGAAGTGGAGTTAGGTTCATTTAGGAGTTTGTCTATTCAAACATCATTATTGCTTCATTGACCTTAGATTAGTTTTCTGAACCTTGATCTTTTTCTATTTCTTTATGATTGAGACTTTGTATATACATCAACCACACTGAAAGGAGGAATAAGCTAAATGAAAGGAGAAGAATCTACGTAAGTCCCTTTGTGATTATCAGCAAGATCACATGTAATCACTGAGTTAACCCATCATGCATCAAACAAAAGGAACCTTGGAGTTACTTCACTGGATCACATAGTTTAGCCTTTGAAGAGCTTTATTCAAGAGAGAGTGGGATACTCTAGTGTTTTACTCTATTGTTGACTTGTCTAAAAACAATCATCAACAGGACTTACGCTAAATTGGCTCCTTTCTTCAAATATGTTATTCTCCTTGTGAAGTGGAACTTACCCCTAACCAGCTATGAAAGAAAATGAAAAAAGGATAAGGGTTGAGAAAGCTATTCTAAGGACAATGATATAATGGACATGCTCTAATAGACAAATTCCTTGTGAAACCAAACCTCGCTTCACCATGAGAACCAACAATTACACAAAGTTGGTGCAATCTTCTAAGGTTATTCAAGGATTTTCATATTGTGAACTTTCATTCAAACACCCACAGCTAGCGCAACTTGGACAATCTTCACAATCGAACTAAAGCACATGAAGGTTCAGGCTAACTTTGCAAAGTGAGTTGCCTTCGACAATTCATGAACCAAGAAGGAATTCATTAAATATCTTAACATATTATCATTACATCAATGAACTTTTATTCTAATTCTACTCTACTTGGAAACAATTCTTAATCATCTTGGAGACAATGGAAATCATGCTAACATTCCAAAATCACAAGATCACCATGAAACATTCAACAATGAGCTTGCATTAATCTTGAAGTGTCTCTTTACAACAATCTTTCAAAGTTTCTCTTTCACAATCTTCAAAGAGTCTCCTCTATTCTACTTGCTATCCTACTCTCCTACAACAACTCTAATATATCTCCCTACTTCTAATATCCTCCTTTACAAATGAGAAAAGTGACCCTTTTATAGACTCCAAAAATTACATGAACGGCCAGGATTGATTCGAGAATCAATGGCCAAGATTGAGACAACAAAGCAGTTTGTTACAAAAATTACTATTTTTAGAACATGAGAGAGGCAATGAAGGCACGTTTCCCAATCTGATAAAAATGAATAGAATCTTGGACAAATGATGTGGCGAAATATGATTAGACTGGTGATGTGCACATGCCACCTCAGCATCTTGTAAATTGGTTTAGTCTTTTCAGTGTTCACACTTCTTGGAATAACTTCCCAAATTATTGGATTTTTTGAAGTAGTCTTTGATTTTGGATTTTCAACTCTGGAACTTTGCATCTTTCAAACTTGCAAATTTGGGAATTTTGGATTTCTTCTTGTTGTCTTGATGTAATTCATGAATTTGCTTGATGTACATGCTCATTTCTCATTTTGTGAAATTCCTTGTCCCTTGTGCGGGCTTCAACGCTAAATGATGCAGGAAGATGTCATGTACGTGCATTCTTGGAGTAGATTTCATGATGGATGCTTTGTCCTTCTAACGCATGGAATAGATGACTCTGGAACTCGAACATGAAAATGAATCCTTGGAAATGAACCTCTGGATGGATGTTCCTCCTGTGATGCTGGATTCTTGAACATGAAAGGTGGAGTGATTTTCTTCGTTTTTGGATGATTGAACTTGCAAGATGATGATGAACTTCTTCCTTCACTCTGGCGATGAAATTCTCCTCCGGAAGTAAGATGATGGCGAACTTGATGATATTTCGATGAAGTGTGGTGTTCTTCCTCCACTCTGGTGATGTCGCCTTCTTTGGATGTGAGGTGAATGAGCTTGATGACACTTCGATCCCCTAGATGCTCCTATGCATAGCTCGCCTCCGGATTTTCCAATATCTATAAAATGAAAATTGACAAGTCATAGTACTTAAAATGTTTAAGTACATTACATTAATGCATGTGAAGAAATTGAAGAACAATTCATTGTATTTCATAACATTCCCACTTCATCTTATGAATCAAAACTTTTCAACTTAAACCAGATGGAGGGAAGATAAACCGTCTTGAAATCTGCTCTTATTTGCTGATATCTTCCTTACTTCACCTTCAAGTCTGCACTTTTCGTCCTGAAATTTGTCGCTATTTTCCTTTAAACTTCTGCTCCTATGCATTCGCTGCTGTGGAGAATGGATTTGCCCTTCACTTTTTACAATTTCTGCTCTTTTGGAGTGAGTTTGCTGCTCCTTAATGAAGAAATTCTGTTCCTGATTTGCTGCTTCTGCTCTGAATTTTCTGCTTTTCTAGTTTAATTTTGATGAGAAATGAAAATTTGAGTCCTCCTTTTGCAGCACTCCCACTCTCCCTTCTTGCTTTTAAGAAATTCGCCCCACTTCTTGGACAAAATCTACCTTTTTTAGTGAAGTTCTGCTCTTAAATCTGCTTATTTGTTCTGAGTTTGAATGTGGCAAATGGAAGTCTGATCTCCTCTTTATAGGGCTCATGCTTCATTATCTTCCTGGGTCGGCCTAGTGCAGGTCGGCCTGCTCTTGTTAATGGTTCTTTTCTTGTTAAAAAATTCAATTTTCTCCCATGGCCGACCTATTTCCTGTGCTAAGCGGGTTTTGACTGTCTACAAGGAATGTGGGAAGGGCGGATTTTGCAGCTGCAGAGGGAATTTGCGGTCAGGAACATTTTCCACCCTTTTACTTATCATTTTTCTCCTTCAAAAACTTCTTCTTAGAACGAACATTTTACCTTATTTCTTCAATCATCGTCACAAACATTCATTTGAAGTTACAAGATAATCATTGGATTTTAAGATGCTAGCATTGTTTGAAGTTTCTCTCATGAGCATGTTGGGCGGATTTTGCAAGGTTAAGAACATTATGCGCCCTTGTTTTTGATAAACATTTCCACCTTTATCTTTCAATCATTACTTAGTCATTCACTCCTTCAAACTTCAAACTTCCTCATTCAGTCTTGGGCAGATATTGCATGGTGATGAACATTTTGCGCCCTCCTCTTGATGATCATTTCCCTCTTATGCATTTGATCATGGCTTTGACACTTACTTGAAGTTTTCAAGTCAAGACTAGATTTGAACATGCTTCATACTTAGTCGAACTTCCTTATGACAACCTTGAGCGGGTTTAACATGCCCAAGAACATTATGCGCATTCCTCTTGATCATTTTACCTTATGCATTTGATCATTGCCTCAAACATCCATTCAAAAATTTCAAGGCAAGCTTTTGATCCTCAATAAACTTCACATTAGACAAGTTTTTTCCTTGAGAATGTTGGGCGCATATTGCAAGGTGGAGAACATTTCACGCCTTTCTAGGGCAGATTTTGCAGGTTTGAGAACATTTCCCCCACTTTGAGCTTTTCTTACTTAAGCATTTTTATCTTTGAAACCTCTCAAACTTCAAAATTTATCTTTAAGCGCTTGGGACAAAACTTTGCTTGAAGGTGATTTGTTGAGATGTCCTCATTGAAAGGCAACCTATCCTAGGCGGCTTTTGCATGGGTAGGAACATTTTGCGCCCTCCTAGGGCGGATTCTGCAAGCTCCAGAACATTTTCCTCCATTTGGACTTTGACACTTTACCAAACTTTAACATTCCTCCAAACTCCCTAAAGCAATTTGCCATGTTTCTACAAGTATTCTCAAGAATTTGTCTAAGGTAATCAATGTTTCATCATGTTCATTCCAAAAGAAGACCTCCAACTACGCCGCATATTGCACCTATGAGAACATTTTCCACCTTTCAAACTCATCTTCTAGGGCGCAAATTGTTCATGGGTGAACAATTTCCTCAATTGTCAACACTTAGTCAAATTTTCACGTTTTGATCTCCTCTGTTGCTCGAATTGACGAAGTCTCATTACTTTTGCTTGGGCGCATATTGTTCATGTATGAACATTTTCCTCATTTTCTTGGGCGCATATTGCATGCTCATGAGAAATTTCCGCCCAAGGTCCAAGACTTCAACTTTTTTCGCCTGATTTCGACATGTCTTGGATGGAAGTATATGCTCAGATATTGAATTTCCTATACTTTAAATATTTTGAAATATACTTCCAGGATGTTTGTGATAGGTCTCAGATCCATGGGATTTAACATGTAGATTCTAGATTTTTGAGGATCCACCAGATTTCAGACTTAGTCAATTTTCAAGATCTCAGAACATCAGGTTTCAAGACACCAGACTTAGTCAGTTTCAGGAGTTCAAGACATGCTTTGCCTTCACTTGCTCCCTGATTGAATCACTTGATAGATTTCATTTTGTCCAAGAGAAACATTGTCCAATTTGTGGAGGAGAGTTGATCTAATGACACTTCCTAAAAGACCCGACAAGCTCAAAATTGCAAAAAAAGGGGGGGTCCCCATTTGCAATGGGGCGATGTGTGATTAGGTCACAACACATTACTTGTCAAATATCTTTAAATACTTTTGTCATTCATACATTTAATTGTCACTAAAACTAAACATATCAATTACCATAAACCTACTTTCTATTTTATTATCATTTCCCAGCTTAGTCCTATTTAGATTAGGAATTTAGTTTAAATAGGACATCTTTAGCAATCTAAGTAAGAGGACAAATAACTTGTTATTTAGTTGGTAAAGAAGTTGTTTGTGTTTACTTTAACTTAAGTATACTCTTTTATGATAGATTGCTAGTGGAATTCTAGGATAGATAATTGAAAAGAATTTGCCACATTTAAACTAAATTATCTATTCCCTATCCAAACATATCTTAAGAAGAAGGAAATTAGAGGATCTGTAAATATCTAAGCAATTGAAAAGAGCAGACCACAAAAACCAGCTAATTGTAGGAGAAAATATTGAAAAGCGTTACCACCTCAGAGATCAAAAATGGGCCATGCAACCCATAAAATAGGTAATAAGATTTGCAGAACCCTGAAATATTTTAAGAAAATTACAGCCCAGACAACTACCATATTTTGAATAAAGGGGCAGGAAATTCTGAGAACACAAACTCTCAAGTCCAAAAGATTTATAGATATCATATAATGAAAACATACCTAAACACATCTTGAGGGTAAATCTTCTTTTTAACTGCCATTTGAAAAATCCATGCAGCAGTAGCTCTCCGTTCAAATGCCCAAAGCAGATCTTCGATGACATTCACAAAGCCAAATCCAACCTCACCTTCCAGTAGTTTCATTTCTTCCAGAAGGATGTGAACTTCCAATATCAATTTCTCTGAATTCTCTGTTAGCAGTCTAAATGTTTTTGCATAGAAGAATGCAATAAGTTGTCAGCCTCAATAATGTGGCAAATAAAGAGAGAAGGACTTCCATGAGCAAACAAATGCTACGAATAAGAAATACCTGATTGGAAGTGTAAATCCCACACCACCCAAAGTCCTAAGAAGATCTAATGCTTCACTGGTACTTTTACAAATGCTTGCAGCCCCAATGATGCAAGTCCATGTCCTACAGTCTGGTTCAAAACCATCCGCCCTCATCTTCCTCAACTTCTCAATTGCCATGGCATGATTACCAATTTTAAGATAAGCATTCATAACAGAATTATATTGTGCAGTACCTAAATTCAATCCAGAGTCATGTAAATCCTTAAATACATTTTCTGCTCTTTCAGGCTCTCCACCCTTTCCATATGAGTCCATAAGCATATGCATTGTTGCAAGAGTCGGCTCAATGCCTGAATTTCTCATCTCAGCTAGGAGATTTTCTGCTTTTTTATGCTCACCAGCACGTCTATATGCTTTCATCATAACATGATATGCTTCTCTATCCAATTTGCAAGAGTTTTGCATTTCGCTGAAGAGGCTTTCAGTCTCTTCCCATAGCTGTTGTCTACCACAGACAGAAAGTAATTCTTTGTATGCATTTAATGTGAGCTCATGACCAGATCTCTTCATTTCTTTCAGAATAGCAAAAGCTTCTCCAGTCCTAAGATGCCTACTGTACATAGAGATTAAAATGCTATAAGTATTACTGTCTGGGGCAGATCCCGTTGCTTGCATGTGTTGATAAACTTCAACTGCCTTCTTTGAATGTCCTGTGCATGTGTACAGGCCTAGCATTGAATTGTAGATGCCAACATCAGGCTTGAAACCAGCTGCCTCCATATCCGCAACGATCAACTCAGCATCTCTGACTTGCTCTCTCTTGCTGAGCAAGTTGATATATATTCTGTAAAGTTGCATATTAGGAGAATAACCTGCAACTTTCATATCATTATAAATCCTTTTCACCTCCGGAATATTCCCAACTTTGGCAAACGCATTAAACATTAGAGAGATGGTGCTTTTACTTATCTTAAATCCGATCTGTTGTAATTCCTCAACCAGGATTTGCAAGTCTTCCAATCTTTCTCCATTAATCAATGCCTGCATAAGGCCATTGACAGTATCTACTGTGGGGGACAAGCCATTTTTCAACATCTGATCGAATGCAATCCGTGCTTGCTCATGCTGGCCACTCTGAGCATATGCATATATGAGAGCATTGCAAACCTTTCCACTTATGGGCAAGTTCGACAACTGAAGCTGCCCAAATATCTCTTCTGCATTCTGCCACATATTTTGTTTTCCATAAGCCTCAATCAAAGCAACATAAACCGAATAATCTTCTAGTATCATACCACTCTTCAAAATGCAGCCAACTAAATAATCCGCTGTCTCAGGAAATCCCATCTTACAGTAAGTCATGGCCATAGATCTATAGATATCAAAAGTAGCCTGTAGACCATAAAACCTGAAATCTGAATAAAGTTGTGAAGCTTCAGCAAGAAGCTCAGACTGCTCATATGCTACAATCAAAGCTTCATAAACAGAGGCACCAACCAGAGGACAAAAAATACTCAATTTTTCAAACTCTTCTCTTGCAGCTTCGACCTGTTCAGCTTCTGCAAGCATAATGATCAATGCTTCATGTATGACAGTGATAGATTTGGTTCCAATATCAGAGACAAAATTTACAAAGGAGCGTGCATCATTGTACCTGTTTGACAAACGATATACATTGAGAATGGCAAGCAAGTTTTCATGACCTGGAGAGTAACCTTGTACCACAGCTGACTTCAACACTTCAGCTGCTTGCTCGTTGCATTTTGCCTTGACCAGGATACTACATACTGTAGAAGGATCAAGGGAAGAAGCATCCATGTACTCAATCAATTTCTTCACACCCTCTTTGTTATCTTCAATCCTAAAGATCTGAAGCATGGATTCATACAAACTTGGGTCTGGTTTGAGGCCCTCCTGCACCATATTCTGGCACAATGCCAAAGCCTTTTCTATCTTGTTGGCTTTTAGTAGAACATCAAGTATCACTGAGTAGGCCAGACCATCTGGCTCTATTCCAGCCCTTATCATACACTCATATGTTTCTCCTGCTTCTTCTAGCATGCCTGCCTTCGCATACCCACAGAGCAAAGCGCTGAAAGTACGTAATGTGGGTCTCACCCTAGCTTCTGACATTTCAGAGAAAATCTGGGCTGCCTCCATTATGAAGCCAGCTTTCCCCAGAGAATCAACCAAAACAGTGAATGTCACTGCATCTGGTCGGCATCCTGATGTCGTCATTTCCTTATACAGAAGGAGCGCATTTTCATGCATCCCTTTCTTCCCATACATGTGAATCATAGTATTGTAGGTGATTTCATCTGCCCTGAATCCAGCGGAAGCCATTTGCATCCTGACTCTATCAACCTTTTCCACCTTCCCGTTCCTTGCAAACGCATACAACAGAGCATTGTAGGTAACAGCATCGGGACAAAATCCTCTCTCTTTTATAGTATCCAACAATTCCCCGGCTTCCTCATCCTTCCCAGAACGCCCATACACAGAAATCATTGCATTGTAAGTCCAAAGATCAGGCTCACACCCACATTGTTCCATGTCCTTAAAAACTTCTTCACCCTCCAAAGCACTCCCACCTGCCGCACAGGAACTGATTAGTGTATTATAAGTAATAATATCAGGTCTCAGTCCTGCGTTTTTCACTTCTCGAAGCAACTCAATTGCAGAACCATTTCCCATATAGCCCGCCTTGGTGCGGGCATTGATCAGAATATTGAAAGTCACAATGTCTGGCTCACAATCCCTGGACCTCATCAAGTTAAGCAATTCTTGCACTCTCTCACAACTCCCGTGTCTAGCATAGACTCCCATCATTGCATTGTATACCTGAACACAATTCCCCACTTTAGGCTCTGCTCTCTGAAAAATCTCCTCAGCAAAAACAATCTGATTAGCCCTGCCCAAAACACCTAATATAGTTGCCAACATCCGGGGATTTGGCGTATACCCATGCCAAAGGTTCAGCCATTCATAAATCTCTAGAGCCCTTTTCCAATGTGTCCGTCCCACCCTTTTCACAACATAACAATAATCAGGGGGGGAAAGCTGCTCTATCCAAGAATCCTCCAGCACATCTGCCACAAGTAGATCAGGATGCAGCTTGCATATGGCATTGGATAGCCGATGAACTCGATGCTGCCAATCATTGGCCCTCCTGATTGCAAGTTGTGCCTGTCTTTTAGCCAATCTCTTACTCTCCAGAATGCATTTCTCGTCCATTATATATTGGTTATGGGCCAAATTCGGAGGTATAGAGCCTTCCTGCTGCTCCAAATGGGTGTCTTCGTTTGTGGGTATTTTAACATTTGTGCTTTCGGTATTTTTCAAATTTGAAGATTTAGAGCACCCCTGCTCTCTTTCTAAATGGATGTGTTCCTTTCTGGGTATTCTACCATTTTGGTCTGGTTGGGTTTGAATTGAAGGCAATGAGAATAAATCTACTGGGTCGTCTTCCCTATTCAAATGAGGCCATCTTACAGAAGGAGAAGCCCTGCTATACTTAAATTGTTTTGGAGAAGAAGAAGATGAAGCTGATGCATTGGTGGATGGTGAATTTGAATAACATACCTGTTTTGAAGGCGATGGTGCTTCTGAATGGACTCCCCTGGCTGGGAAAATACATACGGCTAACATTTTTCAGCTCCCTATCTATTTAGATTGACATTGCTCCCCCTCAAATTTGAATGTATATACGCAATGAATATGTGTTGTGAGCAATTCTAATTGGTAAGGACCAACTTTCTTTCATGCACACAAAATATCAAGAGTAGATATTTTTATGATTTGTTGGCGGCATAGATTTTACACTAATTTCTGTTGATTTTATAAAGGTGTGTCAATTTATATTTTTTCTGTATTCGTAAATAATATTTAAAAATTATTTTTAAACATTGAGACAACTTTTTCCAAACGAAATGTGTCCGGCCATCCAGTTATGTGCAATCAAAACTTATATTATTACACTTAAATTTAATTATGGTGTAGGCGTTCTTTTAATTTATTTATTTTTTATTGATCAAAGTAAATTACAAAAGAATACTTAGTTCTCTAGAGAGATTGCAAAAAGGGAAAAACCATATAGCAATATGACCATCAAACATAGCCTTACAGGTCCAAAACAAGAAGAGTCTAAAAGCCTTTTACTCTTCAACTATTCTGACGAAAAATTAGAAAAATGAAAAAGTACTGATGAAAATATAACATGAAATGGACTAGACATCAATCTATATGTCCAATGTTAATGTGCTTGCTAACACTGTTGTTGTGCCTTCATTACACTGCTATGTTGTTGCCACAATTTTTTAATTTGAAGTTGAAATACATAAAAAATGAGACTTACTAGAAGACACACTTAAAAGTAGAAGGAACATGCAAATCTGCAACAATTGATAACAAAGAGTTGAAACATGATATGCCCTTAATCCTATAATGTGCATAGGGTTATCAGTAGTCAGTTTGTGGCTACCTTAACTCTTAATTAAGTTATATAATCATTATTATAGTCACATATAGGTAGTTAGGTCATGATAGGTATTATATTTAGGTATCTAAGTCGGCCTAGGAGGCATTCATGGCATAATTAGGTATATATAGGAGCTAGTGGCAATTTTATTATCATCGTATTGTGAATTGTGTTCTCATTAGAGATATTTGGAGGTTTGCCCCCTCGAAGTGGCTTGTTATTCTCAATTATTATCAAGTATTTGCAACATATTTTCTATTATATTCTTATCTTGTGCGAGTTATTTCATTGCAAGTGGTATCAGAGCATGATCTTGACACCGTGAAGGCAATAAATAATGCAATTTTTTTCAATTTTGGAGGTCATTTTTTTTTTATTGGTAAAAGGCCGAGGCCATTAATATATAAAGTCAATAATAAAATTTTGGAGGTCATTTTGAGAAGCTCATATCTCTCCCATTTTCGTGAATTTTTCCTTGATTTTTGGAGGGTTATTCAAGGGTATATTGGAGTTGCTTCAATCCTAATTTGAGGTCAATTGAAGTAGAGTTAAGGGAGTTATTGTCGAATTAGGGTTTCCACAAATTTCTCTCCTAGGGATGCAATTGAGAAAATTTCCCTTATTTCTAGAGGGTTGAACAAGGGCACACTTATGTACCTACAATCCTGATTTGAAAGAATTTGATGTAAATCTGAGGAAGTTATTACAAAATTAAGGTTTCCACCAAATTCACTCTCAAGGTTGCAAATCAACAAATTTCTTGAAGATTTCTCTTGGGAAGTGACATATGGGCCCTAGTAAGTCACAGTAAAAAATTTAGATTAGTTGGATTTGTTTTGTGTAGTTTATTGTAAAATTATTCATTGAAGGCTCAAAGGATCGTATCAAATATGAGGTGTGTATGTTTTGTCCAAATTCTATCCCGAGCAATGATTATGGCAAGGCAGGTGGAGGAAAATTTTATGGCTAATAAAAGGCAAGGTTTTATAAACATAAGAGATAGAAGAACTCCTACACAATCACTTCCTTAGCCTACTAGATTGACGCCACAACAATTTAAGGAGAAAAGAGCAAAAGGGTTATGTTTTAACTATGATAACAAATACAGTTAAGGACATAAATTTATTCAAAAGAATGTATTCTATGTCGAAGGGTTGAGTGGGGAAGAAGAGGAGGAACCAATATTAGAGGGTGACAATGATTTAGATGAGGAATCAAGAGATACACAACCAATCATTTATTGTCATACACTTGTTGGAGTTAGCACCCCACAAACTCTCAAGGTGGTGGGTTTTTTGAAGAAAGAGAGAGTAACAATGTTGATAGACTCGGGATGCACTCACAACTTCATCAACAAGAAGTTAGCTACTCGTCTAAATTATTTTATATATCTTGCTCCAGAATTTTAGGTCCAAATTTCAAATGGGGATACTGTTAGTACTTAAGGAAAATGCCATAGTATTAAATTGATCATGGGAGAATATTGACTTGATTGTCCAATGTTTGTTATTCCCGTGGGTGCAACAAATATGGTGTTGGGAGTATAGTGGATCACTACATTGGGAACAATTGAGGTAAACTTCTAGCAACTGTTCATGAGATTTCACTCGGAAGGAAGGATAGTGGAAGGATATTTAAACTAAGAGGGTTGTGTGCAAAGTTTCCACAAATGGTAAGCTGACATCAAATACAAAAGATGCTTAAAAAGGGGGTTGATGGATTTATGGCCCAATTGTTTTCATTAATAGCCTATCAACCAAATGTTTCTATCTAGCTAGATCTACAAGCAATTATAGATCGTCACTCGGTGGTTTTTTGGGATATGCCTAAAGGATTACCTCCTAACTGGGATTAGGATCATATCATTCAACTAGTACTAGGGAGCCAACCACCCAACATTAGGCCCTACAGGTATCCATATGTACAAAAGAATGAGATTGAGAAGATAGTTTAGAAGATGATAGAGGTGAGTATTATTAGGCATAGTTAGAGTGTTTACTCCTCTCTAGTGGTATGGTGCGCAAGAAGGATGACACTTGGAAGATGTGTCTTGATTACTCTAGAGCTCAATAAGTACACCATAAATGATAAGTTTCTTATTCCCGTAATTGATGATTTGTTAGATGAGCTTAGTGGTGTCGTCTATTTTACAAAATTTGATCTTTGTTATGGTTATTGAATCAAATCATAATTAGAGATGAGGATGTACATAAGACAACTTTTTGAACCCATGATGGCCCCTATGAGTTTTTGGTAATGCCTTTTACTCTCACAAATGCACTATTGACATTTCAAAGTTTGATGAACTCTATCTTTCGGCCATTTCTATAGAAATTTGTTTTAGAATTTTTTGATGACATATTAATATATAGTAAAACTTGGGAGGAACACTTGTAACATGTAAATTAGGCTTTTAACATTCTTGACCAACATTAGTTGTATGTTAACCCATCCAAGTGTGTGTTTGGAGTCAAAGAAGTGGAGTACCTAGGTCATATTGTGTCAGATGAGTGAGTCAAGGTGGGCCCTTATAAGATCAAAGTCATTACATAGTAGAAAATGCCTAGGACCCTCAAGAACCTGTGAGGTTTCTCAAGGATTACAAGTTATTATCATTGATATGTAAAGAATTATGATAGAATAGCAATACCTCTCACAACTTTGTTTTTGATTAAGATAAGCGGCAAGAATAAGGGTGTCGAACCCTATTACAAGACAAAGAAAATAGTAAACAGGTTACCGGGCCGAACCCAAGGGCCGCCACAAAACAACAACCAGACAACCAATAGCCCAAAAAAGGCAGACTAAACAGTGCACCAGAAGCACACTGACGGTAGAAAAACTAGACAAGGGATCAAACAATAGCAGATCTTGAACAAGCTAATCTAACACCCTTAGCTCTAGGGCGCAATTCCCCAATAGACTTGGGGAGCCCTTTCTTTCTATGGTGAACCACCGTCCAAGAGACCTCTGAGTCCAAATCCAAAGAGCAAGGCGAGAGGGGGGATCCTCCCGAGTAGTATCAGCCATAAGAGGTGCCAACAAAGCCGACCCCAGAGAAGGCACGACCGAAGAATTGGTTGGGGAAGAGGCAGAAGGAGTGTGACAAGCAGCCACTGAGTGATAAACTACCAAATCTGAAATAGGTAATATCGAAGGGGTAACAACAATAGGAACAGAAGTGCATCAGACTAGAGAAGACGGAGCCGAGATGGGATCCAAAAGAGGAGCATCCACCGGAACCTCATCCCCCTGGGAGGAATCAACGCCACAAGACGAACCAACCTCCTGGGAAGCATCGATAGTCATGTGATCATCCAGAGCATCCTTCCACTAAGTCGTAGCAGATTTGCGGTGAGATAAAGGATAGCTAATAGCCAAGTGACCAACAGCGAAACAATGACAACATTTGAAAGGGATACCCTCGTAGTTCAGTGGCTGCTTCCAAGGCCTATCTCCTACCATCAAAACAACATCTCCAAAAAGAGGTTTAGAGGTGTTAATATTAATCTACCAAAATTGGGGCAGCCGTGGAGTGACCCATGAAAGAAGAAGTAGAGTCAACTTTTAGAAAATGGCCAATGGCATTGCCAATGCCCTCATAGCAAGAATCCTCCCAGAATTGAAGGGAGAGGTTTGGGAGACGCACCCAAATCAGCTTAATATTGAGCTGCTCAGTAAAAAGATTGAAATTAAGCATCCAAGGTTTAATGGATAGGGAATGATCTCCCCACATCCAGACCCTACCATCTAGCACTAGATCTCTTTTCTCATAAGAAGCAAAAGTCGCTATGAAAAAAACTCAATCTTCCCAGAAATCAGCGGCCTCCAAGACTCGAAAACCCACCTATGTAGGTCAAGCAGAGAGGGACACAGTCCATTGAACCTACATATTGCACCTGTATTGTGGTAAAATTCTTCATTTTTAGAAATCTCAAGGCCACACACCACCACTGGTGAAGAGCAGGCACAGGGGAGAGGTCAGGCTCCCTTCCTCTCCCCAGCTAAAGTATGTAGCGCATTTGATCCAACCACCGCAGTAAAAGAATGAGAGACAGTGAGCTGACCATGAGCAGACGCAGGCCCTCCCATAGATAGCACACTATGCGTTCCAACATTCATCTGAATCTTTGAGACCCCAACCCCAGTGGGAGCTAACTCCTCCACACCCACAACATTCATAGCAGATAATGTATCCTTCCTGGGAGACCCAAAGCGAGCACCATGATCGCCAGTCGAGATCAGGCCAGCAGCAATAGCAGCACCCACATCCCCTGCACCAACGGTCAGCTTCCTGCTCATTGCCATTTCAAACCTTGTGATTGTGGAATGTTCACCTCTCAGGATTCCTTCTAGTGGAATGAGACAGTTACAAGGGCATTTGAACAACTAAAGGAAGCCATATGCATACCTCTAGTCCTAGCTACCCCTGACTTTTTTGAAACATTTATTGTGGAATGTGATGTTCTAGGACATGGCATAGGAGCAGTACTTGTGCAAGAAGGAAGACCTATAGCATTTGAGAGCCACCAACTCAAAGAAAAGAATCTGTTGAAGCTAATTTATTAGAAGG
This sequence comes from Cunninghamia lanceolata, assembly GCA_027924645.1. Lineage (NCBI taxonomy): Eukaryota > Viridiplantae > Streptophyta > Pinopsida > Cupressales > Cupressaceae > Cunninghamia > Cunninghamia lanceolata. The sequence goes on from BSBN01000047.1 coordinate 30,383,303, forward strand.
AAACATTGGTTGTCTTGCATGCAATTAAACAATGGAGACATTATCTAATGGGAAGATGCTTTAAGGTAAAGACGAGTCATGATAGTATCAAATATTTCTTTAAACAAAGGTTGTCATATGAAGAACAACAAAAATGGGTCACAAAGATGTTGGGATATAACTTTGAGATCATATATAAGAAAGGCAAAGAGAATGTTGTGGTTGGTGCTATATTAAGGAGGGATGAACCACAAAGTCACTATTGTATGCCATTTCCATATTACAAGTAGATTGTAAAGGAGGCAAGAGAAGAGTGAAAGGACACATATACTCAAACTCTCATTGAGAAACTCCAATAGGATTCAAGTGTGTCAAATAAATTTGCATGGAAAGGAAATATTTTATGGTACTATATTGTTTAGAACGTGACTTAGACACAACACAAGTGAGTCAATCTTTGACGTGACATATGAACAATGTCCTTTCTATGGGCAACCACTAGTCACTCCCACTCTCTTGGCAAGAGCTAGACGAGTGGAGGTAGAAACAAGGGGTTGGTTTGTTCGCAAGGGAGAAGAATGTCATGAATTGTGGTTGGGTTGATCATGTGATGTATGGATGTGTGTGTTTGACAGAAGTTGTTATGGATATTATGATGTTGATGAAAATGTTCAATGGATGTTGTAGTTGTCATTGTAATATGACCCAAAGGGTCATGTGTTCTAACCCTAGATCAAATACTATTTTGTTCATCTAGGATACATAGCTAATTTAACCACCTTTGTTTGTTTTGAATGACTTGTTGAATGAGCCTTTGTTGATGAATGATTCTTTGTAAATGTTCTTCAACTTGCCTTCTTTATTCTATTTGAATGAGCCTTAAGTCCTTCCTCTTGGGTTGTTTCCTTTGTGGGAATTGGTTGAGGGACGATCTCCCTAATCCTGTCTAAGATAGATTTAACCCAACCTTCCCTTATGCCCAGGCACATTGAATGCTACACAAAAGGGGGGAGTTTTCATTGAATGTTTTGTTTTGGATTCAATTTGATTTGTTGACCTCGCACGATGAAATCAAGGGTTTATTTAATCTCTTGATTTTCATGTTTTCTAATGTTTTTGGTATTTTCTATGAGTCCCTAAATGCAATTATGGTAAATGCATGCAAAACAACTTTTGATTCCTTTTTTTGAATTTTGATTGAATTAATTTCTAAGAAAGGGAAAATGTATGCAAACTATGACTTTTTGTATGCAATCTAAACTATGTTTTTGTGTATTTTTGTGGACCGGTTTTGGCTTGTAAAATAATAAAATGAAATTTAATCTAAGGGCATTGGAAATGAAATTAATCTACGAAATCAAATAAAGCTAATATAAGCAATTTAAAAAGAAAATTTATTATATGAAAGCAATTTAAAACTACATGTCAAGAGAAAGAAAAATAAAGTTTTACTTCCCCAAGAGCAAGATTTGTTTTTCTAAATTACTACAAACGCATGAAAAACCTGTACGGATCATGTGGCAGTGCCTGACACAAGTCATCAGAGATCCTTTTTGGAAACCATCTCTTCCTCTACAGCAATAGAGTCCTCTTAGCAATAAAGATAAAAATGGGGATATGAAAAGCATTGGATTGAGCATAAGCATGCTATGGAAAAAAATCAAATGGCTGAACATCTTTGAATCTATATCTAAAATAAAAGGCATATAGGGTCTGACATTGAGCATAAGAATGCTAGTGGGGGTAATTTTACAAAATCATGAGCAAACCAAGAATGCAATAATGATTTTGCCCCCTCAAATGAATAGATGGAGGGTATTTATAGGTTTAGAATCCACATTGAAGGTGGTAGTGATTGGGGAGTTAAAAAGGATTGATTGAAGTGTGATCTGGCTCTGATTGGAAGAGAATAAAGGCTTGGAGAGGATATCAAAGAAGGCTGACTAGAAGATAGCAATGGAGCAATTGGGAGCTAACAATAGACTGATTGAGTCCAGGAATAGTTAGGGGGAGTCGATAGTCAATTATGCATGGAGGAACTCACAATCAAAAACTAAAAATGGAGTTAAACTGGGTTAAAACTAGAAGAGATCATGCATGGAAAAGATGGCATAATTGCCCCTCTTGGGAAGAAAATTGCCCTTGTTAGTAGGGAAAATCACCCAGGGAGATTTAACAAATGATATGAGTCATTTGGCTTAAGTGGTTGAATATCCCAGGGGAGATTTGATAGGTGAAAGGGGTAGTTTGGCCAAAATGGATTAATCAGGCAATTTGAAGGTATGGAAGGCCTTGGAAGGTTAATTTTATGGTCACAGAAGAATGAATGACAAGATAACCCCTTGAGAGAAGTGAATATCTCCTCTTAGCATGGAAAATCTCCCAAGGGAGATTTGGTTTAAGTGGCCTAGATGGACAACAAGAAGGTGTGCAAGACCTTGGAAGGTTAGCTTGAAATTTAGGGAGGCACAAACAAAAAAGAAAAACATTTAAAAATGTGTCACCAAGAAAGAAACTACTAAGAGGTATATATAATGCATGTCTTAGTGGGCATGATTAGGACTCTAGATCATCATTAGACTGTTATGTCAGTTTGTGTGTCATTTTTGTACTTGCAGGTATAAGGACAAATTATACCTATGCAAGAACTCAACCCTTAAGTTTAAGGTGTTGGCATAACTACATGATTCTCCAATAGGTGGGCAATCTAGATTCTTGAAAACTTGTCATAAAATCAAGAAAGATTTCTTTTGGGAAGGGCTAAAAGGGGATGTACAAAAATTCATAGTAGAATGCATGGTATGTCAACAAAATAAAGGGGAGATAATTAAGACTCTAGGTCTTCTGTAGCCCTTATCTATCCCAAGTCAGTAGTGGGAGGAGGTATCTATGGATTTCATCACGGGTTTGCCTAAATTTGAAGGAAAAAATATTATCATGGTTGTTGTGGTCCACCTCACCAAATATGCACACTTTTATTCTTTGGCACACACATTGGTAGTAAGCATTGTATCAACAACCCTTATGAATACTATTCAAAAACTACAAGAGACTCCAAAATTTATAGTAAGGGATTGTGATCCTATATTACAAGTAATTTTTGGACTAACTTATTTTCATGTTTGGGCACTTATCTTGCTCGTAGTTCATCATACCATCCCCAATCTGATGGGCAAACTAAGGTGGTCAACAAATGCTTGGATGGGTACCTCTAATGTTTTGCTTTAGATAAACAAGAGAGATGGGTGTAATGGCTATTACTAGAAGAATGGTGGTATAACACTTCCTTCCATACTTATTGCAAGATGTCTTTATTTTTGGAACCATATGGGTACCAGTCTCCATCAATCACCTCTTCATTACGAGCACAATCAAAGGTTCAAACAATTGAAGAACACATTCAACATTAGCAAGAGGTACTTGCTAGTCTTTGAGAGAACTTGACAATGGCAAAAACTAGAATGAATCAACAGGTTGATTAGCACTGTAGTGAAATGAATTTTTAAGTGGGAGATTGGGTCTTTTTGCAATTACAACCATATAAGAAAATGTATCTAAAACAACAGAAAGACAACAATCTTGCACCTAAGTACTATGGTCCTTATAAGGTGTTGCAAAAGATTGGTAGTGTAGCATATAAATTGGAGTTACCTATGTCAACAAAAATACATCTAGTTTTCCATGTTTCATGTTTGCATTAGGTTATTGGGAAAAGAGTTGCAGAACAAACTAAGTTACCTGATGAGGAGCAAAGAATAGTTTTGGATCTTGGGGGAATTCTTCAAACATGCACTAGAGTCTACGAACAAGGGCAATCACACAGTATTTGATAAAATGGAAAAATTCTCTAGTTAAAGATGCTACATGGGAAAATAAGGATTTTGTGCAAAAGCATCCATAGTTGATCAATGTTGAGGACAATGCTTCTTTAGAGAGGGGGGGCATGCTACACCCTTAATCCTATAATGTGCATAGGGTTATGAGTAGTCGAATTATGGCTACCTTAACTCTTAATTAAGTTATATAACCATTATTATAGTCACATATAGTTGGTTAGATGTTATATTTAGGTATCTAAGTCAGTCTAGGAGGCATTCATAGCATAATTAGGTGTATATAAGAGCTAGTGGCAAGTTTATTATCATCATATTGCGAATTGTGTTCTCATTGGATATATTTGGAGGTTTGCCCCCTCGAAGTGGCTTGTTATTCTCAAATATTATCAAGTATTTGTAGCATATTTCCTATTATATTCTTATCTTGTGTAAGTTATTTCATTACAAAACATCACTCTATGGAGCCGAGTTAATAAAAGTTAATGCTAAAATACAAAGCAAACATATTGGAAAACACACTAAATAGTAGTAGGAACATGCAAATTTGTAGCAACTGATAACAAAGAGCCAAAACATCACTCTATGGAGATGAGTCATTAAATATTTATTAGTTGTAACCAACTCCCTTGTAGAAGCACAACTACGTTGTGCAACTAAGTCTTCCTACACTCTAAGAAAGGTACAAATTACACAAATACTAAAGAAATTGCCCTGAGAGAAGCACCAACAACTAACATTGTAAACCAATGTCACCCTTGTAAACTGTAAAGAACCCACACAACTATTCTTACATTGAATTATTCTTTTCTTTTCTATCAAGATGCCCAAACAACAAATAGAACGAAGTAGCAAGGGACCCTTGTATGTATACATCTTACACATTTACAAGGAATTCATTGACTAGATAGAGAAAATCCTTGAAACACCTTTAGAATATCCATTTGGCATAAACCATGACTAACCGTAAATATAGAAACAAGAAGAAACATAACATCATAAGAAGCCCCTTGAATAGGCTTCACCAAAAACCAGGGATGCCATACCACATGAATGTCAACCATTTTTCTTGAAAAAAGGAAATAAGTAGAGGTCCCAACTCATCCTATTTTACACAGAAGTCTTTAAGATTGAGTCATAGACAATATATTCTTACTCAAAAGTTGAGTCAGTTGTTGTTTAATTTGTTGATTTGGTAATCAATTTTTATGTTATTTTTTATTTTTTTTTAAAAGGGGTAAAAACTTTATTGAATCATAAAATCAATACAAAGCATAAAGAAACACCCATAAGGGGCACAACCAAAATCAAGAATTAAGTAACACCCAAAAAGCTCCTCATATCCTCCATAACCCAATCTTTAAGAACATGGGCCAAATCACCAGGAAGATTGCCCCAATCATCCACATTCCAAGTCTCCATCTGCTCAGACACCCACCTCGCCAAATCATCCACCACCTTATTCCACTCCTGTGGCACATGACAAAAAGTAATAGAATCTAAAGCATTGCTTAGAGAAACAATTTGTTTGGCCACCACTGCAAGTTGCCAGTTCACCTCCTCAAAATGTCTCTTATTCAACATATCAATGACCACCTAAGAATCTGATTCACAAATAATCTGCCTCCAACCAAGGGCACAAGCACGCTCTAATGCTAGAAGGATAGCAAGATCCTCCATGAGATTATTTGTATGCTGACCTTTATATAAAGAAGAAAAAAATTAGCACCCCCAAACTATCCCTGCCAATGCCACCAACTCCAGCATGGCCAGGATTACCTTTGGAAGATCCATCAGCTCCCCCACAGCAAGAGGACACCAGCGACTAGTACGACAGACCCTCACTCTCCCACGCCCATGTTGAACTGTCCTCAAATGTTTCTGTCCACCCCCAAAGAGACCCGAGGCTTCAACAACATCACAGTCACTAGAAACAATAGGGACAGATAGATCACACTTAGTAGCCAAAGTTTCCTGCAGACCCCCCAAAATCCTCAACCAGAGCTAACCAACAAGTAGCTTCTTGTCTAGAAAAATTCTACGAACTGGGGCCAATAATCCAAGCAACGAAGAGAAAAGAGGTCTTTACAGGGGGAGGCCCCAGACTCCTCCAAAAATCCTCTAAAGAAGAAGCATGTCTACACGGTATACGCCAGAGATTCCACCAGAAATGCCAAATAACTTTCGCAAAGGAACACTGAAAGAAGAGATGTGGGATGCACTCCTCATGCCCACCACACATAACACACTTAGAGGGCTCATGAAACCCACATTTCCAGAGGTTCTCCCAAGTAAGGCACCTCCCTTAAACAACTAACCACAAGAAGAAGTTACACTTAGGCCAAGCAAACTTATTCCAAACCTGTTTCCACCATGAGACCTCTGAGCTCCCAAACATTTACTTATCAAGAACTTGATAACCTAAGGCAACAGTAAATTTGCCTTTTGGATCAGGACCCCAAGCCAACACATCTCTCCCAGGAAGAGAAGTGCAGACACGCCTCGATAGGATCCCAGCAAGCTCCTGATAATCCCCAGCTACCCCACTAGGAGGCCACTCCTGCGGAACCTTCCATCTATACACAATAACTTGTCCCAAATTATGAAGAGTTTTAAAATCAGCAACATGGCACCACCCAACATAAATAAAATGCCTACTCAAATTCTGTAGGTGGGGGTGGGTAGACAAAATGGAAGGATAACCATTCCAAGAACCATGCCAGAAGAGAGCATCTTGCCCCCCATTGCAAATCTAAAACAACCCTTGCTTGACCAACTTGGCACCCCTTTTGAGGGTACTCCAAATCATAGAACCCTTCCCCTCCAAACTGAAGCGGGCAACATCCACACTCTCAACTGCACCCAGATACTTTGAGGTAAGAATTTTTGCCCATGATTTATGTTTCTGCAAACACCATCGCCAATACAGCTTAGCTGCTAAAGCTTGTCCATTCAAATCAATTCTACGTAGACCCAGACCACCAGCCTGCTTTGGCCTACAAATAGCTTCCCACTTAACCAAACTCCACTTCCTGTGAAGGAGGTTGCCAGACCAAAGGAACTACCGAGACAAACTCTCAAAGTCTTTGATAAAGCTGGAAGGTGCAAAGAGAACAAAACATATGTACAGAGGAAGACCCTGAACCACGGACTTTAGAAGAGTCATCCTACCCGCAGAAGAGAGCCACCTGTTAGTCCAATGACTAACTAGATTTCTGAACTTATCCATAATCTCATGTTGGAACAATTTAGGAAGCGAATGAATAGCAAGCGAAATACCAAGATACACAAAAGGGAGAGTGCCAATCTGGAAACGAAGGATACCAGCAATTCTCCTCTGAATAGCCTGCGGAGTATGAAAGAAGTAAATAAAAGACTTCCCCTCATTAATTTTCTGACCTGACATAGCCAAATAACAATCTAGAATCCTGCGCCAACCGAAAGCCTCCTCAACCTTGGCTCTGCCCATCAGAGCCGTGTCATCAACAAACTGCTAATGTGACTGAGGGGGAATATTGTTTCCAAAACTCCAGCCCTTAATCAAACCAGTCTCCACCTGGGATCTAATAAACCTCCCCAAACCCTCTGCCAATAAGATGAATAGATAGGGGGGTAAAGGGTCCCCTTGTCTGAGCCCCCTAGAAGCACCAAACAACTCTGTCGGCTCACCATTAATTAGCACCGAAAAGGAAGAAGAAGTAACACAGCTCTTGACCCACTCAATCCATTCACCAACAAAACCAAACACTCCCAGAATCTTAAATAAGAAGGCCCATTTAACCTGATCATAAGCTTTAGCCATATCCAACTTAATAAACATAGCTTTCTCTTTAGAATGATCCATAGAATGAATCATCTCAGTTGTAATGATGACACCATCCATAATCTGCCTACCAGCCACAAAACCCCCTTGTTCTTCAGAAATTAGCCTGCTTAGCCAGGGTTTCAGCCGCTCAGCAATTAACTTAGTAATAATCTTATAAACCACATTACATAAGGCAATGGGCCTAAAATGATCCAAAGAATTAGCCCCATCCTTCTTTGGGATGAGAGAAAGGAAGGTAGCATTCATGGATTTCAGCATTTGTTTATTCATGAAAGATTCCTGAATGACCTCCAACAAATCCAACTTAATCACTTCCCAGAACTCCTGGTAGAACTCAACCGGGAAACCATCAGGCCCTGGAGCTTTTCCCTTTTTCATCTAAAACACAATAGTTTCAAGCTCTGACAAAGAAATGGGATGAAGCAAAGAAGCATTCATTTCACTGGTGACTAAGGGCAGAATAGTATTCAAAATATCAGCTCCATCCTCCTCCGCAGGAAGGGAATCCTCAAATATTAGAATAGAAAAGAAACGAATAGCCTCAGCAGAAATAGAAGCAGAGGAGGAGAGAATCTCCACATTCGAAGATCTGAGAGAAGAAATGACATTACCTTGTCTCTTATCTTTTACTGAATTGTGGCAGAAAGAAGTATTCTTGTCTCCCGCCTAAAGCCACTCGATTCGGGACTTTTGTTTCCAAAAAATTTCCTCACATAATTCCCATTCCTCAACTTCCTTCATAGCAGCAGCTTCCAGCAAACCCAAATCCTTAGTGATGCCCTGATCATGAATCTGCTTGGTGATCGATTCCAAATGAGCTTGAGCAGACTGTTTTGCATGGAAAACATTACCAAAGTGTTGCCTATTCCACCGTTTCAACCTATATTTCACATATTGGAGCCTCTTGGAGAAGGAGTACATAGCGGTCCCATGTGATGGCTTCCCCAAATTCCACCAACTAGGAAGAAGATCATGGAGGGAGTCATCTCTTAACCACATGAGCTAAAACTTAAAAGACTACTTTACACAACGTCGGGGAAGCTCAACAATAAGTTTGATTGGCCAATGATCAGAACCCCACCCATCTAAAATCTTAGAGCTAGTCAGCCACTTGTCCCCCAGCCAGAAACTGGACACCAAGAATCTATCCAGATGTTCAGAAATAGTAGCGTCCCCACATCTTCTATTATTCCAAGTAAAGACCCCATTAACAGGCTTGATGTCAACCAAATTCAAGAGAGCCACATTAACCTGCAAGAGTTCAGAAGAAGGCTCCAAGCGAGCAATGCCTCCCCTCTTCTCTTCCAGAGAAATAACAGCATTAAAATCCTCGGCTAAAATCCATGGGAGATAAGGATCCAAACTCCTCACATATCTAACAAAACCCCACAACTTTACCTTGCCATGAAGGTCAGCTAGAGCATAGATGTTAGAAAAGAGTATTCTCTCTCCAGACTCAAGATGAGAAGCAACACAAGAAATCAAACCTTTGCAAGAGTACCACCAAATTGGTCTGACTCTATGTGGGTCCCATAAGCATGCAACCCCACCAGAGCTACCAAGAGCACCAACACATTGACACTGACCACGACTCCAAATCTTCGAAGCCACACTCATCATACTATCAATTGATAACTTATTTTCCTGAAGAAAAACCACATCATGAGAATGAATACGAACCAAATCCTGAATAGCCTTTTGTCTAGGCATGTTATTCATACCCCTCACATTCCAAGAGAGCACAATCATCATTGGGGTTGGGAGAAGTGAGCATCAATAGTCCTCACCGAACCTGACTCAACCAATGTCTCACCAGCTAGCTTTACCTTTTCCAGGTCCTTTTTTCTACCAACCTTAAGAGGTTTCTCAGGAGCCCCTTTTTTGAGGGTTTTTTGTTGCAAACCCAAGGCTGGGGAAGGAGCCTTACTTTTTCCTAAGTCTGGAGTACCCCGCACTTTAAATAGAACACCACTAGCACTAGGAGAGCCACCAGAAGCCTCTAGCACCAAATCTAACGCACCTTGAACAGGAGCCAGAGGAGCCAACTCAGTGTCCATCTGAGTACCCTTCTCACCAAGCTGATCTGAACTAGGAATCACATTAGGCTGATGCCCAGGAACAACCTTAGTAAAAGATCCAACTATTGCCTGCAAGTCCGCCTGAAAACCTTCCTCCTGGACCAAATCCTCCAATGTCTCAAATCGGTTGAAGGTTTCCTCCTCCTGCCTATTCTTGAGGGATCTCTTCAGGCCTTGACCATGATTATGAGACTTAACCGAAATAAAACCTTCTTTATCAGCCCCAACTCCCTGCATGGGGGCTTTACCCTTGTCGACTTTCAAATCAGGCTGAGTAGGAGCATTACTTGAACCAGCTACACCAAAAGCTCGAGGACACCTCCATTGAAGATGACCATATTCATGACATAGCTGACACCTGAAAGGTAATGTCTCATAATCTAATGGTTGAGTCCAGGAGCAAGACCCAATAGTCATATCAATAGAATCTGGAAGCGGCTGGCTCAAATCAATTTCAACACAAACCCTAGCATAAGAAAAAATTCTCTTATTCCAAGTATGTTGAGAAGGGCCAATAGGTTTTCCCAGCAACAGCGCAATCGACTGCAATATATCACTTCTCCAGCATTTAAGCGGCAGCCGAGGAAGACGAACCCAAACTGGGATTCTAGAAGGTAACTCCTCTGCTGAGTTAAAGCCAACATGCCATGGTTTGATGAAGAGACCCACTTGATTATAAGAATATGGGCCCCCTTCAAAGGCCCTATTCTGATCCGAGACACACAAAAAATCCACCATAAAGAAGTTATTTGCAGCCATCAAAATATCAAAATCTCCTTCTGGGTTCCATGTCTTGCAAATCCATGTATCAAGAAATGGGGGAGAAACCCTCATCCCCATGAACTTACAAATCAAAACATGATTGCAGTAGTAATTAATATCCTCAGCTACCAACTTTGATTGTATTACTAAAATCGGCCGCTCTTGGGCCCTCTCCAAGCATCCATTAACCTTTGACAATTTAAGGGAACCACTTCGGACCACATCCAATCCAGAAGAAGACTGAGTGGGTATTTCGGCATCCTCCCCAGCCATGGAAGAAGCATGACCCGCCATATCCAAAGGCACATTTGAAGCCATTTATACCAAATGAGTGAGGGCTCAAAATGCCCCCCCACACCACATTGAATCCAAAGCAATGGCTCCAAAAAGGCGCACCACCACAAGAAACAACACCTCAAAGGAAGAAAAACCCCCCAATGTGCAGTAAACACGAACCAAAGGGCACACAATAAAAGAAAACCCAGAGTTGGAAACCCTTGAACCCTGCACACCACCACCCACACCAAAGAACGCCTCACAACCAACTAAAAACAAAAAAAAAGAAAAAAAAAAAAGAAGTAGACCCGGTCCCCTTGGCCCCCTACTGACATGCAAATCCCCTGCGCACATAGAAAGATCGAACCTGAAAGCTAGGGCTTGGGTGCCCTAGCTTGCTCTCCCACACACGCTATCGCCATCCACCAACCAGTTTCATTTTTATGTTATTTTTTTACTCCCCTTGTAATTGTGAAAATAGAGAAGCAAGATGAAAAATACATTAGAGTAAATCCTTAAAATTATAGTTTCCTAGTGATAATTATGATTATAGAAGACCACTTTACACCTAGTTTTCCATAAATGCGGTAAAATGACATGTTCAACAACATCTACTATCACATTATTATGTAGTCCCACACCTAATAAGGCCTCTTTCCAATTCAATTTATGTGTATAGATAGTTGGAAATTCTTTAAAACTAGCCTCTCATTTCTTTTCAACAAACGAGCATCCCCAAAAGACATGCCTCAATTTTTTGTGCAATTGACAAAAAGGACAATTAAGTAGCTAGATCATAATACATCTCAACCTGTCTCCAATGGGTGGTTTGCAATATAATGTCTTCCAAGCCATCATCTGAGCATCAACATCAACTTTGGATCTCCAAATTTGAGCACTCGACTTTGACTAGAACTTTTTTATAAATCTACAATTCCATTTAGTGTTCAATCATGGTTTTAAAGGAAAATTGGGAAGCAAATGCAGATAGATCTTTTTTAAAGGAAAAAAGTGAAGGGATAAGATGACAATCTTTAAAAAAGTTGCATTGAACAAGGGTATATATTTTCATAGTTAGTTTTAATGGTACCAAGGACTATACAAAATAAGAAATTGTTCATAGTTATTACTCAATCCAAAGCGAGTTTTAAAAACATGCCAGGGCAGCGAGTTCAACACAGAAAAATCCCAAATATCACAAAAATTGCAAACTTATTTTTTAAACAAATAATAAAGCTATGTAGGAAAACTTATAGTAAGGGGATAACCATGATATTGTATGTGTTTGTTCCACCAAATGGATGAAGACGCAATTTACTTGAACCCATGTTGTAAAGAGGCTTCTCTCCATTTTAAGAAATGGCAGACGTATTGCCAATCCTTTCAAATGGACTGTAAAGGAGGTTAAGATTTAATATGAATAAATGAGGAAAGAAGAATCTTATCCAACTAGCCTATTGGCTACCACTTACCTTTAATAGAGGCAAGACTAAATATGTCTCATATTAGAAATTTCCATGGTTCTTCACCTTTGTCTAATCTTGTCATCCATTTAGCAGTTAAAAAAAACCCCTATGCCTTCAAGTCTATAATTCCCAATCCACCTTTGCATTTTGGTTGAATGCAATGAGCCTAATATGTAGATATAAAGCCAACATTACCATCCTATTTAGCCCAAAGAAACTATCAAACAAGTTTATTTAAGTCCCCATAACCTTTTTTGGAAGGAATTCATCAGGATGAGTAGTATACATGAGTGGCAAGAAATATTTTATTAGCAACTTGGATTTTACCCGCCAAAGAAAGGAATTTATTACTCCAACTAAAAAGTTTGTTCTTGATTCTCTTAAGGAACCAATTCCACATATCAAGGAGAGAGAGACCTCTAGACCAGAAGGTGTCCCAAGATTCCTAGTCATCTCTCTAATTTTAATTTGTTTCCACTCTTGGGGTATCCACTGAGGAGTAGGCCCTGATTGAATCATCAAAAATTTAGTTTTATGATGTGCTAATTTAGACCCTTAGACAACAAAACATAGCTCTAAAATGTCCATGGTATTGGTGGTATATTTTTCAAAATTTTATAAAAAATTTAAATTATCATTAGCATAATGAGAATTGATGACAACATTGTAAGGAATGGAGATTCCTGATACAAGCTTCATTTGGTTATATTTTTGCAGTAGATAACCCAAGGCATCTTCCATAAGAACATATAGAAATGGAGCTAAAGGACATCCCTATATAATGCATCATTGTAACATAAATGGATGTCATTAAATTATTATTGATAATTTGAGCATTAGCGTCATGGAATAGAATTTGGACATGTGCTTGAATTTTGGGACCAAAGCCCAACCATTGTAGCATGTTAAGAACAAAGCTTCAACATATTCTATCATATGCCTTATTAAAGTCAAATTTGATCAATATTGTATTTTGACCCATCTATTGGGCTCATTCACAAGTTTCCCATGCTAGAGTAAGATTATCAAGAATATATCTACTAGTAAGAAACCCAGTTTGTTCAGCTCTTACAATACTTTGCACCATGGGTTTAATCTTGATAGACATGGCTTTTGCAATGATTTTATAAGAAGTGTTAAGCAATGTGATAGGGTGCCAACCAGAAATGGAGTCTTCATTTTTCCTTTAGGAGGGAGTTTAATTAAATCTCTATTTGTTTCCAGGCCCAGTGATCCTTTCTCAAATGCTTTCAAGTATAAACATTAAACGTTATCCTTGATATATTGCCACATAACCTGGTAAAATTCCACTAGAAGCCCATCAATACCTAGACTTTTGTAAGGTACCAAAAAAAAGAGCATGTTCTAACTCCTCCAAGGAGAGAATTCTATCCAAGAACTTACTATAATCAAGATCAATTTTGTTACTAATGTGTTCCTTAACAATATCCTCCAAGGCTTGTTGAATATCCATCCATTGATCATCTTTGAATAGTTCCTCATAATTCTTTTAAAATAATTTGCATATATCAAAAGGGTTTGTATGTAGGACATCAAATGCATCTCTTATAACACCAAATTTTTCTTTTTGTGCTTGTAGTTTAGGTACAAAAAATTATTTAGATCCCATGTTTCCTTATTTGATCCATTGTAATCTCTCTCTTACTTTTTCCCCTTGTCCTCTATAATTGTCAAGCTTACATAGTCGAGTCTTTGTAGTAGCAATAAAGGTTTGTAGAATGATGTTACTAGGATCAACATTAATATGTTTCCTTGCATGTTCTAGTTTCTCTTGGAGGGATTTTCCCCTATGTTTACATTACCAAGTCATTCTTTTGCCAAAATAATGTAGGAAATTAGTGCATTGAGAAATGGTTGCACACCACCAATCAATCCATGAGTCCCCTTCTTGTAGTTTAGGTAAAGAGCTCCATATCCCTACAAGAGTGACCATACAAATACAATTCTTTAAATGAGAAATATTGAGTTTGAAAGAGAGTGGAGAGGCAATATTATGTTTTTGAGACATATAGATAGTGCTAAAGATAGGGTAATGATTTAACAACGTAGTAGAATAGTCGACTTGAACACACATGCCAAAAGAATCATGAATTGGCGATAGGTTAGGAGATATGTAAAACTTGTCCAGCCTGCTTAATTTCCTATCACCTCATATTCTGTAGTTATACTATGGAAACCAATTTTTAGAATGGCTAATAAATTTATCATGGATGGGGTCAACTACCCTAAATTGTTTTGACAAAACAACCAATTATCAAACTCTTCCTTGTTGAGTTTAAAATACTTAAACTAGCTATGATCTTGATGATGTTCCACCGTATTAAATTTTTTTCCTAGAATCCAATCCGCATTAGATCCAATCCCAAGATCAATCCATTCTTTAGCATTATTAAATGCATAAATAAAACAAAATCCAATGGGTTGGCCATTGATAATGGTAACGTCCCAAACACAACTATGTCAGGGGTCCTCACCCTTATTGATGACATGTTTTGTAACCCATGGCAAAAGTCCAATAACAGCTCCTTCTCTATCATCTTTATGAGATGTACGAAGAAAAACACCTCTTCATACATTACATAGAGATGCCTCAAGTATATTATTGTTGAGTCTATTATAGTTGAGTTTAAGAAGGAACCAAATATTAGGTTTCCATTTCACAACTACCTCTTTGAATTTAAAATTTTAATGAGGGAGCATAATCCCTCTTACATTCTAAAAGTGTAAACTAGAATTCATGATGAGGTTTAATAGTATCATCTTCTTGAGGAAACACACTAAAACTATTGGCAAGAATAATTGATTATTCGTTGTTCTCTTCATCTTTAGGGGTAGCAAAAGGGGATCTAGATATTTGACGGGGGTTAGGGGAGGGGAAATGAAATCACAAACTAGAGGTCTAAGAGGGGTGAGGGGAATAGTCCTAGGATGGAAAACAAATGGCGGGAGGAGGAGAAGAACTATATGGTTCTTTCCTCCTCCTAACTATTCTCCAACTGTTCATCATAACCACATCTTCACAAGAAGGAGGTTCAAAGTGAGAAATAGATGGAATGTTATGGCTAGAAGAAGAAGGGGATGAGCCCCTAGGTGTAGGTGAAGAAGGGGGAGAAGGAATGGAAGATTGGGTTGGGTGGGCAACAAGGAAATTTGAATGGGTAGGAGTCAAGGGTGGCTAAACAAATTTGTTCCTCCTAACAGGACAATCGTGAATCAAGTGACCTTTCTGGAAAAAAATATTTGGGGTTATTTAGGTAGATTAAAGGCTGATCCAATTTGAAAATCAAGCCAATTAGTTTACTATTCTCAAGTAATGGTCTATTCAAATCTATTTCCACACAAACCCCTGGGTGAACTCTTAAACTAGAGAATTTATCAAAGTTGTGCTTGCACTAGATAACTCTGCCCAACTATGCCATAATATACTTTAGGAATGGTCTAAAGGCCAAATTAATATAGGGTAGCTCTATCCACATGGGTTAATGGGAGTGAGATGGGCCTTCAGGATGGAAATTAAAATTCCAAGCCTGAAGATAATAGACTTTCCCACAAATCACCCACGTGCCAGATTATATAAATACTTGTGCATGATCCATTGACTTGAACATACAAGAAACATACCCTTTCCCTATACCTCTTAATGCTTCAATTTCACAACCCTGATTTTCCTATTTTAATCAAGCCCATTTATAAATGTCACATCTCATTTTATGGACTATATTATTATTTAGATTATTGAACATTTACTATGATTGTTTTATATGAGTGATTCCATGTGCGTGTGAAGGTAAATATCGTAAAAATTATAAATGCATGATTAGGAAAGTTGAGAAAATAAATATATACTATTGGTGCGACTATGGATGTACATTATGATTTGCTTCGGCTATGATTTTGGGGAACTAACCCATTGATGTGGATTTGAGTGCAACTGAATGCAAGTACTCGTCGAAGACGAGAACATGGTTGACGTAGAGATGTTCTAGCCACTTGGCAAGAACCAATAGGAAGGATAAACCTAATGCACTCATACACTCACATGGTCTCATGTCATATTGTATTTTGAATGGATTTAATATGCATTATTGTATGAATAATGAATGTGATTGATGTTTAAATACTTAGAAAAATAATGTGTTTTAATTGCTACAGAAAGTCTTTTCGAATGCATGATTTGGTCATAAATATATTATGTCCCTTTGAATTACATTAATAGAATTATGTATATTATTAATTATATTATAAATAATAAAAGTGTTTTCTATATTTAAATAAATTAGATTAATAAATATCCTTGTTATATTTGCGAATACTTCTTGTTTGAGTTAAAGTGATTATGTTTTATTAAAAAAAAAAAAATTAATATATTATATCTAGAAATCTAAATAAAAGAATTAAAAAGAAAAGCTTTTTGGTCATGCAAAACTGGGGAGAGCGACAATAATAACGAAGTTAATATTCTTTTTTAAAAGAAAATATCTTGGTTTTAAATGCCAAAGAGGCATGCAAACAACAGAAAATGGATAGTTTTGAAGAAGGAAGAGAGCCAAATATACAAAAACCCAATGCCGAGATTAGGGAAAAATTTAGAATAAAAAATAGAGGACAGAAGAAAGGGAAAAATCACCATTGTTCTGAGCGACGACAGGAGAGAAGAGAGCAGCGACAGGAGAGGAAGGAGATGCACAACAACAAGAGGTAGAATCGACCCTTAGATAGCAAAGGAATCAAGTATTTTCCTTGAGTTATTTCTACATAGAGTTGTTGTGTATTCTATTAAGTTTATAGTCTATAATAAATCTCTTGGTCAGCCTATTTTTGACCATCGCTTGAGTCCCTTTTCTCATTCCTGTCGTCGGCTTTTGAATTATCTTTGTCACCCACATTTTTATTTTCTGAACATTGCCTTGGTGACGACTTTTCTTCTGTGGGTGACAACCTGAGTTGTCTCTACCCATTCTTTGTTTTTCTTTGAATTATACTAGTGGATTGGTCTTTTCTTGGTCTTTGATACAACCGCTTGAAACCTTAGTTGGCAAGTTTATTTCCCGGTCGCTATTAAGATTATCTCTATCACAGTCTTATGAAACTGGTAGCTGCTATTTGTTTCCTTTGTGATATGATCTGGGAATGACCTTCTTGTCTCTTTGATGATTGACCTGATCTATTCTCCCAATCGGCCTGCTGATCAATAGTCTGTAAAACCAAGCTTATTTATTTCTGGCGCTATCATGTTAATCTATGTCGTAGATGGGTATTAATTCTTGGTCAATATATGTTTGTTTATTGTTGTTTGTTATGAAGTGAAGCAGTCTATTTCTTGTCTTGTCGGTCTTTATTGCACCCCTAACGGTCTAATTGAGTGACCTTGATGTTGAGATCGACCTTATAACTTAGACGACAATATTTATTTACCACTGTCACAGCAGATATCTTTATCTCTATCACTTTTGTCCTTTTTCATCCTTTAGCTATTGTAGATTTTATCCTGCCATTGCCAATTACCTTATGTTCCTATAGTTTGTTTTATAAACTCCTTAGCAAACTATGACAGTTCTTTAGCAGAGAGAACATTAATCATGTAGCATTTGTTTTACCTCTGTCGCATAAATTCTTTATCATGTCGCAGCCAATTAATTTTGTATTAGACTTCTTGAGAGTTCCTATAGCTTGATTTCAGATACATGTAGCTTGTTATTTAAAGATCATGTAGCTTCATTTAAAACTCTCTGAAATAGTCATATTATTACTCAAAATAGAGACAGTGTGTTTTTCTGATTATTACCTATGCTTATTTGATGCTGAGACCATTTATATACTCTTATTAAGTCTTTATTTCAATGAATTGCTTGAATCACAAAATAGCATTGGGTAGAAAGTAGTTAACACTAGTTTTCTTCAAACTATCAAAGAATGAAACATGGGTTTGGGAATATAATTGGATTATAGATTCTTTATATATATATATATATATGTTCTTCTTACTACTTGCTTGAAAGTGTGTTTTAGTGAATGATGCCAAGGAAAGGGATAATAGATGGTTTATAAGCAAACATGGGTTGTTATTTATTTTCAAAAGAAAGTAGATTATATCTTAAGTGTGTTTGGGGTTACTTTTGGGTAGGATGTCGAATGTGAAATATCAGAGATGGATTTTCCTCTTTTTAGGAATTGAACCTGAAACTATTTTAAATGCTTAGGCATAAGCTGGGAATTTATTGAAAAAGATGAATATTTGTCTAGCAAAACTTTATTTATATACATCTTTGCCACATCTTGTTGTGAGATAATTTGCATATCATTATTTAGATTTACACATTAGACTTCAAGTTGCATCGAGTGTTCTCTCCCGCCAGTTGTTTCTAGGTAGCTAGACATTTTGTGCAGGGTTGGGTTTCCTTCGTGTTAGGAAGGGATCCGGGGAAGTGTAATTGCTTCATGGTTGGGTGGAAAAGTGCTTGATCCATGTTCCCATCTCTTGGATCGTAAGAGGACCACGTGGGTTCGTGGCAACTGGAGAGTTGTTTGATTTATTATTCTTATATTGGACATGATTATTGTATCTTGTAATTATCATTGGATGATTTATAGTATGAAAGACAATGGACTCTGTATATTCTTTTATAGTGCTAACACCAAGATTAAGAACCTGATTTGTAAGATTTAATGACTTTTATTGTTTCTAGATGAGATTTATCTTTTACTTGAGATGATGCAATTAAGTGGATTATTTACTTCATGTAACTTTTGTGATGGAATGAGTACTTACAATAAAACTCAATTTTAGTAGGTATACCTCATAAAAAGAACAGAATAATTGTTTAGATTTGACATTCAAATATAACATCCATAACATCATTAGGTAAGGCTTTACCTGATTCATTGTGGGGAAGATCTTCTGACATTCTTTCGTCTAGTTCATCTACCATACTATTTGGATCTTGTTTTTTCTCTGTAACAATCTCTCTGTCACCATCCAAATTGAGCAAATGATTCATATCCTCTAAATCCCTAATGAACTCCTTTTGTTGGTTTTCTTTTATAATGGCCATGGATTCCACCCTAGAGCCTCCTCCAACTTGCTTGACTACAGATTTCACTCATTTGATCCTTTTTCATAGAAAAAGTTGTTCCCCTTTGATGGCTAGGGTTTGATAAATCCATATTTACAGTCTGTCTATTTTAACACTTCCATAAAGCTCTATCATATAATTCTAAATTATCATAACCAATTTTTTTAATGTTAAAAAAAACTACAAGTCCATAGAGCTAATCTTAATCACTAAATTAAAATAAATTTATGTCATTAATGTGTTATTAAATATCATTTTAATACACAAATATATATGAGAAGGGGGTATCCCCATGAATGGCGTCACTCATGTTCACTCTTGAGGTTAGGGTTTCGGTTGGCAGTTCTAAGCACTTATCTACGGTGGAGGATCTGGCAAAGGGTAAGAGGAAGGATGGTATTTGATTAGATTTAAGGGATTGTTCTTTGCAGGTAAGTTCTGCTTTGTGTAGGGTTAAGCTGGGAAACCATGCTGTGTGTGATGCCAAAGCTAATGCACATGTTTCTCACTACTTCCAATCATGGGATGACCCAAATATAAGGCGACCTTGGGTGTGACTTCCCTTGGGCTCCAAGCCTCCCAAATCAATGCTTGGCAACCACTACATGGGCCCCAGACGGTTGACGATAGCCTTCGCTCTACCTCCAGGCATGCACAAAGAAGTGATAGGGGTAACTCATTTATGTTGGACAGGAAGGCCTAGGACCCTAAAGGAAATAAGGATTCTCAGGTTTCTCAAAAGCCCTTGCAAAGCATCAATGAGTCTCCATTGATAGAATTTGATGAAGGGGTGACTGTGGAAGTTATGGAAAATGAGAAGTTCTTTGTAGAGAAATAGGTTAATTGGCAGATTTGTTAGATTTTGGCATAGTCTAGCTGCTCTTCATAAATGGATTAAGGACAATTGGAGCCCTATCGTGAAAGGAGATATTCAAATTTACCCATGTGCTCGAGGTTTTTTTATTGTGGTTTTTGATAATGCTCAAGACATATTTATTAGATTCTGGCCTACTCTAGCTGCTCTTCATAAATGGATTAAGGACAATTGGAGCCTTGAGGTTTTTCATTATGGTTTTTGATAATGCTCAAGACAAAAACACAATTCTCTGTGACTACCAATGGAGTTTGGACCATCATTTGCTCATGCTTAAACCCTGGCATCCAACTTTTAATCCTATATTTGAATCTTTCTCTGTTATTCCTACTTGGGTTCGACTTCCTAACCTTCTACTTCAATTTTGGTTTGATTATTGTTTTGAAGTAATTAGTAGTAAATTAGGGAAGTTTTTGATCGTTGATGAAGGCTCCTCTGATTTCCTGCCCACCACCTTCGCTCGCATCTTGGTTGATTTTGACTCCTCAAGGAATCTCCTAGCTGAAATAACCCTGAAAACCTCTAACCAAAGTTGGACTCAGATCTTCGATTATGAAGGTTTACCTTTTCATTGACGCATGTGCTTTAAGATAGGTCACTTGGCTGTGAATTGTTCCAAGCAGAAGCTTGATGGTCATGCTTCATGGTGGATAGATGCTTCAGCTCAACATTATTCAGTGGAAAGAGATGATTTTGCTCCTTCACAAGAGTTGTTTCCACAAGAGATGGCAATTAAGGAACCCTCTCCAAAGCTGAGGACTCCTGATTTAAGCTCAGCAACCATGAAGAAAAATGTTGGGGAATCCTGTCCTAAGTTGAGGACTTATGTTAATAATGTTGCAACCAATCATGTCTCTTCTTTGTCTAGGGAAGGGTGTGACATTATTTTAGATTCAAAATCATATGGTCTCTTGACTCTGTAGGTAGAGGTTTTAGATGTTTCAGACAATGTTGCCTCTCCCTCAGACACTTCTATCGTGGCCTCGATTGTTGCGAATGCAAATGCTATTTGGATTGTGGTGCAAGGGAAAAAAAAAGAACTTATCTACCCACGGTATGTTCCTTGGTTCTCATTCCAAATCCAGTGCTGAAACTTTTGCGATGGATCACAAATAAATTTGCCCTGGCTCTTAATGTCCTCTGCATAGGCCCACTTTTGGAGGGCAGATCTAATTTTTTTCATGCTTTGGTGCACCCCTGTTTAAGGGTCTGATGCAATTCCTCCTAATTTTATTGGGAGCGACCCCCACTGGTAGCTTTTACTTATCAAAAAATATATATATGAGAAGGGGTATTTAAATTCAAATGTAATTTTTTTTTTGAGTTTTTGAGTTTTCATTATGTATTAATAATAATTTAAAAGTTATATCATAATGTAGTGGTGAAAATTGTATACTTTGTGTTTTCTTTTTTGAATTTATTTTGTTTTGGTTGTTTATATAATAATAAATGTATAGGTGGTATGGTTTTTAATAAACATTAACATATAATTTGAGCCTTTCTTTATCTATCAACATTCATTTTTAGGGATCATTCCTAGTCTTCAATTTATTTATTTTATGTTCAAATTTAGAATCAAAATTGATGGGGATTGACCTGTGGAAATAAACACCAAACATTTAAATGTCAAATTTAAATTTTGGGTTAACACAATCCCTGCAACTAACTGTTATGTGTTGACTCAAAGTTGTACTTGTCAAATCTAACTCACCACTATTGTGCATGAACCATCAATGGTGGACATACTTGTGGTTCATGTTGGCCAAATAGATGGAAAACTATTGTTGTTTGAGGCAACAATAGGTGTAATGGCAAGGAATTGGGTGGACCCCCCTCTTCACGAGGAATGAGTAGCTTGTGGATAATAGGAATGTTTGGTTGGATGTAGTGATGGTGGTCTTGGTATTTGTTGTTGTTCATAAGGCATTGACTTACTAATAGAGTTCATTAAAAAATTATCCAACAAATTCAAGCTTGTTCCTCTTCGGTAGTTGTGAAAGTTGGTAAATTCACTTTCAACTCTATCAAAGTAATTCCACCCAATCCTCTCTTACTCCTAGACACATAAGTGTGATATGTCACGCATGATCAAGAGAGAGTATGGGCAAAAACTCCTTTGAAGCCTTGGTTGGTATGTTTTCAATTGAGTTTGATTTGTGAGTGACTCTTGAGTTACATGTGTGTTTGTTGATGCTTGGTTGTTGAATATGCATGTTTAAGACTATGTTTGGAGCTTGCTTTTCTCAAATGGAAAGGTCCTATGAGTTTGTTCTGTTGTCTTCCTAGGTTTTGGTGTTTGTAATAAATATTTAAAATTAATCTAAATGCTAAAATAACAATGCAAATGAATCAATTTTTATGTATTTTTTGGATGAGTTTTAATCTTTAGAGAAATTAAATCTAAATGTTTGAAACTGCAGTGAATGCTAAAATGAGCAACACTAAAGTAAAAAATGGAATTAAACTATTTTTTGTGTTTTTTATGTTTGTGGTGTTCAAATGAATTAAATTTAAATGTTAGTAACTTCTAAAATGACTATGTTTTTGGGTGTTTTTCTTGTTTTACATGTTTGTCTGTATGTGAAAGAAATATTATTCTATGCTAAAAATATGGAAAATTAGCATGATACACTTATTTTCCCTTTTCATTTTAAATATTTGAACAAGAAACATGTAAAGAATGGATAACATTAATCAATAACAATCTCTCTCTCTCTCTCTCTCTCTCTCTCTCTCTCTCTCTCTCTCTCTCTCTCTCTCTCTCTCTCTCTCTCTCTCTCTCTCTCTCTCTCTCTCTCTCTCTAGTGAGATTAAAATGTGAATGTTCTAATTATTCCATTGCAAATGCTGATAAAAATGAATGCTTCTTGTGCTTGTTGGTTGCCTTGTTGGGAAAGGGATCGATTAATTTGTTGATATTGTTTAATGGTTTAAACTAATTTGATTAATTTGAAAGAGATTAAAACTTTTGTTTTGAAAGTAATTATTGAAAAAATAAAACTAATTTAATCTAAGAAAGCAAACTACTCTATCCTAAATAAGTTTTTTGATGAGGAGTGCAATAAACTCATAGCAATAGCATAACTAAACTAATCTAACAACAATTATTCTAATCTACTATAATAAACAAACTAATCTAAAATGAAATAAAGGGGATTCCACACGCAAGAGAATAAATAATCCAAGATGTAGAAATGATTATTATAGGTGGAAAATTGATCATCAATTACCTAGTTGCTAGGTATCCTCTCTTATCAACTTTGGACTCTCTTTCTAATGGAAGAAAGGTAAGAAGTCAAACACAAGGACCAAGAGAACATAAAATAAAGGGGAGATTGTTGTTTGTGACTAATTTTGAATCTTTGTAGCTGATAAAAATGGAGATTGAAAAGCCTAGGGGCCGTGTGTAGTTTGTGTTATAGGAAGGATGCAAAAATGCTTGGACTAAATACAATTCTCCCAAATAAAAGCACAAACCTACTACTACGTGTAGTTGATGAAAAGTAAGAGCAATAAATTTTGAAAGAGAAAGAACTCAAAATACCCTTGGAAAATCTTTATCTAATTTATTAGTAAAACATGATCGATAATTAGTGAAGGAAATTGGCATTTTTCTCTATCGGGTGCATTCCACTATAAATAGATTAAAATTTAATAGGCCAAAATTAGTGCAAGAACTAGTGCATGCAAAAAATCATTTAGGTAAAATTAATAAGCAAAATCATTAATTTTATTAGTAATAGAATTGCCAAGGTAGTTGACAAACATTAAGGGCATTTCTAGGTTTGACAAAGGGGCAATCTAAACAAAAACATGTGATCTTGTCACTTAACAACTATAATGCAAGTTGTTGGTGTCAACCACCTCCCAGGAGCACAACCTACCGATAAACACCTTCAAAATATGAGAGAAGCACGAGGATATTTCACCAGAATGATGAAAAATATATTGAGATATGAGATGCAAATAATGTACACTAGCCTTGCTTATAAAGGCAAGGAAAAAGTTGATAAAGAGATAACCGACAACAACTACCAACTAATAAACTAATATCTAATAATGCATTACGATGCCTAAGTAAAACTTAAGCAAAGTAAATGGTAAAAACCCATTTACTCCAACACCCCCCTTAAGTGAAACTTAGGGAGATCATTATGCAATATGAGCAAGATGCAATATGGGTCCCGACTACACAACCATGTTAGGTACCCATTTACAATGCAATGCACTCTCTCACAAGCAAAGAAAAGGAGAAAGCCCTGTGGGACAAATGAGAGAAAAGAAAACAAGATGATGCATGGAGTACTCACTAATACCCCCCAAGGACTGCATACATCATGTATATACAATCAATGATCCCCCCATAGGAAGGAAAAAGAGAGACATTATATCCACCCATAATGAAGAAGCTCTAATTCCTATAAGCAACACCTCTCCCCTTAGGAAGAAACAAGTCCACCGAATGATGAAGAAGCCACTCCATGTCCAACTGAAATAAGGAGGAAGGAAGTCTCCAAATAGAAATCTCTGAAGAGTGAGGAGTCTCCAAGCATAAATAATCCACCACATAATCATGATCAAATACAACCAAGAAATGTGACAAATCAAGTGAAAGAGAGAACTCATCAATGTCAATCTCCAAAGAAGATGTAGATATATCAACAACCATGCTAAAACTATCATCAAAGAGGAGAGAAATCCCCTCAAATATGTCTCCCAAATCTGCAAGATGAGATTCTACAAACAAGTCTGAAATACCTACCAAATACTCATCTAATAAAGCAAGATCTAAAAAACTATGATCAACCTGCTTAAGAGTAGGACCCAAATATAAAGAAGCAGGAGATGGAGGACGAGTAAGCTCAACACTAGTTTCAAGAACACCAAGATTCAAGTGACCAAACTTTTCCTCACAAACATGATTCACCCTTGATGGAAGGGTATGAACATCAGTCAAAGGAATATCTTCATCAGGAGCAAAATGAGAAAAAGAATACAAGCGAGATGCATGATCCACAACACCTGTAGCAATGATCTCTCCAGTCTCTATGTCTCTAATGTAAACATAATCAGGAGTGAACTCAACTGTCTTACCTTGTGCACCAAGAGTAATTTGATAAACTGAAAAGAGATTAGTGGTCAAGGTGGGTACATAAAGAATGTCATTAAAATATCCTTCACCCATATCAATAGAACCTTTCCCACAAACCTTCATGTATGTATTGTTACCCATCAAAATATTAGATGAACTACAAGGCTCAAAAGAAGAGAACATATCCAAAGAAGATGCCATGTGATGAGTTGCAACTGAATCACGAAGCCATCTCCCATTTTTAGGAATAGTGGAGGCCAAGATTGCTTTACCTTTCATCCCATTAGCAAATCCTGCATTCCCTAACTATGTAGATGAAGATGCTACCAAATGTGATGTGGAAGGAGAAGAAGGAGAAGAAGACTCTGATGAGGGCAGCGTGATGTTGTTCTTCTGAAGAAGGTGAGTAAGTTCATCAATCTTCTTAGTATAACAACTATGCTCATCATATCCAGATTTCTTGCAATAAGCACATTTGATCTTCTTCCTTTTATGATGGTTCCTCTTTAAAAGAGGTCTTGGTCTCAGGAGTGGGCTGTGAAGGAGGATCCTTAACTTTCTCTTTAGACTTAGAATCCTTATTCTGCTTCTTGTCCTTGCCACTTGAAGCCTTAGGATATTTTGTAAGAAGTGCTTGATCCTTTGTAAGTGTCAATGTGCCCATTTGTGCCAACTTTTCTTGTTCCCTTGTGAGTTGTGCTACAAAACCATCAAGAGAAGGCATTTTGTGTGCATTACCTAGAGCATCCATGGTAGCATAAAATGCAGAAACAAATACAGAATAATCAGGACCTAACTTAGAGAGAGTAGATAGAATCAACTGCTCATCATCCTTTTTAACCCCACATTTAGACAACTGTAATTTGAGAGAATTGAGATTGCTGAAAAAGTCCTGGATATTGTCAAAATGTCTAGGATTTAGATTCATTAGTTCATTCTCCAAATGAAATTTCATCTTATTTGGCTTACCAAAAATATTCTCTAAGGTAGTCCAAATATCATTAGGATGCTTACAATATAACACATGATATCTTAAATCAGGATAAATGGACATAATGAGAGTACCAAGAGCTTCATCTCTTTGATCAAACCAATTCCTCTTTTCTACAGCACTAGTGGGTTCAGGATCTTGGTCAAAAGTAATCCTTTACAACTTCAATTTCAACAACAAAATCTCTATATCAGATTTCCACCTAAGATAATTTGTTGTAGTTAGAAGTTCTACTTTAGGTAAATCCATGATGAAACATGATAATGTAGCAAATATTCTTCACAATATAAACAACCAACCCCTTTGTTCACAAGAATTGAGCAAAACCAATATCGAACTTCAATAGATTAAAAGCACCATCAAATAGAAAAATATGAGAGAAATACCTCAACCACTACGAAGGTGATGAAAATACCTTTCCGTCAATATCTGGTTTGCAAAAATCAGCCTCCTTTTGAAAATGATATGCAACAAATGAAAAAAGGGCCTATAAAGGCACTTTGGAAGTACCAACAAGCCCTTGAGGGCTCAATTCCGGTCACCCATGTGACCATGTCCTTAAGTGGAGGCAAAAATTGGAGCCCCTAGGGCTAAATGGATCTTGATATTTGAAGTATGTGGTGGGTTCCCATGCCACATGAACTCCAAGTCTGGATGCGAAATCACCACGTTACAACAAGCACGAATCACCATGCTAGAATTACACCAAGTCGAGCCCAAGCATGAGCCTTTACAAGCACTCACGGTAGTCTAGAAAGTGAAAGGCCAAAAATAGTGTTCCACTCCCAATTTGGGACTAAAGTCCCTTGCTCACGCCTAAAGGAAGCCGCAGACAGGGCCAAGCACCATTCTCCTCAATGCAATGATCAAAACCCTAACATGGATATTTGCTTGAAACTTTGCAAATACAAAGGTTTGAAGCAAAAATGTATATATATCTATCTATTGCAGAGTATCGGCCAACCACAGGAGAGATAGAAAAGACTCCTTGAGATGCCTTCAAATAGAGGGAAATGCTGCAGAGGAATGTACACGTTGCCTTTACACAGAGATATCCTTCACACGCTACCTTTACATAGAGATATCCTTTACATAGAGATATATTTTTAATATTGCCTTCGAACAGAGATAAAACCCTAAATAAATATTTAGTTGCAAACTTTTAAAATGTATAAAGTCTCTTTGCAGATATGTTTGAATCGACCAATCAGTGGCCTACAAAATGTCTCCAATGGCCTCCTCCTATGGGTGAATCCGTTTGGGCCTGCAAGCAGGGGCTATCTCTGGGTAGGGCCGAATGCTTAGTGAATAAGGACTCTCCCAAAAAGGCCAACGAACAACTTTACAAATCAAGTTTTTTCCTCCAGGAATTTTAATACTGCTAATAAAAACGTCGAACTAGAAGAAGTATTTGAACCAGATAGGGTAAATCAACCTCTAATTTGAAGCCAAAATAACCAAATCAGCCTGTAATGCCAAATGAGAATGGGCCTTTCACATATGCTCAACCTAGACGTCAGAGGAATCAACCTTTGCACTGTTATAGAATGCCCTGGACAACTTCAACAAAACCATGAAATCCTCCATGAAGCCAATATAATCAATGCTTTGTGTGCCAATGAAATGGCACTTACAAAGCAAACAAATTGAATATCAATCTGCAAGCGAAATAACGGGATCTCAAAAACTCTAATGAAAACTCTCAATGGAAGGAGACGTAGGAAGTTGGCTCTAATACTGTGTTGGTGTCAACCACCTCCCAGGAGCACAACCTACTGATAAACACCTTCACAATACGAGAGAAGCACAAGGCTATTTCACCAAAATGATGAAAAATATATTGAGATATGAGATGCAAATAATGTACATTGGCCTTGCTTATAAAGGCAAGGAAAAAGATGATATAGAGATAACCGACAACTACCAACTAATAAACTAATATCTAATAATGCATTATAATGCCTAAGTAAAACCTAAGCAAAGTAAATGGTAAAACCCCATTTACTCCAACACAAGTTTTTAAGAAATCGTAAAGTATAGACACTTGGTAAATGAATAATAAATATAAAGTAAAAGGTGGGAAAGGTCTCATGGGCTAACTTAGCATTCCATTAGATTTGAGTTAGTTGAGAGAGAATTTATTCATGCCACATGGGTTATGTGTTGTGTTAGGAAAAGTGTCACAAATCCCTTAATAATTAAACTTAAATTAAAGCTCAATAACGATACATGCAGGTATTTCAGCATTAACCCTTCAAGGAGAATACTGCAGAAATCAATCTACAAAAATTTCAATAACATCCTAGCATGTAAATAACATGAAAAATAAATAATTGAAGAAGAAGACTAGAAGCAACCACAGGAAGACAAGAGACAAGGATATACCCTAGGAAAACCTTTTTGAGAAAAACCTAGCCTCTAAAGAACTGCACAACTCAATGTATTACCAAATAAATCATGGTTATGATACATTCACAGAGCTTCTCCATGTAATACTTCAATGAGATCAACACTCATGCTCCTCTAGTGGAAAACCAAAAACATAAACTTGCAAAATACATTACATACATCCTCTATCTTATGTCTCCAATATATAGACTTAAAGAGGCCTAGAAAACCACCAAATGTTAATACCATGAGCCTAAAAAAGGTTTCAAAATATCATGGTAGAATTTCTTAAAACCCTTTGTGGGCCATCCCAGAATAAAAAAACAACTCTTAAGCATATTTAACTTCCACCACTCAAGTTGGCATATGTAACTCCCAAGCACTCCTCCATAGAGCACTAATTATACCTTACACTCCCTAATAATGAAAGATGCTCTTAAAAGTCCTTTATGTAGCCCCGCATCAATATCTTATTACAATAACATTTTTAAATCCCCAAATAATAACACATGTCCCCACCCTGACATGGGCATCCCTTTTTGCCCACTCCATGATTATTGGAGATACATACATTATTTATCCATGTACAAATAATAAAGTTAAAATAAACCTTAGGATATGTAAAATGAACAACACACATAATCCTAACATTCTCCCACTTGATATTCACATTGCAAAATCATAAGGGGCTCCTACAAGATGAACCAACCACCAAGAATGTAACCATGGTGTACCAACTCCTCTATTCTCATAGGGTTGCAAAGCATTTATAGCATCCATTAAGTGATTGCCATATTGACAACAACACTCTCATCCTCCACCATGCCAATTATCTATATATAGTTAGGTTGTCATATCTATATATAGGTAGGTTTTCTATGAATAAGGGGTTAAAAACTAATGAAATTCATAAATGCAAATATAATTATTATTTGCATTATTTGTGGAGGATGAGAGAGGATGTATATGTGCAAAGATAACTTCTCATTGCGCATTATGGCATGCTCGTAGATAATCCTCTAATTATAGGCATGCTCATTTCTTCATCCAATATTTACAACCATAACTGTACAAGTCTCCCATCGATTGCTTGGTTGATGTAGTAATACATCTCATCTCATCTAGTGTGGATGCTTCTTGTTGGGAGATGAGCACCAGAGCTTCAAGAGATCCATCCACAAAATACAAAGGACTTGTTAATTGTTTGGCATAGGAAGAGAGTTGGGTGACCTATCCTTTCAATTCTTCATTAGTTTTTGGTCTTTATCCATTCTCTTGTATGCTTACCTAGATTGACCCTTGTGATTTGGTGATATGTAGGCAATAACTCCCTATCATCTTTATTCACTAATGGTGTTGCAATTTCAACTATTCTTAATCCTAAGACATCCATAGAGATAAACGAGAGAGTCTTTGGCTTCTTCTTAGCATATGGAGGATCTATCATGGTAGCAAAGGTAGAGAAATCCTTAGAGACGGGTTTCACAATATTTGTCCTCCTTTGGATATTAGTTTCTCTCGAGGTAGGAACCACATTTACATACTAGAGTCACTTGATGGAGGCACTTGCAAATGAATTAATTAAGGAGATTGGAGCTAAGTTGCTTCTATTCAAGTTGATTCTTCCTCTTGTTTTTCAAGCTCATCCATAATTCTCTCAACTTCCTCCATTAAAGTAGGGGTGTCCACATCCTTATATGCATCTTCTCCCTAAGGCTCTTGAGCCAAATGTTCTTCTTGCTTATTATACCCTAAGGTTCCTAGAATTACTTTATTCTCCTTATTAGTCTGATCCTCCTCTCTCTTCTCATCTCCTTCCTCTTTTGTTTGTTCTTCTATTATAGGTCCTTTTGGTTGAGTTGTTTGCTCTGCTATTTTTTAGGTAACTTTGTCAATGTCAAGTAAGGGAGGAGTGGAATTTGGTGGAGAAGGAATAAAGACAAAGGTGTCTAATTCAACATTTTCTACAATAGGATCCATAATTGGTGAAGGACGAGGGGTAGGCACTTTATTGGTAGGGGAAGAGGAAAATTCTATTGGAGAAGTAGAATAATGGTCTTAAGAGAATGAGGAATTTATTGTACAAGAGGTAGGATAGGGAAGTTTGGATAGGGTTTTCAAATAGAACATTCTCCATAGAAGTAGAAATTAGAATTTGTAGTGGGTACATGGGTACTTACCTTACCAATTGTTTGGGAGCAATGGGATCGTGGATAATTGGTGCAACAACAACTTGAGGTGTGGGAGCTTGTTAGAGGTGGCTTTGGAAGTTCCCCCACTTTAATAGTAACTTTAGTTTTCCTCTTGAGAGGATGTTCTTTCTCTTGGTGTTCTTCCTCTTCACCCACAATACTTAAGTTTTTAGCACGAGATTCGAGTACCTTTCTCTTTTTATCCCCTTCCTTCTTCTCTAGATGTACCTACTCCTTCTTTGATTTTGGTTCCTTCTTCTTTAATGGTGGTTAAGGTTCTTTGTTTTTTAAAAAAAAAATTTAACTTCTTCAAGTCTATCCGCTTACAAGTGTTACTCTTCCAGCCTTTAGTTCTTTGATTTTCTTCTAAATTCAAGCTATGTTTAAGTCAATTACCAACTGGCTAATCTTTTGCAATGATGGTTCTTTCTCTAACTAATCTACTAAAGGGATGGGTAATTAGAAAATTCCCCTCTTATTATACACACCCATTATAACCTACCCATCATTAGACACTTGGTCTGGAACTTGGGAAACTCTAAAGACTCTTATTTGGTATGTTGTCAAAATGAAGAATTTTTTTTTGTATGACCTCATGCTCATAACTACTGTAGACACCCAAAATTGACCTAGTTATCATTAGTATCAAATATTGCATCTGCATTTGTCTAACACACTTGAGCATTTTCTCTATTTTCTCTAAATCACTTATTTCTTCTATTAATTAAATAAATTTATATTTATTTAATTAATTCATTATCTATTTCTTCTAATCTAGAATTAAATAATCTTTAATTGTTTAATTATCTCTATTTCTATCTATTTTAATTAAATAAATCTTATTTTTTAAATTAAATTTCCCTTCACAATCACACTCTCCAATTAATTAAATAAATTTTATTTATTTAATTAATTTCTCTTATCATTTATCTTCACAAGCTGACATGTGTGCCTCTTTTATTTAAAAACATGTGTGGTACTACATCTTTTATTTAATATCTTTCACATGTAGTACTTTTTTATGTATACGATCACATATGAGCCTTATCTTCCCTCCACTTGTCCTTTATACATTCACCTATAACTATCAATTCATCTTAGCCGTTCACATAGCCACCAAATCTCTACCGTTGATTGATTTTGGTTGAGGTCTATATAAACACCCTCTCATTCCATACTGCAAAACCCAACATCATTTTTTTTCCATATTGCATCTACATTATCCTCTTGAGCATATTGAGCACTTTAGCATCCATCTAGCATATTATCATTACCATCCATCCATCATGGCAGCTTTGATTTTTATAATTGTTCATTGTTGAAGAAGCAATCCACATCACAAACAATCAATCATACAATCTAGGTGATCTTATTCTTGAATTGCATGCTTTTGATTTCACTTGGATTCGATTCTTTGATGGTGGTAGGATTAGGTTTTCATTTGTATGCTTGATCTTATTAATCTATTTTTTACCTATCACATTTTGGCATGCCCGGTGGGAGCCATGTCCTTGATTAACTTTGTGTTTGAAGTTGTTTTTTTGTGAAGATTAGATTTTCTGAGCACTTACAACACATCGCAGTCGCTTTTAAGCGAAAACAAGTCACCTTTAGACCATTTGCATCGCTTTTAAGCTACCAGACACCGCTTTCAACATTTTTGGGATTGCTCTTAAGCCAACAATGGTCGCATTTTTCATTATTCGCATCACTTTTAATCTAAAACTGATCGCTTTTAGCTGTCTGGGTCGCTTCCTGCAATTTAGGGTTTTTCCTGCTTGTAGGGAATTTTACACATCTGGCAGAAATAGGTCGCTTTTGAGCATTCACAACCTGCATCTGGGTTTTTAGTGTCACTTTTGAGTAGTAACAGTTTGCTTTCGGTTGAATTCAGATCACTTTTGAGCAGCAGTCATTCGCCTCTAGTAATTGTGTGTCGCTTTCAATTCTATCATTCACAGTTAGGGTTCTCTTGGTTATTAATCATCTTTTTGTGCAACATCTTATCGATTGTCTAAGAAAAGGAGGTTGTGAAACTACTAACATATCTGTTGCAGCTCCGATCGGTCCAAGACACTACATTTTATCACTAATTTAAGAACATTTGGGCTTGGTGCTTAAAAAGAATCATTGATTGCTCCGTGCTTGATTTATTTTTTTGGATTGCTTGTTGTGCATGTTTGTAACCCAAATTTAATAGCAAAAGTATCCTCTCCCCTTGCCTATAAAATGGATCTTGGGTGCATGAGAACTTGTTATTATCTTTAGAGGGCCTGCCTTCTCGGTGTGAGAAGGGGTACGACCCAAGCGGTAATGAGCTAAAGCCAAGTCCTTCCAAGCCACTTTTATAAGAAAAGTGTTTGTGTTGAAAGCCACAAACAACGGGTGCTGCTGTGTTACACCGACGAATGTTTCCCCCAAAACCCCTTAGAGTGTAACCTCTTTGGGCTGGGAAGCCTCCATTAATGGAATGAATCGCCGCATGTGTAGCCACATGAACGGATGCCCTTACTAGCAACCTTGTGTAGTAGCCAAAATCCTTCTATTTGTTGACGCAAAAGGTGGGACCTTTGAAGATGCCCTGATTCTCGTGGTTCTTAGTAGAGATAGCAGGGACAATCCTAAGTTTTGATGGGGGGACAAGCCTTGGGAAACCTGGATCTTGGTATGCGTGAGAAGTGAATACCATGGAGGGGAACTGGTGCTACCAAGATCCTGAAGCTATCCGCTTTGAATAGGCATGGCAAGGGGACTCAACAAATACAATCCTTTCCTAGCCTAGGTTGTACAAGTTTGTGATTGAGTGAGTGACTGGAATCACTATTTTCTTGTCAAAAATATCATTCAAAAACACCTTCTGTCAGTAATAGATCACTTCTGAACAATCACCTCTCACTTTTAGAAACCCAGATCGCTCTTCAACAACAGCTCCTCACCTTTAGCCAAACCAGATCACCTTTAAACAACAATTATTCACTTTTGGTAGAATTTGCATCACTTTTAAATGATAGTCCATCACTTTTGGCAAAATCTACGTCATGTTTAACCTAAAACTGATCACCTCTGGCAAACCTAGTCGCCTCTGGTTAACACTGTTGCCTGTCACCTGTCACCTGTAACAAAACCAGATCACTTTTGAGCTATTAGTAATCACTTTTGGCATCTTTTGAATCACTTATGAGTTATTACTTGTCGCTTCTAGTTAAATATCAGCAATCAGTATCAACCCAGCCAAATTAGTTGCATTTTCAGACTTTCTTAGCTCTGTCATCAGCTTTTAGACAGTCCTTTGAGCATCCATAGTCACTTGAGCATTATCTCCTATCTTGAACATACCAAACCATTGGACTTTCTGAGCTTTCCATCCTTTTGAGACCCCAAAACAACAACCAACCAGCAAAACCAGCAACCAAATATTATCCTTTTAGCTTTACTTAGCCCTAGCAATACCAACAAACAACATCAACAACCAACTTTTTCGCTTGAGTGTGTGAGATATCCTCTAGGGAAGTTTATCCAACAACAACAACAACCAACTAACAACCAACAACAACAACCCAACAACAACAAACAATAACCCATTAGCAAACCAAGCAACCAACAAACTAGAAAAACAAACCAACACCAAACAATCAGCCAACCATCACCTTTTGGGTCTCAACCTTGACAAGCTAAGTCCAATTTTCAACATCAACCATCAGGCCTCAAACTAGGAGCCAATATAGAGCTGAAATGGAAGCAAAGTTGTGAGCTGAGATGGAAGCCAAAATGCAACAATCCTGATCAACGCCCCTTAGAGATGCAACTCAATTCACAACCGCTATGCCTTCTTACATGTTTGTGCCCAAAGGATACATCGTTGGACCTCATCTTCACAACAAGTGCAACCTCAAAAAATTTTAGAGACCTATGAAGAGCAATCCCAAGATGACTTATCAGAATTTTGAGACACACACGTATGGGACCAAGTTGAGAAGCTTGTTTTACCTGATCTTAATCGCTACTTCTTGCAATTAGCCCGTATGGGAGCCAAATTACCAAGTAACTTTGACATATCCGCTATTCGAGATAATGATCCAAACACTCCTGTTGTTGTTGCAAAGGGACCATCCACTATAGCCACACCTTCACATCCACCTTCCAACCCATCTCTTTCATTGCCTATCGCTACCCCATTAAAACCCACAATGCTCAGAGTACACTCTAGAACCTTTGATAACTCTAACTAAGGTACTTACTTTCCTTTCACAAAATATGAGCTTTCCACCTTTTCATGTTCCACAACATACTCCTCCTACCATGACCATATCTCGACCTCAAGTATCACAAGATATCCATGTTTCACAAGTGCCAACTCCCCAAATATCACAAGCTATCCCAATATCGCAAACTCTGTAAGTTTCGTAAGCTATCCAAACACCACAAGCCATACAAGTCTCGCAGCCATTGTAAACCCCTACTCCTATTGCATCACATGTGGAAACCACATCCCACACTCATATTCCTATCACCTCTAATATGATCTCCACGATTTCCATGAATCCATCCAACACACCATATAACCCCAATGTTAGTCTCATTGACATGAGTGACCCGCCTATTATATCACAAACCAATCCTAGCACTGCCGTCTCTTATGTTGATCAACTTACATCACTTCCTCCACCTCCATATAACCCTTCACAAACCGTCAATCCGTCTTATGCAACCCAAGGATTACCCATTGTCACCCAACACATGACGTATACCAATCCTCATGTTGTCTAAAACACAAACCCAAATGTCCATCCTTCCTCGTCCACCAATCCTTCCATTGCTTACCATAATCCAAATCCAACTCTGAATGCACAACCATTGACCAACGTCAATCCATCCCCTACTTCCCATGTGATCCAAAATCTTGGAGCTTATCCATCGCAATATACCCAACCACCACTTATGCCTCAAGGACAGCAATCCTCAAACACATATGTGTCACATACCAATCCTTTGACATATAATGTGAGCACACAACCTCAACAAATGGTCATGCCCTCATACATTCTGCAACAACAACCACAATATACACCATATTACATTTCACCTCCGAATCATCAACCCCCTTTGCAACAACAACACATATCTCAAGCGGATGTTGAACAAATGATTAACAAGGCGGTAGGACAAAACAAGAAGACATTTTCCTTAGGAGATATATGCACTTATCCATTTGACAAGTCACTTCATATGACACCTTTTCCGCCACATTTCAAAATTCCACAATTTGACAAATACAAAGGGAAAGGAAATCCGGATGACCATCTTAGAGCATTCTATGTTGCATGTCTCGATGTTGCTCAAGATGATACATATCTCTTGAGACTATTCCCTCGAAGCTTATCGGGACAAGCTCTTGAATGGTTCTCTCACCTACCTCTGGGAATTAAGACTTTTGCAGAATTAGCGAACAAATTTTGATCCCATTTCACCTTTAACATTGAACATGAGGTAAACATGAATGATCTTGTTAACAACAAACAACACAATGGTGAAGCTTTCTCCTCGTTCACCCAACGATGGCGTAACATGGCTAGCAAACTATCATGGCAAATACTTGAGAAACAATAGCTTGATATCTTTGTCCAAAATCTTCATCCTGAGCTTTCATTCCAACTGCAATTACAAAGTGCTAGCACCTTTGATGAACTTATCTCCAAAGGAACCACCATTGAATGAGCTTTAATCGCTAAGGGAACTATCAAGATTTTCAGAGATAACAAAGACAATCCTCAATCGTCAAATGATAAATCCCACTTTTGCAACAAAAACAAAAATGTTATTAATGACGGTATTGTGGATTCAAAGAACATACAAACAGTGAAAGCTCCTATTAACATCCAAGTTGCATCTAAAGCGAATCAACCTCTTCAACGAAATCGACCAAGAACAAATCCAACACCTCGACGATAATTTACTCCCTTAGGGGAACCCATGGAGGTAATTTTTCGTAAGCTTCTCCAAGCGGGAGATGTCATATTACCTAAAGCACCACCTAATGGCGAACCGGTCTTCAAAGCTTCTTGGTACAAAGAGAATGAATATTGTGAATACCATAGAGTCAAAGGACACAAAACAAATGGTTGTATGCACTTAAAACATGTCATTCAAGATTGCATCGATCAAGGTCTAATTAAAATCACACCGCCAACATCACAACCCACACCTCAACCAACATCGAACTATGACCTAGATGCTTTCAAGAATCCACTTCCATCTCATGATAAGACAAGTAACCCTCATATTGGGAATGCTATCCATTACAACTATGAGTCATCCACGATTGGCCGCATTGACCAAGCTCAAATTTCTACCATTACAATCCAAGGCAAAGCACCTGATTGCGCTGTAACTACTCGAGGAGGTCGTGTTACCATTCAAGGAGCACCTATCAATCCTCCTCGACCGCCTTCTAGTTATAATATCGTTGATCACCTTGGCAAAACACCCGCACACATCTCCATCCTAGAATTTCTTCGCATATTACCCACCCACAAAGCTATCCTCGATAAAGCATTACACGAATCTTCGGTGCCTAATGATATCGATACCACACAATTCCAATCTATGGTAGCCAACATTGCAGCCCCTTGTCACCTTACCTTTTTTGACAAAGATCTTCAACCATCCATCAACCCATTACATAACTAAGCCCTCCACATAGAAGTATTTGTAAACCAACATCGTATCAAATGAATCTTAGTGGATGGTGGAGCTGGTCTTAATATATGTTCTTTGAAACTAATAAAACAATTAGGATATTCTGAGAAAGACGTTGACACTTCCAAGGTCATTACTGTCAAAGCATATGATGATGCTGAGAGAGATACTAAAGGAATTATCCATTTGCCTATCCAAGTTGGTCCTGTCACTACTGACACTCATTGTCAAGTTCTTGGTATTGACCTTCCTTATAACATTATCCCTGGCCATCCATGGCTCCATGCCCTTAAAACCGTTCCTTCCACATACCATCAGTGTCTCAAGTTTCCACATAATGGTGTTGAAGTTACCATCTATGTCGATCCCAATCCATTTGAGTTTTATCGTGCTTTTCAAGCTAAATATCAAAATCCCAACCATATCCCCCTCAACACCGAAGCTTATCCATCTTCATCCTATGTTGATCCACCTGCCTTACTCAAGCCATCATCTAGAAAAACCACTCCAAATCTCCATATCAAGTCTACTGAACAAGGTCTAGGTGAATACACATTGCAAGAATCTTTATTCGCATCCGTTTCTGATATGGGAGCTGGACCTTCTTTGGTAGAAGAGACTTCTAACTCTGATGCCATTGACAACTCCTCCTTTCATATCACCGACCTTTTCCAGGAAAACTCTATCTTCATGATCTCTACCACCCCTTTGTCTCCATCTAATGATGAACTCAAGTCTAGTTCCCAAAACACCCCTAGTCCCAGTGTCGATCGCACGCTTCCGCAAGCTAAAGATGTTGGTAATCCCTCCATCCATCCTAAATCCACCATTTCTCATCAAAAACCATATCATAAACCCCAAAGGCACCTGACCGTACATCTTCCTGCATTTACTTTACCGCCGTTACTTCCAACTTCTAAACTTCCATCTTCCACCCTACCTCTGCTATCTTACAAATCGCAAAAGCATGTGACTGTACACCTTCCACCACCTGATCTACCTCCACTCCTTCCAACTCCTAATATCCCTCCATCTTCTTTACCTCCATTACTACTAACACCTAATTATCCCCTTATCCATAAGCACAATTACAATCCTAATCATGACCGACAAATTCACATGTTGTCTAAACATAAAGCTTCCATTCACTCCACCAACTCCACCTCCATCAAACCCATGGGATTTAAAAATAAAAATTTGGATTCCTCTACCTCTAAAGCCATAAATTCTACCAAGAATCCTAAATATTCTCATGCCTTAGAGCACCAACGCAAAGAATTAAATCAACATACACATAAGAGCCATATGAGCCCACAACTCCACAAGAAGAGTCCAAGATCAAAATGGTATGGGTCCCTAAGCAAACAAGCAAGCAAGCCGAATGAGGCATCCTCATCCTCCTTTCAAGAATCCCAACCATCCACTTCCATCCCAAATGTCCATTCCACCCCAAAAAAATCCCACAAGCAAAGCAAAAATAATAAAAATCCTAAGTCTATGTGGGTACCTAAACCATTCCATCATTCATCTCACTAAGCAAACATCCCCATTACTTCCTACACCACCTTTCCATCCAAAGCTTCAATGTTTAAGCACGGTGTGTACAATCATTGGTCATGATTCCCTTCCATTCTACAACACTTCCACATAACTGCATCTCCCCACCTTTCATCCATTATCCTACATATCTTCCCCATCACTTTCCTTTGGTCCATGTTTTTGCATAAACCTTTCATATATCCTCCATAATCCATATATAATCCACATCATAATCCATTTGCTTTCCATTCACAATCCATTATCTACTTACTCCATCACCTTTACCAAGATCTATGAGCATAATGACATGGTCCATGCGATGACATCCATCTCCAACAGGACTACCAACATCCATCGAACTAAACACTTGAGTACCTCCTATCCGTTACCATGGTGAAAACCTGGCAAACAGGTGCCATGTGTAATTGTCATTTCAATATATATATATTACAAGATAAATAATCCATCCTCTGGTGAAAACCTAGTAAACAGGCGCATTGGATAAGTACCATAGTGAAAACCTGGTAAACAGGCACTATGCGTAGAGACCAGCCTCCATCATTTACTTGGTTTGTTTGATCACAGCTTTCCATAGCATTATTCATTATCTTACCTATATAATCCACATCATAATCTACTATTGTCCCTATCTAAACATCGCAAGCTATTATCCCTTATACATCCATAATAAAAAGCCTTTTCGCCCTTACCTCTGCCAGGCTAGTTCTCATAGTTTGGACTTCGTTGGGGTTAAGATATCATTTGGCACCTTAGTACACTATTTGCATGAACACATCCATCGCAACATCTTCTTAATAAACTTCATCCCACACTGGGGGCACTTTTTGAACCTTATTTGGAAGTGGGTACCCATAGCTCTAGCTCATATCATTTCAGCAACCAAAACACAACGAACTTTTGAAACACAACTAAAACACAACAAAAATCCAAAAAATCAAACCATGTCAAAATCCCCCAAAAAAAAAAAATCAAAACATCACAAAATCCAAGCAATAAAGTTGATTCTTTGACATTAACCATCAACGTAATAAACAAGAACTACATCACATCTCTATCGTTCAATGCCTTGATCCCGTTGATACAGGGTAGGCAATCTGAGATGCGAAGGAAGCACTCTGATTTAGGCAAAGATGATAGCCCCTCTCTCATCATCTATCTTTCATCTTTCTTCTGATCATCCTCCTATGTTTCATCTCCCTTTCTTCTATCTTTCATCACTTACATCATCAATAAACCCAGAACTACATATTCATCATGTCTCATCACCATCGTAAATGTGCTTTGATCCCGTGGATACATGGTATGTAGGCAGTCTGGAATACGAAGGAAGTATCCAATACACAAGCACAGACGATCCACCCCATCTTCATCTTCTTTCATCTTCCATCTTCTTCTCTTTGACCAGGTCAAGCAAGAAGCAGACTATGTGTACTAGAGAAAGCTCAAGTACTTTAACAAATCATGGATAAGCTGAAAGCTATTTGTCTGCATGTCTTAAGCCAACATTTGCTATAGCATTTTATCAACATCTTTAGCCTTCAACAGGATGCAGCTTTCCTCTCAATAAGGCGCCAACTTAAATCTATCTAAGAGCACTTAAATTTGGCAAGAGAACATGATGACAATATCTTTTATTTTATCTTTTGTCCCTTTCCTATGCCTAATCAAGACTGCCTTGATCTATCATATTTTGGTATGTTGCGATGAAGTACGGAATAGGGCATGGTCATATTGCTTTCCTATGCTGTGTCTGTCGGATGATCTTATTTTCTTCCTTGGCATATTGGTATCTTGTACGTGTTGGGATTAGCATCTTGCATATCAATATCTTGTGTATCTGAGAAGCTAAACAGTCTCTTATGCATTGAGACTATTCTATGCTAAGACTAGCTCCATACATATAACCAGCAAGGTGTCATTATGTGTAGTGGAGATAAGACTCAAACCATTGCTTGTAGCGTCAAAGTCCATCTCGAAACAATAGCTGCTATTAATATCTTGTGTATGTTGGTTTAACCTCTTGACCTCGTGCGTTTAGACAAGATTGTAGTACGCTAGTTATGCATTGGATACCTTGACACCTTGGTCTTTTTATACCCTAGTGCATAACATCCATATGCTATATCAAACATAAGGATTGTATTTCTTTAGTTTTGCGCAATTACTTTAAAAGCTATCATATCATCTATCCATGTCATCATATTTTTATATAGTCCTCAACCAAGATCGATCTTTCCCTCCATCTTCCTTTTCCGCATTCCTCGTCATGCAAAACAAGTGTGTTAGGCATGTATAAGGTCCATATCATTATCATTATCATCTAGATATATTTGCATTATAATACGTGACCATTATATGCATTTTTATTATCATAATACCATTAGCATGATACATTTCCATTATTACCATTTGCATATTCATATAGACCATAAAATGCATAACATCCTAATATAAGTGCATCCATAATCATTACAACATCCCATAGGTAATCAAAGCCATCATATATATATATATATATATATATATATCATCAAACAAGTAAATATACAAGTGTCTACATATACAACATGGGCTATCCATGAGCCATCAAAACTGTATGTACAATCAGCTCATAGGCCTCGTCATGATACAAAAGATACATAAACAAGGAAGCCCTAGTGACTACTGGCATCTCCCTCACCCTATCCACCACCACTGGGTCTTGCACCTGGTCTACCATCTCTAGGAGGCCCCATCATTGAAGCTATAGACTATGATCCTCCTGTCCTCCATGAAGCTGACGCCCTCGACCTACTCCTATAACTAGGCTGCCTCTGCTTTGCTGACACTGCTCCATGATACAAGCCTCTGTAATACTCAGCCTCACCCTGGGCTCTCCTCACTCTCTATGTGACTGTGTTAATTGTGTCGCTAGATACATAGTGGCTCCATCTGTCCCCAAGGCAGCTACTGCTCTATCTCTCTCCATTGTCATCACCTATAACTACTACACAGTCGTATCCCTCTCGTCCCTCACTACCTGCACCTATTGTACAACTGTATCCCTTTCAACTCTCATAGCTTGCATTCGTTGCAAAGATGTATATCTCTCTGCTATAATCATCTGCACCTACTGCACAACTGCATCTCTCTCTCTTGTCACCCTCGCAAGAGTACCATCATCCTGCCCATCACCTCCATGTACTCTAGCCTGTAGCTACGGCTGGTAAGCCTAAGCCTTCACTCTAGCATGCCTCAATCCCATGACCACCTAGTGTCGGTCTATCTCTACTCTCCTCATCCTCATTTGAGCCTGCTGCCTCTATCTCCTCTCCTCTCCTCTCCTCCGCCTCAGCTGCTGAATCCCAATATCATCACCTCCTAGCACCTGTGCTTGTGGCTATGCCAGTACCTGTGGCTAAGCCTGTCCCTATCCCTAAATTGTTGGAGCCACTAGTACTACTGCCTGTACTAGTGGAGCTTGTCACCACCTCCTCCA
Organism: Cunninghamia lanceolata; assembly: GCA_027924645.1. Classification (NCBI taxonomy): domain Eukaryota; kingdom Viridiplantae; phylum Streptophyta; class Pinopsida; order Cupressales; family Cupressaceae; genus Cunninghamia; species Cunninghamia lanceolata. Next base: position 30,425,888 of record BSBN01000047.1, read on the forward strand.
AACCGGCCTCTCCATCCCAATCTCCCCTATCTCCCCAGGCCTCGTCAACCGAGTCAGCCTAGTTGTATCCCAGTATACATCATAATCTGGTAGCGTCCCTGGCTCTGCAGGACCCTGTCTCCATTGCCACATCACTGGTTGTAGTCCCTCTCTCTCCGCCAAAACTGTATCCACCACTATCTCCAGCCCCCAATCAAAAACCTCCTGCCGAATCCTCCCAAAAATGGCATCACCTACTGGTACTACCTGTGGTACCCCAAACTGCCTCAACAGCCTCTCGGGCAAATAGCACTCTATAATATATCCCATGACCAAAAATGTATCTCGCCTACCTAGCATAGACAAGCTCTATATCCTCCTCCTCCCATCTCTCGCATCCCAGCCATGGTCTCCATACAAACCTATCCACCTCATCCAATGTCCACCTCCAATATACTATACCCCTGCATTGTTGATAGGTAAGAGCTCCCCTATACATCCTTGCATATGGCTCTCCTGCTACCCTAGCCACCCATCCATCTGGCCTCGTCACTGGAATGTGCTCATACGCCCACACGTGCAACATTGTGACTCCTACAGACATGCTAGCTCCAAACATATATGCGCAATCATGCAGATAATGATACAGTTGCCCTGGTATGCACTTAGCCCATGCATATCTGGTCCCATAAGAAAACATCCCCTCCATAACTGTCCCCCATCTGACTAGAAATCCTCTCACCCATTTGTCTCCCACTAGCCATTTGATAATAGCTACAACCACCCATTGTAACCTATCGCAAAGCTCCTCCATCCTCGCCATTAGAACCTCTGAGCCCTCAGCCCCAATGTCTGGAGTCCTGAATAATCATCTGAATACAACTAGACCCAAGTTAGGATCATAATCTACTCTATCTCCATCAATCGGGATGCGCATAATCCAGAACACATCCTCCAGTGTGTTCGTCGCCTCTCCCGTCGACAACAAGAATGAATTGTGCTTGCTCCTACACCACTCAACCATCGATGTCATCAGTCCTCGATGTGCCTGCACTGGCCCCAATCTTGACATGTGCTCTAAAGTAATGATATCTAAAAATAGTTGCTCCTCTGCATCCAACGCTCTGACCAATCACAAATCCCTAGGATTGGCTCTCACGACAACAATGGTGGTAGTACATCCTGCATCATTCCGCTCACCATATCAGTCTCTTGTGCTAAAAATTGACTTTTGACTGCTAAATATTGCCTATCTTTACTAAAAGCGACCCACTTTTCTACATGTACTACCTTTTTTTACCATAAGCGAGCCATTTTTCTGCAAGTGCACACTTTCTGCTTATCAGTGACTCATTTACTATATGCGCCTACTGCCAGTTAAAAGTGACTTGAATTACAATACACGCTCACTTTTTGCCTAAAAGCGACCTACATTTACCATATGTGCATTTCGCTTCTATACCTAACCTAGCCGACTAGAAGCAACCTCATTTTACCCTAAGCGATTAGTCTGTGCCTATAAGCGACCTATATTACCATAAGCGACTACTTTTCCTATACAAGCGACCTGAACTTCCTATCTTAAAACTGCTCATTTCTGGTGATGTGTGTGCATTTATTACAATTTTAACATTAAAAAATCACGCTTTTAGCAAAAGTTTTTGTACATACCAATATGCCTACTCCTGCTGGTCGCCCATGTGTCCTCACTCGCTCAACCTGATGATCACTGCGAGAAATCACCATCATGATAGCTCTCCAACACTTGAAGCACCAAACCTCTAGGGAACTCTAGATCTCTATAGCCACTGAGCACAAATGAGCACAAATGAGCCTATTTTCCCTTGAGGGACCTACTTATAGCCCCATTCCAAACCCTAATTCTTCTATACTACATCCTATCTTCTTCTATACCATCCCAATTCACCCCACCCAACCCCTATTTTCTTTGTGTCACCTTTGTTTCTAGCCTTTCATCTTATCGCGAGTCAACCCAACCCTTCCTGGTTAGCCTAGCTTACCTCTCGAGGGGGCATCACCTGTCGGTTACACTGGGGCATAACCTTGTTTATCGAGCGAATCATCGTATCTTCTTTGACACAACGTTCTATCGAACATTGTATCAAAGAGGGGCAAAATGTAGACACCCAAAATTGACCTAGTTATCATTAGTATCAATTATCGCATCTACATTTGTCTGTTTCTCTATTTTCTCTAAATCACTTATTTCTTCTATTAATTAAATAAATTTATATTTATTTAATTAATTCATTAGCTATTTCTTCTAATCTATAATTAAATAATCTTTAATTATTTACTTATCTCTATTTCTATCTATTTTAATTAAATAAATCTTATTTATTTAATTAAATTTCCCTTCACAATCACACTCTCCAATTAATTAAATAAATTTTATTTATTTAATTAATTTCTCTTATCATTTACTTATCTCTATTTCTATCTATTTTAATTAAATAAATCTTATTTATTTAATTAAATTTCCCTTCACAATCACACTCTCCAATTAATTAAATAAATTTTATTTATTTAATTAATTTCTCTTATCATTTATCTTCACAAGCCAACATGTGTGCCTCTTTTATTTAAAAACATGTGTGGTACTACATCTTTTATTTAATATCTTTCACATGTAGTACTTTTTTATGTACACGGTCACATATGAGCCTTATCTTCCCTCCACTTGTCATTTACACATTCACTTATAACTATCAATTCATCTTAGCCATTCACATAGCCACCAAATCTCTACCATTGATTGATTTTGGTTGAGGTCTATATAAACACCCTCTCATCCCATACCGCAGAACCCAACATCATTTTTTTTCCCATATAGCATCTACATTATCCTCTCAAGCATATTGAGCACTTTAGCATCCATCTAGCATATTGTCATTACCATCCATCCATCATGGAAGCTTCGATTTTCATAATTGTTCATTGTTGAAGAAGCAATCCACATCACAAACAAGGAATCATACAATCTAGGTGATCTTATTATTGAATTGCATGCTTTTGATTTCACTTGGATTTGATTCTTTGATGGTGGTAGGATTAGGTTTTCATTTGTATGATTGATCTTATTAACCTAATTTTTACCTATCACAACAACAATCAGCCCAAAAATCCTCAACATGAGGCACATGCTTCAAATGAGAGCTGACAAATTTCTCCATCTTACCCTTCAGTTCCAAGTAGTTCCTCCTATCAAAAGAATAGAAATTGAACCTTTGGATTTTTGCATCCAAAGCATTGGCATTAGGAAATGAAGAGAAAGTGTAAGCATTGATATTAATGGGGAATTGAGCCTTAGCTCTGTGTTTCTCTACCAAGACTTGGTGAGCTTCACATAACTACCTTGTCAATTCCAATAGCACAATTTTATCACTAACATATTTTTACAGTCTATAGGGTGCCCTAATGAAGCCTCTAATTTTGATGTATGTGAACTTAGGGATTTGGATGAACCAGTTTCCCTACCTAGCTATTACTTCAGTGGCTTCCATAGAGAGCCTCTTATGTGTATCCCCTTCTAGTCTTCAAATAAGGAAGGAAAGGAATGAAACATTCATCCTCTTAAACTGCTTTGGCTTTCTTTTACTGCTAGCTAAGGGTAGTGCTCAAGCACTCAAACATCTCCTTGTCCTTTCCCAATTGTGCCAAGCCTTGCCAAACTTAGAAATATAGCTCTTTTGGCCATCAAATAGACATTATAAAAGGTCATGTGGAATCTCCTACTCTCTTGCATTTATGTCAATTGTTTATGATGGTCATCACTAATGAGACTGGCCCAATCAATGAGTTCTTTATCCTACAATATGGTGGCGATGAACTTGAACATCCATGGGGATAAAGTGGATGAAACTAGTAACCCCATGATTCCATTTAACAATGTAATTATATCACCTATCTCCATGTGGAAGTCACTTTTGACTAATTGCTTAGGGATTTTGGAGACGGTGAATCTAGGCTTAACCAGCAACGTATTGTTTAAAACCTTCAAGAATGTGTTATGATCTACTTCAAAAAAATATACTCCATCATTCATTTTAAAGAGAATTACCTCATTATGTTTAAGGATTTGGAACATTTCAGAAATAACATCGAGGCTTAAATCTGAGAAGACTTCTCCTTCTATCTTCATAATATTCTTTGTCTAAGGTTTTAATTCTTGGCATAGGCCATGATAAAATTGGGAGACTGTACTAAAGCGGGTAAGTTGGATTCTTGAGCCATTTTATTTCTAACCATACACCTAGCTCTTAATGTAGGGGCATTCCCATATGTTTTGTTCTTAAATTCATCTAATTCAATGTGGGCCAATTCAATATCTATAACCTTATCAAGAGTGAAAGTGATCTTGGAATGGGGGAACAACCCCTTTAAACTCATACTTAATAGCTTGGGATCAAAAGGTAGATATATAGTAATCTTCACATGACCAAAATACTCCATAAGCATAAGGATTGGTAAGGGAAAACCATTAATTTTTCTAAATTTTAAGTGCTTTGAACTTGTACAAAAGTGCAAGAATCCAATGGACTTGGGGACTTTATAAAGTAGGCATAAGTCCTTAATAACCCTACAATCCTAAAGTATTATAGCATTTTCATGGGGATGAAGAGGTAGGGATGACTCATGGAGTTTAGACAAAAGGCAAACATCCCTCAAGTCCCCAAAATATTGCAATCTTGATCATCTAATTATAGATGCATAAGTCAAGAGTTGGGTATTTTAGGCAAAACTTGAATTTTCCTAGAGATCCTTTAATCTCACAGGCGTTAACATCCTGCGAAGGTGTAGGAATTAGGCAAATACAAGGACAAGAGAGAAGTTGGAACAAGATCGTCCAACCCCCACAAGTACATGAAATTTAAATTTTACAAAGTTGTGGGATTTGAATGGAGTCACAAAATTTTCCCTAATTTATAAATGATCATAGCTCGACTAGGTAAAAGCTTCAAGCACAAATAGAAACAAACTATAAAACATCTAAGACATGAAATAACACAAATTTTATTGATACACTAATGACCCTAGGGTTTGAAGATTTGATATCTAAGATAAGAAAGATAACCATTAAACTAGGGTTTATGACCAAGAGGATCAAAACATAAATCATGGAATCCCTAATTTAATGTGATGAAAGAGGGATGAAACCCCATGACTTAGATGACTAAATTTAAGCACGAAGTCCACTTAAAATCTACATGATAAAGACCCAATCCACAAACTATAAAAGACCCTAATAAAAAAATGAACCTATCCTAAATATCAAACAATTGTAGGAGGTGAGTGTGCGAAAGAAAATCCAAACGGTAGAGATTAACAATTTGCTCAAATGATTAATGCAAGATTGTGATATGGATAAGATTCATGATAAATTTTCTAGTTGGGAGTGTGATGGTGCTTTAAATATCTAGATTCTCATTTCCAATGGTAACAATTATATAAAATTAAGAAGTTTTATAAATAAATCATTCACATGAGTGGGATATAAATGTCCCTTAGGGTTAGGTGAGGTTGTAGAATTTGGATGTGGTCATGAAAATAGAAGAGTGGAAGAAGTTAGGTAGATCCCTGCAAACCTAAAGATTTTCCATAATGCACTATTGTGGGCTTTAGAGGAAGACACAAACTTTGGATACGTGGAAGATATCTATAATAATCTCACAATCTTGCATATGGTTACATTTAGTAGTAAGGTGCAGAATCTTGGTAGGATGTCTAGGCAAAGGGGCACTTTTCAAATTCTCAAGTTAATAAAGGAATCTTGTGAGAAAAATGGGTTGGGTAAGGATGTGGGACTTTTAGGGACCTTTGTAAAGTTTTGAAAGTCTCAAGGAACTTTGTAAACCTACAAAAACTCTAAATTCAAGCTTTCCACCAATAAACTATAGAAACTCCCTTCCAATAGATTTCCACATAGACCCAACTTTGATATGCCTTCCTAATAATCATCTCAAACCTGCATTTGATAAAGAAAATGCATGAGGTGTAAATCCAACCCAAAATAAACACAAGACCAAGGGAAGAAAACTCAAAAGGGTGGGGTCCTTGTTTTTCCAAGGCAAAATGGGGTATGCGTGCAAGGCACAACACTATTACATATTGAACCCAATTCACAATCACAAGTGCATGTATATTCACTATCTTGCACAAATTTTGTCTTCATCGATAATGGACACATGAACATGCAAAAAATACTTGAAGACCTCTATATCATAGTCTAATGACACATATACCTCCCCAACAATCCTATTGCATATGCAATGTCTAGTTTGAAACTGACCAAAGCATCCAAAAGTCTACCAACAACACTCATAAATAACATGGCTAAAGTCCTCTATCACATAGTGTCAAAGAACACATACAGATCTACAAACCTACAAACTAAACAACTACAAAAATTCTCTCCCCTGATCACCTTAGCTCTCCCAAGTTCTTCACATTATGTAGAAAATCAAGATTAAAGAGCATCAATCATTCATGTATTGTTACTAAAAAACAATGTAGTAAAATAATAGTAAATGATCACCAACATGTACAAAAACAAAACAAAGTGATCTGATTAGCTCTACACAAATCTTAACTCTAACATGAAATGAATCAAATCTCTAAGATAGATAACAAATCATAGAGAGAAAACCTACAAATTAAACCATGTCCTTCTACTAGCACCAACACATGCTCTAGTTGCACGACAAGTGTGATATCCTCCAAAATCCTCGAACTAAAAAACCATCAACATCTAACCATTCAATCTCAAAGTGGAACACAACAAAAACATATGTAAGTGTTATGTAATGAAAAAGGGGGATGAGGGTTTGATGAATAATTTAACTAGATCATCCTTTCACTACACACATTCAAGGACATTTAACCAAGTTGAATCTCAACTTTTGTAAGAGGATTCACCTACAGGTTGGTTGTCACTTGTAATGATAGGGAAATTTGGAAATTAATGACTATTATGTTAATTTAAGCCCAATTATGTTCAAAACCCTAATTATTACAAAATCATAAATAAATAGATGAATTTTGACAAATGCTCGCATACAGAGATACTAGATGAAGATTAGATTCATACCAGATTTCAAAGTTTGATATTCAGAAATGTTGAGGACAGAGGGAATCCCACCGACGTACAATGTAGTATTTTTATCAGGTCTTTCCAGACCTTTTTTGATGTTGATTATCACTATTCTATTAATTTTTGGTTGTAAACTTGGAGGACACAGGGAGTAGCGGCCTTGTCCCAATTATGCTCTTTTCCACTCTTTCCTTCAGATCTGGGATCCTTACACTCTGCAACTCCACTCTGCAGAATACAACACCTATCACCTGCAATCACAAGAGAGGGGTTGGGGGGTTGTGGTGTTTAGGAGCTTGCTTCAATCAAGCCCCTGAATGGCATTCAATCCTTCCAACACCGTTGTTAGATAGAGAGTGCATATCCTTACAGGACAGAGGCAAAAGCCAATTGATAAATGATTGATTAAAACAAAATAGATATCACCTCAGAGGTGTATCTCGCATGTAGATGAAGATATTTCACAACATGAGAAGATGAAGCCAAATCTTCAATGACAGACATAACAAGTTCAATAAAAGAACATTCCTATTTCTGTGTGCAATCTGTGCTATTGTGTGTTCTTGATTTGATCCCCTCATCAGTTGTGGAAAGTAAAAATGGAGGATATGCTTGTGAATAGAGATCTATAGGCTACAATACCTAGTACCAAGCCATCAGGTATGAAATAAGAAGACTGAGATTTAATGGATAGAAAGGCAAAAGGTCTTGTGGAAATCTATTTGGTAGATTCAATTTTGTTAAATGTTCATGAGGAGACTTCCACAACAAATCTTTGGAAAATCTTGGAGAAATTTATCAAGCTAAATATTTGGTAAATAAGTTATTCTCGAGAAAGAAGTTGTACTCTCTTAGAATGGAAGATGGAGGATCCCTAGCTGATCATTTGAATGTCTTCAATATGCTAGTTGCTCAACTAAGCTCCATGGGAGTGAAGATGGCGGACAAGGATCGTTGTATGACTTTGTTGTGTTCTTTGCCAAATTCATGGGATCACTTGGTTATGGCCATTAGGAGCACTACCACCAATTTTAAGATGGATGAAGTGGTTACATCTTTGATTTTTGAAGAAATGAGAAGGAAAACTTCTAAGTTAGCTAATAAGGCCCTAGTAGTTCCTGGAAGATCCAAAGAAAAAGGAAAGAAGAAGGACAAGAGGCAAGATAAGTCTAGATCCAAATCTGATGGGAGATCTAAATCTCCTAGTAAGTTCAACACAAAATGTTGGAATTATGGAAAATTTGTTAGAAGAGATTGCAAGGAGGAGAAAAAGAATAATAAGAAGGTTGACTCTGATGATGAGTCTACTAGATTCTCACAGGATGATGGTGATGCTTTCATTGTTGCCTTGGCTACTCATGCATCATGATAGACTCTGGTGCCTCTTTCCACATGACCTCACATTGAAGTTGGATTATAAAATATGAAGAATATGATGGTAGGAAGGTGTACCTTAAAGATGATTCTCATCTGAAGATTGTTGGCTGTGGAGGATTCTTGATTCGATTCCCTGATGGATGAGTGAAGGGGATCAATGGTGTACTACATATCCATGGTTTTCCATGGAACATTTTTTTTCTGTAAGTAAACTTAATGATGTACGTGTGCAATTTGTTTTTTTGAGTGGAGCATGTAAGATGATCAGAGGAGCTATGGTGCTTGTTAAAGGTGTCTAAATTGACACTCTATTTCAGTTGGATGCATGCATAGTTTAGTGTAATGTAGTTCTTTTGTAACTATAGTGAAGAGATTTGCAAAATCTTCACCTTCACCATTGGAACTAGTGGCAAAGACATGTGTTGCATCTACTTTTGATCGTCATTTTTTCTGGGTACCTAAGGTTGCTAATTCTTTGGAGACAAAACTTCCAGCAGAGAAAAGAATGTTATGGCACCAATGGATGAATCGCATAGGTGAGAAGGGTGTTCGGATCATGAAAAATAAAAACCTTGTTGCTCAAGGGTTGAATGATTGTAATCTTGAGCTTGATTTTTACAAACATTGTGTTTATGAAAATCAAAACTACGTTTAGTTTTACACTAGTTCTCATAAATCTTTTGGGATATTGGACTTGATACATTCTAATGTTTTTGGTCTTGTTAGTGTTCCTTTGATTTCAAAATTTTTTATTATGTATTCGGTACATCCCATCTCGAATTTTAAATAAACAAATACAAATATTGCACAAATAAATTTCATTTTTTAATATAATGAACTTTATTCCATCATTAATAAACTTTCTAATCTAGAGTTCAATAAATAATTACGAAATCTGGTTTCTTCACATGCGACTTACAAATTTGACATATTTGTCAAGTATAAATACAAACGGTCACTTTCCTTGTGACTACAACATGTTTCAATTTCCATCTACATAATAAGAATATTTTTTGTCCACAAGTCTTTGGCAGTCAACTGTAGGAGAGAGAGCATCACCCTGGTGCTTTTCCTCTAACCATAGACCAACGGTCCCCCACACACCTTCTATCTGGAAGTGGCCCTTCCCTTCGCGAGGCTATAGATAATGTGAATCAACTAATTCTTTATGCCATCTAAGAACTAGTGCAATGTCCTAGCTATTAGCAATTAGGTTTACAACTCTAGTCTAGCTCTAGCTGTGTATAACCACTATGATTGTTCAACTATCTTGTATACAATGACCCGACAATGCAAGCAATAAATTTTGCATTACTTTGGCCAAAGTTTCAAATAATGAGTCATAGGTTCACATACTCTTTTCTCAACTTGGAGAATACATTCTTATATTTTAGTAAATAATATATATCCACATATTGTGACTCGTTAACACAATACTAGTCTATCTGACTTAGAATATTCCCTTATTCTAGTACAAGTATAAGATGAGAGCTTAAGTGACTTATAAACGTACAATGAGCCCCTCTTTGCATCCTTGCAATCTCAGGTCTATGACAACATGTCATTCTACCTAAAGACTCGTTGACCCATTTCCATGCTCTTCAATATACATATTATATATTCTCAAGATTTTCTTTAATCTGTCATTAAGACATTGCTCTTGACATCTATAGACTTCTGAGACTCTTTTCTCTAAGATGTATCTGCCTTATTCTATGATTACATTTGATTATTTCCTATTGATAATAACAAACATATGACTATTTATTGTCATTGCAAAATAACAACAAACTATGAAAACTATTGACCCATCTTAGCCAAATCTAGAGATTAGACTCCTCTTTATCCACAATAAGAGTGGTATTTGAAAACTCTCAATTTCACAAAACAAACTTTTGATAATATTATAATAATAAGAGTTCATTTATACTCTAGTCTTTACTAGACATAAAGCATTGAGTGCATACTCATTTTGTTTGACAACTGAAGGTAGGTTTTTACCTTAGATAGCTTTATTAACACTATTGTATTAAATCATTCATCGATCATTCTATTATTCCTGGCTTCTTAGTTCAAAATATATACTCTTTTAAAAATACTCGAGATAAATCCTCATTCAATATTTAATCTCAATGATTACTATCATTTCTTAGTTCTACTAATCGGTCATGATTTTCTATTCTACCCTTACATAGGTCCAAATCTCAAACGTTTATAAGAATATCTAAGCAACCTTAAGGTCTTACAACTCTCTTAATCAATAAAAGATTTAAATTGTCAATATATAAATAATATCTTTATCACTATTTTCTAAGTGATTCAAGTGATTTTCTATCATTGTTTTCTAAGTGATTATAGTGATATTCTATCACTATTTTCTAAGTGATTCAAGTGATATTCTATCACCATAATATATTCGATATATGTGATAAACTATCACTATAATCAATATGTTATGAGTGATATGTACTATCACTGTGAATAATATGTATTAAGTGCTTTACTATCATTGTGTTTTTTATTATATGGTAAAATAGGTTTTGAAGGGAGCCTGAAACCCTTTACAAAAAGTAGCAGTCCAAAAATAAAAAGCCAACCGTAAGCTACCTGATAGCCAAAAAACTAGATAAAAGCATAGACAACAGTAGCAAAATAGAAAGACACATAAACTATAGCAGCTCCTTCAGTGTTTCAGATGCTTCCAACTCTTGTTCATAAAACTTCTCGTGCAGTTTGGCAAAGTTAACCAATTCCTTTTTTTCTCTTCAAATTGCTTCTTTTTGTTGCCCCTGGTATGAGTCGACAGACCCCCTGTATTTTCTTGCACCACTTGTTTACCTTTTTCTTTGTTACCATCATTCTTATCACCCATAACAATTTCTTCCACCACTAGGACATCCTCAGCATTAGACTCCCTAACCTGGTCCTTTCTAAGCTCCATAAGCTTGTCAGTGAAAAGCTTCATCCCTTGTAGACTGTTTTGAATAGTGAGCTTGTTGATCTTGATAATCTTCTCCAAGTTATTATCAATACTAATCAGTTTCTCCTCCAAGTATTGAATCCTAGTCCCAAATGCCTCTTTCATCCTCGGGAGCTCATGTTCCATCTCCTCCATCTTTGGAATAGCCTCCCAAATATGAAAATTTTGATTATCCTGGTCTGCAGTGGTTTCTCCTCCCCTATCCAAGTTGTCCTATAGAACCTTCGACTTGATATTAATACGGTTGATCTCTATGAAAAACCACTTAGTCATCTTATGTTCACTATTGACCGTAGTTTTCTCCAAGCCAAGAGCTTCCTCCAAGTCATCCCTATTCCTAGCCTTTGCCACCAACTTTTCAAAGTCATACGAAAGATCTTGAGAGGGGTCAAGGATCTCTGGGAAAGACGAACCAATGTTCAGCTCCTCAACAGGCATGCTAGCACCACCTCTACCTTGATCATTCCTCACTTGCTCCTTTTCACCCATAACCCTCCCATGATTCGTGACCAAATTGGTCGCTTCCCCCACTGGTTTTTGTTTTGTATAAAAAGGGGGATAATGGAGTTGATGGAAAACAAGGGTTAAATCCTCCTTTCACTACAAACATTCAAGGACATATCAATCGAGTTGAATCACACTTTAGCAAGAGGATTCACCTACAAGTTAGGCTATCACTTGGAACGATGTGGAAGCTCATATGGTATCAATTAATATTTCAATTTAATGCTCAAATACCCTTAAAACCCTAATTATGCAAAACGATAAGCAAATTGATGAATTACGACAAATGCTTGCAGACTAAGGTATTAGGCAGAGATTGATAACTAACTATTTTTTGAAGTTCAGAATGTGGAACAGTCGGGGACACTACCCCTAACGCCCCTGTCTAAGGTACTATTTTCTCTACGGAATCTTGATCTTCTCCTGACACAGATATTCATTGTACTTTCTATTTCTGCCCCAGAAGATGTGGAGGATACCTCCACTACTGCTCAAGTCCAAGGTCAGATTTTTTTCAGGATGTCAGAAGCTCTTTAGATGTTGTTATCACTGTCCAAATTTGTTTTTGTGTTTGCAACCTTGGAGGACACTGCCACTAACACTCGTGTCCAAGCAATCCTCTTCTTTAGGGATTCAGAATCTGCACATTGTCTTATTGTTCCCTACAACTCCACTTTGTCTAGATGTGAAACCTGTAACCTGTGATCACAAGGAGAGTAGTTGGGGGTTGTGGTGTTTAGAGGCTTGCCTCGGTCATGCCCTGGAGAAACATTCAAGTCTTCCGAACACCGTTGTCAGATAAAGAGTGTGTATCCCTGCGAGATAGAGGCAAAAACAAATTGATGAATGATTCAAACACAAATAGATATCACCTTAGAAGTGTAGATCTCATGGAAGGAAGAAGCTCTTTCATGCCATGAGGAGATGGAGCCAAATCTGCAACAAACAAACACAACAACAACACAATACTACTCTGCAACACAATGAAAGCCTTGTGCAACAAACACAACAACAACACAATACTACTCTGCAACACAATGAAAGCCTTGAATTACTTTAGCATAAGATCATAAGTTCATAATGTCCATCTAGTTTGTAAATGAAACACTAAACATGCTTATATATGCAACTACACACATTATCACTAAGAATTTCGTAATTCAAACTTGAGACGTCGGCATAGGACCTAAGTAACGGTCATAAAACCAACATTTGAATTTAGAGCTGACCCAAAATAAGGCAGGACTAGGGTGCTAGTGCCTAAGTCCACCATCCCAATTTTGGTCAGGAGTCATCAAAATATCATCCCCTAGGTCCTATTTGCTATAAAACTCAGGGGTTTTCTCATCAAGATTCAAAATTAACATGCAAGATGCTTATAATGTATTTTAAGGACCCGGGAGCCAAACCTTAAGAGGGAAAAGCCCCCAAGGGGACATTTTCTGACATAACAATTTTGTTTACCTTTCTTCGTAGACATGGGACCTTTCCCTTTGTCAGTAGGCTTTTTCTTCCCTATACTAGGGTCTAAATCCTCACCCATCTGGGAGCCCTCAGACCAAGAGATTTGAACATCTCTCCTTTTCTGTCTCTTTCGCTTTTTACTCGACACCTCATCACTAACCTCCTGCTCAACTTCTTCCATCCACTCCTCATCCCCCGATTGGATCTCCGAGTCACTGGAGACTACAAAAACCTTTTTCTTAGCAGATGATTTACCCTTCAGCCCACCCTTGTGATAAGGAGTGCACAGCGGACACCAATAACTCCACTTCACCTTACCTTCGACAAGATAACATAGGACTCACACCGAGTCATTCAAATCTCCATCGTGGTGAGACCTCCTTTATCAGCCAAGTATTTCGTCCTTCTGCCGATCACCCTGATATCGCCTTTGATCTTTACTCATCAGTGAGACATTTACCATCGATCACCTTAGGGTTTGTTACGCCGATACATTGGTCCACCGTCGCACAGTCTACCTTCTCCAAACACTAGCACATGGAGATACTAGGTCAACCTACTGTGCGAAATGCACTGTTTGGATCCTCTGCATTGTCGAACATTGGAACAAAATAGGAAACAAAAAACATGTATTGTACAATGAAGCCATTCCACTGATTTTTACAGAAATCTTACCAGTGGAATGCTTCACGACGACATATAGCAACAAAATGGAAAGCACAAAGAGAATGGAAACCTACAACTAAACAATTTGTAATTACGGGAAACGAAAAATTGAATTGACAGAACAGAATAGCTTTATTTCTTTCGAGCACAATACAATCACATTCACACCCTTCTTCGATCTGATTACATTCGATGATCATTTGGTTCATTCCTCTGGGCATTTATCAACTCACCGTGAGTAGTACCAAACTAACTCCAAGCGGCTGGGAGATCAATCCAAGTGACTTGGAGTCAACCGTCTAAAACAGCCTCCAACTGCTCTGCTGCCCTATTTTGGCATTATGTGATTACAATTTGACAAGTGTCCTAAGTCACTTGGGACTTTCAAAAATGAACCTAGATACAAACAAAAATGAAAATGCATTGGTCAAATAGACCTTATTACAAAAGAAAACATGATTTTCTAGGTGCTCCTGCACCATATTCCCCGGGTGAAAGTTGTCTCAAGTCCTCTTAGAGACTAACTGCTGCAAATCACCACCCTGCTTGTTGATGGCTTCTTCCAGCATCCATGTGGCTTCTAAGTTAGGAAGTCCTTGCCATTTGAATAAGTGCTCAAAATAAGTCTGATTTCTTGTCTTCTTGGTTGTCCGGCTATCCAAGATGCACTCCATCTTCGGTGGTTCCTTTGGTGTAAATGTTGCACCCACTCTGCAGTGTCTTGGATAGAATCTGTTGTACCTTCTCCTATATCAGGACTCCTATATAATGTCAGATCAGCAACATTGAATATAGGTGAAATAGCAATATCATCAGGGAGTTCAATTTTGTAAGCATTAGGACCATATTTCTCCATAATTCGACAAGGTCCAATTTTTCTCATCATCAACTTGCTGTGTTTTCCTGTGGGCAGTCTGTTCTTGTTGAGATGAACCATGACCATATCTCCTATTTGGTACTGCACATCCCTTCTTCTTTGATCCACTCTAGCCTTGATCTTCTGACTGTTCTGGTGTATAGTATCTCTGAGTTGTTGATGGATCTCTTTCATAGCCTCTGCAAATGTATCAGCATGTCCACTCCTTTTGTCCAACCCTTGAACATCTTGCAATTCAAAAATTCCTCTAGGATGACTACCATAAACGACTTCAAAAGGACTTAGACCTTTACTTCTATTTGTAGAATCATTATAGGCATACTCTGCTTGTGGGAGTACCACATCAAAACTACCGCCATGTTCTCTTGTCATACATCTCAACAGATTGCCTAATGACCGATTGACAACCTCAGTTTGGCCATCAGTCTGAGGATGATGGGCTGAACTAAAAGACAAAATTGTACCCAATCTTTTCCACAAGGTTCTATAGAAATGTCCCACAAATTTGTTGTCTCTATCAGATACAATACTCAAAGGTAATCCATGAATCCTGACAATTTCTTTAAAGAACAAACCTCCAATGTAACTAGCCTCATTGGTGGTCTTACAAGGAATAAAGTGAGCCATCTTGCTGAACCTATCTACCACAACAAACACACTGTCTTAACATTTCCTTGTCTCGGGCAATCCCATCACAAAATCCATACTCAAACTTTCCCAAGGTTTGTTTGGTATGGGCAAAGGTTGGTACAATCCTGCATTGGTTGAGACTCCCTTTGCTTTCTAGCAAATCATAGAACTCTCAACAAACCTTCTGATATCATATTGTATCTGTGGCCAAAAGTAAAACCTTCTTACAAGATCTAAAGTCTTATTGAGCCCAAAATGTCCTCCTAAACCACCACTATGTTTCTCCTTTACTATATTATCCCTCATTGAACACTTAGGGATACATAGTGGACTACCTTTAAACAAAAGTTCATCCTGCAATGTATAATCTGAAAACTCACTGTGGAAAGCATTGACAAACTCACTCCATACCCTATAAATCTCCTTGAAATCTTGGTCCTCTTCATACAATCCTTTGAGTGACTCAACACCCATGCTTTGTAGTTGCACTTCTTACACTATCAACACCCTTCTGCTTAAAGCATCAGCAACCTTATTGGTTATACCCTTCTTATGTTTGATGATGAAGGTGTATGCTTGAAGACTTTCCACCCATTTCATGTGTCTATGACTGAGCTTTTCCTGTCCATTCAAAAAATTGAGAGCATGATTGTCAGTGTATACAATAAATTCTTTAGGAAGCAAATAGTGGCTCCATTTTTTCAGAGCTTGTACCATAGCATACAACTCTAAATCATAAGAGGAGTACTTCCCCTTGGCTTCATTTAACTTTTCACTGAAGAAGGCTATTGGTCTGCCTTCTTGGCTCAACACTGCTCCTATGGCCAGTCCACTTGCATCACATTCAATTGTGAAAACCTTATTGAAATCAGGTAACATTAAATTAGGGAATTTAGCAACTTTCTATTTCAGACTCTCAAAGATCCTATCTACTTCTCTCGTCCACACAAACTGAAGAGAACTTGTGTCTCAAATTACTACTTGAACCTCTTAGTTGAACCTATGTTTTGAACCTCTTTGTTGAACCTTTCTAGAGTTCATTTGGTAGGTTCAATGAATTTTAGTTCAACTGTTCCTTGGTTCATTGGTCTGAGGATATGCGATGTCGGCATCGCTGTGACGAAGCACTATCGGTAGGACCGTGTTGAAGACCATTGGCATCGGTGAGACAAGGGCCGTCGGAATAAGCATCGAAGGTTTGTCCGATGCTGAGTGTCACCCCGATGGAAGCATTCAACCGTCGGCAAGACAAGGCCTATCGGCCAAACTTTGTGGAGTTACTCCGACAGGAGTAGTCACTCTGACGAAGGATACGGTCGTCGGCAAGACAAGGCCTATCGGCCAAACTTTGTGGAGTTACTCCGACAGGAGTAGTCACTCCGACGAAGGTTACGGTCGTCAGCAAGACAAGGGCCTATCGGCCAAACTCTGTAGAGTTACTCCGACAGGAGTAGTCACTCCGATGGCGTATGTCTATCGGCAAGAGAATACCCGTCGGCTAAAGGTGTTGGGCCGATGTACTGCGGACATCCTGATGGAAGTCTTATTGGTATCGGTGAGACAAACCTCTGTCGGAGCGAGGGCTAGATCTTTTGCCGATGGAGAATGTCATACCGATGGTAACCTTGGTGATCGGGGAGACAATGCTCATCGGTGGGAGGTGAAGTCTGAGGGCCGATGGGAGTTGTTATGCCGATGGACTTGGAGGCTTGGTATTGTCGGCAACAAAATTGCTGACAATACTCTTTCGCCTGTTGGCGGTTATAAACTGCAAAGTCCTTTGCGACTTGGTACATGTGGGACTAAACGCCTCACTGAAATGAGAACCGTTGCGACGGTTAGATGGCAGCGACGTATGAGGAATCTGTTCTATCAGTTAGAGCAGAAGTCTGTAACGACTCTTGTTCTTGCAGATTGGAAATAGAATGATATGTCTATAGGTGTCGTTGGTATTATGATGATGAGACTTGAATAAAGGTTCGTTCTGTAAATGTACAGGGAGATGAACTGTGTATGATGTCGAGAATCAAACACCAGAGCAAGAAGCTGAGTTCTTTATTGTAACTGTATATCTTACTGTAATAAAGATTGTTTTCTTGTGGTGGTGGGTTTTTTACCCGTAAGGGTTTTCCCACGTAATTCTGTGTGTCTGTGTTCTAAATATTGTCTATTTTGGTTTCTCTTGTGTATTCATCTGTGTTATTGTAATTTTAAAAAGTGACTGGTCTGCACTGTCCCCTGGGAATTAACATTAGGGAAGCTGTTTTCCGCACCTGTGCTTTCCTTACACAAACTTCATCTTACCTCCACCCTTGATGGTCTCCAACATAGGTGCACAGATGTCACTATAGTTCTTAATGAATTTACTATAAAATGTGGCCAAACCATGGAAACTTCTAACCTCTCCTGCTGTCCTGGGTGTAGTCCAATTCAAAATAGCTTCTACCTTGGAAGGATCCATTTTCAAATCACCTTTAGAGATGACAAAACCTAGGTACACCAATTCTTGTTTCATGAAGTCACACTTCTCCAAGTTTATCAGTAGCTTCTGATCTTGCAGCCTCTTCAAGACTATCTCCAAATGTTCCAAGTGCTCTTCCTTGCTCTTACTGAACACCAAGATATCATCAAGGTAGATTGCTGCAAATTTCCCTATGAATTCCTGCAACACCTCATTCATCAGCCTCATAAAGGTGCTAGGGGCGTTTGAAAGACCAAATGGCATCACAAGCCACTCACACAACCCTTCATTGGTTTTGAAAGCTGTCTTCCACTCATCCCCCTCTCTTATCCTTATCTGATGGTACCCACTCTTCAAGTCTATCTTAGAAAAATAGGTAGCACCTCCCAAACAATCCATTAGATCTTCTATTCTAGGAATAGGAAACCTATACCTGATGGTTATCCTATTTATTTCCCTAGAATCAATACACAGTCTCCATTTCCCATCCTTCTTTAGGGCTAAAACAGTAGGTACTGCACATAGGGTAAGGCTCTTCCTTATCAGCCCTTTGTTTAGGAGTTCTTGAATCTGGTTTGCTATCTCTTCATTCTGTTGAGGGGTCATTTTATATGCTGCCTTATTAGGAAGTACTACTCCTGGTATGAGATCTATCTGATGGCTAATGTCTTTGACAAGTGGTAGGGAATCAGGTATATCTTTTGCAATCACTCCTTTGTAACTCTCAAGCAAATCTTTGACCTCCTTAGGCCCTACTTCTCTCACACTTTTATTCTTTTCCCCCTTAGGCTTCACAATCAAAGCAAAACCTACTCTATCACCTTCCTTTAGTGTATCCATGAATTCTTTTTCTCCTACCAGCATTACACTAGACCCTACATGATGTGGATCCTCTTCTACCAATGACTGTATCCCATAAGTCATACCATCCTTTTGGAATGAGTAAGCATTCTTTTCTCCATCATGATGAGCCTTCCTGTCAAACTGCCATGGTCTGCCTAACAAAAGATGGCGAGCATTCATTGGAAGGATGTCACACAAAATCTTGTCTCTATACCCCCCAATACTAAATTCTACCCATGCTTGTTCATTGATGAGTACGTACTGCCCCTTGTTCAACTAACTAACTTTATATGGACTGCTATGGGGTATCTTTGCTAACTTCAACTTATTCACTGCTTCCAAAGATATAATGTTATCAGTAGAACCAGAGTCAATAATAACTTTACAAACCTTACCTTGGATCTTACAGTTAATTCTAAACAAAGCCCTTCTTTGAGATGGTTCAGTCTGCACTGGTTCCTTGAGCAGCATCCTCTTGATCATCAGATTCTCTCACGTTTCTGATGCTAGATTCACTTTAGGAGATGTCACACTCCTTGCATCTTCTTGAATCAAAGTGGTTCTCTTCTCACCACCATGAGAAGTTGAGGCCTTCACTGGACACTTGTATGTCGGGTGTCCTATCTAATTGCAGTTATAACATCTCATATTAGAGAATTTGGATCCTCTACCTAATCCATTTGTCCCACCTCTTCCATTAGGCCTTCTTCCTCGGTAGCCTCCTCTGCTACTTGAGTCTCCAACTTGCTCTTCTTGGCTAGACTCATGACTAGGCCTTTGGTTAGGACTTCTTCCTCCAAAACTACCTCTGCCTCTAAAATTCCTTCCACCTCTACCTCTATTATTCTGCTCACTCTTTCTCTTTATCTTCTCTTCAGCCCTTAAGGCCATTTGGAAACATTTGTTCATTGTTTCTGGTGCTAAGATATTGATCTCATCTTGGATGTTCCTTCTTAGGCCATTCAAGTACCTTGCCACCTTCTCTGACTCCTCTTCTTGTCTCTTTGATCTGAGACTAATTTTATGAAACTCTTGTGTGTATGCATTCACATCAAGGTCTCTTTGTCTGAGGTTTTGCAATTTCTTATACATATGCACGTTATAATCCAGGGGTAAGAATTGTGCCTTGATTTTGGTCTTCATCCTTTCCCAGGAGGTTATCATGTTCTTCCCCTCCTTGACTCTCTCTCCTTGTTCATAATTCCACCATGCAAGAGCAGATCCCTTCAATCTTGCCTTTGCCAACTTAACCCTCTTATCATCAGGGATTTCTTTGTATTCGAAATGATTGTTCAATGCCTCAATCCAATCAATCACCTCTTCAGTTTCCATACTTCCACTATACATAGGTAACCCATCTATGGTGTCCCTATTGACTGACTTTAATGCATTTACAAATGCCCTCTGGTTTGCTAGTATCTCCTCTGTCTTTTTATTGGTTTCCTCAATCTTTGTATCGCCTTCATCGCTGTCACTTTCATCTTCCCTATCTTTGCTTTTGGACTGCTTGAACTCTCCCAACTCTGATTCAAGCATCTCCTTGATCAAATTCTTAATGGCGTCCTACAACATACTTTTGGGAGGCATCCTTTTTGCCTCTGTCTCGCTTTCTTTGTCTGACATAAACATTCACAAATAGCACCCAAACGCCAACACTCCTGCAAGTCCTCAATTCGACTTGCCGCCCAATTTTTTTTTTTCTGGCTCTGATACCAATATGATGAGGAGCGCACAGCGGACACTGATAAGTCCACTTCACCTTACCTTTGGCGAGATAACACAGGACTCACACCAAGTCATTCAACTCTCCATCATCGGCGAGACCTCCTTTATCGACCAAGTCTTTCGTCCTTCTGCCGATACCCCGATCACCCCGATATCACCTTTGATCTTTACTCGTCGGTGAGACATTTACCATTGATCACCTTAGGGTTTGCTACGCCGATACACCGGTCCGCCGTCGCACAGTCTACCTTCTCCAAACCCTAGCATATGGAGATGCTAGGTCAACCTACTGTGCGAAACGCACTGTCTGGATCCTCTACACTGTCGAACATTGGAATAAAACATGAAACAAAAAACACATATTGTACAATGAAGCCATTCCACTGATTTCGACAGAAATCTTACCAGTGGAATGCTTCACGACAACATATAACAACAAAATGGAAAGCATAGAGAGAATGGAAACCTATAACTAAACAATTTGTAATTACAGGAAACAAAAATTAAATTGATAGAACAAAATAGCTTTATTTCTTTCGAGCACAATACAATCACATTCACACCCTTCTTCGATCTGATTACATTCGATGATCATTTAGTTCATTCCTCTGGGCATTTATCAACTCGCCCTGAGTAGTACCGAACTGACTCCAAGCGGATGGGAGATCAATCCAAGCGGCTGGGAGTCAACCGTCTAAAACAGCGTCCAACTGCCCTACTGCCCTATTTTGGCATTATGTGATTACAATTTGACAAGTGTCCTAAGTCACTTGGGACTTTAAAAAATGAACCTAGATACAAACTAAAATGAAAATGCATTGGTCAAATAGACCTTATTACAAAAGAAAACATGATTTTCTAGGTGCTCCTGCACCACCTTGGGGGTGTTATTTTCATATAATCCATAATGAGAAGGATCATACCTCCATGGAGCATTAGGAGCTTAGGGTTTCTAACATTCTCCTTTATAGAAATTTCCATAGAAGCCAACAAGTAGAATGGGAAAGAAACAAGCATTTGATGGCGAAAATGATTAAGTAAATTGAAATGGTAACCATAAACAACTATAAACCTACCATCGAGGGTAATATAGTGCATAGTTACCTCTACAACCTCCGCCCAAATAGGCTTAATTAACAAATGGTTATAGCCCCCAGATTGCAGCTTCACCAATTTTCTCCGCTCATTACCCTTAAAGAAGTGATTCAAGGCCTCCTCACTAGTCTTTCACTCTCTAAAAAACTTATTCCCATTGACAGAGAGACCAGTTATTATGGCAATGAGGTCTTCAGCTATGGAAAGCTCCCAACCAAAAGTCACCACCTTTTGGTTCTTCCAATTCCTGGAAAACATCAATGTAGTAGTGGGGTCCACACCATGCAAAATAGAGTCAAGCCCCCTACCTCCATGATTTTCCACACTTTCCTGTTAGCACGAACCCCCTAATAGGTAGAGGGCTCAACCCTATTTCTATCGCCTCCCATCTTATGATTCAGATCCCAGAGCCCCTCTCTAACAGTCCATAAACAAATAACATGAAAATGGAGTGACCTTTGTTTTAATGGGTCGTTAACAATACCCATAATCCATGTGCTAGTCCTTCATGATTTCCCTGACATTCATACCATTAATTTCCATCATTAACATGTTAGTATTCCTCGAGCCTGGTTCCACGTAGGCACTCATGTTTGATCAAGGTTTGTGCTTCACTAGGAATCATGTCCACGACCTCCCAAATGAGCTTATTCTAGCAAGTGACCCCGACGTTAGCAAAGACATCAGCCACTTTATTTCTTTCCTGGAAAATATGGGTTATAATAATCTCTTCGAAGGATTCCATAAGCTTGAGAGATTCATCAACAAAGGTAGCTATAGTCTAGCTAGGGCTTTGGGATTTCTTTAAACAATTGACAATATTATTGGAGTCACCTTCAATCCATACCTTTTTAAAGCCCTTGAAATGGGCTAATTTAATGGCATGGGAGGCTGCCACAGCTTCAGCATAATGGTTTGTTTGGGTACCCCTAGGGAGTTCGACAACTGACAAAAACCTACCAGAATCATCTCTCGTCACTCCGCCACTACCAGCAGCTCTAGGATTCCCCTTCGCTGCCCCATCAAATTTAAATTTAATCCATCCCCTAGGAGGAATTTTCCACGCCACCTCACCTCTAGGTTGCTTCATTTGTTTAAAAGGGATAGAAATATAGTTGTGGAGGTTCCAGTTCTTAGATATATCCAACTCCAAAGGAGAGACCCCTAACTTGGTCCCATGGCAAAGTTGTTCATCAATCTGAATAGAGAAGTTCTCCTTAATACATCTGATCACCTTGAAAAACAAGCCTTCTGAATCCACACTAACCTCCCTGAAAATTCTGTTATTTCATTCCTTCCAGAGGTTCCAAGCAATTTGAGGGATCATTAAGGACCAAAGAAATTTAAGGGACAAACTTTTAACTAGGCAAATCCATTGTGTAACAAAATCCCTGAAAGAATTAGGGAAGGTCTAGCTAAGGTTCCAAAGAGAAAGAACCTTTCTTCAAACTTCCAAAGAGAAGGGGCACATAAGAAGTAGGTGGAAAGAGTCTTCCAAATCATTAAGGCATAAGGGGCATCTATTAGGAATCGAAAACCCCATTTTACAAAGATTATCAGTGGTCAACACCTTATTTTGAACAAGCATCCAAAAAAAGATGTTTATATTGGGGATAAGATTAGAATCCCAGAGCTTGGCCTAGAAGGGAGGATCCCTTTGGGGAGGAAGCAACCCTTTAAATCCCAAAGCAACAGAGTACTCACCAGAAGAGGTCTCTTGCCAAATGAGATTATCTTCCTTAGGTAAGGAGGGGATATGAAACAAATTCAACTTGGCTTGAAAGTCACCCATCTGCAGATCCACCTCTAGTGAATTCTTCCACCTACCATTAGCAATATAATCAACCACCCATCTACCACATCTTCTAGAGTAAACCTCCTTGCAGGGGCTAGCCCAATCCTGCTGACTGAGAGGGGAATTACAAAACCACAAATCCTCCCAGAAGTCAACTATCTTCCCATCCCCAATCTTCCATTTAGAGTATTTCTAAATAATGCACCTTAACTGATTAATGTTCCTCCATCTCTTAGAACCATCTGGCAGGCCATCGCTCTCCATGGCCTTCCTGAAGTTATTGTAGCCCGCAAGGTATTTATTCTTAACAATGTTTGTCCACTCTTTCTTATCAATCATGAGGCGCCAAGCAATCCCAGCTAAGAAAGCAGAGTTAAATTCTTTAAACTTCTTTAAACCAAGGCCACCCATCATCTTAGGTCTGCAAACTAGGTCCCACACAATCAGAGGGATTCTCTTCCTTTCCTTAGTTCTAGACCACAGGAACCTTTTTTGGATTTGTTCAATTTTCTCTCTAAACTTAGAGGGAATCTTAAAAAAAGACATGGAGTAAACAGGCATGTTTTGGAGAGTAGCTTTAATCAATTGGATTTTACCTGCCTGGCTTAAAACAACTCCTTTCCAACTAGCTAATTTGGACTAGATTCTATCTAGTATCCCCAACCAAAAAGACTATGGAATCCTTTTATCGAAGAGAGGCATCCCCAAATAGACCGTCAGAAAGATGTCAACTCTACACTGAAGAATATGAGGAATCTTTTGTTGTCTCACAATGGGAGTATTAAGGAAGAAGATTGAACTTTTAGGAAGGCTAATTTTTTGACTAGAATCCAACTAATAGCTAAGCAAAATACAGTTCAAAGTTTTAGCTTCCTTAAAAGAAGACTCTCCCAAAATGATGGTATCATCCACTAAGGGCCAAAGGAAGACGAGCTTAACCCCTTAAGTTGACCATTGACCAAAGCTTTCTGGATGTTCCTCCCAAGCACCTCCACCATCACCACAAAGAGGAAGGGAGAGATGGGATCTCCTTGCATCAAACCCTTGGAGCTTCTGAAAAACCCTAAAGGGGAACCATTAATCAAAATCAAGAACTTAGGATAAGAAACCAGCTACCAAATGAGATCGAGGACCTTCTTATTGAATCTGAACCATTCTAGAACTTTAATTAAAAAGTTCCAATCCACCCTATCATAGGCTTTCATGAGATCAAGCTTCAAAAGAAAACCCTCCTTGTTCACACCCAAAGAGTGGATGTTTTCCTACACGAAGACAATAGAATCAAGAATCTGTCTTCCCGACACAAAACCGCTCTGCTGAATGGAGATAATACCCGGAAGGAGCACCTGAAGCCTTATAGCCAAAACCTTCAAGATGATCTTATAAAAGGAGTTACAAAAGTTGATCAGCCTAAAATTAGTAAAAGACTCAACCCCATTCTTCTTAGGAATAAGAAAAAGAAAGGTGGAGTTTAACTCTTTAAGCAAACTTCTGCTCCTAAAGAATTCCTTTGTAACATCACAAACATCTTTAGTCACTATGTCCTAGAAAGTTTGGAAGAATAAATGGGTGAAGCCATCCAAGCCTGGGGCCTTGTTACCTTCAAATGAGAAGACCACCATTCTAATCTCTCAGTCATCATCTTAGTCATCATCTTATTATCCCCCTCATTCACCACCTTGGGGTAACCTCCAACATTTGATTTTCCATAGATTGATTGAGAGGGCCCTCCAAGCTCAACAAGTTAGAGAAAAACCCACCACCTCCTTTTGAATCTCCTCTTCCTTCAAGACAACCCTTTCGTTAGTAGAAATCTCCTTGATCTTGTTGGTAGCCTGATTCTTGATAGTTGTCATATGAAAGAATTTAGTGTTACGGTCTCCACATTTGAGCCAAATAGCTCTCAATCTCTGCTTCTAAAAATCTTCTTCCTTGGAGATGGTTCCATGGAGAGCATTGAGAAGATCAAATTCTTTCTCATTGGTATTTGGACACTTTCCCATTTTTTGAATCTCACTTTGGATCTTGTCCAGATCATATTTAATAATATCCTTTTCCTTAAAAATTTGCCGAAAGGAGGATTTATTCCATTTCTGCACCTTGGACTTAACATTGTGAAGCTTTTTAATTAGTCTGTACATTGTTGAGCCATCCATTGAGATATCCCACCATTCTCTGATTTTATCCTTCAACTCCAGGTGGAGAATCCACATCTTTTCAAACTCAGAAGGGAAACTTTTCCTCCTTCCAATCTTGTCAGCAGACATAACAATAGGGAAGTGATCCGATCCAAGTTGGGTAAGAGCAGAAAGGGAACGAGAGTAGGTGGAGAACCAGTCCATGGAAATAAGAATACGATCCAATTTCATTTGGATAAGGTTCTCCCTGGTTCTTTGGTTGGACCAAGTGTACAGTGCCCCCTGAAGCTCCAAGTCAAATGAGGCTTCATCATTCATGAACTCCATCAAATCAAGTCTACTATCTAGAGGGGCTTGAGAACCACCACTTTTCTCATCTTCCCTTAGAGTGGAATTAAAATCACTCATGACCAGCCACTTAATATCTTGGTGCAATCTTTTGAAGACCCCCAATTTATTCCAAAACTTTTTTCTAGCATTCTTAACATTGGCAGTGTAGATATTGGAGATGATCCAAGAGGTGTCCTCCCTCTTATGGGAAAACTTAGTAACCACCTGATTAGAATCCTCCAAAATAGGAAAACCAGATAGTCTGTGGGTTCCAAAGAGTAGCCACCCCTCCCAAAGCCCCCTCAGAGTTACTACCATGAAGACCACAATACAAAAAAAAACCATTCTTGATTTTAAACAATCTATCCATCTACATCTTGGTTTCCTGAATCATCACAATATCTGACTTATGGTCTTGGATTAAATTAGACAGAAGTTCATGCTTATGACTATTATTTAACCCCTTAATATTCCAAGATAACACCTTCATGATTTAATCGAGTTTGTGCTCCTAGAGCACAGATCCATGAGGGTTTTTTGCATCCCTCCTGCGATGTCCTTCTTTCTATCCCTCTCCCTTGTAGCTAAAGCTGAGGATCTTCCGGGTCTTCTTTTATCAAACCCAACATCTGCCTTGGCAGATCTTCTAGTTGCCACCCCCCATGGATGGGAGGGCTAATCTATTTTTTCTTTTTCTTTCCTTTTACCATTAAAAAGGGCAACGCATCCTGATCCTTAGTAGTTTTAGCTTCATTGAATAGAGATAGAATGGAGGTATGGGGATCTTCTAAGGTTTCATCATCCCCTTGGGATCCTAGGGAGTCTTGAGATTCTCCCACATCCACTCTCATGTTTCCCTCCAGAGAAGAAACTTCCATGGGGATCACCACCTCTATGTATTCATTCTCAGAGGGACCAAGCAGATCCGCGACCACCTAGGCCTCCACCACCTCCAGACCCACAGGGAGGTGACTCTCTTGGGTCACCACAATTTTCTCCATAGCTAAAACAACATCAAGTCAGTCTCCTCTATCCAAATTTTGGGAGACCTCCATATCCTTAACATTCTTCTCCTTCCACATCTTCTGATTAGGCTTAGGTTTCTTGGATGAACAATTTTTAGCCCAGTGTCCCACCTTTTTACATAGAAAACACGCGAAGGGGATAGATTCGAACTAAATAGCTTGGTCCCACTCCCCAGGTTTAGATTTAATCTTGATAGAAGAAGGTAGACTAGTAGATAGATTCACCAGCACACAGATCCTGGTAAAAACTAATCTCTTCCTGGACATAGTAACTAGATCCACTGTAAGCATCTAACCAAAGGCACTAGCTAGACCTTTAGACACTTCCTCATCCCAGAATTCCATTGGTAACCCTGGGAGTCTGACTCAAACTAGGGCCACATTAAAAGAGATCTTCGAAGCATCAAAGCCTAGTTCCCATTGCCTTAGAGCTAAGGTCAAGTTTCTGATAACCTAAGGCCCTCTAGCCAAAGACTTGAGAAAATCTTCTTCACAAGAGAATGTGAAGGAGAAAAAGCCCTTCTGCAGGGTGACAATATCCACCTGCCCTTTCAATCCCCATTTTTGCCAGGCCCAGGTTCTCACAACTTCAATATTAGACCTGGGACCCAAGAATTTACCAACCAACGACAAATTCATATGAGAAATACCCTTATCAACAACATTATTAGGGACAGACATAGAGAACTCACCAGACCCAGCCTTAGAGGAACAAACCAAAGGAGGAAGAGAACTCTTCCCTTTAGGCTTTGTACCAAAAAAAGATGCCTACATATTCTTGTGCGCTAAGCTAGCTTCTAAAGTGTCCACCTCATCCTTTCTACACTTCAGGTCAACCGCTAGGATCTCCTCTCTCGATGTTCCTCCGGGGTCAGGAGGTCTAATCGCAGTTTTCAAAGAGACATGATAGGTATTGAAGACACTAGGAATCCCGTCATCAGCTGGGCCCTCCTCGAAACCTTTCCCCTCCTCACACCTATCCCCAACACCTTGCAAAATGTCAGCACCACTACCATTATCTGATGTCAAACCACCTTTTCTAGCTCCCTCTCCTTTGCTAACCCGCAGACCGCCTGCATCTCTGCCATCGCCAAAATTCAAATTTCCTTTTCTTGCCCGCTCTCCCCCTCCACCGCTTACCATAGGCAAAATTCTCATTGGAAAAGATAATTATTCAATTGTTGCTTTGACATTTTAACTACTATCACTGTGTTATATACACATGCATATCATCATTCACTACCTCTATGATACATTTGTCATCATGTTTCACTGTCACTGTGATACATATATAATATCATGGTTCATTGCGATATGATAAATATGATAACATGTTTCACTATCTCTATGGTTTAAAAATGATATTGTGATTCTCTATATTAAGATGAATATATTAACATGTTTCACTATCTCTATGATATAAATATGATATCACGTTTCTCTACTTTTGAGATTTATATATGTTATCATAATTCCATATCTCTATAATATACAAGTATTGCACAGAATTCACTATTCTTTGATGTAGATATACAAAGGTTTTACATGATAAACATCACTGTATTGATCACAAAATGAATGATATACCATTGTATCAACAACTAATGATAATAAGATAAATATTACCACTCACTGTGGTTAGCACGATAAGATTATACCACAATAACAATAGATTTTTAAGACAGTAAAAATGTTGTTTCATCTTCCTATGTTTCACATACTAAGAATGAACTTCAATATATAACCTGAATTCAATCATTCTGATTAAAAACCTCAATACAAGATCACTTTCAAGTTATGATTTTACCTGAGAGTGCATTTGGCTCTCTCATATTCTTCACCTCCCTCTCTCTGTTATTTTTCTTCTTCCCCAAACCAAAAACAATGAACCCCCTAAAACTCATCGACTATGTCTATTAAATGACTTCTCTTCCACTCTCTCTGCCAGTTATTAATGATTAGAGAGAGCAAATATCTCCCACTCCCTTCAATCATCTGCGATTGAGGAGCTAGGAAAGTAGATAACGTGGAGATTATGCTCCTCCACTCTCCCAAGGATATAAGAAAGTAAGCAAAGAGAATCCAAGAAGGATTTCCTTCTCTCTTTCTCAACCCAAATATCTATCTCAACTAAGCTATAATAAACAAATAATATTTGTCATAGTAAACGTATTAATGCATCCTTAATAATGCTTAATTTATGCTATATACAAACTCAAATTTCAAAGATGAAGTCTTAGCAAAGTCAACATAGATTTTCTATGACAAAGTTATACTTATTTAGTCAATTATTTACATCGACTTTTCATTCATAGTTGAACACAATCTTTTTCGATTGTTGATGCAAAATTTCGAATGATTGGCTAAATGACAACAGATCTAGCATATAAAATGATCACTGCGTCAAAATTATATATGAGGAAATCAACGACATATAATAAGACTTAACTCAATATTTACCTAACCTCTATAGTGTGTGTATGTAGGTATCCAAGATAGCACAAGGATCATTGCATCCAAACGATCTAACACCCTCTCCATGGTGATACTCTCTATCCTCTTCTTGGAGGGGGAAAACATTGTTCCTACATCCACCTCAGTCACACAACAGTAGTTAGTCCATCACATTATTTAATCATGTGGAAGTTAATGACGTCATAAACAATCATTCTTATTAAAAAAACATAATTCAAATGCATTTTATATTCTAACATAACATTACTTTCCTCAAATTAGTTTCAATGACTATCCTTCTGTCTTCTTGAAATAAAATGATAAGTATGTTAGTTTAAAAATGGGGTGTGACATATATCCCCCTTAGAGATCATCATCCTCAATGATTATGTCCATAAAAAATATAACAAATATGTTCTTTTACATCATGTTTATATAAAAAGATTTGGAAAATTTTGATAAATATAATTGCAATCCTCCCAGGTAGTGTTTTCCTTCGAATACTAGTCCCATTGGACCTTGAACTGAGTAGCTTCTTTGTTATGCAAGCGAAGCTTGTGTACCTCGAGCACTTTGAGAGGCTCAATCATGACCACCCCTAGGTCCTGTACCTGGAGAGCATTCCAATCAAGTATATGATTAGATCCTGATATATATTTCTTCAAATATGACACATGGAAAACATCATGCATTCTAGCAAGAGTTGGTGGTAGAGCTATCTTGTAAGCAACTGATTAACCACTTCTAGGACTTCAAAAGGTCCAACATATCTATGTGCTAGCTTGGAAGACTTTCCAAACTTAACTGGGCTCTTATGTGGTTTGACTCTTAAGAGAACTTTATCTCCTAGTGAAAATTGTTGAGGTGTTCTCTTAGCATCATCATAGCTTTAATGTCTATCATTTGCTTCTGCCAATGTTTTCTTGATCAACTTTACTTGCTCTTCCATCTCTGAAAGCATTTTTGCCCAAGGAAAATCCTATCTTCTAGCTTCTCCTAGCTTATAGGATTTCGACACTTTCTCCCGTACAATGCTTCAAAGGGAGCCATCTTAATTGTAGAATGATAAGAGTTATTATATGCAAATTTAACTAGTGGAAGATACTCTTCCCACTTACACTACTAATCCATGCAATACATTCTCAAAAAAGCCTCCATTATTTGATTAACTCTCTTAGTTTGACCATTCGTTTATGGATGATAGGCTGAGCTTATATTTCAACTATGTTCCCAAATCCAAGAACGAGGTTTGCCAAAACCTTGAAGTTATTCAAGCATCTCTATCTAAAATTATCTTTTCTAGAATTCCATGCAATCTGAAAACTTCTTGCATGAATTTCTTGGCTAGAATAGGTGCCCCATCTTTAAGATTACCAGGTATAAAATGAGCTACCTTAGAAAGTTTATCAATCACTACAAGAATAGCATCATGCTTATAGCGTGACATAAGCAATCCTTGGACAAAATCCATACTGATCACTTGCCATTTCCATTCAGGAATATCATGAGAATACAAAAGTCCTACCGAGTGCTAGTGTTTAGCCTTAACTCACTAACACTCTAGACATCCTACCACAAATCTCGCAGCATCATTCTTCATTCCCTTCTAAAAATATAAGGGTTTCACATCAACTAAAACCTTTGTCACTCCAGGATGACCTGAATATTGTTGGATTTAGGGCATACAACTGAGAGGGGGGGGTGAATCAGTTGTATAAAAACTTCTTGTTACTTTAAACACTTGATTCTTCATTGTTAGTTAACAGTATATCAATTAATCATCCATGAAAGCATAGTACATAAACACAAGAGCAGATAAACATCAACACATTGAACACCAAGATTTTGACGTGGAAAACCCGGTTAAGGGAAAAACCACGGGGTGATTAACCCAAGGATTATTCTATGTTAGAAGAATAAGAAAAAGAATGGCACTTGCCAATTAAGGCTCACTGCCCGAGCACACTGCTCACAAAGAGGCCCACTACCTACAAGGAGACACACTGTCTACAAAGCGATAAGAATCACAATCTTGAACTGGAGAATGACATCTCTACCATGTCCGGATCAGTTCCATTTAAGCCCAAAAACCCCTGCTCTGCCTTTCGCACTTTTCCAAGCTATGCCACACTCAACCACACAATCCACACATCGAAATGAACTCACAAACCTTTATTTATACAAGACATCGACTTAGAAACAATCATCTAAGTCAGCAATCAACCATAAGAATATCCGCAAGATGAATAACACATCCGATCGGCCATCATAAGAACATTCGCAGGATGAACAACTCATCCGGTCAGCTATTCTGAACAAGAACTTCATCCAGAAGAATATCTTCAATTCCAGGCTCTACCATCAATGCGGACCAACAACACAACCTCAACATGATCCAAGAACCTTCACAAGCCTGCTTGAATGACCAGGTACATCCGCACTTTCTCTACTTACTGGAATCTCTTCTCTTCCTCATCCAGAACTTTAAGAACACAGCATGTTGCCACTGTCACAATGCAAAAGGTACTTTCGGACCACAAAATCATACACAACTTGAGATGACACATCACAAGGATATCCCAAACACTCCTTCCAATCCGCAGATTAGGATTATACAGTTCCAAACCTCACCGGACCTTTCTGTGATCTTCTATCACCTCTGAACATTTGCCGGAACATGTTCCACACAAATAGCCACAACTTCTTCAGATCTTCATGCAGATCTCTAAAATCTTAAATGAAGTATCTGAAGACTCATATCTGTAAACCCTTTAATCCGCATCCTCTGGTTCTCAACCTATACAATACATTTGCCTTCTTCTCATCACTGTTCTTCACTGTTCCTGACTGAGGCTAATTTTCTCAATATCCTCAGCACACAGCTCATCCAATCCTTCTTGTCAATGCAATATGAGTATGTTGACATCAATGACAACACTGGTTCACCTCATACTTGCAACAATCTCCCCCTTTGTCATTGATGGCAACATATGATGTGAAAAACCATCAAGACAAGAACTTCTCCTTTCTGTCACAGCTCCCCCTATCAGCAACATGTCTTCTTCTCATTTACTGCTCCCCCTTTGATCATCAGCCACTTGTTTTTCACATGTCTTCTCTCCCCCTTTGACATCAATGGCAAAGGGCTCATACTTGCAATTCTAACACATTAGAATCATACCAACTACTCCCCCTTAGTAGCAGCTCCCCATCATCAATCCGGATCACAAGATATGACTGTGATATCCACCAGACTGATGCACATTAGTGCATCCTAGTTCATTACCGGAGGGTCCATGACCCCTAACTTCTCCCGGAGATATTCAAAAGAGTCCTTGGGAAGAGGTTTAGTAAAGATATCTGCAATCTGATCCTTAGAGGGAACATAGTCCAATCTAACTTCTTCCTTGTTCACTTGTTCTCTCAAAAAGTGAAACTTGATAGATATGTGCTTAGTCTTAGAATGCAATACCGGATTCTTAGAAATATTAATTGCACTTGAGTTATCACAGAAAATTGTGATAGGCTTCTCATATTCAACTTTAATGTCTCTTAGCATCTGCTTCATCCATAAGATTTGAGTGCAACTACCTGCTGCTGCAATGTATTCTGCTTCAGTTGTAGACAGTGATATTGCATCTTGTTTCTTGCTTAGCCAAGAAACCAATCTCTTCCCCAAAAAGAATGCTCCACCACTGGTGCTCTTCCGGTCATCCACATCTCCTACCCAATCTGCATATGTGTAAGCATGAAGAGAGAAATCTAGATCTCTAGGGTACCATAGACCATACTCAACTGTTCCTTTCAAGTACCTAAAAATTCTTTTGATTGCCATAACACGAGATTCTCTAGGATCAGCCTGGAATCTTGCCACAAGACCAACAGCCTGCATTATATCTGGTCTAGTCTGAGTGAGATACAACAATCCACCAATCATTGATCTATACTTTGTCTGATCTGCCTTTAGAGAGTCATCAGCTTTGCTCAACTTACATCCGGTTGCCATGGGAGTGTTCATTGGCTTTGAATCTTCCATACCAAATTTCCTCAACAATTCTTTCACATATTTGGTCTGAGAAATGAAGATCCCTTTCTTTGTTTGAGTAATTTGCAGACCCAAGAAGAAATTCATTTCACCAAGCATAGACATTTCAAACTCACTTTTCATCTGATTTGCAAAAGTTTTGCACATACTGTCTCTTCCTCCAAAAATGATATCATCCACAAATACTTCAACAATCAAAATGTTTTCATGATCAATTTTGAAATATAAGTTACTTTCAGCAGTACCTTTATTGAATCCAATCTGCACAAGATGCTTATCCAACCTTTCATACCATGCTCTTGGGGCTTGCTTCAATCCATACAAAGCTTTCTTCAACTTGCAGACCATATCATCATTATCAGACAATTGAAATCCATCTGGTTGTTCAATGTAAACTTCTTCTTCCAGATCACCATTTAGGAAGGCAGACTTGACATCCATCTGATATACCTTGAAGTCTTTCAAGGCAGCAAATGCAAGGAATAATCTAACTGCTTCAATTCTTGCCACCGGAGCAAAGGTTTCTTCAAAGTCAATTCCTTCTATTTGAGAGTAGCCTTTGCAGACCAATCTAGCTTTGTTTCTAATTACTTCACCAGCTTCATTCAATTTGTTCTGGAAGACCCATTTGGTTCCAATCACATTCCTGTCTCTTGGTCTGGGAACAAGATCCCAAGTATGATTTTTCTCAATTTGCATCAATTCATCTTTCATTGCTTTGGTCCAGTTTTCATCATTGCAAGCTTCTTTTATTGTTTTAGGTTCAATATTTGAAATCAAACAACATTCATCCTGATTTTGAGCAACATTCCATCTAGTTTGCACACCTTTGTTTCTGTCACCTATGATCTGATCTTCAGAGTGGTTCTGTCTTACATACCTTGGAATTTTGGGAGTATCTTGCACTGCTGCTTCTTGATCAGGCTCATTCACTCTTGGCATAAAGGTAGTGATGTTTTCATCATCTCTCATCTTCAATCTTTCAAATTTCCCTTTCAGACTTTGCAACCTTGCACTCTTGACAAACTCATCTCCTTCATACAGAAGTTCCAGTTTAGTCAGGATCTCATATGCAGTTGGTAGGTCAATAACATTTGAGAGATCTGAGTCATTCAATGCGCTTAGCAGAGCTTCCTTGGTCCGCAGATTATTTTTAGCATCTGTGATTTCATTCAGAGTTGTCAGACCACCTTGTGGAGGTACATATGGTTTTGAGACCATGGCCAAGTATGCTTTTCCCATGCATTCCAAGTGACATTTCATTCGACCTTTCTAGAGAGTGAAGTTGGTTCCATCGAACTTCGAACTATCCTTCTTGTATGACGACATCCTAGATCTCCTCAAGCGGTTAAGCTCCTTTCAGAGGAACTTGGCTCTGATACCAATTGTTGGATTTAGGGCATACAATTGAGAGGGGGGGTGAATCAGTTGTATAAAAACTTCTTGTTACTTCAAACACTTGATTCTTCGTTGTTAGTTAACAGTATATCAATTAATCATCCATGAAAGCATAATACATAAACACAAGAGCAAATAAACATCAACACATTGAACACCAAGATTTTGACATGGAAAACCCGGTTAAGGGAAAAACCACAGGGTGATTAACCCAAGGATTATTCTCTGTTAGAAGAATAAGAAAAAGAATGGCACTTGCCAATTAGGGCTCACTGCCTGAGCACACTGCTCACAAAGAGGCCCACTGTTTACAAGGAGACACACTGTCTACAAAGTGATAAGAATCACAATCTTGAACTGGAGAATGACATCTCTACCATGTCTGGATCAATTCCATTTAAGCCCAAAAACCCTTGCTCTGCCTTTCACACTTTTCCAAGCTATGCCACACTCAACCACACAATCCACACATCGAAATGAACTCACAAACCTTTATTTATACAAGACATCGACTTAGGAACAATCATCTTAGTCGGCAATCAACCATAAGAATATCCGCAAGATGAATAACACATCCGGTCGGCCATCATAAAAACATTCGCAGGATGAACAACTCATCCGGTCAGCTATTCTGAACAAGAACTTCATCCGGAAGAATATCTTTAATTCCGAGCTCTACCATCAATGCGGACCAACAACACAACCTCAACATGATCCAAGAACCTTCACAAGCCTACCTAAATGACTAGGTACATCTGCACTTTCTCTACTTACTGGAATCTCTTCTCTTCCTCATCCGAAACTTTAAGAACACAGTATGTCGCCATTGTCACAATGCAAAAGGTACTTCCGGACCTCAAAATCATACACAACTCAAGATGACACATCACAAGGATATCCCAAACACTCCTTCCAATCCGCAGATTAGGATTATACAGTTCTGGACCTCACCGGACCTTTCTGTGATCCTCTGTCACCTCTGAACATTTCCCAGAACAGGTTCCACACAAACAACCACAACTTCTTCAGATCTTCATGCGGACCTCTAAAATCTTAACTGAAGTATCTCAAGACTCATATCTGCAAACCCTTTAATCCGCATCCTCCGGTTCTCAACCTATACAATACATTTGCCTTCTTCTCATCACTGTTCTTCATTGTTCCTTACTGAGGCTAATTTTCTCAATATCCTCAGCACACAGCTCATCCAATCCTTCTTGTCAATGCAATATGAGTATGTTGACATCAATGACAACACTAGTTCACCTCATACTTGTAACAAATATGGCACAAAATGTGCTTCTTTCCATAGTTCTTCTTAAATCTTCCCGATTTGGTACATAAATTCGGTTATTGAATCTCAATAAACCATCAGGTTTAAATAAAATCCATCATACCTCGTATCCTAAGGATTTTCTATTAGAGCTTTTAGAATCTTCTCATAATATTCATCTCCAGTCAAATTCTTCAATACTTGAGCTCTAAAATTAGAGTGCACTGACATTATTGCCATTATGTGCCTTCTTCGACTCAAGGCATCAACCACTCAATTTTCTTTTCATACTGCCACAACCTTCCCAATATCATGTGACATGCATCCATCGGTATGATGTCACAAAGCACCTCATCACGGTAGTGGCCAATCTTGAACTTGGCTAAACACTGCTCATTGACCAAAGCTCTATGGTCCTTCTACAACCATGAAATCTTATATAGGGGTGAGTGCGAGATCATGATGGGCCAAACAATGGCAATGGAGAAAAAAATTGCTGGATGAAAAAGTGCTAACATTTAGACTAATATTTAGATTTGGATGGAAAGGGTGTTAATATTTCTACCTCAAATATGGATTCCCTCCAAAAATGCCTTTTGATTACCTCATATTTAGGAAAGTGGGAGTCCCAAAACTTGCCAAAGAAACTTGCAAAACCACCCATTTAGTGTTATCCTAAAATTTTCCATAATTTCATCCTTGCAGTTTATATACTTTTTTGTAACTAAATTTAATCAAATGAAAAGGGTTTATAGAGGAGGCTATTAAGATTCTAAAAATATAATATACACCTTGTAATAATTTAAATAGGTAATTATTATTAATTTTCTACACACGCTATGTCGGATTTCTTGATAGATATATATATTGAAAAACATCCATAACTTTCAACATATTAATCCTTTTTTAAATCCAAAAGATGCGTCACATTCTAGGATTTATTCAGTATACATTAAAATTAAAATTTTTTGATTTTAATATGTTTTTGACCAAGTTAAGTTGGCTATAAATTTAATTTTTAATATTTTAAAAAAGTCAGTAAAAAATTCATAAATAATTATTTATTTACTTAAAAATTCAAAAAAATGTGTGTCACATCCGCTCATGTGTCCTTTACTTAAATCCAAATCGTAGAGGAAAAATATTATCTTTTTCTCATACTTAGGTTGGCCAGAATGACACCTACTTTTTATGTTTTTTTTCTAAAAATTTTAGTAGTGTTTCATTGAAATATCCAATTTTCACCAAACTATTGTTATTTTTTTTAAAGTAGTAGCCCATAAACTAAACTCAATTTATCACAACTCTTATTACTACCTTATTTCTAGATTGTGTAGATAATTCATTCAATTTTTGGCATGAAGTTACTTAAGTCTATTTTTTAGATTTACATTGCCACTTAGGGGTAGTGTTTGGCCCATCATGATCCTACACTTACCCATGGATGTGGATGCCTTCTCCTTGTCAACTTCAACTTGTTAACCATCTCCTTTGAGATAAGTTTATCAGTGCTTCCACTATCAATAATGATATCACAACACCTACCTTCACACTTGCACCTTGTGCAGAATAACCTCTTCCTCTGATCTGGTTCTTTCTCCTCATTTAACAAGGTTCTTTTGACAACCAATGTTTCTCCCCTTTCAGCATCTTCAAAATGCTCAGATAGCGCATTTTCGTCTACATATGCAACTCATGCATTACCTTCGGGTCTTCTCTTTGTCCTTCCTTGATGTTGGGGACACTTGTAGGTTTGATGTCCTTCATCTCCACACTAGAAACAAGTTCCTCTGAAACTTCCTCTTCCAGGTCCTTGCTCAAGTCTTCCTCTTCCTCTTCCTCTTTTCTCACCATTATTTTGGTCACGAGGGCTATGGGCATTATCTTTTTTCTGATTTCAATTAGTACCTGCTTATTCACTTTTCCTTTGATTTTCATTTCAGCCTCTATAGGATCTTTTACTAATCCTTCCACCATGACTTCTTCCTTTGTGCTTGCTTTCAAATTTTTTATTCATCTTCTCTTCCACCTTCAGGGCAAACTCATACGCATCTTCTATGGTGGTCATTCTGACCAAACTTAGCTCTTCTTGAATACTTGGCCTCAACCCATTAATAAAACAGGCTACCTTCTACTTGTTGGCCTTTGCCTGGCCTGTTCTAATAATAATCTTATAAAACTCTTATGTATACTCCTTAACAAACTTGTTACCTTGCTTCAATCCTTGCAGCTTCTTCAATAACTCCAAATCATAGCCCACATTAATGAATTGTTTCTTTAGTTTATCCACCATCCGATCGCATCATCTTTCCTTTTCCTCTTCTATTTCTCTTTAACTGGACCTCTTTCCACTAAATACTGGCATGACCCTTCAACTTCATTTTTGCAAACATAACCCATTCTGGATCCTCCACATCTTCATACTTGAAATATTCCTCCATATTGTTTATCCAATCAATAAGTTCTTCTAGATTCAGGTCCCCAGAATAGTAGAAACTTCAGTCCTAGGCCTCTTTCCAATTTTGAAATGGCCCTCAATAACCTAATTTGCACATGATCTCCTACAACATCTTGTTCTTCCTCGAATAGGTCTTCTTATTCAACTTCATCTTCACTTTCTTCTCTTATTCTTGGCTCAAACCCTCTTCGCAACTCTTCTTGTAATGCATCAATTTGCCTTTGCAGGGCTCTAAAACCCTCTTCTATTAAAATATTTCTTCCACCATGGTTTCTTTGTGGAGCCATTTTGATCTCTACAACAAACCCACAACCTCAGGTCTTGGTGCAAACTGCCTCATGGTCGGTGATCTATCTACACACTCAGGAACCCTTGCTCTAATACCACTTGATGAGGAGGCCCAATCCAGAACACACAATAACATAGATTGCACACAGAAAATAGGAATGTTATTTTATTGAACTAAACAACAAGTTACATTATAGAAACTAGAATCAAATCAAAGGATGAATCCTTAACAAGCTGCAACACATTACAACTTCCTTCCTCTAGATTTTGGAATCTTCTGCCTTATGTAGCTTCAAATCTGCTAGGGTTTCTATTTTCCCTCCTTTTTCCTAACTCACCACTTTCCCCTATTTCTCTACTACCCAAAGGATTCCCAAAAATGGTCATAAATAACCCTTTTTGGTGTTTTGCAACAAAAATTCTAAAATTTGTAACTCCCTCCAAAAGTAGGTCAACTTTTGGGAGCCATAACTTTTGATCCAGGTGTCCAATTGACAAATTGTTTAATGCATTGGAAATATCGTGAAGTACTTTATGACTTAAGAATTTGCTCTGCTGATTTCACCCATTTTTGGGGTCGTACAGGCCCTCTAAGTGCTTTATATTTGACTTTGAAACCTTTTCAGGGGTTTTTAAAGAGACTGAAACTTTAATAGCTTTCAGCCCACAAGTGATCTTTGGCCAATTACTTCACCAAATGTTATTTTTTCAATTTTGAAGCTTTGGGTAAATTTCTGCTTCCATACACGCTCAAATGCAAACTTTCTAAAAATAACAATTTGCTATTTTAGCAGGTTGGAAAAACTGAAGGTTCTACGTCATTATTCAAGCAATTAGGTATCCAAAAATACCAAATTGAAAATAATAGAAAACAAAATCAACATTTTTTTGGGTGATGCAAGATTGCCCTTGCACCATTGGATGCTTTCGCATCAATAACTCAAAGATTGTGCCTGAGAACTTCTCCATCTCTATCCTTGATGTGCTTTCCATCTCTTCCTACAATAAGATCAAAACCCTCTTTACACAACCTCCAACTCAAACAATAATTAGTACAAAACCCCTCTACCCACTACCTAGAATTTGAAATGATTAGGTTCTAATACCAAATGAAAGGAAGCAAGATACATGTAAACACTTCGTACACTAAACTTCTAAGGAGAGTGTTTTACAAATTTTAATCTTTTAACAATTACAGAAAGTAGAAACACATATAAACATAAAATAAGTAGTATACCATAACATAGGTGTACATGGGGAAAACCCTTTCGAGAGAAAACCCCACACTCTAGATCAACTTAATGAATTATTCAATAAACAACACAGTTACAATACACTTGCAGAGCAAGCCTTCACATGAGTATCACCAACTAGAGATCTGGAGGAATTCCAATAAAATAATAGTGCCTACAAAATTTAGTATCAAACCTCCATCTCAGGAACTTGATAAATAGGAGATACGATACATGAAACCATCAAACAATAATTAGAAAACCATGAGCTAAAACCACCCAAAATAGTGGCACCCAAATTGTTAGAAATCCAACACCCAAATTCCAAGACGAGTCCACAAGCTAAAATAGCATATTCCTTACACCTATCATAACCTTGTTATAGTCCACTCACCAAATTGGGAATTCCATTTTGGCTTCATTATCCCCATCCAAAAATGTTATGTCATGTTGGTCAACAATTGTAACTCCCCATTACAACTCTTTTATGTGTTGATGTTTTTACATTTATAATGCAACAAGCCCAAATTCTAAAGGCCATAACTTTTGATCCAAGAGGCCTATTGGGCCCCTTTTTAATTATAGATCTCTAAGATGTCCATGTGATAAGCATTAGAAAATCCATGTTGAAAAACCCTAAATTTTTATTTTGGCCAAAAACTAACTCTATAGCCCAAAAATTGAGTTTTTTCTATTTTTTAACCAAAAAAATTGTACTATTTGTAATTTTAACATCAAGTAAAAGGTTGAGATACCTTTCCTAACAATGTACTCCCTTGTTATCTATTGAGCTTCCTTATATTTGGTGGCATCAAGCCTTCCCCTCTAACATATTACACTATTATTATTGCATCCTTTCGTTGGAGGAAATATGCTTCTCACCTCTTTCAACATATTACACCTTTATTGCTATATCTTAACATCAAGGGAATCATACCTTCCCCCTCACATATTTCTTTCTTGTTGACATACCTTTCACGTTGGGGGCATCATGCATTCCCCCATACCACTTACACTTTCCTTGCCATATCTTGCACACTTGCACCTACATCAGAGGGTGGTTATTTAATATAATTACCTTTGCCATACCCCTTTTTACTTTATACACGTGTATTCATTCTTATAATCTACTCTCAAGTAATATTGGCATTACACACTTCAATTGGTGCGATAAAAGGAATGTAGTTTTGCACAAGCATTTATAGTAGCATTTGCATAACTAGAAATTGTTCTTTTTTGTAATTCAAGTGAGAGGTAAGTTCCCTCTCCCATTCTATTTATAATCCAAAATAGATTACAAAAGATGTCTAGCCATGATGGTGACCTAATAGAGATATTGCAATATTTCATATATCACATGACTTCCTTGGAATGATAGAATAACATCCCAACTATCAACCAAACAACATTTAAAATGGTTGTAGAAACTACCTGGAGACAACTGGGTGAGTGCACCAAACTGGGGAACAAAAAAGTGGATAGAATCAATAATTTTGGCAATAACACAATCGCTTTATATTTAAATAGACATAACACAATTGTGTTATATATTCAATCAAGAAAAAATAGTTAGAGAGAGGGAGAGATGAATAGATAGAGAGATAGAGAGGGGAGAGGGACAAGGAGAGATAAAGAGATAGAGGGGGAGTGAGGGAGAGATAGAGATAGAGACAGAGAAATAGAGAGAGATATAGAGAGAGAGTGACAGAGATAACAAGAGATAGAGAGGGAGAAAGAGGGTGGGAGATTGAGAGATATAGATAGAGAGAGGGAGATATATATAGAGATAGAGAGAGGGAGAGGGAGAGATAGGGTGAGGGATAGCTAGATGGAGTGAGAGAAATAGAGATAGAAAGATATAAAGAGAGGGAAAGATAGAGAGATATAGAGGGAGAAATAGAGAGGGAATATTTTAAATACTCTAGTCATGATGATATTTAGGGTTTTGGGTTTTAGGTTCACATTTAGGGAACTTAGATTTCAATATTAAGGAAGATGAAGGTAAAGGGAGGGTGGGAAAGATAAGTAGAGGGGGGGAGAGGTAGACAGAGTGTGGTGAGGGGGAGAGAGAGGAAATCAAAGAGTAAAGTGGTGAGAAAGAGATAGAGATAGAGACATGAAGAGATATTTGTATCTCTCCCTCCGTCCTTATGTCCCCCCTCTCTCCATATCTCCCTCTCTCCATCTATATCTCCCTTCCCCCCCTCTCTCTATATTTTTCTCTCTTTCTCTCTCTTTCTTTACCTATATCTCTATCTCCCCCTCTTCCCCTGTCTATATCTCTATCTACTCTCCCTATATCTCTCTATCTTTCTATCATCCCTCTACCTCTTTGTCCATCCCTCTTTATCCCTATCTATCTCTATCTTTCTCTATCTCTCCCTCTATCTATATCTCTCAATCTCCTCCTCTCTCTCCACATCTCTCTCTTTCTACCACTCCCTCTCTCCATATCTCCCTCTATCTCTTTATCTCTCTATCCTCCCCCCTCTATATCTCTATCTGTCTATCTTTCCCTTTAAGGTGAAACTTTAAAGTTGTCACACATTTATAATGGAAATGGACAACACTAATCTAACTACACTTATAGATCTATAACAGGGTATTTTTAAATATTAAAAAAAAGATTATTTATGTGAGTAGGAGTTGTTAGAACATCAATTTTTTTAAACAATTTTATTTTTGGGTAAATTAGCCCAAATTGATGGTACATGTGTATTTAGTGGACACTTCCAATTGAAAAAATGTGACCAAGATCTAATTAGCTAG
Source organism: Cunninghamia lanceolata (assembly GCA_027924645.1). Classification (NCBI taxonomy): domain Eukaryota; kingdom Viridiplantae; phylum Streptophyta; class Pinopsida; order Cupressales; family Cupressaceae; genus Cunninghamia; species Cunninghamia lanceolata. The sequence goes on from BSBN01000047.1 coordinate 30,468,805, forward strand.
AATGAATCTGGCTAGAACATATGTTTCACCAAAATTGACTTTTAGTTATAAATGATCAAAATCCATTTATGTTGATAAGTTGGCCTAAAGCGTGACACAACTTTGAACTTTCACCCTCCATCTGTCTCCCTCTCTCCCTTGGTCTCCCATCTCTATCTCTCTATCTCTCCTTGTCCCTCTCCCCCTCACTATCTCTCTATCTATTTATCTCTCCCTTTGTCTATCTATTCTTTTTTTTGCTTCATTGACTACAAAACATGATCGCATTATAAAACATAATTCTGTTTTATATTTATTCAAATATTGGTCTTGTAAGCACTAAAAAAGTGCATGGGAATACATGGTAATCCGATGATGAGCTGCAATCCTAATCACGTAAATGTAAGCGTGTAAAGATGACCTATTAGTACCATTCTTCTTGGCGACATGTGGATCAAAGTTCTTTACCTTCTTTGTGTCTCTCTAGTCCCCTAGCTAACTCTCCTAGGTCCCATATCTCCTTCATTCACTATAATGAAACAACTTGCACAATATCTAAATATAATAGTAAATATGCTGAAAATACTTGATAATAATATGCCACTTCGAGGGGGCAACCTCCTAATCCACTTCGAAGGGGATACCTCCAATAGTCTTCAATGAGAACACAATACACAATATGATGATCTAATAAGACTCACTACCCCTATATATACCTATTTATGCCTAGGATATCACCCAAGCCGACTTAGATAGCCCTATAGAAGCCTTAGGCCGACCTAAACAACTAAATAACAATATAATAATGATAATATGACTTAATTAAGAGTTAAGATAGCCACGAGCTGACTATTCATAACCATATACACTATAGAAGTAAGGGCATAACATGCCCCCCACCTTTACAAAAGCGTTGTCCTCAACGCTGATCAATTGTGGTAGTTTCTTCATATAATCTTCATCATCCCATGTGGCAACTTCAACTAGAAGATATTTCCTTGATGTCCTCAACTTATTCAGTTGTGTTTGGAAAATTAACTTCAGCTCCAAGATGTGTCTTCCCTTTGCATCTAGCTCTTGATGGTGATGAATGTGTTCTTCCTTTACTTGAACCTTTTGATGTGCCATAGAGGAAGAGGTGAAGAATAGTACATGGTACCCTTGCGTTGGTTGAATAGCTTGACTAGGAAGTTCTTCTTCTTCTTTCACTTCTTCCTCTTCATTGCCTTTTTCTTCTTCTTCTTCTTCTTCTTCTTCTTCTTTGTCTACTTCTTCTTCTTCTTCTTCGGGTTCTTCTTTTTCTTCTTCTTCTTCTGGTTCTTCTTCTTTTTCTTCTTCTTTGTCTACTACTGCTGCTGCTTCTTCTTCTTCTTCTGGTTCTTCTTCTTTTTCTTCTTCTTCTGCTTCTTCTTCTTCTTCTTCTTCTTCTTCTTCTTCTGCTTCTTCTTCTTCTTTGTCTGCTGCTTCTTCTTCTTGGTTGCTTGAGACCTCCTTTCTTGGTTCCTTCAATAAGGCACTTAACATGCTTCGTATATATGATATATCTCCTCTTAGGTCACACATATCCCTCTTGAACTTACTTATTTCCTCATCCTTATCAGAGGATTTCCCCGGTGTGACAACATTCTTTTTGCCTCTTGTTGCAAGTCTCGTCGTGGTAAAAACCAATATTTTTGAAATAAATCACACAAATGAAACATCAATTCTCTAAAATTTTTACTGTAACTTACTACAACCAAGATACCACTTGCCCAGAAAAAAATCCAAAAAATAAGCAAATTTGCTGCCTTGAGAGTGAATTTGTTGGAAACCCTGATTTTGTAATAACTCGCTTATTTTTGCTTCAATTCCTCTGAAATCTGGACTGTATCTTCTTTAATATTGTCTTCAAAAACCCTTTAAAAATATTTAAAAAATTCACTAAAATCTGAAAGTTATGCTCTTCCCAAAATCGTCTCCAATGTTGAGAAAAAATCTTGCCTCTACGGTGCTAAGATCATGCTCTGATACCACTTGTAATGAAACAACTTGCACAATATCTAAATATAATAGTAAATATGCTGAAAATACTTGATAATAATATGCCACTTTGAGGGGGCAACCTCCTAATCCACTTCGAGGGGGATACCTCCAATAGTCTTCAATGAGAACACAATACACAATATGATGATCTAATAAGACTCACTACCCCTATATATACCTATTTGTGCCTAGGATATCACCCAGGCCAACTTAGATAGCCCTATAGAAGCCTTAGGCCGACCTAAACAACTAAATAACAATATAATAATGATAATATGACTTAATTAAGAGTTAAGATAGCCACAAGCCGACTATTCATAACCATATACACTATAGAAGTAAGGGCATAACATTCACCCTTTGTCGACAACTCATTTTTTTCACTTTCTAAACTTGTCAACTTGACCTATTGGCATCATAAAATGGGAAATTCACTTTCCCTAAGTCCGTTTCATCCATTTCAACCTTATAGAGGCCTCCAATTGACCTCCCAAACCATTCCCCATCATTAATTTTATCCCTTTGTTCTTTCTTTCTGGGTCACCCCCTTTTATTTCCAAACCCCCTGGGTGACCTTGGATCCCCTTCGGTGACTTGCCCTGTCAAACTAGGCGAACCACCCTCTTGAGGTCTTTTAATCAATTTTTGGGACTTGAATTCATCTTTAGCCCCCTCTGATCATTAGCCCCTGAAACCATCTGCAGAACCCATTCTTTCTAGGTCACCCATATTGTTTTCCAGATCCCCCTGGGTGACTCTAGATCCTGTCTAGGTGAGCCAATCATGTTTTTGTTACTAAATTATGTTCACACCTAATTTAGCAAGGCCTAAACATTAGTTGTTTAGAGGAAGTACATTTTTTTTGCTTATGCAGGATCATCCAGTCAATGTCTGATGTCTTGACATAAGACAAGTGCAAAATCACTTATCAAAATCATGTAACAGCTCAAGTTGAATTGTTACATCATCTTGATAAGTGAAATCATCAATGGACAAGAAAATATGCATTCAAAGAATGAAGAGAATTGATGGAGTTCATGTTTCAGTTGTTGATTATTCATTATGTTTCGGTGCAAGTAAAAGAGGTATTTATAGACTGTCAAATTATACATCATGTTTTATACATATGTTCCAAAGAAAGATCAGTTGTTGTATGTTATGTATTTGATTCAGAAAGTGAAATATACATAAGTCATTGCATAGAATGAGATAGCTGATTATATTCAAAAGAATGTATCACAGTGTCCCACACAAGCCGTGGGAGTAACTAAAATAGGCAACATAAAAGTAAATTTTACTTTTGAAAGAAAAGAAATGCATAGGAAAAGAAGAGGGACCCATCATTGCCTATGAATGATGAATCCTGTGGTTGAGCTGGTTGCTATCTTCCTCCATCCGTTTGAGCTCCAACGTACCTAGAAAACAAATTTTGTTAGCTTAGGGTACCAAGTCTTTTCATACACAATCATAACTTCAAAAGTACCATTCACTTTTATGTAGCATCAATATTAGTAATCAGATATCAGCATAAGAGAGATCAGAATGAGCAGACATAAGTGCTATATCAGAAAGAGATAGATCCATAAAAGTAACCCCACATCATGAATCAAAGATATGTTTCATATGCTAACATGTTTGCTTTCTGTGCAGGTATATAAGAAATTAGTTTGCTGATTCATCTTTTATTAAATGGCATGTGGAGAAAATGGGCTCCCATAAGGGTTGAGCCCAGCATGCTACCCTCTTGTTTCACTAAAGAGGAATAGTGAAATCCTTGAGGACCAATGTTACAAAACCATGACTATGCTGGTATTGTTAGACTTAGGGCACACAATTGAGAGGGGGGGTGAATCAGTTGTGCAAAACTTTCTTCCAATTAAACACTTAACTCCACTTTGCAATTCAGCAATATAATAATAAATCAGTCATGGAAACACAATGCAACAAATTAAGAGCAAAAACACATCAACACACGAGACACCAAGATTTTGACGTGGAAAACCCGGTTAAGGGAAAAACCACGGGGTGATTAACCCAAGATTGTATTCTCTGTTAGAAGAATAGAAAGAACAAAATGGCACATGCCAATTAGGGCTCACTGCCCGAGCACACTGCTCACAAGAGGCTTACTGCCTACAAGAGACACACTGTCTACAAAGAAATAAGTATCACCTAGTTGAACTAGAAAATAGCATCTTCACCATGCTTGAATCAGTTCCATTTAAGCCCAATACTTCTGCTCTGCCTTTCTCTCTCCTCCTTACTACCACACTCTCATCTCCACAAGGACAACTTTGAAATGACTTCGCAATCCCTTATTTATACAAGACATCAACTTAGGAATGATCATCTAAGTCGGCAAACATCAACAAGAACACCTGCAGGATGTGTAACTCATCCAGTCGGCCAATCTCAGAAAGAACACCATCATCCGGAGGTTATTCTTCAGTGCGAGCTCCAACTTCAATACGGACCATCAACACGAACTGGACATGATCCAAAGACCTCCACAAGCTTGCCTGAATCACCAAGAACATCCATACTTCATCTGCTTACTAAAATCCATCTCCCCTTCATCCGGAACCTCAAGAACACAGTCTGTCATTACTGTCACAAAGGAATAGATGCTTGTGGACCTTCAAACCATGAACCAATCTAGTTGACACTCCACAAAGACTTCCTCAACACTCCCTCATGTCCGTAAAACAGGACAATGCAATTCCGGATCTCACCGGACCTATCTATATCACTTTGTCATCTCTGAACACCTATCGAAACCAGTTTTACTTGATCTGCCACACCTTCTTCAGATCTTCATGTGGACCTCTGAAATCTCTACTAGACCACCTTAAGACACATATCTACAAACCCTTTAATCCGCATCCTCTGATCCTCATCCTATCTTGGACTTTTTCCTTGCTGTCATCATTGTTCTTCACTATTCTTGATTGAGACTAATTTTCTCAATATCCTCAGCTCACAACTCATCCAATCCTTATCATTAATGCAACATGAGTATGTTGACATCAATGACAACACCGGTTAGGCCCATAATTGCAACAGGTATAAGGAAGGAGTCTTCCTATTATCAAGAGCATTCCATTACATCAGCATAATCGTGATTTGATAAAGAAAGATCTGATCATCAAGATATTCATACATATCATTAGGATAGCAGAAGAAGATGACACAGTGGAGTTGTGAGATACATAGTCAACACATCAAATGAAATGACAAGTCTTATCAATAAAGTGATCACATAAAGAGCAAGTTACAGAGATAATATGTATGCAGTAGCAAGTATCTGCTATCATAATTTGCTGTCATCATGTCATCATAAGCCCATATGCATATGAAACAACAATATAGAAAGATGCCTCATGCTAAGATATACAGAAATTACTACAAAATGAAGAAGCATAAGGAGAAAAAAGTGCAGAACAACAAGAGGGAACAACTTGGTATAGGATTGAAAGACAATATGACCTTATCATGAAATGAGTATGCTTTCTGTAGAGTGTCCTCTATACATGAAATAAGTCACACGGAGAGATTTGGTACAACATTGATATAATCTAGATACAAGTGCAAGTCATGATCAAGTATAACTAATGTAATGGAGAAGGATTGAAACAACTTTCAAATGATCAAGTCATCACAATATATCCTTTATCTAAAAGAGAGGGTTGAGCAAAGTATGTACAAGATGAACATATCAAGATGGTGCCTTCACCAAGTTTAAAATATGCTAATGTGTTATGCATAGTGCAAGGTATGATTTTAGGACAGAAAAGTAAGAAGATATAACAGGTGCAACAAAAGTATTACTCGGGAAGAATAAGACTTTTCTAACAATATGTTATGCATCTGAGACAAAAGTAAATGAGTGGCCATACATACTAATTGACGGTGCTTCAAACCTCAAGCATTAACTTCTTTCATAAAAGGGATCTTAGGTTGTATGTAACATCAAGATACAAAAGGAAGAGTCCATGATATTTAGGTGAATATAATGCCATCAGAAGAGTGTATACACAGGTTTCAGATGTTCATTTCCATCTACAAGAGTACAAAAGGGAACAATGACAAGATACAACCATCACAGTGTTATCCAAGAACAACGGAAATGAGTTATGATCTATCTCATTGTGTTCACATACAAGTGCATTATAGAAAGGTTAGTATTCATGGATTTTGGGAATATGCACTGCTCAAGTGTTATCAGGATCCAGTAAAGGTATTTCATTAAAACAACATGAATGCAGTATGTAATTAAAAGCTATAACACATCCATCATGGGATGAGCCAAATGTATACCAGATGAATAGATCAAATGACATCTTTACCAAGTTGAAGGCATGCTAAGGTGTTGAATATAGTGTGACTTTGGATTAGGCAAGTACAACAACCATAGCATACATAAAAGAAAAAGATGGAACAACAAAAAGAGTATTTTCCCTATCCACCTACAACAGAGACACATAACACTTTTTACCTCTATCTTCATCAATATTCAAATGCAATAAGACAAGAAGACAGGATGAAAGTATAATCACCTACAGAAGAGGCATATAGCCTCAGGTTTTTATCAATACAAAAAAAATGAAGCATATGGGACAACCACCAACTGGAACTGTCATAAAAAGGACTCATGACAACATCAAAATGAAGGTGCATTCAGATCAGCCAAACGTGTAAATGCTTGGGAGAAAACTTCATAGTTTTCCTTTTGTTTCTTCATGTATATCAATGTCAAGTCCAACTTTGTGGATAGTGCATCAGATCAGTCAAGTGTATGCAGAGCAAAAGAGGGAACAACATGTGTGATATCATTACAAAATGCAAAGGAGATGAGCCTCATCATCCTTTTCTCATGATTAGCCTCATCATATGGTATCTTTGCAAAAAGGCAAAGATATCATAAAATGGAGAAATCGAGTTCTCATTGCATAGGAAGAGCATCTATAGGTAAAAGATGAACAATTTCTTTATGTGTTTTGCATTCTCAGAAAGAAGAATAGTCTGATGCCATTATTTTCTGCATATTGAAAATGATGAAAAGCCCAGTTCAAATCTATGAAAGAACAGTAAAAAAAAGTATTTTCTTCATGCAAAGTTGAAACCCACATTGTATTACACAGAGATCAAATGCAGAGGAGTGAGAAGTTTTCGAGTTTATACAGGTTTTACAAACAAACAAAAAAACTTAGAAGTGTGTGATGTAATAGATACATTAGGCCACAACCAGTACAAGGCTTATATTTCCGCATTTTCAAGAATGACAAAAAAACCATATAGATTTGCATTTTGTGTGTAAAAAACCACAGATGCAAAAGAAGAGCAATGTGTTTTCATATAGAAGAGGATATCTTTCAGATACACAAATAAAAAAAAACCAGTACATATGCTTGAAATCGACTGCCAGAGTTTTGTGTTTCTTGCAAACCCTTGTTATATTTTGCACAGACAGTTTCAATGGAAGCCACGACCTGGTACAATGTTTGTATGAGGGTTTTTTTGCCTTTAGAAACATAGGAAATACAAATGAAACTCATTTTTATATGTTATGATCAAACCCACTTGGGGTTTCTTTTTAAAGAACCCAAATACATAATGTTTTTAATGGTCGCAACAACAATAGAAAAGAAGCATTTTTTTTCATAACAAGTCAATCCATCCGGGGGTTTCGAGTTCAAAAGACAAATATAGAAGGAAAATGAGGTTTTTTCGAACTCATTTCAAACACAAAATGCCCAAAAATACTATCAAGTCGCAGCCTCTGGAGTTAGAAATGCACAATGAAAACTCATAAAACAAAGGGAGGTCGACAGATAAAGGACTCACCTTTTTTCTGCCGAATGCTAGTGTCAAAATCACATGATTTTCCTTCAGGTTGACCTTCATGGTGGCCTCAAATGCAGTCAAAGACAAATGCAAGAGTAGTCGACCAAGAGAAACAAAAGAAATGCATCAGTTGTGCACAGTCGCGACATTAAAAAGAGCCAAGTTTTACCTCCAAAATGAAAGAAATGGATCAAACTTTTGACAGAGATTGTTTTTACCTTTCATTTTCAGTCTGGAGTCATCGAATTCCTCAGAAAATGCATGAAAAGCCCTCAGAAATAGCAGAAAATGATGAAATTTTTGCTGCAAACCCTACAGGTATGGCGGCAGCTTGGGAGAGGACAACGAATAGAGAAAGAGAGAGTGACAAAAGTTTAGGTTTTTTCCCTTCTTTTGGTCAACGACTTAGGTTGTTTTTTCTTCATTTCTTTTGACTTCTGTTTTAATTAAAATCATTGCTATCCATTCTGCATTGTGGAGAAAGACTTCAAGTCTTTTGAACCTAATCAAATCTTATGATACCACAGGCCCATGAGAGCATGACTTTTTTTTTAATTATTTTTCTAAAGTCAAAAAACATAACGAAAAGTTAAGGTCGAGTGCCTTATATTTTTATTTTGCTAAGGTATGAGTTGAATGTTTGAAGTCAAAAGGTGGGTCTGATGGTATGTATGGTATGTAATGCACATAAGGAGTCATAAGGGTTCTTTATAATGTATTACATTAGGCATGAAGGCATGATGATGTATGTTGTAAAATGCACAAATTGCTAGGAGTTATAAGGTGTTTTATGTAGCAATGTAATGCATGAAATTTATGCAAGTGCATGAGGTATGTTGCATGGAGATGTTTTGTTTGTGCATGGGAGATATAAGGGCTCTATTTTCTTTTTTCGTGATCTAGAAATAGATAAACATTGTAAACAAATAATAAAGTAATGGATTATAAATTACTTTATTACTTGTCATGAAAATGCAAAAGCAAGGATAGCAAATTCATAGCAAGTAGTAAAGTAAGTCTCATCAATTACTTTACCATCTTTTCACACTATTTTATTCATCTCCAAACCATGCAAAGTCAGGAGGTTGAATATTTATGTCCAAAGTGCCTTCTTTTCTACATATGTTTGAAACAAATTTGAAATGTAAAACGTTAAGCTAAGTGGTGTGACTATAAACCACTTAGTTAATATTAATTAAATGTAGAAATAAATGTAATTGTGTCATTTATTATGCATGGACAAGATGAGGATACTTTCAGGATGTGGTCAAAGGGGTGTGGTTAAGTATTTAATGTGCAAATGCCAAACATTTACGATGTTGCAGGAGAGGTTGGCAAACATATGGAAGAGTTATTAAGGAGATTTGACATATTTTTATGGCCTTAAAGAGCATTTAAAGGCATTTTCTGGTGCTTTTATGTTTAGTGATGTCATGCCTCGACTTTTCCTTCACTTGGGACTCATTTTGGAGAGAGTTTGGGAGATATTTTTAGGGCTTTCTAAGTTTTCATGGCCAAGGAAGTTTCCATTCCTTATCTAGTTGTAGTTGTTTGGAGAGTATATAGTCTCTTCATGTATTCATTATTCAGGAGTTCTGATCATGCAATTTCTAGAGTTAGTGATTTTTTGCAGTCCTTACATAGTTTTGAGCATGCTTTGTAACTCTTTTGGGATATGAAATACAAAAAATATCTTGGATACCATTGATTATGAGATTTTGCTTTCTTATTCTTGCAGTGTTGTGTATTATCAAGTGATTGATCAAGTTATTTGTGAGGTAATTCCTATTTCCTTGTGACTTTGTCTCATGTTCTATACCTTCTCTGCAAAAAAGTATGTTTGTGTAGGTTGCAAACTGTGTCTTAAAGATGCATGTGGCTTTCTCACTGTGAAGTTATCTTCCTTTTAAGGGTTAATGCTTTTAGGCATCTTTGTGGAATATTTATGCAAAAGCATGCAGTAATAGGTTGTGCAAATTTAGCTTATGTTATCTATAACCAAGTGTATACAAATATGAGTGTAGACACCTAAAAATGTCTTTTACCATCAAACTGACTCCCGAGAACCCTAAACACACCAATTTCCCTTCTAACCAATTAATTGAATTTTTATTTAATTAATTACCCTTTTCGCTTTCCAAGTCCAAACCTTAGCCAATTAATTTACTAAATATGCAATATTTATTAAATCAATTTTCCTTTAATCACTAAATCCAATTAATTAGTTAAAACCATGTTAACTAATTAATTCAGCCTATAATTAACCTATCCCTACCCTAAACAATTAAATAGCTATTATTTAATTACCTACCCTAGCCTACCTCATTCTAGCCCTAGGATTAATTAAATAAAACCCCTGTTTAATTAATCCTAACCCCTTCATTTGGGTGGTCAAACCTTGTTTAACACCCTTCCCCACATCCTCCAAATAAAAAATTGAATTAAATCCACATAAGTCAATTTTTTATTTAAAAACATCCCTCCCACATCACATTTATTTCTCCTTACAACCCCATACTCATTTATTTCCTCTCTTCTCCAAATAAATTTTTAATTCATTTACATTCCCCCATATGAATATTTTATTCCAAAATAATCCTTCACCCCCATGCTCATTAAATAACCCCTTTTCCCAAAATGAATAAAAAAATCACTTTTATTCCTAGCCCTCCATTCATTCAAGATTGAATCTAGGCCCTCCACATCACTTTTATCCTCCACCATTGATCTTCCAAATCAATCTCCACCCTTAGATCAAAATCCCTTCCAAAAATCTATAAATAGAACCTCTCCCAAGCCATTTTCATCATCCAATTCCATGCAAAGTCATAATGCCAAAATCACTCTTGAGTTAGGATAGTGAGTTGCAACATTGTTTAGCATTTCACATCTAAATCCATTGTCTAGGGTAATCTTTGTCAAGAAGCTTGTTTTGGGTGCAAAGGCTCCTTCCTCCCTTAATGGGATTAGATTTGTATGTGAGGTATAATCTTGTGTTATTGCATTTGGTTTAGTATTTCAACCTTGTTTGCATTTCTAATCTACATTGGCACGCCCGGTGGGACCCACAAGGTCCAAATCTAATCATTTTTGTTGAGTGTTTGTGCTTGAGATATTTTTTACAGGTGCAGCACCATCCACCCTGCGCAGTGGCGCTATCCTTGGAGAGTTTTGGTGCTATCAACTATTTTAGCGCCATCTCTGCGGAGCATTTTCTTTTCTAACTTCCACTCACATGTCTCTTTTAAAGCATTTTCGTACTGTTTTCGTGTCAAAATGCTCTCAATTTTTGCAGGAATGTTGATTAAACAAGGGGAGGTTATGCCAAAATTTCTCTAGAAGGAAAACATCTTTTTTTGTAGGTCAGACTCGTTCAGTGCCGTATTGGTGCTATCACCCAGATTGGCACTATCCGCAGACAAAACCAGACCCCATGACCAATTCCGCAGTGACGCTTTTCTAGCTCTAGTTTAGCGCCATAATTTCCTTTAACGCCTTCTGTACTTTGTATTAGCACTAAAAAATTGATTAGCGCCTTAATTATAATATGGTAGCGCTATCGTCTGTTTTGGCGCTTGGGGGGTCTGTTATTAGCACTATCATCTCAATCAGCGCTATCTGTATAGTGTCAGTTTCGGTCTGTTGTCTGCGCGCAGTGGCGCTATTGTATATCTATTTTGGCGCTATTTGGGAAAACTGACTTTGCTGTTTGTGTAGGTGCTGACAAGTGTTTGTAGGTCTTTGCCGTCAGTTTGGAGTCACTAACTAACTTTTTGCAGGGTGATTTCATTTCTGTTTTAAATACTTCAATTTGCAACTTAAAATGAACCCTTTGCATGATTAGTTAGACGAACATTTTGACTTGGTGCATCTAAAATTGAACAAAATAAACAAGTCCTTTTGTGTGAAGTGTGTGTGCCAAAACATTTACTTTGGTGTTCTAAAATTTACAATTTGTGTGCCAACAACCAAACAAATCCAAACACTTCAATTTGGGCTTTAAAAAGAACCACAACTTGCATAAATCAAAAGCATCTTGGTTAAAAAGAACAACTTGCATTTTTCATGCATCTAATCAAGAAAATCATTTTAAAAGGTGTGTGAAGTGTCTTGTGCTCTTTTTGCTTGTGGTGTGAAAGCGTATGCTCTTCCCTCGCACCGTTTTTGTGACCTTGGGAATCAAAAGCTTCTCACAAAAACTTGCATTAATCACACCCAATCTAATCCAAAGATCTAAAATTGAACCATGTTTAGTGTGATGCAATCATAGAAGATACGTATGCTCTCCCCTCGCATCTTTGTATGAACTTGGGGATCAAAAGTGTTTTCATGATTGTATTACTCTTGTAAACCTTAGAGGGCCTGCCACCCCGCTTCGAAAGGTGGGAACGACCCAAGCGGCATCAAGTTAAAGCCAAGCTCTTGCAAGCCGCTATATAAAATAAGGTGTTTGGGACGAAAGTCTCAAGTGACAAGTGTTGTTGTGTTATACCGACAGCCAACCTCCCCCAAAACCCTCCAAGGTGTAAACCTTGGAGGCTGGGAGACTCCATAACGGAGAGTAGCGCTGCCACACGTATAACCACCTGAACGGATGCCCTTACTACGAACCATCATTTAGCAAGCCAAAATCCTTCTATTTGTTGGCGCAGAAGGGAAACCTTTGAAGCAGCCCTGATTCATGCGGTTCTTAGCCGAGGTAGCAGGGATAATCTAAAGGTTTGGTGAGGGACAAACCTTATAAGAAAGCTAGATCTTGGTATGCGTGAGAAGTGTGTACAATTGTAAGGAGGAGCCAGTGCTACCAAGATCCTAGAGCTACCCGCTTTGAATAGGCGCAGCTAGGGGATTCAACAAATACTGTCACATTCTCACCTTAGGTTGTTCAAAGTGCTTGTTAAATAAAATCACACATCTTTTTTTCAAAACAAAGCAAAATCTTGATTGTTGTGTGATTATTGTGCTTGAATTATTTGCAACAACATTGCCAAGAGACAAACCACATCATTTGATCACATTCCAAACAAAGAAAAATAAAAAAATTGTCATCAAAAAGTTGTCTTTTTAGGACCTTGACAGACACTGCTTTGTTTACCGCCATCTTTGTCTGATTGTTGCGTCATTTCACCTGTGGATTGGTGCTATTCTCAGATTGACTTGTCTAAAATAGAGACCTGGTTAGTTGTCATCTACACCATCTGCTTTGCCATAATCCATATTCACATCCCAAAATTTGACAACAGTCCATCCATTTTTCTCCAAATTTTCCAAAATCATACCTTCACTTTGACCTTAGAGGATTAAATCACCATCATTGTTGGACCATTTGCTATATCAAACCCATTCAAATTCATATCCGCTCGTCTTCATTGATTTTTTGCATACCTTTTGGACCAAACCAAAATCCTTGTCATAAGAAAATCATTCCAAAAATCCCCAAAATCTCCCAAATCAAAACATCATCAAAATTTGTCATCCTGTTGAGCTAAAAATTTAATCTAGATTTCATCCTACACACATCATATCTTGCTTGGAAAGTCAATAGTCTACCTTCCAAGTGAAATCATTATCCCTCTTTGTGTAAGGTCATTAGTCTACCCCCAAAAAAAAAAAATCCCTTTTGTGCAACCACAAATCTAGGTCCTACCTAAGCTCAATTTATTGACTACCAAAATCATCCATATCACACATAAAAAATTAAACATCAAACAAAATCTCTTCAAAACAAAACGTCATCCATCACCTATCTCTTTGGTCCAAAATTTGTGCAAAATCAATATCATCCATCCACATCACCTTTAGGTTGAAACCTTTAGAAATACATATCAATCTTCCACCACATCGTCTCTTCTACTCCATCTCACTACCACATCCATCTTTGGGTCCAACATAATCAATTAGATTCTCTAAGGTCTCCATCCCCATCTCACCCTACATCTAGAAATCAACTCCATATACGTGCATGCCCATCACGAGATCACAAAGCAAAAAGAAGCAAGAAATGACAGAACATTGGCAATTTAGCATGCCTAATACCGATAGTAACAACATACCCATCAACCAATCATTCAACCAATATACTCACTCTTACATCCCCTCATATTGTCCCAACGAAAATCCCTCCCATTACTTACAACAACTACGACCATCACCGCCACCACCACAACACATCCCCATCATATCCCAAGATGATCTCGATGTCTTAACCTTCACACAAGACGTCGATAACATGGACATGCTTGACAAAGTCCTAAGATCAGATCCAAATAGATTTCTAGATCATCTTCTCAAAATTGGTGCTCAACTACCCCCCATCATGACATCATCACAATCATCCACCTCTATAATCACCCCTACCCCATCAAATAACCAAGCATCCACATCCAACATCCAACCCACTATCTCTCAAATGGCAACACCCATCATCTCTCAAATGTCAACACCTACCATATCTACCGCCAACACAACCTCTACCGCTACCACATCTACCATTTCTACAAATATCCCTAACCCCACCACTTCACAACCCATCACCACATCCACTACCACAACCACAATAAACCCTTCCATGCCACAAATTACCATGGGCATACAAGGCAACATCACGCAAGCAAGTACATCCACAAGTGTGCCTCCACCCAATTCCCACACCATTGCATATCTGCAACAGTTGTTCTCACAACCACCTTACAATACATCCAACCCATCCAACGCCCACCAATCCAATGTCAATCCATCCACTGTCACATATCCACATATCCTCATAACATCATCTACACAACATCAAAAAAACCCCCAACATCAAATCCCACCGCATCTCCAACAACTCTACGCACATCAACAACATCAGGCACATATCATCCCAAGCACCAATCCACAATACCAACATCTCAATCAAACACATCTCCAACATCAAATCCCACCCCATCTCCAACATCTCACCAACCAACAAGCGTACATACAACAACCATAGCAACCATAGGATATCACAACTATTGTACAAGGCTTAATCCAAAAGGTAGAGGACCTACAAACTGGGGGCAAACGCAAACACTATTCCTTTGAGGATACTTGCCCCTACCCATTCGATCGCACATTGTACATGCCCCCTTTCCCCAAGAACTTTGAGACACCTAAATTTGACAAATACAAGGGAAAGGGAGACCCTAGGGACCACCTTAAAGAGTTCTGCATTGCTTGTTTAGAAGTCTCTAATAACGACACCTATCTAATGAGACTATTCCCACGAAGCCTCGACGGTCAAGCCGCTGAATGGTTCACACATCTTCCCCCAGGTATTAGGATTTTCCCTGAGCTTGCGGAGAAATTTGTGAACCACTTCTCCTACAATTTTGAGCACGAAATGTCCATGACAGACCTTTACAACACCAAACAAAAGAACGGCGAAGCCTTCGCTTCCTTCTTGCAAAGGTGGAGAGGCTTAGCAAGCAAACTGCCATGGCCCATTCCTGAAAAACAACTCGTCACCATGTTCGTGGCCAACCTCAATCAGGAATTAGGGTTTCATCTACAAATACTTTGTGCATCTACCTTTGAAGAGGTCATCGACAAAGGCACCACGATCGAACGAGCCCTCATTGCCAAGGGTTGCATCAAACTGTACGACCACAAATCCAACAACAACAACTACTACTACAAATCTAATAACAACACCCCCAATACCAACAACAACAGCAACACACAATCAAATGACAAATCCTGTTATTGGGGGAAGAACAAGAACAATCTGAACGACAGCGTCACGGATGTGAAAGCTGTCCAACATATACAAAACCAAACACCTGCACATGCGTATGCAACAAATGTAAATAACCAGAGAGGCCCAACTAAACCACGTAAACCACGCAGACAATTCACACCCTTAGGGGAACCTGTCAAAGACATCCTTGATAGATGTCTCAAGCAAAATTTGATCACGCTCCCACCTGTTAGACCCCGTCAAGAGAATGAACTAAAAGTCGCGTGGTACAATGAGAACGACTACTATGAATACCACCGTGTTGTGGGTCATAAAACAACCGACTGCATGCGACTCAAACATTGCATCCAAGACCTTATCGAACAAAATCTAGTCGGTCTCGATCACAGTGCCCAACCATCACCAAACGCCAACCTAGGAGCTTACAAGGATCCCCTACCTAATCACAACAAAGCCTCCTCGTCCAACCAAGCATACAATGTCACCCCACCACCCGCGTCTTACGACTCTATCGTAGGACGTATAGAAGCATCATCCCATCACATCAACACAGTCACCATTCGGGCACAAGCACCCGATTGCGCTGTTACAACTCGCCATGGCCGTGTATCTATCCGCACAGCCCCTCCCACCGAACAAACACCTGCATCCACATCTGATCCCCTACCTCCTCGTCCAACCACACGTCCATCACCTACCCACCAGTATAACCTCCTAGAACACCTAGGAAAGACACCCGCACAAATCTCCATCCTCGAGTTGCTTCGTACATCTCCCCTTCATAAAGACGTCCTCGATAAAGCACTCTTGCAAACACAAGTCCCTGCCAACTTGAATGTAACTCAATTCCAAGCCATGGTAGGACACATTGCCGCACCCCATCATCTCACCTTCTCAGAAAGGGACCTACCCGCCTCTGATCACATACATAACGACGCCCTGCACAATGAAGTCCGCATCCACAAGCACACCATTAAAAGAGTCTTAATAGATGGTGGTTCCGGCCTCAATATATGCACTCTAAAACTTCTAAAACACTTGGGGTACTCTGATGTGGTTGTCGACACCAACGAGTGCATTACGATCAAAGGCTATGATGACACTGAACGGCTCTCTGAAGGTACTATCAAGCTTCCCATACAAGTGGGATAGAAAATATTGGAAACTAAATGTCAGGTTCTTGATCTTGAACTCCCCTACAACATCCTCCTTGGCAAACCATGGATTCATGCCATGCAAGCCGTCCCATCCACCTTTCATCAATGCATCAAATTCCCCCACAACAGCACAGAAGTCACAGTCTATGCCGACCCTCGCCCCTTCCAATACTGTAGTTTTCTGGAAGGCCACAACCAAATATTATGCCCATATAATACAGCCACCGCTAAAGCCAATCCAACAACATCAAACTCATATCTCGACCCCGCAAGCATTGCTTCCACTTCATCCCAAGCAACTCCACCACCCGAGGTCCAGATCAAGCTATCCGACATGGGATGTGGGGAATATGACCTACACGGCACCTTTTGTGTGGGCACATTACCCAATCCTAAGACATTCAGCATCCCAAGAACAGAGACAGCCAATACAGTCATTATCAAGTGCAAACCCTCGCCCATCTTCGAGAAGAGGCATCTCCTGGATAAGGATGTACTCGAAGATATCTCATCTTGGCTTTACAAAGATGAAGAGTCTGAGCAAGATGCCCCCATAATCCCCATAGAAATCTATGGAAAAGGTTCTGAAATTGTCAAAAGCATGGGCAATAAAGGACAAGGCAGTATAGGCCTTCATGAACAGGGAATCGTAGAACCACTGCAAGCAACAAAGAATCCCTATACTCAAGGGTTAGGGTATGGTCAACCACAACGCATCCTCACTACCGGTGAGTGTATCTTGACCGAGGTCGCTACGGTCTCCTTAGATGTCGACACTATTAACGAAACAGGCCTTCAAGACTCCTTTAGTGATTTCGCTGACTTCTTCGACTCATCCATTTGTACCATCTACTCCGTCACCACTCTCGCTTCATCCTCAAATGACTTGCCACTAGTTTACCCCGACCTCATTGATTGGGACCAATGGGGACCTCCTGTCATCGACATCGCACCTAACGACGAGGCCATCACCGAAATGATGGGGGTCAGAGATCACTTCCCTTTAGGAGATCATCGAGCAAGATACATAATGGAACTCAATCCGGATGCCTATTTCGGGGAGACAACCCCTGTTTCCAGTCACATAAAGAAAAAATGGATCTGATGGTGAAAACCGTTCCACGGCAGTATCAGATCCCAAAATAGTAAAAATAAAAGATGTATCTCCTGGTGAAAACTTCCATGAGGCACCAAGAGATGGAAGCATGGGCCTCCCTGAGATAGACAAAGTCTATCCAGACAGATCACCCATCTTAGTCAAACCAGCTCAGGAAATGAATATGGGGACAGAGGAAGACCTGAAAATCACATACAGAGCAGAATCCCTCAGCATACAGGAATAGGAGAACTTCTTGTCCTTCTTCACACGTAGAAATTGCAATTTTGCGTGGACCTATGCGAACATGCCAGGGCTAGATCCCGCTTTGGTGGTACATCACCTTGCAGTACGCCCGGATGCAAAACTAGTCAAACAGAAGCTCTGAAAAATGAATCCTCAGGTGGCTCTCCTCATCAAAGCAGAGCTCAAGAAATTACTAGATGTTGGGTTCATTCGCCCAATCGATTATCCTGAATGGGTTTCAAACCTTGTACTAGTTGCTAAACCAGATGGCAGAATCCGCTGTTGTACCAATTTCAGGGATCTCAACAAGGCCTGCCTAAAAGATGACTTCCCACTACCAAACATCGACATGATAGTGGATCTCATAGCAGGATATGAAATGTTATCCCTCATGGATGGTTTCTCAGGATACAACCAGATAAAAATCGCCTAAGAGGATTAGCACAAAACGGCCTTCATATGTCCATGGGGAACATATTACTAGGTGGTAATGCCATTTGGCCTGAAGAATGCAGGAGCCACCTATCAAAGAGCTATGACCATCATCTTCCATGACCTCTTCCACCATGTCATGGAAGACTATGTGGACAATTTGCTAGGGAAATCCAAGACCAGAGAAGAACATCTTGATGTGTTGGCCAAAATCTTTGATAGGTTAGAGCAGTACAACGTCCGTTTGAATCCAAAGAAATGCATCTTCGGTGTCACCTCAAGCAAACTTCTAGGATACGTAGTCTCGAGAAGAGGAATCAAAGCTGATCCTGTAAAGGTCAAGGCTATCACCGACATGCCACCTCCAAAAACACTGAAACAATTGCGAAGCCTGCAGGGAAAACTCCAGTCTATCCGTCGATTCATTACCCAACTTGTAGATAAGTGCCAACCATTCCAGCATCTACTTCGAAAAGACATAGCTTTCATCTGGAACACCCAGTGTCAGGACGCCTTTGACCGACTAAAAGAATACCTAGCTAATCCTCCTGTGCTAACTCCACCAAGGCAAGGCGAACCCCTCCTGCTTTACATCTCCGCAACAGAGACAACCATCGGAGCCTTGCTAGCACAACTCGATGAGTAGGGGAAAGAAAGAGCCATTTACTATATCAGCCTCACCTTGATCTCATATGAGCTCAATTACACACAAATTGAATGAGCATGTCTAGCCCTTGTCTTTACGTCACAAAAGTTGAGACACTACATGCTTAATCACAAGACCAAGCTCATTGCTAAGATCGACCCACTGAAGTACCTCCTAAACAGAGCTACTCTTACTAGTAGAATGGCTAAATGGGTCATGATTCTCACATAATTTGATATAGAATACAGTGAGATAAAGGCCATCAAAGGGCAAGTTATAGCAGATCAACTGGCTGAGGCACCTATTTCAGCAGACCATCCTACAATAGCGGAATTTCCTGACGAAGCTATCCTGACAATCACACTAGCCATAGACACATGGAAGATGTATTTTGATGGATCATACACCCACAGAGGCTCAGGGGCAGGCGTCCTGTTTGTTACCCCTCAAGGCGACACAATTCCTAAATCCTTCAAGATCACGTTTCCATGCACCAACAACATAGCAGAGTATGAGGCCCTCATCACAGGTCTCCGCATGGCCATCCAATGGAAAATTGAAAAGCTACTGGTGTACGGCGACTCTCAACTGGTCATCAGGCAGGTCAATAATGAATACAAAACCAAGGATGACAAGCTCCTTCCCTATAAGAAGATGGTCGATGATTTCAAAGACTACTTTGAAGACATCCATTTTGAGCAAATCCCAAGACTCAATAACAAAGCAGCAGATGCCATGGCAACTATCAGATCTCTGGTAGACATGAAGAAGGACAGCAAGAAATGTGAGTTCCTGATCGAAGAACTCCCCATCCCAGCATACGATATTCCTCAATCCGAACTAGTGTGCGAAGTTGTTGGTCCCTTGTCCCTGTGGTACCAAGAAACATATCTATACCTCCACAACAATATCCTCCCCCCTAATCTGTCCACCTCACAAAGAAAATCATTCATCTGTCGAGCCTCCCGTTTCATCCTTGTAGGTGATACATTATACTCAAGGAGTCTTGATGATACGCTTCTACGATGTTTAGACTCTAGGGAAGCCAAAGTAGCCTTGGAAGAGATACACGCAGGCATCTGTGGGGCGCATTCAAGTGGACCCACTCTTTCTAAAAAGATCCTCAGGACTGGATATTATTGGCCCACAATGGAACAAGATTCCCACAAGTTTATTAAGAAATGCCTCCAATGCCAATAGCATGGCGATCTCATCCATGCACCAACACAGGAGCTGCAACCGATCACAACACCATGGCCTTTCTCACAGTGGGGACTCAACCTCATAGGAAAAATACATCCTCCATCCTCCAATGGTCATAAGTTCATTATCACTGCTACCGAATACTTCACAAAGTGGGTGGAAACAATACCACTCACCTTCACCACAAGTATCCAAATCTCAAAATTCATCCTCCACTATATCATTTGCCGATATGGTATCCCCTATTCCATCATCACTGACAATGGAAAGCCCTTCAAAAACCAAGAAGTTCG
This sequence comes from Cunninghamia lanceolata, assembly GCA_027924645.1. Lineage (NCBI taxonomy): Eukaryota > Viridiplantae > Streptophyta > Pinopsida > Cupressales > Cupressaceae > Cunninghamia > Cunninghamia lanceolata. Next base: position 30,489,443 of record BSBN01000047.1, read on the forward strand.
CACCTTGTGCGAAAAAATCGACATTAAACACCACTTCTCCACACCATATTACCCTCAAGGAAATGGTTAAGCAGAGGCTTCTAACAAAACCATCCTCCGCATTCTCAAGAAGACAGTTAATGAAGCTAGCCGTGACTAGCACCTCCAACTCAACCCTGCCCTATGGGCCTACCACACAAGCATCCGCACTCCTACAGGAGCTACCCCATTCTCACTAGTATTCAGATCTGAAGCCATTTTACCTATAGAGGTCGAGCTCCCATCTCTCTGATTGTCCTTGCAAAACATTATTTCTGATGAGGACTACCGCGTTGCAAGGTTGCATCAACTGGAACTACTGGATGAGAAACGCCTGAATGCATTGAATCAACTACAAGCATACCAAAACTGCCTCAGAAGAAGCTACAACAAAAAGATCAGAAACCAAAAATTTGAGGTAGGTGATCTTGTCCTAATGGAAAATCAGAAGAACCTGCAAGAGCGTCTGAAGCAAGGAAAGTTTGAACCCAATTGGCTAGGACCTTATGTCGTCACTGTCGATTATGGGTCAGGAGATTATCAACTTGCAACACCTGAGGGGCAGCCTCTAGATGAGCCAATGAACATCTTGCATCTCAAGAAATTCTATGCATAACCCATCTGGTACCCCAAGTCAAAAAATTAATAAAAAATCAACAAAATCAAAAACACCAAAAAAAATCAAAAAATCAAGAAAAATCAGAGTGCAATAAAAACTTCCAATGGTGAAAATCACTTCGGTGACGCCTTGGATAAGTACCATGGTGAAAACCTATTCCAGGCGCCATGTGTAGTGGCTGGTTCTACCATCTAATAAGTCCTCTTTCTGTCACACCGCTCCATTCCTCACGCATCCCATGGCTTGGAATTCTAAAACATCAAGTCCTATAGCCCAACCCCTCCTATCCCATCCCAAGGTCAACTCATGGAACGAGGATCTTTGTAAGCTCACCTTTTATACATACAAAATCAAAAAATCCAAAAACATCGCAAAATCATAAAATACAAAAACAATAGAAAATACAGAAAACCCCAAACACATCTCATCGCAATCATCACACATCAATCTTCATCACATCACATCCCGAACCATTCCCACATCATCAAGTTTTGCTAGAACTACATATTCATTTCGCCCGCATCTTAAAAGTACCTTGATCCCGTGGACACAAGGTATGTAGGCAGTCTGGAATACGAAGGATGTTTCCAGTACTCAGGTATATAAGATGCACCCATCCAACCTGTTTGGATGGTCCCCATTCACAAAGCTTTCTGGATCTCATAAATGATACACCCGCTACGTATGCACTCCAAACAAGTCCCCCAACGCAAAAATCATCAATCAACATACCAACCATAATCCTACACATAACCAGACTATTCTTTTGCCCATCTTCCAAAAAATTCTCCAATCAACACCAACAGATCTGCGTCCTAGGATATATCTTTCCTACAATGGACAAAAATCTATCAGTTTATCATCACGTCCCTTGGCAAGAGCACACAAAGGCTATTCGTATCTTTTCGTTGGTCCTTTTGATTATTAATTTTTATCTTTTTGGCTCGCTCCAAGTCATCTCCAAAGCTACCTTGATCTCATTATATCATGGTAAGTAGCGGATAGCACCTGGAGTAGACATAGTCATTATTTTAGCATGCTGTGCTTGTGGGTTGGTTTCATTACTCCAAGAATAGTATTCATATCTTGAAGTCCAGGTCGGTTCTAGCATGATGTGTCCTATTTGCATATACAGGCATCAAAACCTTATATGCAATATTTGCCTTCATCGCTATGAGTCCCCTTCCTCGACTAGACAAGATTATACTACCTTGGGCATGCATGAAATCAACTTATTGTTTGTGGGTCTAGTCCATGCAATCGCAGGGTATACATCATCACCTAGGTCATTTCATACCTTTGTGAACTGTATCCTACATTGCTACATTAAACTAAGAAATGTTCTCAATTAATCTTTTGCAACTACTGTTACTAGCTCAAAATCATCATCCTAGTCACTCAGTCAACACTCACATCTTGGCCTAGATTTGATAATCATTTTCCCCCCATCCCCCCCACCAATCTAATCCCCTCACTAATCCCATTCCCCCACCGTATTTCCACTCAATGTATCTTGAACCGATGCAAATCTCCCCTTAATGACGTGGCATCTTATGACCTAATAATCCTCTCATCTCCCTATCGCCAACCTCTAGACGCTCCCATCCCTATCCTCTCCCCACCTAACTCCCTTTCCCACAGCCTCATCATTCAGGGTTAAACAAAGAACATCATGTGTATCAGGACTGGATCATCTCACCTATCACCTAGTTTGCATACCACCTATCACCTAAACTGCATCTAAGCATATCATTTTACATATCATTTAGGTGCATTTTAATGCATTTAATTTACATATCATTTTAGGTGCATTTTTAATCCATAATAGCATATCATTTTACATATCATTTAGGTGCATTTTAATCCATTTAATTTGCATATCATTTTAGGTTCATTTTTATCCATAATAGCATATCATTTTACATATCACTTAGGTGCATTTGAATCCATTTAATTTGCATATCATTTTAGGTTGATTTTAATCCATTTTGCATATCATTTAGGTGCATTTTAATCCATTTAATTTACATATCATTTTTAGGTTCATTTTAATCCATTTTACATATCATTTAGGCACATTTAGAATCCCTTTAAATTGCATGTTATTTAGATCCATTTATCCATTTCAATTGCATATCAAATAGATTTCACTAAACCATCTAAATTGTATGTCATTTAGACTCATTTTAAAACCATTTTTGCATATCAATTAAGCTCATTTATCCATTTAAGTTTGCATAATAATTAGGTTCATTCTAGAATCATTTAGTTGCACAATATACATCACATTTCATAAACCACTTAGTCACATTAACATCTAGCTGCATATGCATATCATCATCACATAAACATAACACATCCATAGCATATAAAATCCATAACGAAATATTGCATCCATCACATAAGCATCATCATCATAGACCATCATAATCCATAGCATCATAAACCACCAGAAAGCATCATATCACATAAAATCACCGCAAAAACAATGTACATCGCTCATATACACATCAAAAAATAAAGTGTCCTGATACAAAATGCCTCCAAGGGCTATCATGATATAACTATCACATAGAGGATCCCCTCTCTGATGGAGTGGGAGACTCTGACCCTGGTCGAGGCTGTGATCCTGTCAGCGGCTGTGGTTGCGGCGGTGGCTGTGCCTGCACTTGAGGACCCTGCTGGGGCACGTGTGAGGGAGGAGGCATTGTCTGCTGAACTGACTGAATAGATCTTGATCTATGAGATCTCGATGCCCCCGATCTACTAACCTGGTTGTAACTCGGTGCCCGCTGCGCTGCTGGCATGACTGCATAATGCAGGCCCCTATAATACTCCATCCACCTGCTGCTCTCTGTCAACTCCCCCTGTACCTGGCTCAATTGTCCCTACAGTTGATAACACTGCGACTGCGCCTGTGACAACTGTGTCTACATCACTGCCAAAACTGGGGCAAGACCACCACCTGATGCCTGTAGACTACTCAATGAAGTCTCTACTTGCTGTGCCCTAGTAAGTGTTGCATCTCGCTCCCCTGTCAGGGTGACTATGTCACCCCGAGCCTGTGCTAGCTTTGCCTCACAGCACTCCAAGGCCTCCTGCAAGCTGGCCACCTATGCCCGTAGAGTCTCCATCTCCTCCTCCTCATCTCGTCGTCGCCGATGAGGTGTCAACCTCTTAGCCTCTGCCCCCAAAGCTATCCCTAAGTTCCCTGCCTCTGCATCATGCCTGCCAACTCGTCGCGGCCCCACCTGTGCTGGAGGTAAGTCACCCTCATCTGCCCTCGGCTGTCCCCCGCGCCGCCGAGGTCCTCTAGGCTGTCGCGCTGCTCCAACCTGTACCTGTTGTGCAGGAACCTGCTGCCCCACCTGTCCCTGTCCTACTGCCGCTCTTGCCAACACATCCATCGGCTAGCCATCCCTCGCAACCAATCTCTCCTCTCCATCATCTCCCACCTCCACAAGGTAGTCCTCAATAACCTCATCTCCATCCCCATTAGGGTCATCTCCATCTCCACCTGAATCACTCCCCTCTGCCCCTGCTGCCTCCTTTGCTAGATCTGTCAACGAGTGGGCCGACGCATATGCCACCATATATTATATCCAGCCATAGTCCCTGCATCTCTAACCATGCTCCTCCAATCCCATTGTACTGGCCGAAGCGCTACAAAGTCGCTTAGAGCAACCTGTGGCTGTAGGGTTGCAGGCCAGTAGGGTCCATCTCGCGGGGTCCGAGCGTATATCGCCATCTGATGAGGGGTGTCCTGTACCAAACCAAATTGCTGCATAACCCGCGAGGGTAGGTACATCTCTATGGTATAGTCTCCTTGACCCATAAGGTATCTTTGCTGAAAAGTAAATGGAAGATGAATAACATCATCTGGCCACTCCTCTACACTGATGTATGGTCGCCAAACCATGCTAATCACGTCATCCAGCATCCTCCGCCAATATCGCACCCGACCAGTATACGTGTACTCTACATCCCGATATAAAAACACAAAGGCCTCAAACTGCTGTCGATAGTACCCACATGTCGGCTGAGTGACAGGGATGTGCTCCCAAATCTATACATGTAGCAGAGTAACTCCAGTGGATAAGGCTCTATCATGCAAATAGGCGACTGTGTGCATCTCATGGTACAACTGCGCTAGCATCACTGGCCCCCAGGCATAGACAATCCCATGCATCACCATCCCCTCTATCACCCCTCCCCAGCCAATTAGAAAATCCCTGCCTCACCTATCAGGCATCACCACGCCTCTAATCAATGCGCAAAGGAACAAGGCAAATGGATCTACACCCGCAACCAGTGTCCCCTCATAGTCCATCTCCCTCCCATCCAAAGAGAGAACAAGGTGACCCACTCCAAACACTCTGACCAGTGCACTTTGCCCTCTCTTCGTGTCATATCTAACACGTCAGCCTCAGATAGGTAGCTTGAGGATGCAATAAACATCCTCAAGTGTGATGGTAATCTCTCCTATCGACAACAGAAAGCTGCAAGTCTCAGTGCGGTATCTCTCCACCATGGCCGTCATCAAAGCTCTATGAGCTTGCAGAACTGGCATCGACGCCACCATCAGAAGCCCCAACCTCACCAGTCGAGCCCGCATAGCGTCATCAAAATCATCGAACAGTGCCATCACGGATGGCATTCGTCGCTCCCGTGACTGCAATATGAATCGCTGCATATCCTACATCCATAACTTTCTGGTTAGACATTAACCTATCTGTTTCTAAAAATTCCCCTTTTTCTTCTACTGTCTAAAGCCAACATCATTGGCACTAAAACAGACAACCCTTAGAGCCATTTTAGATAATAGCGTCAATCAATCCCCCCTTTCGCACTAAATCTAAGGATAGCGCCACTGCGCACTATCTTTGGCGTCATTTTGAAACATGGCGCCAAAACACCGTTTAGCGCCGTTCAAATGAATGGCGCCAATTAACCATTTAGCGCCATTATAGAGGATAGCGATAATCTATCCCTTGTTTGGCGTTACAAACTCCGGCCCATATTCTTCTAGGGAATCGCGCTAATCCAGATGATAGCGCTGAAATCCTTTCCAAATGGTGACAAAACTGCCCTACCCTACCCTTGCAGATGGCGCCAATCCGCCTTACCGTTGACGCTATGCGCTCCAACCCCAAATCCCAAAACCCCAAAAATGCACGTTAAACGAAAAAAAATACAAAGTCTGGGTTAGGCCCTACCTGAGGTCCAGAGTCGGGTGATCGGCCAAACTCTCAGAACCGCTGGGAGATGTGTCGAAGTCGCGGGAACTGGGGGTTACGGTCAGCCATATCTCCTTCGCTCCTTCTCTAAAGTTAAAAGTGTGCAAATGTGGCACTCTTAGGGCCCACTTTGCCTAATATAGTGGGCCATGTCATCCTTCCACCCCCTTTTTTCTTCCTCCAGGGTCCAGATCTCAGCCTTTTTTCTTCGTTTTTCTTCCTACCATCTCCTATGTCCGTCCCCTATCCAATCATTCACTTCCATCACATCCTTTCAAGAGCTCACCTGGAAATTTTTTATTTTCCTGCCAACCTCTCGAGGGGGCATCTCTTATCCATCTCATACCTACCCGACAACTGGGGCATATTTTTCTTCGACCTCCCAGGTCCGGATGCCACGTCAAAGAGGGGCAAATGTAGACACCTAAAAATGTCTTCTACCATCAAAATGACTCCCGACAACCCTAAACACACCAATTTCCCTTCTAACCAATTAATTGAATTTTTATTTAATTAATTACCCTTTTCGCTTTCCAAATCCACACCATTTTATCCCCAAAATTGAATTAATTTCATTAATTCAATAGTCCAAACCTTAGCCAATTAATTTAATAAATATGCAATATTTATTAAATCAGTTTCCCCTTTTTCACTAAATCGAATTAATTAGTTAAAACCATGTTAACTAATTAATTCAACCTATAATTAACCTGTCCCCACCCTAAACAATTAAATAGCCTTATATTTAATTGCCTACCCTAGCCTATCTCATCCTAGCCCTAGGATTAATTAAATAAAACCCCTGTCTAATTAATCCTAACCCCTTCATTTGGGTGGTCAAACCTTGTTTAACACCTTTCCCTGCAAATAAAAAATTGAATTAAATCCACATAAGTCAATTTTTTATTTAAAAATATCCCACATCACATTTATTTCTCCTTACAACCCCATACTCATTTATTTCCTCTTTTCCCCAAATGAATTTTTAATTTATTGACATTCCCCCATATGAATATTTTATTCCAGAATAATCCTTCACCCCCATGCTCATTAAATAACCCCTTTTCCCAAAATGAATAAAATAATCACTTTTATTCCTAGCCCTCCATTCATTCAAGATTGAATCTAGGCCCTCCACATCACTTTTATCCTCCACCATTGATTTTCCAAATCAATCTCCACCCTTAGATCAAAATCCCTTCCAAAAATCTATAAATAGAACCTCTCCCAAGCCATTTTCATCATCCAATTCTATGCAAAGTCATAATGCCAAAATCACTCTTGAGCTAGGATAGTGAGTTGCAACATTGTTTAGCATTTCACATCTAAATCCATTGTCTAGGGTAATCTTTGTCAAGGAGCTTGTTTTGGGTGCAAAGGCTCCTTCCTCCCTTAATGGGATTAGATTTGTATGTGAGGTATAATCTTGTGTTATTGCATTTGGTTTAGTATTTCAACCTTGTTTGCATTTCTAATCTACAATGAGTTTTTCATAAGCCATATCAGTTTGGTGTATCACCTCTTGTTTCATTTTCCAGTTTTTTTTTTCATTTTGAAGCATTCTTTTTTCCCTCTTCCTCTGCAAATCTAGTAGTTTTTAGGTGATAACCAACTAGGAGCCAGCCTTATCTAGAGATTCACTCCAAATTTTAGGTAACCCATAGCTTAGGAGTGTTTCCATGTTCCTCTAAAGTGCTAAGTTCTGCAACTTAGCTAGGGTGCAACTTTAAGAGACAACAGTTTTAATATGCGTGATTTCTTCCAGTTCTGGCCCAAATTTTCTCCAAATTGAGCCTTGATTGTGTGAGTCACCTTCACTAACTTATCATCAAATTCTCTCGACTGATTCAAGACTCCCAAACACTCCATTTTAACTCCAAATCAATTTTTCTCATCTCTCAATTAATCTCATGCTAATCCCATTCCTCCTTGAGTGATAATCTATCAAGCCCAATTCACTCCCTAATCAGGTCTGTTCACTCCTTAATCAACCCAGTTCATTGTCCAATCAAGCATGTTAACTCTTCAATTAAATGAGTTAACTCTCCAATCAATTCCACGATTTGTAAGCCCCTCTAAACTACGAATACCCCTCACTTTTCTATTATTTCTCAAGTTTGGGAATGCTCTTCTCATCTTCACAAGTTTTTTCAAGCTTCTTTGCAGGCCTTTGAGCCTCTTTGTTTATTTCTTTAATTTTTGCAAAGCTTCAAAGATTTCCCTTAGGATACAAATTCATTGTTACACACCAATTCCCAACCTTACTTTTTACTCTCCATAGTATGCTTATGCTCTTTGGAGGATTTGTGAGTCTTTTGCTTTCATAGTATAGTTGTCAAGCTTTCAAAAGCTTCAATAGCATTGTTACACTCGTTAAATTGCTTTCAAAAAAGCCAAGCCATAGTGCTTCAATAGCTTCAATATCTCTATCCATTCATCATAGCTTCAATAACTCATTCATTCAATCAATTGCTACTTCATTCCTGTCGCCAAGAGGAGTTCCCTGTTGCTGCAGAGGAAATGAGGTTGCCACAAAGGACTTTTGAGGATACGCTAGGCTCATGTGCCAAAGAGAATCTAGGTTTTTCATGTTTTCAAGTAGTTAATTAAATCACTCTTGCTCTTGGAGAAGTAATCTTTGCATTGTTATTTCCTTGATAGGATTTGTTTTGATTTGATTTGATTAGCATTGCTTAGATTAGATTTGTTGTAATTATAGATTACTTTTTAGTTCAAGTATTTCAATTCCTATATTAGATTCGAAAAGTATCTCACAAAATGGTAAAAACATAGGATTAATTGCATTTGAAAAACTCGTATTAATTGCATTCATATTTCCCTTTTTAGCTAATTAGATTACTTTTATTATTTAATTTAAAAAAGGAACCAAAAGTGTTTTGCATTCATACAAAAACACAAAAATATTAGGAAACTTAGAAAATCAAACCCTCAATCCCATCATGAGGTACACATCAAGTCAAACAAAGTTAAACCCTTGATTCCATCACAAGGTACATTTCATATTCAACATTCAAAACAAATGTTTGACTTCAAGTCAAAGTCAACAAAAGTCAAACTAGGTTAACAATTAGTCAACAAACTCTCTCCCAAGCATTTGATGTGTCTAGGGATTAGAGGAAATTGGATCAAGGCTATTCTCGAAGACATAGACAAAATCCACCCAAGACTACAACATGCACAACAAACCATAGAAGAGGGTCTTCCAACAAAGAGAAATCATACAACAACACATTCAAATGAATGAGGATAGGTCACAATGCTCTAGAGTCATCAACGAGAAAAAAAAATCTACCCACTAGGCGTTGGAACTTGAGAAATCCCAACAAGAGACATTGGATTAGTCACCCTTTAGGTCATAAAATTATCTCCACCACAACAATCCTAGAATGAGCTTGTCAAATATCAATCCATACTAGGCCCATAGATCGACCAATCATTCTTCGTGAAGTTCTACTTCCTCGCGAACAAAACTGCCCCTGGGTCTCACCTCCACTCAACTAAAATTTGCCACGAGAGCAAGAGTGACTTGGAGATCACCCGTAGCAAGGAGAGGGTTCACGTGTGATATCGAGGCTGACTCATTTGCGTTGTGCTTGAGTCACATTTCAAAGCATACAAGTCCGACCTTTTTGGGGTTGGAATAGGCTTGGATGACCAAGCCTAAGGATTGGACCTCTATGATACCTTCCAAAGATGTGTTTTTCATAGCTAATAACATTTTTAAACTTCAACATTGTCAAATTTATTCATTTTATAACAAATTTTGATGAAACCACCACCAAAATGGCAAGCTAATTCTTAGCTTTCTAACCATATAATTTTTTTAATATTTTGAATGAGTTAAGGTATTCATTTTTATTTTTTGTGAACAATGTCTTCATATTCCTCAATATTTTTTTTTTAAATAACTTTTGATCCACTTATAGAAATTAATGTTTTTTTTATATAGGATTTTTTTACATTTCATTACTTATATAATTTTTTTTTTACATTTTTGATTATTTTTGTGCAAGTTATGTCGCATGCATGCTTAGAAATGCAATTTTCAGGATGCACCCACTTTGAAAAATCACAAAAGAAATATTCAATAAAATAATATGAAAAAATACACAACTTATAGTAATCACTCTTAACTATATTTCTACCAACCAGTTTTTAAAAATAGTGATTGCAACAAAAAAAGGAGGCACACACTGGACATTATGTTATATTTTAGTGAGAAAAATAGGAACACTTTTGTGCATGCACAACATTTCACCCTCTTAATCTTAACTATTTAAAAAAAAAAAACATTGGTAGTTTAAAAACTAGATTCATAGTGCTAGAATTATTGTTCTTGTTGTATCTTCAAATTTTGAGTGGATGGATCTCAAATTACCCATCCAGATTTAGGTTTAGCTGATTTTAGGGAAAAAGTGGCCACTTTTGACCCCCTTTTGTCCCTCATTTCCATGCACTTACCTAACTAATAATATAATTGACCAGAAAACATAATTTAATGATGCAAAATATCCTTAAATAGATAACAAACAACTGTACCTGATACCCAAAAAAGCCCCATGATCAACATCAGAGATGACACTAAAGCGACGACCACTATCCACTATCAAGGTTGATGAAATAAGATCCATAAGACTCATTCTCCTACTTGACTAGCCCCACTTTGCAATATAGAAAATTGATGACGTTTGTCGTCTTTGTGACATTGAATCTCTCGTCTTGAGGGAAGCATTTGACCCATTCAACTGAGAGCCAACACATCATTCATTACTCCTTTCCCAAATCTTACTAAGGGGATGACATCTCCAAGTGTCGTTGTCGATGATTAATTCATTTGATCCATCAATGCCTTGATTAGGCAAGAAGTCTGCCACCCTGTTGCCTTCCTTATAATAGTAGGAAATTTGTATACAAAGATAATGTGTCTAAGATGTCCCATGTCTCTTTTAATATTTTGTTTATTTTTTAGTTGGGAGAATGTCTTTTGTGGGTGCTAATAATGGTTATCATTGAGTTTCCTTCTATTATTATTTTGCTTATATTATAAGTTCTAACTAGTGAAAGTTCTAGGAGTGCTTTTGCCTATATTTGTTGTTGGTACCTAGTTGTAGTTTCTTAGAGGTACCTTTTACCAAATTGCCCTAAAAATCTCTAATGACACAACCCATTCCCAATGACTCTAGATTGCCTCTGGAGGCACCATCAACATTTAGTTTGAGTTCTCTCTAGAGGTGGAGTCCATTTGATCTTAACTCTATTGACTAGAGGACAATTTAATCCCAGAATCCGACAAACAAGAGCATAACTAAATATTGTTGTTTTCAATTATCATACACATTTTTGAAGGTTGATCTAGGAGAACATGTCCCCTTGTGACATACTGACAACTCCACAAAGGCATTTATAAATATTGCTAGTCCATCAAATATCAAAAGACAAAGAAGTAGTCAAGGTTGATTAGGTGAATTTAAGAACAAAAAGTAGCAAATTATGTAGTACAAGTTCATAGGTATAAGACAAGTCTATGGTTGCAAATTAGTCTCAGATTACTAGAATTGTTCCATATAGAGTCAATAGAAAATTTTGATCCCAAAACAAATACTAATCTATTATCTACTATTCTTAATCTGAAACTTATTAAATTCATATTTATATCTGACTTGTTGCCCTTTTTGATTATTAAACTAAATACACTTATTTTCTATTTACACTCCACATTTCAATTATTAACAATATATGAATTAAACTAAACCCAAAAAAATTTGCTTTCCAACCTTAAACCCTACCTTTACATTTTAATTTTTTTTAATTAATTAAGTTATTTTCCGGCCAAAGCCAACCTCTAAATCCAATTCAGTCCCGAACTACAGAACCCTTTATGTTATTGAAATCATCGCCTTAACCCTCCCCTTTTTGAGCGGAATCATTCGTTTTCGATTTTAAACTCAGACAAATTTACTGTTTTTTAAACCTGTTCAAACAAAATTTCTCTTAACAGTTTAGAGAATTGTATCAGTTTCTATTATTTACTACACCATATATTGTCTGCTTACAACATTTTAATAAAAATAGTTGAACTGACGTAGACAAAATTCTACACAGAGAAAACGTTAAAGATGTGGAAATGCAGGTCCCTAACAAGACTTCTGCCATGGAACAGTGCCTCTCAATTAAAAAACATCCAACAAAATGCCATCCCGTGGACTGTAAATAGACCATTTTCGGTTGAAGCCGCTGATCCAGAGACTCTGGGATATGTGGGTTCGAGGCAAGTTCGCCCTACAGGTACATTTTCATCATCCAACTTTTTAAAACAATGCATTTGATTTAATATCTAAAATAGGCATATATAGGTTTTCTCCCAAGAAACTAAAAGTCTGTACCAATTCTACAACTCCAATACTGGTTAAAATCTTAACCCCGATTAGGTATTTGGATTGGCTGTGAAATTCTCATTGGCGAATATATTTGATTCAATTTCTGGAATGGGTATAAATTGGTGTCTTTCAAGATTCTAAAGGGCCTGCCTGCCCAATTCTACAACGGTAATTGTTGTTAAACCCAAACGTCAATCAGGGGTTTGAGTTCGTGGTGAAATTCTCTTTGACCAAGATATTGATTCAACTTCAGAAAATGGTATCAATCGGTTTCTTTCAAGAGACTAAAAGCCTGCATCAATTTTACAACCCTTGTTGTTATTAAACCCTAATGTCAATCACGGTTTTACTTTGTTGGTAAAATTTGCTTTGATTAAGAATTGATATATTGATTCAACTTCTGAAATGGATATATATTGGTGTCTTTCAAGAGACTAAAAGCCTGTACCAATTCTACAAACCTAGTTGTTAAACTATAACCTCGATTGGGGTTTTGGGTTGGTAGCAAAATTCACATCGGCTAATATATTGTTTCAATTCCTAGAATGGGTATTAATCTATCCTTAAAGAGATTGAAAGGCTGCACCCATTTTACAACCTTAATTTTGGTTAAACCTCTTATAACCTCGATTGGGGTTTTGGGTTGGTAGCGAAATTCACATCGGCTAATATATTGTTTCAATTCCTAGAATGGGTATTAATCTATCCTTAAAGAGATTGAAAGGCTGCACCCATTTTACAACCTTAATTTTGGTTAAACCTCTTAGAATTTAACGCTTACCTTTTGTAATAAAGTCACCATAGTGATTTAGTCGTGTGTAATAATGTTAGCTATTATTATTATTATTATTTGGAATCTTGGACAAATGTCACATTTATTTATTGTTGGTTACATCTCTCAAACTCTATATAAGGAGATGAACCTCTTTGTAATAGACATTCCAATATTTTATGATATAATATTGTGTTATTGTGTGTATACCTCATCTGTGCTTATAGCCCATTTCTTAATATGGTATCATAGAGGGATGGCCCAAGTTTAAGTTGAGTTGATTATTTATAGGGCCGTCATATTTGCTGCAAGATGCCAAGGAAGAACCATGTTGCCATTGAAGGATCTCAAGGATTTTTAATCCATCATGATAGAGATGAAGTCCCTCATGCTTGTGTCTAAACTATGAAGTGTTGTGGGTCGTGCAGAAAATTGCGAGCATTTTGTGGGTATCAGTTGCACTGCGAAGAATAACTAGTTGCAGGTTTCAATGAGGGCAAAAATATTAGGGAATTTTTTGTAGGAGTCATGGATTGAAAAATCTCAGGTTGCGTAGGTTGAATGTGATTGAAAGATGCGCTCTAGTTGCGGTTTACTAGCAAGGAAAACCCGAGTTACTGTTAAAGAAAAATGCAGGTTTCTCAGTCTAAGATTTGTAGTGCAGGATTTGCACTCACGAGGTGAAGGAGGTTGTGGTAGTTGTAGAAGGAAATCGTTGACATTTCCTTGCCAGTCGCAGAAAATCAAGGGATTTTTAATAGTCATGGCTAGGGGTTTTTGCAATTGCAAGGGCTATCTAAAGCCACGCCTAGGGCACAATTTTTTAGCACACAATTAGGGCACATGGGTAGTGCCCTAAATTTTGGGTAAAAGTTTGCATGCAATTTCTTCAAAGGTCCAAAAATTTAAAAAAAAAAGGGTTATCTTCTTGGGTATTTTTTTGGGAATGAAAATTCCATGAACAAAATATTTTGGCCTCAACTTCCACACCTAGGAAGCAAAAACCCAGATGCAACGGATGAACAAGAATTTGTGGGGAATAGTAAATAGGAATGAGAAACCACCTACAAATGCAAATAAAAATTATTGGATTGTTAGAGTAGAGATGGTAAAGCTAAAGCCATTCTTAGTCTTGCTCTCTTCAATTCTGAGTTTCATGATGTAGATCTAGAAAAATCATTCAAGGAAATCTAGGATAACTTGAATAAATTGTTTGGAGCAAAAGTAGTTAATGCAAATTTTTATCTAAAGCTTCAACTATTTAGATTCAAGATGGATGACAAAGTGAATATGTCTAGCCGTATAAGTTGAAAAGAAAAATTTGTAAGCAATATAAAACATTTCCACATAACCCCAAGAGAGAAAAATATGTAAACAAGTATTCAGAATCCACCATGCAAAAGAATAGACAAACATGCCATCAAGATGACACGATATATCCTGGAAAAATCCTCCATGAGAGGAAAAGTCAGCCTCCAAAAGCATCCGCACTCAAGGTATTATTCAGCAATAAAACCATTACAATACACTTATAGAATCTCCATGACTACTTTTGAAACATCAAGCTTCCCCAATGCATCCTCCATTTGTCCAAGCACAATGGGTAACCATGCAACCATAGATCCCATGCCACACTTCACAAATGCACTTACATGAGAGCTCAATACAACTGACAACCAACCTCAACCACTAAACATGTGCTTGTTTTTATAGATTCAAGCTCACACAAAACCACTAAGTGGTTTTATCTAAACCATGTGTCTCAAAACCACGAGAGCACAAAACCATTGACCCCACAATTAAATATTTGCCACAAATATTAAGTATTTGTTTTGTCTTCTACACATAAAATATCTAATCCAACACAACTTTACAAGTGGTCCCAAATAAATATTTAATGTGGCAAAACACATCTCTAAAGACACATCACAAATAAACATTTTTTTACATAATTAAAATATTTCTTTTCGTGCAAGGTGTACGACAATCTTTTTCCTAACATTCTTCCACTTATTGTATACATTGCATAAGGGTCAATCAATGAAATAAATCATCATAGTCTACCATGAAACCACATGAATCTTCAACATGCTTTAGTGCTCCATCAAGATACTTGCAATAACATCCAAGGTGACCACCATCTCAAGCAAGAACTCTCATCCTCCAACATACCACATATGGAAGAAAAGGAATAAACCAAAGTGAAGTTGCACCAATCCAAAGAACACAAGCATCAAATCCAAGTGACAACAAAAGGCTCCAAGCTGTTGCCATGGAGAAAACCTACATGACTAGAAATAGCAACCACAACAAATGCTAATACATCCAATCATCCATACCTCCAAGTTATCAAAAATATATCATGTTCCCTCCGCACAAAGGGCATGAATTTATTACGATTATTATTATAAGTGTTTTTAAACACTATAATGATATATTAAAAATTAAATATTAAATATTGATATTACTAATAGTAAAATATAAAGTAAATTTGTTTTCTAGCTGGTTGGCGCCCTAAGTAAATTCAATTTCAAATCAGGTAGGTGCCTTGGACCCCCCTCCATGTCAAGTTCAAGTTGTTATAAATGAGTGTCCAAATTTCATATGGAGGTATCCGATTTTGAAATTTCTTATGAACAAATACTACTCATGTTTTATCTTTCTTGAGACGAAAACCTCACAACAGTTTGCAATAGGTAGGACAAAAACCTTACTTATTGCTGTGATTTCTTGAGCAAATTCTACCCTAGGAGTTTGCAAGTGCCTTACTGGTATGATTCACGTTATTTCAGGTCCGTAATAAGCAGCTGGTGAAATTCAAACTGCAAAAAATCATTAAGGGAGTGAAGGCATATATTGATCATAAGTGAAGCGCCAGAGTTATAATTGAAAGGGACCGCGACAAAGATTACTAGTCAAGGAGGTTTACGCCACATCAACCGACTAGATCCATTTGAAGCGATTAAGGTATCAGAGACACCATTATCTGAGGGACAACAATCGGAGTTAGTGCCACATCCAACGACTGGACTTCATTCAAGGGCAAAGTCAATACTCAATTGAAGGATCCACAAATTGCATTGTTCAGGATACTTGTAGGTACTTCTACCGTCGATTCTGGACTGTGCCTATTAATAAACCAAGGAAGGAGAGGCCAATACTACGGGTCAAATGAAGTCATCATATGCTGTATGAAGCTGACAGTTGAAATCCACACTCATTGCGAGGAGGGTCGCGTTGAGCCGTTAAGGAAGACATGGTCAGTAGGAACCATAGAGCCATTGGATTTGGGGAATTTTACTAGTTGTCTAGCACCACCTTCAAGGTTCCCATAAGAAGGATATCGATCAGTGTGTTGGAGACACAAGAAATCGCTGATAACTAGCATTCATAAGTGCCAGAATATACTTAAGGATTGATTGGGCATACATCCACATGAACCCCTGTAGTAGCGTGAGGTCCCAATTCATCCACATCAATCCGATTGAGGTACAAGGTAATTATGATCCAATGACAACAGTTGAACATCCTAAGTCGAGCCCTTGCTTTAATCCAGCGATCACCTACTTCGTTAGATTTGGGCGAGTTGTGCATTCAGGAAGATCATACTGAGGAACAAAGGTCAATTTCGCCACTAGTAGAGGTCAACGGTCAGTATTGGAACAACAACAAATAGAAAATTTGTAATCAACCTGCCCCTGATTATTGGTTAGTATGTGGGAGTTGTTAAAACTGTGTTCAAACTGTTTGTAATCAGCCACCTAGTGCTATAACCTTGGCAAATAATTATGCCGAGAGGCCTTTTACAGTCACAGCGGGGTGGAGATGAGAGCACTCATTTTCTGTGTAAATGTATGGAAAAAAATAAAAAATAAAAACCAAAAAAGGAAATTGAAAAAATAAAAAAATAAAAACCAAAAAAGGTGGAGAAAATCACGAAATCTATGGAACCAAAAAAGAAATTGAAAAAAATAAAAATTAAAAACAAACTGTTGAAGGAAAAAAAAAGTGGAAACTATGAAAACTCTAAAAAACATGGAAAAAAAAGTGGAAATGGTTGAAGGAAAAAAATGGAGAAAATCATAAAATATTTCTCGGCATACTGTAGATATATTTTTTAAAATATAAATATACTAGTTAAATATCAGATCTATTCATTCAAATTGTTGTTGATGTTTCTGTTTATATTTTATTATGTTTCATTCTTAGTCAATGATCCGTGTGATTAGAACTGCTGTCAATTTGAAGTAAACTGGAACAATATATGTGTTAAAAATTATCATGGATAGTACAGTGGTATCAAAGCAGGCCGTCCTGCCAGCTTGAGGGTTTGAACTAGTTTATGCAGTTGAGTCAAAGGGATTAGATAGCTCTGGAAAGAGAAAAAGGAAGGTTAGAGGCAGAAGCACAAGAGGTTAGCAATGGAATTGGAGGCAGAGGTAAGAAGATGGTAGATCGGGAAGATGAGTGGAAAAATTTCATGCAAATACAACAACAAATGGTCTAGAGGCAGGAACAAATGGCACAGCAACAGGAACGAATGACACAAATACTCATCCAAATGTTGCAGAACATGAATAATACTAACAATTCCACCAGACCTACAGAAAATAATGGGGGAGAAGGTAGTAACTCAAATCAGAATGGGATTGGAAATCACACAAATAACAACAAGCTCCCAATTGGATTAGCACCCCGATCCTTCTAGCACACATTTTTGCCTAGAGTGGAGTTACTGCAGGAAGAGGAGGAGCCAAACCCAGTAGCAAATGACTTTAATGGCTGCATAGATGAGTACTCAAAACTTGATCCAGATGTCAGACGCCAGATCCCATTTATACAATTCCATAATGCTAGGAATGGATCAAGAGGACAACCCTCACAACAGTTCAATAGAGATATACAGCAGAGGGTGAGTTAGTTGACTCTTCCAACTTTTGAGGGTTAAGGGAAGGTCACTACATGAGCTTGGGTTCAAAAATTGGATACTTACCTCCCACTCAGCCCTATGACAGAAGATGAAGCTATCAAGTTTGCTATTCTTCATTTGGATGGTACAATGCATGAGTGGTGGCATCATGGGTTAATCACACAAGGGCATCATCATATTGTGACATATGCTGATTTCACACAGAGGCTCATAGATAGATTTAACAGGAAGGATCTAGAGATGCATTTTAGAGAGTTGACATGTTTGAGGCAGCGTGGTTAAGTAGCGGATTTTGTAGCATAATTTTAGCGGGTTTTAGTCATGGTGCCAGATGTTACAAAGAGGAGACTCATGTTTTTGTTTATTGAGGGATTATTGGAGTCACTCTGGGGATTGGTGAGAACTTTTGAGCCGATATCTTTACAAGATGCTATCTAGCGAGCTTTGAAATTGGAAGATTTAGCGACCAAGAACAAATTCTACCCTAAGAGTGCACCCACGGAGCAACATAAAAAATCTTTCCAAAAAATATCCCTTCACCAATGGCATTTCCTCTTAAGCCAAACAAGGTAGAAGAAACTAAGAATGAGCTTTGGAGGAAGAAGTTGTGTTTTTCTTGTAGAGAGCCATGAGAGCCAAGCCATAGATGCTTGGGGAAGGGGCAAATACACTACATAGAGGTTTTTCCCGAGAAGGATTTAGAGATGGAAGGAACTGAGCATGAGACAATGATTGATAAGATAGAGTCCGAAAGCAAAGAAGGAGGAGAGACCACAAAAGGCACTTTTGCTACTCTTTCCGGAGCACCCAAGTACCATGCTTTTCGAGTTCGGGGAGTCTTGCAGGGTCACAAAGTGAGTATTGATCGATAATGGGGCCATTCATAATTTCATAAATGCAGATTTGGTTTCAAGGAAAGGTCCATATAGAAGAGATTGATGGGTTTAATGTTATGCTTGCGGATGGCCATATTATTCTTTGTAGGGGGAGAATACAGCAACCTGACTTATCTTTGGGAAGGCACCAAGTTAAGGATGATTTCTACATTGTGGGAATGGGCGAAACAGATATAGTCTTGGGCGTACAATGGTTGCACTCACTTGGAGAATTTACTCAAAACTACCAAACAATGGAGTTCAAATTCAAGGCGGATGGAAAGGAGGTGATACTCCAAGGTATTTTGAATGGAGCCCCAAGCATGGTTGAAATGAAAAGAATGGAGGTGAGTGTTCGGAAAACCCAAGCCACCTAACGCATGGAGATAGTCAAGGATTCCCTCCAAGGTAAGATATTCCACTATGATAATGTTTGGTCCATTTTGAAAATGTTCACGGTGGCACACCAAAGATCGCCATCCTATGAGGTATCGGTGACACAAAACATTTGGGGGTAGAATCATCATCTTAGCATGGCTTTTTGGAATTGTGGAGACAAGAACTGAAGGCATGGATCATAATGGGTGCTGTCTTCCATCTCAGTACTTTTGCTACCTACATTCTTACCCTTCCCCAACCCTTTGGGACAGCCATAAAGGAGAAGTTGAAGGTTGCATTTTCCACCTTTAGGCTTTAAGGAGGTATTTGAGAATGATGCAAGAAGGCTTCCAGCCATCATATCCTTATTTTTGAGCAAAGAAAAGCAAAGAATTTTTCATCTGATTGTATCATCTTCGGGCAGTTTTAGACCAGCAAGTACGGAGGAGATTTCTTGGTCTAATGAGGTGAGTAGGTGGTACCATGTAAGGAGAGCACTGAGGTAAAGTTTGGGGTAATACGTGACTGCTGCAATCACTTAGCTGCACTCATACAGTCTGATGTAAACCACTTTCCGAAGGGGACAGCGTGGGGTATCACGGTCAGCAATTGTAAATCCTCAAGAGCAATGCCCAAGATCGATGAGCATCACCCCGCGATACGCTACCTTGGCATGAAGAGGGTGGTGTTCACGGAGTTGTCATTGCTTGAGGACAAGCAATATTTGGGGTGGGAGGAATTTTGTAATGTCCCCATTTTTGGAATGGTTGCCATTGAAGAGTAGAAGGGTTGGTTTTCACACTACGAGGTTCTTGGATAATAAATTGAAGGTTGGTGATGGTATTGATATGTTCCTTTCATTTAATATATCTCTCCTTCAATTGGAGCGATTCACTTTGAGGAGTTTGAGTATGAAAACTTGTTGGGTTTGCCTTGAGATAAACTTGCCTCTTGCCACCATGATGAGGTCAAAATATAATATCCTTGGTCTATTTGTGAGCGCTGGGAGGAGAAGTCATTCAATGACAATAATAATATTTAATTCTTCTTGGGTGGCGCCTAGACTGGGAAGACCTTTGAGGGCTGATATAAAAGTTATTATGACATTGCTGCTTGGGCGCTTGGGGCTGACTTGGAAGAGGGAAGAAAAGAGTTTAATTCAAATATTTAAATTGAATTATTGGTGCCTAGAAAACATCAAGTCTGGTCGGCCCTCTGTGAGGGATAAAATTATTAAAATAAGGAGATATTTCCCTAGGTCGGCCAAGAGGGAAAAGTGGGATAAGTCATGTATAAATACAAGGTCAAGTTTGGCATTCAAACACATCAATCAACATTCATTCATTCACACTTGGAGTTATCTCTTGGAGGAGGAGCTTAAGACGAAAACCTTGAGTTCCTAGGAGGAGTTAGATGAAACCCTAGCTCTTTCATTTGGAGAATTCTGTGACGGGAGTTCACTTGTGCTTCATTGGTATTTTGTGAAGAAGAGGAGCAGAATTGCAAATCAGATTGGAGATCTTTGGAGGCATTCTTTGGCGTGGATAGATCATCATTTGTTAGAAGAATTGCCCTAGATTGGAGTGCCACCTCTTGGAGGGAGATTATTTGCCTATTTGGGAGTTGTGTTGCTGATTAGGGTTTGAGAAGAGCAGAAATTATTCACAGCAGCAGAGCAGACCCGATTTGCCCTAGATTGGAGGTGATTTGCCTAGGGTTTGACCCTACTACTTGAGTGCCACCTTTGGAGAATCATTGGTTGACGTTTGTTGGCATCCCATGGCGTCATTGTCATCATCATTTGGAGTAGCGAACATCTCAGACCTGAGCGCACTGCTTTGGAGTTGATTTCCATTGCATTGGAGAGTTGAAGACCTAGGGTTTGATGCCCTAATTGGAGCAACATTCATTGGAGATCTTTTCCTATCATTTGAAGGTCAATTTTGCTAATATTTTTGTATGTACAACCCTTAGGGTTAGGGCAGAACATTTCTGGGCATGTTTGTCATGTTTGCCCTAGTTTATGGATGTATGTGAAGACTTGATATAATTCAGATTTTGTAGCAGCAGACTTCTGATTTCATTTTTAGTCATTTGTGTTGGATAAGTAAAGTGGATTTGATGTTCATTTGATGGTGAAATGCAAGTGTACTATGGTTGATCATGTTTGTGATGGAATTATGATGTTTTGAGGTGTTTTATGGGCTGCCCTAGTTGAATGTTCCAGTTTGATTTTTACTTCAGAAATTAGGGTTTGAGCAGAAAATTAATTTAGATATTTTGGAAAGTCCGTAAATCCAATATTGTCCAAAATATCCCATTCTAGGATATTACAACTGTCATGTCCCCTCCGCCCAAAGGGCATAAATTTATTACCATTATTTTTATAAAAGTGTTTTTAAACACTATAATAATGTATTAATTTTTTTTTTTTGCTTGGTAAACTGCTGACTTGGGGTCAGCTCCCTTTATATTATATCTTTAACCAAATGTAACCTAGAAAATTCAACATAAATACAATAAACTGTACAAACAGGGTTCTACCAAAATCCCTGTAAACCCTCCATCCACTACACCTTGTTGCAAACTACTGTCTATGTTCTACTAAGCTTTCTAATTGCTACCCAGGATTATAATTCATTACATTTCAACATTTAAAAAAGTGATGTAAAAACACAGTCGACTCCACCTCAGGCATTCTCGCCCGTTGCATAGTATTGTTCCAAGATATCATTCATCCAATCAAACTCCACCTCCAACCCTGCAAGCTTCTTCAGGAAGGCCAACCGTCGAGCGGCTCTGCGGCGACGACCTGCAATTTTATCTTCCCCTTCCTCCCAGACAAACGACCACCAATTCAGTGCATCTCCCGCAAAGTTGACTCTGTGAAAGTCACCAAGCAACGACACCCAAACACCATAGCGCACTACACCCACCACCTCCTTCCATCCACCTCTGAACTCCGGCTCCACGAATTCCTCCATCAACTTATGAATAGTGGATTTCTCCTCATTTAAATCTAGCATAACTGCTAAAAACATTGAGGACAAGTCTGTATTAACCCTATATCTATTACAGTTCACCATGAAAGTCTCTTCGAGAACCCATTCAACGGCGAAAAGAACTACTACACTCTTCCGTTTAAACACCATTCCCATCCTCTTATCAATTATGTTTCCCAGGAATGACATTTGTCTTTTCTTACATACTAGTCTGATGGGAGTATCCATCGCTGCCACCTTAAACCATGCAAAAGCCCGCCGTGACAACTGGAATGCCTTCCTTCTCATTTTTTTATGGTCTTTAATTCTCCTTGCACGCTTTGCTAGCCTTTGCTCCCTGAACGGAATGGACGGACTGACAATCGGGCAACTTGGCCTCATCATTATTGTTAACCTCCCACACCAGATGACTCACTGTAATGATGGCAAGATTTGCAAGTTCGTCAGCCTCCTTATTTCCTTCCCGCAAGACATGATTAAAATTACACTTTCAAATCCTTCTATTAAACATAAGGCTTCGTTTAGAAGTATTTTTAGCTTCCAGTTAGCCATAGATCTTGATTGAAGAGCATTTATAACTATCAATGAATCCCCTTCTACATCTAACTTTGTGACCCCAAGGCGACAACATAAATTAAGGCCAAGGATAAGTGCTTGGAACTCTGCTTCATTGTTGGTCCCTTGCACTAACTTTTTCGTTGCCTTCCCCAAAACATTACCGTTCCAATCTCTGACCAAACAACCAGCACCCGAGCTACCTGGGTTTCCTTTCGAAGCTCCATCAAAATTCAGCTTTATCCATCCTTCTGCCGGTCTTGTCCATTTTGTCTCCCTTCTCCTCCTTTGGATATCAACATCACTACCCCCATTAACGGGGGGGAGGGGATATTAAAAATTAAATATTAAATATGAATATTATTAATAATAAAATATAAAGTAAATTTGTTTTCCAATAGGTTGACGCCCTAAGTAAATTTAATTTCAAATCAAGTCGGTGCCTTGGACCCCCCCTCCATGTCAAGTTCAAGTTGGTATAAATGAGTGTCCAAATTTCATATGGAGGTATCCGATTTTGAAATTTCTTATGAACAAATGCTACTCGTGTTTTATCGTGCTTGAGACGAAAACCTTACAACAATTTGCAATAGGTAGGGCGAAAACCTTACGTATTGCTGTGATTTCCTGAGCAAATTCTACCCCAAGAGTTTGCAAGTGCTTTACTTGTGTGATTCATGTTATTTCAGGTCTGTAATAAGCAACTGGTGAAATTCAAATTGCGAAAATATCATTAGTGGAGCGAAGGAATATACTGATCATAAGTGAAGCACTAGATGTATAGTTGAAAGGGATTGCGGCAAAGATTACTAGTCAAGGAGGCTTGTGCCACATCAACTGACCAAATCCATTTGAGGCAATTAAGGTGTCAGAGACACCATTACCTGAGGGCTAGCAATCGAAGTTAGCGCCACATCCAACGACCAGACTTCATTCAAGGGTGAAGTCAATACTCAGTCAAAGGATTCACAAATTGCATTGTTAAGGATACATGTAGGTACTTTCACCGCCAGTTTTGGACTATGCCCATTAATAAACCAAGGAAGGAGAGGGTGATACTATGGGTCAAATTAAGCCATCATATGTTGGTTGAAGCCAACAATTGAAATCCACACAGAAGGCCATTGCGAGGAGGGTCATGCTGAGTCATTAAGGAAGACACGGTCACTAGGAAGCGTAGAGCCATCGGATTTGGGGAGTTCTACCAGTCGTCCAGCACCACGTTTAGGGTTCCCATAAAAAGGATTATCAATCAGTGTGTCGGAGACAACAAATCGCTGACAAACAACGATCTAGGGCATTCATAAGTGCCGAAATATACTCAGGGATTGATCGGGCATACATCCACATGAACCCTTGTAGTAGCGTGAGGTCCCAGTTCATCCACATCAATTTGATTGAGGTATAGGGTAATTCTGATCCAATAACAGCAGTTGAACTTCCTAAGTTGAGCCCTTGCTTTAATCCAACGATCACCTACTTCATTGGATCTGGGCGAGTTGTGCTTCAGGAAGATCACACTGAGGAACAGAGGTCAGTTTCGCCACTAGTAGAGGTCAGTATTGGAACAACAACAAATATAAAATTTGTAATCAACCTGCTGCTGATTATTGGTCAGTATATGGAAGTTGTTAAAACTGTGTTCAAATTGTTTGCAATCAGCAAGCTAGTGCTGTAACTGTTGTGACCAAATCACACATCGCCCCATTCCAGATGGGGACCCCCTAGTTCTTTATAGGATCAGTCGTTTTTAGGGTAGTTAGTCAGTCGATAAGGGTCTTGTAGAGCATCCCTTAGATCAAGTTGAAAAGGCTCTGTTTGTGAGAATGATGTTTTGAACTTAACATGCCTTAAGGAGTGAAGATTTGCAGAGAAAGTGGCCAAGTATGATTTAGGCGCTCATTGTCATTCTTAGCACCCTGAAAGTGCGCCAAAAGCTAGTTCAAGTGTCTCAAGGGGTCTAGGTGCACAATGCCACTCAAAACAACCCTCAGAGAGCGCCTTGGGAAAGGTCAGCTTGAATCCACAAAGTTTTGAAAGGGATTGACTTTGGTGAAGTTCTAATGAGCATCTATGATCCTTCAAATACAGGAAAAGTGGAGGAAGTACTCGGAAGCATCTAGGCGCATCTTACGCCTCTTTTCACCTATTCTGGCGCCCTTCATGTGAATTCTCATCCATTTTTGCGCCCTGTATTTGGATGTCACCTTAGGTGCCCTAGATGAAAGATATTGCTTTGTGAAAGGTAAGTAAAAGTATGTCTCCTAGGCGCCAATTTGTACTTGAATGATGCCTTGAAAGAAAAGATGTTTGAGATCCTCCAAAATGCGACTTAGGTGCAAATGATGTTTTGGCCTCAGTATGCTTTGAAGATGGACTTTTAGCACCTAAGGCAAAGACCCCAGGGGTAGCGCCTAGTGTTAAGAGCTTAAATGGCTAAAACTAAACTTGAATGTCAAAGGCGCTCCTTTTCACGAGAATCACCTCAAATAAGCGCCCAATGTACATCAAATTTAGGCGCTCCTTGTCACTCAAATCATCCTTAGATGAGCGCCTAAGGGTCTTAAGCATCTAGAATGTGGAATTGAAGAGTGAATTAGTCATATGGAGCAGAGAAACATGTATGTGAAAAGTGATTGAGAATCATTGGAGGTATCGGCGCATTTTCTATGCAAAACCATCAATTGGCGCCTAAGGGGAGTTAAGGGGCCTTTGATACCATCAACAAACTTATAGTTGAAAGTACCTACTTGGGGCCTTATTGGGAATTAGACTTAAGGCTAGGCGCCTATATTAGCTCAAACAACTGACAAATGGCGCCTTGATGTAAGATGAAGTTCAAAATATCATCTTGAGCTCCCAGAGAATGGTGTGGAGAGTGCATGGTGTGGAGAGTCATCAAATATGGTTTTGTGAAGGAATTTGAAGTAATGAAATGCAAATTTGAGGCCTTGATAGTTTGGGCGCACTTCTCATGTCTTATCATCATCTAAAGCGCCTTAAAGGTATGAAGGTTGAAAGTACCTCTTGTGAAAGTACCTCTTGAAACTTTTGGAATGGATGCTCCAATGTAGAAGTCTTAGAGGAAGCCAAACAAGTTTGCAATGATGAAAGATCAAGCAATAAACTAAGGCGCACTCTTCATCAATACCTACCCATTTTGGCGCCTAGATATAAAGAAGCCTTGAAAATTTTGAAAAAGGTAAATGTAGATGCTAACAAGCGTAAGGGAGATTTAGGCATTCATCATGTCAACTTGGAGGTTCTACAAGGTCATTGAGAGGTGAGTAATGAAAGAGGGCGCCATTTCACACTTAGAACATCATCAATTGGCGCTTTGGAGACTTGTTGATACTAGGCGCAATCCTTAGCTATTTTCATCAATCTTGAGCGCCTAGGGTTTAAGAGGCATGTATTAACCCATTTGAAGGAGCAAAGATTTAACAATGGAACCTTTAGAGACATTCACTTATGTTAGGCGCATTTTCATGCCTTTACTTGTCAATTTTGGCGCCTAAAGTAGTATTGAAGATTTCAAAATCACATTTACTTGACCTTGGCCGACCCCCTCAAACCTGGCCGACCAGCATTAAATGAGGTAGATTCACTATATAAGGAGCGCTCCACTTCATTCTCAACATCATTCATTCATAACTCACTCAAGGAGCGATTTTTAGGAGAAGGAGCAGCAGATTTTAAGGGCAGATCTATACTTTGAAGTCTGATTTTTTTGTCATTTCATAACTGATTTTTCCTCATTTCTACAGAAATCTGCATTTTCTAGGTCTGAAAATTGGTGTAAGGTATGTTTCAGCCACCTTTACTTCATAAATTTGCCTTTTTATTTACTTGATTTTGCAGATTTTAATAGTTTTATCATCCAAAAATCAGGTTTGTAAAGTTAAAATTCATCATTTCAAGTACCTTATAGAAATGTTGTTTTGTAGGTCAATGGGTATGACGGCAAAGGAGCGTCAAATGATGATCAAGATGGATGCCAAGTCTACCATACCCGACTCCAAGCTTGAGAATCATTGGAAGGATGTAGGAGACACCAACATGGGACACGTCAACTTGGAGGAGATGAAGGATTTCTTGCTCGCCATCACGAGGAATGAAGATATCAAGGCCATTGCAAAGAGTGGAATTGTACAAGGGGCATGTTTCCCACCTACCCTACCTAGCACTGAGTTAGTGTTAGAATGTATTCAGCACTATGACAAATAGAGAAGGCAAATTGTGGCTAAAGACGAGACTGTCTTAGCCTACTTGCAAAGAGAAGCCATTCAGGAGATCTTCAACATCCCAAATCGGAAGGCAGTGTTCATTTGTCCTACAACTGCCCAACGTACTTTTGAAGGCAATCCCAAGCACTACATGCAAGAAGTGAGGAAAAGGTGGATGATAGATTCATCAATCAAGATATACAACTCTGAAGATTCGAAGTTTCACAAGGCAGATTTCAAACAAGAGATAAGTTACTTCATTATGTTTTTGAATCGAGTAACAGGTAGGCCTCAATCATCGACTTTTGAAGGATGGATGTATACATACTTTGATCATGTGTTTACAAAGAATAAGATGGTTGATTGGGCTGGGCTTATCAACCATTGCCTTGATGAGCAGTTTGAAAATTTTGATGAGTCAAAGTCTTTCTTCATGTCTTCCTATCTTGTTTACATACTGGCAAGAAATGTGGTATATAAAGGATTGACAACTAAAGGAGAAGTAGGAGTAAAGTTTGGCCAGATCTTATCACATCAGTGCTATTCACAGCTCCATTTGAAGAATATCAACCATTATAAGAGATTCAATGATGCCTTCGCTATGTATATAGTGAGAAAGTTGCGAGGAGAGCTGCATAGAAGGTTGACAGGTGCTGCTAGGAACTTTATTGAACAATATGGAAGATACTACATTCAATATGACAAGTTCACCTATATCAAAATATAAGGCTTCACATCCTTTCCATACAGATTGCCGAGGTATCCTACTAATAGGATGGTGTTGCTGGAAGTTTCAAGACAGTTATTGGAGTTCCATAAGATGCAAAGGGCAAGAAAGAAGGCTGGAGTTCAGTTTCCTCTCAAGCTGGGGAGTTATTATTCATGTTCATCACGTCAAGCAGCTGAACATTCAGAGATTGAGCTTCAAGCATATCATTTACATCTTCATGATTCAAGGAGGGAGAACTTCGATCCACATGGAGCTATTAAGCAATCATATTCTTCCTATCAGCATGTTGAGTAGCTTGAAGATCATTGGGCGAGTGCCATTGATGATGATGATATAAGGATGCAGAAATGTTCAAGGTTAAGATGGGACTTGGTGAGAGCTACAAAAGTACTGAGGATTCCTGATCAGCTAGATGACAATAGAACTTTTTCAGGTGATGAATACAACAAGATCCGGAACCTGCCATATGACATTGACTGGACTGATAGAGAAAGAGTTTATGATGAAGAATTGATAGAACCCATCATTGCTATCACTAAGGAACATGTAAAAGAGCAAGTACAAGCATTGATAGATGAAGGAAAGAAGCTTACTTACACCAAAATGGGAGAAGTTGAACAACAAGAACAACATAGTGCACCTGGCAGGAGTTTACGAAGTAAGGATAATGAAAGAGATTCAAGTCAAGCAAAGAAAAGAAAACAACTTGAATCTACACAAGGAGAATCAAGCAAGAAGAAGAAAAGGATAAGTATTGAAACTGCTTTATCTAGACAGCCAGGAGATACTCCAATGAATCAAGATATAGTTGTACATGTTGTTGAGGATGCAATCTCGGATACTCCATTTGAAGAGGTGCCTTCAAGTCCACATGATACTGAGATCATTGATGAGGCTAATACTGAAGACAAAGATGAAGCTGAAGAAGAATCATTGGCTATGCAAGGAAGGCAAGTACAACAATCAGGGGATCTTTCATCATTGCCAGAGTGGCTACAAGATAGAATAAAAGAAAGCTATGAAGTGGAAAATTATCATTCTATTCCAGTTGAAGAGTTGCTTCTAGATATGTCTACTGAAAAATTGAGGAAAAAGGCAACTACTCTTTCAAAGATAACCAAAGATGACGCTGGTGTAAGGAAAGTACATGTAGCTGTTCCAAGACTTGAGAAGAATGTAGAAGATATTACACTTGAAGATTATGACATCAATACAATTGACTTGGGTCCGTTGACTGGAGCACAAGTAGAAGAACTTCAGGATTCAATCGATAATGCTCGAGCTATCATAAGGCAGGAAACAAAAGGTAGGATTAAGGCTGAGCAAAGATGCCTAGCATTGGAACAGTATATTCAACACTTAGTTCATCCTATCCATCAACAAGAGAGAGTTTCTACACCTCCATCTCTTCTTCCTCCAGAAACAGTTGTACATCTTGAGGGGTTGAGGTCTTCATCTCACAGATTGAAAGATTGGATGAAAAGGTCAAAGGAAGCAACATATAGACACCTGGAAGATATTATGCAAGTGTATGAGAAGATTGCTGATCTCAAGGAAAGGGTGCTTGCATTGTTGACAGCTTGTGCTGAGTTCAAGGTTATCAAAGAACAAAACATGTCACATTTGAAGAGCTTGATGGAGATTTCAGTTGATGAGTTAATACATGCTGAAGTGATTGAAGAAGGCATAACATATGATTTCTCTTCTTGGTACTATTGCTTTCGCAATAAGGGGCAGCTACTTGATAAGGTTGAAACAGATATGTCAAGAGTAAGGAGTGTACTTCAAAGAATTCAAGATGAAATACATGCATCCTTGATGAAAATATGCAATCTATTTGGAGAGATGACTCTTGATAATATGAAAGAACAAATCCAAGCTTTCTACTTTCAAGAAGATGATGTTTCTGATGAGAAGCTTGATAGTAACAAAGCTAGGATGACCGATTGGGAGAAGACACTTGGCCTTTATGCAGATGATGTGCTTGAAGTTGAAGGAACCGCTAGGAATACGCCAAGTGTACCTTTTGATGATGTCAAGCAAATAGTGTCCAGATTCATTGAATTCCATAATAGCAGTGATGGTTATTCACATGGAGAGTCCTCATAGGCTATTGATTTGTCATTCTTATCTTCTTGGGAAACGTGCCTTTGTTCCCTCTCATATACTAAAAATAGGAGTTTGTTATAACTACTTGTGATGTGGCATGATCTGGTCCATTGGCTTTGCCAATCGATCTTGACCCTTCATATATTCTTGAGGTCTATATAAGGGCTCCTTTTGCTCTCATTTGTAAGATTGAAGACTCTGAAAATTGTTGCAAGAGCTCTCTGAAATAATATAAGACTCATTGTTTGGTGATTCTATATATGTTTCTAAGTGTTGCATGGTATCCGATTCCTTCAAGCGAATGTTAAGTTAGATTAAGTTTTCTTTCAAGTATTATGTTAGTTGGTGGAAGGTTTTATTATTGTTTGTGGTGAAATCTTTATGTTCACACCATTTGTAGTTTGTGGCTTGCAAATTGCAGTGTATGGTTGGCCTGAACAAATTGAGCTTAACTTTGATCTTTATGTTTGTTGAATTCTCATAAGCATAAGTGATTTGAATATATTGTATAACCCTAGAAGATAGCATCAACCTTGTGTAGTTGTTTAATCTGGCAAAGCAAGAGTTGGTTTGATTTTACCTGAGCAGTAATCATCCCTTACATCTAGGATTAGATTAGTTTCACTGAACCCTTCATCTTTTGTCTTTTCTTTTTCCATTTTGTTAGAATTTAGGATCAAGTACTTCATTGCTATATCATATGTCATAAGTTGTAGTACTTAGATACTCTAAGTGTTTGCCTCTTTCATTGAAACAACGAGTTGTTGGAACAATTGTGTAAGTCCCTTTGTGCTTATCAGCAAAATCATACTAAGTCATTGAACTATCCATCACGAATCATAAGAAAAGGAACCTTGGAGTCATCTCGTTTGATCACTTTGTTTAGCATTCGAGAGGCTTTATTCAAGAGAGAGTTGGATACTCCGTATTTTACTCTATTGTTGACTTGTCGAAAAACAATCATCAACAGTAACCTTGGCAAATAGTTAAATACCAGATCTATTCATTTAAGTTGCTGTTGATGTTTCTGTTTATATGTTATTACATTTCATTCTTAGTCAATGATTTATGTGATTAGAATTGCTGTCAATTTGAAGTAAAACTGGAGCAATATTTGTATTAAAAATTATCAGGGATAGTACAAAATATCAGTAAAACTCATGCCAATAACATATCCAACCCAAAAACCGCAATCACAACCTCCCTGTATGAACTTTGTTAATGAAGAACATACTTATGTAGGAACTCTCCCTGCATGGGTAATGTTAAATCTGAAAATTAATCAAGGCATACCAAGTCTACCAATCAAGATTCATACCAAGGTGTGGCTAATAATCAAAATAATGTAATAACTAAGAACAATCACAATGATCTACACATGCAATAAAAACCACTACAGACTCCCTCACAACTAGTCACCATAACTCTCCCAAGTTTTCCACATCCAAAGCATATGAACATGAAGCCCTAGGAAGTAGCCATAGAACAAATGGAGAAGACCTGCAAATTATATCACATAACATGTCCTGCCAACACCTCAAAGTGCTAAGCTGTGTCAGGGTATACCTCCTTCACAACCCCCACTGAAAATCCTTAACAACACCCAACTGTTCAATCTCATAGGTCAAACAAAACATATGTATCTCATATAACCAACATGGATGTAAGCCTCTCTAAAACCAAGGAAGATCAAACTCAAATCCATTCCGTAACTAGGAACAAGTCTAATAACATCTTCTAAAATTCTCATAAATGACATCATAAATCAAACTCATATACAAGGAGATAAACATGCCAAACACTCCTCAAATGAACTCTCTAGAACTAACAATCATAGCTCAAGATTTATCTCCTTGAGAAGACAAATCATAAAACAAAATGCATCTGAAAACAAAGTGGGCAATACCTATCAGATGATTCTCCACCAAGTAGACCAAGAGTGGGGAATGAGTTTACTCTTCCAGGATACACTAAGCCACCATGTGTAATATACACCCTATATTTTTTTTTTGGAAATAAATGGAACATAACAGCTCATATAGAGAACACAGAAAACACATAGATTCAACACAACAATGAGGTCATGCTTGCTGCCATTTCATTATTTGCATACCAAAGGACTGAATACATTGAAAAGAGGCCAAATAACAAATACCCAAATGATCAAATCAATAATAAATCACAATGCAAGCATACCCATAATGGCTGTAATGCTACAGGCCTGCTAATGTGACTGAAACAGCAACTGGGTCTTCAAAAATGTCGATAAAACTCCCTAAACATTAGCTGTTCCACTCCATAGAAGGTTTATTGGTGTTCTAAACTCCATGGCGCCATCCAATAAGCTCTAACAACTGTTGAAACATAGGCGACTCAGCCCAGAAGTGTCCACGCCCTCTTCCTGTAGGTGTACTGCTTGTTACAGATTGCAAACAATGTACAATAAATATTAAACTACCTACAAACCTCTAAAAACTCTTCAACACCAACTGAGGGTCCAAACACAACAATATGAAATAGGTTCTTGCTCTGAAAATCTCCACGTTGAGCCTGGAAATACGGGTACAGCCCTCTATGAGATGATACGACCAGCCATGCTTAAAACAACTCCAACAATCTCTGTCAAAATTGCATTAAAACCCACTAGTTCTCTCCAAAATCTTTAATTCATAGAATCATCAAAAGATTTGGCAATCTAACCCTTCCTGCAAATTGTCAAAATCCTAGCAATGAAGCTCCTGTGTAGTTCCTATATGAAGCCACCTGCAAATCAACCAGGGAGGATCTTTCACCATCGCAATTGATGTCCTTCATGAGGGTTTCCGTCCTCACAAAGCCCTTGGATGAACACCATTCAAACCAGCAATAACCTATTTTCCAATTCTTCAACATATCTTGCAAATGAGCTCAAAAAAGCTTTTATATTTCCCCAAAAACCCCACGCTTACCTTGGGAAAATAAAACATTTACTTTAAAATCCCTTATATCTCCCATTTGGATGCCCACTAGAAAAATATAAACTTTTACTCTTGATTTAACTCTATAATCACTTGGGCGACCACATAATATGAAGTCACCTTTTAAATATTTTAATAAACACTAAGTTAAATATTTAATTTAACTTAATATGAAAAATAACCCCTACCTTGCGGAAAGCACCATAAAGACATCGGATGCTAGAACTGAGTGTGACAAGCCGAAGCTAACGCCAAGAGACAATGTCGGTGCCGAAACGGTGACTTACTATAAATAGCCATGTGCTCCAAGAAATGTGGAGCGCGGATCGGGTGTTCGAAAATGCATCTGAAAGTGTCACCGCGATTCTCTCAATAAATTGAGCTTAATGTTGCAAAGAGGAAGTCTACAATAGCCGTGTTGACCTGTCTCCAAGGACTATGGAGTTCCCTAACCAACCTCATTACCCTACAGGAACCCGAGGAATAGGCTAATGGCCACCAAGATGACTAGGCTAGAGAAGGGGACATTACACCATGACTCTCCAAGAACAATCTTCTCTATAGGTCCATCATGGACTCACATCCATATCCAGGTGAAGGCTCCTCGGTCTTCTTGCTGAAACCTCCAAAGAGTAATCGTCTCAACAAATGTCTAAACCCAAGAGAACTCCAGCCTCACCCCAATGTCCAAGTATCCATGAGCACCTCTAACCAATCAATCCATGCTAAAATCCAAATGCAACCTCACTCTGTCATGAAGCTCCCAAGCACATGACCAATATACTCAATACCAAGAGAACTAACCAGATCACCATCAAAGCTCCAATTGTAGAATTGGGAATTCCACATGACATTGTGATGTAACATATTTTCCTAGAAGATCATATGCTCCATTGAACATATCCTGCTCCTTTGAGCATTTGTATCTTGCCAAAACTCTAACGCGCAATCAAGAGTCCACCATGGTACAACACCAGACATCCTCTAAACTAAGGATCCCCTGTCAAAACCGACAAGTTATAAACTGACACCTCACTAAAGACTCCAAGAGTCCTCCATGGTAAACCAAGATGTCAACATCTTCAAATCACATGAAGATAACCATCTTCTATCAATAGAACTCAAAATGTCAAAGAACTCTCCTTGCATACCAGAATTATAATCCAAGAGGTTTTCCATGACATCGACAACCACTGCAGAAGATCATCCATCACCAAGTGATGAATTCACATCACTACCAAAGCTCCCACTAAATCGTGATACCGAGCTATCCATGGCATTGTGATAACCATCTCCTAAATGAAAATTGCCCATGGTCCACATTCAATTGCAATACCAGCAGCTCTAGAGAATAAAGTAGAACCAAGATCTCCAAGGCAAGAAGATAAACCGCCAAACCATCACTGTCAAAAGATCCCATTGAATTGTGTAACCAAGCTGTCCATGACATTGTGATAAACAACCATGCTACTAGTCCCAATAACCGACTATCTAGGCACTCTAATCATCCATCCTCTCATCCCAATGCACAAATGACCACAAACAAGGCCAATTGATCGAATTTGCATCAACAGTGAAAAAACCTGTGGATATAGATAGTCCACATCCGAGTCATTATTGCAACCAATGGGTGATGTCAACCCACTAAACTGCATAACTTGTAGATCCCAAACCAATGCAACATACAAACTCACTATCACACCAGTAACTTGCAAATTGAGATAACAAAGATGATAACCTGTAGACCTTTCATAACTCAAACACCAAATCATTTACAGATTCGATTTGCCACATAAATCCACAAATGATTAACCATAGTCAAGGAACCAAACAAGCATCTAGGAGATAAGAACAACCTCCTAACACTGAACCACACCACCACCTATAATTATAAATCAATTCAATATCACAACCCAATCTTGTCAACCACATACATGACCATGTTGTGTCAATGCTCAAATGTACATGAATATTCATGACACCATAATCATCACCATTGTTGTACATGTACCCAACTCTTACTAAACCGAGACTTGTATTCTCACACGCATATCAACCATGTCCTCAAACAAGAAGACAACTTGCGTACGTGTCTCCATCAACATCCACACTCTAAAAATACTTGTAAACCTGTATTAGGGAGCACCAAATCTGATAACCCATTGTATCATCATATTGGTCTCATAAAAACATGAACTCCCACAAGTTTTCGCCCACAAATTTGTCCGAATACTCACAAAATTACACCCGAATCTCAGGATCCTACAAGTGCTCAAATGAGTACAAACCTCTCTCTACTCATCCAATTGAAAAACCACCTGATCCACTTGTATTATGCTGCAGATACTTTGTCCCTTGTTCGAAATAAAAAATCCGATTCTATATGTTTAAAATATCACATGTTAACCATTATGGAGCAATACTAGCTTTAGGCACCAAATTCTGACACAAACAACAAAATTTGATGACCAAACCTATACCATTGTGTAGTGCTCGGAGTGAGCTTTCCGATGTCTATAAGAAGTTGAAAATCTAATACCATGGGTGAAAGTTATGACCTTTGGAAAACATATGCTCTATTATGGCATCAATGTACAATTAGTGGCTACTAGGCGGTTGACGGGTTGTAGGTGTTTGGCGGCGGTGGTGCGTTGGTGATTCTGGGTAGTGGCATGTTGGCAGCACGGCCACCTCGTAGCCTTGAGGTTTTAGCCCTTGTGTGTTGGGCATGACTGCCTGTTGGGCCCCCCAATACCTAGGTGTTGGTTGCCACGAGACTTGGGGCTAACCCCCCTTCCAAATTCAAACTCTTTGCCGACCTCCCCATGACGTCACACCTAGCTATCAATTTCTTTTTAATAATGTTTCCGCATTCTGTCCTGTACTGTGGCCCAAGTGATGTAAATCTATGGAGGAATATTCTTAGAATCTACCAGTGACTGTACCTCTAACATTGCAACTATGCATTCTGTACGACATATGGATTCGTACAACTATACAAACTATATGATTAACTTTGCTCAAATATTCCCCCATGGCCTTAAAAATGGTCAAATATTTTTGCCTTCAAACCCTATCATGTTTTATGTCGAACCATACGTTCTTGGGCCTTTTGAACTCAATGGTGAGGTCTATTTTTGTCCATGAGGTCTTCAACAAAAACTCACCCCCAAAACCTTCATAGAAAGAGCCCAAATAGAAAACCCATTTGCCAAATCTCCAT
Source organism: Cunninghamia lanceolata (assembly GCA_027924645.1). Classification (NCBI taxonomy): domain Eukaryota; kingdom Viridiplantae; phylum Streptophyta; class Pinopsida; order Cupressales; family Cupressaceae; genus Cunninghamia; species Cunninghamia lanceolata. The sequence goes on from BSBN01000047.1 coordinate 30,525,472, forward strand.
CAAACTCCATATCTGCAATAACCCAAGTCTGCAAACACATCCATGACTTTCAAAATGCTTTTATTTTTTTCCTGCAAGACCATGGATTCAACTATGCACAAGAATCTATTTCTACCAAGGGTTACAAACACCTAGGAGATGTCTTCCCACAACTTGATGATAGGCTCTGATACCACTCGAAAGGAAAAATTGTAGCAACATAAAACATTTTCACATAACCTCAAGAGAGAAAAATATGAAAACAAGTATTCAGAACTCACCATGTAAAAGAATAGACAAACATGCCATCAAGATGACACAAGATATACGTTGGGAAAACCCTCCATGAGGGAAAAACCCAGCGTACAAAAGCATCCACAGTATGTATTATTCAACAATGAAGCCATTACAATACACTTATAGAGTCTCCATGAATGCTTCTAAAACATGAAGCTCCTCTGCATCCTATGTGTGTCCAAGCATAATGGTTAACCATGCAACCACACATCCCATGTGATGCTTTACATATGTACCTATAGGAGAGCTCAATACAACTGACAACCAACCTAAACCATTAAACATGTGCTTGCTTTTATAGATTCAAGTTCACACAAAACCACTAAGTGGTATTAGCTAAACCATGTGTCTCAAAACCACGAGAGCACAAAACTATTGACCCCACAATTAAATATTTGTCCTATGTCTCCCACACATAAAATATCTAACCAATGCCCTTGACAACTTTACAAGTGGTCCCAAATAAATATTTAATGTAGCTAAACACATCTCTAAAGATGCACCACAAATAAATATTTATTTTACATAATTAATTTTTTTTCTTTTCTTGTGTAAGGTGTACAACACCCTTTTTCTTAACATAAGCAAATTGAGATCTCTCATTAGATAGTTAGTAGAAGTCAATCAATGCTACGGTAGATGGTGAGGATGCCAAAGCGATTTTGTTAAACAATTTACCTTCTAAATACAACAATGTCATGTTTATTCTTAGTCTTAGTCAGGTACCTTTTCAAACTTTGGAAGATATGATTCCAACTCTCTTAGTTGAAGAAAAGAGAACAACTACGGGTGATACAAAAGGTGATCTGCAACATGGGAGTGCATTATACTCAAGAACCAGTCATAGAAGGTCAGAAAAAGACAAAGGGGAGACTGAGTGTTACTACTACAAGAAAATAGGTCACACAGTTTGGAATTGTAGAGTTTGAGCCTATAATGTACTCAAGGGAAAGCTTAAAGACAAACCAAATGTAGCTAATATAGCCATTGTTGAAGATCCACCAGATGCCAATGGTGAAGAATTGATCGATGAAGAATACGTATTTTAAGAAACCCACACTTTAAAATAGGGAGAGATCTAGTGTAGATGAATCTCAACATAGATGGCTGTCCAATTAGTTTGGGAACCTTATGACGGTCATGAGACAACTTGATGAAACATTTTAGATGTAGCTCAACATTGATGCTTGTCCAATAATTTGGGAGATTCGTAATTCGGGAGTTTGGGGAGGTAGAATTCGAGAACTTAGGAATTCAGCTCGGGAGCTACATCTTTATGAGGGTTATGAGGCAACTTGATGGAGTTCTACCTAGACCAAGAATTGTTATCAAAGAAAAGCTTTTGAAGATTATGTGATTCTGTTTTTATTTTCTGTCATTGTGTTTTGTCTTCTATTAGTATGTTTTGCTTTTAGTACAGTAAGCCTTAAGAGGGGGTCTTTGAATATAAGGCTTACCTTTTTTAATAAAGTTACCATAGTGACCTAGTGGTGTGTAATAATGTTAGCTATTATTAGTGTTTAGTGTTCAGAATCTTGGACAAGTGTCACGTTTATTTATTGTTTGTTACATCTCTCAAACTCTATATAAGGAGATGAAGATGAACCTCTTTGTAATAGACATTCCAATATTATATAATATAATAGTGTTATCGTTTGTATACCTTGTTTGTGCTTATAGCTCATTTCTTAATAAATCCGTAACATCAATTGGTTTTTGGGTTGGTGGTAAAATTCCCTTTGGCTAATATTAATTCAATTTCTGAAATGGGTGTTGTTGTGACCAAATCACACATCGCCCCATTGCAAATGGGGACCCCCTTTTTTTTGAATTCCAGTGCTTTGCTAAGTCCAGGATGATGTCCTTTGCATGATGAAGTCAGTAGTGTTTGAGTCTTAGAGCCCCTTGATGACTTGATCCTGATGTTTGAGACCCTGAAAATGACTAAGTCTGGTATCCTGATCCTGAAGATCCTGAAAATTGGCTAAGTCTGAAATCTGGTGGATCCTCAAAAATCTAGAATCTGCATCTCAAATCTGGTGAATCTGAGACCTATCTCAAACATCCTGAAAGGTATATTGAAAAATATTTAAAGTATAAGTTTCTTATACTTAAATATATTTTTCAATATACCTTACCTTGGCGACTTGCATTTTTTGGGCGCGAATTTCCTCTAGTACTTGGGTGCATTTTCCCACCTCCGCCAACCCAAATTAGCGCCCAAGGTTGAAGGAATGAGTTTTGGCGCCATTTCTTGTTACTCCTGCCAGTTTTAGGTGCCTTGATGTGAAGTAAGATTTGAACTAATGATAGATTGCGCCTTAAGAGTTTTTAAAGGTTGATTTGGAGCGCCCTAAGTCAGGAAGATCATCACTTGGCGCCTAGTGTTTAAGAGCCTCTTAGAGAGCGCCTTGATGATGTCAAGATTGATAGGCGCCTAGATTTGGGAGAAGACACAGGTAGAGACCCTCATATTGCGCCTTAGGTTGAAGATGAAGAGTTTGGGCGCCCTCTATGAAATTCCTCACCAACTATTAGCGCCTATTATGGAGAACCCTCTGGAGGTGGGAGATGTTTAGATTTGCAAATCGCCTCACTTGAGTTTTAGGCGCCCTTCAACACTCAAAATGGCGCCTAAAACTTGGAGTAAGTATTCTTAACCCAATGAGCGCCTAACCTCAAGGAGTAATTCATCAAGTGATTTGAAGGTGATGTGCCCAAGGTGTAAGTAAATCAAATCAACCTAAAAATGGCGCCCAGTGAGAGGAGTCTTCTGGAAGTGGAAACTTGAAGGTTGTTGCAAAGGCGCCCTTACTCATTCTCCCAATCTCAAGTGGGCGCCTTGTAAAAGAAGGCTTGGGATCTTGAAAATATGCTAAGTCAAATGGGCGCCTAAGGAAGAATGGTTGTCTGGACCCCATCAGTGAATTTGAGCACCTTAGGAAGAAAGAGTATGAAATCCCTGATGTATGTTTGAGAAGATCTTGAAAATGACTAAGTCTGATAGCCTGATATCCTGAAACACTGAAAATTTGACTAAGTCTGAAATCTGGTGGATCCTCCAAATTCTATAATCTGCATCTCAAATCCGGTGGATCTGAGACCTATCTCAAACATCCTGAAAGGTATATTGAAAAATATTTAAAGTATAAGAAATTCATTCTTATACTTAAATATATTTTTCAATATACCTTACCTTCAGTATTGTCAGTTCTGGGCGCGAAATTGCTCCAAGGTCACCTCAAAATTCCGCCTAAGTTTAGGCGCCCATTGCATGTTCAGAGGATCATAAGAGTTGCGCCTTCAGTTGAGGTCCATGAGTTTAGGCGCCAATGCCTTGTTGTTATTGTCTTAGGCGCCCTTCAACACTCAAAATGATAGAAAACAATCCAAGTTAGCGCCTAGATCAAAAAGGTAGTTTGAGCGCCTTGATGGAGGTTGTCCATCCAGATGAGCGCCTTGATATGAATTGTTAGCATTCTGCGCCTTGGATGGTTGAGGCTAGTAGAGGTTAGGCGCAAATGGTCTATTTTGGCACCTAGAGGTGAAAGTCAAAAGATCACACATTAAGCGCCTAGAGTCAGATGGCTTGGAGGAGTCAATTGGCGCTTAAGCATTAGAAATTATCAAGAACAAGCGCCTAAAGATCATAAGGAGTAAACATAGAGTAAAGTTGATCAAGTTTGGGTAATTGGAAGTGAGATAGGTGTTAAGTATGTTTTGGCGCCTTTTGCCTCCAAAACCACCTTAAACTGACGCCTAGGGACCATGAGGAGAATCAATATGTGCCTTGAGTAAGTGTGAATCGCCTCAAAGGATGATTGAGCGCCTAGTGGGATCTTTGGGGTGGTGGAAAAGTGAATGAAGTAATAAACATCAAAGCTCTTCAATGACATCGCCTTAATTAAGAAGTCTACCTAGCCTTGAATACAATGCAAAGGATTCCCATTTGAGCGCCTTGAAAAATTGCATCAAAACCTCTTATTTTGGCGCCTAAAGGGATAGGAGTCATCCCACAACCTTCACAATTGTCTAGAGCATGAAAAAATGCCAAAGATGAAGCTATTAGTCCTAGGCGCACTTTCACTTATCTACCAACCTAGATGGGCGCCTAAGGAAGAAATTGTGTTGAAAGATACCTTTTGGGTGAACCTTATAAAGGTTGTCTTCTTTAAAAGCATTACAATTGCTAGAAATCATTTAAAGTTATGAATGTGGGACTAAATTGATGTTAGGCGCACTTTGTTCCTATTTTTACCTATATTTGCGCCTAAGCTTGAAAAGGATTATTACATGTTTAAGGTTATTCCTATCTTATGAAGTGATTGATATACTGTTTATCTTGTCTTGTAGGATCATCAATCAAGGCTAAGGAGTTATCCAAGGAATCACCTTCAAGCGAGGAGTAAGGAGCATCATGCTAGCCGCCTTTGAAGATCATCAAGTTGCATCATTGAAGGAACGGGTGTTGATGAAGTCAAGGAGTCTCAAGGACAAGTAACTAAGTAACCTTCAAGTTGCAGAGGAAACACCTTTCTAAAAGGTCACATCAAGTCCAACATGTTGATACTCTTCATCACTGACATCATGTTGGATTAAATTAAGTTCAAGGCATCTATCCATTCAAGCTTTCCGAGGAATATCTTGCAAGTACACTTCATCTCCATCCTATCATCAAGTAAGGCACTTCTTCCAAGCTTCAAGTCAAGATCTCTCAATCTTCAAGCTTCAAAGTCTACGTCCAAAGAAGGTGTTATTGTCTACATTCCAAAGGGGGCTACTCCAAAGATCATCATGAAGGATTACTTCATCTTCAAGTTGCCTCATGATTGAAGGACATTCATCCATCATACTTCAAGTTCCGTTCAACCTTCAAGTCCAAGAGAGAGTCTTCTACTCCATGTCATGAAGGAAGCATCATCATCTACTCTATTACTCACTCTACATCAAGAGCATCATCAAAGAAGATTCACATCAACCTGCTTACAAGAAGAAGAAAAAATCATGAAGTTAATCAAGTGAAGCAACAAGTATCATACATCCAGTCTACAAGAAGAATAAACAAGGCAAAGATCTACAAGTTGTATTCCTAAACATACAAGTTCAAACAATCACATTGAATACATCACATAAAGATAATACAATTTTCAAAGTATGCTGAGTTGGCATCTATGTGGTGAGTACACATCATTTAATTTTGATTAGCCACATTATTTAATGCATTAAATGTATCATTTAATGAAAGAAGCCAAAGGGATTCCTATGTGGAAGAATATTTTAAATGCTTTTGCCTTACCTTATCACATTGGAAAATGTGCCTTCATTGCCTCTCTCTTTTGTGCTAAAAATAGCAGTTTGTTGTAACTACCTGTGAGGTGGCACGATCTAGACCCTTGGCTATTGAATTAATCTTAGCCATTCAATGTATTCTGGAGCACTATATAAAGGCCTTGTTGCCTCATTTGTAATTCAGTAGATCAGTAGCTAAGTGGTAGGAGAAATTAGAGTAGAATAGGAGAGACTCTCAAAATTCTCCGAGAGGGCTGGAGATTGTTGTAAATATTTTCAAGATTAATGCAAAGAACATTGGAGTTCGCTTGGTGTTTAAGTGTTGTCTTGCAAAATAACATGGTTTCTTGTACTTCAATGGAATGGAGAGATGTTTCAAGTGAAGTAGATTAGAAGTTCTTTGTTGGAATGTTTGTTGTACTGAAATATTTCTAGCCAATTTTTTTGTTTTTTCAAATTACAAATTACAAACCAATGCACCCGTTAAGGTTAGCAGCTAAACCAAAACGTTGCTGAAGCAACTCTAACCAGAATGTACACCAGGATCCCGATGTGGGCAAGGTGTGAGCATTGGTCAGAGGATCTTAATCAAAATGCTTATGCAATAACTCTAACCAAGAATGGCGCTAATGATGGCGAGCATATGGTCAGAGGGTCTTCTACACTAAGTACTGAAAGAGAACTCGACACCAAGTATGTGCTACCCAATCCAATATGGAGTTGAGGCGACCATATGGCGGAGTATTACAAATTACAATGCTTGAAAGAAATAATTGTAATGCTGAAAGTACTCAACACCCAGAATGTGCTTTCTATCCCGGAATGGGAAAGTAGCTACCATAGGGTGGAGGTAAAGTAAATACAAAAGAAAATATTGGAAGTAGAGTTGAGCATTACAAATCAGAATTGAACAAGATTGAGAATTACTGCCAGTACTACTGCCAGTTTACAAAATGAAGCTCATTCGCCTTTAAATTAAAACCAGCAACCCATGAATTTACTCATATGCTCATATCTCCCTCATAACTCATCCAACTGACTTGAAACAAAATGCAATATTCCCTAAGAATGATGATGCTTAGGATAGAACACTGAAAACAGATCAAAATGCCATGTATTATTTATGCACAGATTCCAATGCACCAGCAGATGGTACAGCCTTCAAGAAAGGGTGATCTGCCTTTAAAAAATCACAGCTATCTCAAAAAAATCTGCAAACTGGAGGAAAGTGATGCCTTGACCAGACAAGGAGAATAAGAGAATATCCAGAACAATATTTTTGTTGTTTTTTGACTTATGAATAAAACACAAATCTGCTGTAGCTAAAAATGCAATGCTGGAAAAAACTCTAATATGCAAAACTGAACTAAAGCCAAAAGCTGATTACAATGCACAAATCCCAATGTAAACTCACAAACTAGACTATTTCACCACTAGTCGCTATCTTTCAAGCGAGAAGCAATGCCAAGCTAGGAGGCATACATTCCTCGAAGCAATCCCAAGGCCAATCCGGCAGCATAACATTATCAAGATTTTGGATGCCGAAATGAGAGCACTCTTCCTCCTTTTATACTTTTCCAATTGGGAGTCTCTAAAATCCTCTTGCATATGGGATAAAACATGAGAGGGAAAATAATATAATCCTCTTTTTCAACCTCACCCTTAAAGTCCCCTCTTTTAAAACAACATTAATATTAAATAATAATGTTTAATTTACAGACTTTAAAACGGAGGCCAAGATGAAGTCGGAATTCAATGATCTATAGCTCGTTGGAAAGGTCTTGACAAGACGAATCCAACCCCACTCTCAAAATCCCGTTCTGGTGCCAATCTTGAACTTACTAAAAATAGCCGTAACCAACAGGGACTAAGGAGAACAAACCCGGAAAGAAACCGCCAACCAAACCACAATCCACAAACAAAAGCAACCACCAAAACATTAAACCCCAATTTCAACCTCCGAGTAGCCTACGGGTCTCCGGAATAGGCCAACGGTCAACTGTAAAAGATCAAGCTAGAAAACGGGACATTACATGTACTGAATATTTGATCAACTCCTAGCTCATGCTTTTAACATTCATCGCTGATGAAGTGTTGTGTAAAGCTAGTTTGAGCTATCATTTGCTTAAGTTCGATTATGGATGCTTGTTTGAGCTGCGCCATTCAATGGGTGTTCATATGAGCCTTTATGATTTGAAAACCATTCGCGTAACCTTAGGAGATTGCACCAACTTCATGTAGTTGTAGGCATCCTTGGCGAAGTGAAGTTAGGTTAATCAGGGAGTTTGTCTATTCAATACATCATCATTGCTACATTGACTTTATATTAACTTTCTGAACCCTTAACCTTTTTCATTTTATTTATCATTGAGACCTTGAATACATCATCCACACTGAAAGGAGGAATAAGCTAAACAAGTATGAAGAAGAATCTGCGTAAGTCCCTTTGTGATTATCAGCAAGATCACATGTAATCACTGAGTTAACCCATCAGGAATCATAAAAAGGAACCTTGGAGTTACTTCATTGGATCACATAGTTCAGCCTTTGAAGAGCTTTATTCAAGAGAGAGTGGGATACTCTAGTGTTTTACTCTATTGTTGACTTGTCTAAAAACAATCATCAACAGGTGTAAATTGGTATCTTTGAAGGGACTAAAAGCCCACACCAATTCCACAACATTGATTATGGTTATTGGTTAGAATCCTAACCCAAATTAGGGTTCCAGGTTTTGGTGAAATTCTCATTTGCTAACATATTGGTGCATTTTCTTTAATGGGTATAAATTGTTATCTTACAAGAGACTAGAAGCCTGCACCAATTTTACAATTTGTGGTCAAACAGAAACCCTACCTCAATTAGGATTTTCGGTTGGTGAATTTCCCATTGGCTAATATATTGATTCAATTTCTACAGCAGGTCTAAATCATAATCTTTCAAGAGACCAAAATTGTAATATCCCTCAATAATCAAAGATTAATTTTTCAACAGAGTTTTCCAGCTTCCCACACTTAAAGAGCTCAAACACAATAACCAACCATCATTTATAACAGCGGTACTCAGAGAACAATGCAGATATGTTTGTCTGATGAATAGAAACTCAGAAATCACAACTAGTTATGTATCAATACATTCAGATTTATTTCAGTGCATATTACAGTATCCAATGGCTATCACTTGGGAACAACAAATCAATACATAGATTCAAAAATGTGGCCAGAAATATGCTTAGTTCGCCTGATCACAGGTTCGCCTCACAAATATGTAATTAATAACTTACAGTGTCCCACAGTCACCCTAGCATGCCGTTCTATCCCAGAAGTACATGGCGTCTCTTGTCACTAGTGAGGAATAGGGTTATCTGCTCTCACCGAATCAGGGATGATGCTGTGTCGCAGACACCTGATTGTCTCTACTGGAAAAAGTCTTCGTGGCCTGTAGGTACCTATTCCCGGAAGTGGCCTGTGGTTCAGCAATGGGAGTGATTGGTAATTCGCTGATGTCTCCAGGTCCTAATCCAGTCGCATTCCTTGGGGATGCCTTAAGTATTGGACTCCAAATTCCTAGATCTGCCTTCGCCTCCCCTGAAACAAGAGGACTGAATTAACTTGCGCCCTTGTTGACTGGTAAAAGTATGATTGCAATTAGTAACCAGGTGAGGTTTCCATCTCACCTAATTTTGCCAATCTGGGGATTTCGTCCCAGCAGCACCTCAGATTATTGAATAACTCAGAAAATGAATGAAAACAAATGTCAAATTTGATACCTTTAATCGCTGGGAGACTCAAATTCGATACGGATTTAACATGTTGAAACAAGTCAGCGCCAAATATTTTAAAATGAGGTCAGCCTCCAGGGAATTATTTTTATTATTATTATTTTAATAGTGTTTAGAAACACTTTTGTTAATAAAATAGATAAACTCAGATTGTGTGAGTGGAGGGGACATGACAAAAATCCTGCACCATTAATGCAATCTTAGTTGTAATTAAACCCTAATCTCACTTAAGGTTTTGAGTTGGTGGTGAAATTCCCATGGGTTATTATATTGAATCAATTTCTGAAATGGCTATACATTGGTATTATTCAAGAGAATAGAAATCTGCACCAATTCTAGAACTTTGGTTATGGTTAACTGCCAATTCTACTTAGGGATTTTGGTTGGTTTCAAATTTCCCACTGCTTAATATGTTGCCTCAATTCCTGAAATGGGTATAGACCTGTATCGTTCAAGAGATTCAAACCTTGACAAATTTAGAAGGACTTTTTAGCTTTTGACTATCTGCTAGAGTTCTTTTTATACTTGCATTATATCATACACCACCGGGATTATTGCCATATGTCTTTAATATTGGCAATGTGATTAAATGTTTCTTATTGTTACCTGTAACATGTTTTGAAGATGCAACCAGAATTACTAGGGGGCTATTTCAACATTTTATTTCATAAACACTGAGGTGTAAACTGGCTAGTGAAACAGGTGTTAAAAATCACTTGCTGGTGTTGCATTGTATCAATTCTGTAATTGCAATCAGCTCAGCCTGGCTTATTGTATGGTTACTTGTCTCAATTATGGATTTGATGTTTTTTCTAAAGTATTCTTTACTGGTGTATTAGGTTCTATCTATGCAAAATTGACTGGTATTGGGCGATACACCTTGAAGACGGACATCGTGCATTTTCTTGATGGTTGTGGTTTGACACCAAACGATATTAAAGTTGCATACACTAGGGCCTATAGTCCAACTGGCATGTAAGTTCTTGCAATTTTGTTCTTGAAAAGACGCTCCAAGTATGAGTTCACCTGCGTTTGACTTTTCCTCAAAAGATTTGGATCCTAACTGCACACATGTCTAAGTATATTGGAAAATAAGTTTTAGATATAGATATATGTAAAGTGCAACATATTCCTCGAGTACATGATATAGTTTTGTCACATCATTTTCTGTTCATATACTTGATATAGTTTTAGATGTAGATATCTGTAAAGTGCAACACTCCTCAAGTACATGATAAAATTTAATCTGCATTTTCTTCTTATTTATTACCAATTCCTATACTATGATCATTACTACCATGGTTTCACTACACACAATATTTCAAAATTTTCCAGTCATAAGGAAAATTGTGAAGATTTGCTGTTTTCTCTTTCATAATTTATTAGTTATTCTTACATTTTAGCTATGAACTGGGCCTTGTAATTCTCTTGCATTTTTTTTGTCATTTATGTTGGGAGAGACATTTTTTAGGTTCTATTCTCTTTGTCAGCATTTCTCTAAGTAGATTCTACTCATAAGAAATCTTTAATTCTAAATGTCTTGTATTTCTCTGTCCTTGGACTCAGTTTAGAACAAGATTAGTGGAGAAGCATTTCCGCTTCCAAATGTCTTGGGCTTCTTTTTTTTTTTGATGGTAAACTCGGTAATTTTCTGCCTGGGCCGAGCCAGAGAGGGCACAACTGGGGGATCTCTTCCCAAGGCATTATCGCCTTTCTTGCTTTAACACAGGCAGTCCAAACCTGCGAGCTCAACGGCCCACTGAGGGCACGAGGCTTGCAAGCTCAATGGCCCAATGGGGGTTTGAATCTTGGTGGTTTGACAGTAAGACCATGTTTTTAACCAATGCACCATGCCCTTAACAACGTCTTGGGCTTCTTTATGTACATAATGTAAGGTGACATTAATGAATATGCTATTCCAATATGACCCTTTTCTCCATAAGCTAGGTTATTAATTTGAAATTATTTTGGAGAGTTTGGCACTTGTAGGTTCTGTTGCACGCCTGATCTAACCAAGTTAAAGCCCATTCTATATTCAAACCAGTTCTGTCAACATGTTTAGAACGGTTGCTTTCCATTTCCGTTGGTAGAGCTTCTTCCAAATGGTATTCTTCCTCCTTATAAATCAATACCAAAAAATGAATACAACAATAAGGTCATAATAGCAAACTGGAAAACATGATTTATAGACCAAGGAAGAAACCTTGAATTATTGTTTTGTATATTTTTTGACACAACTCAGCAATTTTTTACTAATGCTAGACCCTTTTCCCTGGAATTTCAAGAACTTACCAGACACTCACCTTATATGTCATCTCTTGTACATGAGAACATATTGAGTTTCAATGTTAAGGATTTCAGACAATGTCTTTCTGGCCTCAAGTCAAACATATTTCATCGTGCACCAATTTTGTAAACCTTTAAGCCTTGATTGTATATTGTGAACATAAATTTTTCTTCATGCAGCAAAATGTGAGGTGAAAAATGTGCCACTTAATTATATGGATAAAAGGGATTCCAAGCCATGAGGAAATAGTTTAGCTAAACATTATAGTTCTTTTGCCAAGGTGGTATTTTCCTCCAATATTTTGTTTGTTTATAGGTTTGTGCAAGGAACCAAACATTTTATGAGACATGAAAATGCTTCTTAAAGTGAATTTCAAAGGGCTCTTCCAGTTCCATTTCTTTGTGATTTATTGCATTGACATTTACAATGTACATCATCCATTCTCTGAAGATTAGGGCTATTCAACCATTGTGAGCATGAAAAAAGATTTTAGAGGAACGTTGTAAAGTTCCGTCCACTATTTTAAGTTTTTAGGTTATCTTGTTTGCAGAGTACTAGCATATTAGAATTACCTTTTGGTATTGTTCAATTATTTCAAATTCAAACAATCAAGTTTCCATTCGTTTGTGAAGCATTTATACTTGAAGTGATCTTCCTTTTAAATATGAGTGTTTAATCACTGATTATAAAGAAACAAAGGGGAGATTTTGTTCAGGGAATGCATTCTGATTTCTCACTTAAATTGTCGTTTAAAAATGATTTGAGGCTAAGTTTTCTAATACCCTTCTTGTTTTTGGCCTTTTAGGAAGGTGTTGGTTTTGCACCTATGTTACTGTTATAACATGTCTTTCCACTGTGAGGACCTGATTTGGTTGTTCATGGACATTGATATAATTTTCTTTTCTCTTTCTTCTTTCTTTTGATCATGTGCATGCTCAAATATTGTTTCAATGCACATACATTGAGCTCTTTTGTAAGAACAAGAAACAAAATCCAGACCATGTTTGCAGACTAAAAATAACAAACGGCATAAAAGCGAAAATGCCTTGGTTAAATAAACTTGATAGGTGTAAAAGAGAATTTTCAGGACCTAAAATGTTTGTTCCCATTGGACTGACTGAACTTAATGCATCTACCTCAAGAGAACCTTAACTTCATTGTTACTTGTCAACCTGTTCAGCGATGGAATCAAAACATTAGAAGAATACAATATCTCCTTGAAATTTGACTGAGATACAATGGAAGCTCTCTTGAACATGCAGTCATTCTTAGTTGAGGGGTTTAAGCATTTAAAGCAGTGACTATTTACTACGGATTCACAATATCATATATGACTATCCCTAGTTCAATTATAAACAAGTAAGCATTTGGAGTTAGAGGGTGAAGAACCATTAGTGATGAATGGTTAGAAAAGTGAAAGTTTCTAAAGTAATGATAAATAGTTGAGATGTGATAAGATGTAGGAGCCAAAATGTCACATACATAGTTACCAAGAGACTTGTTCCCTGACCCTTGATACTCATCTCCTGTATTGGAAAAGTGTCTCCATCTATATGGACATCTCCAGACATTAGGAGACTTCAGATGAAGTTTCATTGCATCTCTGTATGTCTCCTAAAAGCATTCCTTGGAAATTGGGAAACATCCTATAGAGTTTTCTCGAATATACCATATAAATTATTCTGGATTTTCCCTGAGTGCTGATATGTGGTTGACAAAGCTAAAATAACTAAATAAATACACCAATAGGCTAGTAATTTTTTATTTTTTGCATAAAAATTTACAAGTTCTTTCATAACAGTTTTTTTTCAATCAAATCCCAAAGAGTTAATAGCATGAAGAGCAACAATAATAAGACTTGGGATTGTATATGCATTGAAGTTTTATCAATTGATTGAAAATATGGGTTTTAAAATAATGGCATCCCCCCTCAGTCTTTGTCCGCCATCTCCAAGTGATTATAGTTTAAAATAACTTTTGATATCATGATGATAATTATCAAATATCAATATAATTAATCTTTGCTTTCATTAACATTTGTTTCAATACTTTTGTTTTAGGCCATGCTGGATGGAAAAGCACATTTTTTTTATTCTTTTGACTTTTTCCCAATTAAATCCCAAGTAATTGAATTATGTTTATATTTCTGATTTGCTAAGTCAATCCCTATCCTAAGTAATTCTCCTATGGCTGTAGCAGCATTTGTAGACTTGTCTGAGATACAAACACATGACTCCACATAGAGCTAGCAATGCTGGGCTGAGCAATACAAGCTCTTTTCTACCATAGTTAATGACTCCATATTGTGATTTTTGTTTCTGATGCCATGAATATTATATTCCATGAGTTTTGTACACCTAAAACACTTGACAATATTTATATATTTAAAAATGTTGTTTCCTTCAGCTAAAATCCGCTTTTATACTCGTGATCGATGTATACTTGTGTATGTGATCAAAGTAGCTTCTATTTGATTAGTTTATTGTGTCTTTAAAGTTTATTTATTGAAGGGTTCATGATAAAAGTTTTAAATCCTTAAAAATCTCTATATTTCGTTGTTTTTTCAATTTGCCAAGTCTGAGTCCGAGTCCGAGTCTGGGCCAGAAATCAGCTTGCCGAGTCTGAGTTTGGTAACACTGACATCTATATTTATATATAATTTTGAATTGTTTTCTATCTCCAATTACTTGTCTCCAACTTTTTTTGAAAATGATAAATAGATATCTGTCCCCGTCTCTCATTCCAGTACCAGCCTCCGTCTCTTGGTAACTATGGTTACATAGAATGACAATTGGTTGATAGGTGGATGATGAAAGATATCTAAGGGGCTATAAAATATGAAGAGTATTTGAAATGTGGAAGGTTATAGAGCATGATGCTCAATAATGTGAATGAGCATTTGAAAGGTAAAAGAGTTAACTATAAGGTGAAGGAACATAAAAGGTGGAAAACATTCATACACATGAGAGACATTTTTTTACTGTGGAGGAACACTCTTGAAGTAGAAAATTTCCCAGAAAACCTGGAAAAATTCATGATAGAGTTATAGAAGAATTGATAATTGTTTTCTTTGAAACAATTGCTTTGATTCCTCATGACAGAAATCGCTACAATTGTATTCTCTGCTTCATGACTATCTCCTTCCTTTGAAATGGCCATTGAGGATGATTAGAATTCATTCTTTGTAGTTATTTTGGTTCATTAATCAAGATGAATTGTTTATTTTGGTTAGAAAGACTGCTTATCTCCCTTATTGTGGTGGTGCTGATGGGGAGTCCAAAATAATGCCTTAGGTTACTTCAGGTTTTTAGGCCCAAGAAGAGTAGTCACTGGGTCCAGTCCTGAATAATGAACCTTTTTTTGGTGTTATACCTTTTGGTCGATTTGTCTTGATTTTCCATGAGTTGTCTGGACTCTCCTCAAACTGAACCTCTAAAAATCTTTAGACCCAATACTTCTCTCTTCGTCATTGGATTTGGCAATCTTTTTGGGAGGATTTTCATTTTTGAAGTTGGTTCTGATTAAAAAAGGTGAGGAAATTTATTTTTCTGGGTGCTGTCTCGAACCTTGCCAATGGTATGTATCGGACAAACTTCATTTAAAAAATTTCTAAGAATCCCTTTTTGTTGGTTTTAAATTGTAGCGTCAATGTATGTTGGATATCTGGTGTTAATTTCCTCAAAATTTACATCAGCACTGATATATATGGATAAAACCAGCAATGTTCTTAGGGCATTTTTGAAACATCTGTAATGTGTCGTACCCGTTTGTATTTTTTAGAATCTTTTTATGTGTGATTTTTATTAATTTTATTTGTGTTCTTTCAGATTAGATAGAAGAATGTTGAAGGGGTTTTCAGTTTTCCTGCAGATGTGTTGCCGGAGCATACAATAGAGGGCATATAACCAAAACCCAGAAAATATACAATGAATTTGAAGAAACTATTGACTACCTGTTGATGATGTTTTTGTGACACCACAACAATAGAATAAAATACTGAGTATCCTATCCTCTCTTGAATAAAGCTTCTCAGACGCTGAACTATGTGATCGAATGAGACTGCTCCAAGGTTCCTTTTATGTCAGGCCTTGACGTGCACAGGGATAGACTCAATGGAATGATGTGATTTGCTGGTAATCACAAGGGGGACTTACGTATCAGACTTAGTGTTTCAGTGCTCAAGGACGAAGGTCAGGGGTTTCAGTGGATTCTGGAGTCTTGGACGTGGATTCCTCTTTTCATGGACTGGATTTTCAACTTCTGGCAGAAAAGATCTAAGTTCAACCAGACTAACCTATGTAGGTAACGAATGATTTTGCAGTTGGCTCTTCTATAATCTACTCTTAAGGAAAATTCAAAGAAAATGAAAAAGATAGGGTAGTGGAATAGAGTTCAGGGATCTAAATGACGGGAAGGATTACTGCTGAAGATTGATGCTGGAACCACGCTTCTGCTTCGTCATGCGACAACAACTAGGCAGAGATGGTGCAATCTTCTGGGATAGCGGAAGGGATTTTCACACTGTCCTGACATGGAACGTGGGACTTGATCATTTAGGAACAATCGAAGTTAAGCTTGGAATCAGTTCAGACTAACCATACGAAGTGATTTGCAAGCCACAGATCACAAATGGTATGAACAAATCAGCACTCAATCATTCAACAATAACATTTTCCATCATACTAACTAACAAAGCTTGAAATAAAGGAAATAACTTGAATAACCTTCAGATTTTCTTCAAGGAATCAATAAGACCATGTCAAACATCCAAAGAATCATATGAACACCAATATTCAATGCTTATATCCTTGCTTCTGTATTACAACAATCCAACTGATCTTTGGAGTTTCAGCTCAGAAATAGAATGCAGAAATGAAAGCTGTAGTCGGTTGTAGTTGGCCAAGTAAATCATAAATTAATTAGTGTTGTTATGTTAGGAGTGTTATCGGGAATTAACCCCGACGGTTGGATAGTTATAGAGTCGTTGCCAACGGTTGGTATCTCAACCAACCTTGGCCAAGTTATATATTGGCTTAATACTTTGTAGTCGGGGCGACCCCAGAGCATTGTAACATTGTAGTGTAATACTGATATATTCAATGAATGGGAACAATGCTTTATTCTGTGCAATGCTGTTATAATTTCATACTCTGTGTTATGCACTATACTACTTAATTCTGTGTACTTCATATTCTGTGAAACACACCATATTGCGGTAAACATTTGGCGCCGTTGCCAGTTCGAAAACGGGTTGAGGGTGACAAGCCGATGACAAGTTGAGTCGTCCGATGCCATCGGGTGACAAGTTGAGACCATCGGATGACAATTTGGCTATCGATGACAAGTTGAGTCGTCGAAAACCATCGGACAAGTGGCATCGTCAGAAACAAGCAAACCGTCGGGTGTAACTAGGGTCGAAAAAAAAAAAACACAATGAAGATGGCATCGTGATGGGGCAGCCGACCGAAGAGCCAGTACAAACAAACGAGGATCAAGACGCTCTGACGGAAGACCTCTGCAGTTTGCAGTCGGTCATCTGGGATCAAATGCACGTCAACCAAGAGGTCGACCATCTCCTCACCCGAGTAGCAATTAATGCCCATACAACTCAATAAGGATAAGAATCGAGTACCAAGTGGGCATGAAACACCAGAGGAAAGAACACGAAGATCATTGAGATTAAAGGAACAAGAAGAACAAAGGAAAACACTGAGACAAATTGTCAATGAACATCATCATGCCAACGAAGGAATTTTCAAGACACCGCTGACAAATAAAGAAAAAGGGAATGAAAATGAATTGATAGAAGAAATTGAAAACAACATATGCTGCATCAGAGAGTTATCCATATCGGATGATGAAGGGCCGAGAGTTGGAAGATCTGAGCCTAAGACCCCAGGGCAGAGGGAGTATCAGAACGAACCCGAGGAGACTCAAGGTGTAGAGGACGCTGACAGAGGACGCGGGGAAGACTCGAACGTGGCCGAGAGTGCAAGTGATGCACCGGGACGTTGCGAGAGAACCAGTCCACTCAGGTCCAACGCACAAGGAGGGCATCGGGGAAGGATGGTGAATCCGCCAGCTGAGAGGCAGAAGCTGCCAAAATTTACGGGGGATGGGTCAGAAGATCCAGTACGACACTGTAAGACGTGCGAGACAATTTGGATAGCCAATGGGCAAGATGATGTGGACTACTGGCTGAAAGCATTTCCAGCGACATTGAGAGATAGTGCCATCGACTGGTACACAGAGTTGGCCCAAGCACACAGGGCATCATGGAGATTACTTAAGAAGGCATTCCAAGACGAATTCAAACTTCTGAGGGATGACAGTGAAATTGTAGCGGAGATCTACAGTACGAAGCAAGGGAAGCACGAGAACGTGCGAACCTACAACCGGAGACTGAAAGAATTGTTGGGAAAACTGGAGACTCAGCCGGCTGACGGGCTGAAGAAGCGATGGTTCATTGAAGGGTTGCGTCCATCGCTGAGAAAGAAAATGAAAGTCGTGCCTCCGTCATCATACAATAAAGCGTACAATCGAGCGATGGATATAGAGAGTGAAAATAAAATATCCTTTCGAGGAAAAATGAAGACGGACGACGAGGAGAGTACGGACGACAACAGCGACAGTGAGTCCAAGACCGTACAAGCACTCAGTTAGGACATGATGAGAATGATGAAAGAATTGAAGGCCGACAAGGAGAGTATGAGGGAAGCCAGAGAATTATGGTGTACGGATTGCAAGGGGGAAGGTCACGCAAAGGCAAACTGCCCGAAGAAGTTGTTCTGCGATATCTGTCAAGTGATGGGACATTCCATCAAGGAATGCCCATACAATCTGAAAGCAAGGGGTACGCAAGTACTCTTCACTCAAGGAGAACCGTCAACACCGCCAAACACACCACCAAAGCCATAGTACAATAGCAATGCATCCCCTGGAGGTTACAGAAGTAACAATAGCCTGAGGAACAGAATACAGTACGACAGTAAGGGGAGGCCCATGATACAATGTAGACAGTGCAACGAGTGGGGACACTTTGCACGAGAATGCCCCAACAACAATCAAAGCACAATAAATGCATTGTGCAAGTGGTGTGGGCCTGGTGATCACGAAGAAAAAGACTGTCCGAAGCAGAAGGGGGTAAACCTTATCAATCTCAAGGAAAATAATGAAGAAATTCTTGCTATCACCCGAGCGCAGTTGAAAAAGGCTACTTATCCAGATCCCCGTACAGAAAAAGAAAGACTCCGTGAGGCACGAAAGGAAGTGGAAGCTACCATGAAAACTGAACGGAGGAACTTAGACAAAAAGGCAACCGCAACCCTATGATCGGAATCGGACAAGAACATAACAAGCCAAGTACTGCAAGCTACCATACCAATTAAATTGGCAGACCTCCTCCAAAGCTTGCCTCAGTTAAAAGTAGCAATATCCAAGGTAATGGAAGACAACTCGCACGAAGGCCAAGCCCACACAACAGAAGATGTTATAGTAGAACCACCGCCAATGGGAAAACAAGTACTTGACCCGAGGTTGCTGGCGATTGATACTGGAAAGAAACCGGCCGTAGTACATATGGAAATCCTTGGATGAAATTTGACAAATACCATAGTCGACAGTGGATCCGGAGTAAATGTACTACCAGAAGAAACCTGGAAGAGCCTCGGGAAGCCTACTCTATGGCCACAAAACTTCCAGTTAGTGGGAGCCGACCAGCACGGGATCAAGGCGCTGGGAGTGCTAATGGCTCAAAAAGTAAGAATCGGTACCCAGCAATTTTTGTTAAATTTTGTAGTCATAACAGCACAGAATGCGTCATACGATGCATTACTCGGCCGAGGATGGCTAATAGCCGCCAAGGCCAACCACAACTGGAAGAAAAACACTCTGTCCATAGAAAATAGACGTAAGAAGTTTGTCATTGATTTGAAGACACAAACCGTCAGCGAAGAGTTGGCGTCAGATTCTGACTCGGATGAAGGGAACTCGACAAAAGGTGGGAAGGGGCCAATGGAGCCCGATGATGGAGTGCTGGAATTACAGGAATGCTCAGAAGACGAGACAAATTCATCCAGCGGGTTATTCCACTGGCAGATGGAAGATTACGAGTTCTTTCAACCAGAATGTAATATGATTTCAATAAAAGAAGTCGGCGAAAGCTCTTCGATGAACAATGCAAGTCCTCATAGTGCAAGTCCTGGCAATGCAAATCATGGCAGTGCAATTCTTGGTAAAACTCGGTCGAAGAGTGAAACACTCAGCAACTGTGAAAGTCTCGGCAACTCTCGGCCGACGAATGAAAGTCTAGGCAACTCTAGGCCGACGAGTGAAAGTCTGGGCAACTCTAGGCCGACGAGTGAAACATTGTTCACGAATGAAGCACTTGATGGATTGACAAACACTCAACCACTTGGTAAAAAGGAACCAGTAGTGAGTGACAAAGGGGAGGAAGGCAACAATCAGCCGGAAGTAACAGAGCAAATAGTGGCAGAGACAAGTCGACCAGGAGAGGCACAGAAAGAATATACAGAGGGTGAAGCTAAGATAGATGATACACTTGCACATACATTTGAATCAGACAAGGTGATCAGGTATGAAGAGACATTGACAAGCAAGGTGAATCGGGGTGATGAAACTAACGACGGGAACACAACATTGAAAAAATCGGCCAGAAGGAGACCATACAGAAAGAATAAGGACTATAAAGTAATTCGGCCGACTTGCAATTTTTTGGCAATCGGTGAAAAACAACAGAGAAAAAATGATGTTAAAAAGTCCGACAGTTTGCCGAACTTCCGAAAGACAACAATTATAGTTCCAAGAAAGACAACAGTTCTGGTCCCTGCAGACGATTACAAAATCAATAAAGCCGGAGTTGCAGATCGAACGTGGACCTCGTCAGAGAAAAATAGAAAAAATCAGATTCAGGTTGACATGGATGAAAAATTGGAAAAGAAAAAAAAATGTGGGGAAAAATGGGAAAAAATTGAAAAAAAAAGGAAGTCGTACGCCGTACGACATCAGCCGTACGACATCGGCAGTACGACCAGGTAGCATGACATCGGCTGTACGACCAAGGCCGTACGACATCAGCCATACGACCCGAGGTGTACATCGGCCGTACGACCTGAGGTGTACGACATTAGTCGTACGACATGGGCTAATCGGAAAAAAATTAAAAAAAAAAGAAAAAAAAAACAAGTTGTACGACGTACGGCCAAGTCGTACGCCGTACGACCAAACTGTACGACGTACGGCTAAGTCATATGCCGTACACCGTACGGCCACCCCGCCCTTTAAATACCCCACCATGCAAATCTTTCTTAGGAGATAGAAAGTCCAGACAGGGAAAATGCAGGGAAAGAGGAAATTGCAGGGCCGTACACTGCTGAAACCGTACTCCTGAGGCCGTACTATGAGTTTTTGGATTGCAGATGAGTGTCTGATTTTGTTAGAAAAATGATGTGCGCAATGAAGGTCCGAATAGTTTTGAAGGTGTTATTTTGGGCTTGGCGGCGGGGGCGCTGCCCCCGGACCCCGCGAGGGGCGTTGCCCCCAGAGCCCCGTTGGGGGCGCTGCCCCCAAACCCCCGCGAGGGGTGCTGCCTCTCGACCCCATTGGGGGTGTTGCCCCCAAACCCCCATCAAATTAGTACTATTTTGATCAAGTGAGCAATGGGGTGCAACATTCGCAGCATTCAGTGTGCTATCAGATTGGGTCCCTTGGTTGGTTGGTCTACTGGCAGGTGTTCCAAATGTGTTGGTTCTACTTTTACACAGCTCCTGCTTCAGCATTGTTGTCGGCAAAAACTTACTTAATGTCACTTGATGGTTTTCTGTCGTCTGGAAGACGACTAATTTTGTGGGGGGGATGATGTAGTCGGTCGTAGTCGGCCAAGTAAATCATAAATTAATTAGTGTTGTTATGTTAGGAGTGTTATCGGGAATTAACCCCGACGGTTGGATAGTTATAGAGTCGTTGCCAACGGTTGGTATCTCAACCAACCTTGGCCAAGTTATATATTGGCTTAATACTTTGTAGTCGGGGCGACCCCAGAGCATTGTAACATTGTAGTGTAATACTGATATATTCAATGAATGGGAACAATGCTTTATTCTGTGCAATGCTGTTATAATTTCATACTCTGTGTTATGCACTATACTACTTAATTCTGTGTACTTCATATCCTGTGAAACACACCATATTGCGGTAAACAAAAGCTAACTACTAGGGTGCTCTAGGAGCATCAGAATGATGGAAATGAGAGAGAGAGAGCGACTAACATGAGGCATCCCCCAGCCTTTATATAGGCAATCAAAAATATATTAGGGCAAAAGGAAATCAGATTTCCTTGAAGTGTGTGCCATGGGTCAGAAACCCTAGGAAAAGTAGGTGGGGTCGTCAGATTCCTCATGTAGGTGACTGCCACCTGTCCTGGGCATCAGAAGGTGAAAGGATGACCTCCAGCTGTCCGGGGTGTCCCAGCTGACTAGGACTCCTGGACAGGACTGTCCTGCCTGTCTGGAACTTCTTCCTGCTCTTTAGTCTTTGCCTCCAGGAACCTGGTAAGGATGACTTCCAACTCTTCCATAGGAATACTGGGCATGTTTTCAATCCGGAACTCCATGATGGACGCGGTGGTGGTACAGGCGACAAGGATATTTTCCCAATCCGCCTTCAGCTCCTGGATATTGTTAATGAGGATCAAGAATGAGGATGCATCCTCAAGATGGGATTCCTGGGTAGGATAAGCAGCTTTGAAGTATATGCTCCGCATCTTGCCTTTCAACTCTTCTAAGTCAATGACTCCATCCGGTGGTACCTCCAGATCAAACCAGGCCTCCAAGGATACAAGGATTTTGTCCTGGATTTCCTTCAACATGGCGTGGGCCTGGGAAGTGTCGCTTTCAATCTTCTCAAGGTTATCTCGCTTCATGACCAAGGCGGAATACCAGCTGAGGAAATCATATACTGAATTTGCATGTATTACTTTGTCCCTCACCAAGTCCGGCTAAGAAGTGTTCATCAGTGCCTTCAGTCTAGGGATAGTTTCCTCCCGGACGACTATGAATTGCTGACATGTATCCAGAATTGCTTGAATTCTATCCATGAGTGCTGTAACTCTCCCGTTCACCTGGATGAGGTCTTCTATGAACTTATGGGCCCTATTCGAGACCTTCTCTATCCAACCTTTTGCTATATGGCCGGCTGTCCTCAGAACTTCAACCTCAGCTAATGAATCCTTAGTTATGCTTAGAGGTTGGGTCGTTGCTCCTTGGGCGGACTACAATGGGCCCATGAGCTGCTGGATGTGCTGCCGCAGTTCCTCATTCTCTTGCTTCAATTGGTTCTTCTTTTCTTCTTCCTTAACCTTTCTCGGATGGCGGCAACGGAATCCTCTAGTTCCTCCATTTCCTGATCCTTCGTGGTTGGTCCGAGGTCGACCTTCAAGATGTCAAAATCATCCGGACTGATGTCCTTTGCTTCGGTTACCCTGGGAATTGCCACCTCTACTCGGCGGGATCCTGATTCATCCCTTGTAATCCTAGGAAACTTCTTCGGCCTCTTTGGATCTGCGGATTTCCCAATCCTAGCCAGAAACTCCTCAAGTTCGGTGGAAGGATCATTCTTCCTGATTGTCTTCTTCCGCAACCTGTCCTGTAACCAATTGGGTTTTGCGGATGGAATGACTTCCTTCTGTGGTTCCTGAGGATCTTAACCAACTTGTGGTGTGGATGTCGGTACTTCCCCTGAATTGAACTCGTCGTCGAGGAATTCCAAATCAGGGTGATGGAGCATGTCCTCAAGATGGACCTCCCTTGGATTCCGCAGTGGAGGGTTAGGCTGATTTCCCACTATCAGGTTGGGAGTCCGTTCCCGGGTGGAATCCATGGACTCATTATCTTCCTGATCATCTTGATCATTCGGGACCAATTCCTTTTCCATGGGTCCCTTACCTTTAACTGTTTGCACATCTTCAAAAAGATCAACGTCCCGGACGGAAGAAGTGCTGGCAGAGTGAGGCCTAGATGTATTCTGCTCCTCCTGGTCAGGCCTGTTGATGGGTTCCTTCCGAGCCTTCACTCTCTTCGCTGGTGGATCTTCCCCAGTTTTGTCCTTCACTTCCTGTCTTCCCGTCTCTTGTTCCTTCACAGGAGTTTCTTCGGTCATATCCTCTTCGAAAGACTGAGAATCCAAGTCTCCCATCAGGTCATAAGTCGGGTGGATACCTCTTCTGTGCAATTTCTCCGTCTGCTGGCTTATCCATTTCTGTGTTATCGTTAGCACGGGTGCCATTAGATCGTCTAAGTGGGTGACCTCTGGATCGGACCAAACCAAAGGTGGAAGAGGCTTATCCTTCTCCCGTTCGAAGAATGGTTGGACTTGCCTTCCATCCTCCTTAACTTGATCCGGGACTGCAAAGATCTTGGTGGCCCTGGTCATGTCGACTGAAAGTTGGGAACATGTCCTCCGCACTTCGAAGTCATCCTTAGTGTTTGCCCAGTGGTCCTCTAGGTGTACCTTATGTCTATGCCTCCTTCCACATGCTTCTCGGGTGGTATTGAACGGGTCAAAGTTCTCCCGCAAGGAATGAGTCACCAGGTTATAGAACTGCAGCTCCTCTTCGGATCTTTCTGCGGCTTGGAGAGATGGGCATGCTTCGACCGCACCTTCCGTCTGGACTGGGTAGGCTACCCCGACCTTCTTCTTCTTCTTCTGAACTTTGTCATATGTCGAGAGTTGCCTTGTCACTTCCAACAGGACCATCTTGTCCAACGGATATCTTGGCAGTCTATATGGGTAGCCGGAGAATCCTTGCACCCTGATGTATGTGAACCTCGGGAATTGGATGAACCAGGAGCCATAAGTCTTGATCAACTGCTTGGCCTTGGGTGATAACCTTTGGTGAGTGCCTCCTTGGAGGGTCCTTGTAATGTGCATGGCGAATGCGTCATTGAACCTCTGGAAATGGTTTATGTTCTGGAGATGAAGCTGGGTGTAGCAATCATAGACCTTGACTGGCCCTTCTTGATTGCCGATACGTCCCTTCCATGACAGTCCTCGATATTTGTTGTTCCTTGCCAGCATTAGATCACATAGGAACTCATGTAAAAGGCCTTCGATTCCTCCAGGTTTCGGAATTGTGCATCAATACTGTCACTGAGGAGTCGAGCCCAATCAATCATCTTTGTCCCAGCGGTGACATCCTCGATGTAGTAGAACATCCATGGCTCGAAGGTAGAGGACTGCGGACTTCCCATGATCCTGTTCAGCATGACGACGAGGTCTCCATGCTCTTGCTTGAAGTCAGATTTAAGGAGCGTCTTGGGCAACTTGGAACGGTGAGGCCTTTTCTTCTGCATCCAAGACTTGTTGATGATCCCGAAACAGGTTGCCGGATTGGCCTGGAACATGTCGGCTGACTCCTTGCTTGTGTACTCGATGGGACTATAGACAGGTATGTTGAATGCCTCCACAATCCTTTCCTTGGTGAAATAGGCCACCACTGTGTTGTTGTGATCGACAACCAACCTTCGTTCCGCATCATAGTGCATGAAACATTCCACGATTAGCTTGGGACAAGGAATGGCGGGCGGGAAACATGCGGCGGAGGCAACTCCATTCCGGACGATCTTGGCTGCAAGCTGGGATGGAGGATGTCCATCAACTCCGTACATTCGCTTCCTAATTTCTTCCATGACTGAAGGATGGATGTTGGTGTCTCCTGTTGTGACCAAATCACACATCACCCCATTAGGCATAGGGACCCCCCTGTTTTTTGAGCTCAGAGGCTTTGCATAGGGTCCTGAATGTAATAATGCGAAGGGTTAGATTGTTAGGGAAGACTCATTATGAGTAAAGGTGTACTAAGTCATCACGGGGAGAGTGTCTAGAAGATATCACTTAATGATTGAAGTTTAGGCGCCCTTTTGGAGGAGGAAGGCCATGAGCTTGAAGCGCCTTGATGAAGCCAAAAGTTCAGAGGACTTGCGCCTTGATGGAAGACCTCTGCATCTGGATGGTGAAGTCAAAAGGTTCTAGCGCCTTGATAGTCGAATTGCCTATGATGAGCACCTTGATGCAAATGGCTATTGGGAGACTTTGGACCTTGAGGAGTGGTCAGAGAAGTTGAGCGCCTAGGTGAGGAACCTGTTAAATTTCGCCTTGCGCATTCATTCAAGCTTGCATGAAACAGTTGATTCTTGCGCCTCAGAGAGTTAGAGTGCCTTTGATGGGGAGGAACAATGAAGAGTGATTTAAGCGCCTTCAGTTGCTTTGGGTAAGTTTGAGCGCCTTTATAGATGAGGATTAGTTGTAATGCCTTGGAACAAGACTTCCCCATTTTGGCGCCTTGGGTTATTTTTGAGTCCTTACATGTGGAATAGAGCGCCTTAGGTGGATTGGCGCCTTAAACTATTGGAAAGACAAATTGCGCCTTGAACAAGATTGAGCGCCTTGAAGAGAGCGCCTAGTTGGAAGAACTTCAGGAGGTAGGAAGTAGAATGTTTGAAAGGAGTTCATTCTGGCGCCTTGAGTAGGTGATTGAATTGGAACACCCTAGATACATCTGGCGCCTTAGGTGATTGGAGATGTGGCACCTTAGAGTTTGGAAAGTCAAAATTGCGCCTTTAGGAGTGAATGTTTGCGCCTTGGAGGTGCTAAATGTGCGCCTAGGTCCTGTTGAGTAGAATACCCCACAATGTGCGCCTAGGTCTTTAAGAAGAGTAATGATATTTGAGGAGCGCCTTGGACAAGTGTTGAAGTGTCTTGAAGGAAGTTTTGCGCCTTGATCTAGGAAGATCTTTGTGCCTTGAACAACCTCCGGAGTAAAGAGCGCTCTGAGTTGCCTTAAGTTCTACATGTGTGAATTGCATCCAAAGAGTTATCAAAGTGCGCCTTCACAAGTTTTAGCACCTTGGATTATGTTGGAGCGTTTTGGATGATGTTGGAGCGCCTTGGTATGGTTTGGAGCGTTTAAGAAGGAGTGAAATGTGCCTAGGTCTTGTGTGAACTATCAAAATGCGCCTAGATCTCCATTTTGCGCCCTGAGAAGACATGGCGCCTAGAATGAGTTTTGCGCCTTTCATTGTAATGTAGGAAGATCTTGATGAAATTGGTGCCTAGTAGAGGTGTTTGAAGGCCAATACTTTTGGGCGCCCAGATAGACTTCAACCCTTTTTAGCGCCTAGGAGAAGGATGTTGAGGAGATACCTTGTTGGACCATAAAATGCGCCTTGATGCAATGAGCGCCTTGTTGAGGATAGTGAGAAGATCATAAAATGCGCTTAGCTAATGATTTGGCGCCTTAGAGGGAGATTGTGCCTAAGATAAAGTCCCAATCAAATTGCGCCTTGATCAAAGATCATAGAGATTAGAGAGTAAAGAAGGATGTTGAGCACCTAACACCTTGAACGTCTTGAAGAATTAAGATGGAGCGCCTAAGGGGATTTGAAGTAACATGAGCCTTGCATAAGGAAGAGTTTGGAACCATTAATTTGAGTGCCTTGAGCTAAATATGCGCCTAAGACATGCTCTAGCACCCAGGGTGATGCCTTAGTGAGATAATGAGCGACATATCTTCAGTAAATTGCACCTAAGGATCAAGACAGAATATAAGGTCATGATGAGGATTAGCGCCTTGATGTTGAAGATAATCATTTGGGCGCCTTGAGTTTCCTTCGAGATCTTGCATGAGGAATGGAGCGCCTAACTTTCTAAGTCTGGAGCACCTTAGAGTCAAAATGCGCTTTGAGTTGCTCTTGGCGCCTTAGGTGATAGGAGGTTGAAGAGTCTAGCGCCTTGGTGGGAGTTTGAATGAACTAAACAATGAGGTAAGTATGAAAAGTTGATTGAATGAGCACCTCAAGTCTCCTACATCAATGACATCATGTTAGATCACATCAAGTTCAAAGTATACTTCATCAAGTGGCATCATGTTCAAAGACAAGGTATTCACTCATCCAAGCTTCAAGTCAGGTTCTTCCAGCCTTAGAAGATCATCGTGCAAGATCACTTCATCAACTTCTACATCAAGCAAAGACACTTCATCTATGTAACTTCAAGTTTAAGAGAGTCTCCTACTCCATGTCATCAATGAAGCATCATCATTTACTCTACTTCAAGTCATCATCATCTACATCAAGAAGCTACAATGAAGATCATCATATTAATTTCCCTGCAAGATGAAGTTAGGCGCCCTTGCTTAGAAGACAATCCATTTTGGCACCCATATAGACTTAAACCCTCTCATTTGGCGCCCAAAGTTTTTAAAAAATTTCAAAATTTGCAATATTTAATGCAAACTAGGCCGACTTGCCTCTAGCCGACCTCATTTAATTAAGGCAAATACCCCTATATAAGGAGGCGCTCACTCCTATTTGCATCATTCACAATCATTAAGGAGCAGCGAATTCTTTACAAGGAGCAGCGAATAAGCATTAGGAGCAGCAAATGCCTTATAAGGAGCAGCAGTTTCTTTAAGTAGAGAGAATTATTTTGAAGAAAAAGCACTTGCCTCTAGCTGACCTCATTTAATTAAGGCAAATACCCCTATATAAGGAGGCGCTCACTCCTATTTGCATCATTCACAATCATTAAGGAGCAGCGAATTCTTTACAAGGAGCAGCGAATAAGCATTAGAAGCAGCAAATGCCTTATAAGGAGCAGCAGTTTCTTTAAGTAGAGAGAATTATTTTGAAGAAAAAGCAGAATTGTTAGGCAGATCTGAGTTTGAAAAGGCTGATTTGCTCCTAAATTCTGCCATTTCTATATTGATTTTTGCATTAAAACCTAGAAATTTGCATTTTCTAAGTCAGAAATTGGACATAAGGTACGTCTTGATCACTTCTACTTTGTAAAATTACCTTGTTTTCAGATTTATATTCAGAAATCAGATATGCTTTGATGAAAAATGACTTAGAATATGTTGCTCATACTTGAAAAATTGAATTAAGATATGATTTAACAACATGATATCATTGATGTAGAAGGTTCATAAAATTCATTATTTCAATCCACTTATTCGAGTCTAGTCTCGTAGGTAAATGGGAATGACGGCCAAAGAGAGACAAGTCCTTATCAAGATGGATGCCAAGTCTAACATATCGGAGTCCAAGCTAGAAACGCAGTGGAAGGATGTCGGCGACACCAACATGGGACACGTCAACTTGGAGGAAGTGAAAGACTTCTTGCTCGCCATCACCAGAAACGAAGATATCAAAGCCATCGTAAAGAGCGGGATTGTACAAGCGGCTTGCTTTCCACCTGCCTTGCCAAGCGCCAAGCTAGTGTTAGAGTGTGTTCAGCACTATGACAAAGAGAAAAGACAGATTATAGCAAAGGATGGAACTGTTCTCGCCTACCTGCAAAGGGAAGCCATTCAGGAGATCTTCAACATCCCAAAGGCAAAAGGAGTCTTCATATGCCCTACAACTGCTCAGATGACGTTCAAAGGCAACTCAAAGGTTTACATGCAAGAAATCAGAAAGAAGTGGATGAATGATTCGTCGATGAAGATATACAATTCAGAAGACCCCAAGTATCACAAGGCTGACTTCAAGCAAGAGATAAGTTACTTGATCATGTTCCTGAATCGAGTAACAGGTAGGCCACAATCATCTACTTTCGAAGGATGGATGTATACTTACTCCGATCATATGTTTACAAAGAACAAGATGATTGACTGGGCCGGTCTTATAAGCCACTGCCTTGATGAACAGTTTGAGAACTTTGATGAAACGAAGACTTTCTTCATGACTTCATATCTTGTTTACATCCTGGCAAGAAATACAGTCTACAAAGGACTAACAGCTAAAGGTCAAGTAGGTACAAAGCCTAGACAGATTCTCTCGCATCAGTGTTATCCTCAGCTCCACCTGAAAAACATTAATCACTACAAGAGATTCAATGATGCTTTTGCCATGTTTATAGTAAGGAGGTTAAGAGGTGAATTGCATAGAAGATTAACAGGTGCTGCCAGGAACTTCATCAAGCAGTATGGAAGGTATTACATCCAGTATGACAAGTTCACTTATATCAGGATTCAAGGATTTACATCATTCCCATATAGATTGCCTAGATACCCTTCAAACAGGATGGTGTTGTTAGAGGTTTCCAGACAACTGTTAGAGTTTCATAAGATGCAGAAAGCAAGGAAGAAGGCAGGAGTTCAGTTCCTTCTTCAGCTAGGTAGGTACTATTCTTGTCCATCATTACAGGCAGCTGAGCATTCAGAAGTTGAGCTTTAGGCTTATCATCTGCATCCACATGATTCGAGGAGAGAAAACTTTGATCCACATGGAGCCATCAAGCAGTCTTATTCTTCTTATAAGCATAAAGAACAACTGGAGGATCACTGGGCTGATGCTATAGATGATGATGACATCAGGATGCAAAAGTGTTCAAGATTGAAATGGGACCTGATAAGAGCTACAAAGGTATTAAGAATTCCTGATCAGTTAGAAGGTGAAAGAGCTTTTCTTGGTGATGAATACGATAAGATCCGCAATTTGCCTTATGAAGTCAACTGGGTAGATAGAGAAAGGGTTGACGATGAGGGATTGATAAGACCCATCATTGCTATCACTGAAGAGCAGATAAACAAACAAGTACAAGCCTTGCTTGATGAAGGAAAGACTCACTTATACTAAGATGGGAGAAGTGGATCAGCAGGAACAACATAAAGCACCTAGTAAGGATTCACGAAGTAGAGGAAGTGAGAAAGATTCAGGACAGGGACAGAAAAGAAAACAGCTTGAGATTGTTCAGGGAGAATCCAGTAGAAAGAAGAAAAGGATAAGTATTGAGAGTGCTTCTTCTAGCCAGGTGACATCCCATTGAATCAAGACTTAGTGATACCTGCTGAGAATGTAGTTCCAGAAGCTCCAATCGAAGAAGTGCCTTCTAGCCCACATGATACTGAGATCATCAATGAAGCTAATACCAAGGATAAAGATGAGGCTGAAGAGGAATCATTGCCTACACAAGGAAGACAATTACAACAGCAGCAAGATCTTTCATCACTGCCGGAGTGGCTATAGGAAAGAATCAGAGAAAATTATGAAGTGGAAAAGTGTCCTCCCCTTCCAGTTGATGAGTTACTCTTGGATATGTCGAAAGAGAAACCAAAGAAGAAGGCAAATATCCTCTCAAAGATTACTAAAGATGAAACAGGAGTAAGGAAAGTGCATGTAGCAGTTCCCAGGCTTGAAAAGAATATAGAGGATGTAACACCTGATGATTATGACATCAATACAATCAATCTATGTCCTTTGACTGGAATTCACATGGGGATTCTTCATAAGATAATGATATATCATTCTTATCTTCTTGCAAGGCGTGCCTTTGTTCTTTTCTTCATAGCCTCCCTCATTTAATACAGATAACCTCCTTCATTTAATAAAGCTGGCCTCTTTCATTTAATAAAGAGAAGTTTGTTACAACTACTTGTGATGTGGCTTGATCTGGTCCGCTGACTTGGCCGATCGATCTTGACCCTTCATTCCTTTTGAGGTCTATAAAAGGGCTCTTGTTGCTCTCATTTGTACGGTGGAAATTTCTGAAATTGTTGCAAGAGCTCTCTGAGATAATAAAAGATTCATTGCTTTGGTGATTCTATTTGTGTTTCTGAGTGTTGCATGGTTTAGATTTTCAAGCGAACATTAAGTTATAAGTTTTCTTTAAGTTTATGTTAGTTAATGGAAGGTTTCTTTATTGCTTTATGGTGAAATCTATGAGTTCATACCATTTGTAGTTTGTGGCTTGCAAATTGCAATGCATGGTTAGTCTGAACAAAATTGGACATCAATTTGATCTTTATGTTTGTTGAATCTTTCATGAGCATAATTGATTTAAACAACCCGTACACCCTAGAAGATTGCACCTATCTTGTGTAGTTGTTTGTCTTGGCGAAGCAGGATTTGGTTAGATTTCACCTAAGCAGTAAATCTCCTTGCATCTAGGATTAGTTTAGTATTTCTAAACCATACCTCTTTTGTCCTTTTTTACCATTTAGTTAGAATTAGAACTAAGAACATCAATTGCCAAATCATACGCCATCAATTGTAGTACTTAGACTCTCCAGTATTTGCTTCCGTAATCACTGAAATAACAGCTTATTTGAACAATTGCGTAAGTCCCTTTGTGTTTTAACAGCAAAATCATACTTAGTCACTGAGCTATCTCCTACAAAATCATAAGAAAGGAACCTTGGAGTCATCTTGTTTGATCACATAGTTCAGCATTCGAGAGACTTTGCTCAAGAGGGAGTCAGATACTTTGTATTTCACTCTAATTGTTGACTTGTCCAAAAACAATCATCAACATCTCCCACGTTCGCCCATTTTGAGATGATTCTGGACTCCGGGAGTGTCCCTTTGAGGGCAGCCTTCATTTGAGTCTGTCTTGAAGAGTTTGCTTTGGCACTCGCCATTCACCTGTGGAATCAAGGAAAGAAATAGCAAAGTATAAGTTTTAAAGAGGTAAGGATGGAGGCGGGATGAGCTTTTTTATTCCCACCATCAGAAGTTAGTATGACAGATTTATGCATGTGGGACTAAAATCATGAAATGTCAAGTACATAGGAAGGAGAAAATAACAATATTCTAAGTAAGAAGAGCCATCCTATGCGTTCTCATACCTTTCTTTGGATAAAAGAACTTTTGACCTTCAAAGAAATTTCTGATTTTCTAGATGGATTTCTGACCTAATGGATTTTCTGATTTTTTGTGTAGGAATTAATGGAATTTTGTCAAGAAATCTGCCTTTGGAATGTTTCAGAAATTTCAGTTTTGGTGAAGAACTTGCCTTGGAATGGAGGAGTCTTGGACTTGGAGGATGAAATCTGCCCTAGGAAGAAGAATTTCTGCCTTTGAAGACTTCAGAAATCTGCCCTTAACCTACAGAAATCTGCTCCAATGAAGACTTCTGCTTTGGAAATGATGAAATCTGCAATATCCTTGGATAAATTTTGTCCTTCAAGTGATCAAATCTGCTTCTGGAATGAATATTTCTGCTCCTAGAAGGTGTATTTCTGCTCTTTGGCTTTGAATTTGTGTTTGAATGATTGGAAAATGATTTGGACGCCCCCTTATATAGGCATTTAGACCTCCTCATGCCACTTGGCCGACCTAGGTTGGAGGAAAAAAAACCTAGCCGCCACACTTTTGCCCTCTAGCTGACTTAGATTTTTTGTCTTTTTCCTCTGGGTCGGTGGTCGGGGATTCCAGATGGTCGGGGAATTTCAGATGTCGGGGATTTCCTCCAGTCCTAGAATGTGGATTCCAGTTGATGTCGGGGATTTCATGATGTCGGGGATTTCTTCCAGTCGGGGATTCCTGTTCATCCTAGAATTCATCCATCCTGGAGCGCAAAGTTCACGTGGTCCTGGATAGTGCGACCAGGGATGATTTCTTCCTGAGCCAGGAATTGGTTTCAAGTTCTCTTGTCCAGATTTTGCTAAGTTTTGGAAATCTTTTCCTTAATGAATTTCATTCAGATGGAAGGCTACAATTTTGCACTTGTGAACAAGAATCCACTTAAGTTGAATTTTCCAGAAGGAATTGGAATCCTTCATGGCGCATTTTCTTGCAGGTCCTGGATTTCCTTTTGTCCAGGAGCGCATTTTCCTGGAGGTCTTGGATTCAGCGACTATGGACAAAAAACCTCCAAGAGCGCAAAATCCAGAAGGACAAGGAATTGGCGACCTGGACAGGACACTTTCCTTGAGCGCACATTTCCACAGGTCAAGGAATTTGTGACCTAGACATTTTTTTTGAGTTCTGTTTAAGGACTTATCCTCGTGTTTCAATTTTGGCAAATGGTGAACTTTAGTTTGTTTCATCAGAGGTTCAATTGTTAATCACGAGATCCAGAACAAGGAGTTTTCTTCCATTCCCCTCAGGGAATTTCAATCTTTATGGCGAAATCTTCCTAACGGACAATGAATTCTTTCATTGAAGCACTTACAGAGAAGTCCGGGTATGATTTCCTGACTAACTGCATAGTCCAGATTGGACAGGATCCTGGAACTGGACACCCTGATCCTAGGGCGCATAATCCAGGAGGTCCTGGATTCTGCGACCAGGACAAAAACCTTCCATGGGCGCACAATCCAGTAGCTTCTGGAATTTGCGACTAGGACAGTCCTTGACCAGTTTTCACAATTTCTTCAAGATGACTAAGGACTTTATCTTTTAGTTCAGTTTATCATTTGAGTGAAGTTTCAGTTGTTTCATCGAGGTTCGGTTACTGACACAGGATCTGGAACAAGGAGCTTTCTTCCATTCCCTCAGGGATTTCCAATCTTCATGGCGGGATTTTCCTAACAGACGGTGAATCCTTCGTTTGGGCACCTGCAGGCTAGTTCGGGAATGATTTCCTGACCAACTGCATAGTTCAAGCTGGACTGGGGACTGGGACTAGACACCCTGATCCCTGGGCGCATAATCCAGGAGGTCCTGGATTGTGCGACCTGGGATAAAAATCCTCCCTGGGCGCATAGTCCAGGAGGTCTTGGATTTTGCGCTCAGGGACAAAAATCATCCATGGGCGCATAATCCAGGAGGTCCTGGAATGTGCAACCAGGTCATTCTTGCAACAGTTCCAGGGTCTTCATGAGGATTTGCCTGGACATTTATTGTTTTTCGAAATTGTTCTAAGTCCTTGAAAACTTCTATTGATTTGAAGATCCTCCAATTTATGGTTTGAGATTGAATGAGTCCTGAATTGGGATCAGAAGGATACCCTTTGGATAAATCCTCCTTGGAGGGTCCTGCCGGAATTGAACTGGAATCCTGTTGAGTTGTTTGTAGCTTCAATCAGATAACATATTTATTATGATCATAATAAATATGAATATATAAGTAATATTAAATATTACTTATATATTCATACTTAATATATAATGTATGCTAAAATAAATATGAATATAGCATGATCGAATGATATATTACCAAAGTATAAACACCGACTACAATTCAAATGGTGATTAGCAATTGCTAAAGCAATGGAAAGGTGATGAAGTCACACCTGTGATAGGCATGACTCCTTGAGGAGTCACGTCTATCACATATGTGACTCCTACTGTCACTCATATATATATCAACGTCTTTGCCCTGCAATACCATGTACAGACACAGAAATCGGAAGTGTATGAGAAGTGGAAATTGCATCTGCAAAATAAAAGAAAGTAATAAATTAAGTCTGCAATACAAATATCCAACATTCAGAAGTTATCCAAGTTAGAGATCATAAGTTCGATTTGAATTTACATGGTATCAGAGCCAGGTTAAGCAGAATCCGGGCAGAAAATCGAACTTGAGAAATTCAGATTTAATACATCTCATTTCTCAAATGATAGCAGCAATCCGATTCGAAGACAGATTGGAAGGAGGAAATAACTTCTCATCATGGAAATTCAGAATTATGATGATACTAAAAAAAAATAAAGTTGATTCATTTGTGAGAGAAAACAAAACGGAACCAGAGAATGATCCTGATAAAACGACATGGATTGAAGGAAATGACAAAGCCATGAAAATCATAGTTGATGGAGTTAGAGATCATATCGTGCCGATTCTGATAAAACATGAGACTGCATATCATATGTTTAAGTCACTTGAAAGCACTTATGAAATTAATAACTCCAGTAGAACCTTAGCCCTAAAGAGAGAAATAAATCATATAAGTATGAACAAAGGAGAATCTATCAATGCATACTTTATGAGAATATCTGCACTAAGGGATCAACTATCAACACTTGGGTACCAAATTGAAAACAAGGAACTAACACTTATTGCCCTAGATGGTCTCCCAAATTCCTGGGAGACATTTGTTCAAGGCATTAGTGCAAGGTCTAAATTTCCAAAATTTGACCGCCTAAGATCAGACTGTCTTCAAGAAGAATCTAGACAAACAAAGAAAGGGTCAAAACAGAAAAATATAGATGAAGATCTTCATGTTCTAAATACAAACTCTCACAAGAAAGAGAAGAAGAAACACTTCAAGAAGAGAAAAAATCATCACGGGAAAGGTTCATTCAAGAAAGACATTTCTCGCATCCAATGTTTCAGATGCGACCAATATGGACACTATGCAGTTAGATGTCTTGACAGAACCAAGCAACAAGCATCTTATGCCAAAATAAAGGAGCATGAATCCGAGAAATATGTATTCTACTTTGCACTTTCAAACCAAGTAACAAATAAATCCATCACCTGGGTTATAGATAGTGGTTCATCAAGACACATCACAGGGTTCAGGGAACTACTAGACACCATGGTAGAAGAGACTGACGAAGAAGTAACAATTGGAGATAACTCTGTACATCCAGTCAAGGGTGTTGGCACATGCACCCTCAAATTAAAGACTGGCATCTCCATCCAACTTACTGGAGTATTGTTTGTCCCAGGCATCAAAAGAAATCTAGTCTCCATATCTGCACTTGAAGATAATGGATATAGGGTGACCTTTATGGATAGCAAAGTATTGGCATGGCCAAAGAATTCTACTATTAAGAAAGCCAAAACCATAGGTCATAGACAAGGGTACTTGTACGAGTTATGTACGGAACCAAATCTAGCCCTAATTCATGAAATTGCAGACTCTAATGAAATATGGCATAGAAGACTAGGACACCTAAATTTCCGTGCCCTATCTTCCATGGAAAGACTAGTTACAGAGTTACCCAAACTCAAACAATGTAATTCAGGGGTATGCAAGGGGTGTGCCTTAGGGAAAAATACAAAGGGGTCTTGTCAAAATAGTTCTAGCAAAACAAATAATGTATTAGAACTAGTCCACTCAGATTTATGTGGACCCATGTCTGTACCCTCCTTAGGTGGGTTTCTATACTATGTAATCTTCGTTGATGACTTCTCTAGAAAGACATGGATCTATTTTCTTAAATGTAAAGAATCACAGGAAATCCTTAAAAGATTTAAGGAATTCAAATCCATTACTGAAAACTCTTCCGGGAGAAAAATCAAAACCTTAAGAACAGATAATGGGAGTGAATACACTACAGACATTTTTAAAGACTTTTGTAAAAACACTGGGATTAAGAGGGAGTTCACTGTACCTTATAATCCTCAACAAAATGGAGTTGCAGAAAGAAAAAATAGAACCATTGTAGAAGCTGCTAGGGCTATGTTACTTGATTAGAATATAGACACTTCACTTTGGGCAGAAGCATCTAGTACTACTGTCTATATACAGAACAAATGTCCTCACTCTCATATTGATGACAAAACTCTTGAAGAAGCCTTCACTGGCACAAAACCAGACATTAGTCATTTAAGGATATTTGGTTGTCCTGTTTACATTCATGTGCCCAAAGAGAAAAGAACTAAGCTAGAACCTTCTGGGAGAAAAGGCATCTTTGCAGGCTATAGTGAAACATCAAAAGCTTATAGAATATATATACCTGGTCAAAGACAGATTGAACTAAGCAGAGATGTGATTTTTGAGGAAGACATAGCTTTCAAAAGAGCCAGAAATTATAGAGTTAGAAATTCAAACTTCCAACTCAGGCTTTGAAGAGGATCTTGCACCTGAGTTTCAGAGGGAGTATCCTGAGGAAGATGTAAACCATGAACAAATCACATCACTAGAAAATCCCAAGAAAAGACCACTCTGGGCCACCAAAACAATGGAAGAAGCTAAAAATTATGCCGCTCCATCAGGAACTTTTAGGGAAAGCACAAGACCTAAGAGATTCTCTAGTTATGTAGCTTTAATGAGTGAATTCATTAAATCAGAACCTTCTGTTTACCGCAATATGGTGTGTTTCACAGAATATGAAGTAAACAGAATTAAGTAGTATAGTGCATAACACAGAGCATGAAATTATAACAGCATTGCACAGAATAAAGCATTGTTCCCATTCATTGAATATATCAGTATTACACTACAATGTTACAATGCCGTGGGGTCGCCCCGACTACAAAGTATTCAGCCAATATATAACTTGGCCAAGGTTGGTTGAGGTACCAACCGTTGGCAACGACTCTATAACTATCCAACCGTCGGGGTTAATTCCCGATAACACTCCTACATAACAACACTAATTAATTTATGATTATTTACTTGGCCGACTACGATCGACTACAATTATGACCGACTACATCATCCCCCCCACAAAATTAGTCGTCTTCCAGACGACAGAAAACCATCAAGTGACATTAAGTAAGCTTTTGCCGACAACAATGCTGAAGTAGGAGCTGTGTAAAAGTAGAACCAACACATTTGGAACACCTGCCAGTAGACCAACCAACCAAGGGACCTGTTGTGACCAAATCACACATCGCCCCATTAGGAATAGGGACCCCCCTTTTTTTTTGAGCTCTGAGCTTTTCAGTGAGTTTCCAATGAGTTTTCAATGAGTTTTCAACGAGATTTTAATGATGATTTGACTCATTTTCCTCTGCCGATATGGTAACAATTTCCTTGCCTATGATCTTTGGTTCACGATTAAGGATAGATGAACTTGCAATAATGAAGAATTGTGATCAAATCCTATCTAGATATTGAGTTTTGAAGCTAATCCTTCAGAATGTTTGAGACCCTGAAAAGACTAAGCCTGGAGCCTGAAATCCTGAAAATCCTGAAAAAATGGCTAAGTCTGAAATCTGGTGAATCCTCCAAATTCTATATTTTGCATCTTAAATCCGGTGGATTCGGGACCTATCTCAAACATCCTGAAAGGTATATTGAAAAATATTTAAAGTATAAGAAATTCAATCTCTAAACTTATACTTAAATATATTTTTCAATATACCTTTACTCGCGCGGTCCTGAAAAATACTTGACGAAGTCAGAGGATTCAAACTTTTGATCTAATGCGACTAGACACTTAGATGGCGCAAATCTGGGCGCAAAATCACGAAAGAGAAGACACTTGAGCCAGAGGATTTGAAAACTCGATCCAATGCGCCCATCAAAACCTTGATCCAATGCGAAAATATCAGAGGATTTGAGAACTCTAACTAGTGCGCCCAGACTAAAAGGTCATTTCGGAGGAAGAGATGAAGATTTCAATGCCTTCAACCAATGCGAAAGTGAAAAAGGACAAGTCTAAAGCAAATCTTGGAGCAAATTTTAATGAAAATGTCAGAGGATTTCAATCCTTGAAGTGATGCGCCACCAAGGAAGAAGAGGGAAATGTGAGGGTTTTGACTTGAGAGATAATTCCAGAGGAATCCAAAACATGATCCAGTGCGCCCAAGCAATTTTAAAGATGAAGTTTTAAAGACTCAAATCCAAAGCGCCTTCCATAGGATCCTACAAGGCCATCCAGTGCGCCCACACTCCAGAGGATTCTTAAGACCCTATCTAATGCGACTTCCTAGAGAGACAAGTTTAGAGGATTCTAAAATTTGAAGTAATGCGCTCAAAGCGATTCCAGAGATCATTTTCCAAGGCTATTCAATGCGATCAAGTCTAGAGAATCTAAGTTGTTTAGGTGATGCGCCAACATCATGAGGTCTCCTCTAAGGTAGAATGACAACTCCACAGGATCCTACACCTT
Source organism: Cunninghamia lanceolata (assembly GCA_027924645.1). Taxonomy (NCBI): domain Eukaryota; kingdom Viridiplantae; phylum Streptophyta; class Pinopsida; order Cupressales; family Cupressaceae; genus Cunninghamia; species Cunninghamia lanceolata. The sequence goes on from BSBN01000047.1 coordinate 30,564,631, forward strand.
GATCTAGTGCGCCCACATTCTAGAGGATTCGTAATGTTTGATCTAATGCGATTTTTGAAGGAAAACTCTACAAGTTCCAACGACCCTTAACCAAAAGCATTATTCACAAGATTTGGAAGTTTGAAGCACTCCGCCAGTAGCAAGACTATCCAATATGCGAAGGTAAAGTGAGATACATTCTAAAGATTTTCTACCCTCCATCTAATGCGCCATATCATGAGGAGATTGAGACATCTAAGGTTTGGTCTTCAAGGTAAGTTTAGAGGTTTCCAACAAGGTCATCCAATGCGCCATGTGTGAGGAAATCTAAATAGTGATCTAGTGCGCTAGGCATCTAAGGATTCTACACCTTCATCTAGTGCGCTACCTACATGGAGACAACGAAATTTCATTCCTTAAAGATCTCCAACTAGTGATCCAGTGCGTCAACATAAAGGGGGAAGGCTGAAGTTTATTTTGGAAGGAACCAAATTACCTATTTAATGCGCCATATGTGAGAAGAAATTGAAAGTGATATCTAATGCGCCATGTGTGGGTGATAATGAAGTTTATTTTTTTGAAGAACCACAATTGCCCAACCAATGCGCCATGTTGAGAGGAGAGTCAAGTGTGATGTAAAGAACCCTCAAGCCACTCCAATGCGTCAAAACTTAAGGAGTCTCAAGGCATGATCAAATGCGCCACTCCTTGAAGGAATCCAAATTGCCCCAAGCAGTGCGCCAAAACTTAATCAAATGCGCTATGTTAAAGAAAGAATGAAGTTTCATGTTGAAGATCCCAAACTAGTGGTCTAATGCGCCAAATGTCTTGAGGATTCTAATCCTCTATCTTATGCGCTATCAACAAACTCCATCTAATGCGCCAAGTATTTAGAAGACTCTATACCTTCATGCAATGCGAAATCACTAGAAGAATCTAAACTTGAATCTAGTGCGACTTACAACAAGAGGATTCTAATCCTCTAACTAATGCGAAGCATGAAAGGAGAACCACAATTGACTAACTAGTGCGAAATGTTGAAAAGAGTTTCAAGACAGCAAGACAGCAAGACAAGAGGATTCTAAGAAGGAGACTCCATTAGATCATCCAAGGCGAAATGAGGAGAGATTGTTAAAACACCATCCAATGCGAAATATGAAGTGAAACTCGAAGATCAATACTTGATCAAATGCGAAGTTCAACAAGGAAATCTAATGCGAAGTCAAGTGCGAATCCAAAGAAGGCCTCGAAGACTCCCCACGCTATAACTAATGCGAAATGCAAAGAAGATCTGAATTTCTCATCCCATGCGCTTGGAGGAGGAAGGAAGAAAACGTCCAATAACAAGAAGAAGAACATCAAGTCTTTATCCAATGCGTCCAACAAAAGAAAGAAGTTTCAAACATTTAATGATTGTTGCCTTCGAAAAACGTGAAATGCATTCATTTAATAAAGATCAAAATTAAATTAAATGTTTGTGCATGAGGTCGGCCTAGAGAGAAGGAAAGTTTTTTAAAGTGAATTATATATATGTGCCTCATTTCTTTTTCATTTAATTTATTTTCAAGAGCAGATTTGTCTCCAAACGCAGAATTTTCTTCAAGGAGCAGCCACAAGAAGTTGATTTTAGAAGATAAATTTGATTTTATCAAATTTTGTCAAGTGGGAAATCAAATTGCAAGGTATCAAATACAAAACGGCTCATCAAGTAAGTCTGATCTGAGTTTTTTCTGATCTGATTTTCTTATTTTTCTTTCATTAGATGCCTTGAAATTGTCCAAATATTGATAAAATTCTAGAAGAATAAGTGGATTTTTATGATTTTTCATAGATTTTCTAAATTTAATAGTAATATTTCATAATTATAGAGGAAAATTTCATAATTTAATCTACTAAAGTTGCTGAAGTAAAATCTAGATTTTGTTTGCAATCACTTATTCGCGTCAAGTCTGCAGAATAATGGCAATGACTTCCAAGGAGCGACAAGCCAAGATCCGGATGGATGCCAAAGGGAAGATTCCCGAATCAAAGCTCGTCTCAAGGTGGACAAATGTAAGCGATACAAATATGGGAAGCAGCAACTTGGAAGATATCAAGTCAGTCCTTGAAGAACCTAACGGAGGAAGCCTCGCTCGAGCCATCATGAGGAGTGGAGCCATTGAAGCTGCTTGTTTTCCGCCAACTTTGCCATGTCCGGAAATGATCATCGAATGTGTCAAAAAGTATGATGTAAATACAAGGCAAATCATAGCCAAGGATGGAACGATACTAGCCTATTTGCAAAGGGAAGCAGTTGAGGAGACTTTCAACATTCCAACCAAAGAGAGGATGATCAGCATCTCAAAACAACAAGGCCAGTAGGAGTATGATGTCGACACCAAGATAAAGTTACAAGAGATAAGGAGAGAGTGGATGGCCAATCCAGCCATGAAGTTCAATATGAATAATCCTCCACAGTTCCATAAGTCAGATTTTCATCCGGAAATTGGATATCTAATCATGTTTTTGAACAGAATGACAGGAATGCCTCAATCTGCTACTTTTCAGCCTTGGATGTACTCTTTCATCAAGTCAGTTCTCAAAGGGAAAATGATTGATTGGGCTGGACTTATCAGTCAAAGTATACATGAGCAGTTCCTCAGTTTTGCTAAAACTAAGACTTGTTATATGAGTTCCTATATAGTGTATCTTCTTGCCAGAAATGAAGTCTACTCAGGTTTAACCAAGAAAGGAGAAGTCGGCATTGGACCTAACAAATACTTGTCACATCAATGTTATCCTCAGTTGCACCTGAAGAGTATTAATCATTATACAAGGTTTAATGATGCATTTGCTATGTTCATAATGAAGAAACTGAGGGGAGAATTTCATAAAAGATTGTCTAATGCAGCAAGAGAATTCATTTCAGCATATGGACACTGGTATACTCAACATGAAAGGTACACTTACCTAAGGATCCAAGGATTCACATCATATCCATACAGATTGCCAAGGTATCCAACCAACAGGATGGTAATGTTAGAAGTTACAAGACAACTCCTAGAACTCATCAGGTTGCAGAAGTTGAAGAAGAAAGGAGGAATCCAATTTCCACTTCGTCTTGGACAAAATCTGGAATGTCCATCTTTATCAGCAGCTGAGTATTCTGAAATAGAGCTACAGGCCTACCATTTGCAAACTCATGGCACCAAGAGGCCGAACTTTGACCCTTTCCAAGTTTGCTGGAAATACAACAGAGAATTCAAACATATCAAGCAGTTGGAAGACCACTGGGCCAGTGCTCAAGATGAAGATGATCTCCGAACTCTTCAAAGTTCGAGACTCGACTGGGATTTAGTCAGAGCCACCAAAGCATTCAGGATTCCAGACCAGTTCACCGAGGATGATACTATGCTAATAGATGAATTTGACAAGATAAAGGATTTGCCTTATACAATTGATTGGTCAAAGAGAGATGCATCCGAAGAAGATTTGATAAAGCCGGTTTTAGCCATGACACAAGTGTGTATCAATCAACTATTGCAGGAAATGAGTGCTGAAAGTCAAGATCTCACCTACAATAAGATGGATGAAGGAGAACCCAAGCAGCATAGTACACATAGCCAACCACAACATAGTGGGAATGATCAGAGCAATAATTCAGCCAGAAAGAGGAAAAGACCTAGTCAAGATCAAGGGGAATCTAGTCGAAGACCTCAGAAAAAGAGTAATCCATCTACTTCATCTAATCCACAAGAAGGTGTTTCAATTGTTCAAAATCCAATACAAGAGATAGAAGTAATAGAAGAAGTTGCCTTGATTCCATCAGAAGAGATCCAATCAAGCCCCACTGTCATAATAGAAGAGAATGATGATCTTGGTCAGGATGAAATAGGACAAGCTGAATCTGATGAAGAAGTAGCTCGTGTTCAACACAATCAAGCTCATGAACAACGAGATCTTTCTACTTTCCCACCCTGGTTGAGACAAAGGATTGAAGAAAGTACAATTGTAGAGACTTATCAGCCTACTGCAGTTGAGGAATTGCTTGTAAATGTACAAAAGAGTAATCAGAAGAAGAAAGCAACGATCCTTTCTAAAATCACTCAAGATTCTGCTGGAAACAGAGAGGTCCACATAGCTGTTCCTAGAAGCGACAAGGAGATAGAAAACATGGCACCTGAGGATTATAATTTGACTACAATTGGCATGGGTCCAATCACAAGGGAACAAGTCGATGAGGAACTACAAGATGCAGTGAATAATGTGAGAAGTATGTTGAAACAAGAAAGAGAAGCAAGGATGAAAGTTGAACAAGATTTTAGTACATTGAAGCATTACATCCAACAGGTCATGCAACCTATTCAACAGAAGGAAGCTACTGCAATTCCTCCTTCCATTCTTCCACAGGAAACAGTATCCCGAGTTGAGGACATGAGAAATTCATCTCAGATGATGAAGGGATGGATAGAAAAGACAGAAGACAAGGCCTATATTTACCTAGAAGAAATTGTGCAAGTGTATGACAGAGTCATTAAGCTCCAAGGTCGAGTCCAAGCTTTATTGGAAAATTGTGCTGAGTTCAAACCAATCAAAGAGCAATATATGCCACAACTCAAAAGCTTAATGGAAGTTCCAGTAGAAGATTTAATTCATAATAAGGTGATTGACAGAGATACTCCACATGACTTTGTCACTTGGTATTTCTCTTTTCACAACAAGGGGCAACTAGTTGATAAGATTGAAGTAGATATGTCCAGGATAAGAAGTGTTCTTCTAAGAACAGAAAATCATATATATACTGCTTTGACAAAGATTTGTAATCCTTATGGAAATGTTACCATTGAGAACATGAAGCAACAAGTTAAGGCATTCTACTTTCAATATGATGGACTTGATGAAAGTCAACTAGATAATATATTCACACTTGCATATCGTCTTGGGGAAAATAAGTCTTGGATAAACGACTGGGAGAAGACACTTGGAGTCTATGAGGCAGATGTAGCAGTGGCAGAAGGATCCATTAAGGCAGCGACAAGTGTACCAATGGAAGATATTATTCAAATTGTGTCCAGATTCGTTGTATCTCATAGTACTACTACATAGTACTCGCCTTGATGATGTGGCTTCCTTATCCTCTTGGAAAGCGTGCCTTTGTTCTCTCTTTCATGACTTCTTTCATTTAATATGAGTAACCTCCTGTATTTAATAAAGTTAACCTCATTCATTTAATAAAGTATAGTTTGTTGTAACTACTTGTGATGTGGCTTGATCTGATCCGCTGATTTCGCCGATCAATCTTAACCCTTCTCTCCTTTGAGGACTATAAAAGAGCTCTCATTACTCTCATTTGTAACGGTTGGAAATTCTGAAATTGTTGTAAGAGCTCTCCGAGATAATAAAGGACTCATTGATTTGGTGATTCTATTTATATTTCTGAGTGTTTGCATGGTTTCAATTTTCACACGAATATTAAGTTAAGTTACAAGTTTTCTTTTAAGTATAAGTTAGTTAGTGAAAGGTTGTTTTATTGCCTTGTAGTGAAGTCTTTACAATTGAGCGTCAATTTGATCTTTATGCCTGTTGAATTTTCATGAGCATAATTGATTTAAATATCTTGCATACCTTTGAAGATAGCACCTCTCTTGTGTAGTTGTTTTATCTTGGCAAAACAAGATTCGGTTCGACTTCACTTTAAGCAGTAAACGTCCTTCCATTTAGGATTAGATTAGTATTTCTCAACCCTATATCTTTTGCCCTTTTTTATCAATCAGTTAGATTTAGGATCAGAACGTCCATTGCTAAATCATACGCGTCAGTTGCAGTACTTAGATTCCCTAGTGTTCACTTCCAGAGTCTTTGAAACAACAAGTTATATGAACAATTGTGTAAGTCCCTTTGTTGATTAACAGCAGAATCATACTTAAATCATTGAGCTGTCTCTTACTGAAATTGAAACATTATTAGAAGAAGGAACCTTGGAGTTATCTCGTTTGATCACTTAGTTCAGCATCCGAGAGGCTTTGCTCAAGAGAGAGTTAAATACCTAGTATTTTACTCTATTGTTGACTTGTCGAAAAACAACCATCAACAGGACCCAATCTGATAGCACACTGAATGCTGCGAATGTTGCACCCCATTGCTCACTGGATCAAGATAGTACTAATTTGATGGGGGTTTGGGGGCAATGCCCCCAACGGGGTCGAGGGGGAGCGCCCCTCGCGGGGGTTTGGGGGCAGCGCCCCCAGCGGGGTCGAGGGGTAGCGCCTCTCGCGGGGTCCGGGGGCAGCGCCCCTGGCGCGCTCCCTGTCGCGATACAGGGCGGGGTCAAGGGGCAGCGCCCCCGCCGCCAAGCCCAAAATAACACCTTCAAAACCATTCGGACCTTCATTGCGCACATCATTTTTCTGACAAAATCGAACACTCATCTGCAATCCAAAAACTCATATAATCGGTTGAGAACAGGAATTAGGTTAGCGGAATCCACTTCAGGCATGGAAAAAAATCTTGAAATGTCCTTTTCTTTTTCGTAAAAAATTGTGGGGACGGGCCTGGTCGTACGACGTACGACTTGGCCGTACGACCTGGTCGTACGACATACATCGTACGGCTTGGTCGTACGTCGTACGGTCTGGCCGTACGTCATACTCTTTTTTTTTCAATTTTTTTCAAAATTTTTCTGACTTTTTTTTTTTTTTTTTTTTTCCGTCTTTTCCAATTTTTCATCCCTATCAACCTGAACCGGATTTTTCTATTTTTCTCCGACTGGGTCCACGTTCGATCTATAACTCCGACTTTAGAACTTTCTTGTCGCGTAATCTCTCTCGTAACATTTTTCCCTTTTCTAGAATTTCGCTGTGAGGGTGATTTGCCAGTACGACAAGTAGCCATATCCTCCAAATTAAATATTTTAACTTCATTCTTCGTACCTTTATTGATTTTGTAATCGTCGGTAGGATCGGGTGCCTTTATTGGGACCGGAACTGTTGTCTTCAAAAAAATTAAACTATTTGACTTTTGAACATCATTTTTTCTCTGTTGATTGTCACCGATCGCCAAAACATTGCAAGTCGCCGGAAATACTCTATAGTCCTTATTCCTTCTGTATGGTCTCTTTTTGGCCGATATTTTCAATGTTGTCTTCCCGTCGTTAGTTTCATCATCCCTAATCACCTTGCTTGTCAATGACTCTTCATACCTAATCACCTTATCTAGTTCAAATGTATGTGCAAGTGTATCATCTATCTTGGCATTACCCTCTGTATATTCTTTCTGTGCCTCCCCTGGTCGATTTGTCTGTTTTGGTCGACATGTCTCTGCCACTAGTTGCTCTGTTACTTCTGACTGATTATTACCTTCCTCCCCTTTGTCACTCATTACCGGTTCCCTCTTACCAAGTGGTTGAGTGTTTGTCAATCCATCCAATGCTTCATTTATCAACAATGTTTCACTAGGCCCAATATTGCCGATATTGCCGAGTGGTTCACTAGTCGCCCGAGAGCATTCGCCACTTTCTCTTACTGAAATCATGTTACACTCTGGCTTGAAGAACTCATAGTCTTCCATTTGCCAGTGGAAGAGCCCACTAAAGGAATTAGTTTCATCCTCAGAACATTCTTGCAGTTTTAATACTCCTTCCTCATCAGGTTCTATTGGTCCTCTGCCAACTGACTCCCCTCCGTCTGAATCAGAATCTGATGCCAACTCTTCACTTACAACCTGTGTTCTCAGATCTATGACGATCTTCTTACTTTTGTTCTCTATTGATAATGTGTTTCTTTTCCAGTTATGGTTGGCCTTGGCGGCTATCAGCCACCCTCGGCCGAGTAATGCGTCGTACGACGCATTTTGTGCTGTTATGACTACGAAGTTTAATCGAAAAAGTTGGGTGCCAATCCTTACTTTCTGAGCCATTAGCACTCCCAGTGCTTTAATTCCGTGCTGGTCTGCTCCCACTAACTGAAAATTTTGTGGCCATAGTGTAGGTTTCCCCAAGCACTTCCACGTATCTTCTGTCAGAACATTCACTCCCGATCCCCCGTCGATTATTGTGTTTGTTAGATGATATCCACCGATTTCCATGTGTATGATGGCTGGGTTCTTTCCACTGTTTACTGCCAACAGTCTCGGGTCGATGACTTGTTCTCCCTCGAGTGGTGGCTCCACTATGATGTCTTCCTCCTTTGTTTGCCTGTTTGGTTCCCCTTCCATCACCTTCGAGATTGCCATTCTTAATTGCGGCATGCTCTGTAAAAGATCTGCTATCTTAACCGATACAGTGGTTTGTAGCACCTGGTTCACGATGCTCTTTTCTGACTCTGGTCGTACGGTAGTTGTTTTTATGTTCTTTTCTTCTGTTTCCATTGCCATCTCTACTTCCTTCCTAGCCTCCCGAAGTCTCTCCTTCTCGGTCCGGGGATCTGGATACATCGCTTTTTTTCCTTGTGCTCGGGTAACCGCTAGGATCTCTTCATCCTTCTCCTTGAAACTGATCATATTCACCCCTTTTTGCTTCGGGCAATCTTTTTCTTCGTGATCTCCAGGCCTGCACCACTTGCATAATGCATTTATTGTGTTCTGATTGTTGTTCGGGCATTCTCTTGCAAAGTGTCCCCACTCGTTGCATTGCCGGCATTGTATCATAGGTCGCCCCTTGCTGTCATACTGCAATCTGTTTCTTGGACTTCTATTGCTTTGGTAACCTCCAGGGGATGCATGGCTATTGTACTGGGGCTTTGGTGGTGTGTTCGGTGGGGTTGACGGTTCTCCTTGAGTGAACAGTACTTGCGTACCCCTTGCTTTCAGATTGTATAGGCATTCCTTGATGGAATGTCCCATCACTTGGCAGATATCACAAAACAATTTTTTCGGACAATTTGTCTTTGTATGACCTTCCCCCTTGCAATCTGTACACCACAGTTCTCTGGCTTCCCTCATACTCTCCTTGTCGGCCTTCAGTTCTTTCATCATTCTCATCATGTCCTTCTTGAGTGCTTGCACGGTCTTGGACTCACTGTCGCTGTTGTCATCCGTACTCTCCTCGTCGTCCGTCTTCCTTTTCCCTCGGAAGGATATTTTATTTTCACTCTCTATATCCATCGCTCGATTGTAGGCTTCATCGTATGATGACGGAGGCACAACTTTCATTTTCTTTCTCAGCGATGGACGCAACCCTTCGATGAACCATCGCTTCTTCAGCCCGTCGGCCGGCTGAGTCTCTAGTTTTCCCAACAATTCTTTCAGTCTCCGATTGTAGGTTCGCACGTTCTCGTGCTTCCCTTGCTTCGTATTGTAGATCTCCGCTACAATTTCACTGTCATCCCTCAGAAGTTTGAATTCGTCTTGGAATGCCTTCTTAAGTAATCTCCATGATGCCCTGTGTGCTTGGGCCAACTCTGTGTACCAGTCAATAGCAATACCTCTTAGCGTCGCTGGAAACACTTTTACCCAATAATCTTCGTCCTCTTGTCCGTTTGCCACCCAAATGGTTTCGCACGTCTTACAGTGTCGGACAGGATCCTCTGACCCATTCCCCATGAACTTCGGCAACTTCTGCCTTTCACTTGCCGGTGGGGTTACCATCTTTTTCCCGAGGTACCCTCTTTGTGTTTTTGACCCGACTGGACTGGTTCTACAGTGTCGTTCCGGTGTCTCCCCGACACTGCCGGCCACGTACGGTTCCTTCCCACTTCCGGTTCCGGCGTCCTCTACACTTCGAGTTACCTCTGGCTCTCCTTGGTTTTCCCTCTGGGCAGGGGTCTCGGGCTCAGGTCCTCTGTTCCGCGGCCTTTCGTCTGAAATGGACAATGCCACAATCCGACGTATACTATTCTCTAGTTCTTCTGTCAGATTATTTTCTTTTCCTTTATTGGTTATTGGCGTTCTAAAACTATGTTCATCACTTCCTTGATCTACCTCTTCATGTTGTTCATTTTCTTTTTCAACAATCTGTTTCAATCGTTTTCTACGTTCTTCTTGTTCCTTGAGTCTTAATGATTTTCTTACTATTTCTTCTGGTGTTGCGTGCCCTACTGGTAATTTATTCTTGTCCTTATTCAGTTGTATGGGCATTAATTATGCTTACCCTTCCTCAATTGTACGGTGTGCGACGGCGATCACCGTCCCGTTCCTCCTCTTCTTGTTTCAAACGTTCTTCATATCTTCTGAGAATTTGTTGTCGTCGTACTTCCCTCTCTCTTTCTTCTTGAATATCTTGGAAGGCTATCAAATTCCTTGCCAGAAGTCGGGGAATGCGGTCCAGAAGATTATCCACTTCGCTATTAACACACAGGTTCTCTGAAATAACCTCCTGTGGAACTTCTCTGCGGATAGACTCGTCTCGCACGTATTGTCCGACTGATAATAACCACAGTTTGACTAATTCCTGAGTTACTTCATCTTCCCGACTTCTGGGTTCATTCTCTTCTCTATCGCTTTCCTCGCGTTCTTCTTGGATTTCTTGTATTATTTCTTCTACGTGCTTTCTGTCTTGTACTTCCTCGTCAGTGTCAATTGGTTGCCCCATTACGCTGCCATTTCCTTGATGCTAATTACACCCGACGGCTTGTTTAGACGATGTCACTTGTCTAATGGCATCGGACGTCTCAACTTGTCATCGCCTTGTCACCCTCAACCCGTTTTCGAACTGGCAACGGCGCCAAATGTTTACCGCAATATGGTGTGTTTCACAGAATATGAAGTAAACAGAATTAAGTAGTATAGTGCATAACACAGAGCATGAAATTATAACAGCATTGCACAGAATAAAGCATTGTTCCCATTCATTGAATATATCAGTATTACACTACAATGTTACAATGCCGTGGGGTCGCCCCGACTACAAAGTATTCAGCCAATATATAACTTGGCCAAGGTTGGTTGAGGTACCAACCGTTGGCAACGACTCTATAACTATCCAACCGTCGGGGTTAATTCCCGATAACACTCCTACATAACAACACTAATTAATTTATGATTATTTACTTGGCCGACTACGACCGACTACAATTATGACCGACTACACCTTCTAGTGCTATAGAAGCTCTTAAGCACCAAGTATGGAAGGATGCCATGACAGAGGAGTTTCAATCCATCTTGAAGAATGATGTGTGGGATATAGTACGTAGACCAAAAGGGAAATCTGTTGTTTCTTCAAAATGGCTATTTAAAATCAAACATGCTGTAGATGGCTGTATAGGGAAATACAAAGCAAGATTTGTATCCAGAGGATTTTCACAAAAGGAAGGAATTGATTACGACGAAACCTTCGCTCCAGTTGCTCGATATATATCAGTCATGGTAGTTCTAGCTATTGCAGCAGCCAAAGGGTGGAAAGTCAATCAAATGGACGTAAAAACTGCTTTCTTAAATGGAACCATTGAAGAAGAGGTTTACTTAGAGCAACCCGAAGGATTTGAGATTCACAATGCAGGATCCCATGTATGTAAATTAAAGAAAGCTCTATATGGACTTAAACAGGCCCCCAGAGCCTGGTATGAAAAAATTGACAGTTACCTCTTGAGATTAGGCTTCTCAAAGAATGATGCAGATCCAAATCTCTACTTCAAACAAAGCAAAGGTGATATGTTAATATTGATATTATATGTTGATGATCAATTGATTACAGGAGAAGATCACCTTATTGATCAGTGTAAGAAAGATCTAGCTTCAGAATTTGACATGGACTTAGGTCTATTACACTACTTCCTTGGATTGGAAGTATGGCAGAAATCAGATTGTATTATTCTAAACCAAGGGAAGTACACAATTGATATATTAAAAAGGTTTGGTATGATGGAATGTAGACCTATGTCTTCCCCCATGGAAACAAATCTTCATAAATTGAAGGAAGCAGCAGCAGATTCTCCGTTGGCAGATCCCACTCTTTACAGACAGATAATTGGATCCTTGATGTATTTGGTCAATACCAGACCTGATATCTGCTATGTTGTAAATGCCTTAAGTCAGTTTATGTGTGTTCCCAAGGAGATACATCTTGTGGCTGTGAAGCATATAATGAGATACCTTCAAGGTACTCTAAATTATGGCTTAAAATATGAAAAGGTTGACTTAGATCTACATGGATTCACAGATTCAGATTGGGCTGGAATTGTAACTGATCGGAAGAGCATCTTCGGATGTTGTTTCAGTTTAGGGTCAGCAATGATATCGTGGATCAGTAGAAAACAGTCTTCAGTTGCTCAGAGTTCTACAGAAGCCGAATATATTGCAGCTTCTATGGCTGCTAGAGAGGCAGTATGGCTTAGAAAATTGCTTGTGGGATTATTTGGTAAACCTTTGAAACCAACTATCATCCACTGCGACAATCAAAGCTGTATCAAGCTATCCGTGAATCCAGTATTCCATGATAGATCTAAACATATTGAGATTCCTCATCACTATGTGCGTGATATGGTGGAAAGGAAAGTGATTCAGTTGGAGCATATCAGTACAGGAGATCAAACTGCAGATATTCTTACCAAACCACTTCTCAAGGTGAAAGTTGAATACTTCAGGAAAAATCTTGGTATGATTGAAATGTAAGACTCTAATTGATTTGTACTAATATATTAAAGATTTTTAATGTGTAAACTTCTTGCGTCATATCTGTGACTATGACATTATGGGCCTACCCATTCTGTGTTTATTTCTAAAAAGTGACGATTTTTGGATAATCTACACTTGAACCTAACATTATAAGGTGACGATCTTATAATGTTCATTAGACTAATATCATGTGACTTGATATTTGTATGAATCATGGAGTTATCATGATTAAGTTATGGTAGACATTATGTGACTTAATGTCAGTGCACATACCATAAGTAGGATATATAAGGAGAATGTAATGTTCTCGAGTATAGTATATCCTTTAGTATCACGAGGTAGGTGATGCTACGTATCACGAGATAGGTGATACTATATATCATGAGTTATGTGATATTAAATTACTTTGAGTAATTCATTACAGATCAGATAATTGATATTCACAAAGATTATTGTGATATTGTTATCTTCCCGAGCTAAGAGGGAGTGTTGAGTTGTTTGTAGCTTCGATCAGATAATGTATTTATTATGATCATAATAAATATGAATATATAAGTAATATTAAATATTACTTATATATTCATACTTAATATATAAGGTATGTTAAAATAAATATGAATATAGCATGATTGAATGATATATTACCAAAGTATAAACACCGACTACAATTCAAACGGTGATTAGCAATTGCTAAGGCAATGGAAAGGTGACGAAGTCACACCTGTGATACGCGTGACTCCTTGAGGAGTCACATCTATCACAGATGTGACTCCTACCGTCACTCATATATATCGTCTTTGCCCTGCAATACCATGTACAGACACATAAATCGGAAGTGTATGAGAAGTGGAAATTGCATCTACGAAATAAAAGAAAGTAATAAATTAAGTCTGCAATACAAATATCCAACATTCAGAAGTTATCCAAGTTAGAGATCATAAGTTCGATTTGAATTTACAAATCCCTCATGGAAGGATGAACATACCAAGGAGTGACAGGCTAGGATCTTGTCGGGATAGGAATCTAGATAGACCTTGGAACTGAATTCCGAGCAGGGATTCTTAGGAACATGACTTCGGGATAGGCACTTCAGGACAGGACTCCGGATTGGACCTCCGGACTGGATTCCTAGACTGGAGTCCGGGAATGATTTCCTGAGTGGGACTGGAGTTTGGAACAAGATTAGAATTGAGTCCCATGTCGAGAATGGAGTGGGTTCATTTCTTAAGGATGGAAAGACAAAACCCTTCCCTGAGGACACTCCAGATTAGGCAGTTAGGGTTCCAAGCCCATGCAGGAGGGATTCTCCGTGTTCACCTCTTTCAGCATCCGTGATCCACCTTGACTAGTAACATCTACTGTCATGAAGATAAGTCGGAAAGTCCGGGATTAGAGCAAGGATCCGGGCTAAGTCGAAAAAGGGGGACCCAATTTGCAATTGGGGTTGATGTTGTAAAGTGGTCACAACACTACCCCGATAGTAAAATAGCCAAATATTAATTACTATCACATACCCATGTTTAGATTTGCACTTTGAAGTTTATGCTGTAACCGGACCAGCAACTGGGTATGGCTGAATTCACTCCAAACTCCAAATATACTGATGGTATTTGATATGCGATGGATTACAATGAGCAAAGGGGCCTAGACGCCCGAAATGAGAAGTAATACAACCGCCAATACAAAGAAATGAGTCCTGAAAGAGACCCATGTCCCTCTGGGAATGGTACGACCAAGCCAAGGAAATGGTGCAGCACCAAACTCTCTTCACACACTTTGAAAATCTAATGTATCTCCTTTGATACCAGCTGAATCACCAAAGCTTCGGAAGATGCAAGCATTAAACTCCACAAACCCTCATAAAGAACTCCATGGAAGCACAAATGTGAATGCTGAATAAATCCACTCACAATGGCACCGTTGGGTGGTCTTTCACACCTGTAGAATGCCGCCACTAATGGAGGTTTTCGTCTCCAAAAGCCACTGGTTCGAATCCTCAAACCCTTCACAAGTAGAAACCCTAGCAGAGCTCTAAAAGAGAAATATCATAAAAGCAAGCATTCATCCAAAATGAGCCCTTCAACACCTTTTATAACTCACTCCAAGCCCAACGCCCCTTTTGGAGGGAATTTGCATTTGTTTTATTATTTAATTTTCATCCCCTTATGACTCCCATGGGCGCGCACCTCCTAGAGGGTCACTTTTAAGTTATAACTTATTTTTATAAAGTGACCATATAATATTTATTTGTAAAGTCCCAATAAATAATTATATTAAACTTCAGACTTTAAAATAAATATGAAGACGGTGTCGGAATGCTATGTTCTTTAGCTCGTTGGAAAGGTCTCGACGAGACGCTTCTGACCCCACTCTGAAAATCCCGAACCGACACTGAACCCGAACTTACTAAAAATAGTAAGTAACGCTCAAGATCAAACTGGGCCAACTCTGAAGGTGCCAACTGGATCCTCTGAATGCGAACCATCTCTCTATCATCGACAAATGCCTCCGAACCAAACTAACTCCAGTTCCCTATCCAAAATGCTAGTCCACGGGAACCGAGTGATGGACTAAGCATGTGTCACGAAGGGGACATTACAACATCCAAAATCAGGCCTAAGATATTTTTGTGAAGACCTTTGCAAAATATGAACGACACAGTGACTGACAGTTATTCACCACTTGATTGTTGGTGACAAATTTTGGTTGCACATATAGAAGAAAAGGTTGAAAGCCCTACACTTTATACATAGTTTTTTGTGCTATGGGCCTTATAACGTCAAGTAGATTGTAGAGAATGCATTTCAGTTGGGTCATCCTTTGTGTGTTGGTTTTGATGCCATTTTTGATGCAGACCTGCACAGGCCTTACAGTTCACCTACTTTGGAACTAATTACAACACGACCAAAACCTTTTGTTGATATTGGTGGAATATATTGCATCCAAAAAAACATTAGAATAATTGATCGACAACTTAGATATACGAGTAACAAAGACGGTCTTCTATTTTGCATTTTGAGTTTCTAGGTAATAGGTCTTTCAGTTTAAGCGGAAAATTTGGAGTTGATTTGAACTAATTTCATGAAACTTTAAACAGATACAATGGGGTCCACTGCTCACCAAGAGGGCGAGCTTGATCTGAAATCAAAATCAAAACATTATGTGAGGTTTGATGGGACATATTTTTGCACCATCATCAAACTCTTTTAAAGCTTCACCTGCAGATTGACAGCCATGCAGGAACAATATTATCACACTTTTGCAGAAGTTTGCTCACAGTCTGCAATAACGGCAAAACTTTGCAATTTTGTGTCAACCCGCTACCGCTTGCACTATCTTCATAAATGAGCACCAGCTTCAAAACGAAAAATTGCTCCATAGAACCAATTCATGCCGGCAGCTCAGGGCCAGTTGGCAAATCCCTGGTGACAACAACAAAACACAGGGAAGCTAAATTGCTTTAAATGCCTAGTTTCTAACAATATATGCATAAATATGACCTTTTGGCTCCTATGGTAGTTGAGCTTTGCATTTTCTGAGCTGCAAGTTTCTCTACAGTAATCTATATTTGCACAGAGCTCACAATTAGTGGAATGCAACTATTTAATTTTTTTTTATGCTGTGTATCTATTTGTTTCTCCGTGCATACTTTTTCTCATAACAACATGCCTTATTATATTTGTTTTTTTTGGGATATGGATGGCTGCATTCTTTGTGTCACTACTTTTACACGTGAATTCTTGAATATGTAGAGAGAATTGATGAATTATATGTATGCATGATTGTTACTTGTGTTCTGCATGATTTGCATTTGTTGGCATACTGTATTGAGAAATTTTGAGTTGTTTTGTAATATTATGTGGGATAATTATGTTTATTTAATAGAAGCTAAATAAATACAAGTTCGGTTAGAGACAAATGCAGAGGGTTGTCCTATAAAAAGTCAATATATATTGTAAATATCATCATGCATTATATTTTAAACTGAGATATCTCCTCTTCATGCTTGTATGCTGTGAGTCATACATTGTCTCTCTCCCTCATTCTTGGGTGTAACTTGCTTCTTCACCATTAATTTTTGAAATTTTAATCAGTTTGTTTAAACAAACTAGTATTTTATAATTCATACACTTATGGGATTTATAATTTTATTATTACTTCTATTCTGTTTTACTTACATCTACCTGTGATATGGATAACAAATTATAATTGATCTAGATATCTGAGATCCATTTGTGTGTTTGATTTTGGTATCAAGAAAGCCTTGAATTTCGATGCTTATGTTTGTTTGGATGCTGTTTCTCATTTCCATAGTAGATTTTTATAGGACTCTTAAGGGTGTTTTAGCTATGATCTATATTTACTTTGGTTCTACTTTTTGTCTTATTTAACGATACGCTTTAATGTGCTGTAATTATGTTGTTCCATTTTGAGCAGGATATTGCAGTTCCCCTCCAGGGCTGCTTTTGCTACATCATTAAGAACGCTAGCTGCTAAAGGGCGTCAGTATAGGTTGCAGGAGGTTTGAATTTCTAAATACATCATAACTTAAGTTGTTATTGTGCCACTGATATACTTTAGTATCATGCAATCTATGTTAGAACATAATTTATCTTTTGCTTCTACATGTCAGGTGGATCACATTCTGTGGAGTAACACACCATCTTTTGAAGGAAAAGTTGTGAGTATCAGGCTATTTTCTATGCCTACCACACCAATTGGAGAACTTGAATTCTCATCAATATACTATAAAGTTTAAACCGTCTTAGCTCATTTTGAACATGTCTGCAATGTTTTTGATTCTCTGATTTGCACTTTAATTTTTCTACGGGTGTCAAGGTCATCACTGGCATGGATTGTAATTGACAAATATCTGGTTCTCAATTACTGGAATAATGGAGGATTCATATTGATTACAATGCCAAGGCTAAACAATTTGAAGCAATTATTATAGGCCATTTTTTACTTATTTGACAAGGGAGGTTGCTAGCAAATAATAGTTGCCACTTCTCAACGACATACCTTTGAACCACTTGTTTCCAGAAGTGTTTTAATCTATTTATGTTAGTTCTACTTAGGATTTGCACATTTTGTGATAGGTGTTAGAAGTGAGTCATGTTTTATAAAATTGATATGAGAGCAGTGTTATCGTATTAAAACTGAGCCCCATGATTGTTTTATTTCCAACTGTCACTTTCTAGCATACCATTTTGTGAGAAAGAAGAGTAAAGGTTGATGGAAGTGTTACCTAAATCCAATTGCATGGAAATTGCCATGCAAATGCATGAAAATCTGATCCCAATGGCATCTCCAAAATCATCTCCAGCAATGATAAACCCATTCTCAGGGGCAGAGGTAATGCCCAATGTAATAACCTATACTAAATGCATATAAAAGAAACCCAGAAATACTACATCAATAAATATTTTTGTATTTTTTATATTTCTTCAAAACAGTACACAAGCAAATTAAGATTCATCAAACTAGTACAGCATACTAAACATGCCCACATGCAAAACTGAACACTACCGGTATTCGAGATGTCAGTCTAAATGCCGGCCTGCTTAAGGGTTTCTGTCCCCAAGAAGCCTGATCTCTATGCTTGAAGGGTTTTGTCTCCAAGCCACAGCTGCCATCTCCTCTCTTTGCCTCTTTTTTAGTTCTTTTTGCTCATGAAGGGTTTCTAATTGAACTTGTACTTCACGCATAACTTCAACAGATACTGCATCACATGGTTTAGCATCTTGGCATGGTATACGTGCAAGATGGTATTTCAATCTGTTAATGCCTCCCCTTCCCAAAGGTTTTTTTCAATGACAACAAATTATCTCTCCTTTCTTTTCCCCAACGATGGCATGTTTCCAACAAGGGTCCCTTCTAACCGGGTTTGACATTGTGATTAAGACAATTTATAAATCTAAAGAATGTTGCAATAACATATGAAGAGAAAAAGAATTAACATTTATGGTCTATAATTAAACTAATATAAAAAAACTAGGGTTTGCAACTATAAAACTAAAAAAAGATTCAAAAACACCTAGGGTTTGTTCAGCAATCAAATTAAACACACATAGGGTTTGTTCTTTGGTCCACTAAAACAATATAGAAAAAAGAAATGTAAGGAAAGAAATAAAAAAAAAAAACAAAAAAAAACTTGAAAATACAAACTTACATCTCAATTCTTGCTTGAAATCAATGGTGAGCTCTTTCCAATCCTTTGTAGACTCCTCTAGATGCACCAAGAGTAGCTACAAACCTACTCAAATGCGATTCAACCACCAATTTTAGCTAAATCTCCTTGCTGGTTTCCCTTCAATGCAATCCAATCTTTGCTCAAAACTCTCTTTTCTCCTTCTCCTTTGGCTTGAAAATGAAATGAAGTTGCATTTAGGCTGTAGGAGAGAAATATAGGTGTTTTTTCAAGTGAATGTGTGTTTTTTTTTTTTTTAATGTTTTTGCATTCACCCAGCCGCGGTCGGATCTTCCCATCGGGACTCACCTAGATTGGTAAGTCTGGGTGAGTCTACCGGACTTGGCAAGTCGGGCGAGTACTCGACCGCTGAGTCTAGCAAACTCGCCCAGCAGTGATATTTTTTTAGTGGCTAATATTTGCCAAGTGGCTAATAATTGAAATTGGGGATTCAAAATTTGGCTAATATTTCAAGCTATAAGGCGACCTAAATAGCCACATTTTTACAAAATTTTATTTTAGTCCTGGTTAAATCACTAGAACATTTATTTTATTAAAATTTAAAACTCAAAAATTCGCCATGATATTTGATACCTGATTAGATTAGATTCTCCTAAACTTTATAAGTTATAGTAGAAAATGAAATTAATTCATCAATAATATTATATAATTATTGGTTGCTTTAGGGCCATATCACCAAATTTTAATCACCACCATTGATTTTATTTATAATCTAATGGCTGGGGTTGTGTTCCATGGGTTAAAATGTACCCATAGAGCTCCATTGCCCATTGAGCTTGAAATTGTATTTGGGTCATTGATCTCAATTTATAATCTAACAGTCGGGGTTAAGTTCTGTGAGCCAAAATGTACCTATGGAGCTCTAACGCCCATGGGGCCCAAAATTGCATTTGGGTCATTTGTATTTGAGATCAATGGCCCAAAATGCAAACGATCCAAATGTAATTTCAGGCCCCATGGCCATTGGAGCTCCGCGGGTACATTTTGGCCCGCATAATAGAACCCAAACCGTTAGATTATAAATAAATCAATGGTGGTGAAAAAGAATTTAGGGCTGATTTAAAATATTAAGGAATTAATGAATTATAGACATGAGCACTACACCTTAAATTAGTCAATCACTGCCACCCTCATGCCCTTACTTTTCCATAGGAATTTAACTTTTTAGAAAAGCAAGGATTCACCATGGTAATTAATGCATTTGCCTATATTTCATCAAGATTTGCCAGGGTTTTCTACAAATTTGTAGTGTTGTAAAAAAATTCGCCACTTAAATTAATATTTTTTTCAAAAAAAAGGAAATATTCGCCAATAGAAATTAATACTTTTTCCCAAAAAATGAAATATTCGCCAGGATTTTATATCTCTTTTTACGAGGGGTTTCTTAAAGTTATCACTGTCGCCCAGGGTCACCTAGCTCGCGACTCGCCGAGTCCTGTAACTTTGCTTTCAAATTTGATTATTGAATCCTTGCATTCAACATGCAATGTTGATTTTTGATTGTGTTCATTGAGAAAAATCCTTTCGTGGTGCAAGAATTCATTGCTACTACCATCAAAAGTAGGAGCATTCAATTTATTCACCATCTGCTTCAACTTTTTTCCTTGTCTTTTTGGCTACTATTTTGGCCTTTACAGTTCTGAGGCTTCTTGCCATGTATCTCCAAGTAATTAATAAAAGAGATTGTAGCTTTTAAATCTTTTGCTTTACTTTGATACTATTCAAAGATTGTGTCTATCTCCTCTGCAATAGTTGTTTCAGATTTAGTTTCTTCATCTTTTTCTAGGAACATGGGTTTGATAGGCTTTGGAATGGGACTTACTGCTGGTCAGTTATTTGCAGTTGAGCTTCCCTCTGTTTGTGATGTTTTAGTTGGATCTAGATTCTGCATGCTACTCTGAAGCTGCAACTTTCGTTGCAGTAGCTCAATTATTCTATCTTGGCTCCTCCGAATTTCCATCAGTGTATCTTGGAAAAGATTTGCCTTCTTTCTTTTTGTCACAATTCTCAAAATTCCTTTCATGAATCACAGGCTGGCAGGATGTTAGCTCTGATACCATTGTATTAACCTATACTGAATGCACATAAAACAAACCCAGAAGTACTACATCAGTAATAAAACAAACCCCAAAATACCCAGAAATGCTACAACAATAAATATTTTTGTATTTTTTTATATTTCTTCAAAATAGTACATAAACAAATTGAGACTTTTCAAACTAATACAGCTTACTAAGCATGCCAACATGCAGAATTGGACGACTACTGCTATTTGAGATGTCAGTTTGATTGTTGGGTCCAGGCCAAGAAAAGAAATGATTTTTGTTTTGTCAGATTTCAAGTGTATCCCTACTGCTCTTCCCAGCATATTATATAACTCAAGCTCTCCTTCCCAGCGCACCTCAACCAAAGGCAAGACATATCTCAAATGTTGCCAGTAACTGGGCAAGTTAATTGATAAATCTAGCTCCTCAAATTGGACAGTTAACTGACAAATCAGTCCGTCAAATTAAGGCAGTTCCAAACAATTAACTATCAAAGCCTTTTCTCAATCGTTGCAATCCCAAACAGTTAACTGCGCACACATCCACTTTAATTCCAGACCTAACTAACTAAAAGTAACTACAATTCCAACTATGCTACTAAAATGCTGACTATCCATTCACTAAATAGCTGCGGATTAGAGAAACAGACCCCACGCACCACAAGTGTTAGAAAGGGGACATTACACTCAATCAGTTTCTTAGGTCTATGGTAATGCATTGCTACCTTCTTTGGTCCATGGTGCCTCGAAGATCAGTTTCCTGCCTTCGCCAAATGCCACACATACGGTTCCACCCACAAGGGTATTATGGGCATATTGGATGTGGTGCCAAGTAAGTGCACACCAAACCTCATGCTATATATGCCATTGGACCCTTTGGTTGAAGCTGCTCAGCTTATTTCTCCATACGCGATTCCACTGGGTGCTGGCAGTTTTGTTGTTCCCATCCTTAAGACGGGTGGAGCTCCTCAGATTTGACTGTTAAAATTTTGATGCAACTCAGCCTTAACCAATGGAAGCTGAAGAGTGACTTGTGTGTGAGCAAATATTTCATCTTCTATAATGATTCTTTGCCTTATGCAGAATTCTGTGAATATGTAAACATATCTAGATAGAGTTATTATTGCATATCTAAAACAAGACATAGATAGAGGAAGATGGACGGCCATTGACCTCTTTGAGAATATGCCTTGTACAGAACATTCAGATATAAATTTGGTTACAGCTCTAATATCTTTCCTATGTGTCATTCAATCAATGTATTTATCTTTTCTGATTATTGTCTAATACATGTTTATGCATATAACACATATAGCTCCAAGCAATTTAGAGTAGTGTTGTCTCCTGGATATCTCGTAGGATCCTGATCGAAATCGTTTAAGTTATATTCAATGATAGTATAGATTCAAAGAATAGCTTGACGTGTTTTAAAAACCATTACAGTTACTCATGTGGGGATATTGGAAAGACAGTTTTCCAAAGTACAGAGTAGCGAGTAGAAGCTTTGTTGATGGGATCTAACTTACAAAGTATTATAACTGGAGGGTTATTCCAAATAGATTGTAGTATTTAACCGTGGGAGACTTTTCTATTGACTTGCTGGCTAGTTTTTTTTTGGTGCTAGTAAACCTAGGTTAGGCACCTAGAGGCCACAAAAAATGCTGTCAAAGCGCAGGATTCTAGTAAGATGGAGTTCATCAGATCCAAAAGATATTTACTTATCCAGCTGGCTGTTAACAGCTAAAGAAGAACTATTTATTTACATCCTAATGATGGTTCTAAGTCTTCATACTTCCAGTCAATTTTTTTCAGGAAAGAGGGCAGGGGCAAATTACAAGAACCCCTTCCAAGCAGTCTGAGAAAATCACAGCAGACAACAAAGGAGAGGAGGGGCAAATTATGCAGGACCCTCTGAATCCCCACCAGCCTTTTTACATTTCATACATTTTTTGGCATTATTCATCGGTGGCTTGTCCATAGGATCATCATAACAAACAGTATTGCAAATGCAAGCATCCAGGAAAAGTTTGACATTCAATACCTTGGCAATTTTTTCCATCTCACAGTTGAGTCCAGCCTGACCATCCTTTAGAATGTGGAAGTGTTCCAAGTAATAGTTAAAAAGGTCTCCATCTAGTCCATGACCCCATCAATGTCTCCATGTTGCAGATATGCTGCTGCAACCATGGATAGCATCAAAGCACAACTTAGACATTGGGCAAAGTGAAAGATGTTCTTCCGCAATAGACTGGCTAGGGTCCACTAAGAGACTTTCCATAGCCTTGTGGATGCCAACACAAGGAGCACCATCTATATCTTTTGCAAGCTTCCAAATCTGCAACACCCAGATATGCAGTGCTTGGTTGGAAATTTGTGTCCACCCTTCCTCCATCCTTTTGTTCATTTGTCTCCATCATTGTATCCCTGCAAGCACGGCTCCTTTTTACCTTTGCCACAATCGAAGGACAATGCCATGGAAGACCACCTTGCAAGTGTTGCCAAGAACCAGCCTAGGGCTCCACCAATCCGTTAGAGCCATCGTACTACATGCCAATGATCTCCAAACATTTTGCATTTATGTTTATGTGTATCATTCCCAAGGCTTTGTCAAAGAGCCTCAATGAATGCAGGCTCATACATATCCTAACCATAATGGTTGTACAAGCCAACACCCACATAACTCTTATATCCGCTTAAATCATAAATGTGAAAGCTCCAGATTGTGCTGCTAGGATTTCTCTGTGGTGTCCTTTGTCACACTATTGTACATAATTGTAGGTGTAGTAGGATAATATTTTATATTTCTTAGTTACACTAGAAGTTGAATAGTCATCTAGAAAATGAATTGAACAGTCATTTCATATTGATAAATGTTTACATTGCATAGTTGAAAAACTCGCCAAAAAATTGCAAAACTCACTGAGTTTTTGTGAGCCAAAACTGGCCGCAAGTTATTCGCCCAAAAAGTCGCCACCACTTTTCACAAAAAACTCGCTGATAAATCGTTAAAAACTCACGCCTGGGAGGTTAAACTTGCCCAAAGGAGTATTAAAACAATTTTTTTTAACCTTTTAAAGGATTTCGTGGGTGAAAGGCGTGCAAGTACTTCACTATTTCTCGAGCACACGTGATTGCGAACGTGAAGGATTGGAAAAAATTTGACATACACATGATTTTTTCCTTCTAATTTTTGCTTTTCCTTGTAAATCCGAATTGATTGGGGGAGCTTCAAATTCATATTGCATATAAAGATAAATCTATATTTACTAATGTATTCATATTATTATATTTATATTTATAGGTATTAGATATATATTTTATTTTATTAATATATGTAAATAAATAAATATATACAAATATTATACTTATTAATATATCTTATATTTATTTATTAGGAAAAGCCTTATATATTATTGATTTATATATGAAGGAAATCAGTAATACATTCTACAAATTCAAAAATGTGTTTTTGAAGAATATTTTAAAAAATTTATGTATTTTTAAATGTTCGATAAATTTCTCAAGTTATTGTTAGAGTTTTTCCCCGAGTTTTTGCTTAGTCCCAAGTTTGAAATTTTTTTGGGTTTGCCGAGTAATTGTTGAGTCTAATTTTTTCAACTATGGTACATTGTATCAAGTCCTTACCAAGATGGCTCGTGCCCGAAAAAAGAATTCGCATTTTCAAAACAAAGCGAGAGTGGGCTTTGTTGAACAAGCAAGCTGCTCCCTTGGCAATTGGGAGTATTGCTCTAAGGTGGCCGGTGTGCAGATCATGGTTTAGGACAATGATGTTGAAAAGAAAATTTGTGACCTTTCGGCAAAAGCCCTTATTGGGAAATTTGCGGGCATCTGGCTGGCATGTGCTCGCACTCTCAAATGGGTTAAAGAAAATTCGAAGGGCTGCATTGATATCAAATTCCTTCCAAAAGACTTTTTTGTTGGTACCTTTGCCCTCGAGGAGGAGAGGGATGCCACCCTCAATCATGATCCTTGGTGGATGGATTTGGCATGCTTATACTCTAAAGAACGGGTGGTGAATTTTAACCCTCTTGCAATGTGTATCTTTGAATCGCCTGTTTGGATTTGACTTTATAATCTCTTTGAAGAATATTAGACAAAGGGCTGCCATTTTGATATTGGCAATGGTCTCGGCAAGTTCATCAACTATGATGAAGGAATCCTTGATGGAGACTCTAGGATCTATGCTCGCATAATGTAATGTCCCTTTTTGGGATTACCCTAAATCTTGCCCTAGAATCACAAGTTAGGGTTACAATTTTGTAATTAAATGTTGTAAGCAAGATAAATCTTGGTTTAGGTCTATTTCAAAACCATATGTAATGTCCCTAATAAGAATTATACTAATTTTATCCTAAACTATCAACTTTCCAAGCAAACAATGGATTTAGAGAGTACCTTGGCTTGACTTAAACTCTGCAAACAAGTTAGAGGTCAATTACAATAATAACTTATCAAATAGAGTATCATGATCAGACATCAGTAAGTCCATAGTAAATTAATTAACCCAATTATTAAACCTTACCTTGGGATGCTCAACCATGGGGGAGCATGGAAGAGAGTGACTCGATGGGGTGTCTTGGCCTCCCTAGGTCTCAGGGCGGAAATACCATCCCCCTAGTCCTCGTGGCGCATGCCATTCATATGAGGTGTTCTTGTCCTTATGTGGCACATGCCATTCATATAAGGCGTCCTCGACCTCTATAGCGCATGCCATTCATAAGAGGTCGCCTCAGTCTCATGTGGCACATGCCATTCATATGAGATCGCCTACCTAGTGAGGATCCGTTATCCCCTTATCTTGCCATCTTTTCCCATTTCCCCATGATTGATCTCCTTGTGTTGTTACACCATGATAAGAGAGTGAGGTTATGAAGGGTGTCCTGGTAGCCAACTCTCTAGGCCCAAAGGCAGAACCCTTCTATGCTAAAGGCAGAACCCCTCTGGCCCATGTGGGCTCATCTTCCCCCCCCCGAGTGGCGTACCTAGAAGAGGGCCCTCTCACCGTCCCCCCCGTTGCAATTCTCCCTTTTCCCATCATGGTGTAAGTATGTGCATAATGAACAAATCAAATTCACATTCACAATTAATTACATCAGCAATAATAATTTGAGTATGCTACCATATGATAATAACAAGCATAAACCATTTAAATTATACATTATACTCCCACATGAGTATCCTACCACAAATAGATTAATGGACCTGTTGTGATGTAATCACACATCGCCCCATTGCAAATGGGGACCCCCTCTTTTTTCTGCTTTCTCGCTTCGTTTTGCTTTAGGGTTTAGTTTTTCTCTGAGCTTGTAGGGTTTTGGTAGGGTTGTTTTGCCCAGGTCTCAATAGTTTCTTGCTAAAGGTCTATATGCCTTCATCCTAATGCATGTCCCTGATACCCTAATGCATGTCCCTGATACCCTGAAAATGACTAAGTCTGATATCTTGAAAATCCTGAAAAAATGACTAAGTATAAAATTTGGTGGATCCTCAAAAATCTAGAATCTGCATGCTAAATCCTATGGATCTAGGACCTATCTCAAACATCTTGGAAGTATATTGAAAAATATTTAAAGTATAAGTCAGATAACTTATACTTAAATATATTTTTCAATATACTTCCATTCAGGAAAATCCAAAAATTTGACTAAGGTAAGAAATTCCTCACTCTATGTCTAAACCCGCCCTACTTGGGCGGCCTCACAAGGTGCTCATGGACAATGTCATCACCAGGAGAGTTTATCCAAACACTCCCTTCAAACCCGCCCAAGGAGGAAAGTTGTTAAGTTTACAAGATGTTCTAAGCACAAAGACAAAGATATGATGAAATTCTAGGCAAAGTTTATAAGATTAAAGCAATCAAATGCATTTCATAGAAGAATCCAAGGGTCACCTCCAAACCCGCCCTACCTGGGCGGCCTTAAGAGGTGCTCATGGACTCTGTCATGTCCCACATCAAACTCTCCATGCACTGCTTCTAAATTCGCCCAAGGAAGAGAGTTTTCAAGTTTGTAAGGTTTTGAGGACAAAGAGATGATAAAATTCAAGGAAATTTCATAAGTTTGAATGAATCTTAGGCATCACAAGGTGAATTCCATGCACTACTTCCCAACCGGCCCAACCTGGGCGGCCTCACAAGGTGCTCCTGGACAGTGTCACCATCAGGAGAGTTCATCTAGACACTGCCTCCAGAACCGCCCAAGGTGAAGAACAACACAATTTGCAAGTATACTTGATGAAGATGACACTAGGAGGATGATATGATCAAATTGAAAAGAATGAAAAGTTTCTAAGTACAAAATTCCAAGGGTCACTCTCAACCCCGCCCTACCTGGGCGGCCTAGAGAGGTGAGCTTGGAATCCGGTGTCTAAGCACTCAAAACACTCCACACAGAGCTTCCAAAATCCGCCATCTTGTTCTACACCCATGTAAGATTATTCAAGAGGAAAAATATTCTAAGTAAAGTGAACATGAGGTGAACCAGACTAGTTCGTTTGAAGATGCGAAGGTGGCACGTACACATCATCAGGCCAATTACATTCTGCCATGTCATTCATTCAAGAGGGCCCACCATAAAGATGCTCCAAAGATGCTTATCACATTGGGAAACGTGCCTTCATTGCCTTTTTCATGTTCTAAAAATAGCAAATTTTGTAACAAACTGCCTTATTGTCTCAATCTCGGCCGTTGATTGTTAAATCAATCTGGGCCATTCATTGTAATTCTTGAGCTCTATATAAGGCTCACTTCTCTCATTTGTAAAGAATATAAGGGGATACATTAGACATATACATTAGATTAGAAAGGAGTAGAGTAGAGGAGACTCTTCGAAGTCATTGAAGAGATATTGAGAGATTGTTGTAAAGATACACTTCAAGATTAATGCAAGCTCATTGTTGAATGTTTCATGGTGATCTTGTGATTTTGGAATGTTAGCATGGTCTTCATTGTCTCCAAGATGGTTAAGAATTGTTTCCAAAGTAGCTTGGTTGATAGATTAGAAGTTCATTGATGTAATGCATGTATGTATTGAATATTTGATAAAATCCTAGCTCATGCTTTTGACATCCATCGTTGGTGGAGTGTTGTGTAAAGCTAGTCTGAGCTTCATTATAATTTGCTTAAGTTCGGTTGTGGATGCTTGTTTGAGCTGCGCGGTGTTGTGACCTAATCACACATCGCCCCATTGCAAATGGAGACCCCCTCTTTTTTCTGCTTTTTGCTTTCGTTTTGCTTTAGGGTTTGGTTTTTCTCTGAGCTTGTAGGGTTTTGGTAGTGTTGTTTTGCCTAAGTCTTGATATATTTTGGCTAAGGAGTATGTATCTTCTCATTCTGGTGAATGTCCTGAAGTCCTTAAAATTGACTAAGTCTGGAATCCTGATGTTCTGAGATCTTGAAATTTGATTATGTTCGAAATCTGGTGGATCCTCAAAAATCTAGAATCTGCATGTTAAATCCTATGGATCCAGGACGTATCTCAAACATCCTGGAAGTATATTTCAAAATATTGAAAGAATAGGAAATTCCATTCAGGACAAGTCAAAATCAGGCGAAAAAAGTTGAAGTCTTGGACCTTGGGCAGAAATTTCCTATGACCTTGCAGTATGCGCCCAGGATGAGCGGAAATTCCTTGCTCATGAACAATATGCGCTCAGGGAAAAGGTGGAAACTTCGCCAATTCAAGCAACTAAGGAGTCAAAACTTAAAAATTTGACTAAGTGTCAAGTAGTGAGGGAAATTGTTCTAGAACTTGCAAAATGCGTCCTACTTGGAGGGCGCCAAATGTTCTCACACATGCAAAATGTTGCCCAGTTGGAAGTCTCCCTTTTGGAGTAAAAAATGATAAACATTGATTGCCTTAGGTGAATTCTTGAGAATATTTGTGAGGACATGACCGATTGTTGCTTGAGGGAATTTAAGGAAAAGTTGAAGTTTGGTGAAGTGTTGGATGCAAAATGGGGAAAATGTTTTGCCCCTTGCATTTTGCGCCCTAGTTGGAGATGAGTTGCAAAGTGAGAAAATTGTTCTAGAACCTACAATTTGCGCCTAAGGATTGCACTAAGAAAACTTGTCAAATGTGAGAAGTGTCAGAGATCAAAGCTTGCCTTGATAAGTTTATAATGAATGTTTGAGGCCATGATCAAGTGTATAAGGTAAAATGTTCATCAAAAGGGAAGAGCGCATAGTGCTCTGTAGCATGCAAAACCCGCCCTAGGAGATCCCAAGCTTCCAACAAGGAAATTTGACTAAGTGTGAAACATTTTAAGAAATCATCCTTGTTTTGAAGATTCAAAGTGAAAGTCATGATTGAGTTGAAAATGGAGGAAATTGTTCTATTCCATGCAATTTCCGCCCTAGGTAGTCATGGAGAAGTTGAACTAAGTGGGAAGTATCTTGAAGACTCCAGTCTTGTTTTGAAGCTCCAAGTGAAGGTTTGACCAAGGTTGATACAAGGATGAAATGCACATATACTTGCATTGGGCGCTCAAGATCAAAGTGTGGAGATTCAACTAAGTATGATGAATGCCAAAACAAAGGAAAATGTTTTACCCCTTTCAAAATCCGCCCTACCTTTGAAGGCAATATTAAGGAAAAATAGAAAATGCTATAACACTCAAATGTGGAAATTTGCCTAAGGCAAAGTGAAGATGAGAAGCAAAAAGCGCAAATTGTTCTAGTCCTTGCATTTTGTGCCCTAGGAGGAGGAGAGTCCATTTGACATACAAGTTGAAGTGATATTTCAAAGTTTCATGAGGATCAATTTTTAAGATACTTCAAACTTAGAGATAATGCAACGAAGCAATTTGTCAAGTCATGAAAATCCAATGATTAAGAGGTTGAAAATTTCACTAAGGCATGAGTAGAGTTCAAAGGAAGGCCAGTGTTCACAAGTTCAAGTTAAAAAGAGGAAAATCCTCATGCACGAGCATAATGCGCCCATGTGAGTTTGGTGATTGCAAGGTCAAAGCAATGAAATGTTAATGTTCCTTAGACAAATTCATGTAAATGCAAGTGGAAATCATAAGAAGTTGCTTGAGAAAGTGGGAGAATGAGGATGAATCTTGAAATGCCTAAGTTAAAATTAAAGCCTTCCAAAGCGCAAATTTCTCTTTAGCTTGCATTATGCGCTCTGGATGAAAGTCTATGAAATTTGCCTAAGGAAGGAAGATTGCAAGGTCGGAAATTTCCCTTTAGCATGCAATATGCGCCCTTGTAGAAGAGACAATTTCACTCATTACAAATGCAAAATTGAATGTAAGATCATTGAAATTGAGGGAGAATTCACCAAAAGAAGAAGAAAAATTTGGAGGAGAGAACAAGAAAAAATTCTAAGTGTCAAATTTGCAAAATGGGAAAATGTTCTAGAGCTTGCATATTGTACCCTAGAAGGGCACATATTTCATGGACTCAAACAATTTCCACCTTTTTTGAAAACTTTCATATGAAATGAAATCGCTTTGCATAATTGAACAAGTTGGCTTAAATTGAAAATTGATTGATGAATATATGGATATTGTTTATTTGTCCCACATTTGTGAGGAAGGTGAATTCAGTAGTGAAAATTCCTTTATATCATGTATCATGTTGATGTTTTGACTTGAGGTGTTTTGCTTGTAGGTTGGCGAGGTATGTTGAAGGAGAGCGAGATCGAGTGAAAGAACGAAGTACGCGGAAGCAAGTCATCCAGAGGATCAGAGCGTCATCAAGTTCATCATCATCCTGCAAGTTTCATCATCCAAGCCTCCAGGAGATCATTCCACCTGCATGTTCAAGAATCTAGCATCATGAGAGGAACATTCATCCAGAACTCCATTTCCAGGAATTCGTTTGCATCTTCAAGCTCCAGAGTTATCTATTCCATGAGCCATCTACATCCATCATATGCAATCTACTCCAAGAAGTTGCGCACAAAACATCTTTTACCTCTTGCACCATCCAGAGTTCAATCCTGCACAAGAACATGAGATGAGAATGAGCATGTACATCAAGCAAATCCATGAATTACATCAAGACAACAAGAAATTCGAATTTTCCAAATTACAAGTTCAAAAAGAAGCAAAGTTCCATAGTTGAAAATCCAACAATTTGGGAAATATTTCAAGCAATGTGAACGCAGAGAAGATCAAACCGGTTTGCTTAATGCCAAGGTGGCGTCTACATGTCATCAAGCCTATCACATCTTGCCACATCATTTGTTCGCATTCAATGTATCTACTACAAGAGGAAGCTAGAAAGGACGCCCATGTGGAGATACTCCAAAGATTCCATTTGAATGCTTATCACATTGGGAAATGTACCTTTATTGCCTCTCTTGTATTCTAAAAATAACAACTTTTGTAACAAACTGTCTTGTTGTCTTCATCTGAGCCGTTGATTCACGAATCAATCTAGGCCATTCATTGTAATTCTTGAGCTCTATATAAAGCTCATTCTTCTCATTTGTAGAGGATACATTTTTAGACATTAGAATTAGAGTTCTGTAGGAGTAGAGTAGAGGAAATTCTTCAAAATCATTGAAGAGATATGCGAAATTGTTGTAAAATACTTCCTAAATCAATACAAGCTCATTGTTGCCTCGCATGGCGATTTGTGTGATTGTGGGATGTTGGCATGGTTTCAAATTCTCGCAGATGATTGAGAAATGTTTCCAAGTAGCTTAGATAGTAGATTAGAAGTTCATTGATGTAATGGATTTATGTTGAAATATTTGATGAATTCCTTTATGTTCATACTTTTTGTGATTTGTGGCTTGCAATTCACAATGCAAAGTTAGTCTGAACCTTCATGTGCTTTAGTTCGATTGTGAATGTTCATTCAAGTTGCGCCAGTTGTGGGTATTTGGATGCATGTTTGCAGTTTGAAAATCCTTCATTTCCCTTTGAAGATTGCACTAGCTTCGTGTAGTTGTTGCTCTCATGACGAAGCGAGGCTTGGTTCAAGGAGTTTGTCTATTGAAACATCATCCATCACTTCATTGTCCTTAGATTAGCTTTCTCTTAACCCTTGCCTTTTTTTATTTTCTTTCGTAGCCAGTTAGAAGAAGTTCCATTTCATAAGGAAGAAGTAACACATTTGAGTGGACTAAGGAGCATATTCAGCATAAATCCCTTTGTGATTACCAGCATGATCACATCAACTACTGAGTCTATCCATTGCATAACACGAATCAGGAACCTTGGAGTTGTCTCGATTGATCACACTGTTTAGCATTCGAGAGACTTTGTTCAAAAGAGGATAGAATACTTAGTATTTTATTCTGAGTTTGCATGTGCAAGAAAAACACATCAACACGTCGTCCAATGGGTGCTTATATGAGCTTTCATGATATGAAAACCATTCGCTAACCTTAGGAGATTGCACCCACTCCATGTAGTTGTAGGCATTCTTGGCGAAGTGGAGTTAGGTTTATTTGAGGAGTTTGTCTATTCATGCATCATCATTGCCTCATTGACCTTAGTTTAGTTTCTCTAAACCCTTATCTTTTGCCTTTTCTTTTTGTAGTTGATTAGAAGAAGTTCCATTTCACAAGGAAAGAGTACATATTTGAATGGAGTGATGAATAAATTCTGCATAAGTCCCTTTGTGTAAACACCATTATCACATCATACCACTGAGGCTATCCGTTGCAAATCACGTACAAGGAACCTTGGAGCGTTCTTGTTTGATCACGTAGTTTAGCATTCGAGATGCTTTGTTGAAGAGAGGATAGAGCACTTGGTGTTTTATTCTAATGTTGTTGTCAAGAAAACATCATCAACAGAATTGGCGCTAGAAGGAGGGCTGAACGGGGAAAGAACACATTGCTCTAGTCATCATTCATTTTATGCTCGCTTCTCCTCCTATCGCTCAATAGAATTGGCGCTAGAAGGAGGGTTGAGAACAACGAATTGCTCCATTTGTTCCAAGCATACAAAAGATATTCTGGTGTTTTATCATTCATTGCTCGATAGAGTTCAGCAAGGGGAGGCCAGAACGAAGAATTTCTTACATTTCAACTCAGGATAAAAGGGCATGAACAAGGAATTACATTGCTTCTTTCACTCCAAGAGCGCGAGCGAACTCCGAATTGTGAAATTGGAACCAAGCGAGCTTTCAAGGAAATTCGAGATTTCAAGATCTCTCTTATGCCAGAAAAATTAAAAAAAAAAAATAAAACTTCAAAAACAAAAATACAAAAAAAGTAAAAAATTGAAAAAAGCAAAAAATAGACATGGATTTCTAAAGATCTTCAAGGCAATTCAATCATCTTCAAGATGATGTTTTACAACTTTGGTGGAATTTGAATGCACAATTCTATCCTAAGAGTTTGAGTGACTTTGCATCAAGAAAAGGATGTAGAATTCACGACACCAATGGACACGAGGAGTTGTATTGCATGACATTTTTATCAAGGATGGAATTAGCATTGCAAAGAAAAATTTCTTTTTCGCAGGTACATGAGCCGATTGTTCTTGCAAAGGTGGTTCCAAACGCCTTGTTTGATGAAAGGGAATCCTTCATGAGTTTTAAAGAAATGATCAAGAAGAGACTAAGTATCGAGAAGGACTTGCCTACCGAAGGGATGTTGATTCCAGGTGGTTGGTGTAGGATTCATAACACCACTCATTTAGAACTCGCATGTTCATCTTGTCAGGAAGCTATTCATTAAGTGAGGGAACAATTAAGGTTGGAGGAAGAATCCGAAATACAATTGAGGCTGGATAACTTGTGGAATAAATGTCTTCAAGAAATCAATTCACCACCCAAAGGAGAAGACGCTTCCACGCTATTCAAAAGTGAAGATAGCATGAATAAGACTGATGATCAAGCGGAGAGCATATTTGCATATCTTCTTCCAAGTAAGAAAGAGCCTGCTGAAGAAAAAGTTGAAAAGGTAATAGAAGAAGTTCAAATGAAGGTAATTGATGAACAAGCTGTTGATTCCACCGTCACAGAAGAAAGCGACCCGAGTTCATTGCAAGAAGAAGAATTCTTTGATGAACACTCATTCATGCTACACAGGGAGATCCTTGAAAATGAGTTGCAGGAGTACAAAAAGAGTTGTTGGAAGATAATCAATTGGATGCATTACAAGAAGCACTTCAAGCCATCATCGAAGAGCCATCGAATGAACAACAATTCAGAGGGGCGCTAGATGCTTCCATCCAAGAAATACAAAAGGAGTTCCAGCCAAAGTTGTCTCAAGATGAACAAATTGAGGAAGTGGAGGTCAAGGACACGAAGCAATTCGAGTTGATGCTAGGCCCTTTATTGAAGATGTACGATGAGCTAACAGGTGTTCCATGTTTTCGAAATTCAATTGTTTTCACCTTTTCATTTTGATATGCCCACTATTGATTATAATGTTTCGCATGTTGCGAATGCGAGTGGGATGATCCATCACCAACTTCAACCTCCCGACGCATGCGTGAACGATGAGCAATATCCATTCGAAGACGAAGACCACCAGGTTGTATCTTTCCCTGCTATTAATTGGAAAGATTTTGAATTTGATGATTACGAATTTCTTGATGATGAATTTGAAGAATATGAATTTGACTATGGAAATTTGGGAAAGACAACCTATATTTGGATTAATCACGGTCTAAATGAGTTGCCACAACTGCTGATTTTGTGCAAATTTTTTTCTGAATTCGATGATTGCATTGTGAGAGAATATATTTCTGAGTTTAAAGATGAGTTTGCCAAATTGAGGACCATTACTTGCAAAATGTTGTTGCTTTTCATTCTGAGAAATCATGCCAGGTCGTGTATATACTTAGGTCTTTTGAGTCTTGTTTGCTCTTTGTACATAGTTAGAGTAGGTACTGTTGATGATTGTTTTTAGACAAGTCAACAATAGAGTAAAATATTGAGTATCCAACTCTCTCTTGAATAAAGCCTCTCGAATGCTAAACTGTGTGATCAATCAAGACAACTCCAAGGTTCCTTTTCTTATGATTCGCAATGGATTAACTCAATGACTTGATGTGATTTTGTTGATAATCACAAAGGGACTTACGTTGGATTCTTCTTCTTTCATTCGGTTTATTTCTCCCTTGAGTGTGGATGATGTATCAATAATAAAGCAAAGCAAAAGATAAAGGTTTCAGAAAGGCTAATCTAAGGTCAACGAGGCAATGATGATGCAAGAATAGACAAACTCCTTAATTTACTTAACTCCACTTCGCCAAGGATGCCTACAATTACATGAAGTTGGTGCAATCTCCTAAGGATAGCGAAAGGTTTTCAAATCATGAAAGCTCATACAAGCACCCATTAAACGGCGCAGCTCAAACAAGCATCCACAATCGAACTTAAGCAAATGATAAGGCTCAGAGTAGCATTACATAACATTTCACCAACGATGAATGTCAAAAGCATGAGCTAGGAGTTGATCAAATATTCAATACAAACATACATTACATCAAAGAGCTACTAATCTATTTCTAATCTAATTTGAAACATCTCTCCACTTCATCAAGATACAGGAAACCATGTCATTTCACAAGACAACACTTAACACCAAATAAGCTCCAATGTCTTTGTATTAATCTTGAGAAATATTTACAACTTCAAGCTCTCTCAGAGAATTTCGAGAGTCTCTTCCTACTCTACTCCTACTTGCCTACTGACTAATGACTGATAATATTACAAATGAGGTAACAAGGCCTTTATATAGAAGTCCAGATTTACAATGAAGGGCTAGGATCAATTCATGTAGCCAAGGGCCCAGATCATGCCACCTCAACAGGTAGTTACAACAACTTGCTATTTTTAGTACACAAGAGAGGCAATGAAGGCACGTTTTCCAAGAAGATAAGATAGAAATGGAATCTTTTAGAGCATCTTCCACATAGGTGTCCCTTTGGCTTCTTGTTTGTTGTAGATAGATTGAATGCGGTTGAATTATGTGGCTGATTATGATTGGATGATGTGTACTTGCCACGTAGATGCCACCTCAGCATATTTGTGGATTTCAACTGTTAATTAAATATGCTTTTGGGCATATTCCCAAATTGTATCATCTGTATGATGATGTCTTCGATGTAATTGCTTTGAATGAACTTGTATGTTTGGGATATATCTTCAATGATCTTGCCTTGTTCATTGTAAATAGAATGTATATGATACTTGTAGCTCATTTGACTAATACTGTGATTCTTTCTTCTTGCAGGTAGGTTGATGTTGATCTTCTTCAATGCTTCTTCATGAAGAGTAGAGTAGAGATATGATGCTGCTTCCTTCATGTAAGAGTAGAGTAGATATCGATGATAACATGAAGTAGAATAGATGATGATGCTTGATTGATGGAACAGGAGACCTCTTTGATACTTGAAGATTGCGAAAGAACTTGAAGTTGAATGGATGAATGTCTTCGAACATGATGCAACTGATGAAGTATACTTGAACTTGATGTGATCTAACATGATGTCATTGATGTTTCCTCTGCAATAGCAATTTCTTGACTTCACTCCTTGGATGAAAGTGACTCCAGGCGCTTGCTCCTCATATGACTCCTTATCTTAATCCAAGCTCCTACAACATAGACAAAACAATCATATTAAACAATTGATAAGATTGCATTTCATAGCATATAAGAACTAATCTTAAGCATCCAACATCCCTTCTAGGTCTAGGCGCTCATCTAGGTGTAAGGAGGAACAAAGTGCGCCTAGCACAAGATAACTTCATACTTATCATTTAGATGACTTCAAACAATTATAATAGCTTAAAATGATCCCTCCTCTCAAGGCGCCCACTTTAAGATGCAAATTTAGGTGTTCTTGTTTGAGGTGCCAATCTAGGTTGCAGAGGTAGAAATAGGCGCCTTACCCTTTTTGGCCTTAATTTTGTCATTTTTGTGACTCCAAACAAGTGAACATGACTTAGAATGGCTCATTTCATCTAGGCGCCCACTTTAAAATGTCATTCCATGTGTTTTCTTCCTAGGCGCTCATTGAGGTGTGGAGAGACAGGCAAATGCGCCTAGCATACTTGGCCTTTTTTTGGCATTTTGATGGTTTTAACTCAGTGAATAAGTGTTTAGAGGACTTCTCACCTCACAATGACATCAAATTTCATAGTTTTAAGTCCTTTTACAAGGCGCCCAAACTCATTTCTCCTTCCTAGGCGCAATTTGAGGACCAAAATCACTAGAAATGGCGCCTAACATACATGAGGGATTGATAATGCTCTAAGGTGCACCTTGTTGATGCTCAGGGTGTGAATTGGCGCCTTAGTTCTAGCTTGCTTCTTGACACTTTAAGGTACAATTTGAGGCGTTTAAGACCTTACAATTACTAGGCACCTTTTAAAGGTCATTTGGATATGAATTGGCACCTTAACATGAGTAACTGTCTCCTCCAAGTTGGGCGCAGTTTGAGGTTGCTAGGAGTAGGAAAGGGCGCCTAGACTCACTATTAGTGTTCTTCGAAAACTTTTAGTCAAACAACTTCATTAGGCGCAATTTTAGATGTTATTCATTCACTCTATGATCAAGGTGCCAAAATGGATTGACACAAAGGTAAAAGTGCGCCTAAACTCCATTAGGTGTTCACTTCAAGGTTTTATGACCCTAAGTCGTTTTGAAAGTTCAAGGGAAGCTTCAATAGTCCTAAAACTTATGAACTCAAGCATTTTCTTCTTAGGCGCTCATATTGAGGTTATCCATTTTACTCTGTTATTAAGGCGCCAAAATGGATAGTTTTTTGACACAAAAATGCGCCTCCTCTAATGATAATCTCAAGCCCTTTACTAGGCGCACTTTTGTGATGAGTAAAACATGAAATGGCGCCTAGACCTAAATGCCTTTTCCTTGTCAAATTTTGAATGTTTAAGGCCTTTTAACATCAATTTCAATCAAGGCGCCTTGGTTTTAAGCTCTCCTTGCCCAAGGTGCACATCTGGGTTTCTACTTTAGGCGCACTTATGGGTTTGCAGAGATGAGAAAACGCGCCTAACTTCCTGGAGCAAATTCGCACCTAGAAAACAGAAGTCCCCAAGGTAAGGTATATTGAAAAATATATTTAAGTATAAGTTTAGAGATGTTTGAGATAGGTTTCAGATCCACCGGATTTAACATGTAGATTATAGAATTTGGAGGATCCACCAGATTTCAGACTTAGTCAATTTCAGGATCTCAAACATCAGGATCAGGTCATCAGGGGACTATAGGACTCCAACACCACTGACTTCATCATCAAATAAATCTAAGACATCATCCAAGACTCAATGCAAAGCATCAGAGCTCAAAAAAAAAGGGTGGTCCCCATTTGCAATGGGGCGATGTGTGATTAGGTCACAACAGGTACATTTTTTCAACTATGGTACATTGTATCAAGTCCTTACCAAGATGGCTCGTGCCCGAAAAAAGAATTCGCATTTTCAAAACAAAGCGAGAGTGGGCTTTGTTGAACAAGCAAGCTGCTCCCTTGGCAATTGGGAGTATTGCTCTAAGGTGGCCGGTGTGCAGATCATGGTTTAGGACAATGATGTTGAAAAGAAAATTTGTGACCTTTCGGCAAAAGCCCTTATTGGGAAATTTGCGAGCATCTGGCTGGCATGTGCTCGCACTCTCGAATGGGTTAAAGAAAATTCGAAGGGCTGCATTGATATCATATTCCTTCTAAAAGACTTTTTTGTTGCTACCTTTGCCCTTGAGGAGGAGAGGGATGCCACCCTCAATCATGATCCTTGGTGGATGGATTTGGCATGCTTATACTCTAAAAAACGGGTGATGAATTTTAACCCTCTTGCAATGCGTATCTTTGAATCGTCTGTTTGGATTTGACTTTATAATCTCTTTGAAGAATATTAGACAAAGGGCTGCCATTTTGATATTGGCAACGGTCTCGGCAAGTTCATCAACTATGATGAAGAAATCTTTGATGGAGACTCTAGGATTTATGCTCGCATAATGTAATGTCCCTTTTTGGGATTACCCTAAATCTTGCCCTAGAATCACAAGTTAGGGTTACAATTTTGTAATTAAATGTTGTAAGCAAGATAAATCTTGGTTTAGGTCTATTTCAAAACCATATGTAATGTCCCTAATAAGAATTATACTAATTTTATCCTAAACTATCAACTTTCCAAGCAAACAATGGACTTAGAGATTACCTTGGCCTGACTTAAACCCTGCAAACAAGTTAGAGGTCAATTACAATAATAACTTATCAAATAGAGTATCATGATCAGACATCAGTAAGTCCATAGTAAATTAGTTAACCCAATTATTAAACCTTACCTTGGGATGCTCAACCATGGAGGAGCATGGAAGAGAGTGACTCGATGGGGTGTCTTGGCCTCCCTAGGTCTCAGGGCGGATATACCATCCCCTTAGTCCTCATGTGGCACATGCCATTCATATGAGGTGTCCTTGTCCTTATGTGGCACATGCCATTCATATGAGGTCCTTGTGCTTATGTGGCCCATGCCATTCATATAAGGTGTCCTCGGCCTCATGTGGCGCATGCCATTCATAAGAGGTTGTCTCAGTCTCATGTGGCACATGCCATGCATATGAGATCGCCTACCTAGTGAGGATCCGTTATCCCCTTGTCTTGCCATCTTTTCCCATTTCCCCATGATTGATCTCCTTGTGTTGTTACACCATGATAGGAGAGTGAGGTTACGAAGGGTGTCTTGGTAGCCAACTCTCTAGGCCCAAAGGCAGAACCCCTCTGGCCCATGTGGGCTCATCTTTCCCCCCCCCTCGGGTGGCGTACCTAGAAGAGGGCCCTCTCATCGCCCCCCCCTTTCCAATTCTCCCTTTTCCCATCATGGTGTAAGTATGTGCATAATGAACAAATCAAATTCACATTTCCAATTAATTACATCAGCAATAATAATTTGTGAGTATGCTACCATATGATAATAACAACCATAAACCATTTAAATTATACATTATACTCCCACATGAGTATCCTTCCACAAATAGATTAATGGACCTGTTGTGATGTAATCACACATCGCCCCATTGCAAATGGGGACCCCCTCTTTTTTTTGCTTTCTCGCTTCGTTTTGCTTTAGGGTTTAGTTTTTCTCTGAGCTTGTAGGGTTGTTTTGCCCAGGTCTCAACAGTTTCTTGCTAAAGGTCTATATGCCTTCATCCTAATGCATGTCCCTGAGACCCTGAAAATGACTAAGTCTGATATCCTGAAAATCCTGAAAAAATGACAGTCTAAAATCTGGTGGATCCTCAAAAATCTAGAATCTGCATGCTAAATCCTATGGATCTAGGACCTATCTCAAATATCCTGGAAGTATATTGAAAAATATTTAAAATATAAGTCAGATAACTTATACTTAAATATATTTTTCAATATACTTCCATTCAGGAAAATCCAAAAATTTGACTAAGGTAAGAAATTCCTCACTCTATGTCTAAACCTGCCCTACCTGGGCGGCCTCACAAGGTGCTCATGGACAATGTCATCACCAGGGGAGTTTATCCAGACACTCCTTTCAAACCCGCCCAAGGAGGAAAGTTGTTAAGTTTACAAGATGTTCTAAGCACAAAGACAAAGATATGATGAAATTCTAAGCAAAGTTTATAAGATTAAAGCAATCAAATGCATTTCATAGAAGAATCCAAGGGTCACCTCCAAACCCGCCCTACCTGGGCTGCCTCAAGAGGTGCTCATGGACTCTGTCATGTCCCACATCAAACTCTCCATGCACTGCTTCTAAATCCACCCAAGGAAGAGAGTTTTCAAGTTTGTAAGGTTTTGAGGACAAAGAGATGATAAAATTCAAGGAAATTTCATAAGTTTGAATGAATCTTAGGCATCACAAGGTGAATTCCATGCACTACTTCCCAACCGGCCCAACCTGGGCGGCCTCACAAGGTGCTCCTGGACAGTGTCACCATCAGGAGAGTTCATCCAGACACTGCCTCCAGAACCACCCAAGGTGAAGAACAACACAATTTGCAAGTATACTTGATGAAGATGACACTAGGAGGATGATATGATCAAATTGAAAAGAATGAAAAGTTTCTAAGTACAAAAATCCAAGGGTCACTCTCAACCCCGCCCTACCTGGGCGGCCTAGAGAGGTGAGCTTGGAATCCGGTGTCTAAGCACTCAAAACACTCCACACAGAGCTTCCAAAATCCGCCATCTTGTTCTACACCCATGTAAGATTATTCAAGAGGAAAAATATTCTAAGTAAAGTGAACATGAGGTGAATCAGACTAGTTCGTTTGAAGATGCTGAGGTGGCACGTACACATCATCAGGCCAATCGCATTCTGCCATGTCATTCATTCAAGAGGGCCCACCATAAAATGCTCCAAAGATGCTTATGACATTGGGAAATGTGCCTTCATTGCCTCTTTCATGTTGTAAAAATAGCAAATTTTGTAACAAACTACCTTATTGTCTCAATCTCGGCCGTTGATTGTTAAATCAATCTGGGCCATTCATTGTAATTCTTGAGCTCTATATGAGGCTCGCTTCTCTTATTTGTTAAGAATATAAGGGGATACATTAGACATATACATTAGATTAGAAAGGAGTAGAGGAGACTCTTCGAAGTCATTGAAGAGATATTGAGAGATTGTTGTAAAGATACACTTCAAGATTAATGCAAGCTCATTGTTGAATGTTTCATGGTGATCTTGTGATTTTGGAATGTTAGCATGGTCTTCATTGTCTCCAAGATGGTTAAGAATTGTTTCCAAAGTAGCTTAGTTGATAGATTAGTAGTTCATTGATGTAATGCATGTATGTATTGAATATTTGATCAACTCCTAGCTCATGCTTTTGACATCCATCGCTGGTGGAATGTTGTGTAAACCTAGTCTGAGCTTCATCATAATTTGCTTAAGTTCGGTTATGGATGTTTGTTTGAGCTGCGCCGTCCAATTGGTGCTTATATGAGCTTTCATGATATGATAACCATTCGCTAACCTTAGGAGATTGCACCTACTCCATGTAGTTGTAGGCATTCTTGGCGAAGTGGAGTTAGGTTTATTTGAGGAGTTTGTTTATTCATGCATCATCATTGCCTCATTGACCTTAGATTAGTTTCTCTATACCCTTATCTTTTGCCTTTGCTTTTTGTAGTTGATTAGAAGAAGTTCAATTTCACAAGGAAAGAGTACATATTTGAATGGAGTGATGAATAAATTCTGCGTAAGTCCCTTTGTGTAAACAACATTATCACATCATACCACTGAGGTTATCTGTTGCAAATCACGTACAAGGAACCTTGGAGCGTTCTTGTTTGATCACGTAAGTTTAGCATTCGAGATGCTTTGTTGAAGAGAGGATAGAGCACTTGGTGTTTTATTCTAATGTTGTTGTTGTCAAGAAAACATCATCAATAGAATTTTTCTTTTTTCTGCTTTCTCGCTTCGTTTTGCTTTAGGGTTTAGTTTTTCTCTGAGCTTGTAGGGTTTTGGTAGGGTTGTTTTGCCCAGGTCTCAACAGTTTCTTGCTAAAGGTCTATATGCCTACATCTTGATGCATGTCCCTGAGACCCTGAAAATGACTAAGTCTGATATCCTAAAAATGGTGAAAAAATGACTAAGTCTGAAATTTGTTGGATCCTCAAAAATCCAGAATCTGCATGCTAAATCCTATGTATCTAGGACCTATCTCAAACATCCTGGAAGTATATTGAAAAATATTTAAAGTATTGACTTATACTTAAATATATTTTTCAATATACTTCCATTCAGGAAAATCCAAAAATTTGACTAAGGCAAGAAATTCCTCAGTCTATGTCTAAACCAGCCCTACCTGGGTGGCCTTACAAGGTGCTCATGGACAATGTCATCACTAGGAGAGTTTATCCAGACACACCTACCAAACCCGCCCAGGGAAAGTTAGGATATTTTCACGAGCTTTTGCCAATTGAAGAGAGTTAGGAAGTGATGATAGAGTCCACAATTAAGTTTAACTTGCAAATTCTATGCAACACCTCTAAACCCGCCCTACTTGGGCGGCCTTGGCATGAGGTCATGGACTCAGCCTCCTTCACATGCACTTGTCCAAACAGAACCCTCAAATCTGCCCATGGAAAAAGTTGACAAATTTACAAGGTTTTGAGCACAAAAGATAGGGAAATGATTAAACTCCAAGAAAACTCATGAATTTGAATGACTCTAAGGCATCACAAGGTAGATTCCATGCACTACTTCCCAGCCCGCTCAGCCTGGGCGGCCTCACAAGGTCCTCTTGGACAGTGTCATCACCTTCAGCAGAGCTCCTCCAGACACAACCTTCAAATCTCGCCCAAGGAGAAAAATGGTTAAGTTTTCAAGGTTTTGTTGCACAAGGCACTAAGATATGATGAATTTCAAGCAAGGTTTGCAAGTTTGACGGAAGTTAAGTGAATTTCAAGCAAAATTCCATGGGTCACCTCCAAACCCGCCCTACCTGGGTGGCCTCAATAGGTGCTCATGGACTGTGTCTTCTCCCACATCAAACTCTCAACATACTGCCTCCAATATTGTTCAGGAATGTAGGCAACACAATTTGCAAACATGATCCAATGAAAATGATTAATATAACACCTGGGAGATGAGATGATTAAGTCTAGAGGAGTGAAAAGTTTCCTAAGTACCAAAATCCAAG
This sequence comes from Cunninghamia lanceolata, assembly GCA_027924645.1. Lineage (NCBI taxonomy): Eukaryota > Viridiplantae > Streptophyta > Pinopsida > Cupressales > Cupressaceae > Cunninghamia > Cunninghamia lanceolata. Next base: position 30,607,976 of record BSBN01000047.1, read on the forward strand.
GCTCACTCTCAAACCCACCCTACCTGGGCGGCCTAGAGAGGTGAGTCTGGAATCTGATGTCTAAACATTGTAGTCACTCCATTCAGAGCTTCCAAATCCGCCATCTTGTTCTACACCCATGTAAGATCATTCAAGAGGAAGAAAACATGAAGAAAATCACCAAGTCATGCAAACGAGGGAAGGAAGAGTATCAAGGTTAAGATAGAGAGTGTTCACATTGAATAATCCTCACAACACCTCCAAAGCCGCCCTTCCTAGGCGGATTTCACTAAGGTAGGTGGATAGAGTCATCAAACATCTTAAGTTTGCCTTTCAACTTCACACAAACACGTCAAAAATCATTAAGTCTTGATGACTTGTTGGAGAGAAAGGTCATCAAGAGGAAGGAAAGAACATCAAGTCAAGTTCACATCACACATTCCACACGTCACCTCCCAGCCTTGACCACCTTGCACGGACTTCATGTCCTTCACATCACACTCTCCACACAGAGCATTCAAACTTGCCCAAGGAGATGAGTGTTATGAAAACTTGCAAGTAAATGTTAAGAGAGGTGATCACAATGAAAATTTTCAAGGTTGAATTGCAAGTTGAGGCAAAGCAAGAGTATTTTTGAGTAAAATCCACATGGCATCCTCCAAACTGCCCAACATGAGCGGCCTCTAGGGGTAGTCTTGGAGTCTCTGACATCTCACATACACTCTCTCCACACTCAACCTTCTAACCCGCTCAAGGAAAGATTGGAGAAAGTTAGCCACTAGAAGATGAGGTAAAGATGATTAAGACAATTTTCAAGTGAATTTGAAGAATTGCAAATGTAAGACTTCATGGTGGGCATGTTTAATGGAAGGTCAAGAGAGGTGGTTATGGAATTAGTGGTCAAGCACTTATGTCACTCAACAAAGGCCTTCTAAACTTCGCCCATTGCTTTAACATACCTCTAAGTTCAAACAAAGGTGAAGATCATTGAAAATTACAAGTTTTGAAAGCAAAATTCCACACATCATCTACAATCCTGCCCAACATGAGCGGCCTTCACCTCTACACATAGATAAGTTGTCAAAAGCTATGCAAATCACTCCAGGACATTACTCAAATGAAGGTGATCAACAAAACTTTGAAGAGAAAGGTCTAAGGCATGCTAACGAGGGTCAAGTGATTATGAAATGAAGAACAATCCAAACACCACTTCCAAAGCCGCCCAGCTTGGGCGGCCTAGAGCATGGAGTATCGATTTTCACACTAAACAATCCATACATCCCCTTGAAATCTGCCCATCCTCTCAAGGCTTTCCATTGCATTCAAAGAGGTCAAGTTATCAATGAAACAAGTGTAAAAGGTTTTAGACTATCAAAACAAAGCAAAAAAATGCTTTAGTCATGAAAAATCCAAGCCTACCCTTGAATCCCGCCCAGCCTGGGCGGCCTAGACCATGACCCCTGGAATTCACATCACACATTCCTCACTACCCCTCCAGACCCGCCTAGGTAGGTTGGCCTGACAGGTCGGCTTGGAAAGGAAGTAGAAAGCAATGTTAAAACATGAAAATATGGCTTTCTTCATTACATAAAGCAAGTATGTTAGGAATGAAATGTTATTGATAATCAAGTGTTTTCGCATTGATAGTTGCTTCTCTTGTGTAGGTAATGGACAAAAGATGGTGAGACTTTGCGTAGAAGAAGTTTGAAACAAGAGGAGTTTCGCTTAAGGCCATTCAAAGAGGAAGACATCATCGTCACATGGAGGGACGCTTACATCAAGACCATCATTTGCACGTAAAAGATAACCTCATATGTCCGAGGAGTATCACTTCACCATGCGTGAGAAGGAGTCATCATCCAAAGTTGTCTATTTTGTGTGCATCCATCATATGTAATCTACTCCAAGGACTCATGCACAACATATCTTCTACTTCATGCAACTGTCCAGAGGCATAATCCAGCACAAGCACAAGGGCGTCACAAGATGAGAGATGAGCATGATCATCAAAGCGATCCATGAGTTACATCAAGACAACAAGAAGAAAAATATTCTAAGTAAAGTGAACATGAGGTGAAACAGACTAGTTTGTTTGAAGATGCTAAGGTGGCATGTACACATCATCAGGCCAATCGCATTCTGCCATGTCATTCATTCAAGAGGGCCCACCATAAAGATGCTCCAAAGATGCTTATCACATTGGGAAACGTGCCTTCATTGCCTCTTTCATATTCTAAAAATAGCAAATTTTGTAACAAACTGCCTTATTGTCTCAATCTCGGCCGTTGATTGTTAAATCAATCTGGGCCATTCATTGTAATTCTTGAGCTCTATATAAGGCTCACTTCTCTCATTTGTAAATAATATAAGGGGATACATTAGACATATACATTAGATTAGAAAGGAGTAGAGTAGAGGAGACTCTTCGAAGTCATTGAAGAGATATTGAGAGATTGTTGTAAAGATACATTTCAAGATTAATGCAAGCTCATTGTTGAATGTTTCATGGTGATCTTGTGATTTTGGAATGTTAGCATGGTCTTCATTGTCTCCAAGATGGTTAATAATTGTTTCCAAAGTAGCTTAGTTGATAGATTAGAAGTTCATTGATGTAATGCATGTATGTATTGAATATTTGATCAACTCCTAGCTCATGCTTTTGACATCCATCGTTGGTGGAGTGTTGTGTAAAGCTAGTATGAGCTTCATCATAATTTTCTTAAGTTCGGTTGTGGATGCTTGTTTGAGTTGCGTCGTCTAATGGGTGCTTATATGAGTTTTCATGATTTGAAAACCATTCGCTAACCTTAGGAGATTGCACCTACTCCATGTAGTTGTAGGCATTCTTGGCAAAGTGGAGTCAGGTTTATTGAGGAGTTTGTCTATTCATGCAGCATCATTACCTCATTGACCTTAGATTAGTTTCTGTAAACCCTTATCTTTTGCCTTTTCTTTTTGTTGTTGATTAGAAGAAGTTCCATCTCACAAGGAAGAGTATATATCTGAAGGGAGTAAAGTGTTAAATCTACGTAAGTCCCTTTGTGTACACAACAATATCACATCACACCACCGAGACTATCCATTGCAAATCATGTACAAGGAACTTTGGAGCGCTCTTGTTTGATCACGTAGTTTAGCATTCGAGACGCTTTGTTCAAGAGAGGATAGAGCACTTGGTGTTTTATTCTAATGTTGTTGTCAAGAAAACATCATCAACAGGACCATTTCTCAATTTAATGCCTTTTCTATATATCTTGATTGCAGAACTGTAAATATGTCTTTCTCTTGATCTTCATATTCCAAACCAGATATTATTTCTTGCCCCTCTCTAACCATCAACTCATCTTACTCTTATACCTGATTCATACCTTTGCCATTGAAGAGACACACCTCATAGATATCAAACGCTGCCTTAAGAATTAATTCCTTTTATTAAAACTATTCTTAATCATTTGCATTCTATAAGTTAAAATCAATCGCAGCCTTTACCAGTGCTGCTCTTTCTTCTTGTAATCATTGCATCTTATATTAATATAAATTGCTTATTTGCTAATGAAGGTCGATCAACATTTCCTTATATATTCGCTGCCCAAAGATAAATCATCTTGTTTTGTCTTATTTACATGTCATCACATCCATGTTACCTTAAATGTAATGTAAGTGTTCTTGATCCTCTTCTTTGAGTCGTATGTCATCTAATGTGAATCGCTGCACCTTGAATATTAGTTTATTTTTATATTAGTTTTATATATATTTATAATATTATATTATAATGATCATAATTATAATAATATTTAATTTAGTATTATATTTATATTATTAGTATTTATATTTGTTATTATTTAAATAAATATTATATAGTATATTTTAATTATATTAAAAATATTTATATAATAATATTATTTATTAAATATTATATATTAATAATATTAATACATACGCAATTATTTCGAGCACTCTCTATCATTCAAATTGATTATGGAAGGGACACGACAAACACATTTCAAGAAAGTAACTTCACCGTCTTATCATGATGTTTAAATCTTTAATTTAAACAATGCCTTAACATCGGGATATCACACATAAGGGTTTTAACATCGTTGGAACTCTTAAAAACTCACTTTGGTGACTAAGGTTGGCAATTGGTCCCAATTAGTAGAAATAGAATTAGAAGAAATCCGATGTGCCAATTGTAGAAGCTTCTCCCATTCGATAGAAAATTGTGCAGAGAATAAAAGATGGGTGAAGAAATGAATCTTGAAAGCCTCTGTGAATCCGCTCTCTAGGGCTTAGATTCAAATCCAGCTGGATGAGGCAGATTTGGCTTTTGCTCAGGGCATCGCTAGCTCTCCTTTGCCTAGCCAAGGCTTTGATAAACCCTTAGTGCTGTCGGATGCAAACCTTGCTATTGTTCCCTTTGTGGACTTGATTGGTTAGCAGGAAGAAAATAATGATCTATTTGATATGAAGTCCTAGTATGATTCTGAGACAACTGATGATAATGAAATTAGAATTGTGGAACCCCGGTTTCTTAGTCAATCACCTCCAAGATACTAAAACCAAAGTTTACCTCAAGAAAAAAGAAGGGTCGAAAAACCAACAAGCAAAAAAGGGAGGAATCTACCCTTTCAAAGGGCCAACCCTCAATCAACCAATATCTTCCGAGATCTAAGTGAGGCGATACCTCCCTTAGAAAGCAATGAGGATTGCTACATGGAATGTTAAGGGCTTAAACGCCCCTAACAAAAGGCACCTTATCAAGTGCCACTTGGCTTCGATGCATGCTGATATCATGTTGTTTCAAGAATCTAAATTATGTTTGTAAGAGGCCAATTTGTTCACTTCACATTGTAAGGGATGGGAGGGGTCTTTTGTCTTGTCGGTTGGTGCCTCTGGTGGCATTGGTGTTTTTTGGTCTTGAATCGAGTCTCAATTGAAATCCGTAATTTGGCACAGAATTGGATGGCTGTCAAAGTCAAAAATCTCCATTCGGACCTCTCTTTCATACTTTTCAACATCTACGGGCCCACTAAGACTGAGGATAAATTAGAGGCATGGAATCAACTTTCTAATTTTATTACTCCTGTTTGAATGATTTTCTTATTCTTGGTGGGGACTTCAACACCATCCTTTCCTTTGCGGATAAATGTGGGGGCATATCACGTGCAAGCAATGCCCAAGTTGAGTTTCAAAATTTTGTCAGAAGCAATGCTCTTCTTGGTGTGATCCTGAAGAATGGGGAGTTTACACAGACTAATAGAAGAAAAGGCTTCACAAACATCGCCAAAAGACTCAACTGGTTCCTCCACTCTTCTTCCTGGCTACATTCCTCACATCTGTTGGATTCTTCCATCCTTCCTCTCTTGGGATTAGATCATTTACCAATCCTTCTCACCATTCATGAAGACTGCCTACCGATTAGATGTCCTTTCAAATTCGAGAGGATGTGGTTCCGCTGTGCTTCTCTTCTTGAGCTTATAAAAGACTGGTGGTCCAACGGTCGGATCTAGATTGGTTAAAAATTGATCCAGGTTGCAAAGAAATTAATTTTCCTGAAGGAACAACTAAGAGATTGAAATAAGTCCTTCAAAAACATTTTTATGGAGAAAGAAAAAGTTGAAGCAGAACTCGAAACACTCAATCTTAAAGTTCTGGCAAATGGAATGTTTCAAGAAGATTTCCCGAAGGAGAGAGAACTAATGGGATATCATGAGGAAGTGTTGGCCCGTGGCGAGATTTTCTGAAAATCCAAATCCAGGGAGCTTTGACTCAATGAGGGAGATCGTAATACTAAATACTTTAATAATGCCACCAAGGTTTGTAGATCCCAAAATAGGATTGCCTCCATCAAACAGGAAGATAACTCTATCATAGATTGCCTTGAGGATATCCAAAATGAAGTGGTCACTTCTTTCAGCAACCTGCTACCTTGCTCAGTTGCCTTGGATCTATAGAATCAGGCTCTCTTCCACGACAATATTCCCTCCCTCATCACTGTGGAGGATAATAACATGTTAATGGCTCCTTCTCAATGGAGGAAGTAAAAGCAGTGGTTTTTCAGCCCCACCCCACAAGGCTTCTAGGCCCGATGACTACCTTGCTTGTTTTTTCCAACATTGTTGGGACATTGTTGGTTTGGATGTGTGGCGAACTATTGATGATTTGAGGAAATCAAGGAAAATTTTGAAAGATATAAATACTACCCATATTGCTTTTATTCCTAAAATGCATGCATTTGATTCTTTCATTGACTTTAGACCGATTTCTCTTTGTAATAATGTTTATAAGGTGATCTCCAAGGTCATTTCCAATTGGCTTAAAAGTATTCTCCCCAACATTATCTCAAAGGAGCAAAGTGGCTTTACTCCCGATCAAAACATCACAGACGGCATCATCATTGCAAACGAGGTTATTCATTCTATAGTGTCCACAAATCAAAGTTGTATGTTATTGAAATTGGATATTAGCAAAGCATATGATCGTGTTAATTGGTGCTTCCTTATGAATATCCTTGGGAAGCTTGGCTTCACTAGAGATTGGATGGATTGGGTTTTCAGCTACATCTCGACTTCGTGTTTCTCCGTTCTAGTCAACAGTAGTCCATGTGGTTTTTTTAAGGCCACAAGGGGCCTATGCTAGGGTGACCCCATCTCATCTTTTCTCTTCATCATCATGGGTGAAGCTTTGGGAAGGGCTATCAAGGCTTGCTGGCGGTGTGGTGTTTGGTTTGGCATCCATGTTGCTCAAGGTATGCAAGCCATCATGCACCAATAGTTTGCCGACGACACCATCTTGTATGTGGTTTCCAGTTTAAACGAAGCAAGAATGATTAAGTTTGTCCTTGATAGGTGTTGATGTGTTTTTTATGCACATGCAAACTCAAAATAAAATACTAAGTATTCTATCCTCTTTTGAATAAAGTCTCTCGAATGCTAAACAATGCGATCAATCGAGACAACTCCAAGGTTCCTTAACATCAGTTCTTGACTTGCAAATTGGATAGACTCAGTAGTATTGATGTGATATTGTTGTTACTCACAAAGGGACTTACGCTGAATTGACTCCTTACTCCACTCAAATATGTTATTCTCCTTCTTTATGGAATGGAACTCCTAACCGGCTGCAAAAGAAAAGGCAAAAGATAAGGGTTAAGAGATCTATTCTAGGGTCAATGAAGTAATGAATCATGTCAAGATAGACAAATACCTCATGTAACCAAACTCCGCTTCGCGATGAGGAGCAACAACTACACGAAGTCGGTGCAATCTTCTAAGGTAACTCAAGGATTTTCATATTATAAACATTCATCCAAATACCCACAGCTGGCGCAATTTGAACAAGTATTCACAATAGAACTAAGGCAAATGAAGGTTCAGGTAACTTTACATAGTGATTTGCCTCCGACAATTCACGAAAAGTATGAACCAAAAAGGAATTCATCAAATATCTTAACATAAACATTACATCAATGAACTTCTATTCTAATTCTACTCTACTTGGAAACATCTCTCCATCACATTCAAGGACTTGAAACCATGCTAACATTCTAAAACCACAAGATCACCTTGAAACTTTCAACAATGAGCTTGTATTAATCTTGAAGTGTATTATTACAACAATTTCATATGTCTCTTCAATGACATTAAGAAGTCTCCTCTACTCTACTCCTACTCTGACAGCATCTACTCCTTCTCTTGAAAGAGCTAACAACTCTAATTCTAATCTCTCCTCTTACAAATGAGCAGAATGAACTTTATATAGAGCTCAAGAATTACAATGGAGGGCTCAGATTGATTGTGGAATCAATGGCCAAGATTTGGACAACACAAGGTAGTTACAACAATTTGCTATTTTTAGAATATGAGAGAGGGAACAAAGGCACGTTTCCCAAGATGATAAGCTTGAAATGGAATCTTGGAGAATCTCCAAGATGGACACCCTCTTTGACCTCTTGTTTGTTGTGAATGCATTGAACGTGCACAGATGAGGTGGTGAAATATAATAGGATCAATGACATGTAGACACCTCCTTGGCATTAAGCGAACCGGTTTGATCTCCATTGCATTCACATTGCTTGAAATATTTCCTAAATTGTTGGATTTTCAACTATAGAACTTAGCTTCTAAAACTTGAAAACTTGGGAATTTCAGAATTCTTCAAGTTGTCTTTCATGCCTTAGCGAAATTTATGAATTTCTTGACGATCTTTGCTCATTTCTCTTCTCATGTGATGTTCTTGCAGGATTCCTTCATTCAGGCTTGTTGACGAAAGTAGATGTCTTTGTTCATGACTTCTTGGAGTAGATTGCATGATAGATGTTTTCTTGGTCTCTGCCTAGGCGCATGAAATGGATGACTCTGGAACTCGAACATGAAAATGAATCCTTGGAAATGAACCTCTGGATGGATGTTCCTCTTGTGATGCTGGATTTTTTAACATGCAAGGTGGAGTGATCTTCATTTTCGGATGATTGAGCTTGCAAGATGATGATGAAGGTCTTATCTTTCCGGTGATGAAATTCTTCTCTGAAAGCAAGATGATGGCGAACTTGATGATGTCTCAATGAAGTGTAGTATTCTTCCTTCGTTTTGGTGATGACACCTTCTTTGGATGTAAGGTGAATGAGCTTGATGATACTTCAATCTTCTGGATGCTCCTCTAACATACATCATCAACCTACAAGCAAAATATCTCAAATTAGTATCATGATATGACATTTGATATAAAGGGAACTCAACAACTAATTTCGCCCTCCTTATGAATGTGGGATAAATAAAACTCAATTTCAACACAATTCTCACATATTTATCCAAAACTACTCAAATTGAATGCAAGGAAGAGCATGAAAAGCTTAGTTATTTTACCAAATTCAAACAACATGCTAGGTGAATGTGATATTTTGATGAAAAAAATCCAAGGGCGGAAATTTCTTATTGATGGGAAATTCGCGCCCTAGCAAGGGTGCATATTTCTCATTTATGAGAAATTTCCGTGATTTGCTTTTTGACACTTAGAACTTTTTGTTGTTTCTCCCTCAATTTTTCTTCCTTTTGGCGAATGATGATATTTTCCCTTCAAACTTGTGATGTTTAAACAATTTTGGCATTTTTGATGAATCAAGCACCTTTCTCCTTAGGGCACGAATTTCTCATTGATGAGAAATTTCCTTTATTTACTTGAGTGCATATTTCTCTTTAATGAGAAATTTCCACCTTTCACACTTTGACATTCACAAAAAATTTCTAAGTGTTGATCAACCTTTTCAAATGAATCTCCAAGGACTTTTACTACTCAAACTTACATTGTATGATAATCCTCCTTTCCAAGTGCATTGTTCCTCAGAGCGTATTCTCCTTATTTGGTGCAAATTTCTCATTGATGAGAAATTTCCACCTTTGACACTTAGTTAATTTCAAAAGATTTCTTATTTCTTTTAACCCTTTTAAGCAATTTCACAAGATTTCCTCATACACTTTCATGAATTTGACTGAGAGTAACATTTGATTAACTTGACACCAAAAAATGAGACCTTCATTAGGGCGCGAATTTCTCATTGATGAGAAATTTCCATCTTGACTTAGAAAATTTTCCATTTTCAACATCTTTCTCTCTGGCTAATTTCACCTCACTGTTTGAATGATTTTGCATTTTTTCATGATTTAAATCCTCCTTCCTCCTGGAGCGCAAATTTCTCATTGATGAGAAATTTCCTCAATTTGCATTTCTCATACTTAGATTTTTCTTGATCTCACTCTCAACTCTTCTTTTGACCTTAGGCGAAATTTCTCTCCAAATTGATGACTTTTTACAACTTTCATGAATCTAGTTACCTTCTTTCCCAGGGCACAAATTTCTCATTGATGAAAAATTTCCTCAATTTCTTGGGCGCAAATTTCTTGTTGATGAGAAATTTCCTCAATTTGCACTTTGGACACTTAGTCATTTGCTCAACTTTGATTCCTCTGTTTCGCGAATTCAACAAAGTTTCATCACTTTTTCCCTGGGTGCATATTGACTATTGATGCGAAATTTCCTCATTTTCCTGGGCACATACTGAAAGCTCATGAGAAATTTCTGCTCAAGGTTTCAACTTTTTCACTTAGCCATTTTTTCAGTATCCTGGGTGGAAGTATATTTAAAAATATATTTAAGTATATGTTTTGAAATATACTTCTAGGATGTTCGAGATAGGTCCTGGATCCATAGGATTTAACATGCAGATTCTAGATTTTTGAGGATCCACTAGATTTCAGACTTAGTTAGTTTCAGGGTCTCAGAACATTAGACTTCAGGACATCAAACTTAATCAATTTTAGGGCTTCAATACATGCTTCAGGATGAGAAGATACCGACTCCTTAGCCAGAATATATCGAGACTTGGGCAAAATAACACTACCAAACCCTACAAGCTCAGATAAAAACTAAACCTAAAGCAAAACAAAGACAAAAAGCAAGAAAAAAGAGGGGGTCCCCATTTGCAATGGGGCGATGTGTGAAGACGTCACAACAATAGGTATTCTTTGGCCTTGAGTCAAGTCATTAACCATAATAAATTGAACATTTCTTTCTTTAACACCAAGAAGACTGCATGGGGACAAATTGCGGCCATCCTCGGTTTCAATATAGGTGATTTGCCAAGCAAATACCTTGGTGTGCCTTTGTTTAAAGGAGTTGTAAGGACGAACCTTTGGGAAGATATTATCAGCAGTTGCAGATCCAAATCAGAGTCTTGGAAGGATAGATGGCTTACCCTTGCCGGGAAAATCTTAATAATTAAAGTTGTTCTTTCGACTATTCTGATATATTTGATGTCTAACATTCAACTGACCAAAAAGGCCAACAATGAAATGCAAGGCGTCATGGAAAAATTTCTTTGGGAAGGCTCAAACAACATCAAACACATTCGAATTGGGAGACAACTTGTAAGGAAAATATAGATGATGGTGTTGGGATTCACAGATTAAGAAGCAAAATACCGCCCTGCGGGCTAAGTTGGTTTGGAAAATGTTCATTTCTCTTGAGAACCGTTGGTGCCAAATTTTATAGAAGAAATATCTAGACTCTACTGATCCCTCTAGGATTCTATCCATGACCAATCCTCCCCTCAGCTCACACATATGGAACTTTATTCTCTAGTGCAAAGGTCTAATCACAGATTCCCTATCGTGGGTAATCAATAATGGGCATAATGCTGTCTTTTGGGAGTACTCTTGGAATGATCTCTGACCTTTGGAAAATAACTCAACACTTACTAAATGCATGATTCACCTATTTAGTATCTGGGGCACAAAGGTCATCGGTTATTTGGAAGTCAAGGATATGCCTACTAGGAGATCATGGGATTTGAAGCGTTTGGATGGCACTCCTCTCTTGGCGGGGAAAAAATCTGCTTTGTAAGAGGGGTTGGCTCAAAGAAAATTTGTCTCTCATAAAGATGACAAAATTATCTGGATGGGTGCAAAATCTAGCATTTACTCAAAGTTAACTTGGACTGGTTGACGACTCTTTGTTGGGAACAATCATGTCTTCCAAAGGCTGGTGCTTTCTCTTGGACAACACTCCATAAGAAAATCTTTATTGGTGACAAGTTGTGCAGTATTGGAATACATGGGCCCTCATGGTGTGTTCTGTGCAAATAGGATGATGAATATGTCGACCACTTCCTTCTCAACTGCCCCTTTGCTAGTCACTATTGGCAATGGCTATGTAGGTGTTTGGGATGGAGCAACGCCCTTCCCAATGACCTTATAGATTGTCTCAGATGTTGGCCAAGATTTAAGAATTCTTTCTGGGTTGATGCATGGACCACTAGCCCCTCGCTTCTAATATGGCAGATATGGAAGGAAAGGAACAAATGCATCTTCAAGGACAAAGAGTAATGCATTGAGGATGTTGTGAAGAAAATCACAATTGGCATGTGTGAGATGCTCATGTCAAAAGTGAAGAATCCTGGACACAAATCATGTCCCTTCACTAGCTGGGATGATAGGATTATGTGATATTGGTGCAATCCTAAAGTTTCCCTGTTTTTAGGGGTAGTGGTTCTTCCCCCATTCCCAAAGGCATGTGGGCTTAAGGTCAAATGGTGCCCACCCCCTTGTGGCCACTTCAAACTTAACTTTGATGGCATTCCTCATGGTAACCCTGGTATTTCTGGTGTCAGATGCATTATCCGGGATGAACATGGAAGTCTTATGTGTGCAATCTCCAAAATATTACAAAACGGAACCAATAATGAAGCGAAACTTCAAGCACTTTTTACTAGGATTTCACTTTGCAAGCAAAAACATATCTTCAATGTTGACATTGAGGGCAACTCAATGCTATGTATTAATGCTCTCTGTCAAAGGAAATTGCAAACTGGAAATTGAGAAATATTTTGGAAACAATACGACCGATATTAGATACTATGGATAATGTGTCAATTTAGCATTGCTACCATGAGACAAATTGTGAGGTGGACTTTTTGGCAAATCATGCTTGTGATCGGAGGATGTGATCATATCTAGCGATCAAAGATCTTGGAATAACTTGGATCTGCCAAGTAGTATGGACCTTGAGATGAATCGGTCTTCTTCGCAGTTGAAGTATATACATAGGATGGGAGTGGGTTAACTGATTGCCTCATGGGTGCTTTTTCGGGGGGAAATACACTGGTTTAGCATCTCATTGTGCAGATTTGCCTTGGCTTGAATATGCTTTTGTAATATGTTTGTTATTCGGCATTGCTCTCTTGGACTTGATATGGCTTTATATATGGTTACATGCTGTTACATTTCCCTCTAAAACTGGCTAATAGGCTGCTGGTGCGGGAGTGTGTTTGTGCTTGCAATGAAGAGGACTCTGCCCAATCCAGCTATGTAGGCTTTTTTGTATTGGATCAAAGTTTGGCGAGAATGGGATCAAGGTAATCATTGGCTTAGCCAGATTCGGTAGGGCCCATCAACATGACTCACAACTGATGGAAACCTTCCTGACAAACACTGTTCATGTTCTGGGAAGGAAATGTTGGGCAAAGCTTGCTGCTATCAAGTTTGTCAAAAGACCTCTGTGTAATGCTGCTATCTACGCCATATTAGGGTTTGACTAGAAAATTGAGGATAGGCACATTGTTGGTGTCTTTGATGTTTTGGCAATGAGGAACAATGCAATTCTACTGAACGCCTTCCACTTGTTTCGAGGAGGTTTGCTCAAGAATAACTTGACTTGCTTACCACTCTTCTCTCACAACAGATGGTTTGTATCAATGAGCTGATAGATGGTTTGTTGTTCTTGCTGTTCAGCAGAGGAAGAGATGGTTATGTCTTGGATGAGTAATTTGTAACATCTCTCACCTCAATTTGAAGTTATGTGATTTCTTTTCTTTTGATATATATGGGAGCCACCCCCTTGGTAGCATCTTACGAATAAAAAAGAAAAGGTACATTGTATCACATTTTGATTAATGGATGAATGTTTAAGAGTTTCATTGAACATTTTTCTTGTCTAATTCCCATCCATTTCAATTGTAATGTCTCGTTTTCAAGATAAAACAGTCAGTTCATATATCAAGGACTTGTCATTCGAAACGAAGAAAGGGTCGTTTTATATCTAAAGTGATGGATGGAAGTGTCATGTCCCGATATTAAGGCATTGTTTAAATTAAAGATTTAAACATCATGATCAGACGGAAAAACCACTTTAGATGGTAATCACGTATATAATAATATTAAATAATATATATATATATATATATATATATATATATATATATATATATATATATATATTATATAATTAAAATATAATATCTACAAATATAGATATTGTCACAATAATAATTATAATGTATGATATTATTAATATAAAAATAAATATAATATATTATTATCATAATATGAGTTATGATTATCAATATATAATAATAATAAATATTAAATATTATTATCTATAATCGTTGGCTGCCATCTATAAGCAATGACTCCTAATTAAAGAAAAGGCTAATGATAAAGTCTAAAAGTCAAAATGTCTTACTAATATGGTAATAAGATGGTGCGATCAAGAATGATGAGATGAAACTTGAATAAGACAAAGGTTTGTTATGAGATGTATGTTATGATAAAGACATGCAATTTGAGAAGAGGTGCAATCTGAAAAGATGTGTTCATCTTATAGTGAAAGGATGTGTCTCAAAGTGGATCGCGTCTCATGAGAGTATAAAAGAGAAATGAAGCTGTAAGAAAAGGTAGGCAATAAACGTGAATATAATCTGATTTTTAAGAAGACAAAAGGGCAGATAATATGAAGTGTTTCAGACCTATATTAAAGAATATATGCAGCCCTCGTATGAAGGATAAGTGAAGATACATATGAGGAACATTTGCAAATAATTATGAAGACTATATGCAGATTCGATAAGGGTCTTGTTGTGACCAAATCACACATCGCCCCATTGCAAATGGGGACCCCCTTTTTTTTTGAGCTCCGATGTTTTACATGAAGATCTTAGATGATGCCTTAGGTTCGTTTCCTCTGCCAATCCAACAATAAGTCTCCCTCCTAGAAGATTTTGCTTTATAACTGGAGGTCTTATCTGGAAGATGAACTTGCAATAATGAAGAATTGTGATCAAATCCCATCTAGATATTGAGTTTTGAAGTCAATCCTGAAGAATGTTTGAGATCCTGATAAGACTAAGCCTGGAGCCTGAAATCCTGAAAATCCTGAAAAATGGCTAAGTCTGAAATCTGGTGAATCCTCCAAATTCTATATTTTGCATCTTAAATCCGGTGGATTCGGGACCTATCTCAAACATCCTGAAAGGTATATTGAAAAATATTTAAAGTATAAGAAATTCAATCTACTTAAATATATTTTTCAATATACCTTTACTTGCGCGATCCTGAAAAATGCCTGACGATTTCAGAGGATTCAAAACACTGATCTAGTGCGACTGGACACTTAAGTGGCGCAAATCTGGGCGCAAAATCATGAAGGAGAAGGCACTTGAGTCAGAGGATTTGAAAACTCGATCTAATGCGCCCTTCTACACCTTGGTTCAATGCGAAAATATCAGAGGATTTCAATCTTCTATCTATTGCGCCCAAACCAAAAGATCATTTCGGAAACAAAAATGGAGATCTCAAGGCCTTCAACTAGTGCGAAAGAGAAAAAGTAAGTCTCAGAGTAAATCTTGGAGAGAATTTCGATAAAAATGTCAGAGGATTTCAGTCCTTGAAGAGATGCGCCACCAAGAAGGAAGAGGGAATGTAAGGATTTTGACTTGAGAAATGTCTAGTTTCAAGAGGATTCCAAAAGAGGAAGCAATGCGCCAAAACTTAAGGATCTTTTCCTTTCAACTAATGCGCTTCACAAGGATTCAACACAAGTGTTGGTCACTCCATCAAACATAACTCTACAGGATTTCAAAAGTTGATCTAGTGCGCTCAAGTGTTTTCAAAGATCAAATTCCAAGTACCCTCAACCAAAGCGCTATCCACAGGATTTGGAAACTTGAACCAATGCGCCTATGGCAAGATCACCCAATATGCAACACCAAGGTAAAGTGAGACACGTTTTCAGAGGATTCTCCAAGCTTAACCAATGCGCCAACATCATGAGGTAGTGACAAGGTTTGTATCTAAAAGATTTTTAAGTCTCATCTAGCGCGCCAAACATCATACATAATCCGCTTCAAGGCAAAGGCTATCCAAATCCATTCAAGTTGGAAGACTTCAACCTAGCTATCTTATGCGCCATCTTCCAAGCCCTTTATCCAAGCGCTCAACAAGAGGAATCCTATACCTTGAACTAATGCGAAGTCCTTGAAGATTCTCCAAACTTGATCTAGTGCGACTTAAAGCAAGAGAACATTAATCCTCTATCTAAAGCGAAGCATGAAAGGAGGATCATCAAAGGGTCATCTAGTGCGAAATGCTGAAAACAAGTGTTAGAGTTTCATCCGGTGCAACAAGACAAGAGGATTCTAAGGAAGATCATGACATTCCAAGAAGGAGACTCCGTTATGCCCATCTAATGCGAAAATCTTAGAGGAATCAACAAACTTCATCTAATGCGAAAATCTTAGAAGACTCTCTACCCTCCATCTAATGCGCCACCCCATTGAGCAAGTAAAACTAAGTATCATCCAATGCGAATTGCCAAGGAGAATTTCAATTCTTGATCCAATGCGACTTCTAGAGGATTAAAAGTAGTGGTTTAGAATGCAAATTTTAAGAATTTCAATGAAGATCAAGAACTTGTTATCTAATACGCTTGGCTTGGAAATGCATTCTTGTATGTTATAAATCAAATATTATCATGTTTATCAAGGGGATTGATGCTGTTCCTTTACTTGTGTTGCAGCAAAAAGGAGGAATCATCTAAAGATCAAGTGATAAGAACCTTTGACAAGCAAGGAAAGAGAAAGAGCAAGGCATCATGTAGCTGTTTCAAGGGTATCCTTCATCATCCCTGTGTTGGAATTCTTCATCAAGTGGCATCAAGTTGAGATTGTCTAGAAGACATCCACCCGAAGGACATCATCTTCATCAAGGCTTCCTAAGGTATCAATTCTACTTCAAGTTCTTCAACCTTCAAGAGAAGACATCAAGTAACTGCTCCACCATAAGGAAAGTGTTATCATCAAGTTGGAGCATTTCGTATATTCTACTGGCAAACAGGCGCCGTGTGTAATGGTCATCATGATTCAAAAACAAAAAAAAAAAACAAAAAAAAAAAGAAAGAAAAGAAGAGCAAAAAAAAAAAAAAAAAACAAAAAACAAAACAAAACAAAAAAAAAAAAAAAATGAAAATAGTAAAAAGAAAATTTCGTTCATTGGTGAAAACCCGGCAAACGGGCGCCATGGATAAGTATCTTGGCGAAAACCTGGTAAACAGGCGTCATGATAGAGCCACATTGTTTCATTGCATTTTCATTAGCATTCCCTCACCACTCCATTTGACATCATTTACTTGTCATTGCATATTATCATCTGCCCTCTTCATCCATGTATATATCCATCCATCCGCTTTCATGAATTCACCTAGCTTGAGACAGGTCAGCTTAGTCGATCCTGGTTTCTAAGGGATGGGAATGAACCTAAGTGCTTGCACTTCAAACCTCAAATATGGATAGTCGCGCTGGCAATTGATTTTGATTCTTTGATCGAGTAGTCGTGTCTGTTTGATCTAGTGTGTGGGTGTACATGGAAATGTTGAAACTTGACATTTGTTTATCTTTGGAACACTTAAGAAACTGTTTTAATTAAAATCTATCTTTAATCACACATCAGAAGGTGTGGTGTCTTGATCCAATCTATGCTTCTTTTCCTTTTTGAGTTCGTTGTCTAGCTAGCTGATAGATAGAAGAGAAGTGTCTGAAAGTTTCTGGGTCTGGATTGAGTCTTTGTCTTTGAAATGTTCAGGAACATTTATTCGGGTTGACGCTAGATGTTGTGACCAAATCACACATCGCCCCATTGCAAATGGGGACCCCCTTTTTTTTTGAGCTCCGATGTTTTACATGAAGATCTTAGATGATGCCTTAGGTTCGTTTCCTCTGCCAATCCAACAATAAGTCTCCCTCCTAGAAGATTTTGCTTTATAACTGGAGGTCTTATCTGGAAGATGAACTTGCAATAATGAAGAATTGTGATCAAATCCCATCTAGATATTGAGTTTTGAAGTCAATCCTGAAGAATGTTTGAGATCCTGATAAGACTAAGCCTGGAGCCTGAAATCCTGAAAATCCTGAAAAATGGCTAAGTCTGAAATCTGGTGAATCCTCCAAATTCTATATTTTGCATCTTAAATCCGGTGGATTCGGGACCTATCTCAAACATCCTGAAAGGTATATTGAAAAATATTTAAAGTATAAGAAATTCAATCTCTAAACTTATACTTAAATATATTTTTCAATATACCTTTACTTGCGCGATCCTGAAAAATGCCTGACGATTTCAGAGGATTCAAAACACTGATCTAGTGCGACTGGACACTTAAGTGGCGCAAATCTGGGCGCAAAATCATGAAGGAGAAGGCACTTGAGTCAGAGGATTTGAAAACTCGATCTAATGCGCCCTTCTACACCTTGGTTCAATGCGAAAATATCAGAGGATTTCAATCTTCTATCTATTGCGCCCAAACCAAAAGATCATTTCGGAAACAAAAATGGAGATCTCAAGGCCTTCAACTAGTGCGAAAGAGAAAAAGTAAGTCTCAGAGTAAATCTTGGAGAGAATTTCGATAAAAATGTCAGAGGATTTCAGTCCTTGAAGAGATGCGCCACCAAGAAGGAAGAGGGAATGTAAGGATTTTGACTTGAGAAATGTCTAGTTTCAAGAGGATTCCAAAAGAGGAAGCAATGCGCCAAAACTTAAGGATCTTTTCCTTTCAACTAATGCGCTTCACAAGGATTCAACACAAGTGTTGGTCACTCCATCAAACATAACTCTACAGGATTTCAAAAGTTGATCTAGTGCGCTCAAGTGTTTTCAAAGATCAAATTCCAAGTACCCTCAACCAAAGCGCTATCCACAGGATTTGGAAACTTGAACCAATGCGCCTATGGCAAGATCACCCAATATGCAACACCAAGGTAAAGTGAGACACGTTTTCAGAGGATTCTCCAAGCTTAACCAATGCGCCAACATCATGAGGTAGTGACAAGGTTTGTATCTAAAAGATTTTTAAGTCTCATCTAGCGCGCCAAACATCATACATAATCCGCTTCAAGGCAAAGGCTATCCAAATCCATTCAAGTTGGAAGACTTCAACCTAGCTATCTTATGCGCCATCTTCCAAGCCCTTTATCCAAGCGCTCAACAAGAGGAATCCTATACCTTGAACTAATGCGAAGTCCTTGAAGATTCTCCAAACTTGATCTAGTGCGACTTAAAGCAAGAGAACATTAATCCTCTATCTAAAGCGAAGCATGAAAGGAGGATCATCAAAGGGTCATCTAGTGCGAAATGCTGAAAACAAGTGTTAGAGTTTCATCCGGTGCAACAAGACAAGAGGATTCTAAGGAAGATCATGACATTCCAAGAAGGAGACTCCGTTATGCCCATCTAATGCGAAAATCTTAGAGGAATCAACAAACTTCATCTAATGCGAAAATCTTAGAAGACTCTCTACCCTCCATCTAATGCGCCACCCCATTGAGCAAGTAAAACTAAGTATCATCCAATGCGAATTGCCAAGGAGAATTTCAATTCTTGATCCAATGCGACTTCTAGAGGATTAAAAGTAGTGGTTTAGAATGCAAATTTTAAGAATTTCAATGAAGATCAAGAACTTGTTATCTAATACGCTTGGCTTGGAAATGCATTCTTGTATGTTATAAATCAAATATTATCATGTTTATCAAGGGGATTGATGCTGTTCCTTTACTTGTGTTGCAGCAAAAAGGAGGAATCATCTAAAGATCAAGTGATAAGAACCTTTGACAAGCAAGGAAAGAGAAAGAGCAAGGCATCATGTAGCTGTTTCAAGGGTATCCTTCATCATCCCTGTGTTGGAATTCTTCATCAAGTGGCATCAAGTTGAGATTGTCTAGAAGACATCCACCCGAAGGACATCATCTTCATCAAGGCTTCCTAAGGTATCAATTCTACTTCAAGTTCTTCAACCTTCAAGAGAAGACATCAAGTAACTGCTCCACCATAAGGAAAGTGTTATCATCAAGTTGGAGCATTTCGTATATTCTACTTCATTCAAGATCATCTTCCAGGAAGCATCATTCTAAGAAATCTACATCACTTCAAGAGGTAGCTGCTCCAAGACGTCACAGCAAGATATATCTCAAGTCCTCTTCATCAATAACATCATGAAAGATCCTACGTCAAGTTCCTTCAAGCTTCAAGATCATCTTCAAGGAATCATTTCATCAACTATATCATGATCATCAAGAGCAAGTGTTTGAATCACTTTCACCTTGCGGAGGGAACACTACTCTAAAGGATTATACCTCAAATCTTCTACATCATCGAGTTGGAATACTTCATTGAAACTTCCAAAAGCATTCATCCATCAAACTTCAAGACTCTTCAAATTTCCAAGTCCAAGAGAGTCTCCTACTCTTCATGAAGAAATCAAGTGTCATCATCTACTCTCTTCAAGAGGATGCATCGAAGAAGATTCACATCAATCTATCTACAAGAAGAAGAATCATGAAGTTAGACAATTAAAGCAACAAGTATCATACATCCAGTTACAAGAAGAATGAACAAGGCAAGATCCACAAGATGTATTCCTAAATATACAAGTTCAAACAATCACATTGAATACATCATTACAAGTTGATACAATTTTCAAAGTATGCTGAGTTGGCACTTATGTGGCAAGTACACATCATTTAATTTTGATTAGCCGCATTATTTAATGCATGCAATGTATCATTTAATAAAAGAAGTCAAAGGGATTCCTATGTGGAGGAATATTTTAAATGCTTTCGCCTTACCTTATCACATTGGAAAACGTGCCTTCATTGCCTCTCTCTTGTATGCTAAAAATAGCAAGTTGTTGTAACTACCTCTGAGGTGGCACGATCTAGACCCTTGGCTATCGAATTGATCTAAGCCATTCATTGTATACTGGAGCACTATATAAAGGCCTTGTTGCCTCATTTGTAATTCATTAGAAATATAGATTAGAGATATAGATTAGAAGGAGATCATTAGTAGTAGTAGAGAGTAGATTTTAAGAGTAGAATAGAAGAGACTCTCAAAATTCTCTGAGAGAACTTGAAATTGTTGTAAATATTCCTCAAAGTTAATGCAAAGACATTGGAGCTACTTGTTTGGTGTTAAGTATTATCTTGTGGAGTAACATGGTTTCCTGAATCTTGATGGAATCAAGAGATGTTTCAAATAGCTTAGAAATAGATTAGAAGTGCATTGATGTAATGAATATGCGTAAAGATATTTGATGAATTCTTCTGGTTCATACTTTTCGTGTATTGTCGAAGGCAATCCACTTTGCAAAGTTAGACTGAACCTTCATTTTCTTTAGTTCGGTTGTGAATGCTTGTTCAAATTGCGCCAGCTGTGGGTGTTTGGATGGAGATTTACAACATGAAAATCCTTGAGTTTCCTTAGAAGATTGCACCGGCTTCGTGTAGTTGTTGGTTCTCTTGGCGAAGTGAAGTCTGGTTTCATGAGGAGTTTGTCTATCTTTACATGTTTCATTATCTCATTGTCCTTAGATTAACCTTCTAAACCCTTACCCCCTTTTTTCATTTTCTTTATCATAGAAACCTTGTATATACATCATCCACATCAAAGGAGGAATAAGTCGAATGAAAGGAGAAGAGTCTGCGTAAGTCCCTTTGTGTGTAAACAGCAAAATCATACTTAAATCATTGAGCTGTCTCTTACCGAAAACATTATTAGAAGAAGGAACCTTGGAGTCATCTCGTTTGATCACTTGGTTTAGCATTCGAGAGGCTTTGCTCAAGAGAGGGTCAGATACCTAGTATTTTACTCTATTGTTGACTTGTCGAAAAACAACCATCAACAGGTCTAAGGCAGAAATATTTGTGAAGATCTGAAATCTGATTTGTAAGGAACGGGTTATCATTCAAAAGGAATCGAAGAATCTGAGCGAACAATTGGATTGAACATCAAGGCATCAATACAACAGTCAAAAATCCAATGTCAATATTACAAGATCGTCAGCAAAAGGGGTTGCATTGAAATTGGCCAGCGTGGGAGACATTTTCAGCTGCAGCAGTTCTCCATATAATATCAATATTATATTGATAGCAAGCAAGGTAGCAAAATTGTACATAGGATCACATTTCATCATCAAGGATCGATTGGAAAGGTACGTACATTGGTCATAGAATTGATCTGTCATGATTCATTGCAAAAGAATGTATAAATCTGGGTAATAATAGAATCTCTAAACACAAGATATGACAAGAATAATGTATATATATAAGTAGAGATGAATGGGAATACTATAAGTAAGAATGAAATAGAATATGCGTTTGTAATGATAAAAATAATGCTTCTAATCGAATAAAATGGCATCATAAAAGGGAATTACCTACTTAGAATGAAAATATTAAGCATGTTTATATGTATATAATGTTTGAAATAAAGAATTCTCATTAGAATGATTAAATGCATACAATGCCAAAGAGTGGCAAATCAATGAGATAATAAAGAATAATCCCTTGCAAGATATGATATATGACTATAAATCTAAATGTCGGGATGAGAAGTAGGCCTCATAGTTAATCTACCAATGCACCATAAATGAGACTAAGGGTTAGGGTAAGGCAATTGACTTAAAGATGGATAATACTCAAGTTGGTGAGAACATCACCCCTCTAAGACGAGTGAAGATTGCTTGTCTCAAGCGGGTGAGATATCACCCTCTGAGCTATGTAGAAAGGCCCTTATCTCAAGGGGTGAAGATTGCCACTCGGAGATAAGTGGAAAAGGCCCTTGTCTCAAGTTGGTGAAGATTGCCCACTCTGAGACAAGTGGATAGGCCTTTGGCTCAAGCTGGTGAAGATTGCCACTATGAGTCAAAGGAAAGGAATATTGGATCCATGGTCATATGACACCCTAATAACCCTCTCATGTTGGGTGAATGGTTTGATTAACGTGAAGGCCCAAGTATGACTCTCCCATGGTAAATTATGAAACATGTATAATGGATATTGTGAAAGATAGAATGCATTTAGATTATGATTATAAGGCTTGATTTAATATATCTTTGTGGTTAATATGATTAGATAAGAAGGATTGAATACTAATGTTCTCTTTTATTTTACAAGTTGAAATTGTGTGCAAGGTTGTGAAAATTTTTGGCTTGCTAGAAGGGGACATTACAGGAAGAGGTGGCCAAATAGCTGCACACACTCTTGAAGATAGCCTAGGCACTGCTTACCGGGTAATGCAAGACTCAGCAGTGGGAAATCGTTTTGCTGGAACGAGGTACATTGTTATGGAGAGTGAAAATGCTCTATTGCTCATAACAAGATATTTTCTGAGAGAAGAGAGCAGTGGAGAGCAGCCACAAATTCACAAGAATTCTTCGTATCACTTCAATGTTATTATAACAATGTTTATATGAATGCAGAAAAGATGGATGCTATTAATGTTTCTTTGGGCCACTTTCAGCCACATCAAGGGAAGCTCGGTCTTTGAGATTGTCCATCCAAAAATTGGAAGACAATAATAGAAAGTAAGGAGCTCAACAGATTGAACAATATGCAGTCTAGAGTCTTCGTTGCTCACGTGAACTCTCATCTAGGTTTGGAGCTGTTCGCGGAGGCACATGAGATAGGAATGATGGGCCCGTTTATGTTTGGATAACAACAAACGGATTTACTAGTCTTTTGGATACGCTGCCCAATGCTTCCATAGATTCCATTTGCTGGGCTTCAGTGCTCTGTTCAATTGTAGAAGCTTCAAAATCTTCTTGCCTGGCTTGATGAATTATTGTGTGTATCCTACCATTCTGGAGGCATTCATGGCCTTGCTGGTAACTGCACAACATGGCTCTGCTAGGAAGTCGGTCAAGAGGAATGACACATTACTAGGTACAGGATCCAAGGTGTTTGCTGCAATAGACATCACAATTAGCAATGGACTAGACGTTTTGTCTCTCATTTGGCTACCTCTCACATCCCTATTTTGAAGGTAGTAAGCTACGTTTGCATGGCCATCAAGATCGTAGAATTTGGTCATATGCCTACGATTTCCTTAAGGGAAGGTTAAGTAATAATAAACTAAAATTATAATTAAAGTTTACCAATCAAGAGGCACATGTGAAGAATTATGACTATTGAAGGCAAAAGATATATAAGAGAAACCAAACAAGGAGAAGTAGGAATCATATCAATCATCATATGTCAATTATTAAGACAATATCTATTTTTCTTGTGGAATACAAAATAAAGATTCAAAAATCTGAGGACGAAACCCCTCATGATTATACAGTTAAGGACGAAAATCCTTAATTGCCATTGCGAGTTAGGGACGAAAATCCCTGATTTAGGCAGATTGAAAAACACTTCGAAACAAACATACAAAGAGAAAATCAATGCAGTTTGGAGAAGATAAACAACGGATATAAGGATAAGTTTTATTCCACAAAAGATATATGTTCTAAATATTAATTCCGAGTTACTGGATTCATAGGTCACCCGACCGGATCCAAGTCCGGTTCGCACCGGGTTCGTGGTCCGGTCCGGTCCGCCTGTGGGTCCGGTTTGGTCCGCCTGTGGGTCCAGACAGGGTCCGGCCACAGGAGACAGGGTCCGGCCATAGGACGAACCCGGGGCCCAAAAGGCAAACCCGGCCAGAACCAGGGCCATAAAATGCCCAAAACAATTTTTTGTTTTGGTTTTTTTAAACATTTTAACTCACTTTTATGTTTTTTTATTTCACCTAAAATGAAAAAGTAACCCTAAAAACACATTATAAACGCAAAGAGAGCCATTTCAACTCATTTGTTTGCAAAACACAAACTTTCCATTGTGGCTGAACTCACATATTTGTTTGTGATTGAAGAAAGAGGCTTGAAGATTGATTCTTGAAGGTTGGAAATCTATTGCACTACCATTCCTACACATTTGCAATTGTTTAGAGGCTGCCAAAAAGATCAGAGGCGGAGATTTTTGCAAAGAGGTAGGTTTTCTTTTCTTTTTTTTTTTGCATTTTTGAACAACAAACAAATTCTTTTCAACTTTTTAAAAAAAAAAATCTTAGTTTATATGAAACATGAACGTATCACCATGCTTTTGTTTTTGTTTTGAAATTTTGAATGTTTTGTTTGCAAATCTTATTGCCACACCCACAAGAATTACAATGGCAGCTAGTTCTAGTTCCGTATCCCAATCTAAATTCAAAATCGATCCAAACTCACCTCTTTGGAGGCATGTTGAAATGATACAACAAGTTTCAGGTGGTGGGGGTTACATTTGGAGATGCAAGTGGTGTGATGTGCAATATACTAGTTCATATAGTCAGGTGAAAGCCCATTTGTGTAACATCTCTGGGTTGGGGATCAAAGCTTGCCCGGGAAAGAATAAAAAACCTATACCACCCGAGCAAGTGATGGCATATATCATGGAGCAACAAGCAACAGATGAAGCAACAGGCCGTAAATCATTAGCAAACTTGCTAAGGAAAACTAAAAGAGGTAGAACTCAAGGAATGGAGCCTCCATCTATTCCCACTGTTGTGGTAGAGAGCCACCCATTTTTGGTCACTCCTCAAGAGCAACCCACAAGCACTACAAACAAGAGACCAAAGGGACCTTTGGGAACATCATTTCAAAATGAGGCTTGAGATATTGCTGACCAACATATAGCTAGATGCATTTATGCAAATGGTTTGTCATTCAATGTTGTTCGCACACCATATTGGAAAGAGATGGTGAGAAAAATTAATAAGGCTCCAAAAGGGTATAAGGGCCCAAGTTATGAGAAGGTGCGTGGCACCTTATTGGAAAATGAGGTCAATAGTGTAGAAGATGCATTGAAGCCCATAAGCGATTCATGGATTGAGACAGGGGTGTCGATTGTCTTCGATGGATGGAAAGATGTAAAAAATCGGCCTTTGATCAATGTTATTGTAGTGTCCCCTAAAGGGGCAATGTTTTGAGAGCTGTGGATTGTGAGGGGCATGTGAAGGATGGACAATTTATTGCTAACATCCTCATTGCAGCAATTGAGGATGTGGGACCTCGTAATGTTGTTCAAGTGATAACGGACAATGCAAAAAAATGTAGAGCTACTGGGTTGTTGGTTGAGGAACAGTATTCACATATCTTTTGGACACCTTGTGCTGTCCACTCTCTCAATTTAATGCTACAAAAGATTGGGAAAAAATTGATTGGATTAGAGAGTTGTACGCAGAGGCCGAGGAGATACGAATGTTCATCACCAACCACCACATGTCCCAAAGCATATTTAGATCATTTTCTACATTGGAGTTGTTGAAGGTAAGTGAAACAATATATTTTTAATTTTTTTCTATGCTTTAATTTCACATATTCTAATTCTTCTTTAAAGTTTGTTTTTAATTTTTTAAATGTTTAAATTTTAATTATTGTACTTTTTATTTTTTATATTTCAATAGGTTGCTAAGACCCATTTTGCCTCAAACACAATTGCCTTGAGACGACTTGTGAAGGTCAAACAGGCTCTTATCAGCATGGTTGTTAGCAATAATTGGTCCATATGGAGGCAAAGCAACACTAAGAGGGCATCAAATGTTAAGGGGATGATCCTAAATGACTCTTGGTGGGATTGTGTGCAGTATCTCCTTAGTTTCACCGAGCCCATTTTGAGCATGATTCGTTATACTAACATGGACAAGCCTTGCATGGGGGAGATATATGATGGCATTGATTCAATGATAGAGAAGATAAAGACCATCATAAATGAGAAGGAGAAAGATCCTCAAGAAATTCTCTTCAACCAAGTGCATGAAATTATTGAGGCTAGATGGAACACAATGACAACCCCGCTGCATCTTCTTGCATTTGCATTGACTCCAAAATATTATAGTGCTGAGATTTTTGTAGTGCCAAATAGGGTTCCCCCGTGGAGAGATTATGAAGTGTCTGAAGGGTACAAGGCAGCATTTTGTAGACTCTTCCCTGATCCAGAATTGCAGGATATGGTCATGAATGAGTTCATTGATTTTGTACACTCCAATGGTCAAAGCATTGAGGCTCTTCGTGATAAATTCAAGAAATATGCTCACAATTGGTGGTACTTTCATGGCCAATAAATCTGACACCTACAACCTCTTGCAATCAAAGTTTTATCACAAGCAACTTTACTAGATTTCTATGTTTTTATGTTAAAGACTTTTAAAAATTCAAACTTTGAAGTTTCATAATTCATTTATAAATTTTATAACTTGTAAGTTTAAACGTTTTAACTCTTTCTCTCTACTTTGTCTTCATAGGTTGCTAGTTCCTTTGCATCTGAGAGGAATTGGAGCACATACTCTTTCATCCACTCAATAAAGTGCAAGCGATTGCACTCAAAAAAGGCGTAGAACTTAGTGTATGTGCATTCCAGCTTGCACCTCCTTTCGCACAAACAACATGGCTATAAGGAAGGGGAATCAAAGTTGTGGGGTGTGGACCCAGAGCAAATTGACATGGATGCTTCTACTTCCCATTCCCAACATGTTGCACTTGAGGGATCAGAGAGCGAGCACACTTTTTCAGCGAGTGGCAGTGGTGTTGGTTGTGGTTCTTCAAATGATTCTGCTAATGTCCAAGTCCAAGATGATGATAATGATTATGATGTGGAGGATTTAGCAAATCCATATGATTGATGACATTTGTCATTTGACATTGAAAACTGATTGTTGAACTTGATATTATTATTTTGAATCTTGTTATTGAACTTGAAGTTCGAGTTTTATGTTTTATGATATTCAAGTTGATGGTGGTTTTATTGATTATATGATGATATGTGGTGTTCTACACTTCATTCTTGCTTTTCTACACTTAATTTTTTTTGCACACACACACATATATATAACGAACCCAACCCCCCCAAAAAATTTGGCCAAATCCACGAACCGAACCCGCGTACCCGAACCCGTACCCGTACCAGAACCGGCAACTTAGCATTAAACTATTGCAACTAAAATTTCATATTGATTTCATGTTTACAATTTATTTTACAATTATTATTGTAAGCTAGGGTTATTATATTTTGAGAAACAAGGAAATTCTATAATGGGACATTACATAATATGATTCTCTTTTATAAAAATCGAAAATAATTACAAATATTTTGGTGTTAAATGCACTCCACAGCTTACCGATGCCAAACCAAGATTCAACATTCTCCTAAGTCCCCAAGGTTTATTCTCACACTCGCTATGGTCACAGTTACCATTTTCATAGCTGGACATTATTCTTTCGACATCGCCAACAACCATAACCCTCAATGTGTTGATCACTGTTACCTCGTTTCCTGAACTTTTCAAAGAGATGCATATGGCAGTGATTGGACAAATGGCCACCAACTTTCATTCACAGCAAACAATTTTATTTAAGTCTGTCTTCCTTCATAGAACCTCTGTACGCAGTGACAACCACATCAGTCAGAATGGCAGTGAAACCCCACGTGATACCAGCAATTTGAGTGCACCAACTGGGTCTTTCAAACAGACACTACGTTAAAAATGCCAACCATTTAGAGAGGGCACATGGATTGTGATGCCTGGGTTTGAACAGCCAAAAAAAGGCACAATTTTAGTTTAATTGGCACCTTGCTAGGTCTAATGGGACCAAACTTCATCAATGCAATCCATTCCTTCTACTGGCTATTTGCTTCAACTCCAGTACATTTTAATCTTGTCTATCCACCCTCCAAAGATTTTTGGTGGCATTTGCATTTGTTCAAATAAGAAATTCATTAAGAAAACAGAGATCTGGTTCTGTCAAGGATTCCAAATCCAAATCTCATACTCAGGTGCATAATCTTGCTTTCAAGTCCAGTAAAAGAATGCAGGAAAGAAGAAATTTGAGGTTGCACACCCTCTTTATAGAGGGGCAAGGCAAAAAGAATATGCACATATTCTTCACCTCCTGAAATTATAAAGTCTATTCAAGGAAAAAGAGCAGAACAGCTATGTGACCCTACGGTATGAGCCAGCAGTTGAGTGCTGCAAAGATAAATCAACATGATCCTAAGGGCAAGCAGACAATAATTGTGGATGGTGACGACACACTAATGGACCCTCAAGCTTAGCACTGACAGATTTTCAACCCACCTACCAGCAGGTAAGTGCCTTTCCTACCATGGAAGAAACTAGAAAACATGAAGGTTGGGTGCTAATGAAATCTCTTCCCCCTCATTAATGCCAATCTTCCAGTAATCTTCCCATTCCCCATAACTGAGGTAACTCCCTTCCTGATCTTGGAAATGTTGGAACTAGATGGAAATGTCCCACCACCAGTCCTGTCAACAGCCATCAGTTATCCATTTCTCCCTCAACCTGTCAAGCAACCCTTCAGGGCCTAAAATGGAGTCTGCTCAGTTCCCAAACAAGTTAACAACACTAACCTCACCTATTCGATCTTTGGTCACCCTTCTGCCAGCCAGCTTGTTGGGATTCCTATTAAAATTAAAGGGGTGGGTGATAGCTCCCCTGGAGAACCTGTCAGCAAATCCAAAGACAACTCTCTCATAATGCCATGAAACCATTGATTAGACCATTAAAATTCTCTGTGATATATACGTCATTATAGTATCCACAATCTGGTTTCAGGAAAAATCATTTCTAACATGGATAAATGTATGGTTAATTCATCAGTATTTTCTGGCAGCAGATTAAAAGAAGTGACATCATTGAAAAATTCTTTATTAGTGAGGCTGCTCAACACATGTTGGATGATGCCATAGAGGAAAGACAACTGGCTTAAACTTGTACAAAAAGATAATACTGCCTAGTGTGAATGTTCTAGTCATGTATTCAAAAATGCAGAGTGTGCTGCTCTTAATTACGCTCCTATTTAGGCCTCAGGCAAGGCAGGCCCTGCCAATATGACCCAATCATGACATGCTTGCCATAGGGGATAGAACTGTCAACGGACGCGAGGAAGGGTCTCTGGGCCCCATTGGATAATATTTTTCTGTCGATTGAGTTAAGCACCTCTTCTCGTCCTTTTTCTTGTACATCTGCAATGGAGAGCTCGCTTCCCAATATTTTGGATGGTGCTGCTTTTTGGTGTGTGACATTTTCACTGTCTGCAGCAGCAGTGAAAATTATCACAAAAAACTGCACACACAACGATCATAATATATAGTATTTAGTGAAGTTTCTTCATGTTTTGTTTAGTTTAACAGGCCTGCTTTTCCATTGGATTGATGCTCATTTTTTGGTACTTAGAGCTCTATTTGATTGGTCATTGCAAATGTATATATTAAATGGGCAGATTTACCATAGGCTCCATGCGTATAATTTTTTTCCAGACATGTTAATATAATATATTGACCATTAGCAAAATAATAGGTGGTTCAATAAAATTGTGATTCTCTTCTAACAGCTATGAGTCCTGTTAATACGATTCCTTTTTACATAACTGTTAACAAAGTACCACAATAAAATTTTGATTCTCTACCAGTTATGGGTTCTGTTAATATGATTCCTTTTTGTAGAACTGTAAACAAAGAACTACAAACTGTCAGGAAGAATCCTAGAATCACAATATGTACAACAAAACAAGATGGGTTGTAATTTCCTCAAGAAGACATACACCATCTCAAAATCAATAAGAACTAAAAAAGGTACTTTTGGCTTTTTCCCCTACTTGATATTTGTGACTGATGCTAACAAATTTAATCTCAAAACTAATTTAATGTTTAAAATTTAATTTACCCCAAAACGTAAAATTTAGCTTCAATAGCCTACAATATATGACTTAACTAAGCTGATATGTACTGTTAAAATAATCACTCACATGATAAGCTGATTACCATTTAAGGGCTTGATTTGCATTCTTTACAAATTTCTTGACATGCCAGTGCAAAAATCTTGCTTTGTCAAACATTAACATCCTTAGTGCAATGCTTGAAATTTTTAGCACATCATTCTTTTCCATCTATGAATGGTTCAATAAAATGTGATCGTCTCCCATGTATGATCCTCCTGTTGAGTCCTTTTACATAACCATTAACATGGAACCAGAAACTGAAGGCACAATCATAGAAACATTCATAACAGACAATGTTGGTTGCAATTTCCTAAAGAAGACAGTCAATCTCAAACACCAATAAGAACTAAATAAGACTCTTAATTTTAACATTAAAGACCCATGTTTTTTTTACCTTTTGCCCTACGTAATTATATTAAGATTTATAAATTTAATCTTGGAACTCCTTTGTTGTTTAATATTCAAATAATCTAAAATACAAAACTCACCTTTGAGTAATTTAAAATATAAGACTAACCAATCTGACTTAAATAATCACTCACATGAGAAGCGTATAACTATTTGAGGAATTAATTTGCATTGTGCACAGCTCTGATGATTCTCGCCTACAAAGACAATACTTTTAACAGGGCAATGCTTGCAATTTATTCACATTGTTTCTAATCCATGGGTAGTGACTGCTTTATTTAAAATATACTACAGTTCAATGCATTGACATTTCATGTTAGTATATTTTTAATAGAATAATCATTTTGCTTTGCAGTTGCTCGTGAGTGGTATTCCAAGGATGGCTCTTACTGATGACGTGGAGCGATTTTTATCTGGATGTGATTTCATTAATTCCAGTATACGTTTTTTTACGAGGTATTATATCACTGCTAGGAGTAAACTAAGTAAACGTATTCTACGTCTTTTTTGGTCAAATTATAAGAACGGATGGTCTTTGCAGGCTCGAATTAGAAGATGTAGTTCGAGTTGCTCTTGTGAATTGCCGGACAGAAAAGGATGCAATGAATATCCAGCGGCAGAAAAATCAAAGCTTTTGTCTCAACAATCCCATCACTGTGAGGGTGCTGCATTGATGGTGGCTTGTGAATGTTCATAAAGGCTTTTGCTTGTAGGCTTGAATGACAGTGACATTTGGCATGCATCAATGGAATTTGGCATGCATTTGCACTTTAGAGTACATCCAGCAACATGTATTCAGACGAATTTGGGGAGCTTTCCCAAATCTCAAAGTGAGATATAAGCGCCAATTTCCGAATCTGTCTTTTAGACTCTGACACCCATGATTAGTAAAAGCAGAGCTAAACTAATTGGGTATTTGCCCTCCAATAATTTGGAGGGAAAATTTGAGAAACAGGAAACATTTTGAATAGGGTTGTAAGCATGATTTTGTTTTATTTTCTTTGTTAGCCATCAAACTAACTGCAAGCATACTTTTACTGGCATAAACTGTTTAGACTAAAAAGTATGTAGAATATTTTCTCAGTAGACATGAGGTTTTCACAGTCATGTAAATGATTTAGTGTTATTCTGGAGATAATTTTGTAATTATTTTCACATTAACGTTTTGGATCACATTCTGTCGTCCATTATTAGGATGAGAAAAATGATATGCAGGATTGCAAACTTTGCTCACTAAATAAATGGTGAGGTTGAAGATCATGGGAAATTAAAAAAACCAAAGGTAAAGGGCAGACCCCATGCAGTTGTTTAGCTTATTTTGGCTAGCAGTCACTGCTCAACTTTTTAAGGAGTTATTTGGGGAGCTACTGGTCCCTTAAATATTTAAGTTTCTTCTTATTTTAAAGCAATAATTTTTTTTTTGACTTCAAAATTTTTTTTAAAAATAATTTTTTCAAAAATGAGAGTATTAATAAAAAAAATTGTGCAGGTAAAATTTGGAGGGAAATGTAAAAAAGGAGGGAAATAAATGTATGGAGACTATGCTGCTTATTTTCAGCCCCATATTTTTTCCACATATTTTCAATTCCTAAACAATAGCTGCTCACTAAAATAGGGAAAGATTCTAATTTATTCTTTTCACATAATTAAAAATTTGTATGGGACCACCCATCCACACAGAAAATTCACTTATGCAGCCTCATAGGACCATGGGGTACATAAAGAATGTAGGTCAAGACAAGGGTGGAAAACTAAGGAGAGTGGGTTAAAGAGGGAAGAGAAATTAAAGGCTAGATAAACCTGCTTAGTAAAAAGGGGTAAGTACTACACCATTGACCAGAAAATGATAGTATTAATAATGACAAAGTAATGGTACTAATAATAATCGTATTAAAAATAGGAAACAAATTTTTTACTGAAAAAATGGAGAACAACAATATTTAGTTTTTGAGATTTAGAGTCGTCCATCCTTGTTCATCTAACAATGAAAAGTTTGAGGAGGAGGATCCATCAAATCGTAACGCATTTTGAAAGTTCTTTTAATAATATTAATATCTAAAATTTACATAGATAATTATTAAATTGAAATAATCTTAAGGCTAGAATAAGAAGACACATGTGACAAATTATAATTTATTGATCAAGTTTACTATCAAAGGTAAGACAAATGATATGTCAATAATAAAATTGTTAATTATAATCATTTTAATATACAATTTGTAAGTGCATATTAAGTATTATATTTTTATTCTTTAAATATAATATATATGTATAATTATATAATATTTTAAAATTATAGTTTTTTTTTTTTGGTTGGTAAACCGCACCGAAGTGTGCAAAATTTTATTAATATCGAGCATAAAATTTACATATAGTTTGAGATATAATTCTCAAGGATTTCTCAAGATTTTCAATACATTCATAGCCAACAAAAATTTTATAGGCTAAAAGACGAACTGACTCCTCAGACACCAGCTATCAAAAGCTCTGATCAAACTGTATTATAGAAAACCCCGGAAGCTACCATGACCACGAAGGCTTCAATCCATGCAGAAGAGTCCTCCCGGTCCATCCCTATCGCTTGTCGGATGAAGTCTCGCCCTCTCATCGCCCAAATTCTATGATTGATAAGTTGTTGGCCAGATTAGGGAGAAAGGGAACCCTTTCCACAATTGCTTCTGGATCCAAGAGTTTAGCCACGTCCCTTCCCCTGGGAATGCTGTTCTCCAGATCTGCAAAAACCGAACATTCAACATCATCTCCAATGATTGTCTCCTTGAAGGTTTCCCGTAAGCAAACCAGAATGTCCACCTTAGAGTCGCCTAGGTCTAAAAGCGAGATGAAATATTAGTGTTCACTCTGTATCGATCCTTCGATGATAAGAAGCTCCTCCCAAGAACCATTTTCATAGCCTCAATGAAGAGTTTACTCTTCACTTTGCAAATAACCTGAAGCCTGTTTTATGTGATCCTTCTTAGGAATGCAACTTGACGTCGCGAGCTCCTCAACCTAATTGGAGTTTCCATATTTCTAAACTTTGGATGAAACTCCTGAGCAAACTATGGAATAAATAGACCTTGGCCATCGCTGCCATTAATCGACTCTTAATGCACTTCGTGGGGGATATAAATGGAAGTCTTTTCCTTCGGCTTTTCCACCTCTTTGCACAAGTGAAATCTTCCTGCACTCGAGGAAAGGATTGCATGCATCATCCAAAGTACTGTTGCCATCTGCAGAGGAAAGGACGGTATTAAAGTTTTCTAACTAATCGTCCTTCCTGCATGAATGTTGCTTGAGGATGCCAGCGCGGCTGCCAACAAGGAGTGAGGCTACCCTAAATTGTCATCTGCCATGTGGGAGTTATTACGACCTTGTTTGCTGGGAAGGAGTATGCTCCATCTTTGAACAAGGTCCGACCTTGCAAAATTCAATACCATCGGCTGCCCTGTTCGCCATCTCATCGGCATCCTTGTTAGCTTCTCTGTAGACATGGTTCAACGTAAAAGCCTCAAAGATTTTTAACAAGTCCATAGCACACTCCATTAGAGTTTTTAGTTTCCAATTCATTACAGATACTGATCTTAGGGTGTTGATTACTAGGGAAGAGTCTCCTTTGATTTCCACTTTATCCACTGCTAAATCCTTGCAAAAGAGAAGGCCATGGATTAGGGCCTTGAATTTTGCAATATTATTGGTATCCTCTTCTAGAGGGATGGCCAGTCTACCTACAAAATCCCCATTCCACAATCTGATGACACAACCAGCTCATGACGGTCCAGGATTGCCTCTAGAGGCTCCATCAAAGTTTAGCTTAAACCAACCTTTCTCAGGAGCAACCCATTTAGCTAGTCTCTGTTCGATCAACGATGCTTTCTCTTCAGTGCCAATGTAGGGAGGAATCTTCAGTCCATGCCACCTCAACCTCATCTGACCATCCCACTCCGTGAATTTCCATTTCTGATTCGGACCCAATCTAGCTTGATTGTTGACCACTTCCACGAGGGCAGCTTCAACTTTGTTCTTGAAGGAAACAATTGACATTTCCTTGTCTTCAAAAATCTGCCTGTTCCGCTCTTTCCAAATCTCCTAGATGAGAAGGGAGGGGTTAATAATCCACAGGCTATTTAAAAGGCCAGACCATGGCCTTATTGGCCATTCATGAAAAAGGTTCTTAATGTCATTCGGCAAAGCTATTATCCATCCTAATTTCGCGCAAAGCCATCTCCAAGACTCCTGAGAAAAGGGGTAGCCTAGGAATAAGTGATCAATGCTCTCTTCCTCTTTCCTACAAAGGACACACCAAGAGGGTCCCTCAAAGCCTAATTTTTTGAATTTTTCAGCTGTTAAAATATTTTTCTGAAGTGCTGCCCAAGCAAAGATTCCTGCTCTTAGGACACATTGTTTGTTCCAACAAAGGTGTATGGGTAGATCAGTTTTTTCCATTTCTTCCACTCTAACAGCTATTCTATATCCATCCTTAGCATTAAATTGATCACTTTTGGAGCTCGCCCAAATTAGTTTGTCTGTCCCTCTCCTGAACAACATCTTTCTCTGTGCTAGAGTCCTTTCAAGTATGGTTACTTCTCCACTAGGGGTGGGGAGAGAAGACAACTCCTTCCATTTCCACCTAAGAGATGGATCGTTCTGGAAAAAAATCACATAGTCCTTGACCCTGTCTCCTCAAGATCGCTTGAGATGAGCCTTGGTTTGCTCTATAGAGATCTCACTGTCTATACTGGGGTATACTCCCCAAGAGTCCTCCCAAAACAAAGCCGTTTCACCATCCTGAACATCCCAAGTCACTAGATCAAAAATAATTGGCCTGCAACTCAACATAAAATTCTAAACTCTTGAACCTTTTGGCGGATGATCAATTTTAACAATCTCTGATGGCTCATCACTGTTAAGGTACTTTGCCTGCAAAATCTTAGCCCATTTCAAATCTGGCTCCTGGAACATTTTCCAAACTAGTTTAGCCCCTAAAGCCTTGTTTTGCCACATATGATTTCTGTTTTGTGTTATTATGGAAGTATTTATTCTTGTCTCTAGCCTTAATCCAATTTTCTCTGAACTTTTGCTTTCAAAAGATCTCTTTTGAAAGCACATCTTCATACTCCCCCAGTAGCTCTTTCTCCCTTATGTAGCTAGCTTGAGTCATCCCACTCTTGATAACTTCTTCATTTAGTTTGGCTAGATCTTCTTCAATTCTTTCCTTTGTTTTAAAAATATTCTTGAAATGATGTTTGTTCTAGTCTAGAAGTCTATTCTAGACATGTGTTAGTCTTGACATAAAGTGAAACAATTTTGAGCCTTTGAAAGATTCTTCAAACCACCAACCTTGCACCAAATGTAGGAAATTTTCATCCTTTAACCACATATTCTCGAATTTGAATGGGGACCTTGCAGGCTTCACCTCCCCAACAATATTGAGCATGATGGGGAAATGGTCAGAGCTAGAACAGGGCAAGATGCATCCTTTCAAGGTATGAGGATAAGTAGATAGGTCCCCTCCAAAAAAGAACCTATCCAATTTTTCTACAATGTTGCTAAAGTCGGACCGCCTGTTATTCCAAGTATATGCCTCTCTTTCAAAATCAATCTCCATCAGATTATTCCTATGCACCCTATCACTGGAATCCTTCTGTGATTGCCCAGGTCTGGAGACCCCACCTCTTTTGTCCCAGATGTGCAAAGTAGCATTGAAATCACCCCTAATGATTCTATGAAGAAAAGGAAAGGATGTCATGAAATTGTCGAGATCTGTCCACAACTCCCTCTTACTGATGCATGTTATGGGCCCAAACACAATTAAAATAAATTAGGAGTTGGAAGAAAGAAAGCCAATCTTGCCTCTAATTTGGTATTTCCCAGACCCCAAAATTTCAAAGGTCACCTCCGTCAAATTCCATAAAACAACCAAGCCACCAAAAGCACCTTTCGATTGGACTGCCATAGTTTTCCAATTTCTAAAACTGTTAAGAAAGGATTCCATTTCAGATGGTTTTAATTTAGTTTCTTGGAGTAGAATAAACTCTGCCTTGGTTAAGCATATCCTGCGCTTTACCAAGCGCTTTTTGTCAGGGGCATTTAAGCCCCTAACATTCCAGGATAGTAGCCTCATGGTGCCTTGGGAAGGGGGCTTCCCTTCCCTATTTCCATCAAAGTAGTTATTTTAAGTTGACCCTCTACTTCTCCATCCTGGCTCCTTAGTTCATTCATAGATCTTCTCCCCACTCTTCTATTTGAACTATTCCCAAAATCTAGTTTGGGCTTAGTGGAGACTTGCTTAATGCTTAACTTGGTCTGTTCCATTTTAACATTGTTGTTTGAAAAAAATAGTTCATTTTCCTGCATCTCTAACTCGCCTTCCTCCAACAATTCCTGTAGAATAGCTTGTTTTTTATTTTCCTCTTCCAGGTTGGAAAGTTGCCCCAACCCACTTGTTCTACTCTCTTCTCCAAAAATCCCAAGGATTTCATAGACTGTGCTTATCTTAGATGACTTCTCATCCCCTTTAGGGCTTTTTGGGTCTCTTGAAAAGACTTTCTCATCCTCTACATTCTTATCTCCTACCCCGTCCCTAGCCATCTTGGGAGAGATTGCTTCCACATCTATGTTGCCCTTGGACCCCAAGCCCTCCAATTGATGATTGATGTCTCTATGGAGGGTTTCAGTATCTTTAAGAAGCTAGAATAATTCCTCTTCAGTCTGCGAGGGCAACGCTAGATTCTTAAGGGGGAATGGATTGAATCTCCTTCGATTCTTGCCCTTAAATAACTTTCGCAACACTCAGTTGCCTTGGAGTTGTCCTTGAAGCTCTGTAATTCATCGTGGCTCTGTTTTGCCATGCTTGAATGATTATCTCTCTGCTCATCCTTTTGCGATGGAACCCTGTCATCCTTCCAGTTCTCTGGAAAAGTGGTCTGTGGCTGCCATTTTTCCCAAGCTCCCAATCCTGAACCCCCTTCCCCTGTAGCTCTCTCCTAAAGAGACATTTTTGAATATTCTTCCTTGTCTCTCTAACAATTCGTTGACGCCATCTACTAAGGGTTGTGAGAATCTCCAATTCCCCATAGATCCCAACAGTTGCATCAATTTCTACTAAAATACTTGGTTCTGATCCTTCCATGCCATTCAAGAAACCTTATTCTATACCCAGACATGAACCCAATGCATCCCCGATTTTCATTAGGGCATCTAAGCTCCAATATTCCATTGGGAGGCCCTCTAAAGTAATCCATGTCCAGATTTTCCTGATTTCATGCTTCCATGGATCAAAGTTTGCACCCAGTTTATGCAGTGAAAGCTTGAACCATTGAAAAGAATTGGATTGCCATATAAAATTTAATGTTTGAGGTTTCTATCAATGCATTCAATGAGAAAGAAGGAATTAGGGAGTTGCCACACACTTACCCTATCCTTGAAGGTGCTTCTCCACCAGCCCATAATCTTCTAATTAGGGCATCCTTCACCACACCATTTTGTCAACAGGGCCCTATCCTTCAAACGATCCATCAATGGAGAAAATGATTCAATGGGGAGCTCAAATAGTTTTCTTCCTCTCGGCTTTAAGATCTCTTGTGCCCTAAACGTTCTTCTTGCTGCATTGAGTTGCCCCTGCCGACCAAACCCCTTTGCCCTCTTGATTTGCAAAGACACCCATTTCAAGAGCCTCGAATCATGCTTCTGGTTTGCTTTTCCAAACCCTAATGGAATGGCATTAGCTCCTGTAAGAACGGGGGGACTGCTTGCGTTAAAATTCACTGTTCTACTTGAAAGTTGATGCCTGTGTGCAGAGAAACCCTTCTTTCGCCATATCGCACTTGGACATGACATTTTTTTGTTGGCAATCACAATCTTATGCTATATGAATATATTTAGAAAAAGAGATTACTATGAAAATTGATGCAGAGGAAAAATAATCAACTCCTTATAGGTATATTTCATAACAATGGGCTTCAATCTCATAGGATCTACAAGCTTCACAACAAATCTCACAAAAAAAATAGTGGCACCAAATTGAGTTTCAACATTTCTGACCCAAGAGAGATCATTACTATCCTTCAATCTCCTCAGTGAACTCCTACTCAACCAAAATAAACACTCACTAAAGTCTGTCCCACCATACAAGCAACCATTCCTTCATGACTGTTCTTAATGTGCAACTATGGCACTCACACTATAACCAACCAACACAAACTTGTTCAACACATAACCAACACATGCTCTCTGACCAAATAACTATGTTCAGTACTTGTGAGGACAGTGGACAGCAAACTTACAGATTGACTGCACTTTGACAGTGCCTTGACAAGCTTGTTCCTAGTAGCCCTACCATTAAGGACTGTCAAACACAACTTTTGTTGTAGATCCCTTCTTAAGACTGTGATGGGCAATTTGAGTACCCTTTAACAAGTTTTAAAACATATCTAAAAAATCGCCATTGGTTATTTTGAAAAGAATGCCTCAAATCAGGACTGTCAGCGTGCTAACTAGGCCTAATAGGCTTGATCTCCACATGGGTTTATAGGTTCTACTAGTTCCGACCCCACATTTACTCAACCAATGCTTGGAACATTCTCAATCTGACCTATTTATGCTTATTAAATCACAAAAAGACCTTTTCCATGAGTGATCTAACAAACCCTAGGTTGTAACTCTCAAGACTGCCCTCTACTAGTCTGAAACAGAGCAGAACAGTCCTAGAACATTATCAAATTTGATATAAACCTTGACCATCTGGTCTGAACACAGGTCATAAGAAAGATATGGTTTGTTTCACATCATTGTATTCATGTATGGACTCTTCACTCCATAAAATATCAAAGAAACTTCATTCAAACTGTTGACTGTTACCCTAGATCAGGGTTTTAACCACTTTCAGAGAAACCATCATAACTCACACAAAATAGCATCAAAATACATGAGACCAACTTCAAATGGAAGGTGATTGAAGGAACTAATACTTGCAACCAGTTAAACATGCACTCATGCCCGTACAGTTCCGTACAAGGCTTGGAAACAACGAATTTTTGGAAAAGAATACAAAAAACAATGCCTTTTATCATTTCATTTTCAAATCTTCAATCACCCCCAAATTATTTGAAGGTTACAAGGCCTTTTAAAGGCATTACATCATGACTCTTCAGTTTCTAATTGATTTCTAACTGATTTCTAACTTCCTACAAGCGAATCAAACCTTCATGACCTTTCATATTCCATATGTTGCATTGCAACTTTATAACTTTGCAAGTTTTATATTTGTGACACCTTTTACATTTTATAAAAATGAACACAAGACTTGAACCTTAATGACCTAAACATATGTGAATTGGTCCAAATGACCTTGTTACAAGGTAGAAACATCAAAATTACATCAAACTTCAAAATTTCTCTATAGAAGCATGAAGATACTATGGTGCTCCTGCACCAAAAATTCTCTCAGATATCACCTGTAATTTTTTTAAAAAAATATATTTCTATTTGCATACAAATTAATTTAAAAAAATCAAAAAGTGAAATTATATAAAATTTTTAATACATGATACTTAAACCTCTTAATATAGACTACAAAATCTATAGTATAGTTATATTTACTATTATATATTATATTTTACATAATATACATTATTAAATATAATATAATATAATATAATATTTAATTAATATATATTTTAATATTAACATACATTTGTTATTTAATTATATTTACAAATGAAATTGAATGATGCCCTTCAACTTCATTAAATTCACCCCATTGGTGGCATTGATAAAATATTAAAATATTGAATGGGATTAGGCAATTAGTAATTATTAAATAATTTTTAAGTTCCCAACCATTGATCTAAACCAATCTAATGACTTCTAGATGATTCTGAAAGTTTGCGTTTACAATATGTAGCTTTTGAGATTTGCCTTCCAGAATTGAACTACAACCATTCATCCTTGTTCATTGAACAGTGGAAAGTTTGAAGAGTAGGTTACTTCATTCATTTGTGAAATTTATGTTTGTAAAAACATCAAGTCAAAGATGCCAACTATTCATGGAGACATAGGTTATGCACAAAACAACACTTGCTTAATGGCCTCACAATTAACCTCATGAATTGCCCCATCGTATTGTAAAAAATCATGAACTCAATTAATACAATCATCATCCACAAACCCATTGCACTCTAAGGTGTGATTACTAGTATATTCTACAGTTAAAGATATGAAAGATCACCATATATAATATATAAGTTAATGTAAATTATATAATTGTTTGTTAAATATTCTTATAAATTCATATCTACACTATACATCACTATGAAATACACTGGCTTCCTTTTTAAATATTTTGTGGAATGTGCAAGTAATATATTGAAAATAATATTATACCAAAATAAAACAATATCTTAAATACATCTAACCAAAAATATGAGAAGAGACCAAGACACTCAATTAACAATTGTCACATGTACTATAACAATATGAAAAATTAAATATATTATGTAGTTACATGTAAAACTTTTTATCCTTGACTTTGTCCTCCAAAATATTTTTGGTTCCTCTTTTCAAAGATGTTGAATGAATATTTCATTGTAGTCCATAACCATCCTATTAATAGATAATGTTTGTGTGACCAATTTGATTATGTAGTCATCCACAATGTCAATAAATGATTTTTTCATAGAACTTTAGATTATATATACAAGAAACCACTAGGTGTGGCTAACAATGGGGCCAATAAAGTAGAATTAAATTGATTTTCGGCAAGTCATTGTCAATCACATTATATTACCTATTCCATGCATCAATTCTAATTTTAAGTTTCTCATACAATTATCTCTATGGAATTCAACCCACCATCCAAAGTAGTATTCATCATTTGCAAAAGTCAGAAGTGTCAATCATGACATAATACATTTGAGTTGATAAAGGCTTATATTTTTTCATTCTGAGAAGTTGAAAGAAATAACATCCTGCATAGTCAGACACAAATAAAATGTCTATAATTGTTATACATTTTTTAACTATAATTAAATTATATAAATTTTTGATACAAAAAAGGTAGTTAAACTCAATTTTTATATAAAATTTTTGATACATTTTACTTGGTAACTTATCTTCTATGCATAGTTGCCATGATGAATGCTATTACTTTTAATTTTTAGAGTTTCTCTTATGTAATGTCCCATTTTTAATTAATTTAATTTTGTGAAAAAATATCTATTCCAATCTTTTCGTGGACTAAGGAAGGAGTTCATGAAATAATTTATTTAATATTTAATTATTGGACCCATATTACTTCATATTTTCAAAACTTATTTATTGGGACCAAATTAAATATTGAAATATTTATTTATGGTGGAA
This sequence comes from Cunninghamia lanceolata, assembly GCA_027924645.1. Classification (NCBI taxonomy): domain Eukaryota; kingdom Viridiplantae; phylum Streptophyta; class Pinopsida; order Cupressales; family Cupressaceae; genus Cunninghamia; species Cunninghamia lanceolata. The sequence goes on from BSBN01000047.1 coordinate 30,650,129, forward strand.
ACCTAAAATGAGGTATGGTATGTATGTCTTATAGAGAAAAGAGTAACTTCCAATTTTTTGGCATCTTTATTTATGAAGGATTCTATGACAAGGTTATGATAGAATATATGACAACTCATAATTGGGAGTTGCAGTTAGCAATCAATGCAAGAGTTACAAAGAGCTTGGGAAGATTCTAAAATAAATAAATAATTATTATTTTTCATATTGGAGTAGCATCTCATAATTATTTATGATAGTTGTAAGTGGGTGGAAGAAGAGCATCTTTATCGCCTAAAAATAGTCAACGATCAAACGAAGGTTATGACAACTCTTTATGGGGTCTATTTTGAGAGAGAATATTTAGAAATTTTCTTAATTAATATTTATTTTGGCCTTTTGGGATGTTGAGATTTGTGCCTCAACTTGTATATAAGACAAGCAACTTCTACAGTTAATATCTTTTGCCAATTTATCTCTCTTATGAAATTGTTTGAACTTTCGTTCATTCAAGCATCTTATGTGTATGAAAAACTATTGGATATTGAGATTAGTGGATGGAAACCCATTGATTTCTATAGGCAATTTTACTCAGAGGTTGCATTGGAGCTTCAAAGATTTGCAAGATTTTACAAAATGTTCCAGTTGTGTGTGTGTGTGTGTGTGTTGTTTGTAGGTTTCCAATAAAGTTGTGTGGAGATTTGTGAGTGTTGTATTTTGTGAAGTATATTGTTGTTGTAGCTTAGTTTGTTATTTTTATAAATCAGTATTTTGTTGTTTATTTGTCCTTTTAGATCATCTTTCAGAGTTGTGGACATATATTTTTCAATTGGAGCAAAATAGTGTTGTTTGTAGGGTTTTTTTGTGGTATTTTATGAAGAGTTTGGTTTCAATATATTGTTGTTGTAGTAGTAGTTGTTGTAATAGAAAAAAACAATGTAAAATCAAAATTACATCAATAAAAAGAGTTGCAAGAGTTTCTGGGTCAATTTGTCCTTTATTGGTGTTGACTAGCTTGATTAGTTATGTTGCATTTGTGTAGTTTTTGTGGAATTTATTTTTGCATCTCCAAATTTGAAGTTTTTTCATAAAAATATTTGTTAAGAATATTACATCTTGAGTCTTTTACTATCTTATGCTTAGATATGAACAAGTTAGCAATTTGATTCAAATTGTGAATTTACACTTCAACAAGTAAACCTAACTTTTTTTTTTTTTTCTATATTTTGGAGACAAGTGCCAAGTATACGTACCACAACCAAAACATGTACATACAACTGATTCACTAAACATTAAATAGTAATAAAGTTTTATACTTTTAGTACAAGGAAATTGAATGATGGCATGTGATGAGACTAGAAATGTCTCATCTAAATTCATCTCTATTTTCTCTTAAAATTAGCATTAAATGTGGATTTAAATGTAGTTTTACAAATTGTTAGCTTATTTAAAATAGAATATAGATATATATTGGTTTGTTTCTTAGAAGTCTATTGTAATTTAATTCCTAACATTTTCTAATGTTTATTGAAAAAAAATAGAATGCAATATATTTTAAAATGATGCAGAATTAGTCTTGAAGTATTCCAGCCTCTTTCAGCCAACCTTGAAGCATTCTAAAATCACTTCCAGAGCCAACTTTGAAGTATTCCAGCTTGATTTTAGCCAAAGGGCTTCATCTTGAAGAGCACGAATTCTAGCGCATCTTCCAGCGATGCTCTGGAACTTGTTTTTTCGAATAGATCCATGTCCTTGTCTTGTCCCAACATTCTGGAAAATTATTTTAGGAAATTAATAAAAGTAACAAAAATAAAACCTTTTTCCCTTAAAAGGATGTGGATGTGTTGTCTCTTTGTAATGAGGGAATAAAGGATGTTGTTCATTTAGCATAGGATTAGTAGAGATAATAAAGGAATTTGTTTCCTATATAGAGAGAATAAAGGAATTTGTTTCCTTTAGCATAGGAGTAGGAGAGATATGTGTAGAGAATAAAGGAAGTTGTTCCTTTATCATAGGAATGGGAAAGACAAGTGTATTTATGCTTTCCACTAGTTTAGGGAGTTGGGTGAAGATCTTCAATGTATAAATAAACCTCTCAACTCTAAAGAAAGGAGTTGTTATTTTGGCAAACTTTTGGAATAAGAAAGCTACAACAGTTTTAGAAGTAAATTTGTAATATTTTTTTAAAGAAATAAGATATATGGAGCATTGAGCACAAAGTTAGGTGAATGATCTTGGTCCAATTCCAAGGGAGGAGCAATCAAGTTGCTTATCCCGAGGAAAAGCACAACATTTTGTACTTATTTTATTGTTTGTATTATTTTAGTTTTATACATTTTTATTTTTTTAAAATGTATTAAATTAGATTTTAGTGCAAGAGATATTTTATTTCTATATTTTTAATTCATGGAAACATGTTTTAAATTTATAGTTTTAATTTATGCAAGTGTGTTTAAATTTTGCATGTCTGATTTCATTAGATTAATTTAATTTTTCTTTTCTGTTTTTGTTAGAAAGAACTGTTTTCCAAGAAAATCTTTGAGTTCCTAATGCATACAGCCTTTGGACACCACCCTGGATTGATAAATTAAATGAAGAGGATTGCAACGATCTTCGTCATTTTTGGCACCGTTGCCGGGGACCATGGTGTTATTAGGAATTTTATTCTCGAATGTATTTCTTAGATTTGATTTCCTTCTCTCCCTAAAAGCATAAAAAAATGAATTATTTTGTGACATCAGATAATTTATTTATTTTTGTATAAAGAGCAGTAAATTAATTTTCAATTCAATGTGCAATAGTTTAACTTTCTTTTTTCTGTAATTTCAATTTAGCATAAGCATTTAAATTCATAGATTAGATTCAATTTAGCATAAGCATTTCAATTCATAGATTAATTTGAGTTCCTATAAATTTCAATTCAGTTTGTGTTTGCAATTTTGAAAATTATTTGGTAACAACAAGTAATCTTTTTTTTATGCCATAGAGAGTAGAAGGAATCAATATGTTAGATAGATTTGATCTAAAAATTATAAGCAAATAGTTTTGTAGATGTTTTTTTTTAATGTTAAAAACTTAAAAAAATAAAAAAAATTGTAGGAACAAGTTCGGGGAATCTAAAAGATTTTTATCTACAACACCCCCCCCCCCCCAAAAAAAAAAAAGAAAAAAAGAAAAAAAATGAAAACCTTGTTGTAAATTTTCATCTCTTTTGAAGATTTGATCAAGAAGCCCAAAGATTTTTGTTGCATTCCAGAAAGAAAAATAAATGTCAAGTTTAAAGAAAAACAATCTATTTGGTTGAATATTTGGAGAAGAAAAACTCTAAATTTTTAAAACCTATTTATATGGGAGATAGCTCTTTGAGTCTAGATTCAGATCCAAGTCGAATCATGTAATTTCAATATCAAACGAAAAAGTTATCCCCAAAACAGTGACTGCTAGTCAAAACTGTTATAAACATGACTATTTTTTGCCAAATTTGACATAGTAAATAAAATTTTCTGAAAAAAATTGTTTATATGAGAGATAGCTCTCTGAGTCTAGATTTAGATCCAAGTGGAATCATGTCATTTTAATATCAAACGAAAAAGTTATCCCCAAAATAGTGACTTCTATTCAAAACTGTAAAAAAAATGTTATAAACATGACTTTTTTTTTGCCAAATTTGACATAGTCAATAAAATTTTCTGAAAAATCTGTTTATAGTGATGATATGCCTATGAATCTAGTTTCTAAAACATTTTGAATTATTTGATTATGATATCGTATGAAAAAATTGGAGCAAAAATATTGTCTGCTTGTCTATCTTACTATTCTTAAAAAAAAACGCGGGGGGGGGGGGGGGGGGGCGCAAAACAATGATTATTATTTTTCAAATGTGTATTGCATATTACATTGAGGATTTCTAAAAATCTCTTTCTTGCATGTGTCTCATTAGTTTCTACTTTCCATCCAATACATTTATTCGTATGACATATTACTATTATGATTTTGGATGGTGCAAAGTTACTAATATTTTGCAAGATCAACAAAAAGAAGTTCAGATTCATGCATGCTAATAGGGATGTAATCAACACTCCAGAACTCAAGTTTCGTTGAGTATCTCTAGAGATCACAAATCTACAGTTGCTTTCCAAAGCTATACCCTGAGCTGTCGGCAGAGCCCCTAAAAAAATGTGTTAAAAAAAGTTTCATTAGTCTCCGAAAAATCATGTATGTGTCAGAAATTGTTTTGGAAGCACCCGTCTAACAGTGCTTCGGAAGCATTTTTAGATATTTCTCTAGAGAAACTTTGTTGTTGCTATTTAAAGTTCTTGAAGCATCTTCTACTGATGCTCTAGAACTTTGTTATTGTTCATGTTAAGTTTTGGTAGCATCTTCCACCGATGCTCCAGAACTTCATTCTTGTTCATACTAAGTTTTGGTAGCATCCTCCATCGATGTTTCGGAACTTCGTTTATGTTCGTGCTAAGTTTCGGTAGCATCCTCCACCAATGCTCTGAAACTTTGTTCCTATGTTCTGGCGGCATCTTCTAGTGATGCTCCGAAACTTTGTTCCTGTGTTCTGGTGGCATCTTTCAAAGATGCTCTGGAACTTTGTTCCTATGTTCTGGTGGCATCTTTCACCGATGCTCCAGAAATTTGTTCCTACGTTCCAAGTGGCATCTTTCAATGATGCTATGGAAATCTTTCACCGATGCTCTAGAAAATTATTCCTACGTTCTTGTGGCATCTTTCAACGATGCTCTGGAACTTTGTTCCTATGTTTTGACGACATCTTTCAGCGATGCTCCAGAACTTTGTTCCTACATTTCAGCGGCATCTTTCACCGATACTCCAGAATTTTGTTACTACATTCCGGCAGCATCTTTCACTAATGCTCTGGAACTTCGTCTCTTTGATCCTGCTATGTTCCAAAAGCATCCTTTCAATGATGTTCCAGAATATTTGTTTGTTGTTGTAGAGTTGTTATGTCCTTCTGGAGCTGTCCACTGTTCTAGCACTTTTGTGTCCACTGTTCTGAAGTTGTCGACTATTTCGACATTTTTCTATCCACTATTCTGAAGTTGTCCACTGTTCTGGTGCTTTTCTGTTCACTGTTCTAAAGCTGTCCATTGTTCCGGAGTTCCAGAGCTGAACCTTCTGAAGTTTTTCTAACTTTCCAGAACTGAACTTTTGAAGATTTTTTGAAGCAGAAATTAGAATCAAATGGCATGAAGAAAGCAAGGATAACTTTGAAATATGACCAAGGTATATTCTACTATTTTATTTTTAAATATAGCTATTTGTTTTTTTAATTACAGATAAATCCACTTTTAGGAAAGCTAATTAAAAACATAAACTACCTGCACCGATTCACTTGTTGGAGCTAAGAGATTTTCAGTAAATGTATTTTCTGAAGAAAAAAATTGAAGTGAGAATATGATGGCATAGAAAGAATTTAAATGCATAAAGGGAGGTGATGAAAAAAAAAAGGTTCTTATACTCTGTCAATCTTTGTTGCTGTCATGATGGTATAAGTTATTTGCAGAAAGAACTTCTCTCACATATTATAGAATCTCATCAAAATATTTCTGGGTTTTATTCTCCTCTATTTCATCTTTCTAGAACATATTAAATTTTAAAATTTCATTATAAAATGGAAAAGTTATGTCTATTTATGTTTGACAGGTTTAAAAATAAATTCAGCTGAAGAAAGTAAATCTGGAAAGGAGAGAAATTTTGTAAGAACAAATAAATTGTTGAAGCTTCAGTGAGTCTTATCATGGATGAATGTCATAGAATAATCAATGTATACTTTCAAAGATGAAGAGAAAAAAAAAAGAGAGAGAGCGCAGAGAAAAGAATTGAAAGATATAAGGGTCATCAATTATGAAAGAAGAAGAAGAAGAGGAGGAGGAGGAGGAGGAGGAGGAAGAGGAGGAGGAGGAGGAGAAGAAGAAGCTTGTAGGAGGACCTGCAAGAATTTAGGTGTGGGGGATATGATGAGACTAGAAATGTCTCATCTAAATTCATCTCTATTTTCTCTTAAAATTAGCAGAAGAAGCTTATACGAGGACCTGCAAGAATTTAGGTGTGGGGGATATGATGAAACTAGAAATGTCTCATCTAAATTCATCTTTATTTTCTCTTAGAATTAGCAGTAAAATGGATTTAAATGTAGTTTTACGAATTGTTAGCTTATTTAAAATAGAATATATATATATATATATATATATATATATATATATATATATATATATATATATATATATATATATATATATATATATATTGGTTTATTTCTTAGAAGTCTATTGTAATTTAATTGCTAACATTTTCTAATGTTTATTGGAAAAAAATAGAATGCAATATATTTTTAAATGATGCAGAATTAGTCTTGAAGTATTCCAGCCTCTTTCAGCCAACCTTGAAGCATTCTAAAGTCACTTCTACAGCCAACTTTGAAGTATTCCAGCTTGATTTCAGCTAAAGGGATTCATCTCTGAAGAACACGAATTCTGACACATCTTCTAGGGATGCTCCAAAACTTGTTTGTTCGAATAGATCCATGTCCTCATCTTGTCCCAGCATTCTAGAAAATTGTTTTAGGAAAATAATAAAAGTAACAAAAATAAAACCTTTTCCCCTTAAAAGGATGTGGATGTGTTGTCACTTTGTAATGAGGGAATAAAAGATGTTGTTCCTTTAGCATATGATTAGTAGAGAGAATAAAGGAATTTGTTTCCTATATAGAGAGAATAAAGGAATTTGTTTCATTTAGCATAGGAGTAGGAGAGATATGTGTAGAGAAAAAAGGGAGTTGTTCCTTTATCATAGGAATGGGAAAGACAAGTGTATTTATGCTTTCCACTAGTTTAGGGAGTTGGGTGAAGATCTTCAATGTATAAATAAACCTCTCAACTCTAAAGAAAGGAGTTGTTATTTTGGCAAACTTTTGGAATAAGAAAGCTACAACAGTTTTAGAAGTAAATTTGTAATATTTTTTTGAAAAAATAAGATATATGGAGCATTGAACACAAAGTTGGGTGAATGATCTTGGTCCAATTCCAAGGGAGGAGCAAGCAAGTTGCTCATCCTGAGGAAAAGGACAACATTTTGTACTTATTTTATTGTTTGTATTATTTTAGTTTTATGCATTTCTATTTTTTAAAATGTATTAAATTAGATTTTAGTGCAAAAGCTATTTTATTTCTGTATTTTTAATTCATGGAAACATGTTTTAAATTTATAGTTTTAATTTATGTAAGTGTGTTTAAATTTTGCATGTGTGATTTCATTAGATTAATTTAATTTTTCTTTTCTGTTTTTGTTAGAAAGAACTGTTTGCCAAAAAAATCTTTAAGTTCCTAATGCATACAACCTTTGGACACCACCTTGGATTGATAAATTAAGTGAAGAGGATTGCAACGATCCTCGTCAACATGCAACTGCATTAAATTGACTCCATTGGCGCCACTAATAAAATATTAAAATATTGAATGGGTATTGGCTAATTTGGGAGGTTTGTAGCCTATTCCTAATATCTAGCTTTCAAAGTTTCATGACTTGATTAATTGATTTGATTGCAAAAGATGGTTAACTTAAGATTAAGCTACCAACACCTATCCCAACAAACATGTGACATTATTATCATTCCGTCCCTACACACTTTAAATTACAATGTCAGCATTGGTCAATAATTGGTCTAGAAATCAAGATCAGGGTTCAATATTATCAATATCTTTTATTTTGTTGCAAATGTAATAAATCTTGCTAGCTAGAAGCTTTACACTATGACACCATAAATAATCATGATTTGCGAAGGATTCTATAATTTCTAGTTACAAGTCTAGAAACTTTTATAAATTTATTGACACCTTCGCTTTACATTAATTTTTTTTGGTGATCAATATGAGTCAACTGATCAATTGTTGTGTTTCTCTCTTTCCCTACAAGTGGGAAATGCTTGATTTTACTAGATACAAGCTAAAAAAACTAGAGAAGATGTTTTTGATTGACTCCCCTCTGGTTGGTGATGTTGTCCATGACATTATTGGTTGTGATATTCTCTTGGAATTTCCTTAAAAAAACTATTCAGTGACATTGTGTTTTCATTTCTATGAAATTTAATGGACCTACTCAATAACATAGGTCTAGTGAAGATGGTCACTAAGGCTATGATTTAGGAATCACTTATCTTTTGGGATAAGTTTGATTCAACTTTAAATTATTATGACTATGATGTGGGATTGTGGAATAGAGCTAGGATTTTCCCTTAAACCATGTTAGAGAATTCAAAGGTTGTTTATTATATTATTAAGGAGGCAAAAAGAGTGTTGGCACCTAGTTTTCTAGCCTAATTTTTCTGATGAATCCATTGAAAATCTTAAAATCCTATTTGGAATGCTTTGTTTTGTACCTAGGATCGCTCACAATCTTGTTAAAATTTTGCAAAGTCCTAAAAAATCCAACTTTCCTTAGTATTTTTTCTTCTGGCGGAAGTTTTTCCTTCATCAGGATCTGTGGGCCTTTGCTGCCCATCTGGATATCTCTGGTTACCTTGTGCCTCCCTACATCCCCTTTTCTCTCGCTTCCTCTTGTGAAATTCCCTTAAGTCCCTTGGGCGGGACTTTGACCTAGATCTGGATATATCTGGGTGCCCCTCTTCTCCTTGCATCCTGATCACCTCCGCCTTCATGCACCCCTCATTTCTCTGCTTTCCCTTCTGTACCCCCTTTTGTGGAACTTTTATCTAGATCTGGATATATCTGGATCCCCCTTATTTCCTTGCTCATCGTATAACCCCTTCAACCCCCACTTATCATGATCCCCCTTCAACTCTCGCTTTCCTCCTCCATCTCCCCTTGGCAGAACTTTTATCTAGATCCAGATAATATCTGAATCCCCCTATTTACCCGCATATCCAGTTCCACCTCAGATTTTCGTAGATCGACTCCCCCATGAACTCCCCGTATACCGATCATCCCTCTGGACCCATATATCCCTTAACCCGTCAATGCTTCATAGATCCTATCCTTCCCCAAACTTTCACAAATCTAGGGCCACCTCAGATTTTACTTTTTCTCTAAGCGTAAGAAGGTGAAAAATAAACACTTCCAGTGACCTTCAGATGAATAGTAAACCTCCATGGAACACCATTAATGCTGGGTAGATGAACTCCAAGTACTCCAAGACTGATGTGGGCCCTTGATGATGAATTTCTTACACTTGGGCATGATCTTATGCTCAAAACTCAGGGTTTTTATTGAGATGACCCATGTGAAAGTGACACTTGAGCAACATGGTTGCCCATTTTCAGGTCTTTGAATGGTCAGACTCCTTCTTCGATGCCTCCTTTTGATTTTGGGTAGAGTTTATAATGTATTTTGCATTCATTTACAAAATGAGGGAAGAGTTTTGTGCAAAGCTCAGGTTGAAAATACAAAATTTTTGTAAGAAACTTGCATGTTTCACCCAACTAGGGTTTTGAAGACATTTGTATTGTAATTCTAGTTAGATTCTCATGTAAAGGCAATGAATGGATATTGTAATGTGCAAAGAATGAATTAATAGTGTAGATTTTGGCTCCTTTCAAGTGTCTCCTCGAGTGTGTGCTAAGTTTTTGGTATATTCCTTGTATACTCTATTCACATTTGTTGTTTTGAGTATTTTACATCATTGGTTAGTATTCTGTAGCTTCACAACATGCCCCTTTTCTCCCTGGCAAAATGAGGATGCAACTTTTTCTACTTTGTTGGTCCTTTTGTTGTTCGCTTGGGTGGTATTAGTAAAATGTCATGTCAATTGATGCCAAAATTCAAGCCAAATTTCAAGTTGCAAAGTATCCCATGTAAAGATCATGAATGGATAGAGGACAAAATTTTAGCTAGGTTTTCCTCTTGAACCTCGTGAAAATTCGTTAAAATGAGCAAGTTATGCCCACTGGACATTCCAGTCAACCAAACATTTTTGGTCAACTCGACATGGATATTTGTGAAACGTTTAGGTCATATCCGGTATCCATATCAGGTTCCAAAGCCTTCGCGACGAACACTCAAACTTGAAAGCAAAATCAAATATAACTCACTCATCGTCCAACCTGACTAGACATTAGCGCATCCGTGAAGTCCATGTCCAAATCATGTTGAAACTGTCAAAATTATCCTCATAAGTACTGGACATTCCCATTGGACTAGATATTTTGACTCGAAAGGACCAAACAAGTGTCATTTCTGGTCCTATCCAAAGATCCATATCCTGTGCAAGCTATCAACTTTATCCTGACCCAAAGACATTCTATTGGACCAAACATTTTTGACCAAATATTTTACACTGGATATTTTGTAATGTCCATATCCATATCTACATCCAGGTCCTATCCAAAGCGTTATAAGACTTACGCTTACCCATGGTCTGTTGAATTTTCAACTGGACATTTTGCACCAGACATTTTGTGCTAGACATTTCTAAATGTCCTGACCTTCCTGAATAGATATGAAGATCTACTCATCCAATACTTTGGTCAACGTAGTTTGACCATGACAATAATGATGTCACTCGATGGAGTTATCACCATGTCTTTGTACTTGACTTCGGTCAAAGTCAAATGGACATTTCTTGTGGACACTTCGAATAGGATAATTGAGATCCATATGTCCATCCAGTCCTTTGCATTAAATTCCCATATTGCAAATTTGTTTTTTACAATTGGAGTTTGAATTCAAAATGCAAACCTATACCTAGCTGTCGCTTTTCCCCACCCCTGAATAGTAATTGCTTACCAACTACAGTGAATATTTAATGCATTTCCATACTTAGCAAATTTCATGAAAGATAAAAGCAATTTTTTGATTGATTTGTTAATCAGAAAGCATTCTTAAGAGATCAAAAGATCAAATTTGTAGAGAATTACTTTGAAGGCGACTTTGCAGAGAACATAAGGAGAATCAAACTAGCTAAGAGAACGAAACACTTGAAAGGTAAACATACATCCTCATCACAGAGTAACAAAGGTGATTTACTGTTTGTTATGTATGTATATGACAAACTTTCCCTTTCTTGATGGTTACAGTAATCTCTTTTACGAAAGGGTAATCTCATTTACTTAGGGTAAATTCATTGATTCATTTTACCATAGTAAACTGCATATTATTGTGTGAGATTAAGAAAGATTGCGAGCCCTAAATCCCTGTGCAGGAACTAATTACGTGTGTTTAAATCATGCAAGATATGATGATGAAACGATTGAAATAATAGGATGAGGAATTCAAGGATGCACTAGGTAAAACCTTTGGAGATATTTGGTGCAAGTTTGGACATGCATCCGATACCCATGTTGGCAATGTGGACATGGATGCATTCTGGGCAAGATGCCATGCACAAGATGTAGATGAATTGCTCCTTAATATAGTGAAGAGTGGGATGTTCAATGCAACTAGCTTCCCTGTGACAATAGATGCCATGGAGTTGGTGATAGAATGTGCTCAAAAGTATAATCCCGTTAGCCAGAGGTTAGAGCACCAAGGCCGAGTATATGCATATTTCTTGCTTAAGGGCATCTGCGATACATTCAATCTCCCAAAGAGCTGAGATGTATTTGAGATAGAAATCAATGCGTTGATAGCACAGTACAATTCTAATGTGGTGAGATGCAAGAAGGTGATGCATACCTCATGGATGGATGCAATAACTAGGCCGAAGGCAATTTCCAAAATGCCACAGAATATATACAAGATTGACTTCTGTGAAGAAGTCCAATACATGATAACATTGCTCCATCAAATGGTTGGGAGCGAGAATGCCATATCCTTTGAATTCTGGATGTATGGAGTCATAAGGTCAATCAAAGAGGATGGTGGCGTTGTCCACTGGGCCCAGCTAATCAGTGATTCCTTGCACAATGAAATGATTGACTGGAAGAAGAAGAGGTTTTTCATGTCTTCTTTTGTTGTATATTATTGTGCATATAAGTCATAGTTCGATGACTTGCACACACTAGGAAAATTGGGGAGCATGCTAGGAGAACAACTAATATGGAAATTTTACCCATAGCTAGAAAGGAACCAGTCAATAGTACATTACAAAAGAGTCAGTGACTGTTTCTTGATGTGGATGGTTCAGCTCATGGAGGGAGACTGAGCTAAATGGATATCAAGAGATACCCAAGGGGTTATTATTGCACATAGGTCTTGGTTTATCCAGTTCCCAACTTTCATGTACATTCAGATGGAGGGGTTTGAGGGCTTTCCTTACATGCTGCCCATATATCCAATAAACAAAATCCTACTCTTGGAGATAACTAGGTAGATCATCTCGTCATACAAAGCATATAACCAAAAGCATGGCCAAGGGACCAACAAGTTCCCACTGGATATTGGTTGGCACCATTGTGCAAATTTTAAAGACTCCAATTTATCAGAGGTCAAGATTGAAAGGAAGCAAGGTATGTGGAACACACTTCCTACGCTAATCTAATGAGGGAAGTAAGTGCAAATTCTTTCAAATATTTACAATTACAGTGTTATCAACCCAATAACAGAGATATTGCAGCAAACAACATACACATAGAATGACACAAAAGAAGAGAGAGACAAGATTTAACGTGGGGAAAACCCTTTCGAAAGAAAAACCCCACACTCCAAATCCTGCACAATGTATTAACAAATCTAAATGTTGTTTACAATACACTTACAATGCAAGCTCTTAGGAGTCTTTGACACTCGTATCTGGAGGTATTTTGGCAGCATAACAGTACCTGTCAATCACATAATGCAACTCCTCCTCAAAGCACCTGTTTATATAGAAAATACAAGGCAAAATTGCCTCTATCTTGGAATGGGCGTCCAACTTGACCTCATGGCCCAAAACCCATGCCTATGAACACTTGGTCAACATTGTAAGATGCTTCTAACACTTGTTCACACACCCCATCCCAAAGAGGTCTCCTATTTCCAAAATGGGCTATGACAGATGCTCTTATGACTCTTACGACCATCATAGAATCTATCATAGCTGTCATAACTTACAGCTGTAAGAGAATCTGTCATACATAGGCTATAAATAGCATATTCTCTTACAACATGTCATAGTCCACCTTGGGGCACCCAAAGATGCCTCTTTCAAATATGCTCTTCAACACATGTCTTCACCTGTCATAGAATCTCCTATTTCTGACTCTTACATGTCATAACTTTGTCATAGGAATCTGTCATGACCGTTTCAGCCAATATTCCCTTACACAACATCCAAGATGCCGACACATGGAAAAATATTTCTACCACAAAGTGGGACACTTATCTCCTCATATGAGGACAAAATTACAAGTTGTCATCTTCCATGTAGGATGACACATCATCGTGCCACATCCCACAAGATGACAATATGAATTTACAATTTAATTTACAACATAGGCAATAAATAAATAAATACAATGAAAATAATACAAGGAATTAGCAAGGTTGAGAAACCTTAATTCCCAACATTCTCCCACTTGTCAAACACCTTGTAAGAGCCAATAGAATTAACAGGATTTAACTGCTATAGGCTGAGAGGCCCATAGATTCTGAACACCATTTGAACTTCTCTGTGCCCATTGGCTTCATCAGTGCATCTACAACATTCTTCAAAGTATCTACCTTCTCCAAATTTACCTTCCCATCCTCTACCATGTCTCACATGAAGTGAAACTGTACATTAATATGCTTTCTTCTGGCATGGAAAGTTGGATTCTTTGCAAGGCAAATCACACTCTGACTGTCACAACAAATCGTAATCTGTCCTGCATCAACACTAATATCTGAACACAATCTCTTCAGCCAAATGGATTCCTTGCAAGCATGAGTTGCTGCCATGTACTCAACTTCTATCATGGACAAAGCAACCACAGGCTGTCGCTTACTCATCCAACTAATAGCACCACCAAACATAGTGAACACATAAGCACTGGTGGATCTCCTGCTGTCAATGTCACCCACCCAATCAGAATCCACAAATCCATGAATACAAAATGAATGCGGAGGTCCTATAACATTACCATGATAGCATATGTAATACTCAGAAGTAGCCCTCAAATATCTGAACACTCTCTTAACTGCATCCCAATGTACCTGTCCAGGATTAGCCATAAATCGACTAAGGACTCCCACTGCTTGGGCAATGTCTGGTCTTGTGCAAACCATAGCACAAACTGCCAAAAACACTAGCATAAGGTACTTTGCTCATGTCCTCCACCTCACTAGGAGATTTTGGACAATCATTAACAAACAACTTTGTCCCCAAAGAGACAGGAACACTCAATGGTCTACAATCTCCCATGCTGAACCTATCCAACATGGTCTTCACATACTTACTCTGGCTTAACCAAAGTTTTCTTTTAGTTCTGATTTCTATTCCTAGAATGTACCTGGCTGCCCCTAAATCTTTCATTTCAAACTATGTTGCTAATTGAGATTTAAAATCAGAGATCATATTCTTACCCTTCCCAATTAGCAACATATCAACAACATATAATGCAACAATGAGAATATGATCATTGTCTAACTTGTAGGACACACAATGATCCGATTTTGATCTCAGAAAGCTAATTGACAACACAAAGGCATCAAACTTCAAGTACCACATCCTAGTAGACTGCTTCAAACCATACAAAGACTTTTTCAACTTGCAAACCAAATTTTCTTTACCTTTCACTATGTAGTGCTTTCGCTGTGACATGTGAATCTCTTCCTCCAAATCACCATGAAGGAAAGCTATCTTCACATCCATCTGTTCTACCTCTAAGTCATAAGCAGCTGCAAGAGATAACAGAAAATGAATGGATGTCAGCTTTGCAACAGGAGAGAAAACTTCACCATAATCAATTCCCTCCACTTGTGAGTACCCCTTCGCAACCAATCTGGCCTTGTACTTTTCAACACTACCATCTCCACCAAATTTCTTCTTGAACACCCATTTACATCTAATAGGTTTGCATCCTTAAGGCAAATGCACCAAATCCCATGTTTTATTATTTTCCAAAGAATCCATCTCATCTTCCATGGCCTCCTTCCGGGAACCTACATCTTTCATACCCATAGCCTCTGACACAGTTCTAGGTTCATCAGTGTTAGCAAGTAAAGCAAAAGCACAACTAGAATCAAGCAATGAATAACCAAACCTATCAGGTTGCTTTCTTGTTCGTGTAGACCTCCTCAATGGCCGAGGTTGAGGTTCTACTTCTTCTTCTGAGCTTTCAGAGCTACTAGAGCTCTCCTCATCATCAGGTCTCATAGGGTTTGTCGGTTTAGTCTTCTTAGGAGTAGAAGGAAACTGAACCACATCCTCTTTCTTTTCTATCTATTCTGGCTGTAAAACAATGGAAGAAGGTGTTAGTTCTTTGAAGATAACACTTCTTCTGTACAACACTTTTTCAGCCACAGGATCCCAAAGCTTGTATCCTTTCATATCGACACCATAGCCAATGAAAATACACTTAACAACTTTGTTCTCCAATTTAGACCATTTCTCCCTAGGCACATGTGCATATTCTTCACAACCCAAAACACAAAGATGTCTAATTGAAGGCTTCTTACCAGACCACACCTCCATAGGTGTTTTACCAACAAGAGTTGATGTAGGAGATCTGTTTACCAGATAGCAATCAATGGCTATAGCTTCAGCCCAAAATTTTTGTTTGAGGCTTGCTCCACTAAGCATACTTCTAGCCTTCTCCATCAGTGTCCTGTTCATCCTCTCTGCAACTCCATTTTGTTGTGGGGTATAAGGAGTTGTCTTATGTCTTTCAATCCCTTGCTCTTTACATAACTTCTTGAACTCTACCGAACAAAACTCACCATCGTTATCAATTCTCAAACACTTTATCTTTTTACTAGTCTGATTCTCAACAAAAGATTTAAACTCTTTGAACCGACTAAAGACTTGAGATTTGCTTCTGAGAAAATAAACCCATGTCCTTCTACTGTTGTCATCTATGAAAGATACAAAATATATAGATTTGGAAATTGAAGGAACATTAACAGGACCAATGACATCAGAATGAATAAGATCTAATAAACCAGAAGACTTGTGAGAACTAGAGTTAAACTGAACACAGTTTTGCTTTCCATAAATAGAATGTTCGCAAAAGTCAAACTTGAGATTACAATCATTTAACCCCTCAACGAGGTTTTTATTTTTTAGGGTACGCAGACCCTTCTCACCAATGTGGCCATATCTCAAATGCCATAACATAGTCTTTTCAGCAGGAAGCTTAACTTCCAAAGCATGTGCACTACCATCAGAACTAGTTACAACATATTGCTTCACTGCTTGTTTAGATGATGGGGATGAAGTGACTATAGCTCTTTTCTTTGAGTCAGAAGAACTGTTGCATTATGAAGTGCATGCCTCCAGCTAAAACAAAGTACCTCTCCGAGTACCCTTAGCAAGCACCATAGATCCTCTAGTCATCTTGCATCCATCCTTCGAAAAGACAACTTGCACACCTGCATCATTCAACATACTTGCAGAAAGTAGGTTCCGTGCTAGGCCTAGGATGTGCATAACCCTAGTGATCCCCTTCACTCATCCATCAAGGAATCAGATTGAGACTCTTCCACGACCAACAATCTTCAAATGAGAATCATCACCCAGGTACACCCTTCCACCATCGAACTCTTCATACTTTGTAAACCAACTTCAATGCTAGGTCATGTCGAATGATGCACCAAAATCTATCAACCACACATCATCAAATGAATGGGTGGCTAGGGTTGCAATGAAGGCATCACCATCATCTTGTGACTTGTTAGAATTTGAATAAGGAGCATTCTTCTTCTTTTTCTTCTCCTCTTTGCATTCTTTTCAGAAATGCCCAGTTTTTCCACAGTTCCAATAGACAGGCTTGGACTTTCCAGGAGATTTGGATCTCCCACGGGATTTGGATCTGGCCTTATCATCTTTCTTGTCCTTCTTTTTCTTTCCTTTTTCCTTGGATCTTCCACGAACCGCAAGAGCCTCTTTGACTACCTCAGAAGACTTTCTTCACATCTTTTCAGATAACAACGAAGATACCACTTTATCCATTTTGAATGTGGATGTGGTGCTCCCAATAGCCATAACAAGATGATCCCACAAGTCTGACAAAGAACAAAGCAAGGTCATACAATGATCCTCCTACTCCATCTTCACACCAACGGATGTCAATTGTCCAACTAACATGTTGAAATCATTCAGGTGATCTACAACCGATCCTCCATCCTCCATTCTCAGAGAATACAACTTCTTTCTTAGAAAAAGCTTGTTCACCAGGGATTTGGCCTGATAAACATCACCCAGCTTCTTCCAAAGGTCTTTCATGGTCTTCTCCTCATGGATATTCAAGAGGACAAAATCAGCTAGATTGAGTCTTATGAGACCCTTAGCCTTCTGATCTTTGAGATCCTAATCTGCTTATGACATTGCAGTTGGTTTTACACCAGATATAGTTTCCCATAGGTCACGATCAACAAGTAGGTCTTCCATCTTGAGTTTCCACAGCTCAAAATTAGTGCCATTAAATTTCTCCACCTCTAATCTTCCGGATGTGCCTGCCATCTCTTTCCTGCATCAAGATTATAGAATACTCTGCATAGGACTCCCACTCAAACTAAGATCAGCTCAAAAAATCCCTACCCAACAACTAGGACCAAAGGTGATCAAGCTCTAATACAAACTGAAAGGAAGCAAGGTACGTGGAACACACTTCCTATGCTAATCTAATGAGGGAAGTAGAGTGCAAATTCTTTCAAATATTTACAATTACAGTGTTATCAACCCAATAATAGAGATATTGCAGCAAACAACATACACATAGAATGACATAGAAGAAGAGAGAGACAAGATTTAACGTGGGGAAAACCCTTTCGGGAGAAAAACCCCACACTCTAAAACCTGTACAATGTATTAACAAATCTAAATGTTGTTTACAATACACTTGCAATGCAAGCTCTTAGGAGTCTTCAACACTCATATCTAGGCATATTCTGACAACATAACAGTACCTGTCAATCACACAATGCAACTCCTCCTCAAAGCACCTGTTTATATAGAAAATACAAGGCAAAATTGCCTCTATCTTGGAATGGGTGTCCAACTTGGCCTCATGGCCCAAAACCCATGCCTATGAACACTTGGTCAACATTGTAAGATGCTTCTGACACTTGTCCACACACGCCATCCCAAAGAGGTTACCTATTTCTAAAATGGGCTATGACAAATGCTCTTACAACTCTTACGACCGTCATAAAATCTGTCATAGTTGTCATAACTTACAGCTGTAAGAGAATCTATCATACACAGGCTATAAATAACATATTCTCTTACAACATGTCATAGTCCACCTTGGGGCACCCAAAGATGCCTTTTTCAAAGATGCTCTTCAACAGATGTCTTCACCTATCTTAGAATCTCCTATTTCTAACTCTTACATGTCATAGCTTCATCATAGGAATCTGTCATGACTGTTTTAGTCAATATTCCCTTACACAACATCCAAGATGCCGACACATGGAAAAATATTTCTACCACAAAATGGGATGCCTATCTCCTCATATGAGGACAAAATTACAAGTTGTCATCTTCCATGTAGGATGACACATCACCGTGCCACATCCCATAAGATGACAATATGAATTTACAATTTAATTTACAACATAGGCAATAAATAAATAAAAACAATGAAAATAATACAAGGAATTACCAAGGTTGAGATACCTTAATTCTGAACAGAGATTCAGATGCTCAACTTGCATGCTTTCCATCTTTAGCGAATATTTGATCCACACAACCAGATGGAGAAGTATGTGACAAGAAGTTACAACATGTACCTCATCTGGAGGAGTATTGGGCTAATTACAATGATGAGGAGGATGTTTGCAAGAGGGGATACCAAAGGCTCGCCCTTAATCAAATAAGGACCCTGGGAAATCTAGAGGTGCCTCCACAGGTAAAGTCTGATGATGGTCTAACTTTGGACCCGGACTATGATAACAAATAGGTATATAAGGAGATTCTGCCTCTCCCTAATTGGGAAAACCATAAGAGACATCCATTGATGTCATATCAAAGATTGTCATGGCTGCGACTGAAAGATGGGTTGATCAGAAGATAAATGAACTCAAGGCTAAGGGAGTGACCTTGATATATGACAAGAAGAGGAAGAGGAAGAGGAAGGACATGATAGATGCAGATTACAATGACTTCCTCATTGTGAAGAGGAGAGTCATGGAGGCTAATCAAGCACCGGAAGGAGAATCAACATTTGGGGAACCTTAACAATATAAAGCATAAGTATCGCCACAATACCTTCACCTCCAAGGGAGCAGCTGGTGCCTGGTATCCCAATCACAGTCGTAGCTCCAAAGGAGCGTCATGCTACAGACATATTGGAAGGGGTAGAAATCCCCAAACAAAGGAGAAGGATGACTACTACACCCATGAGGGGTGCCATCTGAAAGCCTACTAATACACAAGCCAAGGCATTAGGAACAACCCCTATGGAACTTATGTTTGGAGCAAGTCAGCCTCAGGCAGAGTTACTATCACCACAAGCTGCAATCCAAGCTCATTTACCACAGTAGGTGGTGGCCCATCAAGTACAAATAGGAAGTCAAGTGGTGGAACTTTCTAGAGGCCAAAAGGTCCAATAGATTACTCAATTCGAATAGGAAATGGTCGAGGAAGCTAACGCACAACAACAAGCAATGGCTAAAGAATTGCAACTGTCCTTAATTTAGGTCATAGACCTAATTGATGATGAGGTCACCAATAATGTGACCAATGATCTTGTCTCCTCCTTTCTCACACACTAGGCATTGCAACTAGATGAACCTCAATCAACGCATGCTGAGGTGGAGGAAATAAGAGTTTTGGAGATGACAGAGACTAAAGGTCTGAAGGTGGAAGAGATTTCTGATACAGATATGTTAGGAGCTTCAAATGTGCTGGTAGACCAACATGATATTCTAAGTATGGGTACCATGACATAGGAAGAGGTAGGTCCATCCTAACAAACTGAGTTGGATAAATCAAGAGAGGACACTCCCCTTCCGAAAGATCAAGGATAAGCTCTTTAGGATATACCTAAGGAAGATGATGTGCAACAATGTGAGGAGCAATTAGCAAAGGATCAGGATAAAGAAGTGTAATAGATGTTGGCACTTGATGAAGGTTAAAAGGACCAAGGAGTTGAAGAGTTGTGCCTTGAGGCAAGAAGTATTGAACATCAACCAATGGAGGTAGATACCTCAACTCTGCAACAAGAGGCTCCACAACAAGAAGCTCCACAATAGGAATTTCCCCAGTAGGAGACATCTTAATAGGAGAAGGGACTAGACAAAGGGATTGAACTAGTGGTTAAGGATGTTCCTATTGAACAATCTAGTCAAGAAGGACCTGTACCTAATGTCCTAGATTGGTTAACCTTGGAGGT
Organism: Cunninghamia lanceolata; assembly: GCA_027924645.1. Taxonomy (NCBI): domain Eukaryota; kingdom Viridiplantae; phylum Streptophyta; class Pinopsida; order Cupressales; family Cupressaceae; genus Cunninghamia; species Cunninghamia lanceolata. Next base: position 30,670,539 of record BSBN01000047.1, read on the forward strand.
AAATGATCCTCTTATTAATTTGATTCCATTTGATTTTAAATCATTATTTTCAGTGGAAGGAATAAAGCCTAGGAGAAAGGCAAGAGCTGTGTCTTCCATTAGAAGAGATGTGAAAGGCCGTAGGACAGCCTAATTGGTTGTGCCTATAGTAGACAAGGCCAAGACTAAAATCACCATGGAAGAATACCAGATCACCACCCTTGATTTGGGACATGCTACTACAGAGTAGGAAATTGATGAGCTCGTGGGCAGTGTTGACGTCACTACAACTAGAATCCGTAAGGACAAGCTGAAGAAGAAAGAGCTGAAAGGGTGCATTTCCCAACTCAAGGGATTTATCAATGGGTTATTCACCCTAGGAGTATCAATCACATAAGTCCCAACCAATTTGGCGTTGGTGACTCATGACTACATAATTGACTTGGACATAAAGAAATATTAAGCACAGGTCATGGAGGGTTGGTTTCAGAAGTTCTTGAAGGATGGGGAGGAGGTCATCTGAATCGCATTATCAAACTAGGACACCCTGACATTCATTAAAAATAAAGTAGATACCTTGAAGGTAGTGTGCATGACGAGGTTAGATCAAGGTGATTAAGATCTTAGAAAGTTGAAGGTCATCAGAAGACTGCAAGATAAGTGTTTAGGAGGAAAAATGAGGATGAGATTGTTTAGGGTTGATTTTGCTAGTTTATGTAAATCCTCCTTTCTCCACTAAACATTCAAGGACTTTAGCCGAGTAGGAAGTCTACTACAGGCCTTCGGTCACTCAGAACATAGGGGAAGATTGGAATTGTGTGATTTTGTTGTTCAATTAAGTCCACTTATGCTCAAAACCCTTATTAGGAAATTCGGAAGCAAACAGACAAATTACAGAAAATGCTCGCACACAAAGATATCAAATGACAATCAAATGCATACTAGATTTTGAAGTTTGAAAAATAGAAATGTTGTGGACTAATGAGCGGTTACCCTAGTCCAGTGCCACTATTTCTGTCAGGATATGGGAATCTTGTCTACAACCTATTCCTGCTGTTCTGAGGATTTTCTTGTTGTGGGATCCAAAGCACTAATAAGCGGGCGCCCGAGTCCAGGTCCCTATTTTCTCTTTTGATCTGCAATTCCAATAGTCTGTACTGCTCTCCTGCAACTTGAATTTTTTTTCTCCTGCAACCTGTAACCTGCAATCATGGAAAAATGGGTTGGGGGTTGTGGTATTTAGAGGCTTGCCTTAGTCAAGCCCCGGAGAGACATTCAAGTCTTCCGAACACCATTGTCAAATAAAGAGTGCATATCCCTATGGGGTAGAGGCAAAATCCAAATGATAAATGATTGAAAACACAAATGATATCACCTTGTAGTGAAGATCTCATGGAAGGAAGATGCTCTTCATGCCATGAGGAGATGGATGCCCAATCTGCAAATACAAACACAATAACAATGCTCTGCTCTGCAACACAATAAATATTTTGAATGCTCCAAAATCATAAGAATGCATAAAGTTCACAATTTCCATCTAAATTCCATCTAGTTTTCAAATTATAACCTAATCATGCTTATATATGCAACTACAACATTCCCGCTAAGCATTTCGTAATTCAAACTTACCGTGTCGGCATAGGACCTAAATAACGGTCATAAACTGACATTCCAAAAATGGTCCTAACCTAAAATAGGGAAGGACTAGGGTGTGGGCACCCAAGTCCTCCCCCTATTTTAGGAAGGATTATTGTTAAGTGCATCCCCTGATTCCTATTTGCCATAAAACTTTAGGGTTTTCTCATCGGGAGTCATCAAAATCATGCAAGATGCTCTAGATGCATAAATAGGACCCGAGAGCTAAATGTTAAGAGGGAAAAGCCCCCAAGGGGACACTTTCCAACATAAAAATAAGGTGTTGCTAAGCAAAAACATCATGATGGTCTGGACCATGCCAAAAACATCAATCTGGATGAAGGACCTAAAGTTGAAGGCCAAAATCTTAAAAGGGTGGAGACATAAGGCTACCGATATACACACCAAAGTTATTTGATGAGATGGAGATTTTGGAGGAGGTCCTGGGGAATATGGTCAATGAAAAGGAAACTTATGAAGAGCAGGCCTCCGTTACTGAACTCAAGGCCAGGTACGAGCCAATTATGAAAGATCCTATAAGGTATTTCTTAGAAAATACCATTGATGAGGTCATGTATTTGTCAGCTTAGATAAAAGCATATAAGGGAAAGCTGAATATCTGGACCACTAAGTGGATATCATTGGGTGAGCAAATCCAAATGCAAGAGTATGCCAAAGGTAAGGCCCAAAATTTTGACAAAGGTGACATAGAGAAGACAATTGCAGCATATGATGAATACAAGGCTCTGGAATCAGGTGGCATGTTGATCGAGGAAGATACAAGATCAAATACAGAGTAGTGAAATATCCTTGTGATGATATTTTGCAACAATAGGATATCAATGGAGAAGATGCATGTCAAAAGAGATATCCAGATGGTTGGTGATGTAGGCATCAATAGGTCCAGTGGAAATGTTCTAGAAGATACCCTTTGAAGATGTTGGGGAATATACTTGGTGCCAGCTGTCATCCACTCTCGATTGCCAATTGGTAATCACATACTCTTTTTTTTTACCGTTGATATTTGAAATGAGATCTTGGCCATTGCTTTTTTAACTAATTTTGGATCATTGTTTTATAAAAGGATCTAGATCACTTGTAAATAGGGAGACTGAATTGATGAAACTTGTTAAGCATTAAGTTTGTATTTTTGCAACTTTTTGACTTACCTCATGGTTCTTTCTCACTCAGTGAAGACATTTGTACATTTTGTGCATATAATGAATTTGAAGAATCGGATTATAGTCTAATAATAAATCCTAAGTAATCTTGTGATTGATTTCTAGTGATGGAATGTCAAATTGTTACATCCTTTTGGAGTGCATTTGAGTTATTGCTTTCTATCATTGATTATCCATTGAAGATTTGCATCTATTATACATAGCTGTGGAACACCTAGTGAAGTATAATTAGATTAACTTCAATTCATGAAAGTGTCTGGATGTACTTGTGAAACCATTGGAAACCATAATTTCCTAGAACGTTTCCTTTCTCAACTCTGTCTTTTGCCTTTTATTTTACAAATCATCATAAATAATTGCAAGTAATGATAAACCCAAAGAAAAATAACTATTAATAACAATGAATTTAGGACTTTAAAGAAGATCTTTAAGTGAATTTAGAGGAATTGTGCAAAGATAAGTTAATTGAGGATAATTTAGAAGAACTAATCAAATTTATGTCCAAGTCACAACAATTTGCTAGAAGCTTGGTCATTAATTGATAAATTTGACATGAATCATTAAAGATATGTGTAGATTGTACAGGATATACAGGATGTTTGCAAATATTAACTAGATCAAGAGGAAGATCACTTCTAGTCATGTAAGTCCCCAAAATGGAAACAACAAAACACTACAAACCCTGAGTGAAGACTAAGCAGTCAAGACCTGACAACCAAAGACTTGGGACTTCAAATCCTTAGGGATCTTGAAGCCTTTCAAGGTAGATAGGGGTTTCATTATGTAAACTTTTATCTGTGTGAATATGACCTAAAACCGCATCAATAGTTAGTCTATGTAGACTATAAAACACTTTTGCAATGCTGTTGAATGGTGTCCTCTATTTGAATGCATGAAATTCAGCATATAATCATGGATCATTGAAGAATGCTTGATATTTAGCCCTGCAATCCTATTGTTATTACTATGTTGTGTAGAGTCCAACTTACATAATAGATTATCATCATTATCTTTGTTGTTTCCTTGATTAGGTAGAAAATTTGGTTACTTTGGTGTCTCCTTTGTATGTTTCTCCTGACCCTGCTACCCTAGTTGGAATTGGCACCGATCTCTTTTCTGTTCTGCACCTCTTTTCCTTCACACCATCAAACACAACAAAACACAAATACATTACTTAACAAGATTTGTTTGTTCCATTCACAGTCATAGCTAGATGTATGTTGTCATCCTAGGGGCTAGTATAACATCATTATAAGATCATCTATATGGTTGTGTGTATGTTTTACAAAGGTGTAACGCCCAAAATTCATCAAACTAGCATACATGTTGCTTAGTGACAAAATTTGGAGATCCTATGCATTGGGTATGGTTTGATTTGAGATTTCTTATACTGTTGTTATCAGGTTTTCTTCCTCACACCTTAGGGAATACTGCCTTGGTTTAATAGAGCCAAAATATGAAGAATGTCTTACCCACCTTAACCATGCTTGATAGGTTGTCGTTGAACCTTACACTTTAACTAAATTTATCAGTTTGTCAACTAGGGTAGTGTCCAAGGATATTTGTAAAAGGAGGCTAGGTATCTCAGTGCAACATTGTTGCCTTTAAAAATAGAAAAATAAACGATTCCTAAACTAGAAATCATTTGAAACTATTCTAGGAAAGCTTTTTAATGAAACTATCTATTAAACAAAATAAATCTGACTATGAAAACACAAAACAATTTTAAGCTAGAAAGCATATGAAATTTATCTATGAAAGCATGTAAGCTCTAACTATGATAATGAACAACAAATTAAAACTTAATTTTCTTTTTAACATGAACTCTGAAAACTTTGGAACTTCAAAATTTCATTAAAAAATCACAGAGTTGATTCTAGAATCACAATACTACAAAGGACTAATATAGAATGCTATAGAACATTACAAAACAACATATCATGCAAAGTACATCAGAGAATTTAATACTTGACAAAGTTCACTATTAACACAAACATAACATAAAGAACAAATACTTATCTATAGTAATCCTTCAAGTGGCCAGCTCTCCGAAATGTGTAGTAAAACTACTTTATAAAACTTCAAAACATCTTTCAGAACTCCAATAATATCTTCACATAGTATTGAGAATTTTCTAGAGTAAAAATTAAAAATCAGAGTAGTTTATCTTTTTTTGTGGATTCTTTGAAAACATGAAAACAATGCTATATATTTCCTATGCTAGAATTATGCCTACAATCTAGAGGTCGACAATTTCAAACATTTTGCCGCATGTATAGTTTCAACTGAAAACATTAAATCTTAAGAAGTCTTTTTTTGATCAAATAACTAAAAATAAATAAAATCTCCAAGCAAAAGCTCTTAAAATACTGATGTCTTTTATGAAATAGAAACACTGAACATATTTCATGCGGGGAATAGTAAAGAGAATTGGAACTTCTATTGGTGCTACTTTGGGATTCCTTTCGGAGTTTCCAACTTCCAAAGCTAGATTCCTAGAGTACTCTTTTCTCCATAAAGTCTTCTTCCCCTCGTTTTGAACCCTATTTAGAAAAAATAGTTCCTTTATAGCCACATTTCATTAGTTCAAAGTTCAAGTTAGTCAAAATGAAAAATATAGTATTTATACATCATTTTTAATTAATAAGCAATAATTTATCATATAAATCAAGTAATATTAGCAAAGTGTTGATGATGATGTTAAGCATAAACAAACATAGAATAAAAGTTACACAACAACCTTTACTCATCTTGAAAGATACGATGAATTCAGAGAATTCATGATCCCAAGTCTCCGTTGATTAGTTCATAATCTACTGACGTTACTCAGTGGTTGATGTGTGTTGCTGTTTTTCATTCAGGGGCCTTACATATTTTGATTATTCCTACAAACTTCTTCAATATTTCTTCAAATACTCTGTTCTTTATATCTATCTGCATAAATCTCAAACAATTCTACCTCTGCACTATGAATTCACTCAAATAATGTGCCTACAGGTTGATATTTCATGATTTCTACCATTACTTGCAATTCTTTGCATGATATTTTCAACACTACATGCATTTAGCTTAAATATGCTAATGATATTCAGTTATCTACGAGATGTCAGCATATTTCATGCTATTTGCTTTTGATTATCTGTTATTTTACAATTATGATGGGGAATTACTCTGAAATTTAAAAGAATACTTCAAATTTGGTGAATCTTAGCTATTGAACCACATACATACTAGATACAGTCACGAGGAGAAGAAATCAAACTATATTTTCACCAGGATGTTCCACATCTAGATACAGATGATGCTAACTTCGAAGGAAAAGGAATGAAGACAACACATACAGACTGATAAGCACTCCAAGGGATGCAGCAAATCAAAGCATGTATCAAGAATTCAAACATTGATTACTCAGGATTTATGATGATTTGTAATCAAATGGTCTTCTCTTTCATTAAGTATGCAATGATATGTATGCTTACAATAACTTTGAAATAGGCCCTGATATTTCAGCAGTCAAATTTCAATTAAGCTTTTGAATAATCCAATTATCACATCCCTGCACCTTTTATAGAACAAGGTGAGGGAATGGTTACAGATGACCTACGGTCAGGATTTATCTATTAAGACCAACAGTCCAGATGAATAGCACGTGTCTGCCAGTTGGCAACTACATAGCTGGCACAGAATATTCCAGCATGTTTGATCAAGTCCAATATCTAGCCGGTGCACAATGCATTTGACAATACCCTCCTCATCGCTCAGGGTCATGTTGCCTCCATGTGCAACTCTGCAATTTCATCCAGTTCAAACAGCTCCAAGATTTCTGCAATAAACAGACAAACATTAAGCACAGCACCATTTAATAAATAGCAGGAAAATAAACATTTCATTAAGCAGGCCCTAAATGTGCAAATATCTGATAATCGGGCTCCAAATCCGTGAAAATCACGTATTAAATTCATATAGGATGCTAAAAATAGCCAGGTCAACCATTGTTGACCAAGATCATGCTATCGTGTCTTTAAAACAGTTTCAAAATCTTCCTTTTTTATTTTCCCGCCTTTCGCATGCTTAATTCCTGTATATCGGGTCATGTAAATCGTCATGTATGTGCTCCTTGCATATATCAGGTTGCATATCATGCACATACAAGTGCCAAAATGTACAAGGAGTTAACTGTTTTTAACTTTCCTTTCAAATCTGTGGTTTGCATATTCGGTTGCATCTTGTTCTTGTATGTCGGTGTGACCAAGCCTTCGGCATGACAAATCCATTGGAATCCGATGCCAAAAGTCAAGCCGAAGACCTTATCTCCGTCGGCGAAAGACATGAGATCGGGGAGAAAATATTAAACAAGGCCGACAGACTTAAGCTAGGCCGATGACCAACCTCCCTATTGGATAGACCATACCCAGTCGGGGAGATAAAAGAAAGCTCCACCGACGCCACAGTCAAGCCAAAGACCACTTTATTCGCTTTGTATCTTATGAACATGCATTTGGGTGATACAAGTTTTAACCGGTTTTAAAACCTTTTGATCCCGGCCTAGTGCATATATTAATATATGTCCTCTTGTACGTAAGATACCTACAACGAATTTCTTTCGCTTAATAGACATTTCGGGTCCGACGGATGCGCATTATTAATATGAGGGACATTAATAAACATGAACCTCCTCATCGAATGGGATATGATGGTGACGTCACCATCATATGCGAGCTTCATTGAAATGTGAAAGATGACATCATCATCATATTGGTAAGATTAGGGGATATTGAGAAAATTGGGTTATATTATCGAATATGACGGTGCTGTCGTGGATATCACCCCTCCCGAATAAAATGACGTCACTGTCATGTTATTTTCTTTGTAGCATGGGGATGAGCTGATGTCAGCGTCATATTAGTGCTAGGGTGATATTTGGAATATAGGGTCATATTTTAAAATCGGGTGATATTTTAAGATGACCTCCCCCCGCGACTAAAGTGACCTCCTGCGACTGATCAGGGTGATGATGATGACGTCATCGTCATGCCCGCACTGGGGTGATATTTGCAATATGAGGTGATATTTTAAAATATGATCCTCCTCATCAACTAGGTTTGACCAGAAGTTTGACCCTCCATAACTTTCTCATTTGGTCAAATTTCAGGGTGATGTAAAAGGCAAACTTGCATGGAATTTGATCCTCTTTCACATGGCAGGCTTTTTGAAGACAGATTCAGACTTTGGAATTTGGCCCAGATTTCAAGATCACAAATATACCTAACATTAGGCATATGCATACCGACTGATGCTACTTTTACCATTACCGCCCAGAGCACAGAAGCAAGGGAACAAGCCAGCAAAGTTGGGTCCCTGTTTTGCTAAGGCAAAATGGGGCGTGTTGTGTAACCACACAACACAAAGTAGGCTTGGTTAGGCTATGGAAAAAGGATCATTTGGGATAATGATGATGAAGGTGATTTTACATCATCAATGTTGTCCTTAGTTTCCTCATCTTGATTATAAGTGTGTGATCTTTGTCTTGAGTTTCACACCCCTAGCACTCAAGAACTAGTTTACTTTAGGAATTTGAGGAACATCAACTTTGTGCACCAACAAAACCGGTGTCGTTGACGGGGAGTTGATTAGATTAATGGTTATTGTCCTAAATCTCATATTGGTAAAGAAAAATTTTCTCTTCCCAAGTGAAGAGTGGCAACTATATTTGGCTAAAAATTAGTGAAGTACATGGGAAAAGAATTCAAAAATGGAGAGGAAAGAATTTGAGGAAGTCATAGCAGCCTAGTGATTTGGCAACACATTCAGGGAGGCAACGAACTGCCTAGAAAGCAACTACTAAAGGTATGCCCACCAAACATACTTCTCAAAGGGATAATGCCGATCCTCCAATTGGAAATCATGCATATGTAGAACAATATCCATCTTCTTCAGATGATTTTGTTGATATAATAGGTAAATCAGATAGAAGAAATTAGAAATACGAGTATGGCATGCTTACAAATTTATTAAACGTGGCTGGAAATAATAGAACATCCCTAGATGCACAATATGAAGATTTGAACACTTCAAATCTTACAAACATAAGAACCACAAGAGTAGGGTCACATTCTCATTCCCCTATTTCTATACATGGACTGAATTTGAGCAAGAGGTTTCATTTTATGATGTTGATGCTACCACACAGGTAGAGAATGAGCACAGAGATAGGGAGATAGATGAAAGTCTAGACCTATTAGATCATCTTAGATAGAGACAAAGGGAGATGCAAGCTCAAATTGAATTACAACAAGCTCAATTGGCACAAAATGTACAACAACAAAATAGGCCATAGCCTCCTCTTCAACCCCAAAATGTTCCTATTAGACCTACATGAAATTATCAACAAAATCAGCAGGGTAATCAACAAAATATGAGAGCTCCTAATAGAAGACATTGTTAGGATTAAGGTGCAATCAACCTTGTAAATCCTATGTAATTAATTACTCCTAGTATTATTTGTAAATCACCCATAAGGGACGAAAGGTTTCACTAGCAGTGGTCTTGTTTCAGCTAGATGTTTATATCTGTTCCTTGATGCTAACTCTCCCACGATGGGTGGTCACAGGGGGGTTTCCCCCCTGCGAGGGGTCCAGGGGGATCATCCCCCCAGTGGGGGTCCAAGGGCCATGTGCCCTAGTGGGGGTTTGGGGGCAATGCCCCCGAAACCACATATTATTTTATATTTTATCATTGTAAATATGGACCGTTCGTCATTAGGTCACAAATCTGATGGTTAATATTATATCAGTTATCTTGCCCTAGAAGGCAACCCCCTTTTATAAGGATATTTGTACTACATTTTTATTAGAGTTCAAAGTAACATGCAACGTTGGATTGAAGACTGGAGAGGAGAGGAAGTGCATGTATTGTAATCTCATATTTGAAGATAATACAACTTGGAGCCTCTTTTCTTGGTGGAGTTTTTTATCCAAAAGGGTTTTCTCCATATTACATACTATGTTATGTGTTCAGTTCTTGATGCATGTTTTTTTTGTGTAATGGGTTTTAATCTCTGTTGTAATCTCCATTGATTCTACATTGTTTAAAGCACATAAATAAGGTTTGAATCAGATTTCTATTGTGTGGTTTGCACCTTCATTTCTAACATTTGGTATCAGAGCCTAGCTAGTTTTGATTCTTGGGTGGTAGTATGAATGTTTTTTAGCTACAATGGGAGATTTGGTTGTTTTTTGTTTGTAGATCGTGTGTAGATATCATGGCTTCATCCATTGTTGCTTCTACCTCTCGGTTGGACATTGGAAAGTTCAATGGTACGGGGTATGAATTATGGAAGCTAAAAATGGAGGATTTGGTGGAAAAAAGAAACCAGTGGTTGGCTGTTCAAAAAGAGAAGAAACCCGATGATGTTTCTCCTGATGAGTGGGAAAGACTGAATAAAAAGGCATGAGGTACAATCTGGTTGTGTCTTGCAGATTCTGTCCTAATGAATGTTGCGAGCTAGAAGTCCGCACATATCTTGTGGAAGCGTCTGGGTGAGATCTACCAAGCCAAGAGTATGGTAAATAAGCTTTATTTGAAGCATAAGTTATTTTCCATGAAAATGAAAGAGGGTGAATCGGTTGTAGAGCATTTGAATTCATTTAATTTGCTATTGAGTTAGCTAGAATCTGTAGAAGTTGAGGTGAATGAGGAAGATAAATGTATATTGCTTCTTTGTTCTTTGCCTGAGTCATGGGAGAATGTTATTTTGGCTATCACTGCTAACCTCACTATGTATAGGAAAAATTGAGAGGTTTGAATGATAAGATCACAATAAAGCAATGATAATAACAACTCAATTAACCATAAATTAAAGAGATCGATCTAAGTAAAAAATCAATATCAATGAATAAATCAAATTAAAACAAGAAAGACTTCACCTAGATTGTATAGTTCTCTTTGTATGAATGTAGATTGCTCAATAATGTTGCGAAACCATGGTTGCAACAAGCGGATGTATGTTGTGTTCATGCTCAAAAGATCGATGTGCTCAACGATGCAATGTATGCTCAATTCGCTGTTTATGCCTGTGAATAAAGAATCGAAGAGTGATTTGTGAAGGAGATGAGGGGGTTTATATAGATTTCAATAAAGATCGATCAATGGATGAAATAAATCCATAGAATGAATGGTTGAGATAAATCAAATAACTCATGCTGAATGTGCACACGACATGTGTCACTCCAAAAAGGTATTATTATTAAAATAATTGCTTTTTTGAAGTTCTAAAAATAAGACTGATTGTCCACATGAGTTAACATGATATTTTTAGAGGAATTGGAAGATAATTGAAATTAAATGAATAAATTTATTTAATTGTTTTGCGCATGATAGAGGAATAGATAAGATTATAAATAAAATACTTGATTTTTTTTTTTAGAGGATTGAGATAATTTAAATAAATTTACATGATTTATTTAAATTTGGAAGAATAATTTGACTTAATTAAATAATGGGATTTATTTAATTAATGTAGACTTGACATTTGAAAGAGGATAATGATTTAATTAAATAATACAAATTATTTAATTTTGGAAGAATATAGAGGAATTTAATTTAATTAATTAAATAAATAGAATTTATTTAATTAATGTCAAAATTTAGGAGTTTTGGAAGAATTTGATGAAATTGATTAAATAATTAGATTATTTAATTAACATTGAAATGCAAGTGATTAGACAAATTTGACGAGAATGCAAGTGATTCGAAGACATGGTCATTTTTGGGTGTCTACATTTTGCCCCTCTTTGATGCAATGCATTTTATAGCGTTGTTTCAAAGAAAATGATTGTTGAAGACATGATACAATTTTGATACCCCAATGTAGCTAGCTGCCCCAGTGTAGCTGGCGTAGGATGCCCCCTCGAGAGGAAAGACAGGGAAGCGACAGAAGAACTGGGTTGACGCTCGAGTAGAAGATTGCATTACGATGTAGAAAAAGCATGGGGTGGGAAGCATTAGGGTAGGGACACTATAGATAAGTCCTAAAGGGTCAACACACCTCATTTGCACACTAAGAATTGTCAAAATTAGAGCTTGTAGCCTCCTTGCTTAATTTGTGAGGTTTGAGTGGAGAGAGTTTGCAGCGTGGAGAGATACTGATCCCTACGCATAAGCATCAGACGGAGTGGGTGCGGACGTATGGGAGACCAGCGGGAGCACCGGTAGTGGTAAGTGCTCGATAACCTCTTTGCGTTGAATTTTTAGGTCATTTTTAGGGTTTTGTCTAGGTTGTGTTTTAGGTCAGCCAAAAGTGCTGCACAATGCTAGTGCGCCTTTGGTGGTCGGCTCAAGTGCTTTTGGCACACTAAAGCGCAGTTGGTAGTGCAGTGAAGCGCGTCAGGTAAAAGCTTGACGCCTTTGGTTTTAGGGTTTGCACCGCAGCGCGGTTAGTAGAACTCCGTAGCGCTGTTGGTAGAACTCTGAAGTGCTGTTGGTAGCGCAGTAAGGCGCTATGGGTAGAATAGTTAGGAGCTATCGGTTAAGGTTTTCAAAAAAAATGTAGCACAAGTGCAATGCAGTAAGGCGGTAGATATAGCAGTAAAGCGCACTTGTGTAAAATAAGTCGTCATTGGTATTGACAACAAAACACGTATGTGCAAATAGTAAAGCGCTTAGGGTAGAACAATGAAGCGCTTTTGGAGAAAACAAGGCACTTTTGGATTTTTAGATAGCTTGACCTAGGTTGTTTTGAACATGAATCTCTAGGGTTGACCTAGGAGTTGACCACTTAGGTTAGAGATGTGCAGGTTTGACCTAGGGTTTGCGTCACAGTGTTGGGGCTTGTAGATGTCCTTAGTGACTTGAGTAGACTTAGAAAATTTTCAAAAAAGGTCTGACAAGTGGTTTTGTGGATGCAGAGAGTCCTTCCTCCTCTGATGTCGAGGGAGCGACACCATGTCATTGCAGACGAGGTGGTACAGATTATTTGGGAGGAGGATGCATTCTTGGAGTACATGGGATTATGACATGTAGCACATTTGACACACATTAGGGTGAATCTCACCCTTTTGACTGCTATCATGGAGAGATATCATAGTGAGACTTGCTCGTTCCACTTTCTGATAGGGGAGGCGAGAGTAATGCTTGAGAATGTATATCGCATCCTCAAGATCCTAATTGATGGAGAGATAGTTGACTTTGACCCAGGGCATGGTGAGGCTAGCTTGAGAGAGGTATTCTGCACTGACGACCTCTGGATAGAGGATAATGAGATCTGTTAAGCTGATGTTCCGCGACTGTGTGATAGGATCAGATGGATTGTGGTTGCTTTGGTTGGTGGCTTCCACTGCCCAAATAGGAGATCATGAGGGTTATTTGTTGGATGGGGCACTGTACTGTCAGGGATGTTTACACACATCACCCGTTATGCATGGGGCCTTGTGTTTTGGGGCAGCTGTACCGATATTTGCATGACTGTGTATACAGGAGAGGACGGAGTCTATTAGCTGGTGTTACATTATTACAGGTATGGGCCTGGGAGCACATCCCAGTTATCAGACCGATGAATCAGTGTTGTCGCGAGAGGGGGGGCCATATGCTTTTCTATATGAGGGAGTGATCACACACAGACGACTTGGTTCTATGAGCTTCTAGAGGTGACAGATTGATGAGATGGATATCTTTGTGTGGAGACCATGGCTAGTGTGAGGCATGGGAGGATGAGCATGAGTAGCTGATGTATTGTAGATAGGTGCAATATCTGTTTGGTAGACGCACTGATACTATTGAGAGGTACCTTCCAGAGAGGGTATTGAGGCAATTTGGTTTGCCATAGGCGTTGCCAGTTGGAGAGGCGACACATGCTATGACACAGTGGGAGGTTAGGGATTGGGATGCTGAGATTCTAGTCGTCATAGCTTTGGAAGAGGTGTGGGGACTTGCCCTAGTTAGGTGGGATTGGGATTTAGGATTAGTGGATCCAGGGACACTGCCAGAGTATGAAAGGTACTGACAGACACACATGCTAGTTAGACTAACCACACTAGGGGTGGCAGGGGCAGTGTGAGAGGTGCTAGTGCCAGGAGGAGAGGCGAGGGTCAGACAAGAGGCTAGAGAGGAGACCAAACAATAGGTGGGTGGAGAGGACATAGGGCAGTAGGTCGATATACAGATGGCAGAGGCAGAGGATCCAGTCACAGAGACTGAGCTGCAGTAGGCACAATGACTTTTACATGAGGAGGTTACAAGGAGGACTCACTTGGAGCTCCAAATGGTGAGGCTGCAGAGGGATAGAGATGTAGCGAGGGCGGAGGCTAGAAAGGCTGAGGTCCAGGCTCACGTACATTCACAGGCAGCAACAACGGCACATAGAGTGTTGGCAGTGATACAAGCCGTGCCAACACTAGCAACAGATGATTGGCAGATTGCCCAGTTGACTTTAGAGAGAGACGCAATAGTACAACTGCATTTGACAGTAGAGGCCACCCTATAGAGGGTTAGACGGGAGAGAGATGAGGCATACCATACATTAGGTGCCGATCAGAGGACTTTGTACAGTGAGCTCATCCATTTGCAGGGAGAGCTAATGTCAGCAGATAGAGAGGTTGAGTATTATAGGGATCTCTACTTTAGCGTGGTGCCGGTGGATTAGCAGGAGCCTAGCTTCCGAGAGAGGAGCAGGTCAGGGGCATCCATGTCACACAGTATGGGGTAGTCAGTGTCATCAGTTAGAGGACCCTTTGTGCCGCCAGGGGGAGGAGGACCAGCAGGGGGACCCTCGCCGAGTATAGGTAGAGGACAGGGATCACATCAGGAGGGCAAATCTACACACTCGCTGCCACTAGAGCATTCATTTTTGTATATGCATCAGTTTTGTATCATGATGGACATTGTATATTTTTTACTGATGTCTGCGCGCATCCGATGTATATTTTGCAAACTCTGGATAGCCATGATGTACTTATTGATGTATATTTGGGTTTATACATATGGTCTGTTGATGTGGACATGAACACTTGTATTTTGATGACCTTCACATGATGATATATTATGCTCACTGATGTTTATGCTTTTGTTTATGCATTTCTTTATGACATGGATGTGATGACATGTATATATGATTATGGATTTATGTGATGATGTATATGTTTATATGATGCTTATAGATGTATGACACATGATGAAATGATGATATGATAACGATATGCGATATCTAACATGTGGGTTTTGTAGATATGCACCAGATGGTGATGGAGATAGAAGAAAGGAGACAAAAGAGAATATGAGAGAAAGATTGTTGGTCGATCATTGCTTAAAAACCATATAAGGCCATGGATAAATGGATGGGTAGATGGATAAGCTTGTGGCAATAGTTTCACAAATGTTTATAAAGAGTAATCCTTATTTTTGATATAGCACATGGATAGTTTTCCACCAAGGTATAAATGACCAAGGTGCTATGATATCTGAGTGCATGGACATTGACTCTGCAAGCAAGCGGTTTGAACTTAGATCCATTAGACATAATATGACCTTATTGAACATGTGAATGAGTCATAGTCTTGAACATAAAATACACTTCAATACATGTAAATGCAAGAAGAATATTAATATGTAAGATGCTAGGTCGTAACACACACAAGATAAATATGTTGCTAAGAAAGATACTAAAGATTATTCCTCAAATACGACACACAAAAGCAATGACTATGCCCCCAATCCGTACTGCATCACAACATACCAAGATTATAGATAAATCAAGGTAGCCTTGAATAGGTAATGGACAAAGGAACAAAAGATAAAGAAAAAAGCTAATTGATTGACTTACAAAGTAAACATACAGCCAACATATTCTCTTGCCAAAGAGGTTGCTCATGATAGATTGGATTGGTTGGGTAGATAACAACCTTATCGTAGGAACGATGTGTCCGTTAAAGGGTGTTATCTATTGAAAGGATAATGTCTGGTTTTAGGAAATGTAACATGTCATACAAGACAAGTGTCTTGGTCTGGTTTCGAACGTGGAACATCCTGTATAAGATAAGTGTGTTGATCTGTTGCTTGGTTTAAGATTGATTTAGCTGATGTTGGCAATCGATATGTAGGACAACATATGGCTCTGTAAGTAAGTTTCTATGCTTTAGTTTTGTTGAAGGATTTTTGGTTTGAAAGGATGTGTGTGTTTGTTTTTTGCTGCTTGAGTTAGTCAAGTCGAGGTGAATGGATTGTGATAAATGGAACACTAGAAAGATGACATGTCAATGGATTGAGGTGGGCAAAGAATGATGAATCGTATGTGCCTGAGTATTGGAAACATCCTTCGTATTCCAGACTGCCTACATACCCTGTGTCCACGGGATCAAGGCACATTACGGGGAAAGATGAAAGATGATAATATGTAGTTTTGGGTTCAGTGATGAGTGGGTCAAGGTGATTGAGCTTGGGTTGGGGAAATGATGAGATCTTATGTACCTGAGTACTGGATACGTCCTTCATTTTCCAGACTGCCTACATACCCATATCCATGGGATCGAGGTACTTTAAGATTGAGATGAGATAATATGTAGTTCTAGTTTGTGTGTAGGATAGTGTTTGAAGTGTTTTGTTGTTTGTGTTTTTGTTTTGATTGTTGATGTGTTTTTTTATTTTTTTGTTTGTGTTTGAAGGTTGAAGTGTTTTTGTGTTTTGTGTTTGAAGCGTTTGACAATGTTGGAAGTGTTTGTGTTTGTGTGAACCACGAACAAGGATCCATTCCTAGACCTAGGTTAAGGAAAGAGTTGCCCCCATTTTGGTAGAGGTGTTTGCATGGATGACTGACATAGGATAGATGATGTAAGATAAGTGATAACTGACATGGGATGACGACAATGAACATTGACAAATTTCTAAGCTATTCTAGATAGGGAGATGGAAATGCAAACAAGGTCAATAGTTTTATTATTGATGGATGGATGAAATTTATTATGAAAGAGTCATGGAATGACCAAGATTCGATAGATGATGGATGCTGAATCTACACATAGCGCCTGTTTGCCAGGTTTTCACTATGGTACTTATCCAAGGCACCTGTTTACTAGGTTTTCACCATAGGATGGATTAATTTTTTTTTTTGATATTTTGACATGGATACTCTGACGATCAAGCATAGAACTTCTTGAGATGAACACTATTGAGTGGCTCATCTAGAGGAATGCTTTCAAGTGTTGCTAAAGTATAAGCTCCTGATCCATATGCTGCTATGATAACAAAAGGGTCCTAACCAATTAGGATCAAACTTTCCCTTCTTTTCTCAATCTGCTTGATTTATCTGATTTTCTTTAAGGACAAGATCACCCACTTGAAACCATCTTTCTTTGATCTTTTTGTTATAGTTACGCCAAAGGCAATTTTGATAGACATGGAGATGATTAATCACGGCAAGGCGCCTCTCATCTAGTAGTTCTAGCTCAGCTAATCTAGAAGTACGATACTCCTCTCCATCAATCAGGTTCTGCATGGATACTCTGAGGGATGGGATCTCAACCTCTATAGGTAGGATGGCTTCAGAGCTATAGACCAAGGCATATGGTGTGGCACTAGTTAGTGTTCTGATACTAGTGTGGTAGGCCCATAGGGCAGGATTGAGTTGCAAGTTCCAATCACGATCAACTTCATTGATCATTTTCTTGAGGATTTTGAGAATGGTTTTGTTGGAAGCCTCGGCTTGGCCATTACTTTACAGATAGTAGGGAGTTGAAAAGTGATGTTGGATATTGTATTGTGTGCATAAGGCACGGACATCTTGATTCTTGAATGGTCTCCCATTATTAGTGACAATGGATTTCGGGATACCATACCGACAAATGAGGTAGTTAAGGATAAACTTGGTTGTTTTCTTGCCGGTGATATAGGTCATGGGAATGGCTTCGACCCAATTCGTGAAGTACTCAGTGGCGGTAATGATGAATTTATGGCCATTGGATGAGGATGGGTGGATTTTTCCTATGAGGTCGAGACCCCATTGTGAAAAAGGCCATGGATTTGTCATAGGTTGTAGTTCATGAGCTGGTGCGTGAATCAAATCTCCATGCTGTTGGCATTGTAGACACTTCTTAGCAAACTATAAAACATCTTGTTCTATTGTAGGACAATAATACCTTGTGCAGAGTATCTTCTTATCGAGGTTAGGACCAGTAGAATATATGCCACAGACACCTTCTTGTATGTCTCGTAAGGTAGCATCTACTTCTTCCGCATTAAGACATCGTAAGAGGATACCATTGAGACTCCGACGATAAAGTGTATCACCCAGAATAGTGTAATGGGAGGATCGACAGATAAAGGTTTTGCGTTGGGTTACAGATAGCTCAAAGGGAAAGGTTCCATGTTTAAGGTATTCATAGATATTTTTGTACCATGGGGAATTGGGACCAACAAGTTCATAGATGATTTCAGTGGTTGGAACATCGACAACTGGTATCAACAATTGCTCGATCAAGAACTCACATTTCTGTGTGTTTGTAGGCATGTCTATAAGTGACCCTACAAAGGCCATAGAGCCCGTAGCTTTGTTATTCTCTCTTGGAATCTACTCAAAAGTGATGCTAGAAAAGTGTGGTTTGTAGGCATCCACTAATTGCGTGTAAGGGACCAACTTTTCATCTTTTATTTGATACTCATCAATGACTTATCGAATGAGTAGTTGTGAGTCTCCATATACCTGTAGTTCTGTGATGTCCCATTGAACTGCTGTATTGAGACCTATGAGGATTGCCTCATACTTGGCTATATTGTTGGTGCAAGGAAATACAAGCTGATACAACTTAGGGATAAAGTCATTTTGAGGCATGATAAAAAGAATGCCGGCCCCTGATTCATGCTGTGTGTAGGAACCATCAAAATACAATTTCCACATTACTGAGGTAGAAAGAGTGAAGAGATTCTCATCCAGAAAGTTAGATACCATAGGATGTATATCTGTCATGGGTGCTTCTGCTAGTTGATCTGCTAGGGCTTGTCCCTTGATTGCTTTTTGATCCACATACTCGATGTCAAATTCACTAAGGATCATGACCCATTTAGCTAATTTGCCTGTGAGAGCTGCTTTTTCTAGTAGATACTTTAATGGATCAATTTTTGCTATTTGTATGTTGGTTTAGCATGTAATCCACAACTTTTGGGAAGTGAACACTATTGCTAAACAAACTCTTTCCATAGGTGAATAATTAAGTTCATAATCCACCAACGTTTGACTGATATAGTAGATTGCATGCTTTTTTCCTGACTCATCATGTTGTACGAGAAGAGCCCCTAGGGCTGAAGTTGTAGTCGGATGTACAAGATCAAAGGCCTATCGGGGACTGGTGGTACCAAGATAGGAGGTGTAGCTAGATATTCTTTGAGCTGATCAAATATTGCTTGACACTTATCCTCCCATCGAAATGAGACATCCTTTCAGAGAAAGTGTTGAAATGGTTGACATTTATCCGCTAGCTATGAGATAAATTGCCTAATGGATTGTAACATTCCTTGAAGGCTCCTTAATGCTTTCAGGTTCTTTGGTGGAGGCATCTCCACTATAGATTTGACTTTTGCAGGATCTACTTTGATGCCTCTATGAGATACAATGTATCCCAATAGTTTTCCTGATGTTACCGCGAAGACACACTTCTTTGGATTGAGTCTTGGTATTTATCGAGCCTGTCAAAGATCTATCCTAGAACTTGTATCTAATCTGCCCTAGAAGATTTTGCTAGTATATCATCCAGATAGTCCTCCATGATGTGATGAAAGAGATCATGGAATATCATTGCCATTGCTCTTTGATAAGTTACCCCTGCATTCTTTAGACCAAACGGCATGACACACCAACAATAGGTACCCCAAGGACAAGTAAAAGTTGTTTTATGTTGATATTCTTTTGCTATCATTATTTGATTATTGCCAGAGAATCCATCCATTAGAGAAAGAATTTCATGACCAAAAGTCAAGTCTACTATGAGATCAATGTTCAGTAATGGAAAGTCATCTTTGGGACATGCTTTGTTGAGATCTTTGAAATCGGAACACATGCGGATGCCCCCATTGGGTTTAGGCATAGGTACAATGTTTGAGACCCATTCCGGATAATCAATAGGCTTGATGAATTTGGCATCTAGCAACTTCTATATTTCTACTTTCACCAAGAGAGCTATCTGTGGATGCATCTTCCTTAGCTTTTGCTTGACTGGATTAACTGTTGGATCAACTATGAGATAGTGAACTACTAGCTTAGGGTCTAGCCCTGGCATATCGGTATAGGTCCACACAAAGTTGATGGTTCTTTGTAAGAAGTTATTAAGATTCTTGTGCTCTTGTTCTGATAATGATGCTGCAAGGAATGTTGTCTTAGGATTTTTCTTTGTGCCAAGATTTACCTTTGTGAAATCTTCCACTAGGAGAGCTGATTTCTCTTGATACTTAGATGGCAGGGGAAGGCCAAATCCTCCATCCTCAGGTGCCACAATTGGGTTTTCACCTTTGGATACGTCCTTTGTTTTTACTATTTTGTGATTGGGAGGAGTCACAGTGTGGTTTTCACCTAGAGATCTTTCTTTATTTTTACTTTCGTGACTGGAGGATTTGGCATTCTCACCAAAATAAGCATTTTGCTCTAGTTCCATTACAAAACTAGCTTTATGATCACCCAGAGGGATACCATCCCAGAGTCCCATGAACTCAGCAATAGCTTCGTCATTCTGAAATACATCTAGAACAGGGGACCCTTGTTGGTCCCAATTGATAAGTTTAGGGTAGACAAGTGTTAGAATCTGGATGTTGGTGGTGGATGTTAAGGATACCGATGATAGCATAAATATGGAGGATTCTGCAAATAGGTTAGTCATATGGAGGGAAGAGTCATTGATGATATCCTCATTAGACGTCGAATCGGCGGGAAAAAATTGTTCCACCTTGTTGAGAATACCCTCGATGTCCAAGGCGCGTGGTACCTTCCTACCAAATCCTAACCCCTTCTTGTCTAGATTCTTCATCACAATAATGGGTTCCATTGTTCCTTGATTCTATTTTCCAAGGCCACCTTTACCTTTATAGCCCATGTTTTTGACTATCCTTAAGCCATTGCCATATTGTTTGATTGGTATTGTGACTGGTTCTTTCTCCTTGTAGAACCAAGAAGAGATGTCTTCAATTGTTTCCTCTGCCAATAATTTTCCCTCTTGGAATTGGGTTAGAGATGTTGGGGGAGGAATAGCTGCTTTCTTAGTTGCTTTGGCTATGGGTGGTTGGCCATAGGATTTAGGAGATAGGGGAATCCACCCTACAAAACAAGATTTTGAGATATGGTATTCACCAAAGCCTATATCACGGATGTGAGATTTGATTTTGGGAATAGGATGAGGATTGGGCTCAGTTGTAGAGGCTTTTGTCAGATTTTTAGAATGGACATATAATGGGGATTCATGGGCTTTGTCATTATTAGGCACTTGGTTGCAATTCTTATAACTGCCTTGCAAGACACGCCAGAATTTGAAAGGATTAGGATCTCCAGGGATAGTTATCTCCATACCATCAAATGGGAATTTGAGAGACTAATGGTACATTGAGGGAATAACTTTCATGGCATGGATCCATGGGCATCCTAGGATAATGTTGTAAGGTAGCTCAATGTCAAGGACTTGGCACCTATTTTCAAGCATGACATGGCCTACTTGTATAGGCAAGTGGATAACACCTTCTGACCAGCATTCAACATCATCATACCCCTTGATTGTAATACTTTGATCAATATTGACATGATCCTCAGAGTATCCCAATTGTTTGAGTAACTTTAAAGAACAGATATTGAGACCAACACCACCATCTATAAGTATGTGTTTGATCTTGCATTTATGGATGAGAACCTCAATGTGAAGTGCATCATTGTGACATGGATCGTGGGAAGGGAGTTCCTTTTTAGAAAAGACCACATTGTAAGGTGATGCAATTTTACCTATTATAGCTTGGAAATCCATGACTGCTATGTTGTTAGGAACCAAAGACTCTTGTAGGGCTTTTTCAAGCATAGCTTTATGTGTGGGTGATGACCGTAGAAGGTCCAAAATAGAGATCTATGTAGGGGTTTTCCCTAGATGTTTGACAAGATTGTAATCTGATTGGGTTGGGAGACTTGGTGTTGGACCACAAATGGTGACACGACCACAACGAGTTGTAACTGCACAACCCCGTAGATTTGCCTTTGATAGTGAGGGTAGATACACGACTTTCTTCAAAATGACCCACAATATAGTCATAGGAAGTAGAAGCTTTGTTAAAACCTTTACCTTTGTTAGGATTTTGACCTTGACCATGGTTAGGGAATGGTTCCTTGTACATGTTGAGATCTTTATTGGTGTGTTGAGTTGGTTGTTCATCCTCAAAAGTGACTTTGTTTCCATTGATAAGGTTTTGGATCACGTTCTTGAGTTTCATGCATGATGCGGTTCTATGTCCTTTGCTCCTATGGTACTCACAATATTCATTTTCTTTGTACCATGCAGTTTTGTAAATAGGTTCGCCATATGGGGGAGCATTAGGTAAGGTGACGAGTCCATTGTTTATAAGTTTCTGTAGAACAGTCTCTATAGGCTCTCCCAAGGGAGTGAATTGATGTTGCAGAGGGTAATCTTGTTGAGTTTGCTCTTGTTGTCATTGTTGGTTTTGTTTTGGTTATCTTTGTTGTTTTTGGCTTTTTTGAGGCGGAGGTTGACTTGGTTTTGAAATATGAAGGGGTGTTTGCAGTGTTTGGACATGTTTGGAATCTACCACACCATCATTGACCATATTTTTATTTTTGTTCCAAAACTTGGGCTTATCGTTTGATTGTGGTTGGGGAGCATTGTCTTTGTTGTCTTTGAAGATTTTGACCACGCCTTTAGCAATGAGGGCTTTTTCAATGTTGATTCCCTTGTAGGTAATTTCATCGAAGGTTGTAGCACTAAGGATTTGCGAATGGAAACCCAATTCTTGGTTAAGGTTCTGCACACATATGCTAACAAGCTACTTTTTAGGTATCTTGAAGGGGAATTTGCTAGCCATTTGTCTCCATCTTTGACAGAAGGAAATGAAAGTTTCCCCATTTTTCTGTTTATTGTTGCACAAGTTGGTCATGGAGATCTATGTTCTGTGTTGTAAGAGAAATGGCTGGAAAATTTCTCTGCAATCTCATTAAAAGATTTGATACCTATGGGGAGGTGCGAGAACCATTCTATAGCTTGACCTCTAAGATTGCGAGGAAAGAGGTGCATAAGATATGTGTCATTATGTGAGACCTCGAAGCAAGCAAGATAGAATTCTCTAAGATGGTCTTTTGGGTCTCCTTTTCCTTTGTATTTATCAAATTTGGGAATAGTGAAATTGTGAGGAAAAGGGATCATAGGTAATGACCGATCAAATGGATAAGGACAAACCTCTTCCAAAGAGAAGGTCTTCTTGGTGTGGCCAAATGTAAGATCAGATAGTTGTTGTTAAACCTCTACAAATTTTAGCTCCATAGTTGTGGGAGGGGTTGGAAACATCTCCTGTTGTTCGAGAGGTGGTTGTTGTTGCCCATATGGAAGATTGTAGTGGAAGCCACGTGTATTGGTGTTATAAGGGTCATATGATTGGTTAGGGTTGTATGTGTTGTATGTTGGGTTTGGATTAGGTTGGTTTTGGGTGTTTTGATTTTGGGGAGGTGGGGGTGGTGCTAGGTAAGAATATAGGCTTTGTGATGGTTGTAGATAAGAGTTTTGTTGTTGGTATTGCGAACTTGGTGTGAAAAAAGAATTTGGTGGAGGAAAGCTAAAGTTTGTTGGGTTTGGTTGCGGTGGTGGAACATAGCTTTGGAAGTTTGATTTTGGGAATGTTACGAGTTGAGATAGGTGTGGGTTAGGTTGAGAGTGGAAGATTGTTGTGGTGGAGGGACATAGGTAGATGTGTTTTGTGATGGTGGAGGTTGATTGAGATATGTGTTCAAAAAGGTTAGTGTCGATGAGCGTTTTGGTAGAGGGACATAAGTAGATGTGTTTTGTGATGGTTGGGGTTGACTAAGGTGGGGATAGGTATGATGGAGTGTAGAATGTTGCAAATATGTGCCTAAGTGGTGTTGTCATTGATGTCAACATATCCTATATAGAAGACTGGATTGTTGAGGATATTGAGAAAATTAATGACAATCAATGCATGCGGACCATATGGTTGTGTAGAGGATTGTCAGAGGTTGCTCCAGTTAAGATTTGAGAAGTCTGCGTGAAGATTTGAAGAAGTTATGGTCATCTAAGTAGAACCGGATTTTGCAGTATTCATAAGAGACAATGTGATAGTAAGTTGGTCCAGATTGCTCCGTAATGAAATATTATGGCCTGCGGATCTGAAGGCATGTTTGGGAAGTCAGTGTCTATCATCAACTCCAATAGTTCATGGTTTGGAGGTCCGCAAGCTATCTTTCTAGTTTGACAATCATGACAAATAGTGTTCTTGAGGTTCCGGATAAAGATGCAAGTAATTCTGATGAGTTGGAGGAGTGCAAATGTTTCTATTGAATTCAATGTGCTTGTGGAGATCTCTGGATTGTGTGGCTACTATGTTGGAGGTTCGTATAAAAGTTTGAGCTTGTTGATTGAAGATTTCTTCTCTGAGGATGATGTTCTTCCTAGTCTTGGCCGACCAGATGTTCCCAACGTGTTACGGATGATCTAAGAACATTTTATGAAGTATGGCGAGGTTGTAGAGGAAGATTCAAGTCTTAGTTATGTTTGGCCGACAGTGTGAAGATCCACGTTGAGTTTAGCCGACCTTGTTGATTATTCCAAGGTTGATAAAGTGTATAAATACTTGTTGAGGAGTTGTTGAAAAGTATCCTTGAACAAATGAGTTAAATCCAAAGAAAGGATAAAAAAGTAGAGTAGAGAAGAAGAGGAGTGAAGGAAGTATAGAGTGAAGAGTCAGTGAAGAAGAATTTGAAGATAGGATCAGAAGTTTTCAAACCTTCAAAGGGACTTATTCAAGCATGAATGTAGATGCTATTTCTCAGTTCATTATCTCT
Source organism: Cunninghamia lanceolata (assembly GCA_027924645.1). Taxonomy (NCBI): domain Eukaryota; kingdom Viridiplantae; phylum Streptophyta; class Pinopsida; order Cupressales; family Cupressaceae; genus Cunninghamia; species Cunninghamia lanceolata. Next base: position 30,695,361 of record BSBN01000047.1, read on the forward strand.
GTGTAAATCATAATTTCTTATAGGCAATGAGCCTCTTCTTGAGCAATGAGCTCTGGGCAGTGTGCCCGAAGGCACGTGCCTTCTATTTTCTTAAGTACTTTTAATAGGGTATGTATTTTTGTGGGTTAACCCCCATCGTGGTTTTTGCCTTAACCACATTTTCCATGTCAAAATTATGGTGTTATGTGTTCATATTGTTTCTGCTCATGTGTTGATTAATGCTTTAATGTTTTCATCATTAATCTGGTTGTAAAGAAGATTTTAAAAGTTAAAGTTTAGGGACAACTGATTCAGCCCCCCCTCTTAGTTGTCTGGACTGTTTCCAACATAGAAGAATGTTGTGGTGGAGGGACATAGGTTGTGTTGAGATTTTGTGATGGTTGGGGTTGCATGACATTGTTTGGGTTAATGATATGAAGGTCGGATGATGTTGGGGGTGGTGTTGGTTGCAACCCTTGTTGCATGGCTACATAAGTGTTTCTCAGATTGTAATTTGGTGGGAAACCTTCTCATGATGGTGTAGCCAATGTTCCACTTGTGATTGGTGTGGGCATTTTAGGAGTTTGTTGTGTGTTTGATTGAGCTATAGTGGTTTGTTTGGCTAGTTCTGCTTGACGTTGGAGAGTTTCTTGTTGGTGTTTGTAGATCTCCATAGGAGTCATGAGCGGTGATATGGGTCTCTCTACCGTTGGGTTTTGATAAAGGGGATTCTCATATTGTGCAAGTGTTCTCCCTTGTGAGCTTTGTTCAGGTACGGATGTGGTCATAGTTGACATGGTTTGGACCGTAGGTATGGCGTCATAGGTTTTGTTTGTGTCCTTGAGATTGGATAGATCAAAATCTTGAGGTAATTTGGCTCCTTGCTCTGCTAGCAAGCGAAAGAAATGATCTTGGTTCTCACTAAGGATTTTGTCAAAGGCGGCCATGGCTCTAGGATCTTGTATGATTTCATCAAGGTCATGTCTATCTTCTTGTGAGGATTGACCTTCTTCAAAGTGGTGCTCTTCTTGAGATGGGACTTGACTTATGGTATAACCTTGTGGAACAAAATTTTGAGGCATGCCAGTTGTATATTAAGGTGCATTACCAAAGGAACATTACCTTCTTGAGGATTGGTTGGTTGGTCATTTTGTGTCCTTTTTTGAAAGTTGGTTGGTCTTTCTATTGGTGTTTTTGGAGTACCCTTTGGAGTCATGTTGGATTGGCTTGGTTGAGGTGTATGATGAGGCAATTTGCACTTCCTGCTGTACTGTTTGAACAAAGGTGGAGGACTGTGTTACCAAAAGTGATCTTCTGTGTTACCAAAGGCATTGGACTAAGCTACCAGAGGTGAGGTACTATTATACAAAAGGCGAGCTACTATTATACCAAAAGAGAGCTACTGTTATACCAAGGGAATTGAAGTAGGTTTGCCAAAGGCGAGGTACTGTTATACCAAAGGTGAGGTACTGTTATACCAAAGGCATTGTAGTAGTGTTAATGATGTTTATAAGGCAATTTTTGATAGATTTTGATTTGATTCTGATTGGATTTGCTTTGGCAAGAGAAAACACATCAAACAAAGTGGAAAAAAAGGACTGACAGAATAGATAGTGTATGTTCGAGGCTCACAAAAGCCCAATATTTCCATGGGTATAAGACAATTACAAACAATTTGAAGCACTTTTTATCCCTAGAGATAAGGTGTCATTACGGTAGATCAGCTCACAACTTAATTCTCCGTCGACCAAATGTCATTCCATAAAGGTGTCGGACATTTGTATCTTTGCGAGAAACAATAGGTAGGGATATCTCACCCTCCCCTTGGAAAGCTCAAGTAGGTCACAAGAGCTTTATGGCTGAGGGAATACTATCTCTTCTCAAGGGAGCCAATGGTGAGTATCTTGAGGGCTTAAATCGATTCCCCTTGCATTGATGATTACCGCAATGTTTGGAGGTGGATCAGGTAGTCACTATCTAGATTGGTTCTTAGTAACTTTAAGGGACCAACGCCTTACAAGCAATGTGACAAGCTACTAAAAGCTTTAACCAATCCTACTAAGAGTATCAAACACTTCGTACAATGTGAAAATCATTTCCTCAAAGTGCTAGTACACCTCTTTTCAATTTGGCATCACAAGGTAAGGCTGACGCTGGTTAGGACTTGGCTTTCACCTTATCCCTCTTGTATAGAGGTTCAAAGGAAAACTCCGCTTAGGGTCGTTCCTTTTGGATGAAGTGCAATCCAAAAGTAGGCCCTTCTAAAGGAATAACTGAAATGTAAGATCAAGCACGCCAAACAAAGGTTCAATTGTCCCATTATAAGAAAAGTAAGGTGCAACTAGATTAGACACACACACGTTTGTAGTTGTCAATTGTCCCTTATGAAATTGAAGTGTTTGGCATTCATGTCCATTGCCCCTTAGAAAATTGAAGTGTTTTTGCATTCATGTCCATTGTCCCTTAAGAAAGAAATATGTTCCTAAGACTTAGATTGCAAAGATGATTTATTCAATTGTCCCTTAAGAAAGCAATATGTTTCTAAGACTTAGTGCAATAGATTGAGATTCTTCAATGCTCGTCATGCATGAACATGTTAGGGAAACCCATTTGCTCTGTTTGAGTGATAAGAAGTTGCAACAAGTTGATTAGTTCCACACAAACTCAAAAGTTAGCAAAAAATAAATCAATTGACCAAAAGTGCTTTACTGTGTTACCAAAGGTGCCTTACTGTATTGCCGAAAGCGCTTCACTGTTATACCAAAGGCGAGTTACTGCAGAACCAAAAGCAATCCATTGTACTACCAGAAGCATTGTACTGTGCTACCAAAAGCACATTACTATATGACCAAAAGCGCTTTTCTGCTCTAGATCTAAAAAAAAGTGATATTTTGTCAAAAAAGCTAGATCAAAAGATGATTTCATGGTTGACTTGAGGATCTGGGATGTAATAGATGATAAGATCTATAACCTGGAATCAAGAACAACTCACAAGATGCCACAAAAAGATAGGTTAACTCAACAAATGACAATACTCCTAAATACGTCAGCTTAGGTAGTATAAATGATAATTTGACAGATAAATAAATCAGCTTGTTAGTCAATGAATGATAGATATGATGAGTTAAAAATCCTGTAATTCACAAAACAAGATCAGAAATCCTAATATACTAAAAGCGCTTTACTATTATGCCAATTGTGCTACTCTGTCTTACCAAAAGCGCGCTACTGTGCTACCATAGGTGCTACAGTATCGCCCGAAGGCGCTGTACTATTCTGCCAAAAGTGCTTCACTGTATTGCTAAAGGCGCTTTGCTGTGTTGGGTACGTTGTTCCGTATTGTACTTCAAAAAAATCAATTTCTTAAAGAAAAAGAGTGATTAGTGGGTCCGCATGCCAAAATGTGTATAGGAAAAATTGAGTGCTTTGAATGATAAGATCACAATAAAGCAATGATAATAACAACTCAATTACCCATAACATAAAGAGATCGATCTAAGTAAAAAACCAATATCAATGAATAAATCAAATTAAAACAAGAAAGACTTCACCTAGATTGAATAGTTCTCTTTGTATGAATGTAGATTGCTCAATAACATTGCGAAACCATGGTTGCAACAAGCAGATGTATGTTGTGTTCGTGCTCAAAAGATCGATGTGCTCAACGATGCAATGTATGCTCAATTCGCTGCTTATGCCTGTGAATAAAGAATCGAAGAGTGCTCAATAGCTAAATGATCTAAGAGTGATTTGTGAAGGAGATGAGGGGGTTTATATAGATTTCAATAAAGATCGATCAATGGATGAAATAAATCCATAGAATGAATGGTTGAGATAAATCAAATAACTCATGGTAAATGTGCACACGACATGTGTCACTCTAAAAAGGTATTATTATTAAGATAATTACTTTTTTGAAGTTCTAAAAATAAGACTGATTGTGCACGAGTTAACATGATATTTTTAGAGGAATTGGAAGATAATTGAAATTAAATAAATAAAATTACTTAATTGTTTTGTGCATGATAGAGGAATAGATAATATTATAAATAAAATACTTGATTTTATTTATTTTTTTAGAGGATTGAGATAATTTAAATAAATTTACATGATTTATTTAAATTTGGAAGAATAATTTGACTTAATTAAATAATGTAAATTATTTAATTGTAGATAAGAGAGAATTTGTGATGAATTAATTAAATAATGGGATTTATTTAATTAATGTAGACTTGACATTTGAAAGAGGATAATGATTTAATTAAATAATAAAAATTATTTAATTTTGGAAGAATATAGAGGAATTTAATTTAACTAATTAAATAAATAGAATTTATTTAATTAATGTCAAATTTTAGGAGTTTTGGAAGAATTTGATGAAATTGATTAAATAATTAGATTATTTAGTTAACGTTGAAATGCAAGTTATTAGATAGATTTGATGAGAATGTAAGTGATTCGAAGACATGGTCATTTTTAGGTGTCTACACACACATATCTAAAGTTGGATGCTCTTGTTTTAGTTCTGCTGTCACATGAATTAAGGAAGAAAAGTTTGGATAGTTTAGGGGATGCTCTCAGTGTCAGAAGGTCTATGGAAAGAGGGCCAAAAGGAGATCAGTAAGGACAAGTCTAAGGGCCGATCTAAGACTCCTGGGAAGAAGAACAGAGTTAAGTGTTGGAACTGTGGTAAAAGAGGACATGTGAAGAAGGAGTGCATAAACCTAAAGAAACAGTGGGAGAATCTTTCTGATAAGTCCTCGAATGTAGGTGAAGATGTTTTACTTTTTGCTTGTAATTCTATTTCTAATGATCATTGGTTGGTTGACTCAGGATGCTCATTCCATATGACCCCGCATAAGGAGTGGTTCTCCACATATGAAGAATATGATGGTGGTAATGTGTACCTTGGGGGAAACTCTGCATATCTGATAGTTGGGAAAGGCAAGGTACTGTTGTGTTTTAGTGATGGGAGGATTAAAACCCTTCCTAGTGTTTATCATGTTCTTGGATTAGCTAGAAATTTGATTTCTGTTTCAAAGTTGGATGATTTGGGAATGCATGTGACTTTTGACAAGCATGGTTGTAGATTGGTGAGAGGGAACTTGGTGGTAGCGAAGGGGAAGAGATTAGGAAACCTATTCAAGCTTGAAGCCACTACAGTTTGTAATGTCTCCTATGTATCTGAGGCCAGTACTGAAAATACATGTATGTTGTGGCACTGTAGATTGGGTCACACAAGCAATAATATACTGAAAACTATTAAGAATAAAAATTTGTTGGACGGTTTCTCTTATTCTCATGAGCACTTTGATTTCTGTGAGCATTGTGTGTTTGGTAAACATAACAGAAAATCATTTCCTTTAGGAAGCAATAGAGCAAAAGAGAAGTTAGAAATTATTCTCACGGATGTGTTTGGGCTTGTGGATAAAGAATCTATTGGAAAATCTCGTTATTTTGTCACCTTTATTGATGATGTATCCAGATTTACTTGGATTTATTTTATGAAACACAAATATGAAGTTTTCACTAAGTTTAAGGATTTCAAAGTCTTAGTAGAGAACCAATCGGGTTTGAAGATAAAAATATTAAGATCTAACAATGGAGGATAATATTTCTCTAAGGAATTTGATGAGTTTTGCAAGCATGTAGGTATTATCAAACAAAAGAAACTCCGTATACACCACAACAGAATGGTGTTGCAAAAAGGATGAATCGAACAATCATGGAAAGGGCTAGAAGTATGTTGAGTGATGCATAGTTGGATAAATACTTTTGGGCAGAGGTTGTGTGTACTGCTTTCTACTTGATTAACAGATCTCCTTGTAAGGCTCTTGATTCGACACCTTATGAAGTGTGGACAGGTAAGAAACCTTCTGTTTCACATTTAATGGTTTTTGGCTGTGAGGCTTTTCTTCATGTGCCTAAAGAAAAGTGATCTAAGTTGGATCCAAAAGCTGAGAAGTGTACATTCATTAGATATGGTGATAATATCAAAGGGTATAAGCTTTGGAATCCACTAACCCATAAGATTATCTATTCTAGAGATGTGATTTTTAGGGAACTTAGCTATTTTTGAACTTGAGCAACCAAAAGAAAAAGAAGAAAAGGTAAAGAGAGTGCACTTTGATTTAGAGTAGCAAGATGTGTCTCAGGAAGAACACAGTGATGGATTGGGGGTGAAGAAGAAGAAGAAAATTCAAGGAGTTCTAATGAAGATGAATCTATTGTTATAGAAGAAGTTGGTGCAGATGATCATCCAGAAGAACACGTAGAGTCTCTTACTCCACCCTTGAGGAGATCTACAAGACAATGTAACCCAATTGATAGGTATAGCCCACCAGATTTCCATTGTGTATTTGCCTTATTGAGTACTGAAGATGAGCCTATATCCTACAGGGAAGCTATTCTTGCAAATGATAGTGAGTCTTGGCAGTTAGCCATGTAGGAGGAGATGATGGCTTTAAAATCTTGTAACACCTGGGATCTTATTCATTTGCCCAAAGGAAGAAAGGCCATAGGTTGTAAGTGGGTCTTCAAGAAGAAGTTTGGAGTAGACGAGTCATTGGAGAAGTACAAGGCTAGACTGGTAGCCAAGGGCTACTCCCAGAGAGGGAGTTGATTTTGGTGAGATATTCTCTCCTATTGCTAAGTTGACTTCTATTAGATTTATTTTATCTATTGTTGTAGCTTATGATTGGGAGGTTGAGCAAATGGATGTTAAGACTGTGTTCTTGCATGGAGATCTTGAAGAAGAAATTTATATGCAACAACCTACAGGTTTTGAGGTAAAAGAGAAAGAGAATTGGGTTTGCAGGTTAAAGAGGTCTCTCTATGGTTTGAAACAGTCCCCCAGAATGTGGTATCAAAAGTTTGATTCATTTGTGTTGAAATTGGGTTTTGTTAGAAGCAAGGAGGATCATTGTGTTTACATTTATTGTGTTGATGATTCTATACTGGTCATTGCATTGTATGTTGATGATATGTTATTTTTCAACAATACTAAGGGTATGATCAGTGAGTTGAAAGCTTAACTTTTAGGTGCATTTGATATGAAATATCTTGGAGCTGCCAGGTATATTTTGGGTATGGAGATCAGTAGGGACAAAGGTAACAGAAAGCTTTGGTTGTCTCAAATTAAGTATGTGAATACCATTTTGTAGAGATTCAGTATGCAGGACTGTAAACCAGTTAGAGTTCCTTTACCCATTGGTACTAAGATTTCATTAGATACGTGTCCAAAGAATGAAGATGATTTTGAGGATATGTCTAGTGTGCCATATGCTAGTGTTGTAGGGAGTTTGATGTATGCAATGGTTTGCACTAGGCCATATATTGCCCAATCAATGGGAGTTTTGAGCAGATTTATGTCTAACCTTGGTAGACAACATTGGAATTATGTGAAGAGGGTGCTTAAATATCTTGCAGGTACTTTTGATTATTGTTTGGTCTATTCTGGTACTGATAGTGCTAATAAATCTTTGGACATACAAGGTTTTGTTGATGCAGATTGGGCAGGTGACTTGGATAGTCAAAGGTCCACTAGTGGCTATGTATTTACTTTGTTTGGAGGAGCAGTGAGTTGGATGAGTAAGAGGCAAACCACAGTTGCCTTGTCCACCAGAGAAGTAGAGTATATGGTTTCTACTCATGTCTCTAAGGAGGCAATTTGGTTGAAGAGATTGTGTATAGGGATTGGTTTTGATTGCAGGAACATTCAGATTGGTTGTGATAGCTAGAGTACTATTTGTTTGGGCAAGAATCCTATGTATCATGCTCAGACTAAGCATGTTGATGTACATTATCACTTTGTTTGAGAAATGGTTGCAAGTGGACAGATTGATCTGAAGAAGGTAGAGACTCAGGAGAATGTTGCAGATGCTTTGACCAAGCCTATGAGCATAGAGAAATTTGTTTGGTGCAGAGATGCCATGGGCCTTGCTTCTAGTGCCTGATTATTTTATGGATTTCCTATGGGTATTTACAATGTATGGTGTCAAGTGGGAGAATGTTAGGATTAAGGTGCCATCAACCTTGTAAATCCTATGTAATTAATTACTCCTAGTATTTTTTGTAAATCACCCATAAGGGACGAAAGGTTTCACCAGCAACGGTCTTGTTTCAGCTAGATGTTTATAGTTGTTCCTCGATGCTAACTTGCTTGTGACAAGGGGGTCGTAGGGTGGTTTCCCCCCTACAAGGGGTCCGGGGGGATCATACCCTTGGTGGGGGGTCCAGGGGCCGTGCGCCCTGGTGGGGTTTTGGGGGCAACACCCTTGAAACCACACTTTATTTTATATTTTATCATTGTAAATCTGGACCATTCGTCATTAGGTCATAGATCTGATGGTTGATATTATGTCAGTTATCTTTCCCTAGAAGGCAACCCCCTTTTATAAGGATATTTGTACTAGATTTTTATCAAAGTTGAGAGTAACAGGAGACACTGGATTGAAAACTAGAGAGGAGAGGAAGTGCATGTATTGTAATCTCATATTTGAAGATAATACAGATTGGAGCCTCTTTTCTTGGTAGAGTTTTTTACCTAAAAGGGTTTTCTCCACATTACATATTGTGTTATGTGTTCAGTTCTTGATGTATGTTATTCTGTGTAATGGGTTTTAATTTCTGTTGTAATCTCCATTGATTCTACATTGTTTAAAGCACATAAATAAGGTTTGAATCATATTTCTGTTGTGTGGTTTGCACCTTCATTTCTAATAGACATGCTTAGAGATTTGCACCAACAAGACATCCATTGGGATCAGAAAGGTATGGGTAGCTAGACTTTTATGGTATCCCAGATTACACCAATCTAATTTCAAATGAAATCCAGGGTAAGGTACCTAAGTTCCAAGGGAATAATGTTGTCACTAGGGAAGAACAACTCAAGAGATTTATCTATGTAATTGATGAATATGAGATAGAGGATGAGGATGTCATGATGAAATTTTTTGTGCAGTCACTAGAAGAAAGTGCTAAGGAATGGTATAGAAGCTTATCGGACAACATCATTGATTCTTGGGATGAGTTCATGAGAGTATTCAGACTATAGTACGAAGAAAAAATAGACCCCAAGTTTACCATTCATGAATTGACAACAATCAAAAAATGGGTAAATGAGACTATAACTGATTTTAACAATGGGTTTGTGATGACAATGAGAAATTTTCCTCCCAATCTTAGACCAAATGAGTCAATGTGCTTGGTCCTCTACCATGGAGACTTTGATGCAAAGGTGGGGTATTGTCTTCATGACAAGAATCCTCAAACCTTGAGAGAGGCCTACACCCAAGCAATTAACATACAAAGCAACATAAGATCATCTAGGAAACATGTCATAAGAGATGATGTGAAAATCCTAAAACTGAATGTTGTAGCTTCAAGTAAACCTGTCATTGTTGAAGACAAGTTAGACAAGTTAATGGGAGTAGTGAAGGATTTTTCTTATAGAGTTGCAAGGAATGAGAAAGCTTTTCCTACTAACAATGTTTCTACTCATTTCAATGAGGGGCAGAGAATTCCTAACCAACCATATAATTATGATTGGTCAAAGAAACTGGGAAATGTAGATAAGAGGGTTGCTCCAAGGCAAGGAAACCCAAGAGCATGGGATGACAACACTCCCGAACCTCTAAGAAAAGACCATGTGAATATGCAAGATGACACTTTGTGGTGTGAACTATGTTTCTTGCCTCATGACCTTGCAAATTATGTTGTTACAACTGGCATATCCAAGGAAAGTGACTTCCCAAATGATGAAGGAGCTGCTGAATACTATGAAGAAGGTGAGATAAATCAATTTGATGACAATGAGGAGGATGATTTCTTCCAATATGAATTTTTTGAGCACCAAGGGAAACATAATGTTTCACCTCATGATTATCAACATAATGTGAAGAATTCTCATGAAGAGTAGTCCACACCTAGTGCAAATCAGGTATTCCTTTCTATTCTAGACAATCATGTTGTTATTTTTCCTTTGTCCACCCCATTACCTAGTTATGTTCTCATTGATATGGCTCAATGTTTAATTCAAATGAAAATTATAGTCCTGGCCTCTGAGTTGCTTAGAATTCTAGAACATAAGGATAGGTTGTTGCAATACATCATTTCCCCAAGTGTACTAGAGAACCGAACAATTCCCATACTTGACTATGAAGAAAAGAATGATGAAGAGGTTGTAGAAGAGATACCCGAGGTTTAGCTTGGGACTATGTCTATGCATGATTCAACTAGGATTGATACTTTTTACACCTCATTGTTAGTAAATGGATGGCTGGTGCACAATTGCATGTTGGATTTTGGTGCATCAAGTAATGTAATGTCCCTGGAGGTCATGGAATTATTAGGTTTGAAATTATCCAAAGCTCATGGTAAATGTTTTGTAATGGATTCTAGGGAAGTGAATGTGGTTGGGAAAGTGAAAGGTGTAGGAGTGCAATTGGATGTCTATCCTAATAAATGTTTTGTAATGGATATCATCATAGTTGAATGTCCTGCCAAATGGGGCATACTGTTGTCAAGAAAATGGGTAGCCTCGATTGGTGGTAGTCTACAAATGGATCTATCTTATGCTACCATACCAATTGATTGAAAAGAGGTTAAATTACATAGAGAGAAGAAAGTGGACTCAATTGTGGAAGATCCAAAAAAACCTAGAAATGAAGTGCAATATGAAGATAGTGAACCTAGAAATTTTTGTGGGAACTTTGATGATACTATCAATTTTTGCACTAATCTGAACTTGTCCTCTAATGCCTTCTTGTTCTGAGGATAATGAAGTATGGAAGATGCATTTTGATGGTGTATTTCACATGAAAGGAATGGAGCAAGAATTATTTTAATTTCTCTATATGGCAAGAATCATAAGTTCAGTTTTAGATTCAATTTTGAGTGCACAAACAATGTAGTAGAGTATGGGGTTTTGTTGTTGGGGTTAAAAATTGTTACTAGGTATGGAATTAAGTGCCTGAGTGTTTTTGGTGATTTAGAGCTAATTGTTTCTCAAGTTAGAAGCTCTTACACAACAAAGGAGAAGAGGTTGCAAATGCATATGAATGTAGTTTGGGATAGCATTGAGTTGTTTGATGATTTTGGCATTATATTGTTGGATAGGAATGAAAAAGCCACATCTAATGCTCTTGTAGTCATGGCTTCCAAATTTGATGTATCCTTGTCATCTCCTCATTGCACATATAGTTTTGAAATCCTCATTAGGCCCAACATTCCTAATAATATTTATAGCTGGTATGTTTTCAATGATGACAAACATATTTATGATTTCTTGAATTGTGTAGGTGAATTTGATAATCAGCAGATTGATTTGAATTCAATGCGATGAGGCAAATTAATGACTATTTTAATTTTTGCATAAGTCTTTTCAAAAACCTTGATACTGTGATATGACATATATATACAACATTATTGTGATTATAATTATCTTTTGAATGAATGGATATGCATGCTTAGTCCTTATTTCTTTTAGATAAAATCTTTTGGAAATTACTATGAATTCAGCTTTAAAGTTCATGTTATAATGAGTTCTTGTCAAAGTTATATGTTGATTTCATAAGGATTACAACACAAAGCTTTCCAGAAGCCTCTAGGCCCCTCCAGAGTTGCCCTTCTAATGAAGAGCCCAAACTCCAGATGGATCCAGATTCCTATAACATTGCAAAGGAAAAATCCTCCCCTTGAGTCAACGATTATTGAGGCAAAATCTAGAGGCTTATTTCAAACCCCAACGATGAGTCTCACGAGCAACTCTAGCTATCCATTCCAATGCTACAACTCCTTGACAAATTTAGAACTCCACTTCAAAGTCATTTTGTTTTAAGATAACTAAAAGTTCCTTTCTAGGTCATGATCACACCATACACAACCTATCTTATTGCCGTCGATCATGCTTAATTCAAAATCTTATCTAAAGTTTTCAAACTAAGAAACTTTTGAAGATATGAATAAGTGACTAGTTAAGTCCAAGTTTTGTTGTAGCTATTTTTAGTGTAGTTCTTTTGATGAATAAATGATCGATTGTATAAGTATGAGCCAGGTATATTCTTAGAGTTAGTTCCAATTTTAAGTCTGAATTACTATTTTCCTGAAGGGATATTTTCCCTCTTTTATCATGTATCCATGCCCATTCAGGTTTTGATTCAATGCAAATAAAGAGGAATTTATATTGAATTCATTTTAGCACAGAGGATCCTTCCTACTGGGAAAGTCAAGTTTGCTTACCCAATGGAGGAGATCTCTCAGTACATCATCATGTTTTTGTTATTTTCTTTATATGTGTTAGAATTAGTTAATGTGTTTTGTGTGTGTGTGTGTGCTTCAATATTTAAATATCCGTAGGTTGTTCTTCAATTCTAAAAATACCAAAAAGAGTTATGTTCTTGAAAAATTCACATTGGTGAGATAACATTGGTTTATTCTGTTGAACTTGTATTGTGGAAATAAAGGTTGAGTGGTTTGATTTACGAGTTATTTATTCCAGCAATTCATTTTAGTTGTGTGATAGAATAGTTTCAAATGCTTTAGCAATTCAATTCGATTAAAATAGTTTCTTTTCTACAAAATAGTGTAAACATTTTCAATTCCAACATGTGTGTTTATTTCAACAATTAGAATAGTTTGAATTCCAAGATGTGTGTTTATTTCAGCAATTAGAATTGTTTGAATTCTAGCACCGTCTTTTCAATTTACTTAGGTTCAAATCCAAACTTAAACCCCCAATCGAGTAAACCTTGCCACAGATTGCTCTAGACACCTCCAGATTGATAAAATTAAATGATGATGAATTAAAAGAACTATCACAACCACACCTCTGAGAACATCTTCAAAGCAACTACAATAAAGGTAAATAGATTGGCTCCAAAAGCTCACTATGAGTTGCGAGAGGACCTGCAACATTTTAGATGTGGGGGATATGATGAGAAAATAAATTGTCTCATCTATTAGCTAAATAAAAGCATGTCTTTTTCTTAGTTAGTTTCATTTCATGTCTTAATGATATTGCATGTTTTACCTTGTAATAAATAATTAGTAGTCTAAAGAATAAATTCTGCCAAGTTGAAACGCCAAAAAACTTCCTAAAAAGAAGCATGAAAAAAAGAAGTTAAAAATGCAGTCTTGTAAAATGGCAATATCTCCCTCATTTTTCAATCAAATTCAAAATTTAAAAATGATTTGGAAATATGGGAATGAAAACCGTTTGAATCATTTCATTAAAATGAATGAACAGTTCATGATAGAAAATAACTGAAATAAAAGTGGCATGATGAAAGGCAGCTGAAGAAGAAGTTGTAATTGTCTCCACAAAAATAGGATCTCAAATCCACATTCTTGTGTGATTGACTTAGTATATTATGAATAAGTATTCTATAAATATATTGTAAACAAGGAAAATCAAATGGGGAGAGTTTAATGAAATAATATAGTTAAATGTTTTAGCTGCAGTAGTGTAATTGTTTGTAGTTTTCATTCCTTAATTTATTTTCCAGTAGTGTTTCCATTTCCCATGTTTTTATTTACATTCCCTATTATTTCCATTTCTAAGCTTCTTAGGATAGATTTGATTCCAACATTTCTATTTTCAAGCTTCTTAGATTAAATTTGATTGCAACAGAGTTTAGTTTGTTTCATGCATTTGCTTTCAATTCTATTTGTAGAAAAATACTATCATGCAAGTTATTTCTTCTCCCTCTTGCATATCGCCATGGACACTACCCTAGATTGACATTTATAATTAAATGATGAGCACTATAGTGACCTTCATCACAATGGTTGAGGTGGAAGATGGAAAATAATCTATCTTTGGGAATGAAGTTATCTAGCTCAAAACCAATACCATCCCAAGAGGTCTTGTGGCCTTAGAGAGAATGTTTGACAACAATGATTGTTGCAAGAAAAGAAGTAAGCCAATCAATGAAAATGATGTAGTGGGAGTGAATTTAGGCATTGATTCAGCTCCAAAGATGATTTACATTGGGAAGAAGTTGAAGCTGGTAGAAAGATAGTTGTTGATCATCTTGTTAATAAAATTTAAGAAATGTTTTGCATGGTCATATGATGAGTTGAAATCATATAGGAAAGACTCGCTTCAACATACTATCCCTTTAGAACCCAATGCAAAACAATTTAGGTAGAAACAAAGGCCTATTAATCCCAAATTGGCTCCCCAAATGGAAAAGGAACTAATGAAGTTGAAGGAAGGCAGAATAATCAAGGCAGTAATGCATTTAGATTGGGTCTTAAACTTGGTCCCAATTAGAAAGAAGAATGGGGACATAAGGCTTTGTGTGGATTTCATAAATTTGAATATTAAATCTCTCAAGGATAATTATCATTTTCCTAGCATGGACCATTTGTTGCAAATATTTGTTAGATCTAAGTTGATGTCTATGATGGATGGCTTCTCGGGCTACAATCAAATAATGGTCAAGGAATCTGAGCAATATAAGACTGCTTTCACTACTCCTTGGGGCACATTTGTATATGTGAGAATTCCATTTGGACTCAAAAATGTCAGAGCCACCTTTCAAAGAGCTATGGATGTTGCATTTGTTGGGTTGATCAATGAGATCATGGTGGTGTATCAAGATGAATTGACTGCCTACTCCAAAAATAGAGATGACCATGTTGGCAAGAGACACTACTAGGTCACTTAAGTGTTGTCATTGATGGAAAAATAGTGTATCTCGGACATCTGCAGTTAGTAATTCATTCTTACTGGAAGTCAGATTGAAGTCAAGGTGGTCGAGTGGACAAGAACAAAGTATGTAACGTGGTCTGACAATCAGGTCCAGATCTCTCAGATGGTGTAACTCAGTAAGTTATAGACTTGTACAAGTCAAGAGGGGTATCATTACTACTGTATTCTAGAGATTTAGCCTCCGGTGATAAAGCATGAAAAAGATATGAGCATCTGAGTGTTGGGTTCCAGTCAGGCAGAGCAGATAGAGGAAGAATTGACTGACAGAGTAGCAGACTTCAATCTGGATGTGTAAGATGTGTTGATCAAGCAATCTGTGGGATTATACATCATTGGCCAACATGATTAATGACTTATATGCCTAAGTTTTTGATGCACATCACTAATCAAGCATGGATTCAGTCAATAGATGAACAACTTGCAAATATCTCAAGTATTCTTGTTGCCGACTAAGAAGTTGAAGGAAATTCTTAATGCGGTTATATATATCTAATAGATTCAGCTTGTGATGATATATAAGATTGATGTGAAGAAATAAGGTGCGAAGAAAAGTAGGGATAAGTGTGTGAACAAAAATTCAAGTCTAGAATGTGACAGAGTAACAACATTGAGCAGAGGAAGAATGAAGTGCATTAGATCAATTTATTGTGCCTAACCGGAACTGAACTCTTGCATATATAGATGCTTTTGATCAGTTCAAACACTTGGTTATCTTTTGTAAGTTTTGTAGACAGTGAATCTCTTGTAGGCAATGTGCCTCTTGTGAGCAGTGTGCTCAGACAGTGAGCCCTAATTGACAAGTGTCATTTTGTACTCCTCTATTCTTTTAACAAAGAATACAATCTTGGGTTAGTCACCCCGTGGTTTTTCCCTTAACAGGGTTTCCATGTAAAAATCCTTGTGTTATGTGTGTTAATTTTATTTTTGTTCTTATGGTTGCATGTGCTTTCATATATCACTGAATATTGAGATAACAAAAGAAAAGAAAATTAAGGATATTTTAAGATAACTGATTCACCCCCCCTCTCAGTTATCTGCCTTGTTTCCAACAATTGGTATAAGAGCTAAGTTCCTTTGAAAGGTCTAACAACTTGAGGAAGATCCGGGAATCTCAATGGATGAATATGGTATGAAAGAACAACTACAGTCTACCTTAGATGATCTTGAACAATCCCAGTCTGAAGTCAATACTTTGAGAGAAAGACTTAAGGAGGCTGATGATTTCATCAATGAACTGAAAGAAAAACTCAGTATCTCCATGAAAAAGATAAAGGAACTTCTTCAGAAATTGGCAGAACAAAATGAAACCAATAATACTGATGAGGATCTGAATGAGAAAGCTAAGCTATGTGAGAAGCTATCAAAAGAAGTCATTATGATAAGACATGAAATGGAATCAGGGGTTATGAAATTCACCCAAGAAATTGAAGAAAAGAGAAAGACAGAAGATAACCTAAAACAATCCCTTAAGGAGAAAACAGAGGACTACCACAAAATGGATAGAATAATCAGACATCTTGAATTTGATATTGAAGAAGCTGGATACAATGAAGAACAATTTGAGAGACAGATTAACACTCTTAAACAAGATTTTCAATCTGTAAATGAATACAAAGAAAAATTCAAGATAAGCTCATCCCAACTTGAAGTTCTTCTGGAAAGCCAAAAGAGGGTAGATGATAAGTGTGGCTTGGGATATGAGAAAGGTGAAAGCTCTGGATTTGGTCAAAAGAACTTTGGATCAAGAAGTCAAAGAAACAGGCCTAGAAGACCTCTGGTAAGACAACCAAATGCCCAAAGATATCCATCCTTCAATGGATACTGCTTCAATTGCAACTATTTCGGTCATAAAGCAACTCAGTGCAGGAACAGAATGAATCAGAACAATCCATCCTTTTCCGGTCAATGTTTTAACTGCAAAAGGCATGGTCACAAATCTCATGAATGCAGAACTATACAAATGAGAAATTCTTTCAATGGTAGATGATTTACATGCAATAGAATGGGGCATATGGAAAATCAGTGCAGATCAAGAGGATATCAATCAAATAAGGAAGGAAATGTTGTGTGTTACAATTGCAATAAATCCAGTCATATAGCTAGATTCTGCAGAAGCAAAAATCATGATGGAAAAGGTCTAGTGAAACATGATCAGAAACAAGACAAAGGCAAAGGTAAAGTGAATGCAGATGAAATTCAGAAGGAGATGAGCAAGACTTGGGTAAAGAAGAATGTGATGAACTGATGCAGGAGCATCTAGTGGTGTAAGGCCAATCTTGCATCACCCAAAAAGAAGTTAATTCAAAATCATTGTAGTTGTTTTCATTTCTTTCCATAATTAGTGTTTTTGGTTCCATATTATCAAGAATAATGATGTAGGACTTTCAGTTTTTCCAAAACTACTAAAAATAGCAACCTACCTGTTTTGGAAAGTGTCCCTGCCATTTTAGGAAAGTTTGCATTTGGGCACAGATTGAAGCAAAAACTTATAGAAAGTTACATAACAGAAATATAAGACCTTTGACGAAGGAATCAGGTAAAGATCATTTGTGAGCTGAAAGATATTAAAGTTTTTGTTTTCTGAAAAGCCCCTGAAATTTTTTAAAACGAGATATGAGGCACTAAAACATCCCATAACATCTTGAAAAGTTGACAGAAATCCATTTACAAATTTCTAGCATGATAGTTCACATCGCGAGCTTTTCGGTGCTTAAAATGGTTCGTCAATTGAACACCCGGATCAAAAGTTATGCTTCCTGGAAGTTGACCTACTTTTGGAGGGAGTTACAAATTTTGAAATTTCGCTGGAGGCCGCCAAAAAGTGTTATTTACGACTATTTTGGAAACCCTGGGTAGTAGTAGAGTGAAGGGGGCAAGTGTGGAGTCAAGAATAGGTGGGAAAATAGAAACCCTAGCTGATTTGGGGTTACAGAAGGCAGACGATTCCAGAGCCTGGTGAGGCGTAGCGGTAGTGTGTTGCAGCCTGTGGAGGATTGATTCCTTAGATTGTAATTGAGCTTTTGTAATGTAATGAGTTGCCCAAATCCATAAAGAAATATTCTATTTTCTGTATTCTATTTCTGTTGTTGTGTGTTTTATGATTTACCCCTTTCATCAAGTGGTATCAAAGCCAGGTTTCCTGAGTGTGTAGACAGATCGCCGACCATGAGGCAGTTTGCACCAGGACCTAAGGTTGTGGGTTTACTGCGAAGACCAAGATGCCTCCATGAAGAA
This sequence comes from Cunninghamia lanceolata, assembly GCA_027924645.1. Taxonomy (NCBI): domain Eukaryota; kingdom Viridiplantae; phylum Streptophyta; class Pinopsida; order Cupressales; family Cupressaceae; genus Cunninghamia; species Cunninghamia lanceolata. The sequence goes on from BSBN01000047.1 coordinate 30,713,290, forward strand.
ATCATGTTGGGAGGAATGCTTTGACGGAAGAGGGTTTTAGAGCCCTGCAAAGGCAAATTGATGCATTGCAAGAGGAGCTACGAAGAGGGTTTGAGCCGAGGACAAGAGAAGAAAGCGAAGATGACGCTGAAGAAGAGCTATCTGATGAAGAACAAGAAGCTACTGGAGATCCTTCAGAAGTTAGGTTGTTGAGGGCCATTTCAAAGATTGGAAAGAGGCCCAAGATCAAAGTTTCTACATATTCTGGAGATTTGAATCCAGAACAGCTTATTGATTGGATCAATGACATGGAGGAATATTTTGAGTATGAAGATGTGGATGACCCAGATCGAGTTAAGTTTGTAAAAACAAAGTTGAAGGGCCATGCCAATATTTGGTGGAAGGAGGTCCAATTAGAGAGGAATAGAAGAGGAAAAGGAAAGATCACTAGATGCGATCGGATGGTGGAGAAACTAAAGAAGTAGTTCAATCTTGTGGACTATGAGATGGAGTTACTGAAGAAGTTGCAAGGACTGAAACAAGGTAACAAGTATGTTAAGGAGTACGTAGAAGAGTTTTATAAGATTACTATCAGGACAGGCCATGCAGAGCCCAACAAGGAGAAGGTAGCCTGTTACATTAATGGGTTGAGGCCGAGTATTCAAGAGGAGCTGAGCTTGGTCAGAATGACCACCATAGAAGATGCATACCAATTTTCCCTGAAGGTGGAGGAGAAGCTAAATAAAAGATTTGACAACAAGCAAAGGGAAGAGGTCAAGGTGGAAGGACTGGTGGAAGACCCTATGGGGGCTGAAATGAATATGCAAATAAAAGTGAAGAAGCTGACACCAGTCAAAATCAGAGAGGAGATAATACCTACCGCCCTTGTGACCAGAACAATGGTGAGCAAAGAGGAAGAGGAAGAGGCTGACCTAGACAAGGACCCGGAAGAGGAGGTTTCAGAGTAACCTATTTCCAATGTGGAGAAGAAGGGCATCGAGCATACGAGTGTCCGCAACATCAAGGAAGGACAAATAGAAGACTTGAAGGTAATGCACGAGTTGCACATGTAGATGAAGATGCACATTATGAGAATTCTGAAGATGTTGAAAGGGGAGAAACCCTAGTTGTCAAAAGAACCTTGCTGAATGAAGAGAAAGAACCAAATCAGAGGAAGAGTTTATTCAGCACAAGGTGCAAATGTGAAGGTAAGTGTTGTGATATTATTATTAATAGTGGAAGCACTGCCAATCTTGTTTCAGAGGAGATGGTTGACAAGTTGAAGTTGACAAGAAGAAAGCATCCACATCCATATCAGATTGCATGGTTGCAGAAGGACCACAGAGCTTTGGTCAATGAGCAGTGTTTAGTGAAGTTCAAGATTGGGGACTACAATGATGAGGTGTTGTGTTGTATCATACCGATGGATGCATGTCATATGTTGTTAGGGAGGCTGTGGCGGTATGATAGGAGTGTTGTCCATGATGGCCGTACAAACACATATTCCCTAACAAAAGATGGAGTTCGCCATAAGTTGAAGCCCTTGAAGGAGGTGGAAGAAAAGGTATGTAGTACTACCAAAATTTGTTTGGTAGATGGTAGAAAAATTTTGGAGGGTATGAAGCATGAGTGTCATTTCTTTGCATTGATTTCTAAGATTAGTCAAGAGAAATGTGAAGACATACCAATAGAAGTTTCAGATATGTTGGAAGAATTTCAGGACATTATCTCTGATAATGTTCCAGAAGGTTTACCACCAGTAAGGAAGATAAGTCATCAAATGGACTTGATACAAGGAGCCAGCTTGCCGAATAAGGCAGCCCATAGAATGACTCCAGTTGAAAGTGAAGAGTTGAACAGACAAGTTCAGGAGTTGTTGAGGAAGGGATTGATAAGAGAGAACCTAAGTCCCTGTGTAGTACCTGCAGTACTAGCACCAAAGAAAGATGGAGAGTGGAGAATGTGTACAGACTCTCGAGCCATCAATAAGATCATGATCAAGTATAGATTTCCATTACCCAGAATGGATGACATAATGGATTGTTTGAGTGGAGTCAAGTACTTCACGAAGATTGACCTAAAGAGTGGGTATCACTAGATCTGAATCAGAGAAGGAGATGAATGGAAGACAACCTTCAAGACAAAGGAGGGTTTGTATGAGTGGTTAGTCATGCCATTTGGGCTAACCAATGCACCGAGCACATTCATGCGGCTCATGAACGAGGTCCTGAAAGAATTTTTGGGAAGTTTTGTTATTGTTTATTTAGATGATATTTTGATTTTCAGTAAGACTTGGGATGAGCATCTGATGCATATCAGAAGAGTTTTAGAGAAGTTGAGTTAGGAGAAGTTGCTGATTAATCTAAAGAAATGTAGTTTTGCAAAGGAGTTGGTATACTTGGGATTTGTTGTCTCAGAGGAAGGTCTTAAGATGGACCCAAAGAAGGTGAGATCTATCCTTGAATGGCCTACACCAAAGAGTGCCACAGAGATACGATCTTTTCATGGTTTGACAAGTTTTTACAGAAAGTTTATTAGGAATTTTAGTAGTATTTGTGCACCCCGAATGGAGATAATGAGAGGGGATAGAAAAGAGTTTAGATGGACTAAAGGAGTAGACAAAAGATTTGATGCATTGAAGCAGAAAGTCACAGAGCAACCTGTTTTGGCACTTCCAGATTTCAATAAGGTATTTCAGGTAGATTGGGATGTTAGTGGTAGTGCTATATGAGCTGTTTTGAGCCAAGAAGGTAAGCCCATTGCCTATTTTAGTGAGAAGCTTAATGATACCAAGACAAAGTATTTTGTTTATGATCAGGAATTTTATGCAATAGTTCAAGCTTTGAAGAAATGGAGACATTATTTGTTGCCAAAAGAGTTTGTTTTATATACTGATCATCAGGCCTTACAGTATCTTAATAGTCAAGGAAAGTTGAACCAAAGGCATTTAAAATGGGTTGAGTTTTTGTAGAGCTATACTTTTGTATTGAAGCATAGAAGTGGGAAGTCCAATAGAGTTGCAGATGCCTTGAATAGAAGGCAAAATTTGTTGACAGAAATGAAGATAGAGGTTGTTGGGTTCGATGAGCTCAAGAGTTTGTATCTAGAAGATCTAGATTTTGTAGAGGCTTGGAAATCTTGTTTGGAACCTGTTACTTTGGACAAGACAAATTGGTTGGATTTCATAATCCAAGATGGCATGTCGTTTAGAGGAAGCCAGTTGTGCATTCCAAGGATTTCCATGAGAGAGAACCCGATTAAGGAGAAGCATAGTGGAGGATTGGCTGGACACTTTGGTTGAGATAAGACCATTGCTATTGTTGGTGAAAATTATTATTGGCCACAGTTGCAGCAGGATGTGAGGAAATTTGTGCAGAGTTGTCGAGTATGTCAGATGGCGAAACGAGAAAGTTAGAATACAGGTCTATATCAGCCATTATCTGTACCAGAGAAGCCATGGGATGATATTAGTATGGATTTTGTTCTTGGTTTACCAAGGACACAGAGAGGACATGATTCCATTTTTGTGGTGGTGGACAGATTCTCAAAAATAGCACATTTTATTCCTTGCAAGAAGACTAATGATGATGTTCATATTGCAGAGTTATTTTTCAGGGAGGTGGTGAGATTACATGGTCTACCAAAGAGCATAGTTTTAGATTGAGATACCAAGTTTGTTGGTTATTTCTAGAGGACATTATGGAAGAAGTTGAAGACAAATTTGAAGTTCAGTTCTGCACACCATCCACAGACTGATGGATAGATAGAAGTGGTGAATAGGAGTTTGGGTAACCTGCTATGATGCTTAGTAGGAGATAAGCCCAAGGGATGGGATTTGATTTTACCACAGGCATAATTTGCCAACAACAATTTTGTCAATAGGAGTATTAGTAAATCACCATTCCAGATTGTATATGGCAATAGCCCAAGAAATGCTTCTGAGTTAAGGAAGTTGGACAAAGGAGAAAAGATAAGTGTTGAAGCTAAAGACTTTGCAGAACATCTGAAGAATTTGCACGAAGAGGTGAGAAAGCACATTAATAAGATGAATATTTAGTACAAGGCTAAGGCAGATCAAAAGAGGAGGTATAAGGAGTTTCAGGTAGGAGATGAAGTCATGGTTCACTTGAGAAAAGAAAGGTTCCCAATTGGAACATACAATAAGTTGAAAATGAAGAAATTTGGACCATGCAGAATCCTGAAGAAGCATGATTCAAGAAATGAATATGAGGTAGAGCTGCTGAGTGGGATCAATATTTCCCCTGCTTTCAACATTGTTGATTTATCATAATATCATGAAGGTGGAACAGAGGATGAACCAATAGAAGCACAGTGGAGTATTCTGGCATCTACTTCAATGGAGGAGATAGAAGACATCTTGGATAGCCGTGTGGGAAGAAGTACTCGGAACAAGCAATATGAGGAATATCTGGTAAAATGGAAAGGAAGGCCTATTGAATATTCTTCCTGGTTATCTAAGGCAGAGATTGACCGTTTAGGTTTTCCTCACACAAACATCTGAGACGTGACAGGGTCACTTCTCAAATTACCCTGGGTGTCTGATGCAGGAGCATCCAGTGGTGTAAGGGCAATCTTGCATCACCCAAAAAGAAGTTAATTCAAAATCATTGTAGTTGTTTTCATTTCTTTCCATAATTAGTGTTTTTGGTTCCATAATATCCAGAATAATGATGTAGGACTTTCAGTTTTTCCAAAACTGCTAAAAATAGCAACCTCCTGTTTTGGAAAGTGTACCTGCCATTTGGGCACAGATTGAAGCAAAAACTTACAAAAAGTTACATAACGTAAATATAAGACCTTTGGCAAAGGAATCAGGCAAAGATCATTTGTGAGCTGAAAGATATTAAAGTTTTTGTTTTTTGAAAAGCCCCTGAAAATTTCTGAAATGAGATATGAGGCACTAAAACATCCCATAACGTCCTGAAAAGTTGACAGAAATCCATTTATGGATTTTTAGCATACTAGTTCACATCGTAAGCTTTCCAGCACTAAAAATGATTCGTCAATTGGACACCCGGATCAAAAACTTTATGCTTTCGGGAAGTTGACCTACTTTTGGAGGGAGTTACAAATTTTGAAATTTAGCTGGAGGCCGCCAAAAAGTGCTATTTACGACTATTTTGGGAACCCTGGGCAGTAGTAGAGTGAAGGGGGCAAGTGTGGAGTCAAGAATAGGTGGGAAAATAGAAACCCTAGCTGATTTGGGGTTACAGAAAGTAGAAGATTCCAGAACCTGGTGAGGTGTAGCGGTAGTGTGTTGCAGCCTGTGGAGGATTGATTCCTCGGATTGTAATTGAGCTTCTGTAATGTAATGAGTTGCCCAGATCAATAAAGAAATATTCTATTTTCTATATTCTATTTCTGTTGTTGTGTGTTTTATGATTTACCCCCTTCATCATGAACATTGGTGATAGGTCTGCACCGGAATCCAATGCTGATAATCCCTCCAGAAATTAAAAGGTGAGCTCTGGCTCAAGGGGAGCTACAGAGAAGATCAAATTCCCCCAGCTAGTTAGGAAGTGCCTGAATTTGGCACATTGAGTAAACATCTGATATTGTGGATTAAAGGGTTCTTAGAGAATCCTCCAAAGAATCTTCAGTTAGATTGTGAGGGGTCTGCATGAAGATTCAAAAGGTTTATGACCACTTGAGTAGATTCAGTTCCGGCAACCATTCAATATTAACAGAGCAATGCAAATTGATCTGGTATGATTTGGAAACACAATATTCAAATCTGTGGATCCAGAAGAAAGTCTTTAAGACACATGGGTGTTATCAACATACTAAGACACAAATTTGAAGATCCGCAAGGCGATTTATGAAAGGGTCGCTTGAAAAACAGGGTAACTGGTTGACATAAAAGGTTGTGCATTTATTACAATGATAAATTAGGTTTAGCGAAAGGATAAAAGGGTCTCCACTCACCATTTATCGCACTTTGCATTCAAAATGAAGAAGATAGAAGAGATCTAAGAAGAGATTCTACTATTCACTCACATTCAAGCTGAAGATCAAATTCTTACAAGAAAATTGCTCCGACATCTACTTCAAACCCTAACACGTGAAAAGGTATTTTTTCTTCTGCAAATTTTCTCTAAATTTTCTTGCTAGAATGGCTACTCTAATGGTTGTTAAAATATCTGAGAGACTGAGACAAAAATTCAAGAAACACCCTTACAAGTCACTAGAAATTGATCCATTAGGTGCATTTTCCAGCATTCCTCACGGTGTCTTGCATGTAGAAGATGTTAGGGTTTACATCCATGCAAACATAGAAGATTTTGGAGACTCAAAATTGATCGACATCTATCAAAATCAATTAATGGATGAAAATTTTGAACTCAGACCTAAATTCAAGACCCTAAGAGACAAACACTTTAAACATTGCATACATTTTCCATCTTTTGCAGAAGACGAATGGGTCTGGTATGTTCTAAGTAGGATGCATGATAATTTTATGTGGCCGATGAGGCCATTCAAGATAACCAAAGATGCCATCAGGGCTATGACCGGACTGCATTCAACTGGTGGGTTACCCGCACTCAAATCTGTGAAGAACCAAATGGTAACTGAAGCCACAGGATCAAAATTTGACAAGAGAGCAATGACCATAGATGGCATCATAGATCCGGATGTCAAATTTGCTTCAATGATAATTGGATACAAAATGTATCACTCAAGTAGGGAAAACTCTGTGTCTGATACAATAATCTATGCTGCATATCAGATGCTGAAGAAAGATGCAAATTATGATCTGTGTGAACTTCTACTAAGTCAACTGATGGAAAACTTACAGAAGATCAAGAAAGACAAGAAAAACTCTTTCAAATATGGCAGTCTAATACTGTGTCTATTTTTCTACTACATGAATGAGCTGCCTAGATCAAAGGGTTGGGTTTAGCAAAATGATAAACCAGTTGCAATTCAAATCAGAGACTACATGTATGGACTTGGTGATGTACAAGCCCAAAACTCTGCTCTCTAGGGTTACTTTAAGAACTTCCAAAGCATGATGCAAGCCAAAGAAAGAATACCACAGTCAATAGTTGAGAAATACAAAGACACAATCTGCTTCATGGTTGATACTGATCAATGCCTAATGGAGGTAGTTGAACCAAGAACTGTGTGGATAATGCCCATGGGATATGAGGTCGATGAAAATATTTTGGAGATACATGTTCAACACTTACTGAGTCAACCTAAAGATACTGAAGTAGAAAGGTTTGGCACCTTTGAAGAGCTAAGCATAAAAATACATGTTGAGTTAAGGTAACCTGAGATGAAGAGAAAAGTAAGAAAGGAAGTTGAAGAAGTTACCAAAAGATTTGGCATATCAAAATAGGTAGTAGATGCAAATAGAGAGAAAATGGAGAAGGTAGAGAAAGAGAGACAAGAAGCAAAGAAAGAAAATGTTCTGGTGCAAGCCTCCTCCCGGACTAGATCTTCCAAGAGCTCTGCACCTGTCACTCCTAAAAGATCAAAGGATACCAAACTGGAAGTCAAGCCATCCAGCAAAGGTGAAAAGAGAATGAAGACCAAAGCCTCAAGAACCTATATGAGCCAAAAGGATGATGAAGAGATTGAATCAGACAAGGAAATCAGGAAGGTAAAGAAGCAAAGAACATCCCGGAAGTCCTCTGGTAACAGAAATGAGGAAGAGAAAATAGAGGAATTTGTTGAAAACCCCACTTTATCAATTGATGACATCATCAAAGGCATCACTATAGATGGAAACCTGCACTTGGTGATAGAATTCTATGATGAATACAATGAGGCTGATAAGAGATTACTTGAAGAGGCTACTGTCAGGTATTTAAACATCTACAATAAAGCCTTCATTGAAATTATTTCATTGATTCCTAAGAGCCTAGAAAAGGTACTTGAGCTGAGAAAGGAGAATGCAAAGGCAAAAGACATAGAGATTTGGGAGCAGATAGGAATTTAGCTATGTCCTTCCATCACTCCAAAATAGATGAACATGGTGTTCAAGGATTGTAAGGATGAGTTCCGAAGCAAGGCAAGAATAAATAAACTCATGCTTGGAGAAACTAACCAAGTAGCAAATGAAACAAAAGAAATCCTCTGGAATGCCTCAAAGAGATTCAATCTTCCTATTGTAGAGGAAATAGATGAAGAACCTTCTACCATGGATGTTGAAGGATTAAATGTAATCAATGAAGAATTTACTGACAAGGATGTCGAAGGATTAAAGAAAATAGATGAAGAGAAGTCTGAGGACTTAGACTCCTCTGTTCTGGTAGAGGAAGTTTATAAAGCAGAAAACACTGGCAATATCACTCCTCTAGATCCCACAGCAGCCAAGACAAACATTCTAGACACTAAAGCTAAAGGGAAAAGAGAAAGAGAAGAGAAGGAGATGCAAGAAAAAGAGGATAAAGCTAAAGAAAAAGAACATGCACAAAAGGTTTGTGATGACACATCCAAACCAAACAGTCCTGATATTTCTAAAGGCAAGAAGTTTGAATCTCCAAGAGACACTGCAGAGACAATACAGAATTTCCTGAACAAAGAGGTGGTGGAGTTAGATGAACCGAAGTTGTTTCAAGGGCCCCTAAATCTAGACACTCTCTCTCCAGTACAAATGATGAAGATATCATCATTTGCCCAAGCCAAGGCTAAAGAGAAACTTTTGAAATCATATATGGAGGATTGTGAGCTATTTGAGAGTGCATCTGGGATATTGGAAAAGATTATGCCAACCTATCAAAAGGATCCTTCGGCCTCGCCATCCGGTAATCTAAAAAACTTAGTCAATTCTGTTGACACTTATTTTGAATCTTTAGAGAAATCAGTAGAAATAAAGGTCCAGAAAGAGTTTTGGGGAAAAGATTCACTAAGGTGCAAGGGATTATTGCTAATGATAGGAGGACCCTAGACATTGGAATAAAGAGCCTTGAAAATGCTCTCAAAGATGGTGGGGACTTATTCAAATTTTGTCCGACCTGGCCTAGAGTGACAAAAGACATTGAGGAGAAAGTGAAAGAACAAGAAGAAAAACTATCAAGCATAGTTCAGAATTTGGACTCCCTTTCTTCCTCTCTAATGAATCAAGAATGCTAGGCTATTGTTATCATAAAGGAAATAAAGAAACTGGGCAAAGAAAAGAAGAACATAATGAACAGAATGGGTGAACTCAGAGGGATAATTATCCCTAAGTTAGAGGCAATGCATGAGGCCTTGATAGATGCTCAAACCACAGCCCGAACCAGTGATCCAGCAGATTTAAGAAGGGAAGAAGCATATGCATTTTTGTTGAGTGGTCACATCTCCATTTTGGATAGGATGAAGAGGAGCTGGGCCACAGAGTTTGTACAGCTGAAGACTACTTTTGCAGACATACTCAAGTATATGTAATTTTATCTTATGAATTGTATGTACATATGCGGCCTTATGTAGTAACTGTTTGCACAATTTTGGTTTGTGGATCCCGCCCTTTGCCATTGATGTCAAAGGGGGAGTGAAGAGCAGTGAAAAATGTAGAATCCCACATTAAAAGAGTACTGGTATAGTTGGAGCATATGCAAAGGGGGAGTTGTTGTAACACTTAGTCATTTTTCACTAAGTGTTGCCATCAATGCCAAAGGGGGAGATTGTTGGCAAGAGACACTGCTAGGTCACTTAAGTGTTGTCATTGATGGCAACAAAGTGTATCCCAGACATCCGTAGTTAGTAATTCATGCTTACCGGAAGTCAGATTGAAGTCAAGGTGGTCCGATGGACAAGAACAGAGTATGTAACGTGGTCTAACAATCAGGTTCGGATCTCTCAAATGGTGTAACTCAGTAAGTTGCGGACTTGTGCAAGTCAAGAGGGGTATCATTACTATTGTATTCTAGAGATGTAGCATCTGGTGATAAAGCATGAAAAAGATATGAGTATCTGAGTGTTGGGTTCCAGCCAGGCAGAGCAGACAAAGGAAGAACTGACCAACAGAGTATCAGACTTCAATTCAGATGTGTAAATGGTGTTGATCAAGCAATTTGTGGGATTATACATCATTAGCCAACATGGTTAATGATTTCTATGCGTAATTTTTTGATGTGCATCACTAATCAAGCATGGATTCAGTCAACAGATCAACAACTTGCAAATATCTCAAGTATTCTTATTGCCGACTAAGAAGTTGAAGGAAATTCTTAATGCAGTTATATATATCCGATAGATTCAGCTTGTGATGATATAATATTGATGTGAAGAAATAAGGTGCGAAGAAAAGTAGGGATAAGTGTGTGAACAACAATTCAAGTCCAGAATGTGATAGAATAACAACATTGAGCAGAGGAAGAATGAAGTGCATCAGATTAGTATATTGTGCCTAACTAGAACTAAACTCTTGCACATGTAGATGCTTCTGATCAGTTCAAACACTTGGTTATCTCCTGCAAGTTTGATAGATAGTGAGTCTCTTGTAGGCAATGTGCCTCTTGTGAGTAGTGTGCTCGGGCAGTGAGCCCTAATTGGCAAGTGCCATTTTGTACTCCTTTATTCTTTTAACAAAGAATACAATCTTGGGTTAGTCACCCCATGGTTTTTCCCTTAATAGGGTTTCCACGTAAAATCCCTTGTGTTATGTGTGTTAATTTTATTTCTGTTCTTATGGTTGCATGTTCTTTCATATATCACTAAATATTGAGATAACAAAAGAAAAGAAAATTAAGGATATTTTAAGATAACTGATTCACCCCCCCTCTCAGTTATTTGCCTTGTTTCCAACAGACCATTGCAAGCATTTGGGGTTGATCTTCCAGATATGTTTGGAGTATGGGATTTCATTGAACCCTAAAAAGTGTGTTTGGTGTTAAAGAAGGTAATCTTCTAGGACATGTATATAAAGGTGGAGTAAGGATTGATCTAGATATGGTCAAAGCAATTGACCTTGTCCCTCAACCCAAAACTATCAAGGAAGTGCATTCCTTCTTTGGACAAATAAACTTTGTAAGGAGATTCATTCCTAAATTTGCAGAGAAGACCAAATCAATCTCCAAGGTTCTCAAGAAAGGACAATCCTTTGGTTGGAATAAGGAATCAACTGATTCCTTGATGGATATAAAAAATGCACTCAAGACAACACCTGTGTTGGCCAATCCTGATTACTCTAGGCATTCTCAATTGTTCTCTTTTGCTTCTTACTACACCATTGTCGTTGTCTTACTTTAGAAAAATGTTGATGGATTTGAGCAGCCCATAGCATTCTTTAGTAAATCATTGCAAAATGTTGAGCTAAACTATTCTAACATGGAGAAACATACTTACGCTCTTGTCAAGGTTGTCAAAATTTTTAGACGTTATCTCATAAGAGATAAAATCACAGGTTATGAGCCTAATACATCTATAAGAGACATCTTCCTTCAATAGGAGGCCTTGGGGAAAAGTTGTAGATGGATCAATAAGATCTAGGAATACGACATGGAGGTACATACTATAAAGCTAGTTAGAGGTCAAGGTCTTTCCAAGTTAATGGCAGACATAAATTTGGAGGTAGTAGAAGTAAATCAGGAAACCTCTAATTCTGATTTAACTCCTTGTCAATTGAAGGATGATCCTTGGTATAAGGATATAATTTTCTATTTGGAGAATTTGAATTTTCCTCTAAATATGAGCGATAGTCAAAAAAGGACAATGAAGTTGGCAGCACAGAAATATGTGTGGTTCAAGGCCAACTTATATGGAGAAATCTTGATGGCATGCTATTCAAATGTCTAGATTCTGAGCAGTCCATCAAGGTCATGGATGAGTGTCATCAAGGATTGTGTGGTGGGCATTTCATGTCCAAGATTACTACCCAAAAAATAATCAGAGTTGGATATTGGTGGCCTACATTATTCAAGGACATGGCCCAATTTGTCAAGAAATGTGAACCTTGCCAAAGATTCGCTAGCAACATGAAATATTCAGGTGTACTTCCTCTTACTTTTTTGACAATTATAGCTCCTTTTCACCAATGGCATCTTGACTTTATTGGGAAGATTGTAGAGAGGTCCAACAATGGATATAGATGGATCCTTGTTGCCATAGATTACTTCACCAAGTGGGTGGAAGTCATAAGTACAAGGAATGCAACATCAAAGGTAGTGATTGATTTCTTAACAAGTAATATCATTACTATATTTGGGGTGCATGCAAGAGTTGTTACTAATAATGCAATGTCTTTTAGATCCCATGATCTTCTTGATACAAGTTCTAAATATGGGATAGTTGTAACACATTCTTATCCCTATCGCCCACAAGGAAATGACCAAGTTGAATTCAATAACAAGAGTATCATGAATATCATCAAGAAGACACTTGATTCAAACAAGAAAAGGTGGGATGATAAACTCAAGTATGGTGTTTGGGCCAATAGGGTCACTTACAAGAAAGCAATTGGTAGAAGCCCTTTTGAGATAGTGTATGGAGTAGAAGCTAAGTTGCCAATCAACCTTGAACTACTTGTTTACAAACTGCTACAAGGGATTGAAGGAAATAAAGATGTGCCATTTCCTTGTGAGTGCATGAGCTGACTGAACTTGATGAATCTTAGAGGACTGCACATGACAAAAATTTATTGCAACAACAGAAGGTCAAACATTTTTTTGACAAGAGAGAAATCCAAAGGAATTTTCAAGTGGGAGGCTTGGTTCTCATGTGGAATTATAGGTCTAAAGACAAGGACAAACATGGGAAATCTAAAGCTATATGGCTGGATCCCTATGTGATTGCTGATAAGTGTAGCCCTACTACATCTCAAATAATACTTATCTTGAGGGTATGTGTGTGTAGCCCTTTGTAAATATGTATATTTCCTTCTTGTTTTATGTTTTGGTGTTGTTTTTTCCTTGTGGTCATTGTTCCTTTCCCTATTTTTGGTTGGGCCCTTGCTCTTTCCTCTTGGTCTACACCTTGAAGTTATTTGGATTCTCGTCGTGTCAATGTGTGACACACATCCCCAAATAGAGCCAATGTTGGCACCTAGTTTTCTGGCCTAATTTTTTCCATGAATCAATTGAAAATCCTAAAATCCTATGTGGAATGCTTTTTTTGTGCCTGGGAGTGCTCACAATCTTTTTAAAATAATGTAAAATCCTAAAAAACCCAACTTTCCTTAGTATTTTTACTTCTGGTAGAAGTTTTGCCTTATCAAAATCTATGGGCCTTTGCTACCCATCCTTATATATCCAGTTACCCTATGCCTCCCCGCATCACCTTTTCTCCCACTTCCTCCTATGAAATTCCCTTAAGTCCATTGGCTGGGACTTTGACCCAAATCTAGATATATCCAAGTGGTTGTCTTCTCCCTGCCTCCTGATCACCTCTGCCTTCCTACACCCCATGTTTCCTTGATTTCCCTTTTGCACTCCTTTTTGTAGAACTTTTATTTGAATCCAGATATATCTAGATCCCCCTATTTCCCCACTCATCTCGCAACCCCTTCAACCCCTGCTTATCCTAAACCCCCTTCAACTCCCGCTTTCCTCCTCCATCTCCCCTTAGTAGAACTTTTATCTGTATCCCCCTATTTACCCACATATTTGGATCCCCTCTAAACCCCTGTAAGATGATTATCCCTCTGGACCCACATATCACTTAACCCCTCAATGCTCTGCAGATCATATCTTGCCCCAAACTTCTACAAATTTGGGACCCCCTCATATTTTTGCTTTTTCTTTAGGCATAGAAAGGTGAAAATAAAGACTTCCAACAACCTCAAGATGAATAGTAAACCTCCATGAGATACCATTAATGTTGGGTAGATGAACTCCAAGCACTCCAGGACTGATGTGGACCCTCTGATGACATATTTCTTGCACTTGGTCACTATCTTATGCTCAAAATTGAGGGTTTTTGTTGAGATGACCCATGCGAAAGTGAGGTAAGTAGCATGGTTTCCCATTTTCGGGTCTCTGAATGGTCAGACTCCTTCTATGCCTCCTTTTTATTTTGGGTAGAGTATAGAATTTTTTTCATTCATTTGCAAAATGAGGGAAGAGTTTTGTGCAAAGCTCAGGTTGAAAATACAGAAATTTTGTAAGAAACTTGCATGTTCCGCCTAGCTAGGGTTTTGAAGACATTTGTATTGTAATTCTAGTTGGATCCACATGCAAAGGAAATGAATGGATATTGTAATGTGCAAAGAATAAATTAATAGTGTAGATTTTGGCTCCTTTCAGGTGTCTCCTTGGGTGTGTGCTGAGTTTTTGGTATATTTTTTGTATACCCTATTCACATTTGCTATTTTGAGCATTTTACATCACTAGTTATTCTATGTAGATTTTAAAACACTTTTACAATGTTGTTGTAATGATGTCCTATGTTTGAATGCATGAAATTCAGTATATACTCATGGATCATTGAAGAATGCTTGAAGTTTAGCCTTGCAATCCTATTGTTGTTACTGTGTTGTGTAGAGTCCAACTACATAATAGATTATCAACATTATATTTGTTGTTGCCTTGATTAGGTAGCAAATTTGGTTACTTTGGTGTCTCCTTTGTATGTATCTCCTAACCCTGCTACCCTAGTTGGAATTGGCACCAATCTATATTCTATTTTGTACCTCTTTTCCTTTACACCATCAAACACAACAAAACACAAATACATTACTTATCAAAAGTTGTTTGTTCCATTCACATCCATAGCCAGATGTATGTTGTCATCTTAGGGGCTAGTATAACATCATTCTAAGGTCATATATATGGTTGTGTGTCTGTTTTACAAAGGTGTAACACCCAAAATTCATCAAACCAACATACGGGTTGCTTAGTGAAAAAAATGGAGATCTTGTGCATTGGGTATGGTTTGATTTGGGATTTCTCATATTGTTGCTATCAGGTTTTCTTCCTTACACCTTAGGGAACACCCCCCTTGGTTTAACAAATCCAAAAGATGAATAAGGTTTTACCCACCTTAAACACGGTGTCCTTAGTTGCCTCATCCTAATTATAAGTGTGTGATCTTTGTCTTGAGTTTAACACCCCTAGCACTCAAGAACTGGTTAGCTTTAGGGATTTGGGGGAAATCAACTTTGTGCACCAATAGAGGGCACTTTCTAGAGGTTCATTGGAAACCTTTGACATGGCCCTAATTATACAAAAGAATTTATGTGACTATTTATTACAAAGGGTAAGTTTTGTTGTTGATGTTACATATTTTCTTCTTCAAGTGGTAGTTTTTAGAGGACACATCCGTGGAACCATGTAGCCTTGCAAGTTGTGGAAGCCGATAGCTCAAGTGATAGTGGCTAAATAGTGAAAATGGTGTTTTTTGTTGTATGTCTAAGTTTATTTTCTAGATTTTAGCATATTTTCCTTTATTTGCATATGCTTTTATCTAAGGTTCATGTTAGGGCACCTTGGCTTAGAGCTATCTATGTAATCCTCTCTTAAACTCTTTTTGTTTAATATAATATATTAATATGAACTATCTATGTAATTGTGGTTCTCTCTTTTAAATTTATTATTATTTTTTTTATCAATAAAATATGGTCTTGGGGACTGTTATCACCTGAAATTGCACCCTTTTGTTGGAGCTTTGACAATTCCAACAATTTTAGAGTAACATGGGATTGGTCTCAAGGTGTGGGACCTTTGCAATTGAGACCAAACCTCCAGAGAAGGTTGGTTCCTCTTTCTGAGCTTAATGTTCAAAGTAATCAACTAAACCTATTCTAATGATCACCAGGAAAAAGGGAGAGAAGGAGACTGAAAATTAAAAGGGAGGCGATGCATCAAGATTTAGTATGTTTAGTTGGAACTAACATAACACAACAATGACCTCAAATACTGAAAGAAACTCACACAGACTTACGACTTTAGCACAGGTTAGAATTAGAAATCTGTAACTATAGGAGGAACCATTTTATCATAGAATAAGCTTACAGGTTTCAAGTAAATGCAAAAAAAAAGCATAAGAGAGAAAATATCAGTGATTGTACTGATCATGAAGGCTAAATAGCCATTACAAAGGGAAGATAATATGTTACAGAAGAGTAGACACTAAATAACCATCTGCAGAACAATCAACTAGAGACATCAAAGGCTCATAAAAAGAGCACAATGTATCACATCTAGTTGGTTCTGTACATGCATTACAAGGTCTAAAAATAACAAATAATCTGCCCAGAAGAATTGCTAATAGAATTACAAATTTTTTACATGCATATATAGCTTTACAAATCGCACTGTAGCAGCCATGGACATGGAATGAGAAGTCAACAAGAAAGAACCGTTGCCTATGCTCCAATAACTTTGTTTTAGTGTCCTTGAAGCATGCCCACATGGTTCTACCCATGAAATCCGATGGAATATGAGATCTGTCCATGCTATGAGTACAAGAAATTCAATGAAAAGGGACTACAGTAGCATGGGGAAATGAGGAATTCATCTTCTACAAGAAATATGGCTCTGAAGAAGCATTAATGGCTACCAAGAGGGTTATTGAGTAGTCTTGTCACATTTTGAACAGTAGAAAATTCCTCTAGAAGGCAAAAAGTTCAGGCTTCGATATATCAGACTTCCTCCAATCAGTCTTCCACCTATCGGGCTTGGAAAGGTGAAAGAGGAAACCCTAGCCTTCAGGGGTCAAGCCTTCAACATTACATTGTTCTTTGGAAGGAAGAAGAACTTGACCTCTGCCTCTGTAACACTTAGTCAATTTTATGAAATCGATGGAGATCAGGCCTCGGGTCTTCTGCCTTGCACCTTCGCAGAGAAGGAAGAAGAGAGAAAGTTTGAGCCCTGCTAGTTTGTTTAGCAGAGTTCGGGGTTCAGGCCTTCGACCTTCCTCCTTCCTCCTTCCAAAGAAAGGAAGAGGGAAGAAGAAAAGACTGAAGTCTGACTTCCTGAAACACTTAGAAATATTTTGAAATGAAAAGAAGCAAAACTTGGGTCCCAAACCTTCCTTCCTGAGGATGATGTTACTGCCACCTTGTAGCTTTCTGCGGTTCTGTAGTCACCATTTGCCTTAATAAAATAATCTCACCAGAATGGCAAAAACAAACAAAAATATGCCACATGGCCTGTCAAGAGTCGATCATCGGGCCTTCCACCTTATGCCTTTTATGAAGAAGATGGAAGGTGAGAAGTCTAAACTTTGACCTCTGACATACATAGAGATTTTACTTGTTGGGCTTCGGTAAGCAAACCTCCAGCCTTTGGCCTTCCAAAAGAGAACACAAAAGAGAGAAACCCCGAAGTCCAGTGCCTGAAACACTTAGCCGAATTTACAAAGGGACAAAGCGGAGTTCAGAAATGGTTAGGATGGCAGAGTGAAGGGAAGAACTTTGAACTCTGAAACTCTGAAAAGGCAAAAAACACAAGGAAAACTTAGCATTTTTTGGAACTTAGCCATTTTGGGTGGTTTTCTCTTGCATTCAAAAGGGTGAAAACATTAAGATTTCATGGATTCTTAGGCTATTTGGCTAAAAGGCAAAATAGAATAATAGGGACCGTTCCCTTTATATTATATAACAAAAAATACATGTTTCAATATTGTCAACAGTCTTGGGTTTATACAAAAACCTAAATAATATAGAAATAGGGGAATTTTACAAAAACCTTGTCATTCCATCTAACCTATTTTCTTCCATCTTCAACTATCTAGCTATGTATAGAATATTATTCTATAAAAATAGATATCTAAGCATCTATTAAAATAGTTTACTTATCAACCTCATCTCTGGAACTATAAAAAATGAGACCACCTAACCAGTTGATACCTTCAATAGTTTCTAGAACCAATGCTTTGTTGCACATATGATACCTAAGGTTGTGATGTGGTTGTCATTGACGTCAACACTCAGTTTGGACTGTTTAATACATTGTTGATGTTGGATGTAATGTGGTTAATGAAGTTCATGGTTGGATGTCATGGCTTGGTCAATGCAGAGTTGAGTATGAAGATATATTAAGATGGGAATTGGAAGCATCAAGAAGACATATTAAGATGGGAATTAGAAGCATCAAGAAGACATATTAAGATGGGAATTAGAAACATCAAGAAGATATATTAATATGGGAATTAGAAACACTAAAATATGTCTTTCTATGTCTGCATGAGCTGTCACAAGAACACAAGTAGGTTTTGATCTCTGGAAAGTGATGAAGACTTCTGCCATAGAAAGCTATCTAGGAGACTGCTTGGGAAATTGCTTCGCATTCCTCCGCATTTGCATATATGATCATGTGGTTTAGTATTTAAGTTCAGTATGTTGTGAAGATGTTATATCCAAGAAATAAAGTCTGTATACCTTTAGTAATAAAAGTTATGGGTGATAGATTTCTGGTCTATGTTCTTGCAGAGTAAAATGTTGATGAAGACTTGTTAGAATGCTCCACACTCTTTTGGATGTGAAGATTTGTCAATAAAACTTTGTGAACATGTTCAAAGAGGCTCAATGCATACTTTTGTAAAGTATCTAGTGATTTGGTGTACCGCAAGTAATGTTTAATCTTCTATGTGTATCATTGTGCTACAAGCTTCATCTATTTTTACTTAAGGGTGACCTATTTCAAATAGGTGTGACATGCAGATGTTATTCCTTGATGTATGATGTTGTGAATGATGTTTAGGACTAGACTAAGCATGTATTGGGATTTGCAAGGCATGTTTTTTCTTCTGGAGTAGCGTGTTGTTCATGATAGGGCTTGCCCTATGCTTGTTTCATGTTGTAATCTCTGGCCGACTTGTAAAATGTAATATTTTTGTTGTTTTAGCCAACTTGTAATGAAGTCAATGTAATATCATTTATATATTGTGAACCTAGTTGATCTAGGTGTCGTATGATTGCAAAGATGAAAATATGAAAGAGTGAAGAGCAGAGTATGAATATCATATGCATTGTGATGTACGACTGAAGGAGAAAGAGCAGATGTATTAGATGTTGTCTCATTTCATCTTGAAGACATTTTTGTTATAGGAGGGAAGTGAAGAGTGTGCCTAATTGATCCAATCATCAGAAGAAATAGAATAGCAATCATCAAAGGTGTGTGCTTCAATGTCAGTTTTCAGACAGTAGAAGGACTTTCATACTGTAATCATCTCTAAGTTCATTCTCAATTCAAGGAGTAGTTGCTTCCTTGGGTTGTAGCCCTAAAACAAAGTTTACAGGGAGTTGTAGCTTCCTTGGGAGTGACCCTAAAACAAAATCTTCATTGAGTAGTAGCTTCCTTGGGTTGTATCCCTAAAACAAAGTCAACAAGGAGTAGTAGCTTCCTTGGGTTGTAGCCCTAAAACAAAGTTATAATTTTTAGCTTCATATATTGTGAGTTAATCCTCACCATGGTTTTTCCCTTCTTGGGTTTTCCATGTATATCTGGTGTCATGTATTGATGTGTATTGTGTTGATCTTTCATGTTTATATTAATGTAATACTTAAGTTTTAATATGCTCAGAAGGACTTGAAGTTGTTTAGATACTAATTCACCCCCCTCTTAGTATCTTGGTGTGTTCAACAATTGGTGTCAGAGCTAGGTTACTCAAAAGAAGCTTAACCGCTTAAAGAAGGTTCAAGATAGCTCCTAATGGATCTCACAAGGTATCTAGGGTTTGGTGTATGTCAAGTTGTTATGAAGGTTTACATTGCTCCTGGTTCTGAGCCTATAGATGTTGATGAGATTTGGTTGTAAGATAATAATGCCAAGGAAAAGAGTACTATCATGATTGGACTGGTGGATACAGAACTTATAAAGGTAATGAGTTGCAAATTTGCTAAGGATGTTTGGGTAAAACTTGAAAGCAATTATGAAGGAGATAGTAAAGTGAAGCAAGCTAAGATGCAAATCTTCAAGAGCAAATTTGAGACCTTGAGAATGAAAAAAGATGAAGACATTGCTAGTTATATGCTCTGAGTGGATGAAATAGTTAATGGGATCATAGGTCTTGGTGGTGAAGTGAAAGAATATAAAATTGTGAAGAAGGTATTAAGAACTCTTCCCAAATCTTACAGTCATAAGGTATCTCCTATTGAAGAGACCTGGGATTTGGATACATATACAGTAGATCAATTGTTTGGCCTCTCAAAACCTTTGAAATGAGATAATTTGACAAAGGTGCTCCAAAGAAGGAGACTACATTCAAAGCAAGTAAGAGGACATGAGATGAAGCAACTGATCAAGATGATGACCTTGATGAAGTAGAAGCAAAATTTGTAAGAACCCTAAAGAAAAGCACATATAAATACAGAGGTAAGTTACCTTTCAAATGTTTCAATTGTGGAAATATTGGTCATATTTCTTCTAAATGTCCTTTTAAAGAATGAAGGGGTGGTAACAAGAAAGACAAGTTCAAAAGAAGCCTGTATTTCATAGAGAGCAGTTGTTCTTCAGAAGATGAAGATCATGATGAATCAAATGATGAAACACTTTTCATGGCCTTGGATATTGGTAATAAAAAGGATGATATTGAAAATGTGTAAAGACTGATACCTTACAAGATGATGAAAACACTGATAGATCAATGGTTGTATGGATTGCCTTTCATGCAAGAGAAGAAGCTAAGTCTTGGGTAATTGATAATGGTTGCTCTAATCATATGACTAGTGACAAGGAGAAGTTTATAAGCCTAGAGAAGTGGAATGGTGGAGCTGTCAAGTTTGGTGGTGATGAGTCAGCACAAATATGTGGAAAGCATGCTATAACTATTGATGGGAAGAACAGGATTGAGGATGTCCTCTATGTTAAAGGGCTAAAGCATAATCTTCTCAGTGTCAATCAGATCTATAGTAAAGGATACAATCTTACCTTTCATGTCAAAGGTTGTGAAATCAGGAAGGCATGGTCTGGAAAACTAGTTGCAAAAGGTATCAAGTCATATGGTGATATCTATCATTTGAAGGAGGTAAATGGAAGAACATGCGTATTGGCTCAATCCAATGAGTGTTGGATTTGGTACAAGAGAATAGGACACATCAACTTTGATAATATGTTAAAGATTAGCTCTATTCATGTGGTGAGAGATATGCCCAAGACAACCAATCCTACGAACACATTGTGCAAGGAATGTCAAATGGGAAAGTAGACAAAGACAAGTTTCAAGAGAAAGGAGTACTCTTCTTCAATTCCATTAGATCTAATTCATACTGGCCTATGTGTCCCTACAAGAGTAAAAAGTCAACAAGGTGAAAGGTATTTCATGTTACTTATTGATGATTATTCTGGAATGACTTGGGTTACTTTCTTAAGAGAAAAATCAGATCCCTTTGATAAGTTTAAGGTTTTTAAAGCTATGATTGAGAATGAAATGGATACTAAGATCAAATGTTTAAGGTATAATAGAGGAGGTGAATTTACTTCAAATGAATTTAATAAGTTTTGTGAAGATCATAGTATTAGGAGACATCTGTCAGCTCCTAGGACCCCTCAACAAAATGGGTAGTGGAAAGGAAGAATAGGATTGTGCAAGAAATGGCTAGGACAATGTTGAAGGATGCAGATCTACCTGACATGTAATGGAAGGAAGTAGTTCACACTGTTGTCTATATGACTAATATAGTATAGTTAAGGGTCAATAGCACTAAGACCCCTTATGAGCTATGGTATGGAAGACCTCCTACTACCAAATACTTTAGGATCTTTGGCAGCAAATGCTATATCATGAGAGATGAAGAAGACCTAGGAAAGTTTGATTCAATAAGTGATGAAAGCATCTTTCTTGGTTACTCAACTAGAAGCAAGGCCTATAGATGCTACAACAAGATATTAGGGAAGATGATTGAAAGCACAAATGCCAAAGTAGATGAAGATTTGTATTAGATCTCACAAGAACCAGAGGACTCCGAATCTGATATTTTTCCATGCATTGAAGAAGAACAAAAAGAAGAGAAAGAATAAAAGAGAAAAAACCAATGCAGTTACCCAAGACTCCAACAAAGTATGTTCAGAAGAATCATTCAACATATTAGATCATTAGGGACAAGGATTAAGGTGTGCTAACCAAGAGAAGTCTTGCAAAAGCATATGAGCAAGTAAACTTGTGTTTAGTATCAAAGGGAGAACCCAAAACCTTTGTTGATGCTAGAAAAGATGATGGATGGATAAAGGCAATGGAAGAAGACTTGAATCATATTGAGAAGATCAAACATGGGAATTGGTTTTGAGACCGGCCAATACGAATGTTATAGGAAAAAAATGGGTGTTCCAGAACAAGATAAATGAAGAAGGTGAAGTTGTGAGGAACAAAGCAAGATTGGTGTGTAAGGATATTCACAAGTTGAAGGCATTGACTTTGAGGAGACCTATGCTCCAGTAGCCAGGATGGAGGCAATTAGGATGTTTCTTGCTCTTGCTGCTCACAAGAACTTTAAGGTTTATCATATGGATGTCAAGTCAACATTTTTGAATGGTGACCTAGAGGAGGAAGTCTACATTGAGAAACCAGATGGTTTTTAGATATCAGAAGATCCAGACATGGTGTACAGACTCAAAAAGGCTTTGTATGGTCTCGAGCAAGTTGCTAGAGCTTGGTATGCTAGGTTGGATAAGTACTTACTCCAACAAGGCTTCAAGAAAGGTACTATAGATAGAAATCTTTACATCAAGAAAGAGGGAGATATGATATTGATAGTTGCAATATATGTTGAAGGTATCATCTTTGGTGGAGATGATGATATCTATAAGAGGTTTATAGAGGCGATGCAAAAAGAGTTTGAGATGTCTATGATTGGTGAGATGTCTTTCTTCCTTGGACTTCAAATTACTCAGCTAGATGATGGTATCTTCATTTCTCAAGCTAAGTATGCCAAAGAGATGAAGAAATTTGGTATGGAGGACTCTAAACTAGTGAGTACTCCCATGGTCACTAATGAGTCAAATATATGACTCATTTATTTCATGCTATTTCCTATTCTAAAAGACTTTGACAGAACATTGTGGAATATATTTACATATTATTATAATTACGTTTATCTTTTGGATGAATTATGTAGATGTTTGGTTTTCATTCCCTTTGATGAAATCTCTTAACTTATTTACTTGAATTACACTTTCAAAATGCATATCTTATGAATTATGGTACAAGTGGTTTTTATGTTTTCATGAGGATTACGATAGTGAGATTTCCAAGTGGTCTCCGGATCCCTCCGGAGCCCCCTCTTTCTATGAAGAACTTGAACTCTAGACAGCTCTAGATGCCATTACCCTCCAATAGAGTCATCCTCCCCTCGAGTCGATGACTGTTACCGGTCAATCCTAGGGCTACCCAAAAGGTCCAGCAATGCAAACATGACCCATGACCCAGTTAGAGTAGTTGTACAATCTAAACCTCCACGTCACTCCAGTTCAGTGACTAACTAAAGTAGCTGCTACAATGACGTCAGTTATAACTGAAGTCACTGCCACCAAATGCCACACCATTTCAAGAAATTACTCTAGTTCACCGATAGCCAATTCGATGCAAATCCTTGATCTTCAGTAAACCACTGAGAAATCATCAATACAATAAAGTAACAATTGGTTTCAAGTCCAGTTCATTGTAGTTAGAATCGTTGTTAGGCATTTCCTTTCAATAAAGCTAGTTGTCACTAATGTTGATTTGAGTGCCTACACTAATGTTGATTGGGCTAGTTGTGTTGATGATAGAAGAAGTACAAGTGGTGGTGCTATCTTTTTAGGAAGTAGATTGCTTTCATGGGAGAGCAAGAAGCAAGTTTCAATGTCATTATCAACTGTAGCGGCATAGTATATTGTAATAGCATCATGCTGTACACAATTATTATGGATGAAACAAACCCTAAAGGATATCAAGGTATTGTATGATGAGTTTGTTAGGGTTAGGGTAGATCAGAGTAATAAACACTAACAATTATATGTAGATTAAATAACCCAAATATAACAATGAAGAATAACACAAGAGATTAACACAAAAATTTAATATAGTTCACCCAATATGGGCTACATCCACAGAAACTCAGCCATCCAATTATTTTATTATCTAGTGCAAATAGATTACAATCTCACGAATGCATTGCTATAACATACATCCTAGCTGCTTATAACAAGCTTTTTGGAAGCTTATAGAATTAGGGTTTTACAATGTCATTTTTATTTTGTCGGTTAACAAAAATTAACAACCGACTCCGAATGGGCAAAAAAGGAGGGAAAAAATTACTAGTGCACAATACTTGCATGATTAGTCACCACATATCAACAATTTTCCACTTGGAGACTGATCAAGCTCCACACCAAACAATCTCCCACTTGGAGACTGATCTTGGATGACACTGTCGCACTTGCAGCTCCCACTGGATTACAGGCCTAGCTGGTTTCTTATATCCACCATTCTCAGTCGTGAAGGCCAATGGAAACTAATGAAGAAATTAGTTTCTCCCATGTAACTGCCTTTGTGAACATATCTGCAGGATTCTCACTTGTGTGAATTTTCTCCAACTTTAACTGTCCATCCTCCAAAACTAACTGGATGAAGTGGTATCTAAGCTGTATATGCTTAGTTTTTGAATGCAAAGCTGAATTCTTAGAAAGATGAATGACACTCTAGCTATTAGTATACACATGGCTATCTTATTATTGTTGCCCCAATTCCTCCAGAAAACATTGTAACCAAATCATCTCCTTGCTAGCTTTTGTAGTAGCAACATACTCAGCTTCAGTGGTTGAAAGCGTAACAACCTTTTGCAGTCTTCAAATCCAACTGACTGTAGTACCTCCTACAGTAAAAACATACCCTGTAGTACTCCTCCTTCTATCAATATCACCCACCACATTAGAGTCAACATATCCTTTTCAAGTAGAATTTGTTCCTCCAAAACATAGTTTCTTTGAAGTAGTACCCCTCAAATATCAGAGAATCTATTTTATCACATTCCAATGTTCCATTCCTAGATTTCTCATATACCTTCTCACAACTTCCACTACATGTGTAATATCTAGCCTTGTGCATACCATTGCATACATCAAGCTACCAACTGCTGATGCATATGGTATCTTAGACATTTTGTCTTCTTCCTCTTGTGTCTTTGTACATATCTCCTTAGTCAACTTAAAATGACTGGGAAAAGGTGTATTAACTGCTTTTGCATTCTGCATGTTAAACCTTTTCAACACCATCTCTACATACTCACTTTGAGACACAAATAATTTTTTGTTTGTCCTGTCCCGTGTGATCCTCATACCGAGGATTTGTTTTTTTGCACCCAAATCCTTCATAGCAAATGAATTTGCTAATTTCTGCTTAATTTCATTAATATATTGCATGTTAGACCCGGCAACAAGAATGTCATCAACATAAAGCAATAGGATAATATAGCTGCCATTACCCAATTTCTTAAAATAAACACAATAATCAAAATGACATCTTTTGTAACCTTGTTCAGCCATAAAAGTATCAAATTTCAAATACCATTGCTGAGGTGCTTGCTTCAGACCATACAAACTTTTCTTTAACCTGCACACAAATTCCTCCTTATCCTTGACCTCATATCCCTGTGGTTGCTACATGTATATTTCCTCTTCGAAATCCCCATGGAGAAATGTTGTTTTCACATCTAGCTATTCAAGATGCAAGTCTTCTAGAACCACAAGACTTAGAATAGTTCTAATAGAAGTCATATTTACAACTAGAGAAAATATTTCATCAAAATCTATACATTTTTTCTGTGCAAAACCTTTTACCACAAGTTTGGCCTTATCTCTTTTCTTACCTCCATCTTCTTCCTTCAACCTGTAAACCCATTTATTTGGAAATGCTCTTTTACTTGCAGGCAATTGGACTAAGTCCCAAGTCTAATTCTGTAGAAAGGAATCCATTTCTTCTTTCATGTCTAGCTCCCACTTCTTTTTGGTATCTACTTGCATTGCTTCTTCATAACTTTAAGGTTCACCAAAATCAGTTAATAATATAGAATATAATGATGGAGAAATTCTTTCTAGAGGTCTAGTTATCCTTGTAGAATGTCTAACACTTGCAGGAGTCTGTGGGATAACTTGTTGTTGCTGAGCATCCGCTACCATTGGTATTTTCTTTTCTAGAATCTCATCCAACACCACATATTCCTTTTTGGCCTGTTCATGCTTCTTTTCCTGCAGTTGATCCTTATACATGACCTTCTCATTGAATATAACATCTCTGCTCCTAATGATTTTATGATTTTCATAATCCCATAACCAATAACCAAATTCATCTACTCCATATCCAATGAAGGTACATTTTTTAGATTTAGCCTCAAGCTTGGTTCTATTTTCAATATCAACATGGACAAAAGCTTCACAACCAAAGGTTTTCAGAAATGAATAGTTTACCTTTTTGCCCATCCATGCCTCCTTTGGAATGCCACCATCCAAAGGATTTGAAGGTCCCCTATTTATTAAATAAACAACAGTATGTACAACATCTACCAAAAAGTGTAACGGTAGTCCAACATGCAATCTCATGCTCCTTGCACACTCCATAATGGTCATATTCATCCTCTCAAACATTCCATTTTCTTGTGGGGTTCCAGGAACCATTTTTTGCATATGGATTCCATTATATGAACAATAATTATCAAATTCTCTACTGCAATACTCACCTCCATTATCAGATCTAAGACACTTCAACTTTTTTCATGTCTCATTGTCAACCGAAGCTTTCCACCTTTTAAAAGTTTCAAATACTTCTGATTTTTGTTTTAGGAAACAAACCCATGTTTTCCTAGTTGCATCATCAATAAAAGTAACATAATAACAAGAGCCACCAAGAGAAGATACCTGAGCTAGTCCCCATACATCTAAATACATCTGCATGATCTATCACAAGGACACAAGTAGGTTTTGATCTCCAAAAAGTGATGAAGACTTATGCCACAGAAAGCTGCCTGGGAGACTGCTTGGTAAATTGCTTTACATTCCTCTGCATTTGTAGATATGATCATGTAGTTTAGTATCTAAGTTTAGTATGTTTTGAATATGTTATATCCAAGAAATAAGGTTTGTATACCTTTAGTAATAAATTTTATGTGTGACAGAGTTCTAGTCTATGTTCTGGCAGAGTAAAATGGTGATGAGGACTTGTTAGAATTCTCCACACTCTTCCGGATGTGAATATTTGTCAATAAAACTTTGTGAACATGTTCAAAGAGGATCAATGCATGCTTTTGTAAAGTATATCGTGATTTGGTGTACCGCAAGTAATGTTTAATCTTCTATGTGTATCATTGTGCTACAAGCTTCATGTGTTCTTACTTAAGGGTGACCTATTTCAAATAGGTGTGACATGCAGATGTTATTCCTTGATGAATGATTTTGTGCATGATGTTAGAACCAGACTAAGCATGTATTGGGATCTGCAAGGTGTGTGTTTCCTTCTAGAGTAGCGTATTGTTCATGATAGGGCTTGCCCTATGCATGTTTCATGTTGTGATCTCTAGTCGACTTGTAAAATGTAATATTCTTGTTGTTTTGGCTGACTTGTAATGAATTCAATGTAATATCATGTATATATTGTGAACCTAGTTGATCTAGGTGGAGTATGATTGTGAAGATGAAAATATGAAAGAGTGAAGAGCAGAGTATGAATATCATATGCATTGTGATGTGCGACTGAAGGAGAAAGAGAAGAGGTATTAGAGGTTGTCCTGTTTCATCTTGAAGACATTTTTGTGATAGGAGGGAAGTGAAGAGTGTGCCTAATTGATCCAATCATCACAAGAGGCAAAATAGTAATCATCAAAGGTGTGTGTTGGGTGTTGTCACAATAGTGTGTCCCACTTATGGGACATCCTAATTTTTGTCTGAAATCACATATTTTTTAGAAAAATTAATGATTTAAGCCTTGAGGGGTTCCATCTAAAGGGGTTTAATTGAAGGGTTCGATAAAACCCCATTAGATCAAATCCCCTTGGAAAGAAACCCCTAGTCTTAAATCAAACCCTCGATGGAGTCTCATTCACACCTATGAAAATGCTGACAAAAATAAATTTTGTTTCACCTTTTGTGGGATCAAATGAAGTCATTTAGAAATACTATTTTGTAAATATGTAGCCCTTAGTATAAGTTTTCCAAAAAGTATGATTTTGAATATTTTTGATTTAATTTTATATTTATTTTCTATTTTCTAGTGAACATAGTTTTTTCACCAAACATCAATGTCTCTATTCCACACACGCAGAAAAATAAAAAATAGAGAAAAAAATTTCTAAAAAATATTTGTGCACTAGGTATCGATGTCCTTGTTTCACAAAAAATTATTGAATTTCAATATATACAAAACAAGTTATGCTTGACGACATACACCTATGTCCAAATTATAGTTACCCTGACTTCAAAAATTAATTAAAAAATATGTAACAAAAATTTATGAAAAAATATCCATGCACTAGATATTGAAGTTAAAAATCTATATTTTAAAAATTAGAATTTATCCTTTCTAGAAAAAATGTTATGTTGGACGACATAAACATTACTTTCTGAAAATGTTGTTTACAATTAAAAACTAGTTATTAAAGGAGACATTGAAAGATTCATGATTTATTTCAAATATATATATATATATACAATCTACACACAAATCACTAGTTTGCATAATCTCCAAATTCTTAATGATTTAGCTGCTACAGGTCTCAGAAAGTGAAGATTTAATTAAAAATGCTCATATCAATGTCCATCTTGTCCAAAAAGTGGGACTCATTACTATGGGATTACCCTGCTTCAATGTCTTTTTTCAGATAGTAGAAGGACCATCATACTGTAATCATCTCTGAGTTCATTCTTAGTTCAAGGAGTAGTTGCTTCCTTGGGTTGTAGCCCTAAAACAAAGTTTGTAGGGAGTTGTAGCTTCCTCGGGAGTGAGCCTAAAACAAAGTCTTCAAGGAGTAGTAGCTTCCTTAGGTTATAGCCCTAAAACAAAGTCAGCAGGGACTAGTAGCTTCCTTGGGTTTTAGCCCTAAAAGAAAGTTGTAATTTTGAGCTTCATATATTGTGAGTTAATCCTCACCGTGGTTTTTCTTTTCTTGGGTTTTCCACGTATATCAGGTGTCATGTGTTGATAGGTATTGTGTTGATCTTTCATGTTTATATTAATGTTGTATTACTTAAGTTTTAATCTGTTTCAAAGGACTTGAAGTTGTTTAGATACTGATTCACCCCCCCTCTTAGTATCCTAGTGTGTTCAACACACTTGTTTTGGGAAATTTGTCCCCTGGAGGGCCTTTTAGTGTCCACCCTCCTCCTTCTATGGAATTATCATTATTATGAAAGGTGTCATGCCCACATTTCCCATGCGGTCACAACACGCATCACATGTGTCATATCCACATTTGTCATGTGGTCATGACACGAAATATCAAAAAAATTTCCTCGCTTCCCTAGAAACCCCCTCGCACGCGTAAGTGTGCTCGGTGGTGTACGCTTAAGGCGTAAACAATACAGTTGAAAGCAGGGTAATACGCACACGTGCGCATACCAATCACAAGATGGCCATCAAGGGGGTCATCACGACGTGGTTAATGTCGCTAATAGGGTTAAACTTCCCTAACCTAACTAAACCCTAGATTATGGGAAAATCTGGCAGCATAACGCCTCACGAGTGTGAGTAGGGTTTATTGTACTAATACTAAATTTGATCAAGAGGTTTCCTGATTAGGGTTAATAAATTTCTTACATCACACTAGTTGCATTGGTAATACAGTTGTTTAAGTTAATTGAACATTTTTCAACAAAGTCTGAACATCTACTCTCCTTTACGTTTTTTGAAATCTAATATTAATTTGTTCTCCTTCACATTTTCTAAATTTTAAAACATTTTTCAACAAAGTCCAAACATTTGTTCTCCTTCACATTTTCTAAAATTTAATATTAATTTGTTCTCCTTCATGTTTTCTAAATTTAAAATATTTTTCAACAAAGTCTGATCATTTGTTCTCCTTCACGTTTTCTGCAATTTAATATTAATTTGTTCTCCTTCATGTTTTCTATCAATCAGAGTTATCTTTGTATTATTTATGTTATTCCTAATTTCTTGGTAGATCAGATCTCGGAACCAGGATTTACTAACTTCGTTTGATGAGGTTTACTAGGTTTCCGTTCTGGGTTTAAATCAACGTTCAAATTAAATTTGTTAATTAAAAAGCCACAACATGATTAAAAGAGTATTAAATTTAATTAATACTCTTAGCCCTAAATTCTTCCAACAATAAAATATTATTTTTCTTTAAGAGTGAAAACCCTATTTTCTGATTTTCTCCTCTTTGTTTTCACTTTTATCTTTCTTTCTCTTTTTCTCTCATTTTTCTCATTTTCTCAATTTGTCATTTTCCCATTGTGCGGGTTGAGTTTAAATGGCCACATATGAAATGCATATGATGGCTTCAATAATTATGAAAATATAAATACACACACACACACACACACACACACACACACACACACACACACACACATATATATATGCTTATTGTATTTATAACACTAGGATTTCTTTTAATAAAATATATGTATATATTTCTTTTCTTTTTATTTGTATTTCATTTGTGAAATTGTTAAACCCTAAACACATTTTCTTTTTGTTTGTTTTGTTTAATATAAAAATATATTAGGTTTATAAAACTAGACCTTCTTAAACCATATGCATATTTTTTTTTATTTCATTATAAAAAAAATTGAAACCCTAAATCTTTTTGTTTGGCTCCACTGGTTGAGCCCTAAATGTTAATGTTTGTTTTCCATTGGCAGGTTTGAGGAAACGATGGCGGCATTGAGGAGGCCGCAGGTGGAAGCGTTGTGACGGGGGGAAATGCAGAGGAGGAGCCACAGCGGAGTCGTGGCAGAGGGTGGAGGTAAAGGGGGAGCCGCGGAAGGGAAGGTCCGCAGAGGGGAATGGTGTTGGAGGTGGAGCAGAGGTCCATAGGGAGCAGCGAGTGCTGCAAGGGGGAGGCCGCGAGGTTCTAAAGTAACGGGGGTGTGGCGGATGGGGGGTGTGGGGAAGGGGCGGAGCCCCCACCCACATCCCACTTAGTGGGGTGTGGGTGGGGGCTCTGCCCCCTCCCCACACCCTTTACAATAGCAACGGTGGGGGTTCAAACCCCCCACCAAAAATTTGTTTATTATTATTATTTTTTTTAATTCAAAACAAAATTGCGATTCAAAATAATACAGTCGCTCCTCTATTTTTTTTTTCACACAGCAAACCTTATTCATAAATGAATTTTATTTAATATATATATACACACAGCAACAATTCTATTACATAGAAACCCCAGTTTATTTTAAATTAAAATATTAATATGTATATATATATATAGTTTAAATTTTCTTTGACAATTTATAAATCCACTTTATTCTTTTAAAAAAAATATATAAACAAATTACATCCATCTGAATTGCTCAAGTATATATAAATTAAATATATTTTCAACTATAATTTTCTTTCTAAGCACCCATAGGTTTTTTGTTTTAAACAAATTTGTAAGATATGTAAATATATTTTTTTTCTTTAATCAAATTTTCAATAAGCAAGAATCCATATTTTTCCAACAAAATATACTCATTTGCTATATTAAAAATCACAATTTTTTTTTTTAAAGGAAGGAACAATACAAACAATTTAGATAGATCAAATCTATAACAACAACTAATTTTCTCTTTTGCCATAATTACAATATGCAATTTTCACATTTATCACAAAATAAAAACCAACACTTTACTAATTGACAATTGCTTAAAATTTACACACAAATGAATTATCTTAAAAACAAAATTTTCTTCATTCAACTTTTTGAAGGATAAGAATCAAGCAACAAATTATAACTTTAATTTACAAGTAAATAGCATACACACAACTATGAAAAAATATAAGTTTTTACAACATGAGAGAGAAAGAGAACCATGTTCTCCTCTTGGACTACAACCAAAGATGAAATATCTAAATAGGCCAAGCTCTTCTCAAGAGCTTAAAGAGTAAAGGAAAATAAAATATTTCTCCAAGAACAAGGAGTTTCTTCAACTTCACACTAAGCTTCAATGAACCTGCATATCACACAAAGGGGAAAGAAAACCACACATCTTTCTCTCCTCCCTATCGTAGACCTGCAAGAGGGTCACCCCCGAGCTAGGGAGGTCATCCACACACCTAGGGTCTCATTCCACTTCACAACAAGGCACACAAACATCCCAAAACACAATTTTACACCCATGGATAATCACAATACAGAAACTCATCCAAAGTGAGTTTCAAAGGGGTAGGGGAGTGGACACACTCAACTCAAGAGTGCCACTCCTACAAAATATCCCAACACAATTTTTCTTATGGCCTCAAGCCAACACATTTAACAAAATTTTCACAAGTGTCCATATTTTGGCTCTCAAGCCATGTCTAAAATTGCTCAAAATCACATATAATTGCCCTCAAGGCTTACAACACCCCCAAAACAAGGTAATGACCCCGAGGAGGATCACTCCTCCCCTACCCCATACTTTTTGAGCATCTTCTCCCAAGTGGGAGAGGCTCTTACAACACCCAACCAAATTTCCCCACAATAATAATAACACTCAAGGAAATAAACCACACACATATGCATCATGCAAGCAACTGAAATACAAAAAGGAAGGCCTTAGCCTTGAAAATCAACCTTTAAAAGCCCTATTATGGAAGAAGTTGATGTCAAACTTCTCCAAATTCTCCTCCAACATAAGCCACCAAACTCCCTCTATCTTTTCTCCCAAATTGAAATTCAAGCAATTAAAATTTCCAAAAATTCAACAACCCCTCACCTTATCCCAAGTGGGATTAAAATAAGCCCAACCCATGCGCTTAGAGGAATGGGGAGGTGACACTTGTCACCTCTTCACTCTTCCTCCCCACTACAAGTATGTCCCAAGGGATGGGTGTTGACACATGTCACTCACCCATCCCCAAGTCTCCCTCACCCCTTACCACTTGTCCTCTCTCCAACATGTGGGAGAGAAAGGAGTAAAAGAGGGAAAGGGTGACACATGTGTCCCCCTCCTTTCCTCTCAAGAGGGACCACACAACTCCAAGGGTACTCTCACCAATTGTGAGAGAGACTTGGAGTCAAGTCCTCCAGAATTGGTGGGTCTTGGAGTCATCTCCAACCTTGGGAAGTGAAAAGGGATGGGGTTGAGTGTTGGTACCACTCATCCTCTCCCTCCCATGCCTCCAATTTCGTCACTTAACTTTAGTGTGAAGTTAAGGTGACCATATGGAGGTTTACCAAGGGTTACCCAAGTCAAAAGGGACCCTAGACCCATGGGGTATAACCTAGGGTCAAGTTTAGCCTAGTTAGAGCACCCACGGTCAAGTTAAAACACATGAAAAGGGTCTCCAAAAATTTAAAATTTAAAAAATATAATTCAAAGACAAAATTCTTACAACACAAATTATAGTTCAAACCAAAAGAGGGTAGACTTAACCCAATTAACCACATGCAAATTAACATTACAACATTTCATCATACATAGAGTTGATCTTAGTTCCTCGTGGAACTAGATCGGTTTCACAAGGGATTACAACATCAAGTGTCAGATGATCTCTAGTATCTGTGGCTGGTTAGAAATACCTGCGCACTCAATTGCAAAGTTAATTCCACATATAAATATAATAGCCGAAGAAAATTAAAACATACACTCGCATAAAATATCACAAGTTCACATAAGCATAAGGGAAGTCACATTACTCTTAGGTCCTAATTTCTGTATTTCAAACATCCATTCCAAAAATTGAGTCTCAAAATAATTTTCTATCCAACACCACCCAATTAGTTTTCCCTTATTAAAAAGCATCTATCTAAACATCACCCAATTAGTTTTCCCATAATATAAGCATCTATCTAACATCACCCAATTAGTTTTCCCATAATATAAGCATATATCTAACATCACCCAATTAGTTTTCCCATAATATAAAGCATCTCTCTAACATCACCCAATTAGTTTTCCCTTAATATAAAGCATCGATCTAACCTCACCCAATTTGTTTTCTCTTAAAAATAAAGCATCTATCTAACATCACCCAATTAGTTTTCCCATAACATCATAAAGTCTAATAGTTCGGGAATTCAAGATCAACAGTCCCACAAGTCTAAATGTATCAACAACAGTAAGGAAAATAGTCAAATGAATAGGAATGAAAAAGGTAGGCCTCACAAAAGGTCTCCAAGGTCCTCATATAGAGCCATTTTTTACCAAAATAATTCTATCAAGAGGATGTAATCCTGCACCATACATAGCTAAAAGGATGACTTCATTCAGTCCCCCAAGGAATTAACTCCTAATTAGCTTTTCTTCCATTATTTTGACCACTTCCTTATCTTCACTAAGGTCAAGGAGCACTGCCACAAACATCAATGAAATATATGTATTAACCCTATATTGGTGCTCATCCACCATGAATTCTTCTCCCAACACCCACTATATTGCATAAAGAAGTAGACCACTACGGGTTTTGAAAACTTTCTTCAATCTTAACTAAAATGCCACCAAGAAATGTCATTTTCCTTTTTCTTCCCACCAAACACATAGAGGTATCCATTAGACTTCTCAATGATAAAAGTTAAATGATATCTATGAAAATGTGCTTCCATGATAAATAGGTGAAGGCATTGTATTTCATCATTAATATTACCTTCATTTGGCCTCTCCTGTAGGCTGTGATCAAGAGAAATTGAGGGTTCACGTGAACAAGATCTCAAAAAAGAGTGTGATTGTAAGGTTTCATTCCATAAAAATCCACCTCTCTCTAGATCATGATGACTCTAATAAATGCTTGATTTTCATCCTCTCATTCTTTGATTGTTTCTCAAGAATTTGTTTAATTTTTGTCCATGGATCAACTTTAGAATTTATCACACTTTCTTTGGACATGTTGATTGTGTAATTGGCAGTTGTATCCACTTCTTCATTAATTTCCCTAAAAAATGTGTTGTATGTAATAACTTTCCAATGAGTTTAGAAGCAGTCAAAATTACTAAAGGAGATTGTTAATTTTCTAATTTCATGACTTTTTTCTTTTTGACTACATTCATAATTATCATAGGTTCACCTTTAATTTTGACATTGTTGCAATCATATAAACTATATATTTTTAATCCCAAGATGAGTGTTTCATTGTTGGTTCCCTCTTTCAATTTTTTGAAGCAGCTCCAATTAGATTACTTGCTTCATTTATAATGATACATCCACCACCTGAAGCTCTCAAGTTTCCTTTAGATGCTCCACATAAATAAAATTTGAACTAGCCTTTAGGGGGTTTCCACTAAACTTCTTTCCTTATTTTGAAGAATCAACCCTTCCCTCCCTATTAATGGGGGGATATTTTAGACTTTGCCAATTTTTAACCATTTCATTATCCCAAATTGTGAAGGGTTTCGCTTATAATGATTATGATGTTGTCTTGTTATTTATTACCTCTACCACTACTATTTCAACTTATTGAGGAAGGATGACTCTAACAATTATTTATCTTAAAAAAATTCTATTTCTTTTTTTTTTTCCAAATTTCCCATATTAGTATTGATGGGCTAATAATCCACATGCTTGAAAATGTTGATTTATTTTACAAGATAGGCCATGATTGAAAGAGATTCCTTAGAATATAGTTTGGTAGGACTCTTTTCCATCCTAACTTGGCACACAACCATATCCAACACTTTTGAGAAAATTGGTAGTTTAACGATCGATGATAAAAATTTTCTTGCAAAGAACACATCTTGAGAGACCACTGTAACCAAGTTTCTAAAACTTGTTAGTTGTTAGAATTTTATTTTGCAATGCAGCCCAAGTGAAGACCCCAACTTTGAGGAGACATAGTTTGTTCCAACATAGGTGTATAGGGATAGAAGTCTTTTGTTCTATTGATTCTTCCACCAAAAAACCAATCTTAGCTAAATAATCTCCATTCTTTGAACAATTCCATCTTATGATATCTTCATCATTTGTCAAGAAATTTTTCCTTTTATTTAAAATATCTTGTAGTTATGATACTTTATTCTCCAGTATCCCTATTTTATTTAGACATTTACATTCCCATTAAAGGATCCCATATTTGTACACTAGGATAACATAGTCTACTATTTTTAACCTCCAATCTCTTACAAGAACCTATTTTATTGATTTGAAGTCCTATATAGAATCTCTTGATGGGAATTTGTTCCATGAATCTTCCTAGAAGTTAGTTTTCCATCAATTCCTTATTTCCCAAGTTAGGTGGTTTTCTATTATAGACCTTAATTATAATGGGAAGTTCCATATGCTCAAACCTTTTGGATGATTTGAAATAGTTAGAATTCCAGTCAGATTCTTTGAATCTAAGTATTTATTTTGTAGAATCCTTACCCATTTTAGATTTAGTTTTCAATATGTAAATTCTAGGGCAATTTTTTGCCAAGAACCTTATTTTTGATATTCTAATTTTGTACACCAACTCCTCCTATTGATTTTGGTTTACAAATGATATCGCAAGAAATTAGAGAGATCTTTCTTTTCTCTGAGGTGCCTTACCAGAAGAATTTCTCATTTTTTGCTCAAATTTTATGATAGGGTTTAGAGGGGATGTTTAGGCATGACATCAAATATATTGGAATTGTTGATATGATAGATTCTAGCATAATAATCCTACCAATCCAAGACAACCACCTTCTATTTGAATATGTCATCTTTTTGATGCAAGTTTCCATTAAAGGGTCTCATAGTTTTGCAAAATAATATCCTCTAAAAGGTGGAATGCTAAGGTATTTGTTTGGGAGGTTTTCTAGTTTGAAGCCCAGAATATTCATAATTTCCTTCTACAGTTTGGAGTATATAAAAAAATAAAAATATTTTTTATGTTAAAATGCTAACTTCTTGGCCTGAAGCTTTCATGTATCAACTTAATGTTTTCTTGATTATTTTTGCTTCTCTTTTCTTGGATGTACTAAAAATCAAAGTGCCATTTACAAATTGTTGATGTGTTGGGGTTATTTCATTTGTTATTGTGACATCCTTTGAATCACCATTATTTTATTCTACTTGGATAGATCTTCCCAATGCATATACCATGATTATGAATGAAAAGGGGGAAATGGGATCTCCCTATCGAATTCCTCTAGAGGAACCAAAAATCCTTATGGACTACCATTTACAAACATTGAGTATCTTGGGTTGGCAATGAAGATAAAAATATAAATCAACCATTGTTTGCAGAAATAAAATCTTTCCATCACTTTCATCAGGAATCTCTAGTCTACCCTACCATATGCTTTCTTTATGTTAAATTTTAGAATCATTCTACTTATATGTGTGGAATTTATTGAGGGTATTACTTCCTAGGAAATTAGTACTCCATCTAATATGGATTGCCCAGTCACAAAACCACTTTGTTCTTCTACTATAATATCTAGTAGGAATAATTTCAACCTATTTGCAACTACCTTAGAAATAATTTTATAAACTGTATTGTAAAGAGAAATAGGGAATTAGTCTTCAAATGTAGTTGTAACCTCTTTTTTTGGAATGAGAGCAATCAATGTATTATTTAAATCCTTCAAGAGAGTGCATGTTTTCCTTGATTCATCTACATCTAGGCTAATGTATTTTCCTACTATGTTCCAACATTTATGAAAGTTGGTAGGAAAGTCATCTGGACTAGGAGCTTTATCCAAATGTAGTTGTGTGGTTACAAGCTCTATTTCTTCCTCTATGAAGGGGTTCTTAGAAAATGGTTGTGTTCCTCCCTTATCAAATTGGGATGTGTTCCAATATTTTCTTTTTATGATTCAAAATCTTATGCTTCCAAATTATTTAGAAGCTTCTGAAATGGTTAAGTACCTCTTCATTAATTCTCTTACCTTCTACAATTTGTTCTCCAAAATCAATTTTTATTCTATCAATTTAGTTTTATATCCAGCGAGCTTTTGTTGAATTATGGAAGAATTTTCTATTCCTATCCCCATCTTTTAGCCATATTTCCCTTGATTTTTACCTCCACAAAATTTGTTCCTTTGTTAGGATTTTTGTATATTGATTCATCAAATCTTGTTCTTTTTTGTAACTTTCCTAGTCCATACCTCTAAGAATTACATCAACATTAAGGCATTTCAATTTTTCTTCAATTGATTCCTTTTCTTCAAATATGTTTCTAAAATGTTCTTTGTTCCACTTTTTTTAGATATTCTTTTACATATTGAAGTGTTTTGAAAGAGTGAACATTCTTGTTCCTTTCTGAAGTCATCCCTCTACCCACCATTTCTCCATATTAGTAATGAATTCAAGGTCTTTGAACCACATGTTTCCAAACTTGATGGGACATCTTTCTGGATTTTTTTCTTTGATAAGATGTAGCTAGATTGGAAAGTGATTAGAAACAAAGACTGATAGGATACTACATTCACATGTCAATGGGTAGTTGGCCAAATCTCCACAACAAAGAAACCTATCCAATCTCTCTACTTTTTTGAAAGATAGATGACAATTAGTCCAAGTGAATTGCCCATTCTTTGGTTTTATATCCTACAGGTTTGATTTAGATTTAAATTCTATAAAGTCTAGTTGAGATTGACTCCTCTTCTTCACCCCACCTTTTATCCTCATCATTTAGTATGGCATTAAAGTCTCAACCAAGAATCATAAATTCTTGGGGTAGGGAGATAATAAATTGTGTCAAGTCTTCCTTACTTGCTAATCTTACTTACCTGCTAATGTTGATCCTAACTTACAATTTCCACTTGAATTGTTGAGGGTCTCCAAAGAATTGCTAGATCACTAGATGCTCCAATAGATTCCATTAAAAGTCATTTCCACCTTTCCTATTTGTGAGACAATATTTCTATTTCCTTATGGCTTAGTTTTGTTTCCTATAGAAGGAATATATCTGTGTTCGATATATCCAAATGATGATTGACAAATCATATTTTTTAGGGGCATTAAGGCCCCTAATATTCCATTATGTTATCTTCATTGCTCTTTGGGAAGGGGTTTCCCTTCATAGATCTCAGCAACATATTTATCTTCATTTGTCCTTTTGCCTCTCCATCTTCAATGAGTAGTTTCCTATTAGTCCCTCTTCCCTTTTGCCTTTGTTCCCCATATTATAGCTTGTCAATTTTTTATTTTGATTGACTTATATTTTTCTCTTCCAAAGAGTTTATTTCCTAGGCATCCTCCAATTCTACTTTCTCATGAATGTCTTCCATGGGGTTTTTTGTGGTGTACCATAATCTTTCATTTCTTGCTCTTTTTCTTCAGATTTCTCCTTATTTATAATTTCCTTTTGGTCTTCATTCTCCTTTTCCTTGGGAGGAGGAAAATTCCTAATATCATTTGTAATTCTAAATAATTCCAATTCTATATCAAAGGCACTATTTTTTGTAAATTCCATG
Organism: Cunninghamia lanceolata; assembly: GCA_027924645.1. Classification (NCBI taxonomy): domain Eukaryota; kingdom Viridiplantae; phylum Streptophyta; class Pinopsida; order Cupressales; family Cupressaceae; genus Cunninghamia; species Cunninghamia lanceolata. The sequence goes on from BSBN01000047.1 coordinate 30,752,579, forward strand.
GATCCCCTTCGCAAGGAATACTTTCAATGCTTTCTTCCTCCCATATTTCATTTTCCATCAGATTCTCCTCTTTATTTTGTGGGATTTGTTCATTATTTTTAGGAGTAGGATCCTCAATGGGGATTGGACTATCAATCTCTTTTCTTCCTTTTCTTTAGACTATTCCTTCACATGCCCATATTTTGAATAATTAGGGGAAAACTCCAAAGACCCCTCAACTTCTATTTTTTGGTTTATTCCCCATCTTGAGTTTAGATTTTAATTGATGTTGGGGATTGTTCTGCCAGATTTAGATAAACGTGGATTCACCCATATAAACCATTTTCCTTATCTATTGTATTTTTGTTCATAGATATGAAGGATCCAATGTGGTTGTTGATTCTGATATAATATTGGAGTTCTAGTATTCTGAAGGAAGATTGTAAAGCCTTATCCACATCAAGGTTATGGGTACTTTATGTTTTAATGGATCAAAATTTTGTTCCCAATATTTTATATAGAAGCCTAGTCCATTCATATGCCAAGGGTCTCCATTTAGAAATTCTATTTTCTTTAGATTTGCATTGATTTTGGAAAAAACCTCTTAAAAGGTTTCAAATTTTTACTTTTTGATCCTAATTTTTCTTGTACCATTTTTTAATACGTTCCCATACAAGCCAAATATTTTCCCATTTCAAGAAGAAGGTCATATTTTTCAAATGTGATTTTTTTATCAGTTCTTGTTTATTTTTTATGATGAGTGACTTATGGATTTCTTCCTTCATTTTTTGTCTTCCCAACATGATTTAATTAGCCCTATTACAAAGGATGGAAGCATTTTCTTGAATTTCCTTACCTTATTTATTTTTCTTGTTGAGAGTTATATCGAATGTGGGTTTGATTCATTTTTTGGAAATTTGTCTTCTTCTTTGAGTTCCATTTTGAGCAATTGTTGGAAGATCCCATTTTTATTATTGTAACCCTAGCTATAGAGGCATCATCAAACTACCTTATGGGATTATTTTATTTTCCCTCCATTTGAGGAATTGTCTTTCTTTTGGTCTTCTATTTTTTCTTCTTTTTTCTTCTTCCTTATTTCTATATTCATCTTGCCATTGTTAGATGAGTTTGCCCTGCTCTTCCCATTTGTTTTGTGTTTCTACTGGATTTCACCTTGTCCTCTCCATTTCACATTTTTAGGTAAAGCAAGAACTTTACACACTTGAACCCCTTGTTACACTACTTAACCATGAGGATTTTTTTAATCATTTATGATTATTAGTTAATTCTAGAATTTTTTTTATTTATTATTGGTTTATTCTAGAAATATCATGTCATTAATCTATAGTTTTATTAAAAATTATTATTTAACTTTAACTTGAATGAGCATTAGTTAGCATTACTTACCTATTCTAGAAACTTTAAGTTCAAATTTGTGTGTGTCAGAACTTCTGCTTGGAATAGAACTTCAATCATTGATTATCATATATCAAATGATGTAGAATATTTGTAAAAAATATCTATATTTATATTATTATTTAATTCTCACCTAGAATCAAATGAGCATTACTTACCAATTACCATTCAATCACTAAAATTATTGAAGGTTTATTATTCACGTGTTGGCACTTGTCTCTTAAGGAGACCTATTCCAGAAACTTTAAGTTCAAATTTGGGTGTGTTAGAACTTCAGCCTAGAATAGAACTTCAACCATTGATTATCATATATCAAATAATGTAGAACATTTTACAATAATATCTATATGTCTATTATTATTTAATTCTTGCCCAAAATTGAATGGGCATTACTTACTAGTTACAATTCAAGCACTAAAATTTACTTGTCTCTTAAGGAGACCTATTCACTTGTTAACACTTGTCTCTTAAGGAGACCTATTCTAAAAATTTTATGTTCAAATTTGGGTGTGTCAAAACTTCAACCCAAACTAGAACTCAAGCCATTGATTGACATTCATCAAACAATGTAAAATTTATCAAACAATTCAATCTTTATAAAGCTAAAAATTTTCCAAATGACTTAATCCTTACCATTTTAAAATAATATTTTTACCATCCACATTATGAATTTTGTAAATCATTTGAAAATTTGCCAATAAATTAATTTTATTTTTTAAAATATATTTATAATTCGCTACTTGACTTATTTTATTTTTTTGAATATATCTACAATTTTCCAACTAAATTATTTTATTTTTCAAATATATCTATAATTTGCCAGTAAAAACCAACAATACGTACAAATATGAAAAAAAAATCCACAATTTTTCCCCCAAATAGGCATACATTCACCAAAAAATTAATGCCTTGGGCTAGGATTTTGTATCTTTTTTGGGGGGGGTTTCTTAAAGTTATCACTTCACCTCAAATTAAGAATACTAGAAATAGTTCCAATATAGACTCTAGTTGAGGATGAGTGTCACATGCTGACACTGGAAGAATCCATGAGCTTCAAGATGTAGACCAAAAGGAAAAATGGGAAGAGGAGGGAGGCTACAAGAGACAAACATGTTGACACATATGTACAAACATAAGCATAGAGGAAACACAACCCAAAAACCTAGTCAAAACATGCAAACTAAAAACTTATAGCCAATGACATGTTTGTTCAAGAAAACTAAATCTGTATGGTTGAAAGTGATCTGAATATTATTGTAGGTCAAGTACTAAAAATAATCCCCGTGGGATAAGACAATGGACAAACTACAAAACATCCCTTGCCTTTGTAAAAAATATCTTAATGAAGCAACCACCTCTTCTAGATTTGATAATGCATTTACTCTAAAGTTGCAACATTGGGTATCTTACACATTTTAGCACTAACATGTCTTCAATACTTAATGGATAAGGATCAAACCACCTATTAGAGTGATACATATAGTTCAAACATGAAAATAGGAGTAAAATTTGTGCTCTCTTACACAATCATCCACTCTCTGATCATATGGGGTAACAAGGTGAAGATTCTAAATAATAGAGTTGACAACCCAATCCATGTGTATAGGAGAAAAAAGACACGAACACAACCCCTACCTACACTATCCATATGGGTATGTGCATGGAAATGGGAGACCAAAAGGGGGTCAAAAGTGGCCACTTATTTTTTTGAAATCAGTAAAAACTGATCTTGGATGAGAAATTGAAGATATCCATGCTCAAAATTAGAAGATGTGATAAGAACAAGTTTTGTAGTGCTCCAAATCTAGTTTATAAACTACTATTTTTTCTAAAAATGATGAAGATTAAGAGGTTCAAATTTAGGGAGCACACAAAGTGCTCCTATTTTTGTCAGAAAAATATAACATAGTGTCTAGTGTGCTCCCCCCTAATATGTCAACTTTTTGAAAGTATTTGACAAATCGCATTAGGAGAAAATTAGCTAACACCATGTAGTTTATGCCTAATTTTTATGTTAATTTTTTAATGAATATATGATTTTTATGAATTTTCAAAGTGGACATGTTCTGAAAAATGAAAATGTGAGCATGCTCCCCCCTAATTTTTTTGAAAACTAATCAAAAATTGATTTTTTTAAATGTGTATAGAATTGAGTCTAGAATCTAAAAATGTAATTTGTTTCAAATTTTGATAAACATGTAAAAAAATGATACCATAAATACTAGACATAGGTTTTCTAGAAAAAACACATTAGAAAAAGAAATTGAAGATGAAAACCTTAATGTTATCAGATTTTTGAAAAAATACATGGTTAGAAATCTAATAAAAAACTTGAATTCATCCTGACATTTTTTTGTATTGACATTGAAAAATGTGTAAACCTGATGGAGAGCACGCACAATATTTGATTGAATTTTCTAAATTTTGTTGAAAACATGTCATTGGTTTCTAAAAGGTACCTCCAACCCTTTGAGTTGGATTCCCAAGGCAAATCCAATCCTTAGGGTTGGAAATTTCCCAAAGCAATAAAAAACATGCTCGTGTTATAACACAATCATGTTTTAAAGTAGTTAAAATGATTTCTATGCATATCTCTCTCTCCCTCTATCTTGTTTTCTCTATGGACCCCCTCTCTCTCTAACTCTTGATTTCTATCTCTATGCTTCCATATCTCTCTCTATCCTCTATCCCTCTCTAACTCTATCTACTTCTTTATCTCTCTACCTCTCTCTATCTTGCTCTCTATCGACCCCATCTCTCTAACTCTATCTTTCTATCTCTCCCTCCCTCTCTATCTCTCTCCCCTCTCTCTCCCCATCCCTCTACCTCTCAATATCTCTCCCTATATCTCTAGAATCTCTTCATCTCTTTCCCTATCTCTCTCTCCCCATATCCATATCCCTATCTCTATCTCTCTCTCTTGCAAGTATGTGCAATTAGTGTCTTCATTGATGTCAACAAGTTTGTGTTGTCATTGGTGTCAATTGTTTGAGAAAGAGATTATTAACAGTGGTATTGAGTTGATGTTTTCTCTAATGATGAGGAAGTGCTAAAGATGTTGATGATATGCTTATGGTACTTCATTTCCAAGTGCTTTTGAGAAAATTTGAATAAAAGAGGAAACAATGTGCTGTAAAGGTGTTTTGGCATATAGAGTGGTGTTTTGGTTTTGCTCTGCATTTCTTCTATGTTGAATATCTATTTGTGCCATTTGGATATGTTGATTAGAGGTGTTCAGAGGTGCTGCATTCATAATTTGGTGTGTTGGATCATTGTGCAGAGGAAGGTGTGCTCACCAGTGTGTGAATTGTGTATTGCAAAGGTGTCTGGGAGAAATATTTTTGCTCCACATTTCTTTGTAGAATGGTTTTAGGTCTTGTGGTTCTAGAAGTATGTTTATAAGGTTCATATCTACCTTCAGTTGAAGTTGTTCATGGTTTGGTGCTCCACAAGTTAATTTCTTGAGTTGTAGTGTATGGCAGAGATGTTTGAGTATACGGGGTATATACTTTCTTAAGGTGAAAGTTGTTGCAAAGGAATTTGTTGGATTTTAGGATGTTTGTGGGATATTCTAGATTGTGTTCAAACATGGCATGTGATCTGCAAGTTGTCTTTGGTTTTGAGGAAGCATGTACTTAAATGATTATGGTGTTTATTCGACTAACCTTGGGTGTTTACACTAATTGTGGGTTTGCTTTGGTGATTGTGGAAGCATGGCATGGCATGTATGAGTGGATTTAGGTCCAAGCCAAGGTGTGTTGTGGTCCGCTTTCATTCCTTTCCATCACAAGAATGTTTTGTTGTAGACCTAATTTGAATTTACATAGTTTAGGTATATTGTTGACCTTGGAGAATGTTTTCAAGGTTGAAGATAGTATAAATAAGTGTTGAGTTATTGAGTAATGTGAAGGAAGATGGGTGTGATGAGAGAGATGCAAATTCTAGAGTTGTAAAGTGTGAATGTGTAAAGTGCAGTGCAAGCTTTCATGTGTTAGATTATTGGACGCAGTGAGTAGAATGTGTCTATAATTCACCAGTCAAACGGCAAAGGTGTTGGTGATGTTGTGGTTGACTTCTCTATTGCATTGAGATAATTTTCTCATTGTAACATTCTTCTCTATCTTCTTTTCTATTCTGGCAGTGAGCCTTTCTTTCTTTTGGGTGGTGATCCCTATTGTATTTGGTGTTGATATTACTTTATATTGTGAGCTAATACTCAGCGTGGTTTTTCCCTTCTTGGGTTTTCCACGTAAATCTGGCGTTTCCTTGTGTATGTTATTGATTTGGTTTTGTTTCTATTATCTACTTTCATGATTGATCATTCTAACAGATTAAGGGTTAATTGAGTTAATGTGGATCTGATTGTTTGTGAGGGTTTTTAAGTTTTAAGTTACAACGGATTCATCCCCCTCCTCTCATTTGTCTTGTGCATTCAACGCTCTCTCCCTTTATCTCTTTATTTCTCTATCCTCCCTCTCTCTAACTCTATCTTCCCCTCTATCTCTAGATCTCCCATCCTCACGCGCCAAGGGGTCAATAGAGAGAGCAAGATAGAGAGAGGGATATATAGAGAGAGAGACTCCCATGTAGTTATAAGGTTGCATTTGTCCCTCCTAGTACAAAAAAGTAATATTTCACCAACCACATGGAGATTTGAGTCTAGGGATGTAATTATATAGTTATTTCTTCTAGGACATGCTCTCCAATCTCTCCTTAGAATCAAATGGTGATTTGTAGAGAAATGATTCATAGGAAAATTTCAATATCAAGGTGGGAAAGTGTTTTCCTTGAACTAAATCCAACTATAAATCAAATCTCTCCACAACCTTATGGAAGATGCTCCAATTTCCAAGACTAGCCTTAGCAACTAACACTAGATGTGAAAACAAGATAGCAATCATTCTTGTGACCCAATCAATAAAAGAGAATCCTATTTTAGAGGATTACCACTTCCACTTCTACAAGATGAAATAAGACTACAACTTGGGCCATAAATTTGATCATAAGCTTCACACCAAGAAGATTGAGCTAAGGAAATGGCGACATGGTCTAATACAAATATTCAAGCATGGTGGTGTTACCAGTGCAAAATCAAATAGTAATGACTCTTATCTATGAACATGTGATGGATGAAGAGATCAATCACCTCTTTGATTAGTAGGCCAAAGAAAAAGAAGCATAAGGGATCTCAACTCTACACATCAATGCATTAGAGACACCTACGGGATCTGGGCATGAGACATCACACTTACTAACTATGCATGAGGCACAATAAAGGTAGGGGCATAAACATAAACCAACAATAATTGATGAAGAATTCTCTACAGAACTTCAAGAAAAATATGCCTCTAATGCACACATCATGGTGTAGGCTTTACACCAAGTTCTAGTCTTAGAAAGCACAACTACCTGTATAACAAAACCAGTTCACCTAAGAGTTTCCTATGACCTATTTCATTTTGAAGGGATGTCTCATTCCTTATATTATGCAACCAATAATTGAATCTATACCCCTTTGGTCACATCTTCTATTCTATTTAGAAAATTTGGAACAAGTCATTCTAGTCACAATCCAAGAGGTTAAGGCTCAAGAATAATAACTTCTTGGTTGGGTCTTTAAAAATTCAAGGAATCATCCTTTGACTCTAAACCTAGAGGAAACACCAACAACAACACAACCAATCATCTCTAGAGTTGTAAGGAGAAGCAAGTGCCATATGGCCTAAAACTTACCTTACAAGGGTTGCTTTTGTAGTAACTGTAATTGAGCTATGTGTACCCCAATTAGTAAGTACCCCTAAATTAGAACTCCACTCCCTTATCTAAGTTTCCCCATCCATGAATGTGTCCCTCATCAATCCCCTTTCTATCTCATTGGATTCTAAGACCAACATCACTCCATTCTATATAAGTTTCCCCATCCATGACTTCTTGGCATGTGCCAATGAGTTGGTCCATAAAGGATAATGTTCCTCTTGGGATCACACAAGTAGTTCTATGCTATGTGTAAATGCTTACCAAGAACCACTAGAACCCATGAAGCATAGGAAGTAGTTCCTCTACAAAACCTTCGTAGTTTTATGAAGGGGAAATACTTCACCAACCTCATATATCTTTTGACATCATTTGAAGTAGAGATCAATGTCACCATTAGTTGATGTTAAGATTTGTCATACTCTATCTCTATTAATCTCATTATCAAGATAAATTTAATTAAGCAATTGCCTCTCTATGTTTAGTTGGGAGAGAGAAAGAGAGTTTGTGAAAGAGTAGAAGAGAGGATGCTAGTCAGCATTTTAGCTAGTTTAGAATGCATGCGAGTGCGTTTTAAACTAGCTAAAATGATGACTAATGGCTTGCAAAAAGGCATATCACATGATTTTCGGTGCACATGCTCTGTTTTATTCCCTGTTCAGTGGTTTTTCTAACATTGAAAGAGACTTTTGATTCTTTTGAGGTTCTCCCATCATTTGTTGACAAAATTGGTGCACTTTTTGTTCTTGTTTCAATATACAAGATTCCGTTTACATGTTTTAAATTCAAATTTGATATTTGAAATATTCTTCATGTTTTAAGGGATTGCAACACTTGATTGAAAAAATTAACTAGTTCTTTGTGTTACATTGACAAAAAACATTGTAATTGTGCATGTTTTGTATTATATCTTGATAAATTATTAGATATTTTTTGTGTTCTTTTGACCATTATTTTAGATTGATATAGAACTCAATACAATGCCAAGGAAACAACCAAAAAACTTTAACACTGGAGGAGCATGGAGTTGAGAATGCAAAGAAAAGAGAACGAATGAAACAACTTTGTGACAATAAGAAATTGAACTCCACAAATGAAGGTCAACCATCTTTGCCGATTGAATTTGATGATGAAGCATCCAAGAGAGAAATATCTAGAGAAACAAAGGGAATGAATGAAAAATATTTGTGCAAGTAAGAAATTGAATGTGGGAGTTGAAGGTATGCCATCTTTACCATCTCAAATTAATATTGTAGAAAGTATTCAATCACTAATTGAAAATAATGATGCATTTGTAAACGTGAATATAGATGATAAACCAATAGATCAAGTGTTGAGTGACCAAAATTTATCTTGTGATTCAAGTTTTCCATTGAGAACATCTCCTAGAATTTTACGTAAAAAGCTTAAGTTTTTTATTGAAATTGATGAGAATATTCTAAAACCAATGGTTGATAAGATTTCCAAATGTACTTGTAGAATAAATGTGAATAAGATATGGAACATGTTTTTTTAAAATATAAGTGAAACCGGAATATGTCAATTGTTTGTTGAGATGATGAAAAATCTTAAGTTTAGGCCAATCATGAAGATTTTGAGCCTAAGAACATCAAGTTGTAATAGTGAGAAATCTATTGTAATAAATATAATCAATGCATATCAAAGCATTGGATCCACCTCACGCACCAAAGATAGTAATGCTACATAACGTGTCATTACATCAACTATTGTGAGAAACCAAACAAAGAAATCTTGCTTGATAAGAAAAACAAGTCAAGCACTAATGATAAATAGAAAACATTGAAGAAGTGGAAACATCAAATTTGTGAAGTTGCAAAATTGCAACAAATTTGACAAGATTACAAATAGGAATTATCTATTACTGAAATGGATATATTTTGATGATTTATAATTTGAAATTATATATTTTTGAGGAATTTGAGGCATTTCATGTTGGATTATAGATTTGTGAGGCTAAAAACATCATTGAAACATCTTGAAACAAGGTGTAAGAATGAAGATTTTGGAGGTTCTTTGACCAAACTTGTTGTTGTACTAAATGACCAAACCTTAGCTAGATAAAACAAGAAATACAAAATGATATTTACATGTTATTGGCTCATACCTTGGTTAAAGGATTTGCAGACAAAATAGTTGTAGCAATGCCCACCTCCGCCAACTAACAAAGATGAGGAGTCTCAAAATTTGTCATCATCTAAAAATAGAGTTCAAGGTTATTTAACCCAAATAGATATATAACATTATTTAAATGCATAATGATTAGAAATGGTAAAATTTACCTTAGTGAAACTGCCTCTACGAGCAGCCCAAGGAAATCCTCTTGATGGTGAAGCTCCAACATCCACTTGTTCATCATCAAATTGTCACTAAATAAGATTACCATTGATATATGAAATTTTTTTTACATGTACTATATTTATGATCTTGTGACAAATTACATACCTCTCGACTTAACCTCCTATCATAACCTTTCATTAGACGGCTGGCAGATACAGGATGAATACTTTGACCCTAGAATTTCATAATGCATATAATTACCTACATTAATTTTGACTTATAATATCTATTAATATAATTAATTAGAGATTTCAAATACAAATATAAAAAATTACAAAACCCTCTAAAAATTTACTTGGGAATCAATACCAAATGTATCATGCAACAAATTATCTGTCACTACAATATCATCCAATATGGATGTGTCCTATGCCTACTACTGCCCTTGTGTCACATAGTCCTAAAACTCTAGAGCATCATCTCTAATGTATGCATGGGGGACATCCTTGATCCCATAATCACATAAAGCTCCACATGATCATCAAAGATGGGGGGACCGATGAGGCCTACTACTCTCACCCTCACTAGCCTGGGAAAGATCGATGTCATGTTGTGCTAAAGACTGGGTGAGGGAGCTAAGAGAATATAGTGTCTCCACCTCAACACTCTCCTTAAAAGTTGAAGGGAGTGAGATATGATGTGGCCTCATAAGGGGTCTAGGTGGACGTATCTAAGCACGATGTGCCCCCTCTTTATCCTGTGTAGAGCCACTACCTCTACCTTGGAAATCCTGGATGTCAAAGTAGTTTAGAATCTCATTGAGTTTGAACTCACAATAGAGTTTCCTCAAAAAATACTGCAGGACCTCATTATTATTACAAGGTAGGCCATCAAAACCATATACCATCTATCCCAAAAGTTTTGGGATATTCCATCATATGCACACTAATGAATGGCGAATCATTTGTAACTCTTGTGTAATGGTTGATTTGTTCTAGGATCAATAAAAAGTCCACATAGATCGGCTTTCAAAAATTTCTTATCTCTAACCTGTTTGTATGATAATTTGTCTACATAGAACTGCTAACAACACTCCCTATAGTCTTCCCATTGATTAATTTGGTTTGTCACTGAGTCAATGTGAGAAATAATGGACTCTAATGAATTGACAAGGGATCTCCTATGATTGTTGCTTGCATTTGGATTTTTTAATTTTTGAACTAAGGTTTCAAGTTGTTTTTTATTGACTTGGATTTTCCATAAATAGTTTTCTTGAGTGTCACGTGGATGGCGAGGAAGTGAAGGCAGAGTTTGAGGGGGGTTTTGAGCTTCCTTTTCACATGGAATCTCATCTCCTGGATTGGGATTTTGGGCTAATTCATTGACTAAAAATTGAAAGTAGAAATTTAATTAAAATAATGAAAAACAAATTCAATTCATTTTCAAATGTAGAAAAAAGATGAAAACCCTACCTTCTTCAGTTTGTTGACTTTGTTGCACTCATGCATGATGAGAATGGCGATGTGGCATCATTTTAGATGGATTTTTTTGGTAAATGGTGACTGATCATGCAAGTATTGTACACACATAACGTATCCTCACCAGGTTTCTTAAGCGATTGTTAATTTTTGTTAACTGACAAAAGAAAAATGACATTATAAAACCCTAATCTGAGAAGCTTCCAAAAAGTTTGTTATAAGCACCTGGGATGTATGTTATGGTGTGGAATTCATGAGATTGTAATTTATTTTGTGTTCGATAATAAAATAATTGGATGGCTAAGTTTATGTGGATGTAGCCCATTTTGGGTGGACCACATTAAATTTCTGTGTTGATCTCTTTTGCGTTGTTCTTCATTGTTATATTTGGGTTATTTAATTGCATATAATTGTTAGTGTTTATTGATTTGATATGTCTGAACCCTAACAACTGGTATCAAAGCGAGTTGTGTTTGATTATCGTTTGCAGAAAGGTCTCATGGTTGAGTGGGAGTCTCATGGTTAAGTGGGAGCAATGGTGGACGAGGGTAAATTGAAGGTAGATAAATTCAATGGGAAGAACTATTAATTATGGAAGATGTAGATGGAGGATTATCTCTATCAGAAGGATTTATGGAGGCTGTTGGAAGGAAAAGCCAAGAAACTGGCAGCAATGACTGATGAGGATTGGGATCTTCTAGATAGAAAGGCACTAGGAACCATTCAGTTGTGCTTGGCACCATCTGTGGCATTCAATATAACAGAAGTGACGACAACAGATGGTCTGATGAAAGCTTTAGCTAAATTGTAGGAAAAACCCTCAGCCTCTAATAAGGTATTTCTCATGAAGCGCTTGTTTAATCTGAAAATGATTGAAGGTGGATCTGTGTCATATTATTTAAATGAGTTTACTATGATTACCAGTCAGTTAACTTCTGTAAAAGTGAAATTTGATGAAGAGGTGAGATCTCTCTTGGTTTTATGTTCTTTGCTAGAAAGTTGGAATAGCTTGGTAATGGTTGTAAGTAACTCTGTCGCTGGTTCAAATACTTTAAAATTTGATGATGTTGTTGGTGTTATCCTTAGTGAGGAAATGTGACAGAAAAGCACAGGTGAGAGTTCAACATCATGTAATGCTTTAACTATAGAGAACATGGGAAGAACAAAGGAGAGAGGAAAAATCCTAACAAATCATGGGAAGTCACAAGGGAAGTCAAAGAAAGGTAGATCTACATCTAGAGGAAGAATGGATTGCAGGCACTGTGGAAAGCCCAGACACTTGAAGAAGGATTGCTAGTCTCGAAAGGGCAAACAAGGAGACGGACAACATGATGATAGTAAGGAAGCTAATGTTGCAAGTAACAAATTACAGGATGCTTTGATTGTGTTTAGATAATGCTAATGATTCTTGGGTAATAGATTCAGGGGCTTCATTTCATGCCACACCCCATAGGAAATATTTTGTAGATTATGTTCAAGGTGATTTTGCATAGGTATATTTGGGTGATGATGAACCTTGTCAGATTGCTAGAAAAGGAAAGATAAAAATTAAGTTGCAGAATGGAAATGAATGGTTGCTATAGGAGGTAAGGCATGTTCCAAATTTGAGAAGCAATTTAATCTTTGCAAGACAATTGGGTAGTGAAGGCTGCATAGTTACATTTTCAGATAAAGTCTGGAAGGTCACTAAAGCTGCATTAGTAGTAGCTAAAGGTGAAAAGGTAGGCACATTGTATTTGTGTACTGGTAATACTTATTCGACCTTAGCTGCTACAGAAACAGTTGCTGCTGAGATAGTTATAGCACTTGCTACAGGGATAGAAATGGAATTGTGGCACCATAGACTTGGGCACATGAGTGAGAAATGGATGAAGATCCTTCACTCCAAAAAGTTACTACCAGGTCTAAAGAAGATTGACTTAGAGTTCTGCAAAAATTGTGTTTATGGAAAACAGAAAAGAGTCTGATTTTTTTAAGTTGGGAAAGAGAAGAAGAATGAGAAATTAGAGCTTGTGCATTCAGATGTATGGGGACCAGCCCAGGTATCTTCTCTTGGTGGCTCTTGCTATTATGTTACTTTTATTGATGATGCAACTAGGAAAACATGGGTGTATTTCCTAAAACAAAAATTAGAAGTATTTGAAACTTCTAAAAAGTGGAAAGCTTTGGTTGAGAATGAGACATGAAAAAAGTTGAAGTGTCTCAGATCTGATAATGGAGGCAAGTATTGCAGTAGAGAATTTGAAAATGATTGTTCATATAATGGAATCTGTAGGTAGAAAATGGTTCCTGGAACCCCACGAGAAAATGGTGTGTCTGAGAGGATGAATAGGACCATTATAGAGTGTACAAGGAGCATGAGATTGCATGTTGGACTACCCTTACACTTTTGGGTAGATGTACATAATGTTGTTTATTTAATAAACAGGGGAGCTTCAAATCCTTTAGATGGTGGCATTCCAGAGGAGGCATGGATGGGAAAAAAGGTAAACTATTCATTTCTAAAAACCTTTGGTTGTGAAGCTTTTGTCCATGTTGATATTGAAAATGGAACCAAGCTTGAGGCTAAGTCTAAAAAATGTACCTTCATTGGATATGGAGTAGATGAGTTTGGTTATCGATTATGGGATTATGAAAATCATAAAATCATTAGGAGCAGAGATGTTATATTCAATGAGAAGGTCATGTACAAGGATCAACTGTAGAAAAATAAGCATGAATAGGGCCAAAAAGGAATATGTGGTGCTGGATGAGATTCTAGAAAATAAAATACCAACGGTACCTAATGCTCAGCAACAACAAGTTATCCCATAGACTCCTGCAAGTGTTAGACATTCTACAAGGATAACTAGACCTCCAGAAATATTTTCTCCATCATTATATTCTATATTATTAATTGATTCTGGTGAACCTATAGGTTATGAAGAAGCAATGCAAGTAGATACCAAAAAGCAGTGGGAGCTAGGCATGAAAGAGGAAATGGATTCCTTGCTACAAAATTAGACTTAGGACTTAGTCCAATTGCCTATAGGTAAAAGAGCATTGCCAAATAAATGGGTTTATAGGTTGAACGAAGAAGATGGAGGCAAGAAAAGATATAAGGCTAGACTCGTGGTAAAAGGTTTTGCACAGAAAAAAGATATAGATTTTGATGAAATATTTTCTCCGGTTATAAAGATGGCTTCTATTAGAACTATTCTAAGTCTTGTGGTGGCAGAAGAATTGCATCTTGAACAACTAGATGTGAAAACAACATTTCTCCATGGGGATTTGGAAGAGGAAATATACATGCAACAACCACAGGGATATGAGGTCAAGGGTAAGGAAGAATTTGTGTGCAAGTTAAAGAAGAGTTTGTATGGCCTGAAGAAAGCACCTAGGCAATGGTATTTGAAAATTGATAGTTTTATGGTTGAACAAGGTTACAAAAGATGTCATTCTAATTATTGTGTTTGTTTTAAGAAATTGGGTAATGACAACTATATTATCCTATTGCTTTATGTTGATGACATGCTTGTTGCCAGGTCTAACATGCAACATATTAATGAACTTAAGCAAAAATTAGCAAATTCATTTTCTATGAAGGATTTGGGTGCAGCAAAACAAATCCTTGGTATGAGGATCACACGGGACAGGACAAATAGAAAATTATTTTTGTCTCAAAGTGAGTATGTAGAGAAGGTGTTGAAAAGGTTTAACATGCAGAATGCAAAAGTAATTAGTACGCCTTTGCCTAATCATTTTAAGTTTTTTAAGTTGACTAAGGAGATGTGTCCAAAGACACAAGAGGAGGACGACAAAATTTCTAAGATACCATATGCATCAGTAGTTGGCAACTTGATGTATGCAATGGTATGCACAAGGCCAGATATTACACATGTAGTGGGAGTTATGAGCAGGTATATGAGTAATCCAGGAATGGAACATTGGAATGCGGTAAAATGGATTCTCTGATATTTGAGAGGTACTACTTCAAAGAAACTATGTTTTGGAGGAACAAATTCTACTCTAAAAGAATATGTTGACTTTGATCTGGTGGGTGATATTGATAGCAGGAGGAGTACTACAAGGTATGTTTTTATTGTAGGAGGTACTAGAGTCAGTTGGATTTCAAGGTTGCAAAAGGTTGTTGTGCTTTCAACCACTAAAGCTGAGTATGTTGCTTCTATGGAAGCCAACAAGGAGATGATTTGGTTACAATGTTTTCTAGAAGAATTGGGGCAATGACAAGAAGATAGCCCTTTGGACAATGATAGCCAGAGTGCCATTCATCTTGCTAAGAATTCATCTCTACATTCAAAAACTAAGCATATACAGCTCAAATACCACTTCATCTGGTTAGTTTTGGAGGATGGACAGTTGAAACTGGAGAAAATTCACACAAGTGAGAATCCTACATATATGTTCACAAAGGCGGTTACACGGGAGAGACTAATTTCCTCATGAGTTTCCATTGGCCTTCACAACTTATAATGGTGGACATAAGAAACCACCCAAGCCTGTAATCCAGTGGGAGCTGCAAGTGCAGCAGTGTCATCCAGGATTAGTCTCCAAGTGGGAGATTGTTTGGTGCGGAGCTTGATTAGTCTCCAAGTGGGAGATTGTTGGTATGTGATGACTGATCATGTAAGTACTGTACACACGTAATGTATCCTTGATCTTCTTGAACCCTAACATATTTCTTCTTCAAGATCCTCAATACGCACCTGCAAAATAACCCTACTCACATTTTTGTTAATCTAGAAATGAAAATGAAAATAAAAATAAAAGGTCGTGGGTTTGTGTTTTTCTATATTTAGTAGACAAAAATGTGATCATGTTATAGCATGATTATGTTTTAGGTTGGGTATTACTGAGCCTAAATGTGATCACGTTTTAATTTCCTAGGACCAAAAAGTGGGGTGGCCACTTTTTGGTCCCCCATCTTCATGCACACGCCCATATGGTTGCTAGCATTACCAAGTGAGTCAAGATCAATGGTAAATCCCCAAACTAAAAAGGTACATAGACATATACTTGATTTGATTTGTGAATTGCACATATAAAAGTTTCTCCATGCATCTTGGGTTGAAAATACCTAGCCTTTGGAAAATCAAGATCCTCTTCTATGAATGAAGCATGGTCCCCAAGAAGTTGGAAAGTCTCAAACTCACTTGTATGCTCACCAAGGTCTTCAATACAAGGCTACATGATATATTATCATTACTAGTGCTAAGATAATTGACAAATGCATTCTTGTCTAAATTATATGCATGATTCAAGTACACATTCACACCATCAACATGAATATCAACCTCACCAGGCACCTCAAGTGAATGATCAAACCCTCCAACTACTTCTTTGCTCTAAATTATTAATTGCAACCTACTAAAATGATACCATTGTTTTAATTAAGCACATGACAAAACTCTTCTTCACCTTATAGGTTCACATATAAATCTCATTCAAAACACAAATATTTAGTAGCAACATGCTTATTAATTGGATAAACATTAGAATCTTCTTGGCAATCAGTTCCACCATGCAATGTGTTCATAACTAATTCTAAAAATATTGGGGGGTTGTAAACAAAATATTAATGAGTTTTGAAACAAATAGAAATGTTTAGATCATACGGTTTATCTAGATTAACACTTAGACCATCAACAAAGGAAGAAAAAACGTGAAGCATGTCACTTGGAAAACTTTCCTCAAACACTTCATTATGAAAATATTTATCAACATCATCATTTTGATGTGAAAACCCATCAATCTCATTCCCATGGGAACAACATTGTAGAATAGATGAACCACTAGAAAAACAATCTAAGAAGGGAATAAAAATGGAAGCTCATCAAGCAATAAATCAAATTCTTGTTCCTTGAATTGAACACTTACATGCACTATATTATCATGAATAATTCTGGAAACAAATCCTTTAGATTGATCATTTTTGCATGCATTTATCAATTCATCCACATGGTTATTACATGATGTTGATTTGCATACCTCAACCTCCATAAAATATGCAATATTAGAAATGTTAGCATTAGTATCATAGTCTTTTGAGGTAACCTAACAAGAGAGTTCATCAAATAAAAAATTAAGTTCTTGTTCCTCCATTTGAATGCTTGCATGCACACAATCGATAATATTAGTCACACTGACTAGTTCACCAAATTGATCATTAGCACATACACTTACCTCCTCATCATTAGAGCTACCACTAGATGTGGAGTCACAAATCCCTGCCTAATCAAAATATTCACTTTATAATCCTCACTATCACATGTTGTGCCTCCATCATTTAGGATAGCTAGGCCATTACCATCAACACTTACATTTGGGGATAGAAGACCTTTTACATTTTCATGCCTCATTTCCTCAAGAAAATAAACCCACCCACATGCCTATAGAAATATTGTAGGCTTCATCTCTTTGGGCACTGAACTCAAACCAACCTCATAATCCCTACAAAACATGTCAATACATGCAAGCATATCAAGCCTAAAATAATTCTAGATATTAGAAAAGATAACAAAAAACCTATTACTAAAATCTAATGTAGACTCCCCCTCTTGCACCTTGATGTTTACCAATTCTTGTAGTAGGGTCAACATCACAAGCATATTTTTCATCAAAGTCAATCACAAGGTCTCTCTAAGATGAAAAGTGATGCTCATTAAAATAATTAAAATATCTCCCTACTTTCCCACACAATGGCCTAACAAAGAACCTCATCCATATATCTTTATCTTCAAACTGAAACTTGCCCATAAAACCTTCAAATGCTTCAACATGTGTATCCCCTTGCTAGCTATCAAACTCATCAAACCTAGGTATTTGATTGTAGATTATTCCTGGAATGGTTTTGATCTCATAGGTTATCTAATATGAGTCCAACTACTTATAAATAGTATCAAGGGGGACAATAGGAAGTTGGGCTTTCTATTATTAATTAGCAACAAGCTAGGATTTGGACTACAAACTACATCCAACCATCCTAATCTATTTTTGAAGTTCCTTTTTTTGTCTTAGAAGTTCACTTTACTTTTGCATGGAGGCATCTAGCTTTGCTAAAATATTTGGTGAAGAAATATATCTATTAGAATAGCAAGAATGGGATAGATAATTACTCTTATAGTGTGATGAAGCATTACTATAACAATTAGATTCATACCCTTCATAAAAACTAGGTCAAGATGAACAAATTATTGCATATGAAGGAGTGGACCTAGGGTAACTTTCAACCCAAGGATCCATAGTTAACAACTTCATAACATGTTGGATTAAACCTTAAACTATTATAAGAATTTGTTTCTTTTTATGAAAGAAACTTTGTTTCATAAAGAGAAGAAGAAAAATCTTAAGTACCTCTAAACTCTTATTGCATAGGCCAACTTGGGATGTAACTTCAAATTACCACAAGTCATGTAATAGTAACAAACACTTTGACTTTTGATAGTAAAGTCACCATCTCCTTTGAATAGGGAAATCCTTGAAGCACAACAACTATTTCCAAGGCAGAAAATGTTTGTGTTCATTTCACTAGTAGAGTCTTTATATGTATCATCATGGGAATGAACATAATTAGATATATCTCCTTGGAAATGGTGTAATTTATTGACTCCCAAAGTTGTAGCTTCATATTCCTAGAGTGTAA
Organism: Cunninghamia lanceolata; assembly: GCA_027924645.1. Lineage (NCBI taxonomy): Eukaryota > Viridiplantae > Streptophyta > Pinopsida > Cupressales > Cupressaceae > Cunninghamia > Cunninghamia lanceolata. The sequence goes on from BSBN01000047.1 coordinate 30,771,146, forward strand.
ATTAATCCTTAAGACTAGTGAGTTGTTGTCAAGAGGAAAGGGCTGGGACTCATCAATAGAATAGGGATAGATAGAGGCTAATTTTTTAGATTGGATGATCTCCTCTTCACATTAGGCTAAGATAAACCTAGGAGGGTACTCCTAGAGATCTCTTCGACATGACAACTAACACTAAACAATTAATAACTAAAGCCATTGCATGATAGACCCCAAGATATGTGACTAAGTCTATAACACACTAACTACTTACAAGACCTCTCACTAAGTTGAAAATATACCATGCATGAGACAAATATTACATGTTTTGTATCCCCAAAGATATGTTCAATCTCAAATACACTTTAATGCATGATTACAAGAAAATTTGAAATACATAAACCTCTAGGATGACACTTTAATGTCTCACAAATGATATATTGCTAAAGCAATTGGATATTCCAAACTAGTGCCTACTCCATTGGGAAACCATAATTAGATTTTGTAAGGGGAAGAAGATATGCAGAAAGTTGTATTAGATTCAGGTTTTCATAAATGTACAAACCATAAAGATTATATACTTGCATATCATAGCATGCTTAAAATCTATTATAAAAAAAAAAAACTCATGATCAATAATGAGATGGTTGTTGCAAGAATCTCTTACAAGATTGTCAAGAAAAACAACCCTTATAACAAATAGACTCGTAAATGTCATATGAGAAGCTCAATTGCATTAATTTTATAAGGATCTCTAGCTAATAGTGGAGACACAAATCAACATAAAATCATGCATATAATGAAATAATCCCACAACTTATATAAAACATCGTCTTGCATTCAAAAAATATAGTTTTACATTGATTGGATCCCAAAACATACATTCATAACATTGTGCAAGAAAGTGGCCCAAGAGACCAACCCCATTACAGTCATGAATTTTTTTCATATATAGCCCTCTTCCCTTCCCTACAGTTGACAAGATGCCACCACTTGGCACAATGTTAGAGTACATAAAGGCACTCCAACCCTCTATTGTGGCATTGAATTCATAAACACCAGAACCTACCATAAAATAGAGGATAAAATATTTTTATCAACCTTGAGTCCTACATTTACATCCCTCTATGGAACCCAAAATGATATTAAGTTAATTTTGGAGTGGCACAAGGGCATAAGGATTTAATTTTGTAACATGACTTGATTGCACATGACACAAGGCAAGTTGAAATGGAACATGATGGGCCATAAAGAAAAATAATAAATTCAATATGTATCCCACTAGACCACAAATGTACCACCACAACTACCAACCAACTAACAGTACAAGTAGATCCCCCATTGCCAAAGAACTATGCAAGAAAAAACTTAAAAATATGGCATATGGGCTTATATATATTGGGCATGGGTTTTGTATTAATTTGTTCAAATTCTATTAGGAAGAAATGGTTGTGATGATGTTGGATGGTGGTATTTAAGATCAATGGTGTCGGTGAAGCCAAGTGAGCAAGAAGAGCATGGTGAGAAGACCTTGAAAAATCATGTATTACTATGTAAGAGACTGAGCCCCACCAAAGAGAACATATGGTTGCCAATAGTAAGTTGCCACCTAGGAATGTTAGGAAAGGTTTCTTAACCTTTCTCCTAATGTTAAGATTATAAATAATATGATTTTCAAGCTATAGGATAAAAAAACTCAATTTTGGGCTATAGAGTTGGTTTTTGGCCAAAATAAAAAAAATTGGGTTGTTTGGCATCAATTCCCTAATGCCTATCATGTTGACCTCTTTGAGCTCTATGATTTTAAAAAAGGGACCCAATTGGCCTCCTAGATCAAAAGTTATGGTCTTTAGAAGTTGGGTCTCCTACATTATAAATGTAAAAGTATTTAGGACACATAAAAGAGTTGTAAGAGAGATTTGCACTTATTGAAAAACTTATGATGTCTATTATGACAAATCATAAGGCATATTTGGATGAATATAATGGAGCCAAAATATAACACCCAAGTTAATGAGTGGATTATGATGAGCTTACGACAAACGGAAGGAATATGCTATTTTTATCCTATGGACTCATCTTGGGATTTGGGTGTTGGATTTCTAAGGATTTGGGATCCACATTTAGAGTGGTTTTAGTTCATGGTTTCCTAATTATAATTTTATGATTTCACATATTGTGTCTCCTATTTATTGGGTGCTTGAGATGGAGGTTTTGATAGTCAGTTTTGTAGGTATTGTTATGTTACAAGAACTCCTCCAAATCTCTGGTTGGTGATACTCTTGTAAAGGATTAGACTTTGAAAGTGTATTGTAACCTTTGATTACATAATAATTAAATGATTTTCTTTGGAGTGTGGGGTTTTTATCTCGTAAGGTTTTTCCCCATGTAAGTCACTGTGTTATGATAAATTACTTTTCTGTTTATATCCTTGTAATTGTATGATTAGTTTTTTTGACATACATCTCCTCTCATAGATTAGTGTAGGTAGTATATTCCACACCTCTATTTCCTTTCAAGGAACACAAGTCACCTCTATATAACCTCATTTCCATTACCACCAAAGGTGACACATGACAAGAAAAAAATCACTAAAGAATCCAAGTTAGCAACCATACAAGACAACATGAACCATTGTGACCAAATATAAACAAGACCACAACCATACATACATATGAACCCCTAACATAGGTTGTCTCGATCAGTACACAACATAGGGATACAAGGGCATGGAGGTGCCTCAATATAACAATATTGAAAATAGTGCCAAAAGGAGGATAAAAGTTCATCTTCACCAATCGCATACACATGCCAATGATGTCTTTTTATTTTAGTCTCAAGTTTATTAATAAATTAACTTATGATGTGACCAACATAGATTTTTGTAGCTCATTGCTTAGTATTCCCTATTAGTATGATAGGAAAGCTCACTATGATGAATTTAACAAGACATATACAATGCAATATCATGGTCAAAATATCTCATTAGAGGTAATAAGCACACAACCAATTTACTACTCGATTGTAGAGAAGACTCTACCCCTGAGAGTCAACCACAAAATTTGATGCATCTTGTTCCATGACAACATTTACAACAAGAATCACATATATGCTATTACATGCAAGTGTTGATCTTGATTTGTAGTCATTGGCACTAGTATCTCAAGACTCTATGGCACTTCCACTATATAGAGTGAGTAATTAAACCCTGTCATCGCTACCCATTGCTCCATGTGTTTCATTGTATCATAAACTAATTTACGTAATCCATTTTGAGTGGTTCATGAAGCCTTTTGGGATTCCTCTTGTTCTTGCCACTTTTTTGCAATTGATGCAACATGTCTTTTGCATTGATATTTATGACTAGTATGTTGCCCAAGCATCCCCTTCTTGCCTTAAATTCATCATCGATGTTCTGGTTCATACAACCTCTCCTTTAATTATAGTTCATTGGTTGTTGCCTTCACAAATCATATTTTTTTGGAGTTTCTTTGATCGTATGCTCTTCTTTGAGTCCATCCTTGATAGTTCAGCATTTTCCTTGTCTTTACTTTAGTAGATGAAGACCTTGTTTGTCTCATAGTCAATAGATGCATGTGTAATGATTTATGACATAGTATGTGCCTTACATATTCTTTTAATGCTTGATCTCTTACTGCCTATCAAGATCAACATAGGTGGTTCACTCCACATAATTTTTTTCACATTATATATTATTTCCTTCATAAAATGTTGTTACAACACCATCTTGGGCTCTATATCTACAAAAAAAAATTGTGGACAACCATCGTAGCTAGGGGACACTTCCAACACTTGATAATTATTTAAGTCTTCCTTTTCCTTTTCCTTTCAACTCCTTAACAACCATCCCCACTTCTAGTTTAGATTTACACACTTGAGTTTCCTACTTTATTAATGATATAGAGTTTGGGAACCTCTTCGATAGTCTTTGAAGTATTCAACCTCTTCCATCGTAGCATCACTTGAGGATTTTCATCATCTATAGGGGTTGATGTCATGCAATCCCATCATTACATGTGCACCTTATCTTCACAAAATTTCTCTTTGGCATGAGGTACACATTCCTTTCTATGGTGGTCATATCAACAACTAATTAATTCTTTTTCACTTACAAAGTTAATTCTATTAGAATCTCTTGAAACATGTTGCTCTTCACTTCTTGTTGTATGATGTCACTTGTCTATTGGCCTTGTATTCCACCAAGGTTCAACCACATAATACCATTTTGCACATCAAGCACAATGGATTTCTCACCAGTTTCTATCTCAATTTATTCCTTCATCTTTCAATGCATTAGAATCTAATGCTTCTATTGTTGGGAGGAGTAACAAGGATTTACATGACATAATATAGGTTGTAAACCTAAGTATATGATTTATTTTATTATTTTCTTATATTTTATTTCATCTTATGTAAAACTGTAAAATTCAAAAGTTAAAAGTAAAACCTAGTTGTTAGGAGGTTAGCTTAAGTTAGATAAATGTTAATTTGTTTTGGTTTCTAGTTTCTAGTCTTCTAATTTGCACTTAAGTTGATATTCAGAAGTTATTCTCAAATCCTATAATTTTGGCATATTTATGCCTATATATTTATGTAAATGTTCCTCACAAATTAATCAAATTTAGAATTAAGTTTACAGTTTATTTTTTAGATATTAGAGTCTCCTTTGTGTTGAATTTGATCTTTGACTATTGCATTTCTCAATTCCATATCATACTAAGTTATATCACTTGATGAAGATCAAAATGAGTTTCTTCTTCATTATGCTATTCTCTTATGTCCATTGATCTTGTTGCAAGACACTATTGTAGCATTTGGTGAATCTCAAAATAAAGTTCCTCTTCATTTTGGATCCTTGAATCCAACTTAATAGCTCTCTTTCTAATAATTAAAATAGTGAATAGTACTTATTATGTGATAACAACTATAGGGTTACTTCCTGTAGCATTTTTTACTAGTGGGATAAACTAGGTCAATAATCAATATTTTAATCATAACTTTTTCTTATGACATCGTATGGGGTGATTCAAAAAGAAAACTGAAGTATATTTATATGGATATTATTGGTATAGGTATAAACTTTTGATCAAACATTTGATTCTTCAAATCTACAAGATAATAGTTTATTACACTCATTATTTTGAGTTAGACATTTATGGTCAACAAATAATTTTTTGTCATATCTTTCTCACATGATATAAAAATGAGATGATTAAAAATGTTCTAAAAAATTATATTAAAGAGATATGGTCACCATACATATAATTGTTTAGCAAATTTATTTGGTATTTAAATTTGCTAAAAAATAGTTTGATTTGTAGTTTTTCAACAATTTCTAGCTTGGATGAATGGTCACTATTTTGGTAATAGCTTTCTCTCCTTGTATCAAAATGAGATGATAGAAAATATTTCAAAAACTATACTTAGTTATCTATCTACCATGGAAATATTTTTTTTTATAATTATTTCATTTAGGGCCCCCCCCCCTCCCAAAAAAAAAAATATAGCAAGACTAGCAGTTTTAACATATCAAAATGCAACATGAAACAAATCTAGGCATAATTTTGCATAAAAATTCAAAATTTAAAGCTAGGATGTCTACAATAAAGTTTCCATAGTTTTGTCATAGCATATTGGATCATTTTATTCAAATCCTCTAGCCTTTTGAATGGTCCAATTTTCTCTTATTATTAGATTTTTTTGAAGCATTCTTATACAACTATAGTTGATTTTGTAGCTAAGCATTCACCTATATTATTTTTTCTATAAACAATCTCCCTTCACTAAATATCATTTCATTTATGCATTTACTATGAATTATGCTTAAGAAAGCAGAAACCAATAATGTGCTTCTAGGTGAGGTTAGTTGTCTCCTGAATTCCCCTAGAGTATTGGTTCTAACTTGATCCAATCATTCTACATGTCTTAACAATATCCCAAAAATTTAGTCTTGGAATAATAGTAAAATATATGCACCAGAGCCACATAGTCTTGGAATAAGTATAACTAAAGTGAATATAATCCTAGGTTGGGGATAAATACCATGTAGATGAATGATGGGGGAAAGAAGAGTGACTAATCTAAAAGGCAATTTTTCTAAAAGTAAACTAATCTAGTTGCTAAAAGGAAACTCACAAGAATTTAAAACACACTTATAGTAGTTACAAAAATTAATTGATCCCTCGTGACCAATTCCTTGGAGGAGGTTATAGGATTTCCTCACACATATCCTCCAATAAATAACTAACAATGAATGGTGCCTTGGTTCCTTGACAATCATGCCAAAAATAATGACACACAATCAAGCCATCAATATTGTAGAAATTTCTTTTAACGCAGGGAATCAATAATTATGATGTCGAGTGTGTGATCCTTCATAGGTATTCAACATAGATATCCTTTAAACTTTAACCAAAGCATGTGTTGTAGACACCCTTCCATAAGAGAAATCTAGATTTGGCCTATCTAGAAAGAAAAGAAAGGAAATAAACTAAAATGAAACATCTATTCCAATTCTACACTAATGAACTTTATATTCTCTCCCCATACAAACAAAGGGCCTATCTTTAGTGCACTTGAAGGAGATTTCCACACTTTCCTCAACTCATAAGTAGAAGCATGTTGAAAAAAAAAGTAGTAGAATTATTGTTTTTCTAAATTTATATAGTCAAATTCTCTCTTCATCCCTACAATACAATATGCCTTCTCTTTTATAGAGAGGTTATCTCAACAAATTACATAATAACTTAAGAAAAATAGAACAAGATCAAACTAAATTAGTTGGCAAAAAATTCAACTAATTTTACATAATCCCACCAAATCAATTGGTTATACAAACTCAACTAATTTGGATCTAGCCAACTCAACTTATTTAGGGATTCTAATTTTATACAATCTAACCAAATTATTTGGGAGATACCTAAACCCTATAATTGATTCCTTATTTTAAGCTTATTCTTATAATTTATATGTATTTTCTTAACTCATACAACATCTATAAAGTAAAGTGTTATTATAATAAATACACATAATGTTGTTTGTAACATAAATACAACATTTTTATGCTTAATATGATGTCAAGAAATAAACATTATTGGATTCTTCAAACTGACCAACAATTAGTTTTAGTTATTATGCATAATTTTAGTTATAAGAAGCAATTATTATTTCTCTTGCAAAAATTCTCCCTCCTTTGTTGGTGACAAGGGGATATGATACCAATGAACACAAATCCTTCCTACAAAGAGGGAAGGAGCAAGTGGCAGGGTATAAGATGCTACCTCAATCAACTCAAACTGAGGTTGTAGAATTTGGGTATCAATTGTACCATCTTGATCCAAAAAATGGATTTCTAGTTTTTATATTTCATGGTAGAAAAAATTGAATATGTTTGCATAATTGGATTTGTCTTAAAACATTATGCAAGATCAAAAAAATGGCAAGTCATTTCAAGGTAATATGCAAAAGTTATGGTTTCTAAAAATTGGAGGATAACATGGACATCTTGGAAAAGTGACATCTTACTTCTCTCTTTACTATTTTATCTATTTTATCAATTTCCAAGAGAAAAATGTGGTACTTTGTCTTTTCTATCAAAGCACGTGAAGAGTCACATAAGGCAAGAGAAAGGATTCACTATGTCTATTCCATTTCAAAAAAAAAGATGGAAGGTCACACATTTATCTTCATTTCCTATTTTATATAACATATATATATTGATAGGCAAGTTGTCATCTAGGGGACAAATCCCTTCTATTATATATCAACAAAAAGATTACATGATTTCCTAGAATTTGGATGGGGTCCGAACACATATCATTTGTTTACATAACACCCTATTGTTATGCCGAGAGGCGTTTCTACAGTCACAACAGGGGTGGAGAAGAAGAACTGAAAGATTCCATAATTTCTGTATAAACAAAATTTAAAATAGCAATTAAGATTCCTTAAAATTAAATAATTCTTCTAATAAGCGGTGCATGGGAGACAGTTTCAAAGAATAGAAAAAAATGCAAGCGAATGACAGTCAAAAATAAAGAATAGGCATTTCAATTGCTTCTTGGTAATCATTTTGTATGGAGTTATTTTTAGAGATGCAGATGGAGCAGAGCATCAAGTCTTTTTGAAGAAACATTCAAGTGAGGTTATAATCTGTGCATGGGCTCTGGGAAGCCCGATGTTGCTTATGCTCAGCAGAATCGATGTCCATGGGAATACCAGTGATAATGGACTAGCCTACAGTGGGGAATGGTATGGCTGATAATCAAACAAACAAATTCCTAAACACTAAAATAATCAAACAAAATGAATAAAATTTAGGGTTTCTATAATGATTTATAAGCAAGCATTTTAGTGTTGAAATTTAGGGTTTCTATTAAATGAATATATTTCAAAAAAGTAATTAATTATGTACACTAATATATGCACTTATGACTATTTTATTTATTTTTCCTATTTTTGAATCAGTTTGTCTTATATAAGATTTTTCTAAAAATAGGTATACTGGTTATTAATTATACTTATAATAAATTGGAGGTTAGAGTTTTTCTATTCAAATAAATACTTAAAAATTAAGATATAATTTTTTTAATTTAAAATATTTTTAAAATAAATTATAAATAATATAATTGCTTATGTAGCTAAAACTTTTATTCCAACCTTACATTATTTAAAATAATATTTGTACGATGCTAATCTATCAATGAAGAGGAAAAAAACAATAGCACCAAAAAATAGTCCTTTTGTAAGGATAGCACCAAATAAAATAGACAAATGAACAAGATTTCTAAAATTACTATAAAAAATACTTAGATTTCTAAATTTACTAAAATTACTAAAGTTTCTACAATGAATAAATTACTAAAGTTTATAAAATGAATTCATAGAAATATATAAGGTTTTTAAAATTTGTTTAGCTTTTCTAAAAAATGCCCTATAAATTACTAAAGTTTCTAAAATGAATTCATATTTTCTAAAATTTGTTTAGTTTTTTTTTTTAAATGCCCTATACAGGGATTATATTTGACAGTTGTATAGCTATATTTAGGCATTTTTGTTGTAAAATACAATCAAATTTTTAAAAAGACTTTATCATATGAAAGGAAAGATTTTGGACAAACTATCAAAATTCATATAAGATTATGATGTTATATATATTTAATTTTCATATGATTTCCTTATACTAAGACAGTTTATAGCATTTGAAAAGCACCATTGAATAGATAAGTGTCATAAAAAAGTTGCTTGACAGGCAAGGTGGACTGTCAAATTTAAGCCCTGGCCCTATAAAAGTTCTTTGAGTTTATTAAATAATTCATTTGAATATCTATATTTATTTGTTTATTTATTTATTTATATTTACTTTTTTAATATAAATCTTCAAAGATATATAGAGTCTAAAGCACTTTATATTATATTAGAAAAATAAAAATGATTTTTATATATAATTGTATATTAAATTATTTTAATACACTCTGATATAGAATATTAACTATAATTTCCTAAGTATGCATACTTTAAAGAATACTTAAATATTTATATGTGGTTTATAAAATTAACACAATTTACTTTCCTTCTAAATTATGACAATTCTATACATTTACGGAGATAATTAGAATCATGCTATCATGCAACTGTATACCTAAAAATGGGTGTTCGGAGTAGCAATGGAAGCTTACATGTTACCAAATGTTATTTTGTGTGAGAATCCCCTCTATGTAAGTATTACAAATAAATGAATAACAATAAGGGAAGAGCTTACCCTTTAATTTTAATCGAAATAAAATAATTTTAATTAAAATAAAACAACAAAGGTCATTTACATTTATATTTATATGTAGAACTATGGTTAGAATTAGGGTTGTGGTTAGGGTTAGAATTAGGAATAGAATTAGGGTTAAGTATAGCTAGGGGTAAAATTAGGATTACAATTAGGGTTGGGGTTAGGATTAGGGTTAGAAATAGGATTGCGACTATAATTAGGGTTAATGTTAGAATTAGAGTTACGGTCAGGGTTACAATTAGGGTTACATTTAGTATTGAAGTTAAGGTTAGGGTTTGAATTAGATCAAGCTTAGGGTTAAAATTAAGCAATGTTTAGAGTTAGAATAAGGGTTAGGGTTAGAATTAGGGTTAGGGTCAGGGTTAGAATTAGAGTTAGGGTTAGGGTTAGAATTAGAGTTAGGGTTAAGATTACAATTAGGGTTGGGGTTAGGGTTAGGGTTAGAATTAAGGTTACGACTATAATTAGGGTTAATGTTAGAATTAGGGTTAGGGTCATAATTAGGGTTGAGGTTGGAGTTGCAGTTAGAATTAGGGTTAGGATAAGGATTAGAATTATAATTAGAATTAGGGTTATAGTTAGAAATAGGGTGAGAATTAGAATGAGAATTAGGGTTAGAGTTAGAATTAGAGTTATGATTACAATTAGCATTGTGGTTAAGATTAGGGTTAGAATTAGAGTTAATGTTAGAATTAGGTTAGGATTATAATTAGGGTTAGGGTTGGAATTACAGTTATAATTAGGGTTAGGATTACAATTAGCATTGTGATTAGGGTTAGAATTAGGGTTAATGTTAGAATTAGGTTATGGTTATAATTAGGGTTGGAATTGTAGTTAGAATTAGGGTTAAGATTAGGGTTAGAATTAGGGTTACAATTTTAAAATAGGGTGAAAATTAGAATGAAAATTAGGGTTAAAACTAGGGTTAGGGTTAGAATTAAGGTTAGGGTTTGAATCAATGTTAGAATTAGAATTACAGCTAGAATAATTTTATGGTTAGGGTTAGAATTAGGATTAGTGTTAGGGTTAGGATTAGGCTTAGAATTAGGGATATAGTTATGGTTAGAATTATAGATAGGGTTAGAACTAGGGTTGCATATAGGCATATGATTAGGGTTAGAATTAGGGTCAAGGTTTAGGTTAGGATTAGAATTATAATTAGGGTTAGAATTAGAATCAGTGTTAGTATTAGGGTTAGGGTTATTGTTAGAATTAGGTTTAGGGTAGAATTAATTGGCTCACTATTAGAATTGGGGTAAGAATTAGAGTTACAATTAGTGTTAGGGTTAAAATTAGAGTTAGGGTTAGAGTTAGAATTAGGGTTAAGGTTAGTATTAAGGTTAGGGTTAGGGTTTGAATGACGATCAGGGTTAGGGTTACAATTATGGTTAAGGTTAGTATGAAGGTTAGGGTTGGGGTTTGAATTAGGATGATCAGGGTTAGGGTTAGAATTATGGTGGCTCACTATTAGAATTGGGGTAGGAATTAGAGTTATAGTTAGGGTTAGGGTTAAAATTAAAGTTAGGGTTAGAGTTAGAATTAGGGTTAAGGCTAGTATTAAGGTTAGGGTTAGGGTTTGAATTATGATCAGGGTTAGGGTGAAAATTAGAGCTATTTTTTAGGGTTAGAATAAGGGATACAGTTAGAATTAGGGTTAGGGTTACAGTTATAGTTAGTGTTAGGGTTAGGGTTAGGGTTAGGGTTTATGTTATAATTAGGTTTAGGGTTGGTTTAGAATTATGCTTTCATTAGAATCAACGTTAGAATTATACTTAGAATTATGGTTAGTATTAGGGATACAATTATGGTTAGAGTTACAGTTACATTTAAGGATAGGGTTAGAATTATGGTTACAATCATGATTAATGATAAAAATAGGGTTAGGATTAAGGATAAAACTAAGATTATCAATACAATTACAATTAGGGATAGAATTAGGGTTAAATAGATCTATGGACCGTAGAATTAGGGTTTGGGTTACAATTATGGTCAGGATTACAATTCTTACCCAAACCCTAATTCTAATCATAACCCTCAATCTAACCCTATTTATAATCCTCAACCTAATTGTATCCCTAAACAAAACCCTAATTCTAATCATAATTTGGTACATGAATAAATTGGTACATGGAACCCTAACCATAATTTGGTACATGAATAAAATATTAAGTTTAACAAGATTTATAAACATAACCATAACCCTAATTAGATTAAAACCTTATTGTAACCCTAACCCTATTCAACCATGATCCTAAATTTACACTTAGCAGATATTTCTCTAAATATAAATATCCTAAGATCATACAACTCTATTCCTAATCATATAATAATATAATATTATATAATAATTATATAAAATATTATGATAATATATCTAACCTATATTATAATATTATATTATATTATATTATATAATTATAATAATTCTTAAGATATATAATATAGTTAGAATTAGGCTTGCATGGTACTAGCATACCTATATTTAAAAAATATATCTAAAGTACACTGAGAGATATCCTTCTCGAGGTGCCTATTTTTAATCACTAATCCTAACATTAGATGCCTCGAGGAGGATATCTCTCGACATACTTTAGATATATTTTTTAAATATAAATATGCTAGTTACAATGTAAAAAAAAAAACGCCTTCAATTAATTCATGAATTCTCTCCATATGCTGATAAGATAGCAAGGTGGGATTATATTTTAGCAAGCTCCAAAAATTCTCCATGTAGCATAGCACGAGCCCTATTTTAGCAAGCTCCAAAAATTCTCCATGTAGCATAGCACGAGCCCTAATATGAACAATCGTATACACTCATGAAGCAGGCGATTGTCATGAAGTGTCGCAGTTTCAAAGACACCACGAATCACCCCAATGTCTACTTGTTTGTCCACATTAGAAATAGCCATCGACATAGCTTGGCAAAATGGCTTTGAACTTAGTTTACAACTGCCAACTTACTCCACATCTTTCTTCTTAAAATATCTATTATATTGAGTAGGAAAGCCTCTAGCACTCGACAGTCATGAACTTTCCCATTGCTCAGAAAATTTGGGCCAATGATCACTATAATAGCACTTTCCACGAGAGGGGAGCCAATATAAAAAAGGCTTCACAAATACACTAGCACATCCTCATCCTTGTATTCACAAATTCCAACGCTAATTACCATTCTCCACTCCATACTTCAAGTGGTTGTATCATCCTCATCAATGCATATTTAAATAGCCTTATCAAGTCTGTTGGCAAACTCAAAGTTGGTTGGGATATCTTACGATGGATATCACCACGCAAATTAAAACAACACATAAAACAAATCTCATGGGCATATGTACTTATCTCTTGTATTTCTAGTGCTCCATTCTACACGCATCTCTTACAAAATCTCACTAATAAGATGCCAATCTTTCTTGTGATCTTATATGATGATCTCCTCCCTTTGGTCGATTGCGTGGTTGGCTAGTGAATTAGTAGTAGTGTTTGCCTCCCTATATACATGACTTATGGTGTACTCTCATAGGCTATCAAGGAGTGGGTAGATATGATCTAGTTTTATTTTGAGTTTCCAATTGGTGATCCTTCTACTCCAAACAATGTTAACTCAAAAATAAATGAGTTGTCTTTGATGTCAACGATAATGATTTGCTTTTGTGCACATAAGTGAAAGGGGCCAGTAGCTTCCCACGCCCCAATAACTGCTATATTTTTGTGCACCCTACCCCCCAATAAAATTTTTAAAAAGAATACCTAGTAAATTACCACATATGCACCAATACATGTTCACAACTCCATGCGTAGTTTACCATTGCAAAAAACTAACACACATGCTCTTCCACTTGCATTTTTAAGCCAACTTGATGCAAATTGGAGAACTTCCAATTTAAATATACACCTTATTGTTTTTATTACAATAGGTCATGTTTATAAAAAACCACCCATTTGGACATTAAATAAAGTCAAACTGGTCACATTCACATACTTTTGTGCACATCTATTGGTACCTAAGCTACCATAAACACATAACACTCCAATCCCAAAGGGCTATCAATCACACATTCTCCCATACTTGCTATCACATCCACTTGCACCTGCACAAACATATAATGGTATTAGGCTCCCATCCAGACAATAATTTAATAAAAAAAAAATTAAACCAGTTTAAATAAAAAAAGTGAGATTTGTAAATCACATCATCGAATACAATAGCTTATACACATTTAATCAAATTCAAATCTAAACAACCGAGTTCAATTCTGCGTATCATAACATCGAATACAATAGCTTCTACACACTTATTCAAATTCAAACTCACCAACCAAATTCAATGCATTCTTTTTTCTAATATCAATCTATTATAAGACGAACATTATGTAGCGTAGAGATTGTTTTAAGCATAAATTTCCTGAAGGAGCGCTGCAAACCCTGTCTGCTGCCAAGAGGAATTTTGCAGACTTCCACATTAAGGTTCAGGTTGGTACATCACCTTCTTATATTCATTCCTTTTTATGCTATGTTTCCTTCTTTTTTTTGTCTTTTACTTCCTCTTTATGCTATGCTTCCTTTATTTTTTATGTATTTTTACTTCCTCTTTATGCATATGTTAAATCTATATTAAGTAATGTGAATGGGTAAATGATTTATTTTTTGTGTCTTTTACTTCCTCTTTATGCATGTATCATCCATATTAATGTTACATTTGTTCATTTGAAGCAAATGTAATATCTGTTCATATGCCATCATTAAATATGTTAATATGAAGTAAATATATCTGTTACTATATGTTAATATGAAGTAAATGTATCTGTTAATAGGGTTTCATTATATCAGGGTTTCGAATGTTTTAAATCCTACAGCTTTGTCTCATTAATAATTTTACAGTCAGATTCTTCCTAGTTTTGTCTGAATACTATTTATTAGTTATTGTTACATTAAATATTTACAATTGTTTTCCTATGTTGTAATATAATATATTGAGGGTTTCCTACAGCTTTGTCTCATTAATAATTTTACAATCATATTCTTCCTAGTTTTGTTTAAATACTATTTATTAATTATTGTTACATTAAATATTTACAATTGTTTTCCTATGTTGTAATATAATATATTGAGGGTTTCCTACAGCTTTGTCTCATTAATAATTTTACAGTCAAATTCTTCCTAGTTTTGTCTGAATACTATTTATTAATTATTGTTACATTAAATATTTACAATTGTTTTCCTATGTTGTAATATAATATATTGAGGGTTTCATTTTATATAACTTATATAAAAAGCTTCTACATATATTCGGATTAGACTGTTAATGTACTGTATATATATACATGTCTATCTATATAGATATGTATATCTATAGACATATGTATATAGATAGACATCTGTATACATATGTATACATTTCTGTATACATATCTATACATATCTGTATACATATGTAGATCTATAGACATACGTATATTGATATACATTTGTATATCTATAGATGCATACATAGGTTTCAATTTTAGTGTAGATGCATACATAGGTTTAAACTTTACTATAGATGTCTAATTATGTTCAGTGTACTAAGCATCTGAAAGACCACATTGTCCAAGAGAAGGATTTGCTTTACAGAAAATGTATTCTCACAGCCTCCAAAATATGGACTTGACATTTCTGTCAGCCTTCAAAATATGGACTTGACATTTCAGTTTTCTTTGATATTGGAGATCTTTGATATTGGAGAATTGGAGCCCATGAACCAACTGCCTTTCCATCCTATAAAATCACTTGGATAGGATGAACTCTCCAAACACACAACGCAATAGAGGTGGCCAGTGGATGTGCTTGCCTGCAAGAACAACACAAGACCCAAATCAAGCGGTTGTTCAATACTGGTTCAGACCAATTGGTCACTACAATCCAACAAGTTGTAGGAATGCAACACTTCTAGGAAGGGCATATATGCGACTATGTGATCTATGAAAAATTCTTCTCCACAGCAATCCAAATTCTAGGCAACAAAAGTCACGAAAACAACCTGGCCAACAAGTTCATGAAGGAGGAACACCAAGACACTGTGACCAATGCCATCTCCTATTTCGACAAGTTTCTAGAAGAAGGTATGATTGGAGGTGTGTTTGAAGTTGAGGCTGTCAAAAAATAAAATGTGACAACAACTCTGCAACTATTCCGGGAAGGAATACTCAGAAACAATCTAGAAACATTTCAATTTTATCTGAGTAATTATGGTGACTTGCTCTCTCCTGCACACCTTGAGAGAGCAAGTGAAGTGGCTCAAGGCCTTCGGGTATTGATCCAATGGAAGCCATAGTGAAAGTCTATGGTGGTAAATCTTCAGCATTGCTTTTTTGTATTATTTGACAAGTAGTGCTATAATATGATAAAAAAACTATATAAAGGCTTTTATTTTATGCAAATGTTGCTACATGCAAACATATATCTATTTATAGTATGTATCTCCTACATTAATAGACATGATTTAAAAAAATTCTGTTGGACATAGATATCATTTCTCCTTGTGATTTCAGCACTGCTTTCATTCCATTCTATTGGTTTCATATGATGTTGTTTATACAATCATTATACAGTCGTTTACCTTCGTTTTTGAACAGCATAATATACAACCTGTTTTGTCTTAGACAACCCTTGTGCTATGATTATTTCACTGTACAAAATAATAAACTGTTATATAATGAGGGTTTTATTTTACACATACATATGGGTTCGTATATTTTTAAGGGTATATATTTTGCAATGGTATTCTTACCTATGGGTAAGTGCAAGAAGATGGGGGGCCAAAAAGGGGTCTTAAGTGGCCACTTTTTTTCTGAAATCAGGAAATACTAGCCTTGGATGAGAAATTGAGCATAGTTACACTCAAAATTTGAAGATGCAACCAAAACAATGTTTGTAGTGCTCTGAGTGTACTTTCTAAACTACTATTTTTTTTTCAAATTGGCATAGATTAAGGGGTTCAAAAGAGGGAGCCACAGAAATTGGTGTTGTTTCTGTCAAAAAAACATAACATAGCATGTTTTGTGGCTCCCTCAAAAGGTCAACTTTTTTTTGGTATTTTTAAAATCGCTTTGGTCAGAAATTAGCTAATAGCATGTAGTTTATACTTGATTTTTTTGATAATTTTTTGATGAATATTTAATTTTTTACTAATTTTCAAAGTGGACACATCCTAAAAAATAGAATTTTGGCCGTGCTACCCCTATAAATTTTGAAAACTAATTGAAAATCATTTTTTTCTTTTTTTAATATTTGTAGAATGGAGTCTAGTTTCTAAATATTTATTTTTTTTAAATTTCAATGAATAGTTAATTTACAATGAAAAAAAGACCAAACAGTGGTTTTTGCCCAAAAACAGACACACAAACAAAAGAAATTAAAGATGAAAGGCTTAACATTGTTAAAATGTGAAAAAAATTACATCGTCAAATAGCTAAGAGAAAGCCTAACATTACCCAGGTGTTCGATTTGTTTGACCTTGAAACACATGTAAATCTGAGGGTTAGCACGAACGAAATTATGTGAAATCTTGAAGAATATGAAAAAACATGTCTGTGGATGTTGAAAAGGCACTCCAAGCCTTTGGGTTGGAAATCCAAAGCAAATCCCAAGCCCAAGGCTTGGGATTCCCAAAGAAAAACATAACATGAGCGCATTATAACGCGCTTGCGTTATTTTTTGCTTTGCATTTTTCCTTTTCTGCAAAAGTTTGTGTTGTTTGTCATGTTTGAAATAACACGAGCGCGTTATAACGCGCTCACGTTATGTTCCCCTTAAATTTTTTTATGTTCAATGCTATTAATCATGTATGTATGTATGTATGCCTATATGTATGTATGTATGTATGTATGTATGTATGCCTATATGTATGTATGTATCTATGTATGCCTATATGTATGTATGTATAGTGTCGAGGGTAGAGGAGGGTAGAGATGGGAGTGAGCCAGATAGGGGAGGAGAGGGGTGGATAAGGATTAAGTGATTAAGGTTTAAGGTTGAGGGTTGAGCATTTAGGGATAGGATTTAGAGTTTAGGGATAAGGGATTAGAGTTTAGGACCTTGAGGGATTAGGGTTTAGGGTTGAGGCTTTAGGGATAGCGTTTAGGGTTAAGGGTCGAGGGATTAGGGTTAAGGTAGAGTGTTGAGGGTAGAGGGATTAGGGATAGGGTTTAGGGTTGAAAGTTTAGGGTTGAGGGATTAGGGTTTAAGGTATAGTTTAGTACTTGTGGATAGAGGCAGTAAACAATGGGAGATTATTTACCTGTTTCATAACAATATACCTCCCCTAAGTGTAGGGTGGACAGCAAGAAACATAGATGTACCCCAATGCAAAGCTTTTCTCATAATGATCATCCTTCGGATTTCACCTATTAATTACTCACTATGGATGTACCATACGCAAAGCTTTTCTCATAGTGTGTACACCTATTAGCATAATGAACCCCAGATGGGCCAGAAAAACATGCCATATAACATTACTAACATTAAAAAAGCTCATAGCCATTTTTCTAACATATTCTTGCAACTCAAATATCTTTAAGAGAAGAGTGTCAAAAATGATGGGTTTAACAACCTAACATAAGGCAAAGCAGTTTTGTTGGGTTTAGGGATAGGGTTTAGGGTTTAGGGTTGAGGGATTATGGTTTAAGGTATAGTGTTGAGGGTTGAGGGTTTAGGGATAGGGTTTAGGGTTGAGGGATTAGGGTTTAGGGTTGACAGATTAGGGTTTAATGTTGAGAGTTGAGGGTTGAGGGTTTAGGGATAGGGTTGATGGTCAAGGGATTAGGTTAAAGTAGAGTGTTGAGGGTAGAGGGATTAGGGATAGGGTTTAGGGTTGAAGGTTTAATGATTGAGGGTTAAGGCTTTAGGGCTGAGGGTTAAGGGATTGGGGTTTAAAATATAGTGATGAGCATTGAAGGTTTATGGATAGGTTTTAGGGTTTAATTTTTAAGGGTTAAGGGTTGAGGGATAGGGTTTAGGGTTTAGGGATAAGGGATTAGGGTTTAAGGTATAGTGTCGAGGGTTGAGGGTTTAGGAATAGGGATAGTGTTTAGGGTTTAGGGATGAGGGATTAGGGTTGAGGGTTGAGGGATTAGGGTTTAAGGTATAGTGTTGAGAGTTGAGAGTTTATTGATAGTGTTTAGGGTTGAGGGTTAAGGGATTAGGTTTTAAGGTTGATGGATTAGGGTTTAAGGTATAGTGTTGAGGGTTTAGGGTTGACAGATTAGGGTTTAGGGTTGACGGATTAGCATTTAAGTATCGAGGTTAGGGTTAGAGTGTCGAGGGTAGAGGGATTAGGGATAGGGTTTAGGGTTGAAGGTTTAAGGATTGAGGGTTGAGGCTTTAGGGATGAGGGTTTAAGGCTTAAGATATAGTGTCAAGTGTTGAGGGTGTAGGGATAGGGTTTAAGTTTTAAGGGTTAAGGGTTGAGGGATAGGGATTAGGGTTTAAGGTATAGTGTTGAGGGTTGATGGTTTAGGGATAGGGTTTAGGTTTGAGGGATTAGGGTTTAAGGTTGATGAATTAGGGTTTAATGTTGAGAGTTGAGGGTTGAGGATTGAGGGTTGAGGGTTGAGGTTGAGGGATAGGGTTAATGGTCAAGGGATTAGGGTTAAATAAGAGTGTCGAGGGTAGAGGGATTAGGGATAGGGTTTAGGGTTGAAGGTTTAAGGATTTAGGGTTGAGGCTTTAGGGATGAGGGTTAAGGGATTAGGGTTTAAGATATAGTGTCGAGTGTCGAATGTGTAGGGATAGGTTTTAGGATTCAAGTTTTAAGGGTTAAGGGACGAGGGATCAGAGTTAAGGGTTGAGGGATTAGGGTCTGATGTTGAGGGTTGAGTACATTGAGGTTCGCGGGTTAAGGGTTTCGGGATAGGGTTGAGGGTCGAGGGATTAGGGTTAATGTAGAGTGTGGAGGGTATAAGGATTAGGGATAGGGTTGGAGGGTTTAGGGATAAGGGATTAGGGTTTAAGGTATAGTATCAATCCTGTTGAGGGTCTAGGAATAGGGATAGCGTTTAGGGTTTAGGGATGAGGGATTAGAGTTGAGGGATGACGGTGTTAGCACTCATTTTGACCTGGAGGTTGATTTTTCATGTTTAGGGGGTTTCTTCATTTGAACCCTATATCTTCTTGCCCATTTTCCTAAGTGTTGGACCTCCTCGGCATTTTTCAGCTGCATCACCATATTTTCTTTGAGGAGGAGATCATCATCATCATCTTGTCTTCGATGATGGTCCGCATCATCATGTTTTCTGTCGACTTGTTTTTCATCAGGATCATCATATTTCAATATCGGGTGATGTTTGGATATTATCCCGATCCTACTGATGAGCTACAATGTGCCTTAATTTTCTTGCGGAGGGTGATTTTTCAAATATCCGGTGATCTTCCAATTATCACCCTGCCCTTTTATGATGATGATGTCACCCCGATCTTCCGAGGGGGTCATTTTCTAAGTTGTTCAACCCGGCCTATTTTTTCTTAAGGGTCGTCATCATCATCATGATCATATTTCCAGTTATCGCCGTGTTGCTTGCGAGGGTCATCATATTGTCTACCTGCATGATCTTTCGCTGGGGTGATATTTTAACATCGGGTGATCTTTGTTAAGATCATCCTGATGATGTTGCTGTAAAGTTCTAAGTGTGACCCGATTTTTCATCGTGGTCATCATATTTTGGACATCAGGATGATCTTAGTCAATATCATCCTGATGTTGTTGTATCACTTCATGTTCGTTGTTTTATCATCCTGATGTCGATATGATGATGACGTCATCCGGATATGAGGAGGTGCGCAGTAGGCAGATATGCTGATGACGTCAGCAGGATATGACGATGACGTCATCAGGATGTTCATCGGCTAAGCAGGAGGATCTTCCTCCGATGGATCAGGTTGTGCCGATGAAGGCGATTATCATGCAGGTGATATTGCGATGATGATGCTGACGTCAGGATGATTTTTCAAGCAACATGATATCATGCTGTTGGAGGATGATGATGAAATCTTATACTAGTGTCGTCAGGAGCAAAAGCACCGACATTATATATGCTCGTGGCCTAGTATATAAAGTGTTGAAAAGGTCGCCGCAGGGTGCATGTGGGATAATTGATATCCTGCATATTTGAAATATCATGACGATGAGGTATCTTGGCAGGAAATGGTTGCGATGCACAGTTTGATGTTTTCCCGAAGCCGCGGGTTGGTGCGCCATTAATGGCGAAGGTTGCAGAGGTATGGACGGATCTGGTACCCGATTGAAGGTGTACATCAACGGACAGTGGCGCAGGGCTCGAGGTTTCTTCCTGTCTCCTCCCCTACCTGCTGCATTCATGTTTGGGCGCCAATCTGGTAATGCGTTGAGCGCCATTTTTCTGATACTGTGTATCTGGCAGGATTTTTGGTCAACCATGTAATTAATTACTGTGGTACACTACCTGGCTGATATAAGCAGGAAGTGTTACTCATTTTTGGTTGTTGAAAGTTGAAGATTTTTGGCTCTGTAATTCAAAACAAGCTGATCTGGCTGCTCTGTACAGCTAAACCTGTGAGTCTATGTATCTCTTGTTGTATGTTTTGGCACGAACCCACTGATTTCATGATTAATCTTATATGAGAAATGCTATCTTAGCATGTGTTTTGTTAATTCTGTCTCCAGTATTGCATGTATTCTTCTTCTGAATCTGGATATTTGGGTAATGTTTAGATTCTAGAGCATAGAATTCCTATGTTGAATGTCTGATCTTTTAACTTCTGCTCAAGGGGTAGATTAAACTGTTTTCAGGTTGAACATTGGGAAGGGTATACTGCAGTAGGGATGCCATAAGTAGAGATAACTTAACACTCTGTATTGGGAGATATCTGTAAGGCAGGTATCACATATATCCCCCTGAAATCCAGTTTTAGCTGTTCATGTTGATCATTCACAGGTGTATGTCTACTGACTCCAGGCCCTGGATAGGCACCAATCTTGCTTTGTGTTTGTGTTACAACCATGTCCAGCTTTGCATCCAAACTTAAAATCCAAATCAAAATCTAAAACAACCATTAGGACATTAGAATTAGTTTTAGGATCCTCAGTCCTCTGTCTACAACTGCAAATAGGCCCAAAGCTAGCCCCTTTGCTCTTATCTTTCAGTTTTGGTCTACTTACAGGAGGACTTATCTGCTTTCTGTCAGCATCCCAGCCTTTGTATGCATATCCTCATGGATGCTGAGTAGGGAATACCCCCCTAGGTTTTGCAGAGCCTGAAGAAGAAGAGGAGATAAAATACAGAGTCTATCTCCTACACTGTTGGCCCCTGGCCCAGAGATCCTGTTGATCACTGATGGCTACCTTGTAGGGAAATCTGGGAATAAGCATCCAGTCTGGGAAAAAGTCAACAGACGGATTAGGGTTGAGGGTTGAGGGATTAGGGTTTAGTGATAAGGTTTAGGGTTGAGGGTTGAGGGATTAGGGTTTAAGGTATAGTGTTGAGGGTTTAAGGATAGGGTTTAGGGTTGAGGGATTAGAGTGAAGGGTTGAGAGATTAGGATTTGACGTTGAGGGTTAAGGGTTGAGGGTTTAGGGTTTAGGGTTTAGGGATAGGGTTGAGGGTCAAGGGATCAGAATTAAGGGTTGAGGGATTAGGGTTTAACGTTGAGGGTTGAGTACATTGAGGTTTGAGGGTTAAGGTTTTCGGGATAGGGTTGAGGGTCGAGGGATTAGGGTTAAAGTAGAGTGTGGAGGGTATAAGGATTAGGGATAGGGTTGGAGGGTTTAGGGATAAGGGATTAGGGTTTAAGGTATAGTATCAAGCCTGTTGAGGGTTTATGAATAGGGATAGCATTTAGGGTTTAGGGATGAGGGATTAGAGTTGAGGGATGACCGATTAGGGTTGAGGGTTGAGGTATTAGGGTTTAGGGATAAGGTTTAGGGTTGAGGGTTGAGGGATTAGGGTTTAAGGTATAGTGTTGAGGGTTTAGGGTTGAGGGATTAGAGTGAAGGGTTGAGGGATTAGGATTTGATGTTGAGGGTTGAGGGTTGAGGCTTTAGGGTTTAGGGTTTAGAAATAGGATTGAGGGTCGAGGGATCAGATTTAAGGGTTGAGGGATTAGGGTTTGACGTTGAGGGTTGAGGGTTGAGGTTCAAGGGTCAAGGGTTTAGGGATAGGGTTGAGGGTCGAGGGATTAGGGTTAAAGTAGAGTGTGGAGGGTATAAGGATTAGGGATAGGGTTGGAGGGTTTAGGAATAAGGGATTAGGGTTTAAGGTATAGTATCGAGCCTATTGAGGGTTTAGGAATAGGGATAGCATTTAGGGTTTAAGGATGAGGGATTAGAGTTGAGGGATGACGGATTAGGGTTGAGGGTTGAGGGATTAGGGTTTAGGGATAAGGTTTAGGGTTGAGGGTTGAGGGATTAGGGTTTAAGGTATAGTGTTGAAGGTTTAGGGATAGAGTTTAGGGTTGATGGATTAGAGTGAAGGGCTGAGGAATTAGGATTTGACGTTGAGGGTTGAGGGTTGAGGCTTTAGGGTTTAGGGTTTAGGTATAGGGTTGAGGGTCGAGGGATCAAAGTTAAGGGTTGAGGGATTAGGGTTTGACGTTGAGGGTTGAGTACATTAAGGTTCGAGGGTTAAGGGTTTCGAGATAGGGTTGAGGGTCGAGGGATTAGGGTTAAAGTAGAGTGTCGAGGGTATAAGGATTAGGGATAGGGTTGGAGGGTTTAGGGATAAGAGATTAGGGTTTAAGGTATAGTATTGAGCCTATTGAGGGTTTAGGAATAGGGATAGCATTTAGGGTTTAAGGATGAGGGATTAGAGTTGAGGGATGACAGATTAGGGTTGAGGGTTGAGGGATTAGGGTTTAGGGATAAGGTTTAGGGTTGAGGGTTGAGGGATTAGGGTTTAAGGTATAGTGTTGAGGGTTTAGGGTTGAGGGATTAGAGTGAAGGGTCAAGGGATTAGGATTTGACGTTGAGGGTTGAGGGTTGAGGCTTTAGGGTTTAGGGATAGGGTTGAGGGTCGAGGGATCAGAGTTAAGGGTTGAGGGATTAGGGTTTGACGTTGAGGGTTGAGTACATTGAGGTTTGAGGGTTAAGGGTTTCAGGATAGGGTTGAGGGTCGAGGGATTAGGGTTAAAGTAGAGTGTCGAGGGTATAAGGATTAGGGATAGTGATGCAGAGCACACAGTGGAAGTGTTCAAATCAGGGATGAATATCTATCAAACCCACAGTACAGAAAGATTATTGCTTAACCAGCTTTAAATAACTTCCTCAAGGTCAAAATGATACCGAACTACACACACATTCTTCATTATCGGCGAGACTAAACACTGTCGGAACATTCAAAAACTCTTCTACTGATCTCACTTCTCTCACCGACAGCTCAACACTATGCTCCAACCGTTGGTATGACCTTTACCATTGGTGAGCTTGAGAACCGCTCTGCCAATACACACTGATCACACCGATATACCTTCGAACCATACTTATCGCCCAAACTCCTTTCATCGGTGAATGCCTACGAACTTAGGCCGATGCACAGATGGACACACTCCAACGTTAACCTTAATTTTCTCTATCAGCAACACAATCACTATCAGCCATACTAGCATTAACTTTGCCGATACACCAATACCAATCACCTTCGATGAGACTTTTGTCATTGGCGGACGTTTATATGCTTGGGCCGATGCGCCGATGATCCTTCTCTTCTTCGGTGTGACGAATGCTATCAGTGGGACTCATTTTAGAGTCATCGATACACTGTTTCCTTCTGATGGATTGGTGTAAGATACCCCTTGTCTCTTTGATACCTTCGATCCTTCGGCGAGATCTCCTTTCACTTTTCCCTGATATGCCTCCGATTGGCCTAACACCATTGATTGGTGTAGGTTTCAAAAGCTCCGTCGAGAGCCTTGTTACACCGATGAGAGGCTTGTTACTTTGTTTACTCTGCAGGAAATATTTATGGATCAATCTATAGCAGGACAAAATGTGAGCACGTTATAACACACTCACGTTTTGTCCTGCTATAGAAACGGTAAAAAAGTGTTGACCCCCATGATCCAGGCCCACATGCTCTGTTTTCATACTGATTCTGCACGTGCTCTGACAAAAAAGAAGTGCTTTCATGCTGTTGGGAAGTTGACATGCACATTTTACACATTCTACCACCTTTGCATGATCTTTCCACCACCTTTTCTGCTTTGCCAACTTGAGGAGGAAATAACATAGTTTTCACACCAAGTTTGATATATATCTATTCAAGTTTCAATTTTTGTAGTGTTGCAATGTTAATTGTGATTCAATTTTAGGAATTTAACATTATAGATTGGTTAATAGTATTGTTGTTAGTAATTATATTTGAGTGTTATTCAATTTAACATTGAAAAGGAAGCAAGTGGTGAAAAACTCAAATTGTTAAGGAGTTTGATGCAAGAAGAAAAAAACACTACATAATTGGGTACTCTCTCCATTCGAATCTTCATTTTTTAGGTATGTCAAGTCTTTACATGCATGTTCTTTACATTTTCCTTAATTCTATTTGAATTACTTTATCATGTTTTATCATACATGTTTAAAATAGACACATTCCCAATCAAGAAAGCAGCCAACAATCTCACATGATGCCATGTATATTTTCTACACTTGGGCTCTTTAATAATTATGTGTAATAAACAGACCTTAACATATCATGATGTCAAACTATACAAGAATAAATCCTTACAACATAATAAAAATACAATCCCACTATTATCTTGTATTCATTTCTTAGGAACTAATATTGGTCTCTTTATCATGCTACAGACAAATTCTCCGTCATGCCGAGGAAACGATCAAGAATTAAACCAACACAGGAAGAGATAGAAGCTAAGAATGCAAAGAAAGCAATGGCTATGAGGGAACTTCGTGAGAAGAGGAAATTGGACACGATAAATGAAGATATGCCAATTGAAGAGGAACCACAACCATCACAAAGAGATATGGTATTGGCGGCACAAAGAGAATGAATGCAAAAACTTTGTGCTACGAGAGATTTGAATACCATAGTTGGAGATACATCCTCTACCGTAAGTCAACATGTAGGGACACCATCTACCACATCTCAAGTTAAGAGTACATCATCACTCACATGTGATGAAGGAGGTACGCCATCGTTCCCACCTCAACCTCAAGGTATGTCATCTATTCCATCTTCGATCGAAGGTATGCCATCTAGCCCATCTCATTTAAATATTGATGAAATTCCTAATGTTGAGATAAATTTACCTAACTTAACACCACCTATAATTTTGCATAGAAAGCCAAAGTATTTGATTGATATTGATGAGAATATTTTGCAGCCAATGGAAGGTAAGATTCCAAAACGCACTTGTAAAAGATATGCTCATAAGATTTGGAGATTGTTCTTTGAAAAGTTAAATGAGACTACAAGATGTCAACTATTCATTGAAATGATGCGAAGTATAAAGTATAGGTCCATCATGAAGATTCTTGGGTTGAGAACATCAGAGGCTTCAAGTGAAAAATCTATTGTCAAGAATCTAATGAGTGCGTATGAGAGTGTGGGTAACACCTCACGCACAAAAGATAGTAATGCAACACGACATGTGATTACATCGACTATAGTATGTAGTCAAACGAGGAAAGCTCGTCTCATTAGAAAGACGAGTCAAGAATTGAGAATTAATAAAAAAACTTTATCAAGAGCCATTGGAAGATGCCAAAGAATTATGGGCGTTCTCAAGGAGACTACCACGAAAAGATAAACCAATTGTTGAAGCATTGAGATCACTAATTGAAGACTTTTGGAAGAATTACACAAGGGTATCTCCGAATCAAAGGGATGTGGTAAGAAGGAGAATCAGTAGTCAGAACCGTGAGCCACATCCAAAGCATTTTTTGGATGAGACTCAAACACAGTTTATGGTAAATTTCTAGAGAAGTATCCTCAAATTAAAATTTGTCAAAGATATTTTGAAATGCTAAAACCTTTCTATGTCAAGATAAATCACACACGCACTACTTGTTGTAGATTACATATTGAATTTTCTAACCATTTTGATGTTTATAGGTCTATATGTTTAGATATGCATACTAACAATGTTTTACAGGGTTGTGCCATATGTGCCCCACCAACATCTTCAAGAGACTTCATATCAAGAATTTTATGTGAAAGAGAGGAAGGTCAAATATTCTACAAGAAATTATGCTTGGATGGCACATGTCATCATTGCGGTGGCTTGCAACATTTGCCAATATGTGAACATATGGAAAGAACACATGCGGTTGGAAATGAACTAGTAGAGTTTAGCAAGTATAAAATAGTGGCATACAATACAAAAGATGGTAAAGAAGCAAAGAGGTGTGAATTGGTTATTGAAAAGATTCCAGTGTATCAATTTATGCCTATATTTCATGACAGCATAGTGTATGAGTATGCAAGACATGCCCATAGAGCTCGATGGTTGGACTTGCAATTTAAGTTATGCAAGGACACATTTCTAGTTGGTAGCATTGTTTTAGTCGTCGACTTTGCAGAGAACTACAGTCTACAGCCACAGCGTGAGGTGCAATCACAATATTACAACTCCACACAAGTTTCTATATTTGTGCACATCGCATTCATTCATGCAAATGATAGTACAGAGGATGATAGAAAGATCATAAGGGAGTATAATTTCTATATTAGTGATGATCGCACGCATTCTACAGAGTTTGTGCAAGGTTGCTTTCAGGTGTTCTACAATGATTTGGCTAGAAGGGGCATATCATTCAGTCAGCATATCATATGGTCGGATAACTGTGCATCACAATTCAAGAACTCGCAGAATTTCTATTGGCTGAGTAGGAGGCATAATTTTACAGGTATTCATCATATGTGGAACTTTTGTGAGGCCGAGCATGGAAAGGGGGAGCATGATGGTGTAGGAGAATGTATCAAAAGAGCCATAGCACAAGAAGAGTTAAAGTATAAAGACAATGCAAAGTTGACAGATGCAAAATCGATTGTCGAGTGGTGTAATGCTTCCATGGGTCTAGGTAATGAAGGTAAGTCTTCAATTCGTAGATTTTTTTGGTTGATAGATGATACTAACATTGCACCATATGAGGACTATTGTACACTAACAGGATCAAATGAGATGCACTCTTTCAAAAGCTCAATTGCAGGTTCAAGGAGTATCCATATGCGAAAGATGTCATGCTTTTGTTCTTCCTGTACAATTCAAGTCTGGGATGAGTGCGAGTCAAAGGAGTGGGTTGACGAATGGCAATTAAGTTATCTTAGCCCACTTGACATGTATCGACCCTCGACGGCACTGGAACTAACACAGATGGAATCATCAATTGACTTTGACCACATATTAGATTTAGTTCAACCAAGTTATATAGGGAACGTATATGCATCTAATTTCATCTAGTTCAACAAGGTAATGTCATCTTACTTTGTAGTGTTTTTGTAATGTTGACTAATTTCATCTAATTTGCTACACATATCATTGTAGGGCATGTTTATGTAGTTATTGCATATGAAGATAATGAAGAGGGAACAGATTATTACTTGTGTCATTGTGTTGAGGCCAAAAAGAAATTGGAGGCCCCAGTTACAGATGGAGAAAACATCGAATACCCTACAGGCTCAGTGGTTATTACTAGAACATGGTCTAGAAGGTACCCACATAAGAGTGTTAATGTTTGGCTATTTTAGGACTTTGACACGCATCAGAAGATTCTTCATTACTCAAACCTTGTCATGGCATCCAATGTTCATTTGATAAAGTATCGGGTAGACCTTTGAACAAAATCTTGTGGAAGGTGCGTGAGTTTGACCATGAAGCAATACTTGACACAATAAAGAGTAGAGTAGACCCAGATGGTTCATTGGATTAATTTGTAAGTATTCACATTGATTTTGTAAAGTCATGTTACATTGAGTTGTAAGTATGCACATTAATTTGTAAGGTTTGTCTTTTTTTATTTCCTGCTGCATTTTTACACATATACACATTTTTACATCATCATGTTATGCATTTTTGGTGTCCTTCTCCTGATGTGACCAAACTGATAGTTCCAACACGTCCGGATGGGTACGTTTAGGCTAGGCATTATTCTATTTTTCACCCAAACATGTTGAAACAGTCCGAGCTACATTGTACCGACGATATCCCTGAAGAGTCCAAAGTGCAAAAATGCAGCAATCTTTGACAAGATGTTATTCAAAAACTTTGTCACTTAGAAACATTTCGTCTAAGGAAACGTGATCACGTAGAGTGACTCTACAATAACCTCTCTCAGTTTTTTATATCTCTGAGGCATTTGCCTGTGGTGAAAGGTTTTCTGCTGCCCCAAAAATTGTCAGGAGGTAGTGTAAAGTTGCAAAGGGGAGTAACTTTTGTCCTGCTCCTGATGCAACTAAACTGACTATTCCAACGCACCCGGATGGGTACATTTACGCTAGGCATGGTCTTTTTTTCACCCAAACATGTCGAAACAGTCCGAGCTACATTGTACCAATGATATCCCTGAAGAGTCCAAAGTGTAAAAAGGCAGCAATCTTTGGTGAGATGTTACTCAAAAATTGTGTCACTTAGAAACATTCTGTCTGAGGAAACATGATCATGTAGAGTGCCTCTACAATAACCTCTCTCAGTTTTATATATCTTTGAGGCATTTGCTACTGCCCCAAAAATCATCAGAAGGAGGCAGTGTAAAGTTGCAAAAAGGTGTAACTTTCATCCTGCTCCTGATGCGACCAAACTGACTATTCCAACGCGTCCAGATGGGTACATTTACACTAGGCATAGTCCTTTTTTTCACCCAAAAATGTCGAAATAGTCCGAGCTACATTGTACCGACGATATCCCTGAAGAGTCCAAAGTGCAAAAAGGTAGAAATCTTTGATGAGATGTTACTTGAAAATCATGTCACTTAGAAACATTCTATCTAAGGCAATGTAATCATGTAGAGTGCCTCTACAATAACCTCTCTCAATTTTTTATATCTCTGAGGCATTTGCCCATGGTGAAAGGTTTTCTGCTGCCCAAAAAATTGTCAAGAGGTAGTGTAAAGTTGCAAAGGGGTGTAACTTTCATTCTGCTTCTGATGCAACCAAACTGACTATTCCAATGCATCTGGATGGGTACATTTATGCTAGGCATGGTCCTTTTTTTCACCCAAACATGTCAAAACAGTCTGAGCTACATTGTACTAACGATATCCCTGTAGAGTCCAAAGTGCAAAAAAGCAGCAATCTTTGAAGAGATGTTACTCAAAAACTGTGTCACTTAGAAACATTCCGTCTACGGAACCGTGATCAAGTAGAGTGCCTCTACAATAACCTCTCTCAGTTTTTTATATCTCTGAGGTGTTTGCCCATGGTGAAAGGTTTTCTGCTGCCCCAAAAATTGTTAGAAGGAGGCAGTGTAAAGTTGCAAAGCATTGCTAAGAAATCCTTAATACTCAAACACTCCAATGAACTGAAGCAACTTCTTTTTAGGCGCAAATGTAAGGGTACACAAGGGGAAAATGGCGCTTAGATGACTTAGTACATTTCTATGACTTCATTCACATGTTTAAATGTTTGAGAAACTCTCCTTTACTAAGCGCTTGTCCTCATGTCAATGTTAAGCTTTATACCTCCTAGACACTCAATTAGGTGATGTCATTAGATACAACTTACCCTTAGGCACCAATGTAGCTTCTTCAATCCATCACACTTCTAGGCACTCAAATTTGAGGTGTTGGACTTGTATCTTATTCCTAGGTGCAATTGGATGATCTTCCTAGATCTAGGCGCTCGTGATGGTGGGAAATTACATGAAGGGGCGCCTAAGTCCAATTTGACTTTGTATTTGATATTTTATGACTCCAATTGACTAGGAATGGCTCAATTTCTAAAGTGCTGACTCAATAATGTAAGTTTAAGGTCTTTTCCTCCTAGGTGCCAATTAATGAGTTCACTAGATGCAATTTCTCCTTAGGCGCCAAAACTAGCTAGTAGAGACAAGAGGAGGCGTCTAGCATCAATTTAGGCTCTATTCATTATTTGTAAGACCTTGAATGATTAAACATGCTTGAAGTAAGCCTTTCTCTCTTGGAACTTACTCAATGATATAGATTTGTGATACTTTATCTAAGGCGCCAATCTAGATCTATATGGAGGTGAAAGAGCGCCCAACATCATGAAGCTTTATACTTGGCCTTTTTTATGCTTTAAATAATTATGAAGGTCTTAGGATGACTTTTTCCCTCTAGTCTCCTACTCTTGGATGTCCTTGGATGCAATTTCAATCTAGGCGCTCATGGAGGTATTGAATGACAAGCAAAGGCGCCTTAGCTTACTTAGCCCATTTCTTTCGATTTTGATGATCTTGACTCTTAAATGCCATCTAGTCTCATGCTCTTAAGCTCTCCTCTTACAAGGCATCATATTAAATGGATTTAAACTCTCTTGTTATGCTTAGGCTCCAATTCAAGGTCATTCTGAAGGCAAAGAGTGCCTAGAATCCATTTGACTTAGCTTCTAACATTTCAACAAGTTTAAGCAATGGGAGAGATCTCATCAAGGAGTCCACTCAAAGGATTGTTTCATGTCAACTCTTCCTAGGTGCCAATGTGTGATTAGATGACAAGGAAAGTGCGCCTAAACTCCAAACATTTAATCAATCTTCATATACATACTTCTCTCCTTTAAGGTGCTCAAAGTGGTTAACTCATTCTTCAATTCCTTGTTCTAGTTGGTTCTAAGACCTTTAGGCGCTATCATTCACCAATTCAAACCTTCAAACACTTTTAAAGCGCTCAAAGTGATGTCCATCACTAATCCACTCCTTACGTGCTCAAATTTGATTGTAGAAGCAAGAAATTGCGCCTAAGGTTTATGTTACTCAAGACCTCTTTTGCAAGGTGCCTTAGATGATGATCAAGGTGTGAAAATTTGCCTTACTTGAATTTGGATTATTCCTTGATATTTTAAGGCTTTTAACACTTGTTTGCACCCTTGTATGACTACATCACCCTTAGGCACTCATTTTGAGGTGTTATTCATCTACTATGTTGCCAAGGTGCCAAAATTGGTGATATGAAGCATGAAGGGTGCTTAAACTCATAATGTGTTTTCCTTTTCAAATTTTCAATGCTTAAGGTCATTTGTATCAATTCCATTCAAGGCGCCATAACTTGGGATGATCAAAGGTTTGTTTTCTTCTCTAGGCACACTTTGAGGTCTCAATCTTAGGCGCTAATTTGAGTCTACAGAGGTGGGAAAGTGCGCCTAACTCCCTAGAGCAATTTTGCGCCTAGAAGTGTAAGTCCTAGAGGATAAGGTATATTGAATATACTTTAAATAATTTTCAATATACCTTTCAGGATGTTTGAGATAGGTCTCGAATCCACTAGATTTAACATGTAGATTATAGAATTTGGAGGATCCACTAGATTTCAGACTTAGTCAATTTTTAGTGTTTCAGGCTGTCAGGCTACCAAACATAGTCATTTTCAAGATCTCAAACATAAATAATAACATGATGATTCATTTTTTTGTATTGCATATAGTTGACATTGTATGCTACTCATAAAGAATATTAATATTTTATGTTCAACATGATGATTTTTTTTTTTAAATACAACTTTTATCTTTTAGTTCCAAAATGAGGTTTAGGTGATACTTGAATAACAATAGCTAGCTTATTGGATCAACAAACATCCTATGTAATACAATTGGACTTTAAATATTTGAAGTAGCCATCTACAAATATCCATTCAAATGTGGATTTATAATGCAAATATGGACGCCATCAATAAAAAAGATTTGTATTAACCAAATATCCATATAGGCATACATCAATAGCTATCGATATAAGTATAACATATATACAAAATAGCCATATAGGCTTACAAGAATGCCATATAGGCATACAATGTCAACTATATGCAATACAAAATATATGTCCATAAATGCCATATAGGCATACAACAAAGGAACACGATAAAAAGTCATTCCCCTCTGGCTAGTGAAGAGAATATATCACGGGTAGCCTTTGATCTTCTAGGGGATGAAGACACGCATGTGGGTGGTCTACTATGAACCTGAGGGCTGCTCCTCCTATTTAGTTCTTCCTGCATCTTTAGTTGTTACATTAAAAAGTATAGACATTAATATATAGCAATTACATGTTATAAAAACTGAAACATTTAACAAAATAATCACTTACCACTACCCTATAATCTGTCTCCTCACTTGCCTCGGTAGCAGGAATGGGCCATGGTGATGTCATGTCCTATAGAAACCATCCAGATAGAAATTAAACTTCAAATCAATAATCTTTTGATTTTTCAAAAATAAACAACTATAACAATGAATGTAATGAAATTTACTAATTTGCCTCATACCCCTATTAATGCCATGGAGCTATGAATCGCAGAGGTCACACCATGCTCCATTGCCCTATGAACATCGGGAGGTGTCTCTGTAGCCTGCATCATCTGGAAATAAAACAACATTATTCAATTACAAAAACTATAATAGTGATGCAAATCATGGCTCCTAACATACACACACATTCCTCTAAACATGGAAGTACACACAATAAAGCACACAAGTCACATACAAAAATCTAGTAAGTACAATTCATTCATTAAACTATTTATTTTATTACCTCTGTCAAGATTTGAAGTCCACCACCGTTGGCAGGTGTTGCCATGAAATCTCCAATATTAACCTATTCAACATCCAAAATTAGATATTAGAATACCATTCATATAACGATGCTATTCACATGTAATATTTCTAATTGTTTACTAGTTACATACCCCGACAGTAGATGATCTAGTGTAATATGCAGGTGGAGAACCACTAAAAACTACATCAACGCTATGACCCTGAAATTTCATTAAAATCATCAAACTAAATTAGTTAATCTTGCATTTCAAAAATGAAATTTAATAAATTAAATTCAATAAACTTGCTAATATTTACCTGAGAATCTGTTAGCACTCATTTTGACCTAGAGGTTGATTTTTTCATGTCTAGAGGGTTTCTTCACTTAAACCCTATTTATTCTTTCCCATCGGTGTGACCTCGCAGGCGTTTTGGCGATCAGGTTGGTGGTAATGATGTGCCGTTGGCGTGACGTTCACCATCGGTGAAGCATTTTCCTATTCGACCGACGATGGATGTTTGGCCGATGAAGTGTCATCGGCATGTGTCTCGCCGAGGGATGTATGTATCGGGGTGATCGCTGTTATCGGCATGCTTTGTTTGTTTTGGGCCGATGGCTTTGGTCTAGCTGACAGGGGCATTGTGGCATTGTGACTATGTGCATCAGCTGGACTGTATGTTTGGTCTTGCCGATGAAGTGTTCATCACCAAGATTTTGGCTATCGGGTGGATGGAGAAGTGTTGGCTCGACAGTTGGGGTCTCGCCGATGGAGGTGGGCTATCGGTAGGAGTTGGGCCGATGGCTTGATGGGGGGTGAGTCTGTTCATCGGCGAGACAGTTGTCTATCGGTGAAGGTTTTTTGGGAGCTGCCGATATGTGGGTGTCTGGCCGACGGGAGATGCGAAGTAGTCATCGGTGTGACCGGCGTATCGGTAGGAGAATTTTTGGGCACGCCGACGAAGTGGTATCATGCCGAAAGGTATGGTCATCAGCGTAATGTTTGATGTCGGCGGAGGAGTTTTTAATTGAGCCGATGGCGTGGGTCTGGCCGATAGGTGGTAGTCAGCTTATGGGCATCGGCGTGACTTCTGGAGTCGGCGGGAGATTTTTGAGGAAGGCCGATGGTGTATGTCATGGCGATGGGCTGTGGGCGAAAGGTCGTGTGTCGAGCGCGGCAAAATGCTCGACACTTAGTACGCATGTGACTATGTTTTTAAAGTGATAGAGGGCTCTCTGCGCTGTGCATGTGGGATTATTTTCCTACATATTTTGAACCTACGGTGAAGTGCGTTTTGGCGAGAAGCTTCCGTTTGAAAGTTGCGATGGTTTTCTCGGTGGCTGTGGGTGGTTGAGCCATCAATGGCGACAGTGCAGAGATGTGGACAATGGTACACATGGTCAGGTCGCCCAATTTTTGAATGAAGACCCCAGATAGTGGCGCATGGCTCGAGGCTCCCCTTTGTCTGCTGCATTAATATTTTCTGAGCGCCATTCCTTCTGTGGACTGTATCTGGCGGATTTTTTTTTTGTAATAGCCATGTAATTAATTGCTGTAGTACACTTTCTGGCTGTTATAAGCAGGAAGTGTTACTCATTTTGTTGTTGTTGAAAGTTGAAAATTTTTGGCTCTGTAATTCAAAACAAGCTGATCTGGTTGCTCTGTACAGCTAAACCTGTGAGTTTATGTATCTCTTGTTGTATGTTTTGGCATGAACCCACTGATTTCATGATTAATCTTATATGAGAAATGCTATCTTAGCATGTGTTTTGTTAATTCTGTCTCCAGTATTGCATGTATTCTTCTTCTGAATCTGGATATTTGGGCAATATTTGAGACTCTAGAACATAGAATTCCTATGTTGAATGTCTAATCTTTTAACTTCTGCTCAAGGGGTAGATTAAACTATTTTCAGGTTGAACATTGGGAAGGGTATACTGCAGTAGGGATGCCATAAGTAGAGATAACTTAACACTCTGTATTGGGAGATATCTGTAAGGCAGGTATCACATATATCCCCCTGAAATCCAGTTTTAGCTGTTCATGCTGATCATTCACAGGTGTATGTCTACTGACTCCAGGCCCTGGATAGGCACCAATCTTGCTTCGTGTTTGTGTTACAACCATGTCCAGCTTTGCATCCAAACTCAAAATCATAATCAAACTCTAAAGCAACCATTAGGACATTAGAATTAGTTTTAGGATCCTCAGTCCTCTGTCTACAACTGCAAATAGGCCCAAAGCTAGCCCCTTTGCTCTTATCTTTTAGTTTTGGTCTACTTACAGGAGGACTTATCTGCTTTCTGACAGCATCCCAATCCTTGTATGTGTATCTCATGGATGTTGAGTAGGGAATACCCCCTAGGTCTTGCAGAGCCTGAAGAAGAAGAGGAGATAAAATATAGAGTCTATCTCCTACACTGTTGGCCCCTGGCCCAGAGATCCTGTTGATCACTGATGGCTACCTTGTAGGGAAATCTGGGAATAAGCATCCAGTCTGGGAAAAAACCAACAGAATCAAGGCTAAAAGTCTCACTCAGGAGGGTATCTGTCATCACCATCTGCTCAGCTGCAGATGTAGCCTGTGCACCAGTGTCCTGACTATCGATGGGGTCATAACCATAGGCTAACCCACAAGCCTGACAAGCATGGGGTGGGACCCTACTCCTCACACTATCTTCCAACCCACTCTATGTTGCAGGACTGGCATGCTCTATGATGCTCTAGGTCAAGGCACTAATGGACTGAAGTGTATCGACCTCAACACTCTCCTTCACAATGGAAGGGATAGAAACATGCTCATGGTTTGGTCTGTTGATTACTCGTCTCACTGCCCGCTGTGGGTCAACACGTGCCCCTGGTCTATTTTGTGCTGACCCCCCACTTCTACCGTGGAAGTCCCGCATATCAAAATAGTTTGGCACTTTATTGAGGACAAACTCGTAGTAGAGTTTCCTCAAAAAGTATTGCAGGACCTCATTATTATTGCATGGAGGATGATCAAAAACCATCTACCACCTCTGCCCAAAATTGTCCCTTATCACTTGGTTGTTGTACCAATGGATAGGGAACCTCTTGCATGTAATGGGTGGAGGTTGATTTGTTTGTGGGTTTGTGAAAATCGAACACAAGTCTAATTTTGTAAT
Organism: Cunninghamia lanceolata; assembly: GCA_027924645.1. NCBI lineage: Eukaryota > Viridiplantae > Streptophyta > Pinopsida > Cupressales > Cupressaceae > Cunninghamia > Cunninghamia lanceolata. Next base: position 30,807,729 of record BSBN01000047.1, read on the forward strand.
TTGTAATTTTTTCACATCTTCTTATGACAGCTTGTCTGCATAATAGTCTCTAAACTCTCTCCTCTTATCCATCCAGCTAGATATTTGCTTGCTAATTGAATCTACATTTGATAATATAGATTCAAGAGATTTAGCAAGCGTGGACCTATGCAAGGTTGAAGTGGAAGGATCTTTCAACCTTGCAATTATATCTTCAATTTCTTTTTTGTTATTTTCAATTTGCCCCATTATATTTTCTTGTGTTCCAGGGGCATGTCAAGGAATGGATGGAGGAGGTTGTTGTTCTGCATGATTTTGTAGATTTTGAGGAGGAGGAGGTACATTAACATTTCCTGACAATTAATAAAATTTACATCAAAATCAACTCAAACCTACCTATTTAGAAACAAATTCAAACAAATAAATAAATAAAACTCACTCCTTTGGCATGCTCAACGTCGTGGCGGCATTTTGGTGACGAATTGCAAAGATTTTTGTGTTGAATTGAGATTTCCAAAATGTGAGCATGCTTCCTAGGGTTTATAGGATGCGGGTCTATAGGAGAAAAAAGAAATGAAATTAAGTGAAGTGAAGCTTTTTTTTTGTTTATATGAAGTAATAACGCGCTCACGTTATGCATTATTTTTTTTTCAAAACGATGTGGCCACTTTTTGGCCCCCCATCTTTTTGCACTTACACCTATTATGTCTAAGACACCCATTTCAGGTTGGCACTTAGCATATAATGGGTAGCTTCATTCAATAGATTAAATCATGTCTATTAATGTACTATATATATAAGGGTATATATTTTTGAAGTTTCATTGTCAACGGTTAAGAGTTTCATCATATCATTGTCAATGGTTAAGGGTTCCATTATATCAGGGTTTTGAATTCTTTGAATCATACAGCTTCGTCTCTATAATAATTTTATAGTCAGATTCTTCCCAATTTTGACCGAATATATATCTAGATATTTGTATACATATCAGTCTATCTGTATATCTCTAGACATATGTAGATCTATAGACATATGTATATTGATATACATATGTATATGTATAGACATATGCAGCGTAGACAATGGAAGCATTTCAACCTGGTACTTAACATTTCAGCATTTTACAATTCTAGAAATACTTTCCATCGCACCATGGAGAACAGGGAAAGCAGTTGGTAAAATGATTAACATTTTGATGGAAAGTGGAATATGTATTCGAGCCCGAACAAACATTGAATGGATTTAATGTTGTTTCTCATCCGTGCCTAAGCAAACATGTTACCATGCATGTTGTCCCATAAATCATGTTTGTTAAATCATTCAATAGATTAAATCATGTCTGTTAATGTACTATATATATATACATGTCTATATATATACATATGTATATCTATAGACATATGTATATAGATAGACATATGTATATCTGTATACATATCTATATATCGATAGACATATGTAGATCTATAGACATATGTATATTGATATACATATGTATATGTATAGACATATGCAGCGTAGACAATGGAAACATTTCAAGCTGGTACTTACTTAACATTTTAGCATTTCATTGAATTGATTAAATCGTGTCTGTTACTGTATTGATTATATATTGGAAACACATAATGATGAAACCCTCAACCGTTGATAACATAGTCTAAAATGGAACAACACAATGGAACACTACAAAATGGAACATGTTATGTTTGTCGTCTATGCCACTGCAATAATGATGCCTCAATCTATTTTCAGTCATTGCACTAAGGATGTCATTTTTTCTACAAATCACTTCTGGTACTGATTATGTTTGCATTTCTTGTAAGTGTATAGATACTTATGGCTTGAGGTAAAAAGGGGAGGAGAACTTCTGGAAGGAGCATAGTTAGAAAACCTGGGGGTGTAAGTTTCCTAATGTGGTGTCTGGGGACAAAGATACACATACCACAGAACTAGATCATGTTACAGTGGAATGTATATTTCCCTCCGTACATACAGAGGAATTGGAAACCAACACAGATTGCCTTCAAACTACTACTATGGAAACAGGTTCTTCAAGGTTGAACAGAAGTATAAGGACAAACAATGACATCTAGAATGCAATGGCTGATGTCGAGGATAAACATATGTCAATCAGAGCAGCTGCAAAGAAGTGGAGAGTGTCTGCTAGTAGTTTGAGGTCCTGGTTATTAGGTCTCACGAGCACCAAATGCAAGGGGCCACCGACCATCCTGACTGATGAGGAGTAGGCAGAAATAGTTCAATGGTGCAAAGACATGGTCGACATAGGTCATGGGCTTGAAATTTTACAGCTGAAATCTACTGTGGCAGAGGTCATTCAGTCTAGGCCAAATCCTTTCACAGATGGGATGCCAGGGAGGTCATGGTGGGAGGGATTTAGGAAAAGGCATCTAGATCTAACTATTCATACTGCACAAGGTGTGGACATCGATAGAGCCATTATGCTAAGGCCAAGCATAGTAAATTCATTCTACGACAATCTAGAAAATCTTTACAAGACACATAAGTATGGGTCCAATAGAATATGGAACTGTGATGAAACTGGGGTACAAGCTAGCAAGAACTGTGGAATGTGGGTAATAAAAAAATTAGGATCCTGTTGTGTGCCCCACCTCATCTCAAAAAGCAGGGAGTGGATTACTGTGTTGGCATGTGTTGGTACATCAGTTGCAGTATACCTAGTTTTTATCTATTTAAATCCAAAAGGCATATCAAAAACTACATAGCCAACTGTGAGCTAGGTGCATGCATGGCAGCTTAAGAACATGCGTGGATGATGAAAGAACTATTTCTGAATTTGATGCAGCATTTTGTTGCATCTATCCCCGGAGGGGTTTCACCAACCAACAGAGCTCTTCTGATATTTGATGGTCATGGCAGCCATGTTGCTTTCAAGACCATAGAGGAAGCGCGGCATTTAGGGATTGACCTCATCACCCTCCCAGCACATACAAGCCATAGATTGCAGCCACTAGATGTGAGTATTTTTTCACCATTCAAAAACTATTTTAAAAAGCAAAGGTCTGCATGGATGGCAAGCCACTCGCAAATAGAAATTGGAAGAGAAGAGTTGGCCACTCTTGCTAGCAAGGCATTCAAGCAGGCCTTAACCCCTACTAATATAATTAGTGGGTTTAGAAGGACAGGCATTTGGCCACTGAATAGGTCTACGCTTCAAGAAGACATGAGGCCAAGTGATGGCTTCCAAGTATCAAATGAAGACAGTCAAGATTCTATGGCCACTGTACTAGAGAATCAAGCATTCACAGTGGATGAGGATCCTATATAATTACACTTGAAACTTTCTTGCAATTTGTTGGATATATAGATGCACAAGTTGAGGAATTCTTCAGCACATACAATAAAAGTGGAAGTGTACATAATCCAACGGAAGTACAAGAAGAATGCACTGAAATGCCAGGAAGTCAAATAGTTTCTAATGTTGCTTAAAATTCTACAGCCACCTCCTAATGCTGTTGAAACTATTTCTAATGTTGTTGTTACAGTTCCTAATGTTGGTGATATTGTTTCTAATGCTGCTGATACAATTTGTAATATGGTTGGTCTTAGTTTACCAACTCAAGTTAGCCAACCAGAATGGATGGCTGAAGCTACTAGAAACATGGGGATACAAACAAATTTCAGTCAGGTGGATGTCGGCCTTTCAATGCCTTCACCACCAGATCATGATCCAGCTGACATCATACACTACTTCACTACTGCATCAAATTGGGATCCACAAAATGAGGACATTGCAGAAGAAGAAGAATGCATAGGTGATTTGGAAGAAGATTATGTGCCTTACACCCAAGATAGTGAGATTCAGCCACAACTAGTTAGTCAATTTCTCAAGCTCCCAGTTTGAAGGGTACATGCAATGGGTGGTAAGAATAAGACTGGGGTACTACATTTAAGTAGGCAGTCCTAGATCTTAACATCTAATGCATACATTGAAATACTCAACGAACAGGAGAGGGAGAAAGCTCATCAGGAAGAGTTGCAGCTGAGGAAAAAGGAATAGATGTTGGAGAGGAAAGCTGAAAAAGAAGTCCAACAACAAGAGAAAGAGAGAAAAAAATGGAAAGATTGTTAAAAAAACAAAGAGCGGCGGAGGAAAAATGAGAGAAGGAAATTCGGCGTGAGCAGGCAAAGAGTGCTCGAGGGACGAAGACAGCAAAAAAGAAAGGGAAACAATCAACAAATGAGAGACCATTGAGTACCCCAAATTCTCCTCTATCGGGGCAACATCCCATTCTAATGGACATGTTTGCCATCTTGAGCCTAGCCTTTGCAGCTCTAAGCAATCTGTAGGCAAGGTCTATCTCAGGAAGCTCAAATGAGTTGCTTGTAAATGGAGATTCTAATCAGGCTTTGCTTGCCCAGATTGCTGCATCACTACAGACTATAACTAAGACACTCAGTTTAACTCGGACTGCAAATGAATGTGCTGCTAGAGAACCTGAACAACCTATTCCTTTTCTTGGATTTATGGAGAATTGAAGAAGAAGGTTTTTTTTGGATGGAGATACTTGACATTAGTGAAATTTCTATGCGTACACCTCATTTAGTCATATCGTTATGTAATATTTTGTGAAAAAAGGAACAGATTGATGTCATGTTTATATGTTTGTAACTGTTTTGGAAAAAAAGCAACAAATCGATGTCATGTCTATCTATTGATATTTTTGTAATATTTTGTGAAAAAGGAATAGATCGATGTCATGTTTATATGTTTGTATGTTTGTAACTATTTTAGAAAAAAAGCAAGAGTTCAATGGTTAGTTCTGAAATATTTGTGTTGATCTCATGTTTCTATGTTTGTATGTTTGTATGACTGTAACTGTTTTTGGAAAAAAAAAGACTTGAATGGTTTGTCAGCATGGTACTACAAGTTGTCTACATAATTTACTTGTAGTAGCATGTTGTTTTAGCATTCTGTTCACATAATTCTACCTTAATTGAAATCATTAAAGCATCCAAGTAAATGTAGTTCCATTTAAGCAACAAGGAAATTTAAACTATTGAAAGGAACCTAAATTAAAGTATTGTAAATTGATTGATTGATTAAAAGTAAAGCAAAGGAAAATGATTGAAAAGAACCTAAAATTAAAGTAAATTGATTGATTAATTAAATTAAAGTAAAGGAAAATGATTGAAAAGAACCTAAAATTAAAGTAAAGTAAACTGATTGATTGATTAAAAGTTTATTAAAGGAAAATGATTGAAAAGAACATAAAACCACTATGAAGAAAATCCTAAAGCCTAGTGGGTCATTGCCCGAGTAAAGTCTTATAAGACTTTACCTGAATTGATTGCTCCCAATCGAAGGTGTTCTAGAAAGCATTGACCATGGTTGTATGCCTGCAAACATATAAATGATAATCGAGGCAGTAACGAACATACATCATAAACAAAATCATTAAATTGAACTGCAAGTGCATCTATCTAAACACATCGTTCTATAAGATGTAATAAATAGAAAAAGGTAAATGCATTGTTCCATTTATATTACATATCACATGTACATGTATATAGATATACAAATACATATATATAAAAACTAATAATAATCTGAGCATAATAATAATAAATGTTTATTAATCTGAGCATAATATTCATTTGTCCATCATTATCCTTTTGCTTTTAAATCAGAATGAACTAAAATGCATAGTTCAATTTATATTAGAAATTGAATTACATATACATATATTACATATACACATATGTAATGTACATGTATATACAGATATATGTATATAGATAGACATATACATATAGATATACATGTATAGATTTATATATATACATATAGATGTATACGTATATATACATACACATGTATACATATATATATATATATATTACCTTAGATTGACTGGAAAAAGTAAATTCAATGTGCAATTTATATTACTTGTTCACATATGTATACATTCACTTTCACTTAACCGAGGAGATTAAATAATCACATGCAATAATTGCAAAAGAAGACTGTATATAATAAGGCATAAGAGCAAAATATTCCATCGAAGCCACCAGAGAAAAATATTCCATGAGTAGTGGTGTGTTAACAAACACAATTGCATAGTACAATTCTTCAACCAGTGTTTTAAGTAAAGTCTTATAAGACTTTACCTTCATCGAGTGCTCGCATTGCAAGGTGCTCTACAAACCTCTCACATGCCTACAATCATAGAAATCAAAAGTCGGGTAGTCATCCGGGTAGTAACGAACAAACATCAAATCATCCAAATAATCTCATCCATTTGTAAAAGAAAATATGAACTGCATTCAAGCATTTTAATTTAAATAATCACATGCAATTGCAAAATAAGACTATATAATATTGTAGCAGAGCAAAGTATTCCATCAGAGCCATCAAGGCAAAATATTCCATGAGTAGTGATGTGTTAACAAACACAAATGCATAGTACAATTTGTCAACTAGTGATGTAAGTAAAGTCTTATAAGACTTTACCTTCATCGAGTGTTCGCAATGCAAGGTGCTTTGCAAACCTCTCACATGCCTACAATCATAGAAATTATATGTTGGGTAGTCATCCGAGTAGTAACGAACAAACATCAAATCATCCAAATAAATTCAAGTAGTGTAATGATAAAACTATATATTGCAAACATATATAGTGATACACATACATATATGTATACATAATAAAAATATACATGTATCCATATATATGTATATATCATTTATATCCACTCCTCCACTAAAAAGTAACATAGTTGATCCCTTTTGTAGTTAGGATAGGTTTAAAATATGTTTATTAACACCCCACCATAAATCAAGTTGGTGGAGCCTTGGAACTTACCCACCCATTTCCTAAACCTGCTAACACCCCTTTGATGTGTTTAATAACATATTTGCAAATTAAACCAACACCTTTGGTTTTGTTCATCCATGATAAGGTGAATGTGGTGGCATGGACTACAAACATAATGTGTTCGAATTTATATAATTTATGCACACACATATAGAAATACATGTATAATATATACATGTATTCATATATTTGTATGTATACATATATATTAAATATTATGACATATGTATTTATTTTTGAGGGTGCATTATAAACGTTTAAGGGTTTCAACAATTTGTAGCAAACAACTCAAAAAGATGTAGCAAAGTTCAGTGCAAAGTTTAGTGCAAACAAATTGGACTAAAATTGAATATAGATGTGTTGCAATTGTAAAATTCTTAAATGTTAAGTACCAGACAGGTTTTGCAGCGATCCTTCAGGAAATTTATGCTAAAACAATGTCTATGCTGCATAATGTTCCTCTTATAATGGATCCAAATTTGAAAAAGGAATGCATTGAAATTGGTTGTTGAGTTTGAATTTGATTAAATGCGTAGAAGCTATTGTATTCGATGATATGATAAGCAAAATTGAATTTGATTGTTGAGTTTGAATGTTGAAATATTAAGTACCAGCCTAAAATGTTAACACTGTCTAGGCTGCATATGTCTATAGATATACATATGTCTATCTATAGATATACATATGTCTATCAATATACATATGTCTATCTATAGATATACATTTGTATATCTATAGATAGACATATGTATATTGATATACATATGTCTATAGATATACATATATGTATATAGATATGTATACAGATATGTAGATATGTATACATATGTATAATCAGTGCTAGAAGTGATTTGTAGAAAAAATGGCATCCTTAGTGCAATGACTGAAAACAGATTGAGGCATCATTATTGCAGTGGCATGGACGTAAAACATAACGTGTTCCATTTTGTAATGTTCCATTGTGTTGTTCCATTTTAGACTTGTTATCAATGGTTGAGGGTTTCATCATTATGTGTTTCCAATATATAATCAGTATAGTAACAAACACGATTTAATCAATTCAATGAAGTTACCCATGCAACAAACAACTGGAAAAGATGTAGCAAAATTCAGCAAACAAATTGGACTAATCTTTCCAACATGTATTTCTAGAATTGTAAAATGCTGAAATGTTAAGTACCAGCTTGAAATGTTTCCATTGTCTACGCTACATATGTCGATACATATACATATGTATATCAATATACATATGTCTATAGATCTACATATGCTTATAGATTTATAGATATGTATATAGATATGTAGATATGTATACAGATATGTATGCATATGTATACAGATATGTATAGATATACACATGTATACAAATATGTATACACATGTATACAGATATACATATGTATATAGATAGACATGTATATATACAGTACATTAACAGTCTAATCCAAATATATGTAGAAGCTTTTTATATAAACCCTGGATAGATTATATAAAATGAAACCCTCAATATATTATATTACAACATAGTAAAACAATTGTAAATATTTAACTTAACAATAATTAATAAATGGTATTCGGACAAAACTAGGAAGAATCTAACTGTAAAATTATTAATGAGACAAAGCAGTAGGATTCAAAACATTCGAAACCCTAAAATAATGAAACCCTTAACCATTGTCATGAACCTTCAAATATATATATATATATATATATATATATATATATATATATATATATATATATATATATATATATATATATATATTACATTAACAGACATGATTTAATCTATTGAATGATTTAACAAACATGATTTACGGGACAACATGCATGGTAACATGTTTGCTTAGGCACGAACGGAAAACAACATTAAATCCATTCAATGTTTGTTCGAGTCCGAATACATATTCCACTTTCCACTGAAAAGCTAATCATTTTACTAACTGCTTTCCCTGTTCTCCATAGTGTGATGGAAAGGCGAGGGTATTCAGTCAAAACTGGGAAGAATCTAACTGTAAAATTATTGTGGAGACAAAGCCGTAGGATTCAAAACTTTTGAAACCCTGATATAATAAGACCCTTAACGGTTGACAATGATATGATGAAACCCTTAACCGTTGACAATGAACCCTCAAAAATAAGGTATACCCATAAAAATATATGAACCCATTTGTATGTATTAAAAAAAACCATTATTATATAATAGTATATTATTCTGTAAAGTGAAATTATCACAAGACAAGGGTTGCCTCAGACAAAATAATGAAACCCTTAATCATTGACAATGAACCCTCAAAAATATATACCCATTAAAATATACGAACCCATTTGTATGTATAAAAAAAACCCTCATTATATAACAGTATATTCTTCTGTACAGTGAAATTATCACAAGACAAGAGTTGCCTCAGACAAAATAATGAAACCCTTAACCGTTGACAATGAACCCTAAAAAATATATACCCATAAAAATATACGAACCCATTTGTATGTATAACAAAAAACCCTCATTATATAACAGTATATTCTTCTGTACAGTGAAATTATCACAAGACAAGGGTTGCCTCAAACAAAACAATGAAAAATCTGAAAGTAAATTACATAGCAGTACCCAAATCACAGGTAGCATGAGAGAAAAATGAAGCTAAACGACTGTATAATGATTGTATAAACACCATCGTATGAAACCAAAACAATGGAGTGAAAGCAAAGCTGAAATCACATGGAGAAATGATGTTAACTTGTTACCTACATGGAGACGGATCTGCTTGGAGAGTGACAGCCGGAGGACACGGTCAAACCCCCACCTTTCCATTGCACCATGGAGAACAGGGAAAGCAGTCGGTAAAATGATTAACTTTTCGGTGGAAAGTGGAATATGTATTCAGACCCAAACAAACATTGAATGGATTTAATATTGTTCCCGTCCATGCCTAAGCAAACACGTTACCATACATGTTGTCCCATAAATCTATGTTCGAGTAATCTTTAAAGATGTAAGGGGACGCAACGATGGGTGTCGGGATGTTTAGGAAGGGGGCGGGTAAGTTTGAAGGCCCCACCAACGTGATTTATGGTGGGGTGTTAATAAACATATTTTTAACCTACTCTAACTATAAAAGTGATCAAGTGTGTTGCCTTTTTAGTGAAGGGATGATTTTTTTGGGGGCCATGGCGAGCGGTTACCAGCACATCGGTGCACATGTATGGGGCGTCATGTTGAAATGACCATTTTTTGACCCATGTGCACATAATGAAGCCTACAGGGAAATGTATAAGTACCCAGAAGCTTAAAGAATAGCTTTAAGCTCTTCACTCACATACGGAAAAACCCAAAAAAATTGTCAAAATTTGATATGTCTAGCTACATGCTTGACGTGCGCAAAGTTAGGGTGTGCGGCTATTGGACCCTCTCCCTTAATTTGGGCCCGTCTTTGCTTTATTATTGGTGTAGGTTGGAAATTTGTTTGAAAGTTTCCAAGTGAGCTTATTGATATCATTTTAGATGATGCACCCTACCCTAGCAAGTCTTGGATTAAGTCTTGAGGCATTGTCAAAATTAAGTTCCAAACAACCAATATGAGGAGCCAACCATTTGATATGCTTTGAACTTCATTCTTTGGTAAAACCTGAGCCCAACTTAAAGGAGAAGCCTATGGGTAAATTTGAGTGCACGCCACTTTTTCATCATGGTGTTGTCTCAGTTTAAAAGGCACCAAAATGAGAAGGCATATGTTTGACTTGAGCAAAGTTGTATTCACATAGTCCAACTTCTATTTTATTTATTAGCTCTTCCACTAGAAATCATTGATCATTAAAAATTTGCATGTTCCTTTCTTTCCAAATGTGCCACACAACCATGGAGGAGCCAACATCCCACATGGAATTAGTGTACAATCAAGGCTAGCCATTAAATAGAATGAGCATGTTAGAATGAAGGGTGCCCAACCAGCCATGTAGTAGAGCCATGTTCAACATTATGTGGATTATTGGTAATTGAGTAAAGGATTGTTTATTGATTCTTCCATAGTAAAGAACAAGGTGCATCGAGAAGGCCCTTTAATTCCAATAAATTTTAGTTTATCACCCATGAGAATTGTTTTATGCAACATCGTCCAAGCAAAGACACCTATTTTGGGGAGGCAATTTGTTCCCTAGCTAAGTCTAATAGGCCAAATAGTATTGGAAGGAAATACACCAAGGATATGGTAGGCCCTTTTGACTAAATATATTCTAGATTTTCCCCACACACTTATATTATGCAGTCTTCAGTTAGAGAGATTATGACCCTATGATTCTTAAGCTCCTTTCCCTCTCTAATTATGCAGAATTAGCGTCATGCTGAAGTCCTTCCATATCCAGTCTAGGCCATTTGTATTATTATCCAAAAACATGTAATTGATCACCTTGTCTCCCCAAATGTCCTCCATAATTTCCTTACATTCATTGAGATCTAGGTAGCTAGTGAGAGGAGGATATCCATTTCAAGAATCTGACCAAAAAATTATAATTTTACCATTTGTTTAGTGTGAAAAGAGGAGGGTTGATGTTTTGGGTTTGTTTCAAGGGTTTATGTCAAATCCTCCTTTCACCACTAACATTCAAGGACATTCAACCGAGTAGAGAACTCTACTACAAATCTCCTGTCACTTGGAACATAGGGGAAGATTGGAATTGTGTGAATTTCTTGTACAATTAAGCCTAATTATGCTCAAAACCCTAATTTTGTAAAATCGTAAACAAACGGACAAATTACAAAAAATGATCGCACATAGAGATATCAAATACATACCAGATTTCAAAGTTTAATGTGTGGAAAGGTCAGGGACTAATGAGCGGGTGCCTTGGTCCAGTGTACCTATTTCTATCGGGATCTCTAAAGAATGTCTGCAACCTTATTTTGTTATCACAGAGATTTCACCACATCGGAATCCGGAGGACTAATGATTGGCCGCCCTAGTCCAAACCCTAATTTTCTTTTTTGCTTTGCACTTCTAACAGTCTGTAATGCCTCCATGCAACTCCACTTCTTTCGCTTTCAAAACCTGTAACCTGCAATCATAGAAAAGTGGGTTGGGGGTTGTGGTGTTTAGAGGCTAGCCTCGGTCAAGCCTCAGAGAGACATTCAAGTCTTCCAAACACCATTGTCAAATAAAGAGTGTGTATCCCTACAGGATAGAGGCAAAAACCAATTGATAAATGATTGAAAACGCAAATGAATGTCACCTTGATGGTGTAGCTCGCATGAACATGAAGATCCTTCACATCATGAGAAGATGAAGCCAAATCTACATAACAAACACAATAACAAAACAATACTGCTCCACAACAATAAATACTTTGAAAGCTTTCAAATCATAAGGATGCCAAAAGTTCATAATCATAGATTCTATTTTGCAAATGAATGCCTAAACATGCTTATATATGTAACCAAACAACTTCCCACTAAGAAGTTCATAATTCAAACTTGAGGTGTTGGCATAGGACCTAATAACGGTCACATAACTGACATATGAAAATAGGTCCTGACCCAAAATAGGGTAGGACTAGGGCACGGGTGCCTAAGTCCTCCCCCCTTATTTCAGGCAGGAATCATCATAAGTGCATCCCCTAGGTCCCATTTGTCACAAAACTTAGGGGTTTCTTCACCGGAAGTCATCATTAACATGCAAGATGATCTAAATGCATTCTAAAGGACCTGAGAGGTAAACATTAAGAGGGAAAAGCCCCCAAGGGGACATTTTCTGACATAACACCATTATTTATTACCCAAGAGTTGATTAATGATGAGTGAATGACATTTGAGCATGAAGTTCCAAACTTGGTTGCCACTAGGAGGATTAGCAATTGACATGATTCTTCTAGGATCCATGGAATCTAATATTTACTTTGTAGTATTTGGCTCCATAGAGCCTTTAAATTTGAGAACATTTTCCAAAATAACTTTGCTCCCAAAGTTGTATTTTGTTTTGTCATGGAGTGAATTATAGTTCCCCACTTAGCTTTGGGCTTTCAAATAGTGTCCCACTCAATGAGGGGAATGCACTTAATTTGATTCAATCCATCCTAAATAAAACACTTTGTTGTTCCATCCATCTTCATTATCACCTTCTTTGTGAGTTGTAGGTAGGACATCGTATAAATTGAAAAAGCCAAGATCAAATCTTTCATCATCAGAATTTTAGTGGTAAGGGTGAGCCATCTCCCTTTCCAAGTTTATGTCATTGTTTGACAAGCATTGATGTTGTCCTCCCATGAGTACATTCTCATGGTGTCTTTGAAAAGTGGCATGCCCAAATACTTGCTTGGGATAAAACTTATTTTGAAACCTAATTGGGTCACAATCTATCTTTGGAGGGCTTTTCAAGTGTGAAAGAAAAAATGGACTTTTGATTGTTAATGATTTAGCCCAACACCGAGATGTAGCAATCTAATGTACCCTTTATTAATTTTACTTCATCCAAGCATGCTTGTCTATATAGAATTATATCATCTACAAATTGTTGGTGTGTGATGGGAGGCATGATGCGCACAATTGACACCCCACACCAAACCCCCAGATGTGCTTTAGTCTTAATCGCTCTTCCAAGTGCCTTAATCATCAAAACAAAAAGAAATGATGATAACAGATTGCCTTGGCGCAATCCTCATGAAGCCTCAAAAAAGCCACAAGGGAGACCATTAACTAGTATGGAAAAATATGGAGTGGAAATACAATTTATAATCCAATCAAACCAAGCATATCCAAAACTAAATCTTTCTAGAATTTTCATCAAAAAGAGCCAACTTACTCTATCATATACTTTGTTGATATCAAGATTCATGATCATACATTTGTGCTTCGAGCTTGCGATTAAATGAATCATTTCATGTGCAATTATAATTCCATCTATTAGGGTTTTTCCATGAGTGAAGCCAATTTTTTCCTATGATATTAACTTTGGGAGAATGGATTTGAGCCGATTTGCAATAACTTTCAAAACGACTTTGTATGTCGTATTACACAAGGAAATGAGATAGAAGTCGGAAAAGGAATCACAAGTCAATTTATTTGGAATGAGGGTGATGTTCATGATAGTGATGTCTGTGAGGATTTTCTTGTCTTTTCAAGAGTCCTCCACCATAATGTGTAGATCCTTACCAATGATACCCCAACAATTTTGATAGAAACATGTCAGAAACCCATCCAAGCCTAGTGTCTTGTCAAGGTGGAGCTAAAAATTCACACTTTTGACCTCTTCCATTGTGATAGGCACCATAAGAGCCAAATTATCTTCGATTGAGACCAAGCATGGAATGTCGTAAAGTAAATCTGACATGTACAAATTATTTGCAACACCACTAGGGGCCAATAACTCTTTGAAAAGTGTGACAGACTTTGCTTTAATGACCTCCAACTTATTTAAATAAATTCCATTAGTGAAATTAATAATCTCAATTTTTGTTTTGATCCCGTTAAACTTTGAGGCATTGTCAAAAAAATTGGTATTCAAGTCCCCTGCCTCTAACCATGTTTCTCGTAATTTGCATTTCAAATAAATTTCCTCCCTAGCCAAAACTTCCTCATGTTGTGTCATTAACTATTCATGTAATAAACTTGAAAATTGTTTTAACTCCCACACCCCATGTAGAAGAATTTTTGTCTTCTATTTCAATCATTTGAATTTAGTCGCCATCTTTTGTGCATATAATTAAATTTTGAGGGATTTTGCAAATAAAGATGATGCAGATCTATGCATATAGCCTAGAGTTGTTTAATATTTTCTCATAAATTGATACAAGTGACCCTAGATTGTTCCCAATTTGAGATAAACCTTCAATCAAATAGTGTTCTAATGGAAGATCGTAAAGTCAAAGCCATGAAGGAGAATCAACAAGGCAAACCCCTAATGGTTTAAAGTTAGGGCACCACTTTTGAATATAGAGATATGTATTCCCCATCTTCTAGTAGTCAATGCTAATAATTCAATATCTATCCTCCATACACATGAAGGTGGCCAAGAAGAAACCTTTGGGTAGGAATTGTGTAATTGGTCCCAAGTTCTAGTTCTCCACCACCTAGTCTAGTATGCATTTTCTTGATAACAAGACTAATTAATCTTCCAATGATCATGCAATCTCTTAGCTTAGTCTCAATCCCCTCACCATCATGCCCTTTAAATATATTTTGACATTCAAAGCATCATTTCCATTGCTTGAAGAGCCTTGTAGACTGTGTCATTCACATGCCTTTGTTTGAATATTTGATTTTTGCTTTTTTGGTCATAAACCATTTTAAATTATGACAAGAAGAATGCATAGTTCATATATATTTATATATATATATATATATGAAATGTGAGCTTGGGTTTAAGAAAGTTAGAAAGGACAATTGTGTGTTTTACCTTCTCCAAGGGAAAACAATTATATGTTATATCGTCCACTTCATGAGTAAATACTTGGGTAGAAGAGTAGTTGCCCCTACCAATTGGGTCTTTCACTTCACGTTGAGGTTTTCCCAACTCAAATATGGTGTTGTGTTATAGCACTTTGTTTTATAAGTATCATAGCATAATCATATATTCGTTAATGACTTCCATTTAATTATGAATTAAGTAGCATAGTAATAAATATTATTTTTGTAAGTTCAACGAGCATAGTTCTTGAGAATTTTATGGATCAATTGGTATCAAACCAAGTAACTTCTTTTGGATCTTGTAGAAGATTTTGGTAGCATATAGGGTTTGTGTATATAACCTATTTGTAATTAATATCAAGATGCACAGGTTGCAAAGAATCAACTAGTACTAAATTTGTGAAGAAGAAGCTTAAAAATCTCCAAGAAATCCATGAGGTTGTTTGGAAAAAAATAGAGCTCTTTAGAAATAAATATGTTATTTGAATGTGAGGCTTGAAGAGTTGCAACAAGAGTTGAAAGAGAAGGATGCACTTCTATCAAATCTTCAAGAAGAGAATGAGGAGTCTACAAAGAAAAGAAGGGCAACCTCTTCTCAAAATGAAGAAGAATAAGAAGAAACTATTGAAAATGTATGCAAGAGTGTCAATGAACAAGTTTTCTTTAATAATTTCAAGGAAACTGATAATTCCACTTGTGAGTTTGAAGAGTACACTAAAGGTATAGGTTCAAGATTTCATGTAAGGATGGGATATGATGGAAGAGGACTTGGTAAAAACATCCAAAGAATACTTAAACCCATCATGGTGAAGGAAAGACTTCCATTTGAGGGACTCGGTTATAGAGGCATGGAGATTAGAGAAATCTCAATAGGATCTTCACTATGCACAAATCAAGGACAACTCATGGGAGGTAAAAATTCATCTAATATTGTGTTTGTTAAGCCATAAGATTATTATAGAATGTCTCCAAATATGGAGCAACAATCTAAGGAATAAAATGAAAGCAAAACTCCACTTCTAGAAGATAATAAGAAATGAGGAGATTTCACCCCACCTACTTCACCACTAGCCAAGCCTAAGGAGGTAATTGAGCATGTGGGTAAGAATTTCATTTTTTGTTCAAATTGTCAAATAAATGGACATAGAGTGTAAGATTGCAAATTATAAGTTGTATGCATAGTTTATGGAAGAAATAACCATTATGGTTCTATGAGCAAAACAGACACCACCATTATAGAGCACAAGCCTAATACTATGGATGGAAAAAGGAGAAGCCACTC
This sequence comes from Cunninghamia lanceolata, assembly GCA_027924645.1. NCBI lineage: Eukaryota > Viridiplantae > Streptophyta > Pinopsida > Cupressales > Cupressaceae > Cunninghamia > Cunninghamia lanceolata. Next base: position 30,824,242 of record BSBN01000047.1, read on the forward strand.
ACCTAATTCAAGGAAAGAGAAGGACAAAGGCACACTCAAAGAAGGTAACACAAAAATTATTTTGAGAACATGTAAATCTAATAATTATTATTCCCGTTGTAAAATTAGAGGAAATTTGGATGACAAGTGTTGGAGGCTCCACCCCAAACTTCATTCAAAGCATGGCCAAAGTAAGAAAGAGCAGCCATTTAGGAAAGAGAAGCATAACAAAGCACCAAGAAATAAAAAGGAGTAGCCTTTTCACAAGTCTACACTACCAAAGTATGGTAAGGGATTGTCTTATGATGATTGGATATAATACTTGCTTAATTTGCATAAGAGATAAGAGAGGGTTGTTGTCATATGTATGGTCATATGGTGGCATCCTAAGTTTCTTTTGTAGATTGGGTTTATATTAATATAAATTCACTTGATTGAAAAGAAAGGAGTAGTTTTCACTCACTAATGGGTGAGTGTGAACAAGTGAGTCCACTTGAGAGTAAGCAAGGACAAGAAAGAAAAATGTATTAGATAATGCATGTTTTCAGCCATAATGTTTCTTGAGAAAAATAAAAAAGGAACACATCCATCATTGTTAATAGAAATCATGAATAGTGTAGAACAATACAAATCTTTTTAGAAAGAGTACCATGAACAATGTATGTTCACATGCTGTAAACCATGTATGTGAAAAGTGTAACTTGTTCCATTGCATAAGCAAGGTATGAAGTGTTGGAAACAATGTAGATAACTGAGGGGGAGTGAATTAGTTATCTTAAAACTTTTTCTTTCTTTTCTCATCTTAACAATTAGTGCTATATCAAAACATGAAAGCATAAACAACCATGAGATTAACACACATAACACAAGGATTTTTACGTGGAAACCCTGTTAAGGGAAAAACCACGGGGTGACTAACCCAAGATTGTATTCTCTGTTAAAAGAATAAGAATAAAATTGCACTTGCCAATTAGGGCTCACTGCCCGAGCACACTGCTCACAAGAGGTCCACTGCCTACAGGAGACACATTGTCTATAGAAGAAAATAACTATTACATACTTGAACTAGAAGTTAGCATCTTCACTATGCTTGAGTTAGTTCCATTAAAGCTCAACACCTCTGCTCTGCTTTTCGCTCCTCTTCCCTACCACCTTCTCATCATGACCACCAAGGATACTTTTGAATGACTTTGCAACTCTTATTTATACATGACATCGACTTTGGAATGATCATCAAAGTCGGCACAACATACGCTTATTTTATTACAAAGCAATTACAAAAATACAACTTGACTTATTACAAAAATTTCATGCACATCACTACACTGTCAGACACACAGAGCTGGGACTTCAATCTTCTTTGAGGAACACGCCATGCTTCGCAAAACACCTTCAAGATCATCCACAACATGTTCAAGTCATCCGGTTGGCCAGAACTAGGAAGAACATCATCACCCAAAGGTAAATCTTCAATTACGAGCTCAATCTTCAATGCGGACCACCAATACAAACTAGACACAGTCTAGAGACCTCTACAAGCTTGCTTGAATCACCAAGAACATCCGCACCACTTCTGCTTACTGTAATCATTTGCATCTTCATCTGGAACCTCAAGAACACAGTCGGTCATCACTGTCACACTAGAAGGATCACTTGCGGACCTCCAAACTATGAACCAATCGAGTTGTCAATTCAAATTAGCTTCCCAAACATGCCACTAGATCCGCAGAACATGATGTTATATTTCTGAATCTCACTGGACCTATTTGTGTCACTTTGTCACCTCTGAACAGTTGCCAAAGCTAGTTTTACTCTTATGGCCATAACTCCTTAGCATTTTCATGCGAACCTCTCAAATCTGGACTAGATCATCTTCAGGCACATATCTACAAACCCTTTGATACGCATTCTCTAATCTTCATCTATCTGGGATCTTCACTTCATAGAGCTTCATTGTCTTTACTGATCTTTCTCTGTTTCTGATAGGACTAATTTTCTCAATATCCTCAGCACACAACTCATCCAAACCTTGTCATCAATGCAACAGAAGTATGTTGACATCAATGACAACACCGATTAGGCCCATACTTGCAACATGAAGCATGTAAAGGTAACATGCATAACACTATCACATGTTTTGGGGTGTTGTATCACATGTATACTTGTTATTGAAGCACATGGACATCTTGTAGGGAGTTATTTTCACATATTGTAAGCCATGTATGTGAAAAGAGAAAGCATAGCGTATTCTAATTGCATGAGCAAGGTATGACACATGTATGGGTATCATGAGCAACACTATTGCATTTTATTGGGTGTTGTATCACATGTATACCTTTTGTTTGAGAGCATGCACAACAACAAGAAGTTCATTGGGTTTTGTGAGCATGTAATCTCCATTGTTGAATGAAGGATTATGAAGTTGGGTAATGTGAGACATCACTATGGTATGTTTGTAGAATGTTGTATCACATGCATCCTTGTTGTTGAGTGCATAGACAACACTAGAGAAAGAATTTTTGGTGTTGGATGCATGTATTCTCCATTATTGAAAGATTGGAAAGTTTTGTAGCATGAACATCACTATTGTGAGTTCTTAGGTGATGTATACTTCTTGAGATAGAGAATGGGTAGAATTATGAGCATGTGTTTGATTGTTGTAAGCATGTATCTTGTTATTCCATCATAATGTATTTCATTGTAGCATGTAACAATTGTTTTAAACAAGTATGAGATTACAAACTCTTGGGACTTATGGAGATACACAAAGGGCATTGTTGGAATTGAAAAAGGAAAGAAGGGGAGATTATTGTCACTTGTGTGGGCATTTGATTAACACTCCATTTTTTTGTGAATCTAATAATCTTCAAGAAAGTTGTTTCCACCTCAAGAGAGCACGTAAATTTTCTACCACTTGTTGTGTGTAGTAAGTAAGGAGGAATTTCTAGATCATATCATATATTGTAGCATTATTATGATTTAAGCATCATAGAAATTTGTAGCTTCAACACAGGTTGAACACACAAAGATCTCAGAAATGGGCAAAATCTTTAGGTATCCTAAAAGTAAGATTTTGTGGTATCAAAACTCCTCTAATAAGGGAGGTGTTATCCAAAAAATGGATTTAGTTTTGTACTTCATGGTAGAAAAATCTTAATATGTTTTCATATTTGGATTCCTCTTGAAAAATTATAGAAGATAAAAAAGATAAGTCATTTTGAGGTCATATGCAAAAGTTATGGTTTCCAAAATATGGATGATAACACATACATCCCAGAGAAGTGGACTTCCCACTTTTCTCTTTGCTACTTTATCTATATTATCAATTTACAAGAGGAGAGGAAAGTGGCATTTTGTATTTTCCATCAAGGGGAGGGAAAAAACCATATAAGGGAGGAGAACGGTTTCACTATGTCTCTTCCATTTCTAAATGGGAAATGAAAAGTGACACATGTCTCTCAATTTCCTAATACTTTGGAAATATTTATATATAAAATGTGAGATTGGGTTTAAGTGAACTATCAGAGAGGACAATTGTGTGTTGTACTTTCTCCAAGCAAGGGAGAGCAATTATATGATTTATTATCCACTTCATGAGTAATATACTTGGGTAGAAGAGTAATTGGCTCCACCAACTTGGTTTTTCACCTCACGTTGAGGTTTTCCTAGCTCAAATATGGTTTTATTCTGTACCACTTTGTTTTATAAGTAGCATAGCATAGTCATCTATTCATTCATAGATGTCATTAATTTATGAATTAAATAGCACAATAATAAATCTTGGTTTTGTAAGTTTTACATGAGCATAGTTCTTGAAAAGTTTATGGATCATGTCTCTTGAGATCTTGTGACATATTGGTCACTCTAGCAATGCTAGAAATCAATAGTTGTATTAGAATTTGAGAGATGAAAAGGATAAAGGTTTCCTTGTAATTAGTATCTACTTTCACAAACTTGGGAGTTGAAATATAGGATTTAGTATTGGATAGATTTATTATTCCCTATAGTTGTCCATAATCCTTGATTGTCATCAATTAGCATGCCAAACTTTGTAGCAAGTTTGATTTTTGGCAAGGGTCAACTGATAACCATAGGTGGACAATATCTAATTTTTGCTTGGGAAATTAACAACAAAAGAAAGTTGGGAAAATTAGTATAAAGGACTCTCTAGGTGAAATGTTGGCACATATCTAGATATCTATGGATTCTTTAAGGTCCTCATAAATATTTTCTTAGAGGGGTAATGATAAACTAATAAACTCAATCCAAACAAGGATTTTGAGTATAACAATATTAGACATCACAAAATCCATGGTATAGGGAAAAATAAGAAGAGCAATTTTTATAAGTTGTGGTCCATGCTTAATAATGGTAGCACAATGTTTAGGGTTTGAAAAAATCTTATGTCATATTCACGAACAACCCCAAGCTTGACTTCAAGGGACTACCATGCAATTTATACCTATCTCTTTAGTATGCTTTAAGAAATGTTTCTATCAATAGAATATATTGCTAAAGTAAAATATCTTAGGTAAACATACATAATCAATTTAGGTATTTGTAAACTAATGTCAAGGGGAACTTCCTGGGAGAATTTTATTATCTCATGAGAGTTATACCATAATTTTGTGGGTTTTCTTTGAGGTCATGGTCATTTACAACTCCTATTTAATAAAACTTCCATCATAGATGCTTGTGTTGGAGATATGGCCATTTAAAAGACTTAATCACTACCCAGAATGTGTAGGATTGTACTTTATCACAATAAATGTTCTTAAGTCCCAAACGGTTCTTATAATGATAAAAAATCCATAGTGTGACAAAAACAAGATTAATACAAAACATAAGGACAATCCAAAACCTAATTTAGTGCACAACACTTACTTTAATATGATTATTTTAGTTCTAATGCTACTTTTAGTCCATGATATCACATTTTCATACATTTTGGAAATATTTTACAAATATTTTTTTGGGCATGCCTAAATATATTTTCCTTGATTTGCAATGTTTATGAGAGACGAGGTCCACTTAAACTCTTAATTTGTTTATGGTTATTAGAGATGACTATTTGATATGGTGGATTATAGTAGGAAATGGATGGTTAACAAAAATAAGGAGAGGAAGGGTTGCATGAGTCAAATTTGATGATTGTATCACTATATTTGATTCTTTTTAACCATAAAATACAATAAAGATGTTTTAATATTGTATCATATGAAAGGGGAGATTTTATGCATATTGTTAAAATGTTTATAGGATAGTATATACATATTAAGTCTTGAAGATATTTTTTTAAGGAATAATTACAATTGGGTTGAATTACAAACATTGATTATATCTAATTTTTATAACATCTATTTATTAGGAAGGGACATAATATCTATATGAGTTAATTCCATTTTGACAAAAGATTTTGCATTCCATCTAATGTAGTTCAAGGAATCAAGAGATCCTTCTTCTAATAGTTGAATAGAAAGTACTACTCTATCAAATTCAATGAGGGATTACACTTAACCCTAATTAACATCAGTGTGTATGTAAATTGGTAGGTGATTTTTCAATAGCTTAATACTACCACACACCTCGATTAGACTACAACCTATTGGTTTGAAGGACAATGCTCAATGGATAACCACCATAGAGATTTTATTTGATTTAAAGCCTTTTGAAGGTGATTACCACCTAGAAGGGAATGCACACGATACCATGTTAGAAACAAGATCAACTAACACATTGTTGATTACAATTTGGAGTAATTTGATTATGAACAAGGTAGTTGTACATATAGGGTAGAGAGGTTGAATCGACTTAGGAGTTGACTTCAACACTCAACTAGAGGTGGAGGAAAGAGTGTCAACAAGTGGCTTGGAGAGTTGTATTGGACTCTCCAAGTAGACAACTAACCACCTAAGGTGGCTTAAATCCATGTGGGGAATATACACATAATTACTTATTTAAATAATAAGTAATAGTGTTAATATTCCTACACTAACACCCCCCCTTAAGCATAGCTTAGGTGGGCACAATAAAGATGGGTCCCAGCAACTAGGCTTGATCAGGTACCCATGTGTAAAAGCATCTCTCATAAAATGGAGAAAGAAAGAAAACCCTGTGGGAAAAAACTTTCCTCTAAAAAGAGAGAAATAACGAAAGTGTACTGGACACGACTCAATGGAAGTGCACTTGACACAATACAACTGAAAGTAATAGTCTTGCAATATTTGCAAGATCCATGTGTGGAATGTCGATTGCATGCCATATGGATACAATTCAAATCCAATGTGAAGTCTTGTTTTAAAGATACTCTAGAAGCCTTCGAAGAATCAACTCTAGAAGCACATGTAGCATTAGGTGATAGTGATGTTGTAGTGGAAGTGTTCATGACATATCTCAATAAAATGTAGGAAAAATGTTGAAGAATGATGGAGTAGTGGTGGAAGTGTACTTGACATATCTCTATGGAAGTGCTCTTGGCACAACTCGGAAATGCTCTTCGACACAACTCTATGAACCCCCCCTCCATAAATTCAATATCTTTATCCCAATATTATTTTGTTGTTTGAGAAACTTCCCTGTGACTCAATACTTTTATCCCCCCTGAATTTGACACTCTATAATGATAGTGAGTTAAACAAGGCTAATTGGAACAAAAAATGACACTTTATAATCATAGTGCAAAATCATTTCCAATAGATTAGTTGTAACATCCCTCCTCTCAAAACTCAAGTAAATTCAAGAAATTACAAGAAAGTAAATAAACTTGGTAAACACAATAGATAATTTTTTATTTTTTTTTTCTATATCATTTCCATAATCCCAAAAATTGAAGTACAACTTTCTATATAATTTCAACCTTGAAATCATAACTTAATCAAAACCAGAATCATATTGAAATCCTTTTGCATAACATTTACATTACAAAAGATGTACTTGACAATAGAATAGTTTTACCTTATCACTTTGATTATCATAACCCATCACATAGAGTACACTGCATCTGGAATGTAGAAAGCTATTTTCACGAGCATCGGCGAGTCTCCGGCTTCAGAGGGAGAGCATCATCCGAGTGATTTACCTCCAACCACAGACCGGCAGTCTCCCACACACCTTCCTATCCAGAAGTGGCCCTACCCTTCACGAAGGGTATAGATATAAGGAATTAACAAGTGCTTGCCATCTGAGTCCTAGTGATGTGTCCTACATAACTTCAATCGACCATACAACTCTAGATTCCCTCTAGCCAAGTATGATCATACTGATTGGTCATGCCGTCTAGACACACACCTCTAACCCAATTTGGAACTATCTCATCTTTCAGTTTGACTTTCTTCATTTAGTAACTCTAGACACAAACTTGTCTATACAGTAAAGTTCATTCTAGTCAATTTAAACAAGAAGTAATCCTCAAACTAGGATATACATGCGATATAAAGTTTTAGGTATTCTTAACCTTTCAAAGAGTCTCTCTTAGCATTCTTGCAATGCACTAGGGTTTATGACTTTCTGTCATTCTACTCCCTGATTCAAAAATCAAACAACTTGGATGTATTAAACGAGTCTCGATAGAATAACTTAAATTTGATAAACTAAAACAAAGACTCTTCCCATCATGCTCTATAGTTTTCTTGACCCTTTTACTGTCGCCAAAATATGGTGTTCTCCACTTTAAATATATGCAATGTCATATCTGACATAAGAGTAATAGGTTTCCTATATCCTTCTTGTAATCAATACTAGGGTTTAGCTACTCTAACCCAAAACATAAAATTAGCAATCATCCTTGTTCCCCAAAGATAATAGTACAAGTACAACAACACATGAGAACAATACTTCTAGTCTTTCCTAGACCACTTGTAATTGTTCGAAATCACATTTCGCATAACATGAAAAGCATAGTATACGAGATATATCCTCATGCGGGTAATAATTTAAGAGAATAAAATCATTTCACATTAATTCTCTTTGTCTCGGTCAATCACCATCCCTAATAGGTTTGTTTCATAAAAGATAACAATCTACTTTTGATCTCTTGGTCTACTTAGGTCTACTGACCTTCAACATAAGCTAGGTTATGAACTCATATATATATATATATAACATCCTTGTGTATTTATATCACATAAACATTTATCAACAATGATAGTTTACATCAATCGTGTGAAATTGAGTTACGAATCTCCCAACATATCCTACCCAGAATAATTCACTCCAATGATGCCCAACTTCGGGCTAACTTTGCCTTCAGTGCACAGAGAAAAAACTATGAGATCTATATCTTTGCATTTCCTAGTTTACTCTCTCTCTCGAGATAACATAGCATAAGTGATAGATGTTAACAAAGGCTATCTAGGTTTCCATATTCTTGGACCACCTATTCCCCTGGATATATAATACAATATAGACGGAAGGATTGTATTTTCTCATAAGAAAATCTATATCAGAGTTGTAACATAGTTACTTTTAATATCGTAACAACATTACCTCATCAAGGTCTCTATTCGGAGAACTATAGGTTAAATGCTTCCAAAAGCAAGATTACAACTATGTATCTACCATAGTCTTCCACATACACTAAGGGATCAACTTCCATCTTCCTAGTTCCACTATTTACTTTGAATCCAAGTACAAATTATAATAATACAACATATGTAGAGTACCCCTGGTTTCTCTTATCTACTTTGGCACTATACAAATCCTCTTTACTCAAGTAATATGAGTACATTTATAATTATATAGTCATTTTTTACTAAAGTTAATCTAATAACCCAAATAGCTTTGAGTCTAAGAAATTTCCAAAATAACACCCTCAATCTTCAAGGTTTCTTGAGTTCATCGTTCTTCAGTTTAGAATAGATTACAACTCAAGCATGTTGTTCTCTAAAAACCATAACAATTTATCTCCTTGTTGTATACAAAAGTGATATCATATATTTTAATAATTCCTAATGATATTATTATCTTTTCCATAACATTAAGATAAGAAAACAGATGTCATAAAACTTTATAACCATACATGATAAATATAAAAAGGTAAAACCTTCTTGGTTAAACAACCATCTCTAGTTAAGCTCTCATGTTCCAACTACTAAGTCTTCATTGGGTTCTAAAAGACCCAAAATAACCTTTCTTAGTTTCTCTCTTCATCTAAGATATTCTGAGTTAAAACATACTCTAAGTTTTCATACTATATATGATAACTAAAGTCTCTAGGCCTTTCGGCCTACAAACGCTCCGAGATTGGAATAATAGAATTAAAATTCTTCTAGTCTATCGGTCTACACCTCAAATATCCTTAGGGTTCAACAACCCAACCTAGTAAGAAAATAGATATTATACCCTCATGTTCCTACTAGGAGACAATAGTGGTCTACTAAATTTCTTGAGAGCTTAAGATACTGAGCATAGAACACAACTTGCTCCTAAACTTCTCTTTTATAAAGGAAAGCTATATTGATAAATTTCTAAGAGAATAAAAGATATGAAATGCTACAACGAGATAAAGAGTTTCTAAAGCACTCATACCTTAAAATCATTGATAAGAAGTGCATGAGCAAGCTCCCTAAACAAACACGATGATCCTGCCTTGTTTTCTCTATCTTCGCATATCTTTCTTTTATCTGATACTACTCCTGTGATATTGTTGAGCTCTTTTCCTTCACACCGAGCTTAATGTGCTCTGAGATAAACTCACACTTCGTCCTCCATTCCTATTTTTACTGCCCAAGACATTCTTAACTCTCCGTCCGACGGCTTCCACCGTATATCCCTCTTTTTTTTCGCAGCTATATTTGCAAACCTTCCAAAAAGATCGCACAACCCTCAGCATCTCGTTCTCATATCATTTTACGAGTAGCAACCGATTTTGATTCCCTGCCACCTCTTTTCATTCTTAACTATCTATCTTAGTCGGTGACTAAGGGCTTTTTCTTCAGTTTGCAAAAGCATTTCGTCATTAGTAGATGACTCATCTAGAAGCCATGGGATACGATGATCGTGCCATGATGGTGGGGTGGTAACAAGAGATAATAATTCATTGCTAATGTTATCTACATGATAACTATTGATTGCAATACGTTTATTCGCAAGTATAATAAAACTTACCCCAAAACACCCCATGAGCATAAAGCACGATAAGATGGGCAGAATCTTTGCCCTTTTTAACGAGTTTAGATAACATGCCAGAAGTGAGTAGTTGGTCTTTAAGACCACTCTCACTCTTGACCATCGTGGAGGTTTTTGAAACAAAATGATGCGGGAGCTAAGGGAGATTTTAGTTATCCACTACCATGAACACCTCCTCTCAAGAGGCCACTAAATGCTCTAGCTCGAGCATACAACTAGAGGAGAAGGTGGGTAATAAAGTACCACTCCTCATCCAGCTTCAAAGCTTTCCCACTCTCTCCAAACCATTATAAACTAAGGAGTCGATCTCCACATTTCAGGGAAAGTAGTTTGTATTATCTTTCAAGCATGACATGCTCTCTTGAGAGCTCACAATAATTAGAATAAGTTAAACTCATACATCACCTTAACATGCATTAAATATATAACATATATCATTGCAATGTTTGCATATACGATGTTTACTAAGGTTGTTAAAATTCATTCAACAAGATGTGTGAATGGGGTCGAGGTACTCTCCCCCTCGCAATCTTGCGAAATCATCAAAATCAAAAAGATAGTATAACCTTATGGAATTTCAACCTCAAATTACCAATTATGAGATATTAACTATTTAATAATATCATCCCTTGAATATAACTATATTCATGTCAAACTAGGTCTAATGACTATCGACTATGTCTCTATCGATAGTCAAACTACCTGACTTGGTTTACGACAAAACATAATCTTATTGGGTCTTTGACAAATCGATGATTGTTGAATCAACACCAAACTTAAGCTAGTTTGGTCAAACACAACTCACCAACTTGATGATGTTGCTTTCCCCTAAATGACTAGGTTGACGTCCAATGACATTTAAAAAGATTCTAAATGACATCGACAACTTGTCGAGAAACAAACATAGACCAAAAAGGGTCTAGTATCACTTACCCGACTCAACTAGGTTCACCATTTTGCACCAACACAAGACTTAAGATGGTGGCAACTATTTTTTTCCTTGTATCTATTCCCTTTTCTCTGATGATGCTCTCCCTCCCTTTCTCGAAGAGGCAGAAACCTGTTTTCCTAAAAGTAACTTGGAATCATGTAAATGGAATTAGCGTATCGTTAGTCCATTCATAACCTCATGAATATCCAATTCAAAAGTACCTTCTAGAATCATTACATCACATGCATTTGTTCTTATGACTAGAATCTAGGAAACTAATGATTTATCCCAACATTATACCTTAATGCCAAATCATTTATCCATAGAATTCACTTATATTTACATAGAAGTAAAAAGTAATTTCAAGTCAAAATTAGGGATGTGACATACCTTCCCCCTTAAGATTCATCGTCCTCGATGATTTAATGTATCATAAACATAAATAAGATAAACATTTTGTTTAACCTTGCCATGAACCTCTTTGTTTCGCAAGTAGCGCTTGGAATCCTCAAACTTTGAAAAAACTTGATCATGACCACTCTTGGGTCATGTTCCTGTAAAACATTCTAAGAATATCATGGTCATTTGTTATATACCTTTCAAATATAATCATAAAGAGCATACGCCTCCTGGCAAGATAAAAATGATTTTGAAATCAACTAAATTAATCACTTTGGAAGCTTCAAGGAGTCCCTCATCTCTAGGAACTAATTTGGAGTCCTTTCCACATTTTATAAAACTTTTCTACTTATGATTAGCTTCCCTTAATATTTTTGTCAGTTTGATCTTTTCATCCATTTTGACAACATTTCTGGACTACTGCTAATCCCATCTTCTAGCTTACCCAACTTATAGGAATTCGGCACCTTTTATGTCCATTGCTTCAAATGGAGTTATCTTGTTAGAAGATTTATAGGAGTTGTTATAACAAACTTCATTAGAGGTGGATACTCTTTTCACGTGAAGCAACCATTCACTTCAATCACAGGTTTAACAAGAACCAAAGTTTATTAGTATTATGCAAGTATGGTACCATCATTCATTATTTAAGATACAAAGAGTAACATCAACTTTCACTTTTCTAGCTGAAAAGGTTATTCATAAAGTACACATTTCATTTATTTCATGCATCATCTAAATAAACCGATGAGTAAATACAAGAGAAAGGATCAGAATTCCTTATCTAGTTCATTTGTCTTCCAAGACTTGGCATGCCACTGATGAGAGGGGGAAGCATCACTCGGCTATTTTACCTCCAACCATGGACTTAAGCGGTTTCCCCGCATCTTCCTTTTCGGAAGCAGTCCAACCCTAAAACAAAAGGTTGTGTTGGAAACCCTCCTAGTTGCCATCTGAGCTCTGGTGTTGTGACTTCCGCAACTTGCTATCATGCACACCTAGATACCCTCTAGTCAAGCATGACCATCCACAAGTTACGCCATCCAGTCACGGTGAACTGACAAGTGTACGTGGTGGCAACGTCACTCACTATGGCCATAGTTTTTATGTAATTAAACGTTTCACAATGAACGTAGTCATGGTTCACCACCCTGCTCGACTTGAGGAGACTAATATTCTGGGCTTACTAGACTACCCGTCCGCCCACATACAATAACACAAGATTCAAAAGATGATATCAATGCAAGACCTTCTTCCGGTAGCTTACATAGTATATAAAAATATATATATCAATAACCCAGAAAGGGTTTGAAACATATTTCTTTCCACACAAGGTTTCTTTCTACTGTAACATTAAGGACATACCAAGTGCACTTTCTACAATTTACTCCCTTACACAAACTATCAGAGACCCAACCAGGACATGATAGTGATGAACATTACATAAAATCTAGTGAACAATCAAAATGTTCTAGTATAGCCACCACAAAAGTTTAAATCCAAATCAAAGTATAAGCAATTTCATTTTCAACAATAAATCAAAAGATTGAGCTCAATTTCGACAATAAATCAAACGTTGACCAATTGGTCATATAATAATCAATCTTCAACATTCGGTGGCTAGACCATTCCAAAATAAAGGAAATAATGACAATCCTCACCATTATTAAAAAGGAATTTTACCAAAAATCCAAAGAAGTGTCAAAATCTAGAGGGACACTTATTATGCACTACGTGACTTGATGAAGTCACTAACAAGGGAGTAGATTGTTGCACTATACACAGGTTTTCCAAAGCTTACAGTGAACTTGAGTTTGTGCTACAAGCACAACAAATAAATAAGCCCCTTAAGACTTTCGTCATGTTCAGAATTTTTGCTAATAAGAAGGTTATAACACCTCCACTCCTATTTCCTAGAGTTTTTATCATTCATCGCTTAGATGACATTGTAAGATTATGTTATCGCAATGCATTGAAATTTCAGTTGGAACACAAGCTTTTCCCTCTTGTTCCACCTTACAAAACTCTATTTCCTACCTTACGGAATAGGTTATTTATTCAAAGAACTTAAACAAATTGACTAAGCATTTCAGTAATGATTACCTTCACCATTGAAGTTGTACTTTCTAACTCTACCAAAGGCAAGTACTTAAAGTTCTCATCCATTTGGCCAAGATGCCAGGAGAATAACTATTTTCTTTTCTTTACAACTGTTATGAATTACCTTGAAAACTTCATGCCGATTTTTAACAAAAGTTTCAAACAACAAAACTAATCCCGTTCTTTATTCATCTTTTCTAATTCTCAACTCTTGGTATATGACAATTGGTTTTCCATGAATCTTGGAAAACATATACATTTCCAAGTCCTGTTCCATTTTCCTCAGCATTTTATGCCAATAAATCACTACTTGTCTTTTAATGACTCTTTTATTCCTCTTGGCCCATCCCAAGCCATCTAGGAGTTAAACTAGAACCCATCTAATCTTGTATCTATGATATAGTGCTAGGATCTTCCCATCCTTAAGTTCTTGATTTCATACAGACACTGCTCTACCCGAGCTCTTAGTCTAATTAGAAACTGACCAGGGTTTTACCTTTCTAGTCAAAGCCTGAAAATCTTTCCACTATACAACCTTAGCAGAATTGTTTCCTCTAGGAGTTTTAATTCCTCAATTGGTTCTTTCTTAAACACTGACTTGGGTAAGTATTGAGAAAATAGTCTCCCTGATAGTTTTCATGGTTCTTCTCTGTCGAAAGTAAACAAGTTTTCTCGTAATGAGCTCATAGGTCCATGTGTTGAACCTGGTTAGCTCTGATACCATATGTAACATCCCTCCTCTCAAAACTCAAGTAAATTCAAGAAATTACAAGAAAGTAAATAAACTTGGTAAACACAATAGATAAATTTTTTTTTTTTTTCTATATCATTTCCATAATCCCAAAAATTGAAGTACAACTTTTTATATAATTTCAACCTTGAAATCATAACTTAATCAAAACCAGAATCATATTGAAATCCTTTTGCGTAACATTTACATTACAAAAGATGTACTTGACAACATAATAGTTTTACCTTATCAGTTTGATTATCATAAGCCATCACATAGAGTACACTACATCTGGAATGTCGAAAGCTATTTTCACGAGCAATGGTGAGTCTCCTGCTTCAGAGGGAGAGCATCATCCGAGTGATTTACCTCCAACCACAGACCGGCAGTCTCCCACACACCTTCCTATCCGGAAGTGGCCCTACCCTTCACGAAGGGTATAGATATAAGGAATTAACAAGTGCTTGCCATCTGAGTCCTAGTGATGTGTCCTACATAACTTCAATCGACCATACAACTCTAGATTCCCTCTAGCCAAGTATGATCATACTGATTGGTCATGCCGTCTAGACACACACCTCTGACCCAATTTGGAACTATCTCATCTTTCAGTTTGACTTTCTTCATTTAGTAACTCTAGACACAAACTTGTCTATACAGTAAAGTTCATTCTAGTCAATTTAAACAAGAAGTAATCCTCAAACTAGGATATACATGCGATATAAAGTTTTAGGTATTCTTAACCTTTCAAAGAGTCTCTCTTAGCATTCTTGCAATGCACTAGGGTTTATGACTTTCTGTCATTCTACTCCCCGATTCAAAAATCAAACAACTTGGATGTATTAAATGAGTCTCGATAGAATAACTTAAATTTGATAAACTAAAACAAAGACTCTTCCCATCATGCTCTATAGTTTTCTTGACCCTTTTACTGTCGCCAAAATATGGTGTTCTCCACTTTAAATATATGCAATGTCATATCTGACATAAGAGTAATAGGTTTCCTATATCCTTCTTGTAATCAATACTAGGGTTTAGCTACTCTAACCCAAAACATAAAATTAGCAATCATCCTTGTTCCCCAAAGATAATAGTACAAGTACAACAACACATGAGAACAATACTTCTAGTCTTTCCTAGACCACTTGTAATTGTTCGAAATCACATTTCGCATAACATGAAAAGCATAGTATACAAGATATATCCTCATGCGGGTAATAATTTAAGAGAATAAAATCATTTCACATTAATTCTCTTTGTCTCGGTCAATCACCATCCCTAATAGGTTTGTTTCATAAAAGATAACAATCTATTTTTGATCTCTTGGTCTACTTAGGTCTACTGACCTTCAACATAAGCTAGGTTATGAACTCATATATATATATATATATAACATCCTTGTGTATTTATATCACATAAACATTTATCAACAATGATAGTTTACATCAATCGTGTGAAATTGAGGTACGAATCTCCCAACATATCCTACCCAGAATAATTCACTCCAGTGATGCCCAACTTTGGGCTAACTTTGCCTTCAGTGCACAGAGCAAAAACTATGAGATCTATATCTTTGCATTTCCTAGTTTACTCTCTCTCTCAAGATAACATAGCATAAGTGATAGATGTTAACAAAGGCTATCTAGGTTTCCATATTCTTGGACCACCTATTCCCCTGGATATATAATACAATATAGACGGAAGGATTGTATTTTCTCATAAGAAAATCTATATCAGAGTTGTAACATAGTTACTTTTAATATCGTAACAACATTACCTCATCAAAGTCTCTATTCGGAGAACTATAGGTTAAATGCTTCCAAAAGCAAGATTACAACTATGTATCTACCATAGTCTTCCACATACACTAAGGGATCAACTTCCATCTTCCTAGTTCCACTATTTACTTTGAATCCAAGTACAAATTATAATAATACAACATATGTAGAGTACCCCTGGTTTCTCTTATCTACTTTGGCACTATACAAATCCTCTTTACTCAAGTAATATGAGTACACTTATAATAATATAGTCATTTTTGACTAAAATTAATCTAATAACCCAAATAGCTTTGAGTCTAAGAAATTTCCAAAATAACACCCTCAATCTTCGAGGTTTCTTGAGTTCATCATTCTTCAGTTTAGAATAGATTACAACTCAAGCATGTTGTTCTCTAAAAACCATAACAATTTATCTCCTTGTTGTATACAAAAGTGATATCATATATTTTAATAATTCCTAATGATATTATTATCTTTTCCATAACATTAAGATAAGAAAACAGATGTCATAAAACTTTATAACCATACATGATAAATATAAAAAGGTAAAACCTTCTTGGTTAAACAACCATCTCTAGTTAAGCTCTCATGTTCCAACTACTAACTTCATTGGGTTCTAAAAAGACCCAAAATAACCTTTCTTAGTTTCTCTCTTCATCTAAGATATTCTGAGTTAAAACATACTCTAAGTTTTCATACTATATATGATAACTAAAGTCTCTAGGCCTTTCGGCCTACAAACGCTCTGAGATTGGAATAATAGAATTAAAATTATTCTAGTCTATCGGTCTACACCTCAAATATCCTTAGGGTTCAACAACCCAACCTAGTAAGAAAATAGATATTATACCCTCATGTTCCTACTGTGAGACAATAGTGGTCTACTAAATTTCTTGAGAGCTTAAGATACTGAGCATAGAACACAACTTGCTCCTAAACTTCTCTTTTATAAAGGAAAGCTCTATTGATAAATTTCTAAGAGAATAAAAGATACGAAATGCTACAATGAGATAAAGAGTTTCTAAAGCACTCATACCTTAAAATCATTGATAAGAAGTGCATGAGCAAGCTCCCTAAACAAACACGACGATCCTGCCTTGTTTTCTCTATCTTCGCATATCTTTCTTTTATCTGATACTACTCCTGTGATATTGCTGAGCTCTTTTCCTTCACACCGAGCTTAATGTGCTCTGAGATAAACTCACACTTCGTCCTCCATTCCTATTTTTACTACCCAAGACATTCTTAACTCTCTGTCCGACGGCTTCCACCATATATCCCTCTTTTTTTTTGCAGCTATATTCGCAAACCTTCCAAAGAGATCGCACAACCCTCAGAATCTCGTTCTCATATCATTTTACGAGTAGCAACCGATTTTGATTCCCTGCCACCTCTTTTCGTTCTTAACTATCTATCTTAGTCGATGACTAAGGGCTTTTTCTTCGGTTTGCAAAAGCATTTCGTCATCAGTAGATGACTCATCCAGAAGCCATGGGATACGATGATCGTGCCATGATGGTGGGGTGGTAACAAGAGATAATAATTCCCTGCTAATGTTATCTACCTGATAACTATTGATTGCAATACGTTTATTCGCAAGTATAATAAAACTTACACCAAAACACCCCATGAGCATAAAGTACGATAAGATGGGCAGAATCTTTGCCTTTTTTAACGAGTTTAGATAACATGCCAAAAGTGAGTAGTCTGTCTTTAAGACCACTCTCACTCTTGACCATCATGGAGGTTTTTGAAACAAAATGCTATGGGAGCTAAGGGAGATTTTAGTTATCCACTACCGTGAATACCTCCTCTCAAGAGGCCACTAAATGCTCTAGCTCGAGCATACAACTAGAGGAGAAGGTGGGTAATAAAGTACCACTCCTCATCCAGCTTCAAAGCTTTCCCACTCTCTCCAAACCATTATAAACTAAGGAGTCGATCTCCACATTTCAGGGAAAGTAGTTTGTATTATCTTTCAAGCATGACATGCTCTCTTGAGAGCTCACAATAATTAGAATAAGTTAAACTCATACATCACCTTAACATGAATTAAATATATAACATATATCATTGCAATGTTTGCATATACGATGTTTACTAATGTCGTTAAAATTCATTCAACATGATGTGTGAATGGGGTCGAGGTACTCTCCCCCTCGCAATCTTGTGAAATCATCAAAATCAAAAAGATAGTATAACCTTATGGAATTTCAACCTCAAATTACCAATTATGAGATATTAACTATTTAATAATATCATCCCTTGAATATAAATATATTCATGTCAAACTAGGTCTAATGACTGTCGACTATGTCTCTGTTGATAGTCAAACTACCTGACTTGGTTTACGACAAAACATAATCTTATTGGGTCTTTGACAAATCGATGACTGTTGAATCAACACCAAACTTAAGCTAGTTTGATCAAACACAACTCACCAACTTGATGATGTTGCTTTCCCCTAAATGACTAGGTTGACGTCCAATGACATTTAAAAAGATTTTAAACAACATCAACAACTTGTCGAGAAACAAACATAGACCAAAAAGGGTCTAGTATCACTTACCCGACTCAACTAGGTTCACCATTTTGCACCAACACAAGACTTAAGATGGCAGCAACTGTTCATTTCCTTGTATCTATTCCCTTCTCTCTGATGATGCTCTCCCTCCCTTTCTCAAAGAGGCAGAAACCTGTTTTCCTGAAAGTAACTTGGAATCATGTAAATGGAATTAGCGTATCGTTAGTCCATTCATAACCTCACGAATATCCAATTCAAAAGTACCTTCTAGAATCATTACATCACATGCATTTATTCTTATGACTAGAATCTAGGAAACTAATGATTTATCCCGACATTATACCTTAATGCCAAATCATTTATCCATAGAATTCACTTATATTTACATAGAAGTAAAAAGTAATTTCAAGTCAAAATTAGGGATGTGACATTAGTCTCGAAAAATAATTCACTTTCTAAAAAAATGGCACTCAATTTCGAGTTGCCAATCAAAAGATACAATTGTTTTTCGAGTTGTTTAACAAGATGTACAATGAAGGAAAATTTTTTGAGAAAAATGGGACAATTCCCAAATTGTCTCAATGCAGCTTTGTTGGTGCTCGAACCAACTTCCCATCGACTATAAATATTCCCAATTTCACCTCCATGGGCGAATGTTACAAAAAATGAAAAAAAACCCCTCTTTGCACATACCTATGCAAGATTGGGGTCTTTCGAGGCAAATTTTTTTTAGAAAATACAACTTGCTCTAGAGGTAGCTCTACCATAAGAATTCAATTTTGGTGGGTTTCTTACCACTAATTGTTGCATTTATGCGAGTAGTTACATATGATGCTGGCATAATTTAACTAACCTTGAGAGGTTAGGATTTGTTGTCATGGTTACACTTAGGTGTTATGGTTACAATGAAAGTTAATGTTACAAATAAAGTAACATTAAAATTTTACCAATATTAACAATATGTAGAACATCCTAACAATACAATGCTACATGTAAAACTAACATTGGATGCTCCTACTGCGTTAAAAACATGGCATGGTTAGGTAGTGGTTTTTTTGGTTCATTGCAACAAACTTACTTTTGACCGGGCCGATGGTTTAACAGCTTCTTGGTAAGATGTTTCTAAACTTCAAGCAGATCCAAAACAGTTGTTATAACAATTTTACAAACTGAAACAACTACAAATACTGGTAACTGTTAGAAATTGACGGTTATGGAGACGTGGGTCCGTGAAAAACTGCAACCATCGGTCATTGAAAACAAACTATGCTAACAAGAAGGAAAAAATGAACGTTTACAAAGTATGCTGCAAAGCCATGACTACTTAAACGTGGCATTAAATGCTATGAATAGCAGAAATAAAAAACTCGCTGGCAGTTTTAGAAGAGGACTGTGGGTAGAGGAGACCTTGATTTTGCAATACTTTGAAGGCAACCTCTATGCATGGCGTTTTCCTTTCACTTTTTCAGATGATGAGGGTCAGCGCCTGCTTCCTGTCTGAATTTCTCAGAAGCCCCCATGTGACTGCAATAGAGAAACCAGAGATAGCATTGGTGGCCCTGACAAATGTGAAGATGATAGGCCTTATGGATTGGAGAAGCCTGCACGTGATGCTTGTTTGGCTATGAACTCCAATTCGTAATCAGTAATGCGTTAGTCGATAAATGTCAAAAACACCTTCACCATGCTTGATGCCATGAGAACCACAAAAATGATGGCTACAAGCTGCGGTAGAAATCTTCAACCATCAAGCTCAAATCAATCCAAACGACGACATAGAGGCCCGAAGGCCAAAAATCGACCACTAGATTGAAAAAAAAATGTGCACAAAATCACTTCACAGCTTGCAAAATGTTGATTTTGCAAAAAACAATTGCATTTTCAACAAAGAATCTATGAACGAAAACTTGCAAAATGTCAAATTTCTAAAAAAAATCATCAAATAGGAGATCTTTGCCTCCAAACAAACCAGCAAGCAATCAGCGTAGCTTTGATACCATGTTAGAAACAAGATCAACACATTGCTGATTACAATTTGGAGTAATTTGATTATGAACAAGGTAGTTGTACACATAGAGTAGAGAGGTTGAGTCAACTTAGGAGTTGACTTCAACACTCAACTAGAGGTGGAGGAAAGAGTGTCAACAAGTGGCTTGGAGAGTTGTATTGGACTTTCCAAGTAGACACCTAACCACCTAAGGTGGCTTAAATCCATGTGGGGAATATACACATAATTACTTATTTAAATAATAAGTAATAGTGTTAATATTCCTACATTAACAACTAGTACCAAAATCATAGACAAATTTTGATACTAAATTGATATCAAATGTAAGGAAATGAAGACAATTCCTGGTTAGTATGAAAAATGTTATTACTTAACTAGTTAATCTCCTAATTACTTAGTGCTATTCACACAAGTAACTTAAGCTCACTTAGAGACTTTATTTTCAGTCTCACCTCACAAGTGCACTACATGTGTCCTCACACTTGTCCCAAGTGTGCCCACATGTGTTACCACATTGGAGGAGTAGTCAATCTTTTAGTCCTACCTTCTTTCCTCCTCCTTGTCCTACATATACAAGGAGCCTATTGTACTTTGTAAGCTTCACTTTGTTGATTCACTTATATGATAGTTGACATTTTATCTGGCATATTTACTTATTGAAGTGTTTGATCTTACAAGCTTGATCTTGACTACTCCAACATGGTATAAGAGCCATCGTGTAAATCCCTTCCCAAATTTTCTTGAATCTGCAAGCCCATTCTCTTGTTTGGGGGATTTTATTTAGTTACTTTCATATGGTACATCCTAGAGAAAAACTAACATCATTGTTGTGTCTGGAAGGCCCAAATACATGTATCAACAATAAACTTGATAGGGTTTTCTCACAATATTGTATAGAGGTTTTCTTAGGGGCTATATTGACAATTGTATAGAAGTTTGTGCTTTCATACGACTATCATACTTTTTTGTGCCTTCGTACAACAACCATACTATTTTCTTGTAGCCTTTACATCATCCTAGTGTAGGGCATTCTAATGTAGAGGGTTTACAATATCAAGAAACAAGAACAATGCAAAATTCTTAATCACTACAAACCCTTCAATGGTATCTCAAACTATACCCTATAGACTTATTCTTTTCAAGCTCACTTCACTACCTTCAAACCCTCAAATAGACCTATTGGGTTCTTGGCATAACAAGTTGCACTCCTTGTGCTTTTTTGGACTATTTTCCCCTTCTATAGATCCTGTAGGGTCTCATCAAACCCCTAATTTTCTATAGTGAATTCAAAGAAACTGACTTTTTATGAAACCCTGAAAATACTAGGGTTTTAGACAGTCTTTCTTAGTAGATAACACACAGTCTGTAATATCTCTCACACACAAAGGTTTCAAAAGCTGAAATTTGGAGGTTACTTAATCAACAATCCCATGAAGGTCCTCAAGCAATTTGGTGATTTTTCAAGGGTGCAATCAAAAGTTACAAATTTTTGAAGGTCATTAAAAACCTTAGGACTGAGACTGGACAGTTAACAGAGTTTTACTTGTTCCTCACACAAACCTTCATGAAATCACTCAAAATCAATTGCATTAGACCTTTAACAATTTTTTCTTCAAACTTCATGCACTTTCAGGCTGTACCTGATCTGTATAGGGTTGTACAATAGAGTTTATTTGTTGTATTTCACAAAAACAGTAAAAAATGATATGAAAACAAGGTTTCTGGAAAGGAAAATTGTCTTTTTTTTTTCTTACAACGTTCTTCTTCCTTTTCTTCACGAGAATAACCTTTGACAAAGTCACAAAACCAAAATATATGTGTTTCTTTTCACAAAATTTAAAAATATAGTCTTAAACTTGACATTTCTGCCTGCAACCTGCTAAAAAATAGTCCAAAAGATATCAAGAATAGGGCATTCTTCATAAAAACTGCCTCTTCACCTTCTTTTTGGCATGCATTTCATTTCTTCTTCGTGAATACTCGATGAAAAATAGTTACAAACCAAAAATCTATGTCTTTTTTCTTCAAACCTAATAATAATGTCATAAAACTTGAAATTATTGCCCTATACCATAACCTAACATTGAAAAGAGACTTCCTAACATTGGAAAGTGACTCTTCATGATCCAACAAGACTTTATTTGACATAATTGACCTAATTCCATGCTTGACAACCAACCCCCAACTCTCTAACAAGCCAAAAAGCTCCTAGAAAATTCAAATTTGGTTTTACCATAACCTAACATTGAAAAGAGACTTCCTAACATTGGAAAGTGACTTTCCATGATCCAAGAAGACTTTAATTGACCTAATTCCATGCTTAAGGACCAAACCCCAACTCTCTAACAAGCAAAAAACTCCTAGAAAATTCAAATTTGGTTTTGGTGGGAAAATCCAAAATTTGAATTGTTAGGCCTATTCAAACACCCTAAACCATTGGAAATGATCCCAATGGACCCTAAATGAACTTTAAACACTAACTTAGGACTCTACACACCAAAATTGATTCAAAAACATCAAGGAGTGACGCTCTTGCATCATACTCCCAAGGGAAAAAGAATGAAACTCAGGTTCCACCTGAGAGGAGGTCTGCAACAGTGTGTCCATGCTTGATGATGTTTTCTTCAGTCATCCAAAACTCCTTTGTGTCTTTGGCAAACCCATGACAAAGTCCATACTGATGGATTCCCAAGGCCTATTGGGAATGGGTAAAGGTTGTACAGTCTTGCATTAGTGATGCTCTCTTTTGCTTTTTGACATATAGTGCACCTCTCCACAAACTTTCTTACATCTGTTTGCATCCTTGGCCAAAAGTAGTGCCTTCTCAGCTGCTCTAATGTCTTATCAAGCCCAAAATGACCTGCCATACTTCCACAATACTTTTCTTTGATGTGATTCTCCCTCATGGAACACTTAGGTACACAAAGTTGTGCTCCTTTAAACAATAAACCATCTTGTATAAGGTAGTCTAACCACTTCTCCCTGTTGGTACTAGTAGGTTGCTTACAAACAACATATACTTCTTGGAAATCTTCATCACTCTCATATATCTCCTTGAGTGCTTCAATCCCAACACTCTGTAACTGAATTTCTTGCACCATTAATGCTCTTCTACTCAAAGCATCATTCACCTTGTTACTCTTCCCCTTCTTGTGTTTGATTGTAAAAGTAAAATTTTGTAGGTATTCAACCCACTTAATGTGCCTTTGACTAAGTTTTTCTTGGCTATTGATAAATTGAAGTGCATGATTGTTTGTATAAACCACAAATTCCTTAGGTAGAAGGTAGTGTCTCCATTTTTTTAGTGATTGAACCATTACATACATTTCTAAGTCATATGAAGAGTACTTCTTCTTTGCATTATTCAGTTTTTTACTAAAATATGCTATTGGTTTGTTGTCTTGGCTTAAAACTGCCCCTATAATATGTCCACTAGCATCACACTCTATTTGAAAGACCTTATTGAAGTCAGGTAAGGCCAAGATAGGTTGTTATGTCACTCTCTTTTTCAGATATTGGAAACTTTTATTAGCTTGCTCAGTCCACATAAACTTCTTGTTCTTATCCCCCTTAATAGTATCTATGATAGATGCACATATATGACTGAAACGTTTGAGAAATTTCCTATAAAAACTTGCAAGACCATGGAAAATTCTTACCTCTGTGATTGATCTAGGTGTAGGCCACTCCAATATTGCCTTCACTTTACTTGGATCCACCTTCAACATCCCTTTTGAAACCACAAAACCAAGGTACAACAGTTCTGTCTTCATGAATTCACACTTTTTAAGATTGATCAGCAACTTTTCCTCTAGTAAGCTTCTCAACACCAAATTCAAATGATACAATTGTTCTTCTTTGTTAAAACTAAAAACCAATATATCATCAAGATAAACAACAACAAAATTACCAATGTATGGCTTGGGGACCTTATTCATGAGCCTCATGAATGTACTAGGTGCATTTGAAAGACCAAATGGCATAACAAGCCACTCATACAGGTCCTCATTTGTTTTTAATGTTGTTTTCCATTTATCTCCTTGTCTAATCCTTTTTTGATGGTATCCACTTTTGAGGTCTATCTTTGAGAAGTGCCCCACACAAACAATCCATCAAGTCCTCTATTCTTGGAAGTGGAAACCTATATTTGATTGTTATCTTGTTTATTGCCCTAGAATCAGTGCACATTCTCCACTCACCTCCTTTCTTAGGTACCACAACAGTTGGAATTGTACAAGGGCTAAGACTCTCCCTGATTAACCCTTTGTCAAGCAACTCTTGTACTTGTTTTCTGATTTCTTCATTTTGTTGGGGTGTCATCATGTAGGTTGCCTTGTTTGGTAGACTAGCCCCTGGTATGAAGTCTATATGATGACTGATATCTCTCATTGGAGGCAAGGAGTTAGGAAGCTCATCCATAACTATGTCTGCATAATACTTCAACATGTCTTGAATCTCACATGGCAGCTCATTAATTCTTGTTGTTGCTATGACAGTCTTAGGTCTGACCGGCACTGCAAAACCTATCTCTTCCTCCTCCATTGTCTTTAGAAATTCTTTTTCACCCACTAACATCACACTTGAGCCAACCTTTTGGTCCTTATCTTCCTTTTTCAAAGGTGCTAAAGTATAGGTAACTCCATCCTTCTCCAAAACATAGACATTTTTTCTACCATCATGCATTGTTTTTCTATCATATTGCCATGGCCTACCAAATAATACATGGCACACATCCATAGGAATGATGTCACATAATACCTTGTCTTTGTACCTTCCTATTTGAAACTCTACCCAACACTATTAATTGACTAGTACTTGTTGTCCCTTATTCAACTAGGAGACTTTGTATGGTGTAGGATGATGTAATCTCTTCAAATTTAGTTTCTCTACCATCTCAACAATAACTAAATTATTAGTACTACTAGAATCTATAACAACTTGACAACACTTACCTTGGCACTTGCAAACAGTCTTGACTAGTGACTTCCTTTGAGGTGGCTCCTTCTCCATTGGAACTTTGATCAATGTCCTTATCATCAGCAAGGATTCTCCTCTCTTTGGCTCTTCTGGTTGTGGTGAGGAGTTAACACTCTCTTCATCTCCTCCTTGAGCAACTTGAGTTCTTCTTTTATTCCTAAAGGTGGTAGTTGATTGCTCTTCTAGACAATCCCAAGCTTGATGGCCTGCAAACTTGTTGCAATTGTAGCATTTACCTATGAAACCATTGAATCCTCCTCTTTGTCCAAATCTGCCCCTGAAATTAGGCCTTCTTCCTCTAAAACATCCTCTTGGATTTGGTGCTTGTTCTTGGGAGGTGCTTGATTCACCTTAACTTCTTTGTGGTTGTCCTCTACCAGCATATGGACCTCTACCTCTGAAAGTCCTTCCTCTACCTCTATTCTAGTTTTCTTGCTTCCTATTCAACTTCTCCTCAGCCTTTAAGGCTAGTTGATAGCACTCCTCAAGTATCCTGGGGCTTGTAAGGCTCAACTCATCATGTAAGCTATACTTCAATCCATTAAGGTATCTTGTAACCTTATCAGTGACATCCTCCATGTGTCATGATTTGATGCTCAACTTGTAAAACTCTTCAGTGTACTCTTTCACTCCCATATCCTTTTGTTTCAAGTTCTAGAACTTCCTATACAACTGAGTCATGTAGTCACTAGACATGAGTTTGCCCTTCAACTTGGCAATCATCCTATTCCAAGAAGTAATCTTGGGTTTACCTTTCTTTCTCCTTTCTTCTTGAACATAATCCCACCATAGGGATGCATGACCTTTCAACTTAGTCCTAGCCAACTTTAATTGTTGCTCTTCAGGTACATCCTCAAACTCAAAGTACTTGTCCAACTCCCCTATCCAATCAAGGAGTTCTTCACCATTCAAACTACTTGCATGTATTGGAAGTTCTATCTTCACCTTAGTTCCATCACCCTTGACTAGCTTCAGTAATCTTTCCATCCTCAAATCATCAGCATCCCTCTCTTCTTGAGGTTCTTATTGTGGTGCTTCATCCACCATTTCATCTTGGTCACTCATATCTCCTATAACCACTCCTCTTCTTTGGTTAGCTTCCACTACAGTGAGTCTTGCATCCAAACTAACTCTCATTTCCCTCATTTCTCTGGCAAGGGCTTCTCCCAACTGTGTTGCTATTCTCTCTGCCACCCTTACAGCTGCATTGACTCTTGGAGGCATCTTTCTCCTTTTTTGATGGTTAACTCCTGTATTGGCGTTCTTGGATTAACAAGGCTCTAATACCAATATGATGCAGAGGGTTTACAATATCAAGAAACAAGGACATTGCAAGATTCTCAGTCACTACAAATCCTTCAAAGGTATCTCAAACTATACCCTGCAAACTTGTTCTTTTCAAGCTTACTTCACTACCTTCAAACCCTGAAATAGATCTATTGGGTGCTTAGCATAACAAGTTGCACTCCTTGTGCTTTCTTAGACTATTTTTCCCTTCTACAGACCTTGTAGGGTCTCATCAAACCCCTAAATTGCTATAGTGAATTCAAAGAAGCTAAATTTTCATCAAACCCTCAAAAGACTAGGCTTTTACACAGTCTTTCTTAGTATATAACACACAGTCTGTAATATCTCTCACACACAGAGGTTTCAAAAGCCAAAACTTGGAGGATACTTGTTCAGCAACCCCATGAAGGTCCTCAAGCAATTTGGTGATTTTTCAAGGGTGCAATCAAAAGTTACAGATTTTTTAAGGTCACTGAAAACCCTAGGACTGAAACTGGACAGTTAACAGAGTTTTACTTGTTCCTCATGTTAGATTTTTTCCCAAACTGGATGCTTCCGAGTTATCCCTACAAGGTAGCCATCATTGATCAATAGGATTTCTGGGCCTGGGGCCAACAGTACAGGAGATAGACTCTATAAATATATCCTCTTCTTCTTTAGGCTCTGCAGAACCAAGGGGGTATTTCCTACTCAACATCCATAAGATATGTCTATGAACATTACTGGGATGTTGATACAAAGTAGATAAATCCTCTCTTATGTAGACCAAAACTGTGAAATAAGTGCAAAGGGGCTAGCTTTGGGCCTAAGTTCAGTTGTGAGATAGAGGATTTTGGTCCTAAAATTACTTCTAATGTCCTAAAGGTTTGTATTTGAAGTTTGAGTTTGTATTTGTATTTGGATGCAAGACTGGGACTTTGGATTGTAACCTCAATACAAGACCAGACTGGTGCCTATACAGGGCTCGGAGTCAATAGATATATGTGTGTGTGTGTGTGTGTGTGTGTGTGTGTGTGTGTGTGAATGTTTACCATAGACCTAAAACAATAATCAAATTTCAAGGGGGTTTTGTAGTGTTTGCCTTACAGACACTACCCAAAACTAAGTATTCAGTTATTTCTGCTTACAAACATCCTCATTGCAATATATTCATCCCAACACTTAACCCAAAACATTTAATCTACTCCTTGAGCAGAAGTAAAAGATCAAGCATTCAATATAGCAAACCCATATCCTAGAATCTCAAACACCCTTTAGCTGTTTAGATTCAGAAAAAGAACACATTCAACTTGGAGACAAATAACAGAATACATGCAATGAAGCATTACTCATTTAAATCAACATGAAACTGATGAATTCTATGCATAAAACATTCAACATACAACTCATAAACTCACAAGGCACCAAAACAAAGCCACCAGCAGAATTGTATCTTATTATAGCACTAAAATTTGTCCAGTTTTCAACAACAACAAATGAGTGACACCGTTTGCATTTTATAGCAAGACTGTGTACTCAGCAAATTAATTACATGGCAATTCAAAATTTCTACCAGATACAACGCACCAAAAAATGGCACCCAAAACATTGAAAGCGCAGGCAGAACAGGAAGGAAAAATAGGTGAGCTCAGGAGATGCGCCACCGCTTGCAGATTTTTCATTAAAATCGGTGGTTGGCCCATCAACTCCATCGACCCATACCACTGCGAACCTGCCATAAATGGCTTACCAACTAACAACCATCTGAGAGGTAGCAGCTGCATGCCTTTGAAATTTTCTAGCCTGAAAACAGCTGCAGAAACAAAAAGAACCTTCGCCACTGAGAGTTTAAAAGATGGTTGTCGATCTTCCTCCCTTCGCCAAAATCCTACGGCCTCAAACTGCGCTGAAAATTCGCCCACTAATTAGAACGTACCACGTGGGCACCCTATGCTTCCATCGCTGACTTTTCCCATTTTGATTTCGCTTTCAAAATCCTTGTATATGCAGTTGAAAACGAGATTGTATATGCATACAATCACTTGCATACAAGGCAGACCCCAAGACAATATGAGACAAATTTGAACCTGCATTCAGGTTCAGGCCTTGCATGTATCTCCCTTTGCACATCGGCATATACAACACACTTTACATACAAGCCACGGACTTCATATTATGATGAAGCATATCACAAGCCCTTTGAAGTCCAACTTGTATCCTAACCTTTGCATCTTCACTTTGTATATTGCAAATACAAACATAATATACATTCTATGGATCCCAACCATCTATGAAGCACTTTGAAATTCAGATCAGGTCTGGCTTGTATCTCACTCCATGTACATATCGCTTGTATGTCCAAATTGTATATGCCGATATACAATTGCACACATACAAGTGGTAGACCCCACCGCTTGCATCCTTTCTTGCCGATATACATTCCCATTGTCACTGTAGCGAATGCATGTCGGGCCTCTTATGTTTACTTTGCACATTTCTTCTTTGTATGCCACCAATGTATCTTTCACTTGCATGTTTCCCTTTGTATATAGCCATTGCATGCCTAAACATAGAACACAAATATACATGCAAACCTTCTCATACAAGCAGGGAATATTCCCAGAATCTACAATGGAATATGCGACATACAATCGCAGAATATTCCTAGAATGTATCTAAAACGCACATACAAACCCGATATGCATTTAAAATGCATACAATCAATTCTCTTCACTTTTTTGAAGGCCGATTTGAACATTTTTGGACCCATCAATGTACATTTACACTTGTACATATAAGAACACAAACATGCGACAAATTTCACCGCGGCATAGAGTAATCTTGGACTTAGCATCTTTTTCTCAAGCACAACAGGAAAAGGCGGTAAATCAATGCATAGGGGCCAGTCAACCAATGAATGCTAAGGCATGAAGATGTAACTTAAACAACCGGGAACCCGCTACAGGAGGTCAACTATAGAATAGAAAATATAATGCAGAAGGCCGAGGAAAAATAAACCTAAGGCACCAAGGGTTTGAAAGAATAAAAATATAGGCTTTTGAAATCGATTCAAAACCCTAACCCTAGGTGAGCATCACCATTGGCTCCAATTGGGATGTGCAGGCGCAAGGCTGCAGCGAGAACCAGACCACTCCGGGGCAGACCAAACAAAACGCAAAGCTCAAAACACGACTGACAAAACAAGGCATGTACAAACTATTTACACCTAATTTACAATGTGCACACAAGATATCCATTTATGAAAAGTAAGGTTTTAGGAACTGACCGTGCACAGGTAATTCCAGTAGTTCACCATTTAGGGCCTGGAGAAAGTATGAATCTTCTCCATGAGTATTGCTGATTTGATATGGGCCTGTCCACAAGGGCTCAAATTTACCATGTTTGCCCTTATCCTGGTTCTTTGCGTTCCAAATAAGGACCAAGTCATTTATCTGAAACTTCCTTTCTGTGCTAGTTTCTTAGCGCATTTGTATTGTCAAGAGTATGAACTGAATCATTCTGAGCAATTCTCAGAGCTTGCACCTTTTGTCTCATGTCATCTCTAATCTTCACTGCCTACAGATATTCTAATTCAGCTCTCAGGTTCTTGATTTCTTCAGTTAATTCTTCATCTCTGGGCATGGAAGAAGATGGTCCCATTCCATTTTGGTCATCATCATCCCTTGGGGATTCAGCTTCTTCAAATCTGTCAGGGGGATCTAGGAAAGGGCATTCTTGAAACACCTCTGACCTCATTCTTAATCTGTCACCCTGTTGCCTTTCAAACACATCTTGAATCTCAGCTTTTGTATTTGAAAAATATGGTGCCTGGTGCTCTAAAGGTCTAGGATTATCTTGAATATTATCCTTATTTCTGGGGCTAGGAGAACCTTCTTGATTGGCCTGAACAGTCCGTTTTTTCCTGTACATCATTTTTATGGGTAATTCTTCAAACAAAGAGTTACGCAGGGATCTTCTCCTTTGCATACAAATTTTTACTTTATCGGTCGGGAGATTGGTTCAAAGTCGCCACCTATAACTAGGAATTAATTTCTTTTAAAACCAGGGTTCTTATACAAAGCAGTTCCCCAGCGATGTCGCCAAATCTGTTGGATTTTTTCCCAAACTGGATGCTTTTTAGTTATCCCTACAAGGTAGCCATCATTGATCAATAGGATTTCTGGGCCAGGGGCCAACAGTATAGGAGATGAACTCTATAAATATATCCTCTTCTTCTTTAGGCTCTACAGAACCAAGGGGGGTATTCCCTACTCAATATCCATAAGATATGTCTATGAACATTACTGGGATGTTGATATAAAGTAGATAAATCCTCTCTTATGCAGACCAAAACTGTGAAATAAGTGCAAAGGGGCTAGCTTTGGGCCTAAGTTCAGTTGTGAGACAGAGGATTTTGGTTCTAAAATTACTTCTAATGTCCTAAAGGTTTGTATTTGAAGTTTGAGTTTGTATTTGTATTTGGATGCAAGACTGGGACTTTGGATTGTAACCTCAATACAAGACCAGATTGGTGCCTATCCATGGCTCAGAGTCAATAGATATATATATGTGAATGTTTACCATAGACTTAAAACAATAATCAGATTTCAAGGGGGTTTTGTAGTGTTTGCCTTACAGACACTACCCAAAACTAAGTATCCAGTTATTTCTGCTTACAAACATCCTCATTGCAATATATTCATCCCAACACTTAACCCAAAACATTTAATCTACTCCTTGAGCAGAAGTAAAAGATCAAGAATTCAATATCCTAGAATCTCAAACACCCTTTAGTTGTTTAGATTCAAAAAAAGAACACATTCAACTTGAAGACAAATAACAGAATACATGCAATGAAGCATTACTCATTTAAATCAACATGAAACTGATGAATTCTATGCATAAAACATTCAACATACAACTCATAAACTCACAAGGCACCAAAACAAAGCCACCAGCAGAATTGTATCTTATTACAACACCAAAATTTGTCTAGTTTTCAACAACAACAAATGAGTGACACCATTTACATTTTATAGCAAGACTGTGTACTCAACAAATTAATTACATGGCAATTCAAAATTTTTGCCAGATACAACGCACCAAAAAATGGCACCCAAAACATTGAAAGTGTAGGCAGAACAGGAAGGAAAAATAGGTGAGCTCGGGAGATGCGCCGCCGCTCACAGATTTTTCATTAAAATCAGTGGTTGGCCCATCAACTCCATCGACCTATACCACTGCGAACCTGCCATAAATGGCTTACCAACTGATAGCCATCTGAGAAGTAGTAGTTGCGTGCCTCTAAAATTTGCCCACCCGAAAACAACTACAGAAACAAAGAGAACCTTCGCCACTGAGGGTTTAAAAGATGGCCGTCGATCTTCCTCCCTTCGCCAAAATCCTATGACCTCAAACTGCGCTGAAAAGTCACCCACTAATTAGAACGTGCCACGTGGGCACCCTGTGCTTCCATCGCTAACTTTTCCCATTCTGATTTCGCCTTCAAAATCATTGTATATGCAGTTGAAAACGAGATTGTATATGCATACAATCACTTGCATACAAGGCGGACCCCAAGACAATATGAAACAGATTTGAACCTGCATTCGGGTCCGGGCCTTGCATGTATCTCCCTTTGCACATCAGTATATACAACACACTTTACATACAAGCCACAGACTTCAAATTATGATGAAGCATATCGCAATCGCTTTGAAGTCCAACTTGTATCCTAACCTTTGCATCTTCACTTTGTATATTGCAAATACAAACACAATATACATTCTGCAGATCCCAGCCATCTATGAAGCACTTTGAAATTCAGATCGGGTCCAGCTTATATCTCACTCCATGTACATATCACTTGTATGTCCAAATTGTATATGCCGATATACAATTGCACACATACAAGTGGTAGACCCCACCGCTTGCATCCTTTCGTGCCAATATACATTCCCATTGTCACTGTAGCGAATGCATGTTGGGCCTCTTATGTTGACTTTGCACATTTCTTCTTTGTATGCCACCAATGTATCTTTCACTTGCATGTTTCCCTTTGTATTTAGCCGTTGCATGCCTAAACATAGAACACAAATATACATGCAAACCTTCTCATACAAGCAGGGAATATTCTTGGAATTTGCAATGGAATATGCGATATACAACAACAGAATATTCCTAGAATGCATCTAAAAAGCACATACAAACCCGATATGCATTTAAAATGCATATAATCAATTCTCTTCACTTTTTTGAAGGCCGATTTGAACATTTTTGGACCCATCAATGTACATTTACACTTGTACATACAAGAACACAAACATGCGACAAATTTCACTGCGGCATAGAGTAATCTTGGACTTAGCATCTTTTTCTCAAGCACGATTGGAAAAGGTGGTAAAGCAATGCATAGGGGCTGGTCAACCAATGAACGCTAAGGCATGAAGATGTAGCTTAAACAACTGGGAACCCGCTACAGGAGGTCAACTACAGAATAGAAAATACAATGCAGAAGGCTAAGGAAAAATAAACCTAAGGCACCAAGGGTTTGAAAGAATAAAAATATAGGCTTGTGAAATCGATTCAAAACCCTAACCCTAGGTGAGCATCACCACCTCACACAAACCTTCATGAAATCACTCAAAATCAATTGCATTAGACAAGTAACAAAGTTTTCTTCAAACTTCATGCACTTTTAGGCTGTACATGATCCGTACAGGGTCATACAACAGATTTTTCTTGTTGTATTTCAGAAAAATAAATAAATAAATAAAGAGTCAAAAATGATATGAAAATAGGGTTTCTGGAAAGGAAAATTGTCTTGTTTTTTTCTTACAATGTTCTTCTTCCTTTTCTTTAGGAGAACAACCTTTGACATAGTCACAAAACCAAAATACATGTGTTTATTTTCACAAAATTTAAAAATACAGTCTTAAACTTGACATTTCTGCCTGCAACCTACTAAAAACCAATAAAAAAGATATCAAGAATAGGGCATCCTTCATAAAACAGCCTTGTCACCTTATTTTTGGAATGCATTTCATTTCTTCTTCGTGAATACTTGATGAAAAATAGTTACAAACCAAAAATGTATGTCTTTTTTCTTCAAACCTAATAATAATGTCATAAAACTTGAAATTATTGCCCTATACCATAACCTAACATTGAAAAGACACTTCCTAACATTGGAAAGTGACTTTTCATGGTCCAAAAAGACTTTATTTGACATAATTGACGTAATTCCATGCTTGATGACCAACTCCCAATTCTCTAACAAGCCAAAAAACTCCTAGAAAATTCAAATTTGGTTTTACCATAACCTAACATTGAAAAGAGACTTCCTAACATTGGAAAGTGACTTTTCATGATCCAACAAGACTTTATTTGACATAATTGACCTAATTCCATGCTTGAGGACCAACCCCCAACTCTCTAACAACCCAAAAAACTCCTAGAAAATTCAAATTTGGTTTTGGCGGGAAAATCCAAAATTTGAATGTCTAGGCCTATTCAAACACCCTAAACCATTGGAAATGATCCTAATGGACCCTAAATGAACTTCAAACACTAAATTAGGACTCTACACACCAAAATTGATTCAAGGAGTGATGCTCCTGCATCACCTGCATATCTGGTATGGGAGGTAAATTTTTTTATTTTTTAAAAAAAAAAATTTTTTAAATTTTTTTTGTAGGGTACAACCTTGCATAGGATTGATGTCAAATGTCAACTTGCATAGAGCTGACACTTGTAGTATTCCAATAGAGGTCACATGCGAGTGTGATCCCCAAGTCACTACAACCCCTTAGGGGATTAAACTCCATAGTGCCATTGGTGGCACCTGCACCATCACACCAATGCCAACTACCCCTCTATTGCTAAGACACTGCCAACCCACCATTGCAACCTTGTCACCTAGCCTACACACCACCAACCCACCACCAAGGGCTCTATAGCCCACTAATGCCACTTAGGCCAACTGTTGGTCGTTGTGTGAGCACCACCCCAACAATTCTTGGGGCTCTTTTTTTGCTCTAAAAGGGGGGATTTTTCTAGGGGGCATAACTTTCGCCCACAAAGTCAAATTTTTGACTTCTTATATGTATTGGAAAGCTAGTTTTGAGCACTTTGCTTTGTTTCTAGTATTTTTTTCTATTTTTTTAGTCTGTGACTGTAATTTTTGTTTGAACCTCTCAATTACTTTTTTATAGGGCATATCTTTTCCCCGCGATATCGAATTCAAGCATTTTTTTTAAAATTTATCTAAAAAATGCAAGGAACTCACTTGTAACATCAAACTTTCATTTAGGAAAAGCCTATTTTAAAAATAAAATAAAATCACCATGTTAGAAATAGTTGATTCGTGCTTTATTTTTGTCAATTTGTTTACTACAAGTACCTTGTAATTTTCTAGTGGGCTCTACTATCAACTTTATTCTATTATGGGGGTTGTAAGGCATGATTTTAGTGCCCACTTGTGTTTTTTTTGTATAGTCATAATGGCTAACACTAGGACAATTGAACCTTTAATTCCACACAATGTTGCAAGTATGTGCTAATTGGTGTTGTCATTGATGCCAACATGTTTGTGTTGTCATTAGTGTCAACTGTGCTCTTGTTTTGTTACTTGATTGTGATGAGTTAGTTTCTTTTTATTGCAAGAATATGTTCCTGATATTGAGTTTCCAAGTGCTTTTGACTAAATTTGGTTCATACTGAAGATAGAGTTGTGAAGATGTATTCTAGCTTACAAGATACTGCCTGAGTTTTTGCTCTGCATTTCTTCTATGTTGAAGACTGGAGTGTGAGATTTGGATATGTTTTAGAGAAGTGTTTGAAGATACTAAATCCAGAATTTGGTGGTCTAGATCATTGTGCAGTAGAAGTTCTATTCACCAGTTTGAAGACTGTGCCTGGCAACATTTGCAGTATGATAGGGAGAAAGTATTTTGCTCTGCATTTCTCTGCAGCTTGGTTTTTCATCTTGCAGTTTTGGAAATATGTTTATAAGGTCCTTAGCTATCTTCATTCCAAATAATTTGTGATTTGGGGCTCTGCAAAGCAAGTGATTGATTAGCAGAGTTTGACAGTGTTTGTTGTGAGCAGTTTGTGATCTGTCTTCAAGTGATATTTGTTGTCTTCAAGTGATATTTGTTGCGGCTAGATTTGTCAGCTCCCAAGTGATCTTATGTTGTTAGTGGATGTCTCCAGATCATGTTGAAGGAGTGTGTTTGATCCGTAAGCTATGATTGAATTCTTGGAAGCACGTGCCTAAGTATTCTTAGTGTTTGAACAAGTTTGGCCGACTTGGGTGCTAACACTCTTTGCAGATGTGTTTCATGGATTGTAGAAGCATGTTGAAGTGTGTGAAGATGTATTTGGGTTTGAGCTAAGCTATGAAGTGTTCTTCTTTCATTCATTTTCTCCGCAAGTTTGTTTAGGTCCAGACCTAATTTGAATTATGTATGTTTGTCGACCTTGGAGAGTGTTCCAAAGGTTGTAGATTGTATTTTTGACCTTGATATATGTTCCAAGGTTGATGATTACTATAAATAAATGTACTGAATCTATGTGTAGCAATTGTAGATGCGAAGATGAAAGTGTTTGTGTTGTGAGGCAGGGAAGGTGATATGTATTGTGCTTCAATGGAACTGAACTTGGGCATGTTGTAGATGCTATCATATCAATTCATGGCAGTGAGCCACCCTTTAGCAGTGAGCCTCTTTTGTTATTCGGTATTGTTACTACATTATATTGTGAGCTAACACTCACTGTGGTTTTTCCCTTTTAGGGTTTTCCATATAAAAATCTAGTGTTCATGTGTGTATGGTGTTGATGTGTTTAAGTTTTGATTATGCACTTCATGTTTAATCTTCATAATAGATTAAGGAGTTAAAGTAAGTGAATGTGAATGTGATTTTGTTTAAAAGGATTTAAGGTTTTTGATACAACTGATTCACCCCCCCCCCTCTTAGTTGTCTTGTGCCTTCAATAATTGGTATCAAAGCTTGGTTCCTTGGAAGAAAGCCTAACAGCTTAAGGTAGATCTAGGATGGCGCACAAAGACATTTCCCAGTTTGATGGATTTGATTATGCCTTCTGGAAGGTATGAATGCAAAGTTATATTGTCTCCATTGGTTTTAATGTTTGGAAAATAGTTGAAGATGAATACAAAATACCTAATGGTGGTATGAGGACTACAAGTGAGATTAGGGCCAATGAGATTAATGGAAAAGCTAAAAATGCTCTACTAAATACTTTATCTAACACTAAAATGGTGAAAGTTGTGGATCTAGAAATTGCTCATGAGATCTGGGTAAAGTTGAAAAGCATCTATGAAGGTGATGCATCTGTCAAGAAGGCCAAGGTGTAGAACTTGAAGACCAAATATGAAACTATGCGAATGTCTGAAGATGAGAATATAACAAGTTACATTTAGAAGATTGATGAAGTTGTTAGCAGCATCAAGGGTCTTGGTGGAAAGATAGATGATATGGATGTTGTAGATAAGGTACTCAGAACTCTTCCCAAATCTTATAGTCACAAGGTTTTTGCCATTGAAGAATTGGTTGATATGAATAAGCTTTCAAAAGATCAATTTCTTGGTAAACTGATTGCTTTTGAAATAAGAGAATTTGGTACTACTGATGGCCCTATGAAAACTGAGACTCTTCTAAGGCCAAGGAAGAAAAGATTGCTAGATCAGATAAATATGTTGTGGAATCAGATGAAGAAGACTTTGATGAACTTGAGGCAAAATTTGTAAGCAAAATGAAAAGAGGTAGTGGAAAGTTCAAAGGTAAGTTACCTTTCAAATGTTTCAATTATGGTAAAATTGGTCACTATGCTTCAAGATCAAAAACAATGAAAGTAAATGTAAGATGGTAAGAAAGAGTTACTATGTTAGAGATGATGATGGTGTAACTGATGATGAACCTGATTCTGAAGATGGTAATGGTAGTGAATGCTTGTTTATTTCCCTAAGAGAAGAACCTATTTATGCTAATCTTGCAAGCTGTGAGAAGAAAGGAAGTCCAGGAGAGTTGTTTGCATTTCATGCTAAAAAGGAAGATGAATCGATCATTGACAGTGAATGTTCAAATCACATGACAAGAGATAAGAGTAAGTTTGAAAAATATGATGGAGGACTAGTTAGGTTTGGTGATGACGCCGTTGGTAAGATTTGTGGAAAAGGGTCAATTACTTTTGATGGCAAGCATAATACAAATGATTTTCTTTATGTCAAAGGCCTAAAGCATAATCTTCTAAGTATTGGACTGATGTGTGACAAAGGATATAATCTAATATTTAAAGATAATGGATGTGAGATAAGGAAAAGCCCTGGAACAATAATTGTTGCTGGTAAGAAGACTCATGGTAATGTCTATCATTTGAAAGGTACTAACAATTGTTGCTTGTTGGCTCAGACAAATGAATGTTGGATATGGCATAGGATAATGTGTCATATTAACTTTGATAATCTGGTGAGAATAAGATCAGCTCAAGATGTAAGAGGCCTACCTAAGATTGTGAAGCTTGTTAATGCCTTTTGCAAAGAATGCCAATTTGGGAAGCAAACAAAGACAAGTTTCAAAAGCAAGGAACAAACATCTACCAGTTTGTTGGAGATGGTGCATGCTGACTTATGTGGTCCTATAAGAATAAGAAGTCTACAAGGTGACAGGTACTTCATGCTACTTATTGATGATTATTCTAGAATGACTTGGGTTACTTTTCTTAGAGAAAAATCAAAAGCCCTAGATAAGTTCAAGGCATTTAAAGCAATGGTTGAAAATGAAATGGATTTGAGAATCAAGTGTCTGAGGTCTGACAGAGGTGGTGAGTTTAATTCAAATGAATTCAATGCTTTTTATGAAGAACATGAGGTAAAGAGACAAGACATTTGCCCCCAGAACTCCTCAGCAAAATGGAGTAGTTGAGAGAAAGAATAGAACAGTTCAAGAAGCTGTTAGAACAATGATCAAAGAAGTTGACCTTTTGGATGTATATTGGAAAGAAGCTATTCATATTGTTGTCTATATTCAAAATAGAGTGCAAGTCAAAGCAAATGGAACAAAGACACCTTATGAGCTGTGGTATGGAAGAACCCCTATTGTCAAGTATTTCAAAGTGTTTGGAAGTAAATTCTATATCATAAGAGATGAAGAGTTGGGGAAAATTTGATGCTAGATGTGATGAAGGCATATTTCTTGGGTACTCTACTAAAAGCAAAGCTTACCGATACTATAATAAAAGATTGAGGAAGATTATTAAAAGTGCAAATGTGAAGGTAGATGAAGATGTTCAAAAAGTCTCAGAGCCGAATGGATACAAGTCAGATGGATCTGTTGATTTAGAAAAAGTTGGAGAAAAAGACAAGGAAGTTTAGATTGAAGTGCAAATTGTTCCAAAAGAAGAAGCTCAAGTTGAAGAACAAGAAGCTCTGGAAAGAATTTCTAAAATCCCCAGGTATGTGCAAAGAAATCATTCTAAAGATCAAATCATTGGTGACAAGAGGAAAGGAGTATTGATAAGAAAAGGAGCTATACAAGAACAAGTAAATCTCTGCTTGATTTCAAAGGTTGAACCTAAGATAGTTTCTGAAGCATTCAAAGATGAACATTGGGTCAAGGCAATGGAAAAATAATTGATGCAAATTGAAAAGAACAAGACTTGGGAACTTGTTCCTAGGCCTACAGATAAGAATGTGATTGGAACAAAGTGGGTTTTCAGGAATAAGTTGAATGAGACTGGAGAAGTGGTAAGAAACAAAGATAGACTTGTATGCAAAGGCTACTCACAAGTGGAAGGCATTTGTTGCAGTAGGGATTCAGTAAAGGGTCTACAAATAGCAATTTATATATTGAGGTAAGCAAAGATCAAATTCTAATTATTGAGGTCTATGTGGATGACATAATCTTTGGTGGAAATGAAGGTATGTGTAGGAACTTTGTTGTTAAGATGCAAAAAGAGTTTGAGATGTCAATGTGTGGTAAGATGAACTTTTTCCTTGGGCTGCAAATTAATCAGACAGATAAAGGCATTTTCATTTCACAATCAAAGTATGTCAAGGAGTTGTTAAAGAAGTTTGGAATGGAAGAATCTAAACTAGTTTGTACTCCCATGACAACTGGTTGTAAGTTGAGCAAAGATGATGAATCCCCTAAGGCTGATCAGAGCAAGTATAGGTTTATGATTGAAGGATTTCTATACCTAATTGCTACCAGACCTGATATCATGCATGCAATTTCTCTTGTGGCCAGATTTCAAGCAAATCCTAAAGAGTCACATGTTATGGCAATAAAGAAGATTTTCAAGTACTTGAAAGGCACTTCTGATTATGGTTTGTGGTATCCCAAGAACAATGACTTCAACCTAAGTGCATACACAAATGCAGACTAGGCCAGATGTGTAGATGACAAGAAAAGTACAAGTAGTGGTGTGTTCTTTCTTGGAGACAGAGTTGTATCTTGGCAAAGCAAGAAGCAAGATTCAATATCCTTATCCACTGTTGAGGCAGAATACATTGTAGCAACATCATATTGCACACAAGTGCTATGGATGAGACAAACTCTAAAGGATATCAAAATTGAGTATGAGGATCTAATACCCATTTTCTGTAATAACACTAGTGCCATTAACATTTCAAAGAACCTAGTGATGCATTCGAGGACAAAACATATTTCTATCAGATATCACTTTTTGAGGGAGAAGGTTGCAGAGAAAGAAGTGAAGCTTGAGTATGTGCCTACAAAAGATCAGGTTACTAACATATTCACCAAAGCTCTTCCTAAGGACACATTTGAATATCTTCGGGAAAAGTTAGGGGTTATTGCCCTTCCTTTGTTGAACTATATGCATAAGGAAGTGCATCCGTCCAATGTGGTTCAGGAGTCATTATTTTATGAACTAATGATGGTGACTATCTCTCAGGGGGAGCAAGTAGTGATTCTAGAGAATGTTGTAGTCTGAAGGAAGCATTCAGGGTAGTTAAGAACAAGTGCAAGTATGTGCAGTATCAGATTCAGGGGGAGAAAGTTTGAATAAGGTGTGTCACCCTTTGCCATTAATGTCAAAGGGGGAGAGAGTTCATGTGAAAAAATCAGAGAAAAAGAAAGCATTCAATGATCAGAGAGAGTTCAGATGTGTAAAGAAAAAGGGGGAGTTATGATATTGAGTTGTGTCTTGATGGTGGAACATGTTCAATTTTTCACATCATATGTTGCCATCAATGACAAAGGGGGAGATTGTTGCAAGTATGTGCTAATCGGTGTTGTCATTGATGTCAACATGTTTGTGTTGTCATTAGTATCAACTGTGCTCTTGTTTTGTTACTTGATTGTGATGAGTTAGTTTCTTTGTATTGCAAGAATATGTTCCTGATATTGAGTTTCCAAGTGCTTTTGAGAAAATTTGGTTCATACTAAAGACAAAGTTGTGAAGATGCATTCTAGCTTACAGGATACTGCCTGAGTTTTTTCTTTGCATTTCTTCTATGTTGAAGATCAGAGTGTGAGATTTGGATATGTTTTAGAGAAGTGTTGAAGATGCTACATCCAAAATTTGGTGGTCCAGATCGCTGTGTAGTAGAAGTTCTATTCACCAGTTTGAAGACTGTGCCTGGCAGCATTTGCAGTGTGACAGGGAGAAAGTATTTTGCTCCGCATTTCTCTACAGTTTGGTTTTTGGTCTTGCGGTTTTGGACATATGTTTATAAGGTCCTTAGCTATCTTCATGCCAAAGAATTTGTGATTTGGGGCTCTGGAAAGCAAGTGATTGATTAGCAAAGTTCGACAGTGTTTGTTGTGAGCAGTTTATGATCTATCTTCAAGTGATATTTGTTGTCTTCAAGTGAGATTTGTTGCATCTGGATTTGTTAGCTCCCAAGTGATCTTAGTTTGTTTATGGATGTCTCCAGATCATGTTGAAGGAGTGTGTTTGATCTACAAGCTATGATTGAGCTCTTGGAAGCACGTGCCTAAGTATTCTTACTGTTTGCACAAGTTTGGCTGACTTGGGTGCTAACACTCTTTATAGATGTGTTCCATGGATTGTAGAAGCATGTTGAAGCGTGTAAAGATGTATTTGGGTTTGAGATAAGCCGTGAAGTGTTCTTCTTTCATTCATTTTCTCTACAAGTTTGTTTAGGTCCAGACCTAATTTGAATTATGTATGTTTGCTGACCTTGGAGAGTGTTCCAAAGGTTGTAGATTGTATTACTAACCTTGATGTATGTTCCAAGGTTGATGATTGGTATAAATAAATGTAATGAATCTGTGTGTAGCAGTTGTGGATACAAAGATGAAAGTGATTATGTTGTGAGGCAGGGAAGGTGATATGTATTGTGCTTCAATGGAATTAAACTCAGGCATGTTGTAGATACTATCATATTAGTTCATGGCAGTGAGCCACCCCTCTTGGTAGTGAGCCCTTTTTGCAGTGAGCATTCTTTTGGGAAGTGAGCCCTGGGTAGTGAGCCCTTTGGCAGTGATCCTCTTTTTTTATTCGGTATTGCTACTACATTATATTTTGAGCTAACATTCACCGTGGTTTTTCCCTTTTAGGGTTTTCCACATAAAAAAATGGTGTTCATGTGTGTATGGTGTTGATGTGTTTAAGTTTTGATTCTATACTTCATGTTTAATCTTCATAACAGATTTAGGAGTTAAAGTAAGTGAATGTGAATGTGACTTTGTTTAACAAGATTTAAGGTTTTTGATACAACTGATTCATCCCCCCTCTCAGGTGTCTTGTGCCTTCAACATACAATTCATAAGAATTTAAAGCATAATCAACTTCAAGTCATGAGCATCTCTCCCACTTGAAGTTAAATAAGCAATTTACTCCCTCTTCCAAATCCAACGAGTTTCCCTCTATGTTAATGAAGAATTTAAGGGATAATTGCACTTTTTGTGGCAAATGGGACATGTTGAGTCTCATAATTTCATGCCATAATCCTATTTTGGACAATTGTAAGAACTCTATATCCACACATTTATTTGTAAGTGCACTAAAATAAAGTGCAAAATCTAATTTTGTGTTTTTAGGGAATTCTTACAGGTCATCTTGTGTCATTTTATACTCTCACTACCAATAATGTGCCATGGGGGTTCGTGTGTGTGCCTTGTTTTGCAAACACGAACTTAATAATTCTCTTGTTAGTTTCACACACTTCTTGGTTGATCATACATCGTATTGGACCTTACATTGCATCCATTTGCACACCTTTGTTCCATATTTTAGTTGATTTGCCAATGTCTCTCCCTTGTCAACATTATAGGGGTATCACATTGTTATGATAATGCTTCCTTGGTTTTAGTGAAGTAATGGAAACACCTCTCTCATTTTAGTTGATCATTATTTGTGAGACTCTCATACCTTTGTAGAGCACCATCTGTACATATAACTTAATGTCATTGGTGTCACTCGTATAGGTACATGCATATATAGTAGTGTTTTTGGGGTCACTCGTGTAGTGTTTTGTGTCTCTCTAATCATAGTACCATCTACATTTTTGACTATTAGAAAGTTGCCATGTTACAATATTTTCTGTGATCCACCATCTAAGCATATATGGTTGAGTAGTGTTGTTGGGTTCACTTGTGCATTATTTTGTGCCTCTTACCCTAATCTACATTCATTGGAGGGTTCTTTGGTTCCAACAAAAACTAGTTGTTCTTCAGCAGAGTTTACAACTTCTATGTGCTTCAAGAATTTTTCATGTTCCTCATCTTTTAGGGACATATTTTGAGGAGGTTTATTTGTCCTTCTCTTTCTCTCTTTTAGAGATGAGTTTTTCCCACAAGGTTTTCTCCTTTTCTCCATTTGCAAGAGAATTTATTATACATGGGT
The DNA here is from genome assembly GCA_027924645.1 of Cunninghamia lanceolata. NCBI lineage: Eukaryota > Viridiplantae > Streptophyta > Pinopsida > Cupressales > Cupressaceae > Cunninghamia > Cunninghamia lanceolata. The sequence goes on from BSBN01000047.1 coordinate 30,867,916, forward strand.
ACCTCATCGGGCCTTGTTTCCAAGACCCACTTTTTGGTGTTTAACTTTCTTCCTAAGTATCACTTAAGGGGATTGTTAGTGTGAAAAATATTATTACTTAACCAGTTAATCTCCTAGTTAGTTAGTCCTATTCAAGCTCACTTAGAGACTTTTTATTTTTAGTCTCACATCATGAGTGTACTACATGTGTCCTTACACTTGTACCAAGTGTGTCCACACGTGTCACCATATTGGAGGGGTAGTCAGTCTTTTAGTCCTACCTTCTCTCCTCCTCCTTGTCCTACATATACAAGGAGCCTATTATACTTTGTAAGCTTCACTTTGTTGATTCACTTGTATGATAGTTAATTGCAAGCTTGATATTTGTTGCTCCAATATTTCCTATATTAACCATAGTACAAAAGTATTCCACATTAAACCTATGAGAAAAGATGTTATGGTGGTATCATATATCTATAAACATTTCAACAACATTCTGACATAAACCACACATAACAAGAATGAAAAATGGAACAACCACACAAAAGAGAGAGAGAGGTATCAATATACCTTGGGAAAATCTTTTTAGGAAAAAACCAACCTCTAAAGTAATAAAACCAATGTATTTCTAACAAGAAAAATAATCACATTACAATATCAAGTTCCAAGCCTTGACATGGAGATCAACACTCTCAACCAAGAAGAAACCATGAAATATGTGACCTTATTTTGCACTAGTGAGCAACTATTGTTGATATCCCCATGAGACCAATCCGAGAACAAATAAGAGCTAAATGTCCCACTCCATACTCCTCAAGATCTCCTTAACAAGCAATCCAACCTAAGCTTCAAGATTGAAGCTCCACTCAAAATAAGCAAGTACAAGATTATCAAGTGTTGAATGCCTCCACCCCAAGCCTTCTATAGGTAAGAGAGCAATGAGTAAGAGGAAACTCGCTAGAAGATTCCTAGCCACATTTACAACCATTATTTATTTGCATTAAGAAAAGATACTCAATGATCCAATGCACAAATAATTAATGCTCAAGCATCTCTCTGGTGGCTCTTTGGCTCCCTCGAACTAAGTTATGAGGCTCAAAATGGTAGAATGCATGTGGTACCATAAAATTGACACACACCATTATAAAACATCTAAAAAAGTAGAAAAGTACTTACACACCAACAAACATTAAAATAAAATATTTTGGGTTGATGTAAGATGTTCTTACACCCCGAATGCACCTAAATCAAATAAGATCATATAAACATCCATCCTTACAACTAGGGAATAAACCAATAGCCACTAACCATGCCTTGTACTTCTCAAACTTTTCCTTGCAACTGATTCCACAACTCAAGACCTATAGAAGATAAATAAAAAATAGAATGCATTTGAAAAACAAGTTGGCCATACTTATCATATTGTAATCCCTTCAAAGTGGACCTCCTTGAGAGTGGGGTATGAGGTTGTTACTCTCCTTGTGGTGCTTTGAGTCACTTTAACTTTCTCCCTTTGAACAATCTGCTCATCAAGTCCATTCTAAACTCACATATAGCCCTAGGAGTAGACTCCTCCATCTTTTTGCTAAAACTTTGTTGAGAGAATCATCTTGTTCCAACATTTGATCTCCATTACTCAAGAGATATTCAACCTCACATCAATCTATCTAGAATACAAGGCACATTGCCAATCATTTCATGCATAATGAAACTCCAATTGCAACATTGATCTAGGAGTGTTTTTCTCCAAGGAAATGATCATTATACTCAACACTAGTAGATTATCTCCAAACCATAGCTAATGTTCCCATTGCATGACTAGTGTAGACTCCAATAACTCCCTATGGCTCCATGATTTATATCTTCATATTAGAAAATCATTTATCTCTAATTGATAGATCTCCTCAAAGGAAGTGAGATCATGCCAAACTCCAATAGGTAATTTAGATTCCACCATGGAATAATACCCATCCTTAATACTAGAAGACCATCTGACAAACTAACAAATGCATCATTGTCAAAGCTCCCACTAAGAGTGTTTTGGAGCCAACCATGGCATCATGATATCCCTATGACAAACTCACAAACACAACCATGTCATGCCAAAAAATCCACCCATGCATAAGATCTTTCAATGGCATCATGGCCACCATCTTCAACCTAAAATTTAATCTATCACAAACATCTATGTACCTACACAAAAGTTGACACTAAACTATGATTAGATCTAGAACATCTCATGATAACATAGTTAATGTCCTTAGAAAGAAAAGACATCACATTCCTTATACATATGAGGCCTACAAGAGACCTTTTAAACCATTTATCTCCCTACCTTTGTACTACTCAACATGTTAATGCTCCATGATAGCTAAAGATCAACAAACTCGAATATTCAAAACCATGGCATCCAAATAGTTTACAACAAATAATTGAGATGCTAAAAAGAACTAGAAACTCACCTCCACCACTATCATGATGGATCTCATTGCGACACACACATGGCACCATCACTACTCCACATGTACACTTCCAAGTTCTTAGTGCAACATGCAAGTACATAAACATGGCACCCACAACCACATATTGCACACATGTGGCCTCTAACAAAGGTGAAAAGAAACATGGTTAGTGCTCCTACTGAAACCAATGTAAACTACAAAGCTCACAAATCTTAAAATAGTGCCACTTGGATCCACCAAATGTGTAGACGCTAAAGCATGCAAATTCAGACCTCTGTTAGTGATAACACAATTGAGGCACCATGTAGATTCTTCCATAGCATGAACTTTAGATCCAAAACATCCCCAAATCCAAAATACTAAAAAAAATCAACTCTAGAGCAACTCCAAGTTAGGAACCAAAGACTTTAATAAACAAGGCTTTGACCATGCTTAAAAGCATACACATAAATCTAAAACTATCTTCATCCAGACAACCTTTGGAAATTTCAATCCAATGAACAATATTTCAAAGATCCACAACCATAGATTTTGATTAAAGGTAAAAACTACCAAATGCATCCATGCAAATTTGAACGAGTTAACACATCTAAAACACTCACAAATCTTGGGACCAAGAACTCACATTTTGAATGATGAAATATCATAAATTTGTAACTAGCAAATCTAAACACCATGAAATCACAACATGCAAGTACATACATCTAAAAGGACAATGAGCTTGTCTAGGAGCTCTAGGGCATGACCAACTCCACAACCTCCACCAAGGACATGCATCCAAGAGCTCTAAGTCAAAGTCATCAAATGACCAAATCCTCCATCAAGCACATGCAAGCAGAAGAATTAAGTTGTTCAAGAACTTCCAGGTCATCATAGGACCAACTCATGACCTTTGTGTGACCAAGTATCTAAGGGACTGTTATAAGAGCTTCCAAAAATATGACCAACCAACCTCCATGTAGCCATGGAATTATCCAAAATGCCAACATGAGCTCTAGGCTACCATAATGATCAACTCCAATAGTGTAGGGATGAACTCCAAGGAAACTAGCAATATATTTTCAATCGTGTCATGATCAAACAAATCCTCCATGCCAAGCACCAAACCTAAGGGTTCCATTAATCCTCTCCACCTCCATTTGAGAAGTGCTTGCCATAGTTGTCCCTAAAACAAGATTAATTGCAACCAAATCCTAGTTGAACTAGGATTAATACCATCATGCAAGGAAGGTTTCCCCTCCATCTCTAAACCAATATTTGAAACCAAATGAAAGGAGTCCATGCTACCAATACCAAAATCATAGATAAATTTTGATACTAAATTGATACCAAATTTTAAAGGAAATATAGATAATTCCCTACATTAGTATGAAATTATTCCACATAAGTCTATGAGAAAACATGTCATAGTGGTATTGGTACAAATCTATAAACATTCCAATAGCATTTTGGCATAGTACAAGAATGAAAAAAAGAAAAACCACACAAAAGAGAAAGACATTGATATACCCTGGGAAAACCTTTCAAGAAAAATCTAGCCTCTAAAACATTGAAACCAATGTATTTCTAGCAACAAAAATAGTCACAATACGATATCGGGCTCCAATCCTTAACATGAAGATCAATTCTCTGGAGCAAGAAGAAATCATGCAAGATGCAACCTTCTCCATGAAACTGATCCAATAACAAATGAGTCAAACACCCCACTCCATGTTCCTCAAGATCTCTTCAATAACTAACCCAAGGCAAGCTCCTCAGTGTCTTTTCAACAAGCAACCCAAGCCAAGATCCAAGCTCCACTCACAATAAGCAAGTACAAGATGATCAAATGATAAATGACTCCATTCGAAGCCTCATTTTTATAGGTAAGAGAGCAACAAGCAAGAGGAAACTCATTAGAAGCTTCCTAACCACCTTTGCCACCATTATTAAATGTCCCAAGCAAAAATAATCAAATGCACTCAATGCATAAATAATTAGCATTCATGCATCTCCATGGTGGCCCCTTTGCTCCCTTAAATCAAGTTGGCTTGCAACATGTGTCCCAAGTATTAAATAACTTACAATATTAAACATTTTATAATTAGTCAAAAATATTAGATGTATTCCTCCAATGAATTCAATTAACCATGTGTTCACTAAACCATGACCACCCCAATATGCCACCCATATTAAATATATTTGTAATTAGAATCATAATGTTTTCAAAGTCTATGAGACTAGGGGACTTTCCAGACTATTATTGATGCCATCCCTTTAGATGATTCACAAAATTAGAGTTAGATCTCTCAAGCCTTGGTGGAAGGATTGGAAATGATATCTAGACACACTATTTCAAAATTATAATACTTGTAAAGGTTATTTATGGCTTTCACCTTACCTTCCTCTAGTAGATCAACTAAACCATCATTGACAACTTTAATCTTCTCTTGATACTTGGCATTGTAGGTTCCAGTCTATTTGGTTAGCCATTCTAGAGCCTAAGTTGGCTCATTTTTCCCAGTGTATTCTTTATCAAGGCCTTCCTCTTGGCACTCATTTAACTCATTTATGAGTTGTTAATCCCCATTATCCATTCTGTGGATAGATTGAGTCTCTCAAGCATCTCTTCTAGTTTTGCAATAGACCCTAGGAAGCTTGGAATTGAATTCATGATTTTTTCAGGCCCTTTTGGCCTTCTTCTTTTTCTTGACACATGGCTTTGTTAGGAGACTATCCTTGTCTCTCGTTCAAGTATACCTAGATTTGACATGCTTTCAAAGTGGAAATTCTCTTTAGCATTTAGAAAGATATAAATTTAGCCTTTTTTCCTGGATGCTCGGCTAATAAGCACTTCTTTTTGTATATTAAAGCTATGATTTGCTCTAATGTGCTTATGGAGATTCAGGTACAAGCTAGTAAGGTTGCACTTGAAGTGACTCATCTCTAAGAACTTATAGAGTGCCGGGGAAATGCTCCTTGCACTGTTGTGAGAGTTCTGCCTGCTCCCTCTTCTCCTCCTCGAGGGTGCTAGCAAGGTCACATTCAGTCTACCGAAAGAGATCAGAGATCCCAATCCCATGGCTCTAAGCCCCCGAGGAACAAAGACAATGCAACACATGGATGGTCTCAGCCTTCAAGGCTACCCTTTGCTTCTTCTCAAAGGCATGGTGCTCCTGGTTGGCTTGACTCTAGCAAGTTTCCTCGCCTAGAGCTGACCATCTCTCTAGTTTGTGCTAAGCCACCCTCAGATGATACTCCTGAAGAGGAGGAAACTCTCCTTGGTTGGGAGCCATTTGATGAGTCTATCCGTAGTGATGTTTGGGGCAAGCCTAATGATAACAATCCTCTCTCTATCAATGTTGCTATAGCTGCTTAGTTATTTTGGTTGGGTTTGACCTTTATTTTATCATCTTTATATTGGACTCGGTCTTGCTTAGACTTTGTGGGTGTGCCTCTCTACCGTCTATCATTTGTTTTGAATATCATACTATTACTTTTTTTAATATAGAATTTAATAGGAAGTATTCATTAAAAAAAAGAGTCCATAACAATTAAATTAAGATTTTTATATAACATTTTACTATTTATAATGTCAAATACAACCTATCCTAAAAAAATATTGCCCAATTATAAATATAAAATATTTTAATATTCAAATATACACTACCTTTCCAAGATACCTTCCCATCTTATCCTTTTATGTCTAAATCAAAATATTTGCAAGAGCATCTTATGATGCCTTTGTCTCTCAAACGTCTTATATAATATATAGTGTGGGCTTACTTATCCATTTTTTTAATATTTTAAGTGCAAGAGTACTTAATGCTACACTCTGCGGTTCTCATGGCCTAAAAGCTTACCTGGCTTACAGTCCCACATACCTACGGAATTTATTTGGCCGATAGGCCATTATATGTTTATGGTTTCTTTCTCTTAATGCGGAGTATATATCCCGTTTTGAAGTTGTGGGCGACGAAATTTGCAGCGATCTGGTCGGGTAATTTTGTCAAACAGTTTGTGAGAAACCGAATTGACGATGGGATCATTGAGATGCGTGGTGGTGGCAGTAGATGCGAGCGAGGAGAGCATGCGGGCACTCGAATGGGCTCTGGACAACATAAGATTGTGTGCTCCTCAGGAGGGCGACGGAGATAAGGGAGGCAAGTTTATTGTCCTTCACGTGCAATCACCACCCACAATATATGCAGGTCTCAACCCAGGAGCTATCCCCTTCGGCGGACCCGGTAACTGTTTTCCTACAAACACATACTATTTACCTTAATTGGGTTTCAAATTTTTTGTACACCCACTATGACATCAACAAATTTGAATGCTTAATCACTTTCTCCTACAAACACATACTGTTCCTCTCACTTGGATTTCAAATTTCTTCTATGCTCACATTGAGACCAGCAAATTTTAATGTTTGATCACTCTTTTCCCACACTCACATATTATTCCCCTTTCAATTCCCCTTACTTGGGTTTCAAATTTCATTGTATACCACTGTGAGATCGACAAACTTTAATGGTTGATCACTCTCTTACCTCAATCATATATTATTCCCCTTACTTGGATTTCAAATTTGTCTAACCGTCGTCTTTTCCCACGATTAAACACTATTGCCTAGTTTGCGTTTCAATTTTAGTGATATACCCACGATGAGAATTTTAATGACTAACTACTCTTTCGCGTCAAAGACATACAATTCTCCTTTCATTGCTTTCAAATTTCTTATACAACGACTGTAAACTCAACAAATGTTAATGGTTGCTCACTGTTTTCCCCACACATTTTATTTCAAATTTCTTGTATACCTACAATAAATCAACAAATTTTAATGCTTAACTACTCTTTTCTTGAGATCAGAGCTTCTGGAAAAACTGTGTTGTGCTTTTTTGCATCGACGTTTCGGATCACACTCTGTGATCCATCATCAGGACAAAAAGATGAGAATAAAACGAGTTAAACTTGCAGATTGAGTTCCTTAAAAAGAGAGAGAGGGGTTGAGTAAGGAGTCAAACCTGTTTGACTCCTTACTCAACCCCTCTCTCTCTTTTTAAGGAACTCAATCTGCAAGTTTAACTCGTTTTATTCTCATCTTTTTGTCCTGATGATGGATCACAGAGTGTGATCCGAAACGTCGATGCAAAAAAGCACAACACAGTTTTTCCAGAAGCTCTGATCTCATATTATGGACTGTGGAAATATCATGTCTACTACTCTTTTCTTGCAAGCACACATCATTTTCCTTACATAGAGTTCAAATTTCTTGCACACTCACATTGAAATCAACAAATTTCAATGCTTAACCATTCTTTTCAACTTTTGCTACAAAGGCATACTACTAATCTCCTTGTTAAGGTTACAAATTTCTCGTATATCCACAATGAAATCAAAAAATTTAAATGCTTAGTCACTCTTCCTACAAACACATACCCTTCCCCTTACCTGAGTTTCAAATTTGTTGTATACTCACAATGGAATTTCAATTAACAAATTGTAGCGCTTATCCTATCTTTTCCTACAAACACACGCTACTTCCCTTACTTTGGGTTTCCAATTTCTTGTATACCCACACTCAAATCAATAAATTTTAATGCTTAGCCCAAGCCTGCTCACCAATGTGACCCTTGTTTTGCCATACCCAATTCACAATATATCAACAAGAACATATAATTCTGTCTAATATGTTGGAATTCAAAAGTACTGCAAGGATCTATAATTCAATCATTGGTTATCCAGTATGTGTTGATTTCTAGTTCATTTTGAAGAGATTTACTTACTATGTAAGCTGTGAGCAGCTGATGTGGAAGTCCCCGCATTCACAGCAGCAATTGAAGCACACCAGACACGTATTACTGAAGCTATCATGACACATGCACTAGACATATGCAGTCAGAGAGATGTATGCCCTCATTCAGATTCTTATGTTGTTTTATTGATGTTTGCTTGTAGATTCTGCTTTTTTTTTTTGGTCCTTATTCAGACTTCAATCCATGTATATCCCAAAGCTTGGAATTATGTACCTGTTAAAGTATGGACTTGTGTAGTTTTCTAACAAGGTTATTAGGAATTGAGTATGCCTATGAGATAGACTTTCAATTTGTAGGATTTTTAACATGTGTATCAAGTCATCTCTTTGATGATCAATTTCCATGAGTAATTTCTTGTATCGCCTCTCATGAGGTAATGTACATGAGAGGAAAAGGGTTATAAGGCTATAGAGGAAATGACTACTCACAAGGGCTGCTCATCATAGAGATGACTTACATCTCACAAAAATCAAAATTTAGTAAAGAAAATGACTCTGGAAGCTCCTATCTAATTAAGTCCATGAGATGTTTTAACTATTAGGACTGTTGGTAAATAATAGATTAATAGGTTCTAAGGTTTATGTTTTCAGGTTAATGTGGAAAAGAAGGTTGTGGTGGGTGAACCTAAGGAGTTAATTTGTGAGACAACTTCAAGGTTGCAAGCAGATCTTGTGGTTTTGGGCAGTCATGCTTATGGAGCACTCAAGAGGTATTTCTACATTTGATTTTAATTTTCTATGTAGAAATGTGTCATACTTCTTCACCTGGTCGATCAAGTTTTAACTTAAAGGTCTATTCTCTGGTCATACATTTTTCAGGAACACAGAAATGTGTTTTTCCTTAAGAAGTTTGAATGTTAATATATTAATGATCTCGTATTTAGGTTCATTGGTTGAAAGAGTTTATGATATTTACTGAGTCATAATCTAGTTGCATGTTAGGAGTGGGATAATGGAAGAATCTTTTTCTGTAACAATCCATAAGTCCTTAGGAATTGGAAATGCGAATTACAATCTCCCTATAATATCCCCTTTCTAGAGGAAATACTTAAACCTGAATCTGCATTCAAAGTGATTCTCAAAGAGACATTAGAAACATTAGAGATCAATAAATTTCAATGCTAATATCTAATAAAATCAAAGATAATATAAATAGTTCATTCTTATTAAAGGAATTATTCATTTCCTTCTTGTCATTCACTATTGATGACCATTTTATAATATATTCCATAAGTACATTAGGGTGAATATTAAACATATTTCAAGATCCATATCTTCCCCTCCTATTCTTCATCAAGGAATTAGGATTTACATGACTAGGGCGCACTGAAACCATCTCCGACCCAGCTTTGGGAAACTAAGTCTATAATGTTCCCTTCTAGTAAGCCAAAATTTTTCTTGACCTTGCACAATTTCAACTTACAAAGAGAACATTAGAGTTCTATTTTCCATTTCATATCATTATTCTAGTTATCTAATTAATATCCTTTCATACTTATGTCCTTATGCTTATGATCTCAAAATCCCATTTTTCATATTCAGAATCATTTTTATATTCATTTTCATATTCATATCTATATCCATATTCATATTCATGATCAAAGGCCTTATGCTCTATCCTTGAGAGGATCATGTGTCGCCCTATCATTAATCCATCTCTAACTCCATAGGCATTGTTCATTAAGGAGACACTAACCATCCCATAGGTAGGCCCAAAGGCTTCACTCCCACACAGAGTTCTTCACCATTTGGCTTGATGGAACTTCATGTCCACACAACATTCTTCATCCCACCAAGAGTCACCTCACATTGGGCACATTTAACATTGATGAGCTCATCATTACGATAGGCCCAAGGACTTCACACCTACGCAGTGTTGTTCGTCTCTTGGCTCAAGGGACTTCACACCCACACAGTGTTCTTCATCCACTTGAGGGTTACCTAGGTCCAACATATAATCTCCTAACTTACCCATATACCTAGGATAACGAGACGATTAATGATGAGGCTAATCCTTCTCTTGGATATAGCACAATCCTATGATTTCTAAATCCTTGTTGACATTATGATGTCTTATCATTTTGGCTTCATATCTTAATTGGCCCATCCTATATTCATATGATCACATTTCATTATCATTATTGATCATGTTCATCCTTATATACATATTTATCATATTGATTCATTCTTCCTTGCATATTCATTTATAGCAACATTCATTTATTCATCTATTCTATTTGTAATCAAGATTTCCTATTCATGATGATAATGTATGTAAATATCCTATGTCAATTATATGACCAATTTCATTTGATTGCTGATTCTAATCAATATAATGCATTCCCTATATGCTAATCATATCTTATTTAATGTCATTCATTTCTATCATTTACAAATGTATCATTTAGTAATGCATTTGCAGCTATATATTACTTATTCCAATATGATTGAGCATATGCATATATCAGAAATTGCCTTAAGACATTTATAAATTCAACATGTAATAGCGATCCATAGTGCATACCTTTGCTGATCTACTTGCAGGCCAATTGCTGATGGAAGTATGATGATTCAATGCTGAGATACTTGACGTCTGATGATGTATTAGTTGATCATTTGCTGATGTCTTATGAATAGGACTTCTTGTCCTTATATCATATAATATCTGCAATCGGTTGTTACCCTTCAATCTGATTTGGCGGAGAATAGAAGTTTGACGCCTTTAGGATCTGAACTGTATATAGATATATTATGAACCCTTTGAACTGTTATTTGCAGCGTAGATCCTATCACTTTGTATTTAAATTTTGAGGCAGCTTCCTGAATGATGTTCGATTTGGAATGAAGTTTCAATTGCTACGTATGCTCTTTGGTGTTATAATTTCTTTTCTCTGAACTTCGATGAGATCTTTCTTCTTATTCCCTCTTCGATGCCTCCTAGTTGGGTGCCCGATCCTTATAAAGGACTTGACGGGATGCAAGGAGTGAAGAGACGCGTTGTCTCATGACCGATGGCTATTTGTTAAGCATTAATCTTCATTTCTTAAGGGAGCGCACTCCTTTAGAGGGATCAGGGTACTTAAATCCTTTTCTTATTCTATTTTTGTTTGTCTTTTCTCTATTTTGTCTTTAGTACAAGTCTCCTCTTTGTCCTTATATGAAATTTGGTTAAGTATGGAGTCATCACAAAGTCCCTAGCCCTTGGGGTCTATACACGGAGTCTCGGATCCAGCTTGGGAACTATATCCTAGCCATTGGGATCAATACGAGATCTCTGGACCCAGCTTGGGAACTATATCCCAGCCATTGGGGTCTATACAAGAGATGGAATTACTCCGCCTTTCCCTACAATACCCATGATTCCTCATTGGATGAAGTAATAGAGGCTACGAAGATATGATCTTTATGCAATATTCCCTTGTACTATAGATGGAATTCTATTATACCATTTATCATCATAATGCATGAATAGAATCATTCTTATCATAATTTAGAATACCATTGTAAGGTATTCTTGTTTATACAATTACCCATTTTAGATCTATATAGTTAAGACAATTCCTTATAAATTACCATGATTCACATGGATTCATCTCAACTATGAAATGACACTAATGCATACATAGATATATATTTATATTGGTTCATATATTGTGTAATCCTAACAATGTGATTGACATATATATAGATCAATTCTAGATTATACATACTTTGATATATATATATATATATAACTAAGTTACTGGTTCTGGTACGGGTTCGGTCAAAATTTTTTTTGGGTGTGGGTTCGTTTTGGGTTCGTCCATACAAATACATATAAAAATCAGAAATATATTCATATTTGCAGCAGTAATTAAGTTCAGAATACCATAGCATCATGAATATGATCATATAATAAACAAAACCACACTAGTATTAGAAATTAAAAACACTACAATGTCAATTAGTCAAACACGAATGTCGAATGTCATGATATATATAGTTATTACAATTCAAAAATCAAAATTATAATGCCAAATGTCAACAATCAGCCATCACTAATTAGGCATCACTATCATATGGGTCTTCAAAAATATCATCACCAAAATCCATATTAGATGATGCAGGTACTGGTATATTAGTAGAACCACAAAAAGTGGCACTCGCACTAGCAGCGGCACTGGCACTCTCATGCCCACTACCAAGCTCAACATCAGCATCAACATCAAGTGCGGCAAGGTGGGAAATGGTAGTGTTGATGATGTTTTCGTGACAACACAACAATAGAATAAAATACTGAGTATCCTATCCTCTCTTGATCAAAGCCTCTTGAATGCTGAATTTTATGATCAAACAAGAACGCTCCAAGGTTCCTTTGATGTCAGGTCTTGACTTGTACATGGATAGACTCAGTGAATGGATGTGATCTTGCTAGTAATCACAAAGGGACTTACGTTGAATTGATTCCACTTAAACATGTTACTTTCTTTTGTGCAGCAGAACTTACTCAAACTGACTATGAAAAGAAAATGAAAAAAGATAAGGGTTAAGAGAGTTTAATCTAAGGACAATGAAATTATGAACAATGCTACGATAGACAAATTCCCTTCCAAAACCTAGCTTTGCTTCACCATGAGAACCAACAATTACACGAAGCAAGTGCAATCTCCAAAGGCAATCATATGATTTTCATATTGTAAACATTCATCCAAATACCCACAGCTGGCGCAATTTGAACAAGTATTCACAATTGAACTAAAGCAAATGTGGTTCAGGGTAACTTTGCAAAATGACTTATCTTTGACAAATCATGAAAAGTATGAACCAAAAAGGAATTCATCAAATATCTCCACATAAACTCATTACATCAATGAACTTATAATCTACTATTTAAGCTACTTGGAGACACATCTTCATCATCTTCAAGAAATAAGAAACCATGCGACATTCCAACACAACACAAATGTCACCAAGCTTCAATGAGAAATGCATTAGTCTTGGAAGTAATTACAACAATTTCATGAGTTCTCTCCAACAACTTAGAAGAGCTTCCTCTACTCTACTCCTACTCTAGTTCTAATGATTCTCTCTATCTATCCCTTGCAAATGAGAGAAGTGAGCCTTTTATAGAGCTCAAAAATTACAATGAAGGGCCTAGATTAATTTGCAAATCAATGGCCAAGATTACGCCACACAGGCAGTTTGTTACAAGAATTACTATTTTTAAACAACAAGAGAGGCAATGAAGGCACGCTTTCCAAGATGATAAGCATGAATAAGGCATCTTTGAGAATCTTCCACATGGGCGTCCTCTCTGTAGTAGAGACATTGAATCTAGACAATATGATGTGGCGAACTATGATTGGCCTGATGATGTGTGCGTGCCACCTCAGCATGGAACAAACTGGTTTGGTCTTTTGCATGTTCACACTGCTTGAAATATTGTCCCAAATTATTGGATTTTTTGAGTAGTCTTTGATTTTGGATTTTCAACTCTGGAACTTTGCATCTTTCAAACTTGCAAATTCGGGAATTTGAATTTCTTCATGATATCCTCCATGCCTTAATGAAATTTCTGGATTTCTTAACAATCTTTGCTCATTTGTAATCTTGTGAAATTCTTGTCTCTTGTGCAGGCTTCGACGCTGGATGATGCATGAAGTAGAAGACATCTTGTATGTGCATTTCTGGAGTAGATTTCATGATGAATATCCTCATTGCCTAGCGCATGGAATGGATAACTCTGGAACTTGAAAATGAATCCCTGGAAATGAACTTCTGGATGGATGTTCTTGTAATGCTGGATTCTTGGACATGCAAGGTGAAGTGATCTTCCTTCACTCCGGCGATGAAATTCTCTTTTGGAAGCAGGATGATGGCGAACTTGATGATGTTTCAATGAAGTGTAGTGTTCTTCCGCTTTGATGACGACGCCTCCTTTGGATGTAAAGTGAATGAGCTCGATGATGCTTCAAGCTTCTGGATGCTCCTCTGGATACCTTGCCTCGGAATGCTTTGATCCTTCCTCTTGGTCTTCATTCATGTAGATTTGCTCCAAGTTGGTATCGCTCTCCTTCAACACTCGCTGCTCCATCATCAACCTGCAAGTGAAAACACTTTAAGTTAGTATGTTAACATGATACATGATATAAAGGAAATTTAACAACTAAATTCGCCCTCCTCATGAATGTGGGATAAATAATCATGATTTTAACACACTTTTCATATATTTATCCTAAATTGCTTGAGTTGAATGCAAGGAGAACCATAGTTACGAGACTCGGACTCGGCTCGGACTCGGCAAGCTGATTTTGGACTCGGACTCGGACTCGGCAAAAACTCGGCAGAGACTCGGCAAATTGAAAAACCCAAGAAATTCAAAGATTTTAAGGATTTAAAACTTGTTTCATGCACCCTTTAATAAATAAACCTTAAAGACACAATAACATCATCAAATAGAAGCTAATTTGATCACATACACAAGTATACATCGATTACATAAGTATAAACGCAAATTGTAGCTGAGCTGTTGAAGGAAATAGCACACTTAGATATATAAAATTATAAATATAGTCAAATGTACACAAAACTCATGGAATATGGAATCCATGACATCAAATGTTCCAAACAAATATGAAATATCAAAACAATAACTAGAGTCTAGAAGTCTGTGGCTCAGAGGAGCCTGCATCCTTCGCCTTCCTACGAAGGCGTAAATGGTAGGTCTTAAATGATGCCAAAATTGATGAGTGAACAAAAACTTGGAGAAAACTCGGCAAAAACTCGACAAATCAATAGGATCTATCTCATCCAAATCAATAGGATCCAATAATTTGTCCTCTACTCTTTTTGTGCAAAATCGAAACCCTGAATTTGACTAAGTCTGAAACCCTGAAACCCTGAAAAATTGGTTAAGTCTGAAATTTGATGGATCCTCCAAAATCTAGAATCTGCATGTTAAATCTCATGGATCCGGAACCTATCTCAAACATCCTGACAGTATATTTCAAAATATTTAAAGTATAAGATATACAAACTTATACTTAAATATATTTTGAAATATACTGTCACCGTGTTCCTGATTTTTTCACTAGTTTCAGCCGAGTTTTCCCATCGGGACTCGCCGAGTCTTCCCATCGGGACTCACCGAGTCTGGTGAGTCTGGCGAATTTGGCGATTCTGGCGAGTTTTTGAAAAACTCGGCCGAGTTCCGAGTTCCCTAGACTCGGCCAGGCTGACTCGCCTCGGACTCGCCGAGTTTTGGCGAGTCTCGTAACACTGACTTTAATATATTTTATTATAAATTATCCCAAGTAAATCTGAGGCGAGTTTGGGCGAGTCTCGTAACACTGACTTTAATATATTTTATTGTAAATTATCCCAAGTAAATCGATGAAAAGGGAGAGAAAGAAAACAATTAAAAATTAGTTTTTTATTCCTCAAGGTGAAATCGGCAATCCAATGAGGAATTAAAAAATAATAAAATAAATATTATTTATTGCCAATGGGAAAATTGGCGACCCAAGGGAAAGGCAATAAAATTATATATATATATATATATATATATATATATATCCACCAATGTAGCCGCCCAAGATGGGGAAAAAATAAAATAAATAGAGGTGTTGGGTTTCATTTCATTCACCTTTGATCATTTGATATCTTTCATGGTGAGTTTTACTTTTGGCTGAAAATCATTTTTATTTTCAGTGGTATCAAGGAGATGTTCCCTTGATTTTTAGTGGTTTGAAGATGATCTCATTCCACATTGTGAGGTGAATTCATGAGGAGTTCATCATTGGCTTTTCTTGGAGAATTTGGTTGATGTTTTGGCTTCATTTCAAGCTAGGGTTTGACAGGGATTTTCATCTACAGCTAGCTATGGAGTTTGATTTGAAGATTGGGCTATGAATTTGATGCATTTTTCATTGTTGATGGCTTCTTCTATGATCGATTTGCATAAGGAGGGTTTTTTAGTGTGTTTTTGACATTCTGATTTTTGTATTGGCAAACCTGAAAAATCATACCAGAGCTGTTGGGTATCATAATTTGACACATTATGAGGGTTTGAAGCAAAGTATACATTGTTGGGTCAAATCGCACTAGTTCTTGGCATAGGCGATTTCATGATTGGGTGTAATTTGGCACTTTTCATCATTGATTTTCACATCTGGGTTGTCTACATCAGCTTCAGCAGTGATATCAGCAGGTACAGTAGAGAAATCAGACATTCAGGATCAGCTACAAGCATATCTTTGATCATTCTTCATTGTGTTTGCATTCTAACCCTAATCGCCCTTTTCTTTGAGGTGATTTGAGACCTAATTATTGTAAAATCAGTCGATAGGGTTTGGAGCAATCACTTACAGATCTGAGACAGCAGTCTACAGGTGTATGACAGCAATATTCAGAGGTGTATCAGCAGCATACATTCATATACATTCAGTCCCAGCTTTGTGATTGATCATTGGACACCATTGTTTGTCATTGTACTTCATATATTTTGCATTGGCTAGGGTTTTGAGGCATTCCATGAACATAATTGAAGGTCTGATGTAAAATCAGTCATACCTGATTTGTAACTAGCAAATATCTTTGTGCTGGATTGATGTCATTTGATGATACGGGTATGTGAAATAAGAACCTCATTCTTTAGCTTCAATTTGCGATTGCATTTCCAGCTGTTCTATCTATTGTTTTGGTAGTTTATTGTTGTTCAAAGAATGTTATTTCACTTTCATGACATAATAAACTCTTAAACCAATATCTACATGCAAACCATAAACCAAAATTGAGCAAACCAAGTCAGAAATTTGTGATCAGCAAAGAAAAAAATTTCAATGAAACTAGATAGGGTTCTCAGAGCTTGGATCCTGCCAGCCTTTGGGTTATGCAACCACACGAAGTTGGTCCTCACAAATATTACACAAGAAGGATAGCGAGACAAGAAGAGGAACAATGTAATACAGGTACTGGTACAGGTTCAAGTACACACATAGAGATGGGTAGTGGCAGCCCTAGAGGTCATGGAGATCTTAATTTGGAGGATTTTATGCGAGCCTTTGGACAGCAGTTTCAGATTTTTTAGGATCATATGATTGGTGCCATTGGAGAGTTGAAGAATGAGCGCACACATTCTAGGAGATCCAAGAGTGAGAGTAGTAGGAGGCACAGTACTGCAGGTAGAGATGCGGCTTCTAATGCAGGTAGAGATGCTACACATGCTAGGAGAAACGTTACACATCGAGAGCCTACTCCTACACCTATAGGTAGAGCAACCACAACAGTTGATGATAGACCTCTTCGTCCACGATTTGAGCCAGTGAGAGAGGAGTTATCTTCCGAGGATGAGGAAGTGGTTACTAACCTCACCCATGATATCATGGTTGCCTATGATGAGTACCGCTTACTTCCAGCTGAAGTTAGGACAGCTCTAAACTTTAATGCATTCATGACACAAAGAAGAGAAAAGAGCAAAAGCATAAAGGAACGAAGACCCAAAAAGAAAGAACATAAGGAGTTCAAAGAAGCATTGAACAAGGTTCCTTTACCTAACTTTGATGGCAGCGGTAAATTGAGTGCTAGAGCTTGGATTCATACGCTTGATACCTTTCTTACACTCAAGCCCTTGAGTGAAGAAAAGGCCATACAGTTTGCTACTCTGCACTTGGAGGGTGTAGCGTATGATTGGTGGCATCACGGACTTGTCTCACAAAATCATGGCATGATTACCTCCTATGATGAGTTTACACGTAAACTCATTGCTAGATTTGATAGGAAGAATGTTAACATATACTACAGGGATTTGGCATAGCTGAAATAGGTTGGTAGAGTGGATTCATACATCAATGAGTTTCAGAAGATTGATGTTATGGTTCCATAGATGCCAGAGAGTAGAGTTGTAATGCTCTTTGTAGAGGGATTGAATGATAGGATGCGTGGTTTGGTGAAGGCTCATAAGCCTTTTGGATGATGCCATTGAGCTTCCACTTGACTTGGATACCACTCCTACATCATTTCAGTTCCAAAAGAAAAGCTTTGGAGGCTCGAGTTCTACTTAGAAAAAAACCATTTCAGCCTAAGTCTAATCCTTCTGCTATGGAGAGAGATGAATTAAGAAGGAAGAAATTATGCTTTTCTTGCAAACAACCATGGGAACCAGGACACAGATGCCTTGGGAAAGGCAAGGCACATCTTATAGAGGTGATTTCTAATGTGGAGAGAGAGACACATGAGGATTCCAGATCGAGAGTGATGCTGATCATGCGGAGCAGCAGCCTTAGTTGGAGCTTGAGGCTAATGATACAAGTGCTATAGGTGGAGTTACTATTGCTTCTATCTCAAGAATTCCTAGGTACCATCCCTTTCGTTTGAGAGGAGTACTTAAGGGGCAGCGTGTCACCTGTTTGGTGGATAGTGGGGCCACTCACAACTTCATTGATGAGAGTGTAAGATACCCAACTAGTACTAACTAAAATTTTTCTTACTTAGACAAATTTACTTGCACTTAACTCTTCAACTACTTAGTCTACTTAACATCACACATGAAAAGATAACAAAGGCAACTTGCATGAATCAACTTGAAGTTGGGCACTTGTATTATTACTCGATTCAATTCAATGCAAATGTCTTATTAAAATGATGATTGCCCACAATGGCACGAATATACAATCTTATTCAAATGATTACAAGAAAAGGCCTTGAAGCCTAGATGTATACAATGCTTTCAACTTCTTCGCAACTAGCTCTATCTCACTAGTTGATGTAGATCACTTCAATTGAGCCTAATGATGTCAACTGGATGTCAACACCTCACAATGCAACAAGGAAGCATCACCTTGTCAGTTGAGGGAGCATCACCCCAACTCTTGAAACTCGCAGGCCTCAAGATCACAAGCATAAAGCTTTGCAGAGAGAAAATTCGCCAAAAGATTAGATGATCAAATGAATGAGAGAGCTCCTCCTTTTATAGGCCTTCCAAAGGCAATGAAGGCACGTTTTCCAAGAAGCATATTTAGGAGAATATTCCACTTGACAACTCATCCTGAGTTGGCAACCTTACCCAAAGACCCTGACACGGATCCCAATGTTATCCCTCTAACCAATGAGAATTCAAGTAGTGTAACTACCTTATCCTCTTCTAGAAACACTTAGGCGCAGTTTTAAGGTTCTTCTGACTTGGGTGCCAGATTTGGAGGATCTCATTAGGAAGTGCGCCTAAGTCATGAATCCTCATCCTTGGATGATACCACCTTATGAATTGAACTCCTCTGGATCCATACTTTATCATTTGATGATTTGGGATGCTCAGCTTATCACCTTACATGGTAGGCGCACATTTGGAGGATTTGCAATGGTTTTGGCGCCTAGAGATGGATTTGACACTTTTCCACAAACTTATGTAACAGATGAAACTTCTAAGTGTTGGATTGACTCCTTTGGAGAGAGAGCCCAACAATTGCACCCCTTGAAGATGTCTCCTCTCTAGCTAGGCGCACTTTCTGTCAGTTTGTCTGGGAATTTGCGCCTAACACCTTTGTGATGATATTTTACTCTATTCAAGACTTTCAAACACTTGTTTGTAGACCTTTTGATGCTTCTTTATCCAAGCGCCCATATCCAGAGTATTTAAAACCTTGTTTTAGTCCTCATCTTCACTTAGGCGCATTTGTGGGTAGAAAAAGGTGTAGATTGGCACCTTAGGTGTTGTAAGGGAGAATTTGCGCCTTGGGTATTTGATGATTTATCTTACCAAGTCTTCATGTGTTGGTATCCTTAAGAGTTGCAATGCAACATACCTTGTTGAGCGCCTTGATTGGAATGTCCAATCTCACTTCCCTAACTTCATTCTTCATCTAGGCACACATTTGGAGATTTTGACATTGGATTTGCGCCTAATGTGTGACTTAACCAATTCTACTCATTATTGCAAAGTCTAAGGTTTTCGGAAGTGATAGCATCTTCCTCAATGCTAGCGCCTTGATTTTGAAGGATGTTTTGATGCTCATTTTCTCTTTAGGCACAAATTGGAGGAGTTTTTGACCAAAGGTGCGCCTCGTCCATGAACTTGTCTTCTTTAATGATTCCACTTGAGTGGATGTCTTCTAAACTTCATCTTTAACCTTTGGTGATGCACTCTTACCCTTCCAATGACTTTTCTTGCTAAGGCACCTTCTAGGAATTGATCTTAGGCACACTTCTGAGTTTGTGTAGGAGGAAACTAGCACCTTGCATTGGATTCACCTTCATACATGTGGCTCTTACACTTGTAGTCATTGGGGTGAAGTAAAACACTTATCTCACCAAGCGCTGTGACTACTTGAAGTGATTGGAAGCTACCTTTCCACTTAGGCGCACATCAAGTGAATTTGTCATGGTATTTGCGCCTAGAGTTTACTTGATCCCTTTCCTCAAAGAGTATGCTTGGTATGAGACTTCTGACGGAGAAATCAACTTCTGTAACTAGAGCGCCTTCCATATTGAAGGTCATTGAGGCCTATTTTGTCCCTAGGCGCTCATTTGGGAAATTTGATGTGAAATTGGCGCCTAGACTTCAAGAGTCATGCCTTAGTCTAATTTGGCTTTCAGATAGCCAAATTTTGAGTTTCTGACTTTGTTCCTGCAAAACAATAAGATTTAGTCAAAAACCAATTCATTCCCTCATCATTTAGAATTAGCCTCCGGGAATGAGAAGTAGGCTAATCCAAGTTCCATTTGGTGTTCAAGCCGGAAACGGGGACATGATAGGGAGGTTGGTTATGAGGCGAGATTTACAGGCTGAGGATTTTCCAGGATTCACAATGACAGTTGCGGATGGATATACCATGAGTTGTTAGCAGAAGGTATCTCAGCTTGATATCCAGATGAGTGATTATACATTGACAGATGATTTCTACATAGTTGGACTTTTAGGTATTGATATTGTTTTGGGAATCCAGTGGTTACAGTCCCTTGGCCACGACATCTAGGATTTCCAAAAGATGGAGTTGGAGTTTATTCGTGATGGGAAGAAGATTACATTGAGAGCTCTTTCTGATGGAGGACCTAGAGCTGTATCAGCTAGACGGATGGAGGCTTTGTTTCGCCATGATGATGTGGCATGGGCTTCATAGGTGTTTATTTCTTCCAAATCTTCTTCCGAGGGTCCACAGTATCATGTAGATATCCAATCTGTATTGGATAAGCACAGTATGGTGTTTGGTGATATTCCTCTAGGTAGGCCACCAGATCGTGGTTTTGAGCATGTGATTGAGTTAGAAGAGGGCACTAAACCCATCAATATTCCACCATATCGTCATCCTTAGCACTTTAAGGAGGAGATAGAGAGGACTATACACGAGTTGATAGATATGGGACACATTCGGCCATCATCTAGTCCATTTGCTTCTTCGGTTGTGTTGGTGAATGTTGATGTGTTTTTATGCATACGCAACTTAGAATAAATTACTAAGGTAATCTATCCTCTCTTGAACAAAGATACCCAAAAGCTAAACAATGTGATCCAGTGGGTTATCTCCAAGGTTCTAGTATGTTGGTTCTCAACTTGCTCATAGGATAGCCTCAATTAGTGTAATGTGATTTTGCTGTTTCCTCAAAAGGACTTACGTAGACTTCTTCTTGCTTCACTCAACTTATTTCTCCTTTCAGTGTAGATGAAGTACACACGATAAAAAAAGGGAAAAAGATAAGGGTTTAGAGAAACTAATCTAAGGTCAATGAGGCAATGATGATGCATGAATAGACAAACTCCTCAAATAAACCTAACTCCACTTCGCCAAGAATGCCTACAACTACATGGAGTTGGTGCAATCTCCTAAGGTTAGCGAATGGTTTTCATGTTATGAACTTTCATTCAAAAACCCACAGCTGGCGCAGCTTAAACGAGCATCCACAACCGAACTTAAGCAAATTATAATAAAGCTCAGATTAGCTTTACACAACATTCCACCAGCGATGGATATCAAAAGCATGAGCTAGGAGTTGATCAAATATTCAATACATACATGCATTACATCAATGAGCTACTACTCTACTATTAATCTACTTAGAAACATCTCTCCATTTCATCAAGATACAAGAAACCATGTATTTCACAAGACAACACTTAGCACCAAGCTCCAATGCTCCAATGTCATTGCATTAATCTTGAGAAATATTTACAACAACTTCAAGTACTCTCCGAGAATTTTGAGTCTCTTCCTACTCTACTCTACTGCCTACTCTTTCCTGCAAACTAACTACTAACTATGAACTTACTCCTACAAATGAGGCAACATGGCCTGTATATAGTTTTCCAGAACATAACCAATGGTTGAGATTGATATGTGAATGAACGGCCCAGATCTTTACAACAAGGCAATTATGCCTATTTTTAGTATTTTCAAATATAGCAGACATATTTTGTACATAGAAAAGAAGGAAAGAAGGCACGCTTCCCAAGGTTATAAAGATGATGAGTTGGAAGACTTCTCCCTTGGAGTGCCCTTATCCTCTTGTTTGTGCATGCAGGTACAATGTACTTTGAGCAAGGATGACGTGGCACAAGTGATTAGTGAGGATGATGTGCAATGCCACGTAGGTACCACCTCAGCAACTCTTATGGATTCCAACAGTTTATTCAATTTGCTTTTGGGCATATTCCTAAATTGCATCATCTGTTTGATGTCTTCGAATGTGATTGCTTTGAACTTGAACGTTTGGGAATGTATCCTTGTTGATCTTGCCTTGTGTCTTTTGTAAGTCAGATGTGTATGATACATGTTGCTCATTTGCCTAACTCTGTGATACTTCTTCTCTTGGCAGGATATATGTTGTTCTTCGGATGCTTCTTCATGGAGAATAGCGTAGATGATGGTGCTTCCTTCATAGCACGGAGTAGGAAACTCAGAGACTTGAAGATTGAAGAGCTTGAAGTTCAATGGATGAATGTCTTCTCTTGATGCAGCTGATGAAGTGCACTTGAAGTGATCTCTAGGAGTGGTAACGTGATGTCACCTCTGCAGCGATTGCCTCTTCACTTCACTCCTTGCATGAAGGTGGTTCCAGGCACCTGGCTCCTTGGACGACTCCTCAGTTCCATCCATTCTCCTGCAACACAGAGAAAGCAACGTATTAAACCATTGATACATGTTTAATTTCATAGCATATAGGAACCTTTATTGAGCACTTTCTAACACATTGAACACCTTTCTAACCTAGGCGTAGATTTAGGTGTGTAGAGATGCATAAGTGTGCCTAACATTAAAATGGCCTTATACTTGTCATTTTTGTGATTTCAAACAAATGGAAACATCTAAGAAGGTTCCTCTTCTTCAAGGCGCTCAACTCCTAGATGTGAATTCGTGCATTCTTATTGAGGCGCAATTTTAGGTTTGTATAGGTGGAAAAGTGTGCCTAAACTTAGTGCAATTTAATGACTTCAAACCTTAATGGATGCTTAAAAATGCTTAGTTTGACAACATACATACCCTTCATCATTGATTCCTGCCTTCACAATTGAGGCGCATATTTAGGGTTGTGGAGATAGGAAAATGTGCCTAGACTTTCTTAGGCTTGTTTTTTGGCATTTAGTGGTTTCAAACACTTGTTAAAGCCTTCAAGAGACTACTTCATCCCTGGGCACCAACACTTATGATCTCAAACTCAATGCTCTTTAGGCGCCAAAAGGTGACTGCTCAAGAGCAAAGTTGTGCCTTGCTATAGACAGGGGTTCACTTCAACTTTCATCAATCTAACCCATTGTATAAGCCATAGTTACGAGACTCGGACTCGACTCGGACTCGGCAAGCTGATTTTGGACTCGGACTTGGACTTGGCGCCTAGACTCGGCAAAAACTCGGCAAAGACTCGACAAATTGAAAAACCCAAGAAATTCAGAGATTTTTAAGGATTTAAAAGTTGTTTCATGCACCCTTTAATAAATAAACCTTAAAGACACAATAACATCATCAAATAGAAGCTAATTTGATCACATACTCAAGTATACATCGATCACATAAGTATAAACGCAAATTGTAGCTGAAGAAAATAACACACTTAGATATATAAATATTGTCAAATGTATACAAAACTCATGGAATATGAAATCCATGGCATCAAAAGTTCCAAACAAATATCAAAACAAAAACTAGAAGTCTATGCCACTATGGCTCAGAGAAGCCTGCAAGTGCACCCTTCTTACGAAGGCGTCTAAGATAGGCCCTGGATGGTGATGCAGCCATAATCTCTGCCTCTGTCTCTGTGCCACCCACACCAACATGTAATGTGTCTGTTGACTCTACTCGTGCTCTAACCTCCTCCTCTGGCATGGCTACAGCCTTAGCCTCTCTATCTGCCTGGTCAACCCAATCGAGGTCCTCATCACTAAAGATAGGATCCTTAGCCTCAGTGATCCAATCAGATTGTGGATCGACCTCCTCTAGCATGATGGGGGTGGAGTTAGTGCCCAAAATTTCTCTGTGGTGAAGACGAAGGTTGTAATAAACAAAGACTAGATCATTCAACCTCTGCATAGACAGTCTATTACGCTTCTTGGAGTGTATGTGCTCAAACATACTCCAATTGCGCTCACAACCCGAAGCACTGCATGGTTGGCTCAATATTCGAATTGCAATCTTCTGAAGATTTGGTACTTTAGCACCAAACATATCCCACCATGCATCTAAGATGAGAAAAAGAAAAAAATCAATCTCATTATCCAACTTTAAGTTTCAACATTTAATAATAATATAAAAAGAGGAAAAGTTTATTAGATTTTTAAACTTAAATTATGCTCTTAATATAATTTTACCTGGCTGCAATTGACCGATTCTTTTTGCAAATCTCACGAGAAAAGAGATCTCCTTGTGCAAGTCTAAAGGTCTCAAGCTCATGGACTATCTGTATTGAATTAGCCGACATCCGCTCTAACACTATGTAGAGCCCACTTAGAACCTCCTCATCCGCCTTGAATTCAGGGCGGAATTGAAATGCCGGATTGAGGTAATAAGCGGCTGCGTGTAGGGGCTTGTGAAGCTGGTGGTGCCATCTCCTATCAATGATCTCCCAAATGGGACCATACTTACCCTCAACTCCCCCATAGATGGATCTAATGGCCTCCTTGGCTCTATCCATGCCCTCATATATGTAGCCCATTGCGGGCTTCTCCCCATCAGCAACTCGTAGGAGAACTACTAGAGGCTCAGTGACCTGCAATTATTGTGAAACATTAACTTAAGTGTGAACAACAATAGGCAAATAAAAGAAAAATATGAATAAAAATTAAAAGTAAAACATAATATATAATTAGATTTTCATTTACGGTTTACCTTGACAATCTCCTCAACAGGTGTCCAAAATCTTGCCTCATCAAAGATCCAATTTGTTACTTCAGCCCCTGCATTGGTATTAGCATAGGATGAGGAAGTCCACTCCTCATCAACAAACATGCACCTCAAAGCTTTTTTTGACTGAAGCAAGGAGTGTAATGTGATGAAGTTTGTTGCAAATCGGGTTATGCCAGGATGAGCCAACTCCTTTTGCTGCGTGAATTGCTTCATTAGGTTGAGGACCCATGTGTGATTGTATATGAATTTACAAATATTTCTTGCCATCTCCACACATGTTTTGATCCATGGAATCTTGCCAATATCTTCCAATGTGAGGTCAAGGCAATGGGCAGCACATGGAGTCCAAAATAATGATGGGTGCTTCTCCATCAATAGTTTACCCGCAGCAACATAATTTGTTGCATTATCCGTCACCACTTGCACCACATTCTCCTCACCCACCTCAGCTATGATTTCCTCTATAGCTTCACAAAGGAATGTGGCATTTTTAACATTTCCTGAAGCATCAATAGATTTGATGAATACGGTGCCACCTGAAAAAGAAACAAAATCAATGATTCAATAAAGCATAAATTAAAAATATTAATCACTAAATTAATGCATTGTAGGAAGTAGAATCACCTGAGGAAGAAACAAGAAAATTTAGCAATGTCCTATTTCTCCTATCAGTCCAACCATCGGTCATGATGGTGCAACCCTTCATCCTCCATATCAACCGTTGCTCCTCTATTGTGGCTTTTACATCGGCCACCTTTTGTGTCAAAATTGGGCCCTTTATGTCATCTTCACTAGGGGCTTTGAACCCCGCCCCACAAACAGTAATGGCATCAACCATGTTTTGCCAATAAGGAGACCTAACACATGTCACAAATAAATTAAATTAAATAAGTATTGTAAAATGGAGAGTTTAAATTTGAATTCGACATATCTCTAAATATAAAAATTCAAGAGAAAGAATCAAGCTATAAATTTTAAAACAACAAAAAAAAAAGAATTACCTGGTTGCATGGAATGGAATGGTGCAATAGTACCAAAAGTCTCCGATTGCACGTTTAGCTGCATCATGTACGTCCTTGTTCCAACCCATGCTCTCAAGCGATGGTTGGGAACCTGGAGTGGTGCGTGGCAAAATATATGAATCAAGATTCCTAGATTTATGAACTTTAGGCCCAAGAACACTGCCGCTGGCAGTGGCACTAGCAGTAGCAGTAGCAGGAGCAGGTGTTTCACTTCCAACACCTGGAGGATGAAATGGAGGCATGGAACAAGACTCTCCACTACCACCAACACTTGCCATCTCCTCTATTTGCTTCCTTTTCAATTCTTTTTTTTGCTCAAATGTTTCTAGTTGCACTTTCACCTCTCGTATAACCTCAAGAGGCGCTTTTCTGCATGGGTTAGCATCATGGATTGGTATTTGTGCAAGATGGTATTTCAATCTATTAATGCCTCCTCCACGAAAAATTGTTTTGCAATAAAAACATTTTACTTCTCCTCTCTTTTGCCCAGGCATAATTTCAGCAAGTTTCCAACAAGGGTCCCTTCTAACTGGCTCTTTGGACATTGTGATAAAGATGATTTGAAAATCTCAACACTACTGCAATAACAAATAAAATTTATAAATACAAAAAAAATTAACATTTGTGATTTATAATTATTCAAGTAATAAAAAAAATGTAGGGTTTGCTTACAAAAACACCTAGGGTTTAATTAAAAAAATCAAAACACCTAGGGTTCTTTCTTTGATCTACTAAAATAAAATAGAAAGAAGGAATGAAATATAAAGACAAATGCAATTTTTGGTAAAAAAAAAACACAAAAAAACACAAAAAAACCTTCAAAATACAAACTTACGTCTAAATCTAGCTTGAAATCAATAGAGAGCTCCTTCCAATCCTTTGTAGACACCTCTAGATGCACCAAAAGTAGCTACGAAGCTGCCCCAATGCGATTCAACAATTGATTTTTGCTCTACCTCCTTGTCGGTTTCCCTACAATGCACTCCAAATTTTGCTCACAACTTTCTTTTCTCCTTCCCCTTTGGCTTCAAAATGAAATGATGTTGCTTTTAGGGTGGAGGAGGGTCTATAAGTGGAAAAAAAAACATATTGAAGCATGTATTTTTATGTTTTTTTTTGCTTTTTTCACGGCCTGCTGAGCGGCCGAGTTTTCCAGTCGGGACTCACCGAATTTGGCAAGTTAGTGAGTCTGGCGATTTTTTTTTGAAAAATTCGCTGAGTACGGGTCCGAGTCCCCTAGACTCGACCAAGGTGCCTCGCCTCGGACTCGCCGAGTTTTGGCGAGTTTCGTTACTATGAGAACATATAAAACCTTAAGAATTTGGCATTTTTTGATATTTACTTGGGGTGGAAATTCCTCCTTGGTGAGGAATTCGCGCCCTAGCAAGGGCGCATAATGCTCTTTAATAAGGATTTTCCTCTATTTTCCTTGGCGTATACTTCACTTGCATTTCTTTTACTTTACTCACTCCTTAGTGAAATCTTAAAATTTCTCAATCTTCTTCTTAGACTTTCTTTAGGAATCATCTTTGGAGTTGTTGATTTGAGCAAAATAGAATGGAACTGGTAGGGCGCATTCTCCTCTTTAATAAGGATTTTCCTTCATTTTTATTGGCGCATAATCCTTGCTAAAGAGGATTTTCCTTCACTTTTCTTGGCCTTTGAAACTTTACAATCTAACTCCAAACTTTCTTTTCTTTGTCAAATTTTCAAGATCTTTGCATTAGATGTTTATTGAATCTTCTTGAAATTGGAATCTCTTCAAAATGGGAGGGTTGAGAAGGGCGCATAATCCTTGCTAAAGAGGATTTTCTGCTCTAACTTAAGCATTTTCACTTCTTTCAACTTTCATCTCTTCTCACTCCCTTGGGCGAATGAAACTGAACTTTTGGCGAATTTAAATAAGTTTCAACATGCTTTGATGAACTCCAAGTAACAAATTTGATTTTTGAAGGATTTACCTCACGTGAAAGGACTCTCCTTACTTGGTTGCATAATCCTCTTTAAAGAGGATTTTCCACCTTTGTAAATCACAGAATTTTCTAAGTGTAAAATGACTTCCTCAAAAGGATTTCCAAAAGTATTCAATGTTCAAATCCTCATTGCATGATTATTTCTAGTTCCAAATGCCTCATTCCTCAGGGCACAAAATGCTCTTTAGTGAGGATTTTCCCTCATTTACACTTAGATTTTTTTTTCTCAAACTTTCTCTTATCCTTGGCTAATCTATCAAAAGTTTAAAATGGCTTTCATTGGATCTTCATGAATTTTGAAACGAATGTTGCATCCTTGAGTTGAGCAAATTCTCCAAAAATGAAAGGAGACTAGAAGGGCACATAATCCTCTTTAAAGAGGATTTTCCTCCTTTTGCTTTTGCACTTAGTCAGTCTTTAGAACTTTCCATTTCTTTCAACTTTCATAAGCCATTTCATATGATCCTCACATGCATTTTCATGAATTCGACTAAAGAGAGTAACATTTGATCATCGCGACTCCAAAAATGAGATCTTCTCCCTGGGTGCAAAATGCTCTTTGGTGAGGATTTTCCACCTTTTTCTGGGGTGCATAATGCTCTTTGATAAGGATTTTGCGCTCCACCTTGATCATAAAATTTTCTAGGTGTTGTGATGTATTCTTCAAGGGGAGTTTTCAACGATTTTTTCAAAGACCAAATTTGATTATCATGCCATTTTCATGCTTAGATGACCCTACTCCCAGGGCGCATTTTCCTCATAGGCATGGAATTTCTGCTCATCCTGGGCGCATAATCCTCTTTGGTAAGGAATTTCCTCTCAAGGTCCAAGACTTAAACTTTTTGCCCGATTTTGAAGGTGAAGATACCTGGGTGAATTTCCTATACTTTAAATATTTTTGAAATATACTTCCAGGATGTTTGAGATAGGTCTCAGATCCATAGGATTTAACATGTAGATTCTAGATTTTTGAGGATCCACCAGATTTCAGACTTAGTCAACTTTCAGGATCTTAGAACATTAGACTTCAGGATATTAGACTTAGTCAATATCAGTGTCTCAGGGATTGACTTCAGTGTTCTCAATTACACCTTGTTTGACGGATGACCTTCCTAATTTCTTGTTTGCAAGGAGATTAACTCACTTGACTCGTTTCTGCATTGCTTAATTTCTAGTTTGTAGAGGAGACTTGATCTAATGACACTTCCTAAAAGACTTGACAAGCTCAAAATTGCAAAAAAAAAGGGGGTCCCCATTTGCAATGGGGCGATGTGTGATTATGTCACAACAGGTAGCATCCAGGTTAGTATGCTCTGGCTCGATATCCCACTTCCTTGAGTCCCCTTCCTTGTAGTCCTTGTCTTTGTCTGTAAGGAGGCGCAAGTTGGAATGCACATACACTAAGTCCTTCACCTTTTTTGAGTGCAGCCTGTTACGCTTTACTGAGTGGATGAAGGAGTATGTGCTCCAATTCCTCTCAGAAGTTGATGAACTAGCAACCTATTAATACAAGACAACATTAGAGAGTTAGAGTTATAAATTAGAAACTAAGTTTAGAATTTAGAAATGAAACTTAAAAATCTAAAAGATAATAGAACTTACTTGCGCTAAAATTTTTATTGCAAGAGGTTGTAGGTGTGTGAATGATTGGCCATGGAAATACCACCACATATGAGCATCAACCTTATATTTGTCACGAATAGCATCAACACCTATGTCCGTGGAGCTCACAAAATGCATGAACTTGACTCTAACTGCATCTCATATGTTAGGATCAACAAAGAGTCTGCGAAATGCTGCCTTGTACCCCCGACTGACTTCAACATCTCTATATGGGACAACCCTTGTTGGCATAGAAAGGAGCTCAACACTATAATATTTGGGACTCAGTGCAAAGGCAAGAAGATGCAACGGGGTGGTCATTTTGTCCCATCTCTCTTCAATAATTTGGTGTATTTGATTGAAGAAAGTTTCTCTAGGATCTCGTTCATATTCATTTATGATGCCTTTCATCTTGTCAATTATTGAGTCGATGCCATCTTATACCTCTCCCAAACAAGGCCTATCCATGTCGGTATAACGGATCATACTCAATATGGGCTTGGTAAAATTGAGGAGATACTCAACACGATCCCACCAATGGTCATCTAGGATCAATTGCTTAATTTTTGTTGCCCTTTCAATGCTAGATTGCCTCCATATGGACCAATTTTGGCTGGTGACCATGCTAGAGAGTGCCTCTTTAACCTTCACAAGCCGTCTTAAGACAATTGTGTTGGAGGCAAAACGGGTCTCAGCAACCTATAAAAATCAAAATAAAAAAAATCAAAAATAAGGCTTCTTAAAAAATAAATTTACAAAACTCAAAACATAAACTTAAGAAAAAATAAAAATTACTTCACTTACCTTTAGCAGCTCCAATCTTGAGAATGATCTGAAAATGCCTTGTGACATATGGTGGTTGGTGACGAACATGTGGATGTCTTCTGCCTCACTATACACTTGTTTGATCCAATCAATTGTTTTGCCAATTTTTTGTAGCATAAGGTTGAGGGAGTGGACCGCACAAGGTGTCCAAAAAATGTGTAACGCTTCTCAACCAATAAACCAATTGCTCTACAATTCTTTGCATTGTCTGTTACCACTTGAACAACGTTTCGAGGCCCCACTTCAGCAATGGCTTGACAAAGAATATTAGCAATAAATGGACCATCCTTCACCTCCCCTTCACAATCAACTGCCTTAAAAAACATAGCCCCTTTAGGGTACATTGCAATAACATTGATCAATGGCCGATTTTTTGAATCTTTCCATCCGTCAGAAACGATGGATAAACCTGTCTCAGCCCAAGAATCCCTTATGGGCTTCAATGAATCCTCTACAAACTTCACTTCCTTTTCCCATAAGGTGGTGCGCACCTTCTCAAAACCTGGGCCCTTGTACCCTTTTGGAGCATCATTAATTGCTTTCACCATTTGTTTCCAATACGGTGAGCGAACAACATTGAAAGCTAACCCATTTGCATAGAGACATCTTGCAATATGTTGATCAGCAATCTCACGAGACTCATTGTGAAATGCCATTTCCAATGGTCCCTTTGATCTCTTACATGCTACAGGTTCTTCAACTGTGGGCAAAAATGGGTGGCTCTCTACAGGTTCCTGTTCAAGAATAGATGGTGATGCTAATTGAGGGGGCTTCATTCCTCGAGAACCTTTCTTTAGCAAAGGGTCATTTAGTTTACGACCTGATGCTTCCTCTGCTTTTTCTTGCTCTTGAATATATGCAAGGACTTGAGCTTGTGGGATGGGTGCACCAGTTTTTCCAAGGCAAGCTTTGATACCCAACCCAGGTATGTTACACAAATGGGCTTTCACCCGACTGTAAGAGCTTCTATATTGAACCCCACACCCATTGCACATCCATATATAACCTCCACCGCCTGGAAGTGGTTCTAACATTTTAACATATTTCCAAAGGGGAGAATTTGGATCTGTTTTGAACTTGGATTTCTCCGACGAGGTTGAACCGCTTGCCATTGTAATCCCTATGCCAAAAAAAAACAATAAACAACACATTGCAAGAATCCAAAGTTCCAAACAAATGAAAACAAAAAAAATAAAATTATAGAACCTAGTTGAGTTTAAAAGCTTTACATATGTGCCATTGATTCATACTAGATAGAAGAATTTAGAAAAAAGACCAAAAAATATTCAAAACAAAACAAAAATGTAGGAAAAAAAAACCAAAAAAACCAACCTTTTTTGCAAAATCTGCCTCTACAATCTCCTTTGTAGCAAACCAGCTATTGCACACCCGTAGGAATAGCAAAACAATTGCTTTAGATCCTTCACCAATTGATCTCCAACTCTATTTCTTTGATGGCAAGAAAAAAAGAGAGTTAAGCTCAAAATGGAAGAGTTTTCTATTTTGCATTTGGAATGAGGAAAATAGAATGTTTTTGGTCTTTAAAATGACTCCAAATGATGCTTTTAGGGTTGGAGGGAGGGTCAAATAAAAAAAAAAAAAACAATTAAAAAGTGCCAAATTTTATTAAAAAAACTGAAAAAAGCGTGCATTTTTTACGCCTGTCCAGGTCCTGTCCGGGTTCGGCCTGAGTTCTGTTCGGGTTCGCTCGGGTTCGGCTCGGATGGATCCACAGTCAAAAAAGCATACCCTGGGCGTATCCCTGGCCGGACCAAACCGGGACCCAAGACAATTCTGCAAAGAACCGGTAACTTAGATATATACCATATCATTTCACAAATCTTATACCTAATAATTATAAATTAAACATATTAAATCATGC
Source organism: Cunninghamia lanceolata (assembly GCA_027924645.1). Lineage (NCBI taxonomy): Eukaryota > Viridiplantae > Streptophyta > Pinopsida > Cupressales > Cupressaceae > Cunninghamia > Cunninghamia lanceolata. Next base: position 30,900,761 of record BSBN01000047.1, read on the forward strand.
TTACCTACTGTACCTTTACCTTTGAATAATGCTGATCTGCAGACCCTTTAATTCCAATCCTGATTATATATTTGATGCTAAGTCTGACTTTTTACTTGCTGCTGAATGCTCAATTGATATATCCTTCATTGATGCCTTTTGAATGGTGAATCGATCCATATTAATAATGTATGAAGGGTTGCATTGACCAACGGTCACCCCTATCAATGACAGCAATTTCTTTAAAAGATATTCGCTGTTTGTATTTGCTTAAACAACATTTGTTGATGAAATCGGTGTCTCTCTTAAGAGGCCCGATTCTCATATCTATGATATTTTAATGATATGTAATGAATAAATATTCGTTTAGACTTATATTTACTATTTAGTATATATATATTCTTATTATTATATATATTAAATATTATTATATTGTTATTATATATATTTATATATTAAGATAATACATTTATATATATTTATAATTACTTCTATAATATATCTATACATATTTGTATATTATAATAATAATATATATATTATCACACACACACACACACACACACATATATATAACTTCTATATAATCATATCATATATATAGACATATATATTATCATGTATATATATTTATTTAATGATAGGAAAGGTATGAAGAGTCTCATAATAGCTACATGCATTCATTACTAGTAAATCATAAGGTATGCACTTGGATACACAGAAGTCACAAAGCATGCATTTGAATATAATTTATAACATATAATGCAAATGCCATATAGGGGATATGACACTCCCAGTGGAAATGTGAGACGAGTCTAATTCTCATCTAAGAGAGCCAATTCAGTGAAACATATTTGTCGTTCTAGACAAAAGGAGCTATGCCTTCAATACAAATTGGTATTGAAGTGGAGGATGATCTTAATGATGATTGGTGTTGTGAATTATAGCTGTTATGGCATAGTCCGGTTGGAAAGCCCTCATTTATTCTCGAGTTTTGTCATGAATTAAAAATCAATGAGGTACAATTTTTGTACACACACACATACATATATACACATGTATTTACACACATGTATATACACACACACATATGTATACACACATACGTATATACACACACATATGTATACACACATATGTATATACACACACACGTATGCACACACGTGTGTGTGTGCATGCACGCGCGAGTGTACATGTGTGTGTGTGTGTGCGCATGTGTATAGTATGAGTTATAGCCATAATGGTTAGGCCAGTTGGTGAAGCCCCATTTATTCTCAAGCTTTATCACAAGGGGAAAAATCAAGGAGGTACAAGTTTGAGATATTTGTATAGCTTTATCATGAGGTTAAAGATCAAGGAGGCAAAAATTTGAAACTTAGAGTGAAAAATGTCCTTGTTCATACTACTTGGGTTTCACATGCCAATTAGGTGTATTGGTTAGGGAAATACCCAAAAAATGAGAATCACCTTTAGGTTTACCTACATGAGTAAGTCAAGTCTATTAAAACAATAAAACAACCTTTGTAGGATACCTCCAAAATTATCCATTTAACGGTATAGGATTAGGTGATCTTAACGTTCATGACCAATGAACATACTCAAGTTTTCATTAACAGCTCAAGACCTTAATGGGGTCAACAATAGAGGTTGCTGAGTCAAGTCTTCATTAAGAGATGAAGACCTTAATTGGGCCAAGAGTTGGTGATGCAATCAATTAACTTGATGTTAGTAATTGGAGTGAAGAAAATTGAAGGGTGTTGGGCTATAACTACCCACATAGATATTCTTTTGTAGTTTGTAACTATCTTGAATTTGTATTATAAGGTCCAATTAATGAAGTACTACCTTCAAGAGAAATAATTACTAGATACTTGGATTTTACTCTTTTGTTTGCAATTTTTTTTGGTTATGGTGTATACTTACAAATGGTAATTCTATTTATTGCAAAGTAAACAGAGATAACAGAGATAAACAGAATTGTACCAGGAATTTGTAGATTAATACCAGTGATTGCTTTATTCATTCAAAGGATTACTGGTACAAAATGAAGTACTACCTTCAAGAGAAATAATTACTAGATACTTGGATTTTACTCTTTTGTTTGCAATTTTTTTTGGTTATGGTGTATACTTACAAATGGTAATTCTATTTATTGCAAAGTAAACAGAGATAACAGAGATAAACAGAATTGTACCAGGAATTTGTAGATTAATACCAGTGATTGCTTTATTCATTCAAAGGATTACTGGTACAAAATTGTAGGTCAGGGAGCATTTAGCAAGATCAGACTACTTTTCCTTGACTACGAGAAACCTATTTAAGCCACTTGACAGTTGCCCAAGAAACACAACTGTTCATTACCACTAACAATCAACTTCTAACAACTACTTGAAAGCCGACAGAGAATATTACATAGTCAGGTACACACATATTGATAAAACATAACAAGAGCATTTTATGCTAACTACAATGGGAATATGTTTATTTTTAGGTATTCTTGGTGTGTTGTGCATGGTTATGTCTGCCAACTTTATTATGATACGCTAAACAAGGGATTGTAGAAGTGCTATTAAGAGTCATAATCTACTTTAATTATGCTGCATAAGCTGGGGAATTGACAAGAAGATATGAATAAACTCAAAGGGAGAGCCAATTCAGTGAGAGATATATCTTATTCTAAAAATGACACTATGCCTTCAATGCAAATTGTTATTGAAGTGGTGGATGATTTTTTTGTTTTTGGATTAATTAGTGAGGGATCTATAGGGACACCCTTGCCCAGGAAAGTATAAAAAAATAATTACATAAGCAATTATCTAAAGATTGGAGAGCAGTTAAAATAAGAACCACCCAAGAGAAGACATCCCAAAAAACCAAAAATCTAGTTGACATCGCAAGAAACCAACTACCAACAACAAAAAGTAAGCACAGGGCCCCTAATCATCAACCTTGCTATTCAGAGCGATGCCCCAACTGCCAACCTGGCCACTCGGAGCCATGGCCCAACCAGCCAAGTCCTGCATTGCCACCTCCTCCATATCACCTGGACCAACACCAGAAGCTCCTCCTGCACAAGCTGTGTCCAATGCAGGGAATTTCACCCCATGAAAAACCTCCACTCACTTCTTAGCTCCCACCAATTTGAATGAGTCAAGAGAGGGCAATGTGAAAGCACTGAAAACTTCTAGATGCCCATGAGAGTGGGGTACAATCAAATTCTTAACAACTAGACTCAAATCAGTGTTGAAGGCTTTCAGTTCCTGCAGTTCCTTGTACACAATTAGCGTCTCCATTCTATCCAAACTAAAATCTGCCAAAGTTGTTGCATCAGGTCTAGACTCCTTAATATCCTCTTCATTTGACCTGTTCAACATAGGGTCAGAATCCAAGAAATGTGATGATGGAAAGAGTTTTAGCAGCCAAACTCACTACTCAGCCACCATCACTGCAGACCCATGTGCAGACATGGATTTTTGTGAACAGCAAAATGGATCCAGAAAACAAAATGTGGGGGTAGGTTTTGAACAAGGTTGCAAAGCAAGAAACCACAGAGACTGTACTGTGATTTATTAAAAATGGTAGAGCATACAAAACTAAAATTTATAGAATCATTGCACACATAAATATAAATAGTCACTGTATTAATTTTTATTGGGATCTCATTTTTCTACACACTTTTTACATTACATTCTATTGGCTTATAAAGCCTTTGCTTTCCCTTACTAACTAACCAAACTACTTACGGGAAAGTAACTCCCAAAACTAACAATTTAACTAACAATAATATTTAAGTACTAACAAGTCACTAAGGCGACTTTATTTCTAATGTATTTATTTACTAACTATTAACTATATATTATTGATGTAATATATTTCCAACATTCCCCCCCTTATTACATCAATCTAAACAAAGGATGGAACACTGCATGGATTGGACACAGCAGCCCATCTAGAAATTTGACAAAGGATCTCCACCAAATCTCTTCGCTCACCCAAGACACACCAAACTGAACTCATCAGCTTATGTTCTGACTATCAAACCTGCAAATCCTCTGTACCACATGAGAGAGCATTATCCCATCCTCCATGCACAACGAGAGAACAACTCTTCTCCAAGAGTCCATCATTCCTCCGAGTGTGTCAAAATCCCTCCTCTAGTGCCTGCATATGAGAGAACAACTCTCCTCCTCTGAGAGTCCACTTTCCTTCGAAAGTGTCAATATTCCTCCTTCAATGCAATGAGAGCCAAATCCCTCCTCCAGTGTACAAAAGGAACTAAACCAAAGGGGATACACTAATTCCACCCACAAGTACTGCCAAGCCCTCCATGCTCCATGAAGGGACATATATTGAAATTGGTGCTTCTCATGCAAAGTATCATCTCTGAGTGAGAAGCTAGCTCAAGATGATAATCATAATGCACCTCCTGCCTCCGGTGCCTCCAGCCTCCGATGCCTCCAATATGACTTTGTTACTCTTTAACTTCCAGATGTAGCATTCAAAACTTCGAAGGCCCACTTAGGTGTAACATAGATGGCAAGAGTACAAACACTATATGTAGCCATGTTTAAATACAAAAACAATAGGTGTCGGGCTCAATAGAAAATGCACCTTTTACAATATGACCAAATTATTCTTAGAACACCTAATTACTCCATTACAACTTATAACAATCACACCCATTTGCTTGTCAAATTTAAAACTAAAATGATGTAAAACGAAACATAATTGTTGATAATTGTGTTTGTAAGATACCCAACTAATTCAACTAAAATTTTTCCTTAAACAATTTTACTTGCTATCAACTCATCAACTACTCAACCATTTAAAGATATACATCAAGGATAACTACTTGAATGAATCAACCTTAGAGATGGGTACTTGTCTTGTTACTTGATTCAATCAACTTGCAAATGTCTTATTACATAGATAATGCTTCAATAGCATGAAGTTACAACTTATTAAATGGAAATACAAAAGAAGGCCTTGAAGCCTTGATGATTACAATGTCCTTCACACTTGATCAACTTAATCAAACTCAATGATGTCGACTGAATGTCAACACCTCACAATACAACAAGGGAGCATCACCTTGTCAGTTGAGGGAGCATCACCCCAACACTTGAAACTCGCAGGCCTCAAGATCACAAGCTCAATAGCTTTGCAGAGAGAATTTTGTCAAAATGAATAGATGCCAAATGAATGAGAGAGCTCCTCCTTTTATAGGCCTTCCAAAGGCAATGAAGGCACGTTTCCCAAGAAGCATCTCCAAGGGAATATGCCATCTGATGACTCATTTTGAGTTGGCAAGCTTATCTAGAGACCTTGACACGGATCCCGAAGACATTCTGTCGACCAATGAGAGCTCAGGTAGTTACAACTACCTTATCTTTTGACTAGGTGCCAAAAGTTGACCCGGGCGCTCACTGAGGTAGTAGAGTCATGAATAGGCGCCCTTCCAAACTAGGCGCATTCTGGAAATAAGAAAACAGATAGAAGTGCGCCTTGCATGAAAATTGACTTTCCTTGGTGTTTCTTCAAGTCTTGATGTTCTGGGAGTTGGAATGCTTCAACTGGGAGTGAGCGCCTATCTTCTAAGGCTCACTCTGTAGCTAGGCGCCAGAGCTAGGTCAATTGCACTGGGAAATGCGCCTTACAAGGATTCCTCATCTGACAGGATCATGGAGTAGAATTGCTCATGAAATGGCGCCCTATGGTCTTTAGGTGCACACCTTGATTGTTTTGAACTGATGATGGATGATACAACTTAGAAATGTTTCCTTGTATTGCCTTCACATTCTAGGGAACTCTACCAACTCCATGCCAAGTCACCCTGCTTGAGGCGCTCTTCTGAGAGAGTGTAGGAGGATACTAGCGCCTCATGTTGGATTCAACTTCATGCATGTAGAGACACTTACTCACCAAGCGCCTTGACTATTGGGAGTGATTGGAAACTTCCTTCCAACTCAGGCACTTACATGGAAGATTTGCAGTAGATTTGGCGCCCATGAATAGTTTGACATATTTTCACAAGTTTGGAACAAATCTGAAGCCCCAAGAGTTAGATTAATTCCTATGAAATGAGCGCCCAAGACTTACCTCCTTTGAAGATGCTTTTGGCGCACTTATCATCAATTTGACTAGGAATTTGCGCTTAGGCTCCAACTGAACATCTTTTCAAAGTAGATTGAAAGCAACTGAACTTCAATTGGATTGATCTTGCCTCCTTGAAGGAGCGCCTTGTATCTAGATTGGATTTGAGGACTTACTCCCATCTTAGGCGCATCTTTGAGGTAATTTTGACTGGTATCTGCGCCTATCACTTTAATGAAGATATTCTACACTAATTCAAACTCTCAAACATTTGCAATCAAACCTTGTGATGCTCCTAATCTAGCGCCCTTATACAAAACATTAACATCTTGTCTAAGTCTTCAACTTCACCTAGGCGCACTAAGGTGCCAGTGGAAGAGTAAAATGGCGCCTTCCCTTGAAAGGCTTATCTTCTATGCAAATGCTCACTTCTGGAGTCTTGAAATAAAACAAAATACTTGTCTTACCAAGCGCCCTGACCTCTTGAGGAGTTTGAAGATCATATTCCTACTTAGGCGCATCTTCAAGGTCATGGAACCCTGTCTTGGCGCCTTGCTGTTCTAAAGCGAACTTGGAGTGTTGCAGAGTGTCATCTAGGCGCCTTGGATCATATCATAATACAAAGATCATTTCATCCTTCTACTTAGTCTTCACAAAAGATGAGACTCACTAGATTCACTTGGAGGAGGAAAGCATCAGAGTCTAGGCGCACTTTTTGGGAAGTCTGATGTAGAATGAGCGCCTAGGCTATACTTAGCCATTTTCCCTGATACTTGCAAATGTATTATGGTGTTAGAAGTTGATATCTCCTTTTCCAGTGGAATCGCCACCCTTCTGGAGGCATTGAAACCCTTGTTCCAAGCTAAGCACTCATCTAAACTTGTCAAAGGGACATTTGCGCCTAAGCATGAAAACCTCATTATACCTTGTTCATGCTCATCTCTGATCTAGGCGCTTGGTTGGAGGAACCCATTCAGGTGGAGCGCCTTCTGTTGAAACCTCAACTTCAATGCCAGAAGTGACTCTAGAAGCTAGGCGCCAAGATGGGTGTATTCTGCCAAAATGGGCGCCTTGTCAATGACTTAGTGGATTATGACTCAAAACTCCTCGATTGTACCTGCAAGATAACACCCAGAGTTAGTCAAAACCCAATTCATTCCCTTATCAATTAGAATTAGCCTCCGGGAATGAGGAATAGGCTAATCTATTCATCTCTTGGTGTTCAGGCCGGAAATGGGGACATGACAGTGTTTGAATACTTAACTACTACAAACCTACATGCATCTCCTTGCACACACTAGTTTCTATTTTTTGCATTCAAACTATAATCTTATAGTTTTTTTTTTGGTTTTCAAATATGGACTGCCTCTTCAAATATTATATGCATGCCATTTTAAACTAAAATTTGACCATACAAGAAGACTTTGAATGTATGCTTAAAGTGACTTAAATAACTATGGTTTGGAATGGTTTATCTAGACTCCAGAGTTGTAGAAATGAGCTCCAAATTCATCTAGAGAATGATGTTATCTGTTGCGCGGTCTGGTATGGCTCCTTTGATATTTCTTATTTATTCAGTCTGACTCCAAGTGAAGATGACGGTAGTGTAGTGTAGACTATAGGGAGACAGTACGTCTTTGGAATGATCTTCAAATAATTGTTATACGGAATGGTTAATATGCACTCTAGGCTTGTTGGAATGCTCTCCAAGATCTCTGGAATGAATCTACAATTTACATTATTTGGTTATTTGACCTCTTTTAACGAATAACATAAGTTGTGCGAGACAACGTGTATGCACTCCATGCTCTTTGAAAATGCAATCCAAACTTGCTCAAATGAATCTGCACTTTACACGGTTGGAAGCTCGGCTAGAATGTTTCTTCTATCTATCAGACCTCCTTTCATCTTCCTTGTACCAGAGATTTGGCAGTCGCTTGAGTGATATTAGAAAAGATTTCGTGATCAACAACTTGCTGGCTGATTCTCTGTCTTTTGCTATGGCCAGACTCTTCTACAATTTGACCATCCAACTTCACTCACGCGAGGCTCTTCTTTCAACAAACTTCTCATCTTTTTTCTCTTTCAAACCTGCTCTGATACCATATTAAAAATGGTAGAGCATACAAAACTAAATTTTATAGAATCATTGCACACATAAATATAAATAGTCACTGTATTAATTTTTATCGGGATCTCATTTTTCTACACACTTTTACATTACATTTTATTGGCTTATAAAGCCTTTGCTTTCCCTTACTAACTACCCAAACTACTTATGGGAAATTAACTCCCAAAACTAACAATTTAACTAACGATAACATTTAAGTACTAACAAGTCACTAAGGTGACTTTATTTCTAATGTATTTATTTACTAACTATTAACTATATGAGTATATATTATTGATGTAATATATTTCCAACACGATTGTGGTAGTGTCCTGGATTGTACCACATTTGGGTCACATCCACCAATAGTACACGTGCTAGAACAGAATCTAACCAAAACAGGTGTCAGTTTAACTTGTGCTGATTGTAGAATTTCTTTTGGGGCCTGAGAGAACTCTGCTGTCATGAGAAATCTATAAATAGGGGCTTGTATTGGTTTGCAAATCATGGGAGGAATAAACAAAATTGTATAGAGCAAGGAAGTTCCAGCTGTTCATAGGTGTGTTAAAAAAGACTTATACAATAGTATTGTTATTAAAGGAGCAAGGGGCAGCTTGCATCCAAGCATCCTATTGTACTTGGTAAAATTGCCATTCTCTAATAAAGCTAGTATGGCATTTTGCTGCTACCACACAGTCTGGTTTTCTCTCTTTGGGAAGTTTCTAGGATAAATTTTCAAGTCTGTGACATATATGGTATTCATTTTAATTGGAACACGTATATTTCCTATTTGTTCAACAATTCCCTCTCCCTAACAACTATCATTTTAATTTCAAGTAGCATAGTATGTTAGCATATAATTCTTGATTTGTAGATTCTAAATTCAAGAGTTTATAGATCACACTAGTTTTTGAATAAAATCCTCCCAAATGCTAGCCTTCGATCTCAGAGGTCTAGAGTTGTCCAATCTAGATTCTCCAAGGATGGCTTTAACACAGCCAAGAGCAGCCACATCTCTGTTGTTGAAAATCTCCCCCAACTTGTTATCTGACACCTGTCCCCAGAGGTAAGTATCCTGTGTCTTAGACAATCCTGTAGACCGTGCCATGTCTGTTCCTAACCACACCAAAGAAAAAACCCATACTCCAAACACAACTAAACTCTTTCAGTTCTCCACCATAAACTGCAATACACAGAATAGAGAGTAAAAGAGAAGGAAAGCCAGTGGCAATCCATAATAAAAAGCCCGTTCCCACAAGCTTGAGGTTAATACACACACACACACACGAATCATCAAGCTACTGATTATGCAGACAAGTCCAGCCTTTTCAACATCCCCACACTTAAATTGCGCGAGCCATCATCAATGAATATAAATGCACGTGACAACACCCTACACACACGTCCCTAGGGATGGCAAATAACAACAATTTTCAAAATGAAAACCTATGGCGGCTTAAAAGCCAACTGCTCCTTAAGGCCCAGCCAAACATCGGGAAAAGCACTGTACAAAGTTGTTAGTAACTTAGTGGATCCTGAACAACACCCTTATTGGCTAAAAGGTCTGCCACAGAGTTAGCTTCCCTAAAACAATGTGAGGACACAATCTCATCAAATGAGTTAACTCTTGAGCATCCTCTAAAACTTCCGAAGTTTCCAATTGAGGTATTGACCTTTATGAAGGCCATTAACAACTATAAACAAGTCTCCTTCAACCACAAATTTTTACAGCCAAGTGAGGAAACTAGAGAGAAACTTGCAACAATAGCTTTCCACCCAGCCTCATTATTAGACCAAAACTCTAGGAAAAGAGAACCGCCACAACCAAATTCCCTTTGTCATTTCTAATCACCACATCTGCCCTAGCCAAAACTGAATTTTCTTGTGACGCACCATAAAAATATAATTTTAGAAACTCTTCTGGGGGTTTCAAACAGCCAACTTCCTCTCACATCGCTTATCTCTTAACCCCTTAATGACGGTATAAGTGGAGGATGCTATTAATCACTATTGATGTTGTGAATTATAGTTATGGTGTAGGCTGGTTGGAAAGGCTTTTGTTTATTTTGGAGCTTTGTTACAAGGTCAAAATTCAAGGAGGTGCAAATCCGAAAAAATTATAGCCATTATGGTGTACATCAATTGGCAAGGCGCCATTAATTCTTGAGTTTTGTCATGAGATGAAAAATCAACGAGACAAAAATTAGAAATGTACGTAGAGCTTTGTCATGAGGTGAAAATTCAACAAGGCACAATTTTCAAAATGTAAAGTGGAAAATGCCTTTGTTCCTACAAAGGGGGTTCATATGCTGATTAGGTTTACTGATTAGGCCAAGACCCTAAAAATGAGAATCATCTTTATGTTCAACTGTATGAGTCAGTCAAGAGTAGTAAGACAGTGAAACAGGATTGGCAGGATACTTCCAAAATTCCATTTTATGGCACAGGATCAAGTGAGGTTAACGTTCATGACCCATAGTTGTAGTGAAATCTTCATCAACAGCTCAAGACCTTTAATGGAAGTGGCTGTTAAGTCTACATTAAGTGATCATGACCTTAATAGGTCCAACTAAAGAGGATGCTGATGCAATCAATTGACTTGATGCCATTAACTAGAGAGGAAAAAATTGAAGGGTGTTAGACTATAACTACCTACAGTGTACACATATATCTTGTTGAAAGTAAAGAATACTAAGAGGGGGGGGGTGAATCAGTATTCCACAAAACCACTTCTTAACATGTTCGTTAATCCAATTTCCAAAATTAATAACATGAAAACAGAATAAGCATAAGAATAGCAACCATAAAGACATAACACATGGACACCAGGATTTTTATGTGGAAGACCCAAACAGGGAAAAACCACAGTTAGTGTTAGCTCACAATATATTATGATACCACAATACCGAGTTACCAGAAGGCTCACTGCCGTATGAAGAAGTGCTCACTGCACAAAGGCTCACTGCCAAGAGAAAAGAAGATAGAAGAAGGATTGGCTTACTGCCAGAAGATGAACTGCTGTAAATGCATCTACCATATGCTGGATCGCAATTCCATTGAAGGTTCATACATAGATTCAAAGGTCTTCATTTATTCTGCCCTGTTTCTCAACTTAACTACATATACTCTATTTTCTGCCCTTGTTCACTTTTTGAGCTCTGCACTCTGCTTATAATCCTTCATACTTCAAATTCGCATACACCACACACACTACAATCACCTCAATACCTTAATCCATCAAGTATTTATATCCGCAACAAGATTCATCTCATAATCAGTCGGCAAGCTAGACATGAAGCGTGTATACAATGTATTCTACCTTGTCGGCTTGATCAAGTGTACAAACAGTAATGTGGATCGAAACAGTCATTGTGTAATCTTCATACAAGTCGGCACCACACATATGACCGCTTAGATTTATTATTCAAGCAATATACCTTCTCTGCATAAAGATGTAATTGCTTGTCGGCTTGTCTCTTAAGAACATGCTTGACCTGATTCATCTGTCACATGAAAACTCTCACTGTGGACCACAGGAGACTCAAGGATTCATAACCAACATTCATTCTTGGCCTCTTAGCATACCTCTAGAACCGCAAGACAAAATATGCAACTGCAAATAAATGCGGACCCTTTTTCTCAGGCACTTTGCACTGTTCTTGTCTTAGTTCTGTTCACCCGGACTTAGACATTTCATAGTATGACTTTTGGAGGAAGTCAGGTCTTGATCATTGGAACATAACATCATCAAATAGCTATGAACAACATACCTGAACTGCATATAATGATCTTTTACCGCGGAGGCATACTGACCCAATCTTTGTCTCTTACTCTGTACTATCCATACTTAGTCATTTTAGCCTTCCAGACTAGAATACTTTTGTGCCTTGTTGCCAAACCAAGTTGGTCTTCCGGAGTAATGTCTCTTTGTCATGCCAGTGAAATCCCTTTGCCTTGTTGCCATCAATGACAACATGCAAACCTTCATTAGAGCAGTGTCTCTTGCCAACATATCCTTTGTAGTTTGTAACTATATTGAATTTCTATAGGGGTTGGGCTATAACTACCAACACATATATCCTCTGTAGTTTGTAACCATCTTGAGTTTCTATTATAAGGCCAAATTAAAGAGGTATTACCTTCAAGAAAAATAATTACCATATACTTCAAATCTACTGTTTTTGCTTCCAATTTTTTGCAAATATTTGTGATGGGGATATATCCGTCATTGGGTATCCTTGGTTGTTATTGTGCATGGGTTATGCTTGTCTATTTTATTATAGTACTAAGCAAGCGGTTGTAGAAGTGTTATGAGAGTCTTAATTTGCTTTTTTCTAAGCCACATAAGCTGGAAAATGCACAAGAAGATAAGAATAATTACAAAGGAGATCCAATTGTAGTCAGTATATAATGCTGATTCTTATATTTGATAAAATGGGTTATTCGACTATGTAATCTGACTATGTATTAATTGTTTGTCGGCTCTCGGGTAGTTATATGAGTCGGTTAGTTGGAGTCAGTCAGTTGATGGTTGTGTTCCTCTTGGCAACCGTCGGGTCCTTTAAGTAGTCTTTGTATCATCAAGGAAAGTAGTCTGATCTAGTCAGATCAACTTTGATCCTTGGCCGACCATCTCTGGTCTACTTCTATAATAATTTCATGAGCGAATAAAGATATACTTTTACTCCTCTAACTGGTATGCATTGTTAATTCTGTTCATTATTGCAAGTATTCATTTATTAGACAGGCGAGTAAACATTGGCGCCGTTACCTTAAAAGAAATCGGGTCTGATATAAGAGATTCATGCCCTTAGACCCCAATAAAGGCGGGACTAGACCACGTGGTTAGGATCAAGAGATTAGAAGATCTCTTAGGCTGGTAGAACAAAGAGAATGCAGAAGAAGACTAAGAGAGATCGCGAAAGTTCAAAGCCAAAGTCCATCCTGAAGTAAAAGTTGGAGTCAGAGTGTGAGTAGGAGTTGTAGTCGGGTGAGTGCGAGTAGGAGTCATAGTTAGGCAAGCGTGAGTAAAAGTCGTAGTCGGGATAGGGAACACATTCTGCTACAAATAATCACACGAGTGTAGAGTGGGAGGAATTTGCCAGGCACTTTCTAGTGCCAAATGACGTGTGGATTGATCCTTCTGATCAAGTTGAAAAGTCAAGGCAACCTTCTTTGGACAAGGGAAGTTGGAATCAAATTCCTTCATCGAAGCGTATGAGGGAAACCTTCGAGGCATCGAAGGGTTGTCAATGAAGGAGAAGAAGCCGAGCCAAGGGTGTATAAAAGAAAATTTGAAGGCAAAACAAGTGCGTGGAATGCTGAAGTTGTGGGAAGAGTAGAGGATTCTCACGTGGCCAAGAATGCGAGAGAAGCACTAGAACGTTTGGATCAAAACTCCTCAGCAAGTAGGTTCCAGGCGCTAGGTTTGCATCAGAACAAAACCATAGCAAGCCTCAGTGGAGAAAAGCAGAAGTTGCCCAAGTTTACAGGTAATGGATCGAAGGATCCCATTAGGCACTATAAGACTTGTGAGACAATCTGGACAACAAATGGGCAAGATGATAAAGCAATTTGGCTACGGTCTTTTCCATCCACCTTGTGAGGTGTAGCAATTGACTGGTATACCAAACTTGACCAAGCCTCTCGAAACACACGGGAGAGTTTAAAGAAGGCCTTTGAACAAGAGTTTTAGTTGCTGTGAGATGATAATGAAATAGTAGCCGAAATTTACAATACCAGGCAAGGTAAGCATGAGAACGTACGAGCTTATAATCATAGACTTAAAGAAATTCTTGTAAAGTTAGAAAAAGAACCTACTGACGGTCTCAAGAAAAAGTGGTTCATCGAAGGCCTAATTCTGTCATTAAGAAAAAAAAATGAAGGTAGTACCACCCTCTTCATATATAGACAATCGGACGATGGACAAGAAAGTGAAGACAAAATGTCCTCCTGTAGCAAAAGAAAAATAGAGGAAGATGGGAGTTCGGATGACAACAACGATAGTGAATCAGAAATGGTACAAGTGCTCCGGAGGGACATGCTCCAGATGATGAAGGAATTGAAGGCAGAGAAAGAAACTAACAAAGAATCCACTGAACTCTGGTGTATCGAGTGCAAAAGTGAAGGTCACACCAAAGGTAACTGTCCTAGAAAATTATTTTGTGAGATTTGCCAAGTTATGGATCATTCGATAAAAGAGTGCCTGCATAACTTGAAGACCAGGAGTACACAAGTACTCTTCACATAGGGAGAGCAGTCCACTCCATCAAAGCCACAGAACGCATCTCTAGGCGGTTATCGAAATCAAAGAGGTGGAGGTCGAACTCAAATATAGTACGACCCTAAAGGATGTTCAATCATACATTGCTGACAATGTAACGAATGGGGACACTTTGCAAGAGATTGGCAAAACAAGCAGGAAAAAGTGCAATTATTGTCCAAATGGTGTGGACTTGGAGACCATGAAGACACTGGATGCTCAAAGCAAAAGGCCAACATCAACCTGATTGATGTTGATAGGAAAAATGAAGTATTGGTCATTACTCATGCCCAAGCAAAGAAGGTTCTGTACCTAGACCCATATACAAAACAAGCAAGATTTCGTGAAGCAGGGGCCGAAGTGGAGCAGACTATTGATGACGAACGACACCACTCACATGCAAATGCAAGTACGGTAACAAATCAATTACACTTCAAGAAAAATATTGCAAGGCAAGTACTTCAAACTACTGTACCAATTAAAGTAGTGGATTTATTACAATGTATTCCGGAACTTTGAAATGCTATTGTATCAGGGAAGAATGAGATAGTGCATGTTATGACCAATTCGGAGTCGGGTGAGAATGAAGATCCAATAACCAAACCTCCGTTGTCGGGCGACCAAGTGATTGATCCCATGCTATTAACAATTAACATGACAAAGAAACCAACCGTGGTAAATATGGAGATCCATGGAAAGAATCTCACCAATACAATTGTGGATGGCGGGTCCAGTGTGAATGTACTTCTAGAAGATACTTGGAGAAGTTTGGGTATGCCAACTCTTTGGCCCTTGACTTTTCAGCTAGTGGGTGCAGATCAACATGGTATTAAGGTACTTGGTGTTTTAATGGGCCAAAAGGTAATTATCGAAACCCAAGTATTTCTGTTGAATTTTGTGGTCATTTCATTACAAAATAAAATGTCCAATGCATTGTTGGGTCGGGGTTGGCTGGTAGCAACCAAAGCCGACCACAACTGGAAAAAGAACATAATTTCCATTGAAAACAAGGGCCAAAAGTATATTATTGATTTGAAAAACCAAGCAATCAATGAGGAAGCAGCTTCCTCCAATTCATTGGATTCGGACTCTGAAAAAGAATGGACAAGAAGTATGAGCCGAATGATGAAGGGATTCTGGAATTATGATCATGCTCGGAGGATGAAACAAATTCTCTCTGTAGTCTGTTTCATTGGCAAATGGAGGACTATGAAGTATTTTTGTCGACTTGTAATTTTATTGAAGTTACGGCTATCAATGAAGACCAACAAAGGAAAAATGATTTTAAAAAGTTGGACAATATATGTGTGGCAGATGCAGCACACGGTTGACAAAAAATGACAGTTCGAGTTCTAGCAAAGGCATCCAACTTTATAGTAGAATTTAAAATTCATGCTAGTACGTCTTGGAGTAATAATATTCAAGCATTTGATTTGGAGCATGCGGATACTTGTTGTCAAGTCAAATCCACTTCATAGAAAAATTCCGAAAGAGGGAAAAATATCGTACAGGAAAATTACACTAGTCGACCTATTTTTCTACCCTACTGTATGGTTTGCAAAAAATTTCAAATTGTTGTACGGTCTACATTATATCATTCTGTCCGACCTCATCTTCTTGTCATACGATCAAGACTACAAGTTGCCGTACGACTTGCCCACCAATTTACATTCTTAGTCATACACTTTGGCCATACAACCCAAGCCACACCAGACACCTATTGGAATTAGGGCTGACAACTGAGAGGGGGGGGGTGAATCAGTTGTCTTAAAATTTCAATACTTGTAATTAATTCTTCTTTACCACTTCTTAACAAATTAATGATATAAGCAAGAATCAATAACACATGAGCAGAAACACGAGTAACACACTTGACACCAAGATTTTTAACGTGGAAACCCGGTTAAGGGAAAAACCACGGTGGGGGTTAACCCACAAAGATTATACTCTGTTAAAAGTATTACAAAAGGGGAAGGCACATGCCTTCGGGCTCACTGCCCAGAGCTCACTGCTCAAAAGAGGCTCACTGCCTACAAGAGTGATTACAAAAGGATTATAGATTGTTTGAACTGATAAGTAGCATTTGCCAATGTAAGAATTCAGTTCTGGTTAAGCACAGAATACTGATCTTACACACTTCATCTTCACTCTGCTCCGTTCACTCTCCTTCCATAGTCTGGACCTTAGATCTTTTCTCTTTCGCACTTTAATCTGCCTTTTTTGCACTTACTCTGTCATCACATGCCTCTTCTACATCAAAACACTCGAATCCATCGGCTATATATATCCGCATTAACAAATTTAATCAATTGTCGTCGGCTTTAATAAAACTTAGAACATTTATTAAACACTTTGCTCTGTCGGCTGAATTCATGCACAAATATCAATGTGGACCAAAACTTGTGTTTCTAGATCATCAATCATGTTGGCCAATACCGCTGACTATCACCAGTTGCTTATCCATCCGGACCAAGATCAAATACTAGGTTGCCCTGTTCTTCTTCTGACTGTGCTAATTGACTGGAACCTGATACTCAGATCCTTATAACTTTTGAATCCTTTATCACCGGAGGCTAAGTCTCTAGATTTAGATAGTCTTGACAATCCTTATCACTCCCTTAGATCCACAGCATACTATGATACCGGACCCCTGTAACCTGCTCTGTTTCTGACTCCCGGACATAGACAAATCCTCACTCTGACTTCCGATATGAACAAATCATGTAATGCGGATGTGTAGGATAGACTTAGTTGCCATCAATGACAACACCTGTCACTCATATCAGTGTCTCTTGCCAACAATCTCCCCCTTTGGCATTGATGGCAACACTTAGTGAAAAATGACTAAGTATTGGAACAACTCCCCCTTTCTATGTGCACTTATGCTTTTCACTGTTCTCCAATGCTCCCTTTTTGCTGGATTCCTCATTTTTCATTGCTCTTCACTCCCCCTTTGACATCAATGGCAAAGGGTGGGATCCGCAAACCAAAATTTACACAAGAAATCTATATACAAGGCCGCATATGTACAAATAATCCATGTATTATATTTATATGAACTTGAGAATATCTGCAAAACTATTTTTCAACTGCACAAGTTCAGAGGCCCAACTACTTTTCATGCCATCCAAAATTGAGATGTGTCCACTTATTAGGAATGCCTATGTTTCTGCTTTCTTCAGATCTGAAGGATCACCTGTCCGGACTGCAACTTGAGCTTCTAATAAAGCAGTAAACATTGTTTCTAACTTGGGGGCAATCAATCCCCGGAGCTCACACATTCTCTCCGCAATATTGCTCTTTTCTTTAACAAGTTTCTTTATTTCATCAGTCAAGCTGATTGCTTGACACTCCTGACTTACCGAAGAAACTGTTAGAGGATCAAAATTTTGAGATAGATTCAACAATTTTTGTTCCCGCTCCTTTATCTTCTTCTCAATATCCTCAATAACTTTGGGCCAAGATAGACAAAATTTGTATACATCACCTCCGTCATTAAGAGCATTTTGAATACTCTTTATGCTGATATCAAGTACCTTTCTATCATTCCCTATTAGCCCCTTTAGCTCACTAAATTTCTTATCCAAAAATTCATTCCAGACTTTAATCTCTGTAGACTTCTCAAAGGACTCAAAGTGTACTTACAGAATTTACAAGGCTCTTCAGATTTCCGAAGGGAGAATCAAATGGATTCTTTTGGAAAGTTGGCATTATCTTCTCCAATAACCGGATGCAAGGCCTAATAGCTCACTGTCCTCTATGTGAGATTTCAATATCTTTTCACTTGCCTTGGCTTGTGCGAAAGATGCTATCTTCATCATTTTGATTGGAGAGAGTATCTAGGTTGATTGGTCCTTGAATCAATTTTGGTTCATCAAACTCTAGCATCTCTTTATTCAGGAAACTCTTCATTGCATCTGCAGTGTCTCTTGCCACAATTTCTGGACCACCTTCCTTTCCTTGAGTTTTCTCAGTGTCAGCTTCAGGACTATTTTGTATGGGTGCATCAATATTTGCACCATCTTCTTCTACTTTATCTTCTTTACCCCTGACTTCTTTTTGTTGTGAGCCAACTTTAGTGGGAATTTCTGTTTCCATGTTTACTTTTGTGTTAACTCCATTTGTTTGATCCTGAGTATCCTTTTTGCCTCCAGCCTCTTCTAATTTCTTATCCTTGTTCTTCTCAGAGTCATCTTGAGTAGGACTTAGTGTTTCCATATAGGTTTGCTCTGGAGGATCATTTCCCTTTCCAGTCTCTTCTTCTGAAGTTTCTTGTTCCGGAACTGAATGATTGCCTTCCTCAACTTGTTCCTCTGAAACAACATAATATTTATCTTTGTCTAGGGCCTTCCTCAAAATTTCCTTTGTTTCCTTTACAACTTCCTTAGTTTTACCAAGCATTAGCTTGTTCATCCGGATCTTGCTTCTGAATTCCTCCTTTACTTCCTTGAGGATTTTATTTGCTTCCCTTCTGGTCATTACTGGACATAAGGTGGAGAGAACATGTTCTCTGAGTTCTAGGTCTTTAGCCTTGGCGGCTTCCTTCCTCATCTCTAGTATATTCCTTAAACTTTTAGGAATTTCTTGCAAAATTTCTAGTAGAGCTCTATTGAATTTATTCAAGTACAAGATGGTGGCATCCTCCAAGATTTTCTTATTTGCTTTATCAAAATTATCATAATATTCTCTGATAGGCCTTAGATTTCCATGAACAGTGATTGTTTTTACAATTTCATCAACTGTCATAGCAACCTTACCAGTTTCTTGCTTTTTACTTGCCTTTTTGCTTCCGGAAAACTAGTCCTTAGAAGCCTTTGAAGTCTTGGCTCTCTTAGATCTTATTTCTTTAACTTCTTCATCTGTCTCCGTCTCCTCATCATCTTTTGTGCTCATATACATTCTTGTGGCCTTTGTTTTCTTTCTCTTTCTTCCTTCACCGGATGATATGTCTTCCGGTTTGTCAAGATTGGCAGATTTTGAGGGAACAGGGGTAGCAGCAGAGCTCCTAGTAGTCCTTAGAGTGGAGGAGGATTCTACTGGAGCACTTCCTTGATTCTTATCCTGCTTTACCTTCTCAGCGTTTTCTATTCTTTCTCTGTTCTGCCTCACAGCGTCCTTTGTTATCCCAATGCTTTCAGCATACATTTCTACTTGCTTCTGAGCTTTTCTCTTAAACTCTAGCTTTCGGAGTTCAACATGCAGCTTTTCATCAAGCTCTTTATAAGTCCCAAATCTCTCAACAGAGTCATCCTTGGGTTTGCTCAAGAGATGTTGAGCATACATTTCAAAAATCTTCTCATCAACCTCATAACCCATAGGCATAATCCAAACAGTTCTGGGTTCTACAACTTCCACTAGGCACTGATCAATGTCCACCATAAAACAAATTTCATTTGTGTATTTCTCAACTACTGATTTAGGGATTCTTTCCCTAGAGTGCATCATACTCTGAAAATTTTTAAAGTACCCTCAAATGGCAGTTTTCTCTGTCTTAGAATCTCCAATGCTGTGTAGATGATTTCTTATTTGTATTGCAACTGGTCTGTCACTAGTCCATTGCACACCTTTTACTCCAGGCACTTCATTCATGAAGTAGAAGAATAAACATATAACTAGAGAACCATATTTGAAGGTGTTTTTCTTGTCCTTAATTTTGCTCAGGTTCTCAATTAGTTGGTTTTGTAATAGTTCACATAGGTCATAATCTGCATTTTCTTTCAACATTTGATATTCTACATATATGGCAGTTTCGGAGACAGAGTTCTCCCTGCTGGAATGATAAATCTTGTATCCAATCACCATAGAGGCAAACTTAACATCCGGTTCAATAATGTCATTGATGGTCATTGCTCTTTTGTCGAACTTGGCACTGGTTGCATCAGTAACAGTCTGGTTTTTCACAGATTTCAACATGGGTAATCCACCAGTTGAATTTAACCCAGTCACAATTCTGATAACATCCTTTGTAATCTTGAAAGGTTTCAACAGCCATATGAACTCATCATGCATTTGGCTCAAGATGTAACGAACCCACTCACTCATCCAATGTCGGAAATTCAATGACTTGTAGAAAATGTTTGCTCTCTAGGGTTTTGAATTCTGGTTTCAAATCATAGTTATCATCCTTTAGATAGTTCTCAAACAATTCCAGCAATCTCAGATTTCCAAATTCATCCACGTTACAATGGATGTATGCCCTAATATCTTCTACATGCAGTACTCCGTATGGGACACTAGAAAAAGCACCTAACGGTTCGACTTCGACTGACTTGTAAGGATGCTTCTTAAATTTTGGACGGGGCCTTTCAGTAATATCAACAATAAGAGTAGCCATCTCAACAGGTTACAGATTCAAAGTTTCACAGAAAAGTACCTTTTTCTTCTGTGGAGTTAGGGTTGAACAATTGCCAGCCGAATTCGTTCTTCGTGCTTCAATCTCTGGATTTTCACTTCAGATGCTCTTCTTCTTGTTCTCTTTGAATGCAAAGTTATTCAAATGCTTAAGCGAGTGACCTTTTATCCTCTGCAAAACCTAATTTGTCATTGTAATAAATGTGTTGCCTTAACTTCATCCGGTTACTCTGTTTCTTGATATAGATTCTCATGAATTGCTTCGCAAATTGCCATATCCACTTCTTTTCTTCCAGAAATCCTTCCAAATGGTATGCAATAGGCTTTTCTAACTTAAATTATCGTGTCAGATTCAGGCACCCACTTACTGGCTGGGGGAATTTGTTTTTCTAAGCAGCTCCCCCTGAGCCAGAGCTCCTAATTCAATTTCTGGAGGGATTACCAGCACTGGATTCCGGCGTGGACCCATTACTGTTATTCATTTCATCCTTTTTGACCCATGTCATGTTCATTTCATTCTGGATTTTATTCATATCAACTTTGCCCTTGCCTTTGTCTTGTCTCTGCTCATCCGGTATTCTATTTACCGGACCTCTTCTTTCATTATTCCTACTTCTGCAGAATCTTGCAATATGACCAAATTTATTGCAATTAAAGCACACAACATTTCTTTGCTTATTTACTTGATTTCCTCTTGATCTGCACTGATTAGCCATGTGTCCAAATCCATTGCAAGCAAAACAGTAGCCATTGAAAGAATTGCCATTTCCTCTATTGTTAGAGTTATTCATTATCATACTTCTGCATTCATTGGATCTATGACCATACTTCTTGCACTTGAAGCATTGACCGGAGAAGGATAGACTACTTTGATTTACTTTGCTTCTGCACTGAGTAGCTCTATGACCAAATTTACTGCAATTGAAGCAACTTCCATTAAAAGATGGATACTTTTGAGCATTAGGCTGTCTTACCGGAGGTCTTCTATGTCTGTCTCTCCCATTCCTTGATTGAGAATTTCTTTGTCCGGATCTGGAGCTTTCACCTTTGTCATACCCAAGACCATGCTTATCATCAGCCTTCTTCTGACATTTAAGCATTGCTTCAAGTTTGGCTGAGCTTATCTTGAACTTCTCCTTGTATTCATTTGCAACTTCTAGGTCATGTCTGAGAATGACAATTTGCCTTTCAAGTTCTCTCTCATTGTCTCTACTTTCTTGAGATTAGACTCTAGATGGCCAGCGATTCTGTCCAATCTACAGCATTCTTCAGTTCTTTCTTCTAGAGTTTGATTCAGGTCTTCTTCAGTCTTCTTCCTTTTCTCAATTTCTTTGGTTAGCCTCATTACCCCAGATTCCATCTCATGTTTTAGAATAGAAACTTTTTTTGTCAGCTTCTCACATTCCTTTGTCTTTTCTTTCAAAGCCTCATTCATGCCATTTTCTTCAGTAAGATTAGCTAGTTGATGAAGTAGTTCCTTCCTTTTTTCCATTGATTTCTTTAATTTATCTTTTAGCAAGTCAATGCAATCATCAGCATCCTTAAGGTTCGCTTTTAGGTCATCTACTTCTGCTTTGGACCGGTCAAGATCTTCTAAAGCCAATTGAAGTTGTTCTCTGAGTGAACCCATTGAAAATTCCTTCCCAGATCTTCGTCAAGCTGTTAGGCTTCTTTCAAGGAACTTGGCTCTGATACCAATTGTTGGAATTAGGGTTGACAACTGAGAGGGGGGGGGTGAATCAGTTGTCTTAAAACTTTAATACTTGCTGCAGTTAATTCTTCTTTACCACTTCTTAACAAATTAATGATATAAGCAAGAATCAATAACACATGAGCAGAAACACAAGTAACACACTTGACACCAAGATTTTTAACGTGGAAATCCGGTTAAGGGAAAAACTGCGGTGGGGGTTAACCCACAAACATTATACTCTGTTAAAAGTATTACAAAAGGGGAAGGCACATGCCTTCGGGCTCACTACCCAGAGCTCACTGCTCAAAAGAGGCTCACTGCCTACAAGAGTGATTATGTAAGATACCCAACTAATTCTACTAAATTTTTTCTTTACTTAAACAAATTTACTTGCATTTAGCTCATCAACTACTTAACACTTAATGTCACACTTCAAAGATAACTACTTGAATGAATCAACCTTAAAGCTGGGTACTTGTCTCATTGCTTGATTCAATCATCTTGCAAATGTCTTATTACATAGATAATGCTTTCAATAGCATGATTGTACATACTTATTCAAAGGAATTACAAAGAAGGCCTTGAAGCCTTGATGTTTACAGTGACTTCCTCACTTGATCAACTCAATTGAACTCAATGATGTCAACTGAATGTTAACACCTCACAATACAACAAGGGAGCATCACCTTGTCAGTTGAGGGAGCATCACCCCAACACTTGAAACTCGCAGGCCTCAAGATTACAAGCTTACAAACTTTGCAAAGAGAAATTCGCCAAAAGATTAGATGCCAAATGAATGAGGGAGCTCCTCCTTTTATAGACCTTCCAAAAGGGAATGAAGACACGTTTTCCAAGGAGCATATTCAGGGGAATATTCCTCTCGACAACTCATCCTGAGTTGGCAATCTTATCCAGAGGCCCTGACACGGATCCAAATGCTATCCTTCTGACCAATGGGCATTCAGGTAGTTGTAACAACCTTATCCCCTTCTAGAAACACTTAGGCGCAGATTTAGGAATTTTTCTGACTTGGGCGCCAAATTGAGGTGACCTCTTCATGAAGTTGCGCCTTATCAAATTAGGCGCCAATTAGAGTTTATAGAGACTCTAGAGTGTTAGGCGCCAAAACAAAATCATTAAGAAGGTGTTTGGGTTCTGAGCGCCAGTTTGATGCTTCATCACAAGGAAAGTGCGCCTACACTTGCAAGTGTCTTCTTCAGGAACTAGGTGCCAGTTGAAGGTGGTGAATGCCAAGAAAGGCGCTTAGCAAGAAGAAGTCTTTTGGAGTCTCCCAACACATATCAAACACTTTGACTAACAATAAGATAACTTTCTCCAAGTTAGGCGCTTCAAGAAGGAAGTGGGAACATGAATATGCACCAACTTGTCTAGGCGCAAACCCAAGCTTGTTGAGGATGTTCAAGGCGCCCAAGATTCCTTGGAGACTTCACAAAGTTCAAATGCTCATAACTTGTTCAAGGAATGTCTAATGTCCCTTCTTGATGATAGGCGCCAAAAGAAGGGTGGAATTGCGCCTAGAGTATGCTACTCTATGGAAGTGCGCCTTCTGCAATTTGATGTTTCCTTTATTGTTTGATCAATAACTTGCCTTGATGAAGGATTCCTTAAGCAAATTTGATCTTCCTCAACCAATTGAAAGGTCAAACTGTGATTCTCATGGCCTTATCAAGTTTAGGCGCCCAAAAGAGGTCTACTGGAGTCTAGGCGCCAATTGGAATCAGAGAAGAAGAAGATCCACGCCTTAACTAGCTTAAGCGCCCCTTTGAGGTGATGGAGCGCCTTGCATCTAACTAGTCTTGAAGACTTACATCAACCTTAGGCGCATTTTTGAGGGAGTTTCCACCTTAGGCGCCAAAATGGAAGTGCTTCATCAAAATGTGCATCTCACATATCTATCAATCCTAGGCGCTGGAGTTAAGGAATTTTGATCAACATATGCGCCCAAACTAGGAGTTTACCCAAGTGACTTCTCTTATCTTAAAAGCTTTCAATCCAACACTCATTCATGCTAGGCGCTCAAATGGAGGATCCTTGGAATCATGTAGTGGCGCCTTGTTGCTCTAGGCGCCCATTTTGGATGACTCAACATGATAATAGCGCCTAAAGTGAATAGGCCTTCATCACTATTCAATTTTCTTAGAAAACTTCATCCTGAAGATCAAACAACTTTTCTATCAAGGCACCCTGTTTGGATGTGCCTCCTCACATGCTACTTTATGCTAGGCGCCCCTTTGATGCTAGGGAAGAGAGAAAGTGCGCCTAGCTCAACTAGGCCCTTTCAATGACCTCAAACATATGTTAGATGTATGATCAGGCGCAAGTGATGAACAACTAGTGAATAGATGACTTCCTCTTCCTGATTACTGCCTTAAAAACCCAAGGCGCTTATTTTGGTGAATTCAATATGACATTGGCACCTAAGCATGGAAACTTCATTCCATACCAACTTAGCTTATCTCAGAACTAGGCTCCAGGTTGGAGGAAGTTAACCACAAGGAGCGCCTCCAGTTGGATGCTCTACGGAGTGCTAAAATTGATTTTGAAAGTTGGGCGCCAAAATGAGCCTGAATTGTCAAGGAATGCGCCTGACAAATGTGATCACTGGAGTTGATGAAATGATTCTCAGACTTAGTCAAATTTCAAGTTTCTGACTTTGTTCCTGCAAAACAAAAGGTTAAGTTAGTCAAAAACCAGTTCATTCCCTCATTATTTAGAATTAGCCTCCAGGAATGAGGAATAGACTAATCCATTATTCACTTGATGATCAAGTTGGAAATAGGGACATGACAAATTACAAAAGGATTACAGATTGTTTGAACTGATAAGTAGCATCTGCCAATGCAAGAATTCAGTTCCGGTTAAGCACAGAATACTGATTTTACACACTTCATCTTCACTCTGCCCTGTTTACTGTCCTTCCATAGTCCGGACCTTAGATCTTTTCTCTTTCGCACTTTAATCTGCCTTTTTCACACTTACTCCATCATCACATGCCTCTTCTACATCAAAACACTCGAATCCATCGGCTATATATATCCGCATTAACAAATTTAATCAACTGTTGTCGGCTTTAATAAAACATAGAACATTTATTGAACACTCTGCTCTGTCGGATGAATTCATGCACAAATATCAACGCGGACCAAAATTGTGTTTCCAAA
Organism: Cunninghamia lanceolata; assembly: GCA_027924645.1. Classification (NCBI taxonomy): domain Eukaryota; kingdom Viridiplantae; phylum Streptophyta; class Pinopsida; order Cupressales; family Cupressaceae; genus Cunninghamia; species Cunninghamia lanceolata. The sequence continues at coordinate 30,926,434 of BSBN01000047.1, forward strand.
TCATCAATCATGTCGGCCAATACCGCTGACTATCACCAGTTGCTTATCCAACAACTTTTCTGCATCCGGACCAAGATCAAATACTAGGTTGCCCTGTTCTTCTGGCTGTGCTGACTGATTGGAACCCGATACTCAGATCCTTATAACTTTTGAATCCTTTATCACTAGAGGGTAAGTCTCTAAATTTAGATATTCCTGACAATCCTTATCACTCCCTTAGATCCGCAACATACTGTGAATTACCACTGGAGAGATCTGGACTAATATACCGGACCTTGTCACCTGCTCTGTTTCTGACTACCGGACTTAGACAAATCCTCACTCTGACTTTCGGTATGAACAAATCATGTAATGCGGATGTGTAGGATAGACTTAGTTGCCATCAATGACAACACCTGTCACTCATATCAGTGTCTCTTGCCAACAATCTCCCCCTTTGGCATTGATGGCAACACTTAGTGAAAAATGACTAAGTATTGAAACAACTCCCCCTTTCTATGTGCATTTATGCTTTTCACTGTTCTCCAATGCTCCCCCTTTGTTGGATTCCTCATTTTTCACTGCTCTTCACTCCCCCTTTGACATCAATGGCAAAGGGTGGGATTCGCAAACCAAAATTTACACAAAAAATCTGTATACAAGGCCGCATATGTACAAATAATCCATGTATTATATTTACATGAACTTCAGAATATCTGCAAAACTATTTTTCAACTGCACAAGTTCAGAGGCCCAACTACTTTTCATGCCATCCAAAATTGAGATGTGTCCACTTAGTAGGAATGCTTGTGTTTCTGCTTTCTTCAGATCTGAATGATCACCTGTCTGGATTGCAACTTGAGCTTCTAATAAAGCAGTAAACATTGTTTCTAACTTGGGGGCAATCAATCCCCGGAGCTCATACATTCTCTCCGCAATATAGCTCTTTTCCTTAACAAGTTTTTTTATTTCATTAGTCAAGCTGATTGCTTGACACTCCTGACTTACCGGAGAAACTGTTACAGGATCAAAATTTTGAGATAGATTCAACAATTTTTGTTCTCACTCCTTTGTCTTCTTCTCAATATCCTCAATAACTTTGGGCCAAGATAGACAAAATTTGTATACATCACCTCCATCATTAAGAGCATTTTGAATACTCTTTATGCTGATATCAAGTACCTTTCTATCATTCCCTATTAGCCCCTTTAGCTCACTAAATCTCTTATCCAAAAATTCATTCCGGACTTTAATCTCTGCAGACTTCTCAAAGGACTCAAAGTGTGTACTTACAGAATTTACAAGGCTCGTCAGATTTCCGGAGGGAGAATCAGATGGATTCTTCTGGAAAGTTGGCATTATCTTCTCCAATATACCGAATGCAAGGCCTAACAGTTCACTGTCCTCTATGTGAGATTTCAATATCTTTTCACTTGCCTTGGCTTGTGTGAAAGATGCTATCTTCATCATTTTGACTGGAGAGAGAGTATCTAGGTTGATTGGTCCTTGAATCAGTTCTAGTTCATCAAACTCTAGCATCTCTTTATTCAGGAAACTCTTCACTGCATCTACAGTGTCTCTTGGCACAATTTCTGGACCACCTTCCTTTCCTTGAGTTTTCTCAGTGTTAGCATCAGGACTATTTTGTTTGGGTGCATCAATATTTGCACCATCTTCTTCTGCTTTATCTTCCTTACCCTTGACTTCTTCCTTTTGCTGTGAGCCAACTTTAGTGGGAATTTCTGTTTCCATGTTTACTTCTGTGTTAACTCGATCTGTTTGATCCTGAGTATCCTTTTTGCCTTCAGCCTATTCTAATTTCTGATCCTTGTTCTTCTCAGAGTCATCTTGAGTAGGACTTAGTGTCTTCATATAGGTTTGTTCCATAGGATCATTTCCCTTTCTAGTCTCTTCTTCTGAAGTTTCTTGTTCCGGAACTGAAGGATTGCCTTACTCACCTTGTTCCTCTGAAACAACATAATATTTATCTTTGTCTAGGGCCTTCCTTAAAATTTCCTCTGTTTCCTTTACAACTTCCTCAGTTTTACCAAGCATTAGCTTGTTCATCCGGATCTTGCTTCTGAATTCCTCCTTTACTTCCTTGAGGATTTTATTTGCTTCCCTTCTAGTCATTACTGGACATAAGGTGGAGAGAACATGTTCTCTGAGTTCTAGGTCTTTAGCCTTGGCGGCTTCCTTCCTCATCTCTAGTATATTCCTTAAATTTTTAAGAATTTCTTGCAAAATTTCCAGTAGAGCTTTATTGAATTTATTCAAGTATAGGATGGTGGCATCCTCCAAGATTTTCTTATTTGCTTTATCAAAATTATCATAATATTCTTTGATAGGCCTTAGATTTTGATGAACAGTGATTGTTTTTACAATTTCATCAATTGTCATAGCAACCTTACCAGTTTCTTGCTTTTTACTTGCCTTTTTGCTTCTGGAAAACTGGTCCTCAGAAGCCTTTGAAGTGTTGGCTCTCTTAGATCTTATTTCTTTAACTTCTTCATCTGTCTCCGTCTCCTCATCATCTTTTGTGCTTATATAGATTCTTGTGGCCTTTGTTTTCTTTCTCTTTCTTCCTTCACCGGATGATATGTCTTCCTGTTTGTCAGGATTGGCAGATTTTGAGGGAACAGGGGTAGCAGCAGAGCTCCTAGTAGTCCTTAGAGTGGAGGAGGATTCTTATCCTGCTTTACCTTCTCAGCTTTTTCTATTCTTTCTCTGTTCTGCCTCACAGCTTCCTTTGTTATCCCAATGCTTTCAGCATACATTTCTACTTGCTTCTGAGCTTTTCTCTTAAACTCTGGCTTTCGGAGTTCAACATGCAGCTTTTCATCAAGCTCTTTATAAGTCCCAAATCTCTCAACAGAGTCATCCTTGAGTAGTTATAGAGTAACATTTATTGATGGTAATTGTAAAAATCAAGAGTCAATGAGGGTAGGTGCCACCTTAGAGGAATCATCTATATTTGGCTTGTATGACACGTCATAAAGTTAGTAAGTGGTAGTAAGAGAATCTATGACAACTGTAAGTTGTCATAAGATTTTATGACAATATGACAACTTATGATGGATATTTATGAGCTGTAAGTTGCTATTCTTAGCTCTAGGTGCCCATATTGGAGAGATGCTATTCAGGGGTTGTTATGATAGAATCTATGACGGTTATGACAACGTTTATTACCCTGTAAGTGCCTATTCTTGTCCAAGGGCGCCCAAGTTTGCATGGTTGACTATTGATAAGGGGAATGAGCATGTAAGAGGTCATTTAATGTTGCATGTTGGAGTATCCAAGAGAGACAAAGTGGACGCCTAGTTTGGGGAGTGAAATACCTCTATAAATACAGTGCCTTGTATGTGTTCTTGATTATAGTTTCTTGTACACAGGTTCTATTGGATTGAAGGTTGGAGAGATAGAGGAAGTGCATGCATTATGTATTTCAGATTTTGAAGATAATACACTTGAGCCTATTTTCTTGGTGGAGTTTTTTACCCGAAAGGGTTTTCTCCACGTTATATCTGGTGTCCGTATGGTTTATTCTTCTATGGTGTTTATTCTTGTGTTGTGATTTCATATCCGTATGCAATCTTTGTTCATGTTACATTGCTTTAACATCATAAACATATTGTAATCAGATTTCTATTTGGGTAGTTGCCTTCATTTCTAACACACCTCACCAAGGTTTCATAGAGCGGGCACGGTTGGTTTCACTTGCTGCTTTTCCAGCTGGGAGGAGTGCCTACTATTCTCTATATAATCAGATCAAGCTACTCCTTAAAACTACAATCCACCAATAAATTTAGAGGGCTAATTGGAGGGCTTTGTTTGGGCTGCAGAAAGACCTTTAGGACCAGGTTGCCATCTCTAATGGTCTCTATTGGTGGATTGTAGTTTTGAGGAAGTTTATATTTGTTGAAGGGACTAGATGTTGTTTGAGAGGGGCTGGTTGTGCCACTTCAATTTGGCTGGGAATTGAATCATTCAATGCCCTCCTAAGGGCAGAGATGGCGAATAGCTTCAATGGTGGGCAGTCCCTCCTTTTTATATGCAATAACAACAACTAGATATTGACTTGAAAAAGATAGACCAATTCTGCAACCATATGGCAGGGGATCACCCCAAATCCTAGTGAGTGTTGTCTTTGCACAACACATTTTCACTAGGCTATGGACTCATACTCCACTCTACCGGCTTTGGGTCGTGGTATTTAGTGTTGGGTATCTCCTCTTCGATCTGTTCCCCATGGTTGAATGGTCTCTGCCTTTTGAACCGAACGTGTGGGTATCTCTATCTCCCATTTGTAGGGTTGATCTGATCAACAGGTCTAAGCAGCTGAATTGCCCAACTTGGGTTTGCCTCCCCCAACTCAATTTTGAATTGAGAAATCAATGTGATGGGCCCTTTCTATCTGTTGAAAGTCCTTTTGGCACTTTTTCCATTTGTTCCACACGCACGCGCGTGCACACACACACACACACATATATATATGAGGATGATATCAATGGTGATTGATGGTGTGAGTAATAGCCATTATGGTGTAGGCTAGTTGGGAAGGCCCCAGTTGTTCTAGAGTTTTTGTCTTGAGGTGAAATTTCAAGGAGGTACAAAGTTGAAATGTATATAGAGCTTTGTTGTGAGATGAAAAATCAGGGAGGCTTAAATTTCAAATGTAAAGTGAAAAATCCCCTTGTTCCTACAAAGGGAGTTTCAGACACCAATTAGGCGTAGTAGCTAGGCCAATGTATAAAAAATGATAATCACCTTAATGTTTACCTTTATGAGTCAGAAGACCAGTAAAAGTAAAACAATGAAACCATCTTGACAGGATACCGTCAAAACTATCTAGTTTTTGTACATGATCCGATGATCTTAACTTTCATTTCCAACAGTCGTAATCAAGTCTTCATTAACAGGTCAAGACCTTAGTGGGGTCAATAGAAGAGGTTGCTGAGTCAAGGATTTATTTAGAGATCGATACCTTAATGGGGCCTATAGAAGGGGTTGCTGATGCAATTGATTGACTTGAAGTCAGTGTTGGAATAGAAAAAATTGAAGGGTGCTGGGCTATTGTTTCCCACGTAGATATCCTACGTAGTTTTTTTTGGATAAATATTTTTAGGTTCAAGGAGGTAGTACCTCCAAGAAAAATTATTACTAGATACTTGGAATTTACTATTTTAACAAATATTTGTGATGGGATTATGATAACATGTCTGTTCTTGGGCATCTTGGTTGTTATTGTGCATGTGTGATGTCTGTCTGTCTTATTATCATATGCTAAGCAAGAAGTTGTAGGAGTGTTATAAGAGTCAGAATCTACTTTTTCTAAGCTACATAGGCAGCAGAATGCACAACTGCATTTTTCTGGTTTGAAGGCAAATTCTACTACATCGAACATTAGGGCAAAGTCATTTCAGTTTGCATTACATGTTTTTTAAAAACTACAGGCAGAATTCAGATGAACCTGTAATCACAATTAGGCTATTGAAAGTATATAAAGAAAATGGATATTACTTCAAAAAGGATATCCCCCAAAGAAAGGTATCCTTTTCAATGGATGAAATGGATCAAAAGCTTTGGTTCCTCAAAGAAAGATCCCTGATCTTTTGCTTCATGGGTGCCTTTCCTGGATCCAAGACCTTATGGTTTTAGGTTTACAATAGTTGGAAACCCTCTAGCATTGTGGGATTGTTTACGATACATAAGGGCTACTTCTTAGTAGTCTTTGCCACCAAAAATGAAAAGGACATCATCTTTCAAGCAGGCTCATGGTTCCTAAAAATATTTGATTTTTTAATGAGGCATTGGACATTGGCCTTCAATCCGACTAAAGATCTTCCAAGTACAGTGGTGGTCTAGGTTTGTCTTCCTTTCCTCTATAGGGAATACTAGCAAGATTCCTCTATGAAAAAGATTGGCAATGCAATTGGACTTTACATAGTGGCAACTGAAACCATAAGAAGTCCAGGAATAATAAACTATGTTCACATATGTGTCAACTGTAACCTTGGTCAAATGCTGCCAAACAAGATCATATTGGAGATGGGGCACTTTAAATGGGAGCAACCTCTGGACTATGAAAACAGTCCTTTCAGGTGCTGGATCTACCATGATTAGAGCCATCTTGCATGGGAATGTCCAACTCAAAACCATCAAGCAAAATCTGCATTGCTAAAAACCCAACAATCCAAGTAAAAAAAAAAAGAAGAAAAGAAATGAATGAAGACCATCACCACACACCCCTGCAAACACAACACAAAGCCAACAATAAAGGAAATAAAATTCAAAAAGATTATGAAAGGAAAAGAAAAGATAAAAGGAAGGAGCTTAATGTGATCCCCATAGAAACCCCATTTTCTGCCTTGACGAAAGAACCAATGACAATCAGCAAGAGGGAGAAACCCAAGATGACCATTGTCCAAATAGAAGACCATGGAGGCACTGTTGATGATTGTTTTTAGACAAGTCAACAATAGAGTAAAACACTAGAGCATCCCACTCTCTCTTGAATAAAGTGTTTACCGCAATATGGTGTGTTTCACAGAATATGAAGTAAACAGAATTAAGTAGTATAGTGCATAACACAGAGCATGAAATTATAACAGCATTGCACAGAATAAAGCATTGTTCCCATTCATTGAATATATCAGTATTACACTACAATGTTACAATGCCGTGGGGTCGCCCCGACTACAAAGTATTAAGCCAATATATAACTTGGCCAAGGTTGGTTGAGATACCAACCGTTGGCAACGACTCTATAACTATCCAACCGTCGGGGTTAATTCCCGATAACACTCCTACATAATAACACTAATTAATTTATGATTATTTACTTGGCCGACTACGACCGACTACAATTATGACCGACTACATCATCTCCCCCACAAAATTAGTCGTCTTCCAGACGACAGAAAACCATCAAGTGACATTAAATAAGCTTTTGCTGACAACAATGCTGAAGTAGGAGCTGTGTAAAAGTAGAACCAACACATTTGGAACACCTGCCAGTAGACCAACCAACCAAGGGACCCAATCTGATAGCACACTGAATGCTGCGAATGTTGCACCCCATTGCTCACTGGATCAAGATAGTACTAATTTGATGGGGGTTTGGGGGCAACGCCCCCAACGGGGTCGAGGGGCAGCGCCCCTCGCGGGGGTTTGGGGGCAGCGCCCCCAGCGGGGTAGAGGGGCAGCGCCCCTCGCGGGGTCCGGGGGCAGCGCCCCCGCCGCCAAGCCCAAAATAACACCTTCAAAACCATTCAGACCTTCATTGCGCACATCATTTTTCTAACAAAATCGAACACTCGTCTGCAATCCAAAAACTCATATAATCGGCTGAGAACAGGAATTAGGACAGCGGAATCCACTTCAGGCATGGAAAAAAATTTTGAAATGTCCTTTTCTTTTTCGTAAAAAATTGTGGGGACGGGCCTGGTCGTACGACTTGGTCGTACGGCCTGGTCGTACGACATACATCGTACGGCCTGGCCGTACGTCGTACTCTTTTTTTTCAATTTTTTCAAAATTTTTCCGACATTTTTTTTTTCCGTCTTTTCCAATTTTTCATCCCTGTCAACCTGAACCAGATTTTTCTATTTTTCTCCGACTGGGTCCACGTTCGATCTATAACTCCGACTTTAGAACTTTCTTGTCGCGTAATCTGTCGCGTAATATTTTTCCCTTTTCTAGAATTTCGCTGTGGGGGTGATTTGCCAGTACGACAAGTAGCCATATCCTCCAAATTAAATATTTTAACTTCATTCTTCGTACCTTTATTGATTTTGTAATCGTCGGTAGGATCGGGTGCTTTTATTGGGACCGGAACTGTTCTCTTCAAAAAAATTAAACTATCTGACTTTTGAACATCATTTTTTCTCTGTTGATTGTCACCAATCGCCAAAACATTGCAAGTCGCCGGAAATACTCTATAGTCCTTATTCCTTCTGTATGGTCTCTTTTTGGCCGATATTTTCAATGTTGTCTTCCCTTCGTTAGTTTCATCATCCCTAATCACCTTGCTTGTCAATGACTCTTCATACCTAATAACCTTATCTAGTTCAAATGTATGTGCAAGTGTATCATCTATCTTGGCATTACCCTTTGTATATTTTTTCTGTGCCTCTCCTGGTCGATTTGTCTGTTTTGGTCGACATGTCTCTGCCACTAGTTGCTCTGTTACTTCTGACTGATTATTACCTTTCTCCCCTTTGTCACTCATTATCGGTTCCCTCTTACCAAGTGGTCGAGTGTTTGTCAATCCATCCAATGCTTTATTTATCAACAATGTTTCACTGGGCCCAATATTGCCGATATTGCCAAGTGGTTCACTAGTCGCTCGAGAACATTCGCCACTTTCTCTTATTGAAATCATGTTACACTCTGGCTTGAAGAACTCATAGTCTTCCATTTGCCAGTGGAAGAGCCCACTAAAGGAATTAGTTTCATCCTCAGAACATTCTTGCAGTTTTAATACTCCTTCCTCATCAGGTTCTATTGGTCCTCTGCCAACTGACTCCCCTCCGTCTGAATCAGAATCTAATGCCAAGTCTTCACTCACAACCTGTGTTCTCAGATCTATGACGATCTTCTTACCTTTGTTCTCTATTGACAATGTGTTTCTTTTCCAGTTATGGTTGGCCTTGGCGGCTATCAGCCACCCTCGGCCGAGTAATGCGTCGTACGACGCATTTTGTGCTGTTATGACTACGAAGTTTAATCGAAAAAGTTGGGTGCCAATCCTTACTTTCTGAGCCATTAGCACTCCCAGCGCTTTAATTCCGTGCTGGTCTGCTCCCACTAACTGGAAATTTTGTGGCCATAGTGTAGGTTTCCCCAAGCACTTCCACGTATCTTCTGTCAGAACATTCACTCCCGATCCCCCGTCGATTATTGTGTTTGTTATATGATATCCACCGATTTCCATGTGTATGATGGCTGGGTTCTTGCCACTGTTTACTGCCAACAGTCTCGGGTCGATGACTTGTTCTCCCTCGAGTGGTGGCTCCACTATGATGTCTTCCTCCTTTGTTTGCCTGTTTGGTTCCCCTTCCGTCACCTTCGAGATTGCCATTCTTAATTGCGGCATGCTCTGTAAAAGATCTGCTATCTTAACCGATACAGTGGTTTGTAGCACCTGGTTCACGATGCTCTTTTATGACTCTGGTCGTAGGGTAGTTGTTTTTCTGTTCTTTTCTTCTGTTTCCATTGCCATCTCTACTTCCTTCCTAGCCTCCCGAAGTCTCTCCTTCTCGGTCCGGGGATCTGGATACATCGCTTTTTTTCCTTGTGCTCGGGTAACTGTTAGGATCTCTTCATCCTTCTCCTTGAAACTGATCATATTCACCCCTTTTTGCTTCGGGCAATCTTTTTCTTCGTGATCTCCAGGCCCGCACCACTTGCATAATGCATTTATTGTGTTCTGATTGTTGTTCGGGCATTCTCTTGCAAAGTGTCCCCACTCGTTGCATTGCCGGCACTGTATCATAGGTCGCCCCTTGCTGTCATACTGCAATCTGTTTCTTGGACTTCTATTGCTTTGGTAACCTCCAGGGGATGCATGGCTATTGTACTGGGGCTTTGGTGGTGTGTTCGGTGGGGTTGACGGTTCTCCTTGAGTGAACAGTACTTGCGTACCCCTTGCTTTCAGATTGTATAGGCATTCCTTGATGGAATGTCCCATCACTTGGCAGATATCACAAAACAATTTTTTCGGACAATTTGTCTTTGTATGACCTTCCCCCTTGCAATCTGTACACCACAGTTCTCTGGCTTCCCTCATACTCTCCTTGTCGACCTTCAGTTCTTTCATCATTCTCATCATGTCCTTCCTGAGTGCTTGCACAGTCTTGGACTCACTGTCGTTGTTGTCATCCGTACTCTCCTCGTCGTCCGTCTTCCTTTTCCCTCGGAAGGATATTTTATTTTCACTCTCTATATCCATCGCTCGATTGTAGGCTTCATTGTATGATGACGGAGGCACAACTTTCATTTTCTTTCTCAGCGATGGACGCAACCCTTCGATGAACCATCGCTTCTTCAGCCCGTCGGCCGGCTGAGTCTCCACTTTTCCCAACAATTCTTTCAGTCTCCGGTTGTAGGTTCGCACCTTCTCGTGCTTCCCTTGCTTTGTACTGTAGATCTCCGCTACAATTTCACTATCATCCCTCAGAAGTTTGAATTCGTCTTGGAATGCCTTCTTAAGTAATCTCCATGATGCCCTGTGTGCTTGGGCCAACTCTGTGTACCAGTCAATGGCACTATCTCTCAGTGTCGCTGGAAATGCTTTCAGCCAGTAGTCCACATCATCTTGCCCATTGGCTATCCAAATCGTCTCGCACGTCTTACAGTGTCGTACTGGATCTTCTGACCCATCCCCCGTAAATTTTGGCAGCTTCTGCCTCTCGGTTGGCAGAGTCACCATCCTTCCCCGATGCCCTCCCTGTGCGTTGGACCTGACTGGACTGGTTCTCTCGCAACGTCCTGGTGCGTCACTTGCACTCTCGACCACGTTCGAGTCTTCCCCGCGTCCTCTGTCAGCGTCCTCTACACCTTGAGTCTCCTCGGGTTCGTTCTGATACTCCCTCTGCCCTGGGGTCTTAGGCTCAGATCTTCCAACTCTCGGCCCTTCGTCGTCCGATATGGATAACTCTCCGATGCGGCATATGCCTTTCTCAGTTGTACGGCGTGCGACGGCGATCAGCGTCACGTTCCTCCTCTTGTTTTAGACGTTCTTCATACCTTCTGAGAATTTGTTGTCGTCGCACTTCCCTGTCTCTCTCTTCTCGAAGATCTTGAAAGGCTATCAGGTTCCTTGCCAGAAGTCGAGGAATGCGGTTCAAAAGGTTATCCACTTCGCTATTGACATGCAGGTTCTCTGAAATAACCTCCTCTGGAACCTCTCTGCGGATAGATTCGTCTCGCACGTATTGTCCGACTGATAATAACCACAGTTTGACTAATTCCTGAGTTACTTCATCTTCTCGACTTCTGGGTTCATTCTCTTCTCTATCGCTTCCCTCGCGCTCTTCCTGAATTTCTTGTACTATTTCTTCTACGTGCTTTCTGTCTTGTACTTCCTCGTCGGTGTCAATTGGTTGCCCCATTACGTTGCCATTTTCTTGATGCTAGATACACCCGACGGCTTGTTCGGACGATGTCACTTGTCTGATGGTATCCGACGTCTCAACTTGTCATCTCCTTGTCACCCGATAGCATCGGACGACTCCACTTGTCATCAACTTGTCACCCTCGACCCGTTTTCGAACTGGCAACGGCGCCAAATGTTTACCGCAATATGGTGTGTTTCACAGAATATGAAGTAAACAGAATTAAGTAGTATAGTGCATAACACAGAGCATGAAATTATAACAGCATTGCACAGAATAAAGCATTGTTCCCATTCATTGAATATATCAGTAGTACACTACAATGTTACAATGCCGTGGGGTCGCCCCGACTACAAAATATTAAGCCAATATATAACTTGGCCAAGGTTGGTTGAGATACCAACCGTTGGCAACGACTCTATAACTATCCAACCGTCGGGGTTAATTCCCGATAACACTCCTACATAATAACACTAATTAATTTATGATTATTTACTTGGCCGACTACGACCGACTACAATTATGACCGACTACATAAAGCTCTTCAAAGGCTGAACTATGTGATCCAGTGAAGTAACTCCAAGGTTCCTTTTTATGATTTATGATGGGTTAACTCAGTGATTACATGTGATCTTGCTGATAATCACAAAGGGACCTACGCAGACTTCTTCATACACTTACTTCATTTAGCTTATTCCTCCTTTCAGTGTGGATGATGTATGTACAAGGCATCAATGATAAAGAAAAGTAAAAAGATAAAGGTTAAAGGAACTAATCTAAGGTCAATGGGGCAATGATGATGTATAAATAGACAAACTCCTCAATTAACCTAACTTCACTTCGCCAAGGATGCCTACAACTACATGAAGTTGGTGCAATCTCCTAAGGTTACGCAAATGGTTTTCAAATCATGAAAGCTTATACAAGCACCCATTGAATGGCGCAGCTCAAACAAGCATCCACAATCGAACTCAAGCAAATGAGGATCAAACTAGCTTTACACAACACTTCACCAGCCATGAATGTTAAAAGCATGAGCTAGGAGTTGATCAAATATTCCATACAACATACATTACGTCAAAGAGCTTCTAATCTACTTCTAATCTAATTTTGAAACGTCTCTCCACTTCATCAAGATACAAGAAACCATGTGATTTCACAAGACAACACTTAATAGCAAATGAGATCCAATGTTTTTGCATTAATTTTGAGAAATATTTACAACTTCAAGTCCTCTCAGGAAATTTCGAGAGTCTCTTCTATTCTACTCCTACAAAACTATTCTCTAATCTCTAATCTCTATATACAAATGAGGCAACAAGGCCTTTATATAGTAGTCCAGGTTTACAATGAATGGCTTACATCAATTTGATAGCCAAGGGCTCAGATCGTGCCACCTCAGTAGGTAGTTACAACAACTTTCTATTTTTAGTACAAAAGAGAGGCAATGAAGGCACGTTTTCCAATGTGATAAGGATAGGATGAAATCATTTAAAACATCCTCCACATAGGCGTCCCTTTGGCTTCTTTTATTAAATGATAAATTGAATGTAGTTGAAATGATGTGGCTGATTATGATTGGATGATGATGTGTACATGCCACGTAGGTGCCACCTTAGCTTATTCCCAAACTGTATCATCTGTATGTGATGTCTTCAATGTGATTGCTTTGAATGAACTTGAATTTGGGGATGTAACTTGTTGATCTTGCCTTGCTCATCTTCTTGTAAACTGGATGAATACATGTTGCTTCACTTGCATGACTTCGGATGTTTCTTCTTCTTGTAGGATACATGATGATCTTCTCTGGATGATCCTTCACGAAGGGTAACGTATATGATGATGCTGCCTCCATCATGTAAGAGTAGATGATGATACTTGATTCATGATTAGAAGTAGGATCTCTCTTGGACTTGAAGATTTGAAGAATCTTGAAGCTTGGATGGATGAATGCCTGGGAACATTTGATGATGGAGCATATGAAACTTGATGTAAGCCTCTTGGAATGATGCTTCCTCTGCAACTTGAAGGTGATTCAAGCACTTGCTCTTGATGATCATGATGCAATTGAAGATGAAGTATGCTGATCTTGATCTTGAAGTGATCACTTTGAGCAGCTTATGATGCCTTCTTCTTGTGGACTGCTTCTTGACTTCCCTTCCTACATGAAAGTGATTCCAGCCCTTAGCTCCTTTCCTTAGCTTCATTTATGCTCCTGCAACACATCATGAAAGAGACAACATCAATCCTCTTGATAAATACTTGATTTCATAACATATAAGAGTCATTACATGCATCTTCAAGCTAAACGCAATAGATGGGAATTTCACTTTCTTCCTTAAAAAATTTTGTTCAAAACTCCAATAAACTTCATTCATTTGGCGGATTTGATTGGGCGCAATGGTTGAGAAGTTTTGAATCTTCTTGAAAAAATGATCAAAAACCTTAAGTAAAACCTCCTCAATCATGGCGCATCAGATCAAGGATCTGAATCCTCTTGAAATTTGCCTTAAAACTCTTAACAAAATGCCTTCTCCTTTAAGCACATTGGATCTAGATTTAAAATCCTTGATTAAAAGATTCTTACTTAAACAAAACCCTCCTCTATAAGGCTGGCGCACTAGATCAGGATGGTGAGTTTTTCTTAAAATGCTTTCAAAAGTCAGATTTTAATATCTTTCATGATTGGCGTAAGGGTTAAGGCTTCTTGAGATCCTAGTCTTTGGGCGCATTAGATGCCTATTTTGATCTCCTCTTGAATGATCACTTTAAAACTCGAAACCAATCATCCCATTCTTGGGTGCATTGGATGCCTATTTTGATCTCCTCTTGATTTTGGCGGAATGGATGAAGATCTTGCTACTCGGTTGCTATAATCACAAGTCACTTTATGCTTGGGCGCAAGAGATCATCATTTTGATCTTTCCTCTAACATTTCTTCAAAGCTCACTTTGCTTTGCCTTCCAAAATTGGTGCAATGATTAGTTGGGCGCATCACTTCAAGATTTTATTGCTCGGTTGATAGTGATGCATTCCGCCAAGATTTTGCGCCACTATTATCTTTTGTCGCACTGGATGAGAATTTTGCGCCCTCTAAGTACTTAGTCATTTTTTCAGGGTCCTTGAGGGTCAAGGTATATTGAAAAATTTCTTATACTTTAAATACTTTTCAATATACCTTTCAGGATGTTTGAGATAGGTCTCGAATCCACCGGATTTAACATGTAGAATCTAGAATTTGGAGGATCCACCAGATTTCAGACTTAGTCAATTTTTCAGGATTTCAGGATTTCGAGCTACCAGACTTAGTCGTTTTCAGGATCTCAAAAATCAGGATCAAGTCATCAGAATGAAAGCACATGACACTTGGATTAGAACTAGACTGAGAACTTCAAACAAACCACTGACTCCATCATGCAGTCAACCTAAGACATCATATAAGACTCAGCAAAGCATCAGAGCTCAAAAAAAAGGGGGTCCCCATTTGCAATGGGGCGATGTGTGATTTGGTCACAACAGGCACTAAAATATACTGTTGTCTCAACATCAGCTAGGCCCACCACAAGGTATAAATCCAAATGGCAACAACAACCACCCTCCTTCAACTTTGAAGATTTGATACCAAAGAGTCTTTAGATTTGGTAGCCACAAGTGCCAAGGGATAAGAAGAAAAAAGGAAATCAATAATCATATACTCAAGAATCAAGATGATCTAGACAAAGCACATAATAGAATTATCCAGATCTGGATATTCAAAGCTAATCAATGTCAACAAATGCTGTGTCAATTAATATGACATTAGAAGAGTGCTAACAATGTGAATATTCTCATGGAGTAGAAGGGGAATTAGAGTCCCGAACAAACTCCAAATGCTCAAAGCTATGGTTCACATCAACCAAATTGACCTAATTTTACTTTAAGAAACAAGGTCTATCTTGCCTCAATACATTTAGCAAATAGGTATTTGGGACAGCAAGAACATGCACCTGTCTCCACAAACAAAAATAGTGATAAAGGGGGATCCATCCAGGTATGTAGTCACTTCCCACTTTGCAATTCCTTGGGGCACAATCTTTTACCTCTTTTCCTTTCAATGGTAAATCCATGGTTCCATGGAGTCTCAGAATGAGGAAATAGGGTGACCAAGGGCCTAAGTTTGGGGATGGCAGCTGGTGGGGTGTTTGGAAGTAGTGCCCCTAGCGGTGTTGAGGGGTAGTGCCCCTTGGGGGTTTGGGGGAAGTGCCCCATATGGGGTTTGAGGGCAGCACCCCTATTGTGGTACCAGGCCTAGGTCAAGGGGTGGAACCCTTGCCACCAAGCCCAAATTAAGGCCTTCAAAACCACATAGACCTTTATGGCGACACCATTTTTCATAATTTTATCACTATGTTTTATGATTTCTCCAACACCAAGCCCTCACTATTACTGCTCAAATCTTCATCCTACAGAGAACTATATTAGCGGGATGTCTTTTTATAGGTTTTTTGAGTGATTAGGGTGTGGGTAGGGCCAATTAGACTTATAGGGTTAGGGGTCCATACTCCATAGTTCCAAAAGACACCTTTTAAATTTTTTTTTTGGTTGATGTTCCAGGCATGGGAGATGGCTGGTGGTTCCAGAATGTTTGAGAAACCTGAATAAATTTCTGAGCAGTCCTGGGGATACCCCACAGTCCCCTCAACATCCCATCAAGGGGGGTGCCCTCCTGGAGACATCTCCTCCTTGTTGTTGTTGGTGGTTGTGGAACGTCCCCTTGGTGTCTCGCTATCTTGGGGACATCCCCATCCTGAAAATGGCCTGTGTTTTGGGCAGGACACACATATGCACAGACACATGCATGTTCACATAGAAGTGTTCTTTATGTTCTTCAACTACAGAAGTTTTCTGGAACTGGAATTAAATGTCTCCAAACTAAAGTCCTGTATGTTCTTCGCTATACAGAGGTGTGCTGTAACTGGAATTAAATGCCATTAAACTTCATTTCAACAACCAAAATTTTGAACAGGATTTTCAAGTTAAAGGATCAAAGAAGACTGTCGATGAAATGCACCAAAAGAAATCTAATTACCACCTATATCCTGCTTTTCCTTCCTCTCAATCTCCCCACCAATCTGTGTTTCCAACTGCATCATCACCTGTTCTTTCATCTTCTTTCCAATCGTTGTCCATAATGTTGCATATCCCTTCACCATAATACATGTGATATGCAAAGGCTTTTCCAATGACAGTTAAACAGCTCATCCTCAATCCAAACATTATTGCAGTCGACAACTTGCCTATCAAACATATGAACATTTTTCATTTCAAGCATGGTTAGGGGATATGAATATACTCCGTGAATTCCATTTGTAATCCATTGTTACAATATTATTGTGGACTTAAGGTTACAATTCAGATAGCAACACTTTTACCTGTGTAAATGTAACAGAGTTTGATCGATATAACACTTCCATAGTTCATATTAACGAGAAAAAAATATTTCTGGTTTAAAACTGTGTTAAAAATTTCTGATCATTGACATTTCAGACCACTCAACTGGTCCATGATCAATCCATCTTGATGATGGACCACTTTGGAGATCTAAAACTTCGATGTTCAAATTTTTTAACACAGTTTTAAACCAGGAGTCTGTCTTATTACAAAGTTTATTTTCTAAAACCAAATTAATTTGTGCAAAGAAACTATTCAATACTTCCACCAGTTTATCATGTGTAAACATCTATAATTACAAACTGAAAGGGAAGATAGAAGCATTGAAAATATGATATAAATTGTCATCAAATAGTACTACTGCTACAATAGTATGAAGGCATAAGTGCCATAAAATATTGCTTCTTATTTCTCTATGATGGGCCCCTTAGCTAATTCTAACCATTAAACCTACCTAGGTAAACAAGTAGGATTCTTGGATAGCCATACAAGGGCTTAGGGTGTGTTGTCCTCGTTTTCAACTTGCCAAATTTTAAACTTTTGCATCAAATCCTCATGTTGAGTCACCCCTAGTCACAAATGCTTTGATTATCCTGAATTGTCAAGTCATTCACCAGTTTGAAGAAGGATCTCCATCATTTCAGTTCAAACCCTGGAAGCATTTGCGTAGGGCAAGTGATTTATGAAAACAATTAAATCTTGAAATCCGTGATAGCTGGTGCAAAATCCTTTTATGGCGGTGTTTGTGACTCTATTTCACCTAATTTTGCAAGTTTCGAGATCAATACGCTTCATGGTTTGGGAGATTTTAAACTTTTGATTTTCCGTTGGTAGTTTACGGAAACAATTAAATTGTGGTTTCTGTAAAGGCTGGAGCAGAATCACTTGGTAGGGGATCTCATGGCACTATTACAGACAATGTGGCAAAATTTCGCAAGATGATACTATCCCAGCCAAAAGTTATGCATCTTCCCCCCATCTTCACGCTTGTAGATCAATCAGGGGATTTTCTTTGAGTAATGTCGAAGCAACGTAATCAGTTTCAAAAGTTTTAAATTGGCACCCGTGAAGTTATCAAATCTCCAACAACGCCAACAATACTTGTGCCATGTGAAAATATAAACAACCTTGTTCTTCACATGCTGACAATGAAGGAGTTTCTTTTTCAGGAATTTCTCTTCAAAGCGGTCGATAAATGCTTTGACAAAACTCAAAGGTGACTAAGTGGTTGTAGACCACATTTCAAACGCCAACAATGCTTTGTTATGATCGGCTTCGTCTAATATCAAAGGTGGTCAAAAGGTTTTGAAAGTAATCTCAAATGCCAATGGAAGAAAATCTTCTATCACTAGACTAAGCGGGTGGTTTCAAACGTTTTAATGCATCTTCAACAAAGTTATAAACTCACCCAAAATGTCGATGAGGCTTTGATGATAGCTGCTACTTCTTATGTTAAGAGATTTCAAATTGGTTTTTACCGACAAAAGAAGTTTCTATTTGTTGAAACGCTTTGAAAGCATCTTCATTCATCAATGATGAAAGTTTGAAAATGGGAATGGTTAGAGTTTAAATCTGTTATTCCCAACTTTTCTAACTAAATTCCTAGTTATGAAAGATTATGTTTTGACTTATTGGGAGATATTATTACTTTCAAAAGTGTTATTTATTCCCGATGAACTCATTGTTAGTAGTTTCCGAAAGGCCCTTTGAACTCCGACAAAAAACAAAGACTTATTGCATGCTATTCTTAAAGTGTATCGGGCATTTAATAAGTTTCTAAACTAATGGTAAATGCCGAAAAATAAGATTGGTCTCTTCTATCGGAGAATACATGATGTTTCAAAAGCATCTTAAAATGCCAACGAAGCCTTTCAAAAGGCCATCTCTTTCTTTATCGGGTGTTCAATCCAGTTTTACAACTTTCAATTGTACTGCTCAACGCTGAACAAGGTTTTGTTGTCAATGGATACTTATTATATCAAAGATGGTTCAAAAACTATTATCGGCCAATATAGGAGGTTTTGAAACCAATTTCAATTACAGACAAAGGAAAGTCACTTCTTCGGAGAATATAAACACTTTCGAAAGTGTCTTCAACCACCAATGAGCTTTTAATAACCTCTAAAATCGCCGATGAGAGGTAACTAATAAAGTGAAGATATCAATGTATAATAACTTGCCAACTTCAACTTACACGTCGCTTGGAAGCCGCCTTTATGTGCGTTGAATAACTACAGGATAACTACCATTTAAAACCGATTTACCAAGAAGAAGGAAAAGCTGGAACAAGGGTATGGACGTCTATCAAAGCGTAACTGCACTGATAGACATGCGTGCAAAATTTGGGAGCATAGACAAAGCCCGTGAACCATTTGAAAGAATGCCTCAGAGATATCGTCTAATGGAATGCAGGGATTGCAGGATAATTTTAAAATAGATTTGTTGAAAAGAGATCCTTTGCCAGCATACCCACAGCCTATGCAGAAACCTGGCAGCATTGGGACAGTGTATAGACATCTAATGAAGCATAACAGATTGGGATTTATGTCAGATATTCTAAGTTAGAGTGCACAGGATATGTACAAAACAGGTTTCTTAGAAAAGATTTCAAAGCTTTTCGAAACAAATGCAACAGGCCGCTGTGAAGCCAATACCACAACCTTTACAAGCATCCTCCTTGCATGTGCAGAAATATAAGTTCTGGAACAGCGGAAGTGGATTTTTGTCAGATATTATAGTTTGAAATGCTATGGCAGACATATATGCATGATGTGGAAATAGAGACAAGGCACACAAATCGTTTGACAGAATGCCTTGGAAACATATGGTCTCATAGAATGCAATATTGCAGGATGCACAACACAAAATGTATTTGTTAAGAAGGGTTTAGAAACTTCAAAGCACTACAATAGGCTAACACAAAGCCATCCCACAACCTTCCTCATTTTAGTTGCATGTGTCTTGTTACATATGAATGCAAATTGTGGAAGCACAGAAAATGCACATAAACTGTTTAACAAAGCTCACCGAATGCAATGATTGAAGGATAGGTACAAAATGGTTTTTTTGTAATGGATTTAGAAATTTCTTGCAAATTTAATTGGCTAATGAAAAGCCATATGCCATCCACTACTCCATATCACAACGTTGTGTAGAGAGGACCGGTTCAAATACAAAAGTTCTTTATACTGTGCATGGTGTGATTACATTTTGGGATTCATTCTGTAGTATGGTGAGAGGATATGAAGGATGTGAGTAGAAGATGTAATGTTAGCACTGTAATTATTTTGGATCTCTATAAAACTGTGATTACAAAAGGAGTGAGTGCTGATGGATTAAGTGATTGTCTTGGTCATCTATGTGGTAATCATAGATGTTACAAATCAAAGTTTGGGCATGAACGAGAGAAGACAATGACAAACAGTGATATGTTTTGGATATATATAGAATTGTGAAGATCTCATGAAAAGACAACCTTTGTGTACTCTCACAAATTCTTCATTTTCCAAAGATACAATGGCAAAGAGAAGGCATTGGCTTCTACTATACAATCAGAAGAGCTAAGTTTGAGGAGCCTAATATAGATCTTTTCTTTTCAAGATGTGCATGGAGATTGTCGAGGAAGATTTAAGAGATGTTGAGATGAACAAGAAAACTATTCATAATCTCAAATCCCAAAAGTACAACATTTGTTACGACATCTCTTCAATAGAAAGGAACTATGTAAAAGCATCAAACCTCAATAAAAGTATGGTTTTATAATGTTGCAATTCAAGTTGCATTTTTAAGCGGAAGGAGACATAGTATCTACCTCAACAAAACCCATAATTGGAAAGTTACAAATTTCTAGTTACCTTTTGTAAAATTGACTTATGTCACTTATTGTAATTTTAAAGGTAGGAAATGAGCTTTGTTTCTAGAAAAGTCAGGTAAAATCTAACTAAAATAAAGCTTATTTTTAGATTATTGTATTTCCAAAGGGTAGTTATGAAGTAGTTATCAGGTGGTTACAGGGTAGTTACTGGGAGCGAGCCTATAAATACAAGGCTATTTCAAATGTAAAGGGGACTTTGGAAGGAGAGACTCTTATGAGGGGACTTTTCAGAGACTTTTGAACTCACATATTGTACAAAGGACTTTATGAAGTTGTATAATTTCATGAAAGATAATAAAGAGTGTATTTGGTTCATATGTTCCATTTGTGCTTCTGAGTTATCATTACTAGTTTCTCGTATGTTAAATTGGTAATCCTTTGTGTCTTTGTGTAAATCATTGGTCATCTGTTGATGTATTTGGTTCATATGTTCCATTTGTGCTTCTGAGTTATCATTACTAGTTTCTCGTATGTTAAATTGGTAATCCTTTGTGTCTTTGTGTAAATCATTGGTCATCTGTTGAAGCATTGATGTAAACCATGCAATTGATGTAATGAAACACAATCATATCTTGGTATCTTGATTTGAATGTGCTTGAGAAACCTATCTCTTCATATGTTGAGATTCGTCATCTTTCTTTCATCATCGTTGCATATTAAACATATTGTTGTGAAATCCATCATATAGGTTTAGGAACATAGTTTCTAACTTCTATGGTGAAATCCCCTTGTAAACTTGCATGAGTTTGTGAAATCCAAACCAGTATTCATGTGTCTACTGTCAGGGTTTCTTTTAATCATCTTTATTGTTAGTTTTCCTTTCCCTCCTTTCTGTACTTTCAGGTTAAAAGTACACAAAAACTACAAATACCCCCATCATACGAGGGAGCTGCCCCTCTCAAACGTAGAGGAAAGTTGTTAGTCCGATAACAACTTCTCCAATTGTTGGGACATTTGTCACTGCCTGTTGGGCGAGTCACATTCAAATCTGCAGTGACAAATCTGTTTATCAATAGGGTGTTGACCCTCAACTGATTAATTGGTGATTATTGACATATTCTTATAGGATTGTGAATTTCACACCAGCATGGCTATAGATAGAGGCTTTTACAATAATATATAGTCTTACTTGATAGTGACTTGGATTGATTAAATGACCTTATCACTCTAAAAGTTCATTCACTATCTAGACTGAAACATTTTTTTATTTTAGTCATACGCTTATATTTTGAAATGTGAGTGGTGGTCCTAGGCATTTATGGGTATTTTACAATATGTTGTAGAATGCTCCACCATGTTTAAGAGCTTAATAGTAAATAGGGTCTCTCTCTCTCTCTCACACACACACACACACACACACAGACACACACAGACACACACACACACACACACACACACAGAGACATCTGTATTGGATCTAGGACTAAAGGTCATTAAGAAGAAAGCACTTCAGCAAACAGAAAATGATCAGAAAATTTGAATTTAAAAAATAGGCAGAAGTGGTTTTTCCATTTTGGCAAAATTCCCTGTTTCCATAGGCAGCAAAAATGTAATCACTGTGGTGTTTTCCAGAAATACTGTGGTGGATGCAAATATACTGTGACGTTTGGAGAACTACCACGGTGAATGGAGAAATAACCCTGCGAATGCGAAATCACCTCTCTGTCAGAAGTGGCAAGCTCTTCATAATTGAAGCAGGCCGGGGATATGAAATGAAAAGACAACTTTTTGAATCCAATTTCTAGGGGGAGTTCTTATAGAGTACTCCAACATGGGTAGCAACTATAAGAGAAGGAGAATTGAATGTTGTACCTCTCAATCAAAGAAGCTGAAGTGGTGATAGGTGATTTGAGTGCAGCTTTGCACGTCTACTTCATTAGTGAACTCAACATAACTCAACGCACAGAACACAATGCTTGTGCATCTTCATGCAACATTATCCACACACCTTTGCACATGGTACTTGTGCACAACCATGCAACACTGCTCATGCACATAATGTGGCCCTACACATGGCTGCATTGATTGCAAGACAAACCATATGTGTGCGACACATGGAGTGTTGACATCCACATCTGATGCTTCCATACATGCATAGCACTTGGTGGCCTTTGCACCACATAACATGATCATATATCTAGCACCATATGTAGTCGACACATGGTGGCACTTGTGCCACATGTTACAACAATACAACTGGCACTATATAGGTTTGACACTTGGTGTTATTTCAATTACATGTGGCACACGCCATACACATTGGACATTTTTCAACACTATGTGGAGCCTAGCTAACAACTTACTTGTACTATTTTGTATAAAATTTAAATACCTCCTTTGTACAGCTTGTATAGCTAGGAGAGAAATACATAGATTCTCATCTAAACCCTTTGTACATTTTCCCTTGTTCTTTTTGAATAGAAGTTGTATATCAGCTAGAAGTCTTTTGGATCTTGAATGTGTCTTTGGTATGCATATTTATTTTCCATTAGCATTCTGTGATGTTGTATTACTAGCTAATCTGTAGGACTGTCCACTGATTCACTTGGGAATCAGATCAATAGGATTAACAGAGGTCGTGAAACTCTTTATACTTGTCTAATTTTGAGTAATATACTTTTGTGAAGGGCAGTTGCTCCTACCAATTTGATTTTTTAACCCTTGGGAGTTTTCTTAGGACCAAATCTTGTGTTGTGTTGCACTTCACATTCAGCATTTCCATTTCTTTGCTAACAATGCTCCAATTCCCACTGTCATTTGGAAATTCAAGCAGAACAGTAGTTTAATTGTTTGGTTCCCTAGTTTCTAACAGGTTTTTGGGAAAATTACGGATCAATTGGTATCACAACCACAAGTTCTTTGAGGCTTGTAGGAGATTTTGGGTGACACAGAGAGGGTTTTGTGTGTATAACCATTATTTTGTCAAATTCTTCCCAAGTTGTGCAGCTTGTAAAGGAATGACCATGACAAAGTCTCAAAAGGAGAAGCTTGAAGGAATCCAAGACAGCTTAGAGCAAGTATTGGGAGACAACCAAGCTCTTTGGAAAGAAGTGGACCATTTGATTGAGAGGATTGAAGAGTTGCAAGTTGAGAAGAAGGACCAATCTGAATTCTTTGTTGGAATCCTTTAGCCATTGCAACAAGAGTTGATAGCAAAGGATGTACTACTATCAAAACTCCAAGAAGAGAAAGAAGAGTCTACTAAGAAGAGTGCACCAGCCCCTTCTCAAGAACAAACTATTGGAAATAGAGACAATAAATCTTAATGTGTATTCACCCTCATCTTCAACTTCTTAAGTGGAAATTGTAACACTGAACGAGATTTCACTGTTAGAATTTGTAGGATCATTTTATGGCATTTGCATTGTCTCGTGTCTTAATGTCAGCCATGCTCTAAACAATATGAGCAAATTCTGGGACTATTTCTGCAGTGCTGTTATCAAAGATGATAAACCTGTTGTCATTCATCATCTGAAAAAAGAGTGCCAAGTTCCAACATATTCATCAAATGAACAAAAGCAGATACACTAATGCTAGAAATTTTGAATGGGCTATTTTATAATATTAATTAGGAGCTTTAACATGTTCCCAAGTATAGGATTCACTAGAGACTAGAAGTTGACATAGAGGTCCACAACAAGTTGTGGTGCCAATGCATGTGATAGAAAGCCAAGCATCTTCACTATGATCATTATTACTAACTAAATCGTTTGATTGTAACCACAGTAGTATTACTTGGAATGAGTATTGACTTGACAAACCAAAAGTATAACGGAATTCAATTTCTTGGGATTTGATCAGACAAAACTTAGGAAACTTAAAAACCCCAAGATATTCATAAAAATAGGGGAAAAATGTTGCTTTTTGTTGAAAGCAAGGTGAAACAATCAATGAGAAATGTTCTTAAATGCATTTAAATTACTTAACTGTGATAGATCATAAAATGAAATGGAAATCAACAATGAAAGCAAATGCAAACCATTAAACAATGTTTACGTGGAGAAACTCTTGTGGGAAAAAACTCCATACCCAAAGAGACCCAAGTTTGTATTAATCCTGAAAATAATTACATCAACACAATCTGCTTATCTCTTTATATTTTGGCAGCATAACCATGCTCAAATGATCTGCAAAACAACCTCATTATACTACCATCCAAGGCACTAATATATAGGAGATATGGATACAAGATACCATGAATGGTATTTCAAAACTAGTGGCCAATACCATTCACCCAAATTTAGGTGTCCTCCATCATGGGGAATCTCACAACTCACCAAAATCAGTTAACTACCCTAAACAATAACTTCTCTTATGCACCTTACACCCACCTCACGTGTCATAAACGTCATAGATTCTATCAAAAAGGTCAAATTAACCAATAATCCAATCCTAGGTACTCCATGGGAAGGTTGTCCAAATCTGTCATAAGATCCATTTATAGAAGACCTTGTTACATCCTTTTACATCTCCCGATCTTTATCTGATTTTCAATATCTTCCCAATGTAACTCTCGACTTAAATGCCACTACAATTACATGTGAGAGAATAAATAAGAATAAATTATTTTTGCCTACCACCTAGGAGGGGCATCCAAGTCTACCCTCTCCATGATCCTTGGAGACATAACATTATTTATCGACAATATTAATTAAAACAATTTAAACATGTCTTGGGATTTTCAAGGTGAATGGCACCTAATCCCAACATTCTCCCATTTTACATTCACATTGAAATGACATAGTTAGGAACATAATAAATCAAGCTCTTGAAGAGAAGAGACCCATGGCTTCACTGCACCAACTGAACTTCTTTGTGCTCACTGGCTTAGTGAGAGAATCTACAACATTCTCTGAGATGTACACTTTCTATAACATGAATTTGCCATCCTCAACCATTTCCCCATCAAAGTGATACTGAACCTCAATGTGCTTTGTGTGGGCATGAGACATTGGGATTTTAGTCAAACAGATGGAACTCTGACTATCACATCCAATTCTAACCTATCTATCTTGAAGGCCAATATTTGCACACAACCTTTATAACCACATTGCCTCCATATAGGCGTGTGTCATAGCTATGTACTCTACTTTTGTAGTGGACAACACAATTATAGGTTGTTTGCTCATCCAACTAACTGCACTTGCAAACAAAGTAAAAACAACCACTCGTAGACCTCCTGCAATTCAGATCGCCAGCCCAATTAGAATCAACAAAGCCCTATAAATCAACCGTTCTGCCTACATCATTAGTCTGATCATAACAAATGCAATGCTTAGAAGTTCCACATAAATATATGAAAACCTTTTTTACATAAGTCCAATGTTCTTTACCAAAGTTTCCTATTAATCCACTCCTTACAGATTTCATACCCAAAATATATTTTGTAGCCACTAATTCTTTCATATCAAAAGTACCAAATAACTGACTCTTAAATTCCTTAATCAGTCCCTTATCATTATCATTCCCTTGTCATTTTCAATAAATAACATATCATCAACATATAAAACAATAATTATTAGCCAATCATCAATTAATTTAAAATAGATGTAGTGATTAGCCTCACTTCTAACAAATTCATGATCCAATGCAAAGGCATTGATGTTTTGATACCACATTTTTGGTGATTGTTTCAAACCATACAAAACCTACAAACCAAGTGCACCTGTCCCTTCACCACAAAATTGTCAAGTTGTTTCATAAATATTTTCTCATCAAGATCCCCATGTATAAATGTTGTTTTCACATATATTTCCTTTACCTCTAAATCAAAAGCAATAGAATAGATAAAATGAATCTAATAAAAGTTAGTTTAGTCAAAGGAGAATATATCTCACGAAAATCCACTCCCTCAACCTATGAGTAACCCTTAGCCACTAAACGGACCTTGTACCACTCCAACTTACCATCTATTTTGAATTTATTTTTCAATACCCATTTACATCCAATGGCTTTCCTTCCCTTGGGCAGCTCAACTAGATCCCATGTGTCACACCAAAGCCTTTATTTCATCTTTCATGGCTTCTAACCAAGATTCATGTTCATTTGTAGACAAAGCTTCCTTCATAGATCTAAGTTCATTGTTAGTACACAATAAATCAAATACACAATTGTAATTAGAAGGACTATACCTTTCAACTGGATTATGTTGTCTAGTGGACCTTCTGAGAGGTGTAACAAGACACTTCTGTTGTTCCTCATTAGAACTCAAATCTGAACCTTCTCCTTCCTCATTCTGTTCATCCAATTGCTATTTTTTACGTGCATCTTCCTATGGATCACTCTTAATATTAAAATGCACTATTTTGTTAGGCTTTTCATGAGGTTTTTCAACATTTGTAAATACCCTAAGTTCCCTAAAAATAACACTCTTAGAATATACCATTTTCAATGCTATAGGATTTGAACGCTTATAGCCCTTAATTTTTTTGCCATAACTCACGAAAACACACTTGTTAGCCCAAAAATCAAGCTTAGGACATTTTTCTTCATGAACATGAACATATGCCTCATTGCCCCAAAAACTTTGAAATGAGAAACTGATGGTCTCTTGCTTGTCCATACCTCTTAAGGTGTTTTTCCAACTAGAGCAGAATTGGGAGATTTGTTAACTAGACAACAAGTAGTGTGTACAACTTTAGCTTAGAAATGCTACTCAAGCTTAGCATTGTTTAGCATGTTTCTAACTCTATCCATCAAAGTCTTGTTCATCTGTTTTGCTACTCCATTTTGCTGTGGAGTTTAAGGAGTTGTTTTTTGTCTAATAAACCTGGCATGGCTGCAATAATCATCAAAATATCTAGAGCTATATTCACCACCATTATCTTATCTCAAAACCTTTATTTTCCTATTTGCTTGTTTCGTAACAAGTGCTTTAAACTTTTTTAACATAGAAAATAGAACGGATTTATGTTTCAGAAAGTAAATCCATGTATATCTGGAGAAATCATCAATAAATGTAACATAGTAGCGAGATTTACCAATGGAAGGAACATCCACAGGACCAAATATATCACTATGAATTACTTTCAATTTTTTTTTAGCTCTAGTATTGTTAGATTTAAATGAAACGCTATGTTTTATTGCCATACACACAGTGTTCACAGAATTCAAAGTTGGCGGAGTAACTAGATGAACCATCAACCATTCTTTTATTAATAAGGGTCACCAATGTGACCCATTCTATGGTGCCATAGTTTACAATAAACAGAGTTGTTAGTTACATTCGTAGAGTTAGACAAAGTGGATGTTTTCAACCTAAACAGGGTGCCAACACCAAATTTCTTTTGCTCAACCTGCAATCACTCTTCTCAAAAGTCATATGGACCCCTTAATCATTCATTTTAGATACATAAATCAAATTTCTAGCTAAACCAAGGATGTTCAACACATCCGTGAGGGTTTCCACCCTTCCATCATTGAAAATCAATTTTACCTAACCTCAGCCTACAATCTTTTGAGTGTTGTTGTCTTTGAGGAAAACTTCCCCATCATCATATGTTGTACATGTTGAAAACCACTCCTTGTGAGAAGTCATGTAGTAGTACTTGAATCTATCAATCAAGAGTCATAGAAAATCATGTTAGCAAAAATAATAAAAGCATCAATAGCTTCATCATTAGATGATTTGTCAGTAGAGGAATCTTCATCTTTCTTTTTCTTATTTTGGCATTTCTTTTTGAGATGCTCCCATTTACTATAGTTCTAACATTTCAATCTACTTTTACTAGGTGTCTTAGATCTACCCTTGGACTTAGATATGTCCTTAGACTTGTTTTTACCACCTTTCTGCTTGTCCTTACCCTTCTGTATAGATCTTCTTAGCACATGCAATGTATCCATAGACCCATCCTCCATAGACTTTCTCCTCATTTCCTTTATGAGCAAGATAGCAACGAGAGCATCCATTGTTGGATCTATCATAGAATTACTGAGTGCCAGAATTAAATTATTCCAAGAATTAGGCAATGAAATACTAAAATAGTAAAATATATTTATCCTCTTTTTCTATCTTCGCATTTATTGATTGTAAGTGACTCAAGATTAGATTGAATGCATTCAAATGTTCTGCAATCAAGTCTCCATATTTCATTTTTAGAGAATACATCTTTCTTTTCAAAAACAACTTATTCACAAGACTCTTGGTTTGGTAAATTTCTCTTATTCTTTTCCACAACTTATATGTAGTAGTTTTGTTAGAAACATTCAAAAGAACGGAATCAAATAAACACAATTGTATAGTGCCACAAGCCTTTTTTTCAAGTTTTACCCTATCTTCATCTTCTATCTTTTCCAGTTTGTTTTCGCTTTTCACGCAACCCATTGATCTCTTTCTTCCAATAGATCCTCCATCTTTAGCTTCCAAAGTTCAAAACCTGAGCCATTGAACTTATCAATTTCCAACCAGGATGAGCTAGCCATGATCTCTATCACCCAGAATTTGAATCTGCAAGAAAACACAACAAACTCCCACTACAACAAAAAATCGAATCAAACACTCTGAAAGAGGTGTTTCTCTAATCAAGCCAACCATGACTCTACTACCAAATCTTGAAAGTAGGGTGAAACAATCAATGAGAAATGTTGTTGGTGTAGACAGAGATCAGGAGCCCAATAAAGGACAGTTGATCCTTGCAGCCATATCCCAATGAGAAACAAATTGTGGAATAGATAACAATCACATACACCAAAACTATGAAATTTTATTAACCAGCAGAAATTGTTACAATCCTTCATAAATTTAGAAATTACAGTTTGACAGTACGACCATCCTTACATCAGCATTCTATTGCCAAAACTTGCACAAATATTTAGTCTGAGGCATGTACCATACAATGACTAACAAATAAAAATATCAACAAGAAGTTTGGTTGTCATACTCATAGCCCTATGGATTAGCAGAATACATATTCCTTTTGTTGCTGTACTTTGGTGGGCCTCTATACTTGCTCATGATAGACCCCAACGCCGAAAAAAACAAACTTAATTTTCTGCCCCAGACAACCCCTTCAACCTACAAAAGGTATCTCTTGCCTACCCAGGCATGGCTTGTTTGAATAGAGAAGGCTGACGCCCAATCAAAGTAATTGCTACTGCCAACAATAATGGTTCGACCTAGAGTGGAGGAATGATGACTGATAGAATCAGTTGCAGCCAATAGTAACCACCAGTCAGGAAGAATAAATGTGAATATTCATGACATGAAACCGCTAACATAAGGAGTATAAAGGAATAATGCTAGATGTAATCTTGCAGACTCCAACATCAATAAGGCGCTTAGAAAAGATTAATCCATTGAGGAATCACAATGCCCAAGTAGTCCTTAGGCAGGTCCTAGCAGCAATTTCCCATGGTCTATACTTTAAGTCATGTGGGCCCTAGCATCAGGTTATCAAGGAATGCCAAGGAATAAACCCAGTGGGCCCAGCAAGGCAATCTACAATTCAGCACAAAGGATAAGGAAGCGTTAGGAAGGAGTGGGTCCTAGCAGTGCTGATACAAGGATTGAATCATCTTTTATCTAATAACAATGCTCAGCACTAGAGAATATTTAAAGAAAATATTTGAATGTCATGTTACTCCACATCTAGCATACTATCAACAACAGCCAAAACAAAAACAAAACTGCAACAAACAAACCAATAAAGACCTGCAACACACAACAAAATCAAAAGAAAACTGAAGTTTGTTAGAAGAAAATCTTTTTGAGTGTGCAGGATGGCACGAGCCCTAGAATGCTTTTGCATTAGTTGTTCTTTAATGCATCCAAATTACTTAATCATGATAGCTCATAAAATGAAATGGAAATCAGCAATGAAAGCAAATATAAACTATGACACAATGTTTATGTGGAGAAACCTTTGTAAGAAAAAAACTCTAGACCCAAGGAGATCAAGCTTGTATTAATCTTCAAAATGGTTACATCAACACAATCTTCTTAACTTTCTATATTTTGACAGCATAACAGTGCTTAAATGACTTGCAAAACAATCTCATAATATCACGATCTCAAGGCACCAACATATAGGAGATATGGATACAAGATACCATGAATGGTATTTCAAAACTAGTGGCCAATATGATTCACCCAAATCTACGTGTCCACCTCCATCATGGGGAATCTCACAACTCACCAGAATCACTCAACGATTCTGAATAGTAACTCTTCTTATGCACCTTACACCAAATTCAAGTGTCATAAATGTCAGATTCTATTAGAACAGTCAAATTGACCAAGATCCCAGTCCTAGGCACCACATGGGAAGATTGTCCAAATCTGTCAATAGATCCATTTGTAGATCTTCTTAAATCCTCTTACACCTCTCGATCTTTAGCCAATTTCCAATTCTTCCCAAATGTAACTCTCGACTTAAATAATACTACAATTAAATGTGAGAGAATAAACAATAATAAATAATTTTTGCCTACCACCTAGGAGGGGCATCCAAGTTTACCCTCTCCATGATCCTTGGAGACATAATATTTTTATTGGTAATGTTAATTAAAACAATTCAAACATGTCTAGGTGTTTGCAAGGTGAATGACACTTAATCTCGACACTTTTCTATTGGGATTTGCATTTAAAAACGACATACCTCAATGGGTTCAAGGGGCAGCATTGACCTTACGGCACATGCCTTTTTTCATAATTTTATCACTTTTAACCTAAGTTGCCGGTTCTGGTGCGGGTTTGGGTTCGCGGGTTCGGCCAAATTTTTTTTTGAGGGTTGGGTTTGTTTTTGGGTTCGTTTTTTTATATATATATATATATATATATATATATATATATATATATATATATATATATATGTATATGCAAAAAAATTAAGCATAGAAGCAAGAATGAAGTGTAGAATTGCAAGAATAAAGTGTAGAACACCACATAGCATCATATAATCAACAAAACCACCATCAACTTGAATATCATAAAACATAAAACTCGAACTTCAAGTTCAATAACAAGATTCAAAATAATAATATCATGTTCAACAATCAATTTTCATTGTTTCAATGTCAAATGACAAGTGTCAATCATCATATGGATTTGCTAAATCCTCCACATCATCATCATCATCTTGGACATTAGCAGGATCATTTGAAGAACCACAACCAACACCACTGCCACTCGCGGCACTCGCTGAAAAAATGTGCTCGCTCTCTGATCCCTCAAGTGCAACATGTTTGGATTGGGAAGTAGAAGCATCCATGTCAATTTGCT
Organism: Cunninghamia lanceolata; assembly: GCA_027924645.1. Lineage (NCBI taxonomy): Eukaryota > Viridiplantae > Streptophyta > Pinopsida > Cupressales > Cupressaceae > Cunninghamia > Cunninghamia lanceolata. The sequence continues at coordinate 30,958,052 of BSBN01000047.1, forward strand.
CTGGCTCCACATCCCACAACTTTGATTCCCCCTCATAGTCTTGCTTTTTGTGCGAAAGGAGGCGCAAGTTGGAATGCACATACACTAAATTCTCCGCCTTTTTGGAGTGCAATCGTTTGCGCTTTATCGAGTGGATAAAAGAGTACGTGCTCCAATTCCTCTCAGATGCAGAGGAACTAGCAACCTATGACGACAAAGTAGAGAGAAAGAGTTAAAAATAAAAACTTACAAAGTTAAAACTTATAAAGTTACAAGTTATAAAATTTATAAGAATTAAAAATTATGGAACTTCAAACTTCAAATTTTTAAAAGTCTTTAAGATAAAATTATAGATCATAAAAAACATAGAAATTTAGTAAACTTACTTGTGATAAAACTTTGACTGCAAGAGGCTGTAGGCACCGGAATTGTTGGCCATGAAAGTACCACCAATTGTGAGCATCTTTCTTGAATCTATCACGAAGAGCCTCAATGCTTAGACCATTGGAGTGTACAAAATCAATGAACTCATCAGTGACCATATCATGCAAATCTGGATCAGGGAAGAGTCTACGAAATGCTGCCTTGTACCCATCAGACACTTCTAAATCTCTCCATGGGGGAATCCTATTTGTCACCGAAAGAATCTCACTGCTGTAATATTTTGGAGTCAATGCAAATGCAAGAAGATGCAGCGGGGTTGTCATTATGTTCCATCTAGCCTCAATAATTTCATGCACTTGCTTGAAGAGAATTTCTTGAGGATCTTTCTCCTTCTCATTTATGATGTTCTTTATCTTCTCTATCATTGAATCAATGCCATCATATATCTCCCCCATGCAAGGCTTGTCCATGTCTGTATAACGAATCATGCTCAAAATGGGCTCGGTGAAACTAAGGAGATACTCCACACGATCCCACCAATAGTCATTTAGGATCATCCCCTTAACATTTGCTGTCCTCTCAGTGTTGCTTTGCCTCCATACGGACCAAGTAGTGCTTGTTACCATGCTGATAAGAGCCTGTTTGACCTTCACAAGTCGTCTCAAGGCAATTGTGTTTGAGGCAAAATGGGTCTCGGCAACCTATTGAAATATCAAAAATAAAAAGTACAATAAATAAAATTTAATTTAAACATTTAAAAAATTGAAAACAAACTTTAACTTTTAAGAAGAAATAGAATATGTGAAATTAAAAATTTAAAGCACTATGAAAAATTTAAATATAAAAATATATTACTTCACTTACCTTCAACAACTCCAATGTAGAAAATGATCTAAATATGCTTTGGGACATGTGGTGGTTGGTGACGAACATTCGTATCTCTTCGGCCTCTGCATACAACTCTCTAATACAATCAATTTTTTTCCCAATATTTTGTAGCATTAGATTGAGAGAGTGGACAATACAAGGTGTCCAAAAGATATGTGAATATCGTTCCTCAACCAACAACCCAGCAGCTCTACAATTTTTTGCGTTGTTCGTTATCACTTGAACAACATTACGAGGTCCCACATCCTCAATGGCTGCAATGAGGATCTGAGCAATAAATTCACCATCCTTCACCTGTCTCTCACAATCCACAGCTCTCAAAAACATTGCCCCTTTAGGGGACACTGCAATGACATTGATCAAAGGTCGATTTCTTGCATCTTTCCATCCATCAGAGACAATCGACACCCCTGTATCACTTCATGAATCCCTTAAGGGCTTCAATGCATCTTCTATACTCTTCACCTCATTCTCCAATAAGGTGCCACGCACCTTCTCATAACCTAGGCTCTTATACCCTTTTGGAGCCTCATTAATTTTTCTCACCATCTCTTGCCAATATGGTGAGTGACCAACATTGAATGACATACCATTTGCATAAATGCATCTGGCTATATGTTGGTCAACAATATCTCGAGCCTCATTTTGAAATGATGTTTCCAAAGGTCCCTTTGGTCTCTTGTTTGTAGTGCTTGTGGGTTACTCTTGAGGAGTGACCAAAAATGGGTGGCTCTCTATCACAACATTGGAACTAAGAATAGATGGAGGATCCATTCTTTGATTTCTGCCTCTTTTCCTTTACATGTTTGCTACTGATTTACGGCCTGCTGCTTCATCTGTTGCTTCTTGCTCCATGATATATGCCAGCACTTGCTCCCGTGGTATAGGTTTATTACTCTTTCCTAGGCAAGCTTTGATCCCCATCCTAGGGATGTTACACAAATGGGCTTTCACCCGACTATATGAACTGTTATATTGCACATCACAGCCATTGCATTTCCAAAGGTAACCCCCACCACCTGGTTGTTATTGAATCATTTCAACATGCCTCCAAAGAGGTGAGTGTGGATCGATTTTGAATTTTGATTATGATACTGAGCTAGAACTAGCTGCCATTGTGATTCCTGTCACCTGTGGGTGTGGCAATAAGTTTGTAAACAAAATGGAAACAATGAAAACTCAAAACTTTCAAGAATCAAAACAAAAACAAAAGCATGGTGATACATTCATGATTCATATAAATAGTTTAAAAAAAAAACAAGTTGAAAAGAATTTGTTTGTTCAAAAATGCAAAAAACAAAGTGAATAGAAAACCTACCACTTTGCAAAAATCTCTTCCTTTGATCTTCTTGGCAGCCTCTAAACCGTTGGAAATGAGTAGGAATGGTGGAGCAATGGATTTCCAACCTTCAGGATTCAATCTTCAAGCTTCTTTCTTCAACCACAAATTTTTTTTTGAGTTCAGCCACAATGGAGAGTTTTTGTGTTTTGGAATGAAAGAAATGAGTTGAAAATGGCAAAATTGTGTTTATAATGTCTTTTTAGGGTTTCATTTGCATTTTAGAATGTTTAAAAAAATATAAAATTGATGTTTAAGTTGAAAAAAATAAAAAAAAAAATGAATGGGGGCGTGGGTGCGTTCCGGGTGCCATGTGGGTTCTTTTTTTTTAGGTTGGGTTCGAACCCAGCGAACCTGGGTGCGTCCGGGACGCACCCAGCCCCCTTCCACCACACCCTGCCAGCACCCACAGGGCACCCGCACCCACACCCGCACCGGCACCGGCACCGGCACCCGCGCCGCACTACACCCGCACCCGCACCTCTGGCAGGCGAACCCTGCAACATAGCTTTTAACTAAGCTCCAAACATTTTTTCTTGTTTTTCCAAAGTTTTTTATGCGTAGATTTCCATTTTTTAAAATGGCTATAGGGAACATCCTGCCTTCCTCAAGATGGTAGAATGTCTACTGACATACCCGCAAATGGGAATATCCCTAGGGGTGTCCCTGCTTGTGTAGGGGCATCCCGGGGATGGCTGGGGGATCTTTCATTCACATCCTGTCACACTAGAGACATCCCCATTTTGATACTAGCCCAAAAACCATGGAAATGCATCCCTAGGGTACACAGGAATTAACTTTATTTGGACTAGTTCTTAATGAACGTTTCTTATATGGTAAAGACCATTTGCCTCCATCAATGTCTCTATAGCATGTTCCCTTTTTCTTCCTCGTCTTAAGACTCCTTGGTTTGTCTATGTTTTGTATGGGGTCTTTTGTAGGATTTTGCAATGATTCCATTTTCAAGGTGCTTGGTTAATTTTTTAATACGACCCTTCATTTCTTAGATGGTCTATTGAGTTATGTTTTTCACATAAACCTATAATGATACCATGCAGACATCTAAAAGTTTGTGTACCTCGATGGTTTATACTCTGTGTTTTAAAAGTTTATAACTCTTCAAGGTTGTCTTCATTCTGTCCACACAAGGGCTAAATGCTTCTGCATGTCTATATTTGAAGGTGTGTGCATTTTTGTGTGTACAAGAGTCTCTTCCTACATGATGTCCTTTTTGTTTTCCTATACATTATTACTTCCAATCAAATTAGATGTTCCTATAGCTCTAATTTGTGCCCAAAATTTTTCAAGTATATTTCTTCATTTTAGTCCTCATTTTCTTTACCATGGCAACCAAGATGCATGATGTTTGGCTATGAGATTCTTGGAGAAATCCATCTTGTGGTACTTTAATAGAAAGACAGAGTCAATTTAACAAGAAGGTTACAAGGAAAGTCTCTCCCTAACTTGGCTGAAAAAGGTGACATTGAGCCTTGGACCCAAGAGGCAATGACTCCACATTTTTGTGGAAATATTTTAAATTATAATTTAATTGTAAAAAAAACTCTGTAACAAGCAAAGTGTAATGACCCAAACATATATTTTTGCAAATAAATATCAGATTTGAAACATCTCAATATAATTTGAACAAATACTGAAATTACATGAATTGAATTCGTTCAAAGCAATCAACACAATTTGAAAATTTTTGCATTATCAATGAATGACTTTCCAAATAGCTGGAGCTGATCTGTATTAATAAAATATGTAGCAATAAGCTGAAGTACAACAGTAACAACAAAACAAGAGATTCAAATCTGCAAACAAAACTTTGTATGTTAAACTCCATCCTTTACAAATTCTGCAAACAAAATACTGAAGAACTATGCTGAAAACCAAACAATCTTTGAAATGCATAATTCAACTTCTATATGAGATTGCCCTCGAGAAACCAAAGGGGTTTCATTCTCTGATTTCAGCATCCAAGGGGTTTCATCTTTAGATTGATGAATGAACCCAAGTGCTCAAACAATTTCAACATAGTTTCGGTTTATAAAATATGAGATCCTGAAATGAAAAATTGCTTGCATTTTATAGAGCATAAGACTCAACTTTGCCCTCAAATTCCAATGCCTCTCTTTTCCAGCAAATAATAATTAATATTATTTTTAATATTCTCCTTCCATAAATGTCCTCAAAAGATAAGTCATAACCTCCATTTTATACTTGGCTAAAAATAGACGGTAACTCCCCCATTAAGCTTGTCATAGAATATGCTAAAAATAGTAGGTGTTACACAAGGCCTATGAAGAATCCCACGCCTCATTAGAAGTTGAAATGGACAGCCAGATGAGGACATACTAGCCACAAAATTAAATAAGATGTACGATTTTTTTTTTTTTTTTTAACGTACGAGAATATTTATATTAGGTATGTCAATTTGGTGAGGTCCTAACTCCTAGCTCAGTGAGCAAAAATTAAACTTCTATGCTGTGTTGGAAATATCTCCAGAAGACCTATGCCAAAAACTGAAAATAATACAAGATTTTTGGACAAAGTAGGCCCTAGAAATGCTCCAAAGACCTTAAAAAATGCTATTTATGAAAATGTAAAAAATACTTGAAAATTTAATATTAAATTTCCCTATCACTTTCCTTGAGCTCATGGGAAATATGGAACAAGCTTTTGGGTTCCTGAATTAAATTATTAGAAAGGGGATATTATACAAAGCCAGTTTTTGTTTAGTAAGTCTAAGCTTCCCCAAAGAGGAAGTGAGGGATTGTCATGAAATATAGCTCACATCTTGAATCAAGAACCCAATAGCTGTCAACCAAATTATTGCTATAAAAATTTACAGCTTTCTCTAATCATCCTAAGTCTCATTGAGTAAAGGACCTTGCCAAGACAGGGAGGCATTAAATACATAATTGAAAGTCTAATCGAAATCATGTTCATAATGTCTTACTAGAAGGGCATTTCCAAAAAAAGAACATGATCAATTTGTGTCCTCTCTACCACAAAGTCTGAATAAAAGAATATATGAGCCAACTTTGTGAAGCCTTGGCTTGATTGCCTTTCAGTAGTGGATTTATCACCATCTAAAATTTTGTAGTTTCTAGATAGATTGACATTATCAGATCTCTCTGGGTCCTTCACGCCCAATCTCTTATTTAATCATTGACCAAGTTCAGATATTTTTATGCAGAGTTGTAAAAAGCATTGTCGTTACTCCGTCTCCATTATCTCCAATAAAGAACCAAGCCCCTGAAACTGCATCTTAAGAAGACAACATCCAGGGACATTCTTGGCATAGAAGCAAAAAAAATGAAATGAACATGAATAATCACATTTACTCGGCACACAGCGGTAGGGGCATGCCTGGTCAAACTGGCATGCCAGTTTTGGTCAAACCTGCTAAAAATCCTGAATTGCATGCAGGTTATTGAATAACCCACATGTAATTTGTGATGTAAACAAAAAGAAAACTTTGCATAATGTTTATAAAACCTGGTTTTTTCATTTGTGAGTATTTGAGCTTTTTTTTAATTTGCGATGTTTATCCTGTTTCAAACCTGTGTAATTGAATTCCATTTACCTAGTGAATGCCATGTAAATCTAATGCTACTATGGTTCTTGGTATGGAACCTTTTTTGTGGCTGTAAATTTCTAATCAACGTTTTTAACTCTATTGATATGACTGTTGGGAGCACTTGAACTGTTTGTAGACGTTTTGGAAGGATACACTAAATAGTAAATATTTTCTATGAATCAACATGGTTTTGACCATCTATATTTACGAAAACATTATTGTTTTGTTTTGATGCAGGATGCTTCTGGGTAGTGTGAGCAACTATTGCCTTAACAATGCCAAATGTCCTGTTACGATTGTCAAGAGTAGTCAATGATGCCCCTGATTACAGTTTCTCCAACAGTTGTTTCTTATCTTATAACCTTTGGATGAAGTATATCTGTAGTATGTACATGAAATCTTAATGTTTTGTGTCTTGTGCATTGTGCATTGTTTATTATGGTTTGCTAAGCTGGTATTCTGTATTTGAGACATTAAGGCATAACATTTGATTTTTGAAGGACCTGTATAGATGACATATATTGATGTGTTTTAATTATTCATTCAAGTAACAGCAAGTCTCTAATACATTTTTGAAGTAAGTTATGAAACCAAATCTCTGTTCTGCAAGCCAGTTTACTTTTAACAAGTAGTTACCATTCTAACTCCAGTAAATTGGCCACATACATTTATTGCGTATGGGAACTGATTATAGCTATCGTTAGTTTTCATGATAACAATCCAGCTCATCTCGAAGTACGGTTTATAGATCCCAAAATCCTCATAGAAAGAGGCATTGTTAAGATCACAAATGACTAACACCAAATTACAATTCAACTTCTACATCATGTATGTGGTACGGTTGGTTTTCATCTGATAGTGATTAAAGAAAATGTACACATCATTCCATGGATTGATAACTGATGAAAAATGGCAGTTTGCATTGCTTTTTATTAACTTGGACATTAATAAATAATTAGATCTAAAATTAAGAATATTTCGATTATCAAATTATGATTGGAATATTAAATGTAGTTGAACATATATATAATTGATTAAAAGTAAGGTGGGTCGAATGCTACTAAAAAGTTGCATTTGCTCTTAGAGCTAAGTGATTTCAAAACACACATTTGCACTTAGATATAAAAAGTTGCATTCGCTCTTAGAGCTAAGTGATTTCAAAACACACATTTGCACTACATATGTACGTTCATATAAGATTTGGTATGAGATAATTGAGAATTTTGAACACTTACATGTAAATAGAAGGCTATGAATTTTGTATAAATATAATGGTTAATATATATAAAACAAATAATGCAAATATATTATTCATATATATATATATATGAGTTACATATATACATTATTTGGTTATGTTATATTATATAATACTATATATTTGCTCTGGTGACAAGGAGATGGTGAAGGTTCTCGACAAGTAAAATAAATGGGAAAAATACATTAAGAACTTGGATAGGGTAGTTGAGAATGCAAATTGGGCTCCATGCATACACTTTCCAATTATCATAATGGAATTTTGTGGCCTTGCATTGATGGGGATGGTACATGAGATAGAGGAGAGAATGGTGGCCTTGGTACATGAGGTTGTTGCGATCCAAGAATTTCTTGTGGGTAGAGTGAGCTTCTACAAACTAGAGATGGATGTTTTGGGTCTCTTGGTGATATTCAAATAGGACACATAGCAAGAAAGGTTCAATGTGGCCAGGGTAGAAAAAGCAATTAAATTCCTCCTACATAAAGTTAGGTTGGTGAAGGGCATAGAAAGAACCTACCTAAATAATGCAAGAATGTAATTTGTATTATTTGGTTATCTATATATATATATATATATATATATATATATATATATATATATATATATATATATATATATATATATATATATATATATATATATATATATATATATATATATATATTATTGTTTTAAACAATTTAGTTAGGGGAATCTATAGGGTCCCCACTCAAAAATATCATAAAACAATACAAAATCATAACAAAAAATATCATAATGGTCAATCGTACAATATACTAAAATAACAAAAAATAGTTCCTAATACTACCACCAGCATTGAACTTTAGGAGTCGATAAAAAGGAAGCAACTACTAGCCTCCAGAATACCACCCAAACATAGCCACAAAAACTTCTGATTGGACATCATCACCACATAGCAACCATTGTGTTTGCATCTCTATGCCAACAAAAACTAAAATACCACCCACAAGCTCATTTATTGAGTCCAATGCACCTCCCCTCTCTCTGCAGAGACAATCTTGAACACATTTTGCTCTAGCCCATACCTTGCATTAACAAGATTCAGAGAAGGGAAACAAATCCCTCTCAACACCATAGCTCATTTACGAGCTCGATGCACCAACTCCCTACATAGAACAAGTACAAAATGATCACTAGAAACCTTTAGGTGGCCTTTGTTATGGGTCACCCTAAGGCCTACCAAAACTTTACCCACATTTGCATGCAAAACCTTAAGTACATTTACATCTTTTTGAAGAGTTCACAACATGTCCCTGTCATTCTCCAACAAATCCACTCCTAGCACCGTATTCCACCAAATTGCCCACTGTAGCCTTGGGTAGTGAGTGACTAAGACAGATTATCGTAATGGCTTGGGAGGAAAAACTACAAAATCCACCTCCTATGAGCCTCCAAAGACATGGAAGAAGCTAACTTCTCCACAAAATCCCTTTGAATTGACACCTTTGATTTCAAAAAACTCAATAAACCCATCCCCTTGTCATCTAAATTGCTTTCACAAACCCTAGAGCTGTTGATGAGGAACATGCAAAAAACATTGAGAGCCTATTATTTGAGATCACTCCTTTTCCCTAAGTGTCTCTAGGTTTTCAAGCCTCGGCTTTGGTGCCATTACACTTGCCTTCTCAAGAGCAAGGAACACACCGCCCTCCACAAACATTGAGAACCTAGCCAAATTTCAAATGCCACGAAAAAGCATACACAAAAGACTCTTACATTAGGCCTTATAGGAAAAGCCTTCAACGTCCATAAATGAAAATCCTTGCCATTTACACCTCACTACTGCTATTCACACATGGGAGATAAATAACCAACAAGAGGGTATGTGTGTTGTTGGCAAGGTGAGGGATCACAAACGGAAGTTCTGAGCCCTGATGTCTTGCTTGTAGTGTTTATACCCTGGTTATGATAGTGAGAGAAGGATTAGATCATCTGCGGTAAGAAATATCATGATGCGACAACTTAAGATAATAGACAATACATAATATAGATTTTAAACGATCAGTTGAGTCATCCAAACCTTATATCTTCCTTTATATTTATATATTCATTATGTATTACAATAGCAAGTATGTAACCTCTGCTCTGTTCTTGATCTTCTTCTAACACACTTCTTACTACTACTTTTATTATTATATACATAGAATTACATTGGGGACGTGGCCCTTACAAAAACATGTCTATTCCTACTAGGCCTGGTCGACCTTGTGCTCCACAATCTCTTTGCGGCCATATGCGGTGGGTTCTGGTTGCTGTCTTGACAGTTGCCAACATCATTCCCCCCTTTGGAACCATGTCTTGTCTTCAAGACATGCAGAATTAGTTTGCTGGAAATATTCTTGTATATGGTTTTGAACTGGGCAAACGTAGTATCCCATTGATTTCTTGCTTGTTGTAGCACTTGGATATGTCCGTGTGTCTGAATCAATGTTTTTTCTACTTCAACAATAGTGGTGGGGATCTGGATTTGTTGGGCCATTTTATTTGCATCTCCAAGTAACCGTGTCATATGTGCTAGTTTGAGGCTTACCACTTCCCGTAATTGCTTGAATTGGGCTTTGATGAGCTCCCTTTGATCTTGCAATTGTTGAAGTTGAGTATGCATCATTTCTGTTTGTGCCCTTATTGTACTATCAGTATCTTGTGTTGAGTCATAGGTACTAGCCACCTGTAGGATTTGTGCCTCTAGTCGATCTATTTGATTCTTAAGGCTTTTAGTCATCGTAGGCCATTGTAGACAAAACTAATATAGTGTGTTTATATCATTAGTTGTTTACTGCAAAGAGTTGATCTAAATCTCCAATTGTGTATGTGTTGTGACACACTTCTTCCTTACTTCATCCATCTTGCTTTTCTCCATCTCTGCTATCACTTTGTTTCAGATGGTGGCAGCTTTGGTGTCTTTCTCTATTATGACCCCATCTATTACATCTTCAGTTATTGCCCCCAATGGTAGTGATGTATTTCTTTGCAACTACGGTAATTTTTTACGAATTGTAGTTATGGCATCTTATAGCTACTCCGCACTTTCCACATGTCGTTTCAATATCTCCTCCCAAGCTATGGTGTGGAAAATATCCCCTAATTGAAATTTCTATAGGGGATATATGCTGCTTAGGTCTTCTTGTGACCCTGTGAGTGGCAATTGTAGGAGTTGTGGTGTTGGTAGTGGTTCTACTTGCTTTTGTTGTGCTAAATGCATAGGGGAAGTTGTGGTGGAAGAAGAGTGCCTTGGCGAAGATGATGGTTGTTGCTGGGGTCCCTATCAATCTGTTTGTTGACTATCTTGTGAGCTACTTCCCAAGGGTGTAGTTTGTTTATGCTGACTCCTCTTCTCTTCTTCAATTAACACCGCATAAGCTTTCTTTGTGACATCAATTGTTTCTTTTTTAATCTCCCTTTTTCCCTCCTCGTTCAAGGCCATTAATGTATCCACCCTTTGTTTATATCTTAGTTCTTTGGCTTGTAGCTGTATCAACTTTTCTTTTTGTGAGGTGGAGAGATTTGGGTCAACTTCTTCTAAGGCCTACTTCCTTATTTCTTCCTCCAACTCCATTGCTTTCTCTGTTTTCTTCCTTATTGCGACGACTAGTTTGTCTGGAAAAATTTCAATAATATTTTCTAGGTTGTCTTCAGACATCCTTATGTGTCTTATTATTGCTCTCTCAATGACTGCTTTATTCTCCAGGCACACTTGATCATACATTTGTGCAGTATGTTTGATTATTCCCTTATTATTTATGGCAGTTGTTAAGAGTTCAACAGCCATAATGGTCTCTTTCTGAGGTTCTTCTTCTTCCTCTATTTCCACCATTGATTGTTTGCTACTCCTTGTTGTTCTTTTGTGTAGTGGTTGTTGGATTTCCTATACTTCCTCCCCCGCTGTTTCTTCCCCTGATGTTTGTGTGATTTTTCTATTAACTCCTTGTTTTTGCCTAGATTTCTCTTTCTTCTCCGCAATCATCTATAGTAGTATTTCTGAGACTTCTTCCAATGAGGGGTCTGTTTGGGGTGGCTGTGGAGTGGCCATTGATGCTGCTTGTGAAGATGCCCTTGCTCTGTGGCAGTCTGTGACCCTGGGGGCCCTAGATTCAATCTTTCCAATCTTCGCACTTGCGATGTAGATGTGCTTGTCTACGATATTTCTTGTTTTGGTATCCCCCATTTTTCATGTAACTTTTCTTTATTTTCTCCAATTGCTCCACATTTTTCTTGTGTTGTTTCTCCATGAACTCCTAGTATGTTGTGAATCTCTCTGCATCTTGGTCTTTTGGTTGTTTTAGGAGATTCTGTGCATATGACTTTATGAGGTCATTGCTTACTTCATATGGAAGCGTGGGGATCCAAGAAACCCTAGGTTCTTCTGCTACCATGAGAGTGAAATCTTTATCTACTAGGAAAACTATGTACTTGGCATACTTTTTCACCATCTCATATGATACCCTTTCCCTGTTTTGCATTTGTTGTTGGAGTGCCTTAAAGAATCCCCAATATGTGGCAGTGTAGGTTGTGTCCTTGAATTGTTGGACATGGTATTTTTTTGTGTGGCCACCGGTATGTGTGTTTGCCATGGTTTTTCAGAGAAAGATGGTAATGCATTCATGAAATAAAATGTTAAACATATGATAAGAGTACCATAGCAGAATTGCTACTATGCATTTTTGGTCTTCTATAAATTCTCCAATAGCTACTTGTGGAGGACCTCACATAGGTCAAAATATTTCCCCTCCACCACCATCTAGTATGTGGTGTGGATTATGGTATCGGTTGCTGAATCTTCCCTATTTACGTAGTAAATTTTGTACGTGATACCCATGGTGGCATACCGCACTGTCGGATTTGTGATCTTCATGACATTCAAACTCATTTTGTGATATTTGGCTCCGATGAACTCTGTAGCCTTTTCATTTGTGATGGCCTTCTTTGGTGGTAGCTCACTCGTAGCACACAGACTCGTTACTGCTTGAATTTCTTGCTTTGTAATATGGTAGGGTTTGTCTAAATAGACGAATTCATTGTGAATTCTACTCAATATGATTTTGATCCATCCATGCTCCGCAGAGAAGTTAGAAAAATCCTTCCATATATCTAATTTCTTCTCCACCTCCTAGTACAGTGGCATATAACTTGTTTGGTCTGATTGGAGGAGTGTTCTCTGGAGCTCTTCAAACTTTGTATGATCAATTTATGATACTGGTGCGTGGATATACTTTCGCACATCCTCTGTATAGATAACATTGGTTGGGATGACAAAGAATGCCCCATTCGGGTCGACCTTCATCGCCTTGTAAGAGAACTTCTTGTACTTTGGGCATGGTTTGTTGGAGACATCAACCAGTGTAGGAGTTGACATCTTTTGCTCTATAGTTTTCTTTTGATCCAACTTTCTTTAAGAGAGAATGTTGTGCTTGCAAGTATACTTAGAATGTAAATAGTGTTGAGTAACAATTTAGAGTGGTGTTTTATAAGCTTAAAGGTGATATTTGCATTAAATGTGTTTATCCGTTCATGATTTCGTGAGCTTTTCTAGTCGTTACTTTCTTGCGACTTACTTTTCTAATGGTCTGCACTTTATGGTAGATATCGTACATATAATGCATATAATACAAATTTTGATTTTTGCGGGTTATACTTTATTCTACAACTTGATAGTAGTGTTTTAATCTCGTGCCATTTACATATCCCGTTATTGATTTCCCATCTAGTGATTTCAACCTAACTATTCCGGATTTTGAAATTTCATCAATGTAATATGGCCCCAACCATCGAACTTTTAATTTTCCTTATTTTTTGAACTTGCTATCATATAACAGTACTAAATCATCTTTTCAAAATGTTCTGTGTCACAAATTCCTATCATGCTAGGCTTTTTGCTTTTTGCATTCTAAGTTTTGATGATATACCACAAGTAGTCTTTTCTCATCCCATTTTGTTAGGTCTTCTAGTCTTTGTTTCAATGAGTCTTCTTCACTCAACCGCAGAGCAAGTGCGATACACATATTTGGGATAATAAAATTTATAGGTATTGTGGCATCCATCCCATATACTAGTTCAAATGGAGTAATCTTGGTTTCCCTCTTGTAGGATGTTCTGTATGCCCATAATATAGCTGGAATCTTGATATCCCAATCTGTTCTATTTCCACTGCACATTTTTGTCAATGTTGTTCCTATAATCTTATTCAGTGCCTCACTTGCTCCATTGGTCTATGGGTGATATGGGGAGATTTTATTATGTGTGATTATGAAACTTTTTAGGAGCTCTGCAATGATCTTATTTACAAGATGTTTGCCTTGGTCGCTTGTGATACTTAAAGGGCATCCAAATCTTGTTATTATATTCTCATATATGAACTTTGTGGTAGTTTTAGTTGTGCAATCTTTGGTTGGTTTTGCTTCTACCCACTTTGTGAGATATTCCACTATAGTGATTATAAACTTGGAATTTGTACGCTTAGTTGTTGGATCAATGGGTCCAATAAAGTCTACGGCTCATTTCTTGAATGATATTTGTGCTAGGATTGGTTGCAATGGCATCTCATCCTTTATGGTAGGTTTGCCTACTCTTTGGCATATATCACATTGCTTGGCATAGAGATTTGTATCTTTAATCAGTGTTGGCCACCATAACCCTGAGAGCATAATTTTTTTTTGCAGTAGTGTCTCTTGAATTGTGTCCTCTGTAAATGCCTTTGTGTGCTTCTCTAAGGATATCTCTCCTTTCATGTTCAAATACAACCCTTCTTATAATACCTTCTCTCCCTATTACGTGTAATTCTCCTTCAATTAGTGTGTATGGTAGGGATTTCTTTAGAAGTATCTATTTATCATTTGGTGACATGTTCTCTGGAAATTTCCCTATTGACAACAAACTTGCCACCTCATGTAAATCTTCCGGTATTACAGTGACCCTAAATAGGTTTACGCCGAGTAGATCTTCTTCTAAATTGTCCGATTCTTCTCCTATTTCAATCCTCGATAAATAGTTCGGACCTTGGTTGTTCTTTCCTGGTTTTACCATAATGTTAAAATCAAACTCTTGAAAGAGTAACAACCATTTGCATATTCTTTCTTGCATTACTGGTCTATTCAATAGATACTTTAGTGGCTTATGGTCTGTATAAAATGTGAATGGTGTAGATAGTAAGTCGTGTCTAAACTTGTGTAGCGCATACACCATTGCTAGCTCCTCTCGTTCAATAGTGGTATAGTATAATGTTTCTCAGCTTGGGATAGTTTGTGGCTTGTCAATGCTATTGGGTGGTCCTTATTCCCTCTAGACTGAGCTAGTATTACGCCAATAGCTATTCCGAAAGCATCCACATGGATATGAAATGGTATTGTCCAATCTAGAAAGACTAGTATTGGAGCTTTTGTTATTTTCTATTTTAATGTTTCAAATGATTGTTGACACTGGTCATTCCACTCAATTATTTTATTTAATTTTTTCTTTAATAGTTCCACAATTGGTGCTATTATAGTGGTATAGCCTCTTATGAATTTACAGTGATATCCTGTATAGCCTAAGAAGGCTTTTACCTCTGATGCTATTTTTGGTGGTGGTAAGTTCATGATCAACACTACTTTTAGTGGATCCACCATGAGTCCCTCGCATATTGTGTGCCCTAAGAGTGTACAAAATGGTATTGTAAAGATATATATCTTCATATTTAAGGAAATTTGTAGGCTTTTGCATCTTTCCAACATTGTGTAGAGCACCTGAACATGGTCCTTTAGTAGTCCGTAGACTATCTACTCATCTAAATAGACTTCTAAGAAGTCATGAATAAAATCTTTAAACACATTAACCATAATCCAGATAAACATTGCTGACACATTCTTTAGTATGAAAGGCATGACTGTGTACATAAAGGACCTCCACTTAGTTGCAAATGTTTTTTTGATTGATCCTCTTCTTGAATTCTAACTTGATGATAGCTAGAGAATCCATCAGTAAAAGAATAGGTTTCCCTACCGAAAACTGAGTTCCAATACTTCCTCTATGAATGCTGTTGGGAAAGGATCATGAATGCATGCTTTGTTTAGTTCCCTAAAGTCTACACATTCTTATATCTCTAGTTTTCTTATTCTGAACCACCATGGGACTTATCTATTCTACATTCTCTATCAGTTTAATGATTCCAACTGCCAGCATTCTCTATCAGTTTTCTTATTTTGAACTACCATAAGACTTATTCCATTCAGTGATACACCTTTTCAAATGTTCTTTTGGTGATATTGTGCCATCATACTTGGGTATGTGTTTGAATTCTCCTTCTTTAGCTAGGTACCATGTTTTTATTAGAATTGTAAGCATACACAACCTAGGGTTGTTGTCCTTATGAGTGTTCCACCATCTTACGACACTACATATTAGTGTATGTTGAAGGACATCGAGTCTCGATTCTTCCCTATCAAATGCCCTTTCCATTTCTTCCAAATATGTGTTTAGGTCACCTACCCCTGAATATCTGGGTAGCTTAATGTGTGATATCCCTCGTGAAATGTGATTTATTTGTTGAGATTCTTGGATGGTAGAGTGGTTATCTTATGTAGATGGGAAGTGTATTATTTGCAGTGCAGGAGGATTATTTGTGATGAGATGTGATATGATTTTTGGGGTTCTGTGTGATACAAATTTTTTCTCGCCCTTCTTATTTTTCAGGATTGTGATTCTAGTTCATCCCTTTGCCATGCATTTAGGACATCTTCACTATCCGTACTTTTGTTGTTGATTTCAATGTATATTCCCCTTCGGAGGTTGGTTCTTCCATTGGTTTAGGTTTTAATAGTTTTTCTAATGAATAGATTGTTTTGGGTTCCTCATCACTATATTGTTCCTATGCTACTTCCTTCGTATGTGTTGTTCATGTGTACACCTAAGGGTCTGTGTACTATCTTATCTTCATATGCAAAAGATAATTCCTCTTTTCTGGAATCTATGATGCCATTAGGATTCACAAACCATTGCAGTTTGAGTAGTTTATTAAAGGTATCAGATGGCTTTTTCATTTTTATAATTTCAAAGTCTACTACTTGTTTTACTCCTAGTATGTTGACTTCTACATTTTTCCAAGTTCCCATGGTCCCTATTGATGACCCATCCACCAGGATTATATTCTATGGGGTTTCATACAACTTTGGGTATTCTAATTGTTCCCATAACCTTTTAGGAAGCATATTGACATCCACTCCCAAATCAAGCATTACTTGTTTGATTTTTCTATGGTTTATATGTGTGTCAATCATCAAAGGTTTAGTTTTCTAGGATCTAGATGTTTTTGTTATTTTCTAGATTTGAAAATTTTTGGGACTGCTTGTTTATCCCAGTACTTGGCAAATTGTTTTAGTTTCTCAATGAGATTACCTTGTTCCACAATTGAAGCTTCTTTTTTTTGAAACAAGATTTATAGTATAGTTCATTTTGTTGTTCCTTACTAATGTTCTTTTTGACTTCCTCTGCAATTTTGTCATGTTTGGATTTTGTTGGGAAGAAGTCTTCCTCTTCTTATTCTTCCTTATCATTATCATTATCTAATTTGTTTATTAGCTGTCTTTTTTTTGCGGTGTCTGTTCCTTTTCTTGTAATTACTACATCCTTATTTTTCTTTTTGTATTCCTCCATGGCTTTTTGTTTTAACCTCTTCTTTTTTTCTTGTTATTCTTTTTCTAATGCTTCTTCTTCATCTTCAATATAAAACTTGTCTTTTTCTTCTTTGTGTCATTTACATGCTCCATGTGGTAAGCTTTTAGGGGCTTTTAGCATTATCTTTGCCCCTCTAGGTAGCTCATCACTCTTTGAATGTGGCAAAGAATTCTTAAAGTATTGCTTTTCTCTCTCACATGTAAACAAATCATGTTATTTATCTTCATAGAAACCACATTCTTTCTTTTTGTCCTACCAACACTCATTGGTATAGTGACCTTGCTTATTGCATTTATAGCAAGTGGCATCATCTCTTCTTCTTTGGCCTCTATCTCTGCCTCTTCCACCTCTATAGTTATTGTAATATCCTCTATCTCTAGTTGAGTAGTTGTTTGGATATGTTATCAGATTCTGTGAAAGTTGGAGATGGCTTGGGAGGTCCTCTGGAGGGCTCCTAATGGTGGGATTGGAAAGGTCAAATCACAACAAATAGATGAATACAAGGCTTAGGGACAAAGTTGCAAGCACATGAAACAAGAATTGACAAGTGTCTAAAAGCGTTGAAAGCGGAGAAAAGGTTAGTATGACAAAGGGGAAACAACAAGAGGAGGGAAAACCCAAATGTTACCAAGAGAATCGCTACTGAGAGGACGTTATTTCATGCTTACATGTACGTGACAAGTATTATGAGTCATCATGGGGTCCTCGTGGAGGCTGTGCATGATTTTGGTGTTTACATATTTCCCCCCTCAGGGATGGTAGTCTACATGAAGGGTAGGTACCGTTCCCAAAATAGGCCTTACCTGTTGTCAATTTCCCACAATAGTACCTGCAATAACTAGCATTAGTTCAACATTTAAATATATCAAAACAAGTAATAAAAATTGAAATGACAAACATACCATAGATCAGTGAGTTCGCCTAGTTGTTTGCCTTTGTCAAGGAGACCTATAAGGATGAAAACACACAAAACGAGAGCATGAAAGATGCATAAAAGAAACTAGTCTTAAAATGCATAAAATAAACTAAGCTAAGAGAAGAAAAGAGTGGAGAAATTAGAGTGAACGGAGTGAAACACTAATGGAATTGGTCGTGCAAGTAGACATTGAAAAGATATCACCGAGGTGATCTCAAAGATGGCTGCTACATCTTCTACCATTGAGAATTAGGTGCACAATCAATCAAAAACCCTTCTCTAAACCCTAGTTTTCTCTTTGTGAAAAATCTTGTAAATGTGTCTATTTTTGTCAATTTTTCTTGTTGCATTGTGTTTGTCTTGTCATTTAGAGTAGAATCGATCTTTTGTTTGTCGAAATCGTTTGAAATTTATAGTTTTTAGAGTGTTTTTAGCATGAGGGGATGCGAAATAGGGTCACCCCTTTTGCCAGTCCAAATCGCTTGGGGGAGATTTGACTAAGCAATAGGGTTGCCCAATGGAGATCTGGCTGTGCAACAAGGTCACCCCGGGGAGATCCCGTTGTACATCTGGGTCACCTTGGGGAGATTTGACTTGATGAAAGGGGCAACCCAACCATTTCATTTGTAACTAAAATTTGAAGTTTTCTGACATTTACAACACTCTGTTTTGGTCTAATTTGAACAATGAATTCATCAATTTATTGCAATTTTGTAGGTTTTATATTTTTTTTGTGTGAAAATTTCACACTATTATATGATTTTTTAAGATTTTTTGAGTTTGACGGGGATCTAATGAAAGTTCTTTTTTGATGACAGGATATGTGCATTCGTTGGAATGCAAATCATGAGCAGTTGTGGTTATCTGAGATGTATGACTCTTATCTCTTGGTGATCTTGCTGTCCTGAAGAGGGCAGGCTTGGAGAGGATTTGTCAGGTTTCTATTGTACATCCTACCTCTCACATCTGCTGTGATATCCTAACCTATTGGGATGCCAATAGGAACACCTTTAGGCTCCCCTAGGTTTCAGGGGAGTGGACCATTACATTATATGATGTTTACCGCATCCTAGGAGTCATTGTGACAAAACACTCAGTGGCCATCTTGAGACCAATTACCAAAGCCTCATACTCCGCTATATTGTTAGTGCATGGGAATAACAACCTGTAGGACTTTGGAATTGTGTCGCCTTGGGCAGTGATAAACAAGATACCTGCCCCCGATCCATGGTTGGTGTAAGACCCGTCAAAGTAGAGTTTCCAACCAGCAAGTCCATTGAGGACAAGGCATCTTGGGCTTTGATCATGGGGGTGAGTCATCCCGAGGAGCAAACAGGAGTTCGGCTCACTATAGTACCTCAACTTTGCATTCCTCTCTTGAGGAATTTTCTTATTGGGTTGATTACATTGAGGTTGTCTAGAGACAAGGCCTCAGCTCACCTCAGATGGTGCTGGGCACCCATCATTCAGTGTATTTAGCAAGGTACAATTTTTGCATGGGGTACTGACATTCTTGCTATGGTTTATCATGATTTCTATCGCATTGCTCACCGTGGGGCTCTTGCATTCAGCTACTCTAATCTGATCATGACTTGGATTTATGAGCACATTAGGCTATATCAAAAGGAGGTTCCACTTCCTAATCCTAGACTTATGAGAACTACTAGACGGGCTCGTGTCAGCCACTTTGATACTTCATTACACACTATGGCTACTCTCACTGATGCGGACATGATTTTTGACCCTTATGTGGATATGGTGGGCACTTGGTCTCATGATAGATTCGAGTCTACTGTCGCAACGTTTATGAGCTTTTTGATCATAATGGCTTTGTCAAGGCTCACCATGTTGAGTGAGTTCTTTAGTAGCTAGGAGATGACTTTCCAGAGGACTTGGCCCCGATTCCTACTTGCTACTGATCTGTCTAGGAGATGGGTGAGGTCGGCTAGAGACCTATTATTTGGACTCCTTTGACTCCTGGGGTTTTGATTACCAAAACTTCTAGGACCTCAAGAGGTGGACAGAGGGGAGGGAGAGGAGCTCCTTCCCAAGGATTTGTTGTCTTGGAGGACATTGACTCTACTGGCAAGGACTACGATCCTGAGGGAGATGACTAGCTTAGTTGGAGACAACCAAGAGGTTGACTCAGACGAGGAGGAGATACCAGGGTCTACTTCTTCATGTCCTAGACCTCCTCTTTTTGATGATGAGATGTGGCACATTGATCCCACTTGGCAGTCTCGCGATCCTTATAAGTTTACATTTGTTTTCGTGTTTTGCATTGTTCCGCTTCGTTAAAATCATGAATCATCATTCCTTCTTTCTTTGTTTTTCACATAATGCCAAGGAATGGAGGATCTTCTTTTGTGACACTTTTGTTGATTTGGTTGGTCCTTTTACTGGTCTATCACAGGAGTGACTTCTTGTTGATCCTGGAGTCCCTGCTAGAGCTAGTCAACACACTGATATCTTCGCTCTTGCCTACCACAAGTGCAAGGAGAATGCCTCTTTGAGAGTAGAGATTCTCACTCTTAGGGGTGAGAATGTAATTTTTTGAGAGATGGCTCATCTTGGGATTCAACATCCTCATTTGAGCGCAGCAGGTCCTTCACATTCTCGGGGTCACAGCAGGGTTCCTCATTCTCATAGATCTCATGGAGATTCTAGTGTCGTTCAGAGGCAAAGGAGTAGGAGCCCTGATGGTTCAGTTGGAGGGAGTCATCCCTGAGAGCTTTGCCTATTTGTTTTATTATCGTGCCCCCTTGCATAGGGATCCTTACTTCTCCTGAGAGCATTTTGTCTAAGCTCTTGTACTTTTTGTAGAATTTTGAACCTTTGATATGTCTATGAAAAACTGTCTCTTCATGATTACTACTATCGTATGAATGCTTATCTCTTGTGTACTTTGGAAGTTTTTAGAACTTTTTGATTGTGTAGACCCTTAACTCTAAGAATGCATACATGATGACAATGATATGTTTTTAGTTCTTTTTGGAATATATGTATGACTGCAGGGGACGATATGCAATGCAAGAATGAATATGATGCTGGAATGAATTTCTACTTCTATGGAATGCCATGTGTTATGCCACTGACTTTTATTTCTTTGGATCTCTTTTTCTAATGAATTCATTATGGAACAAACATTATGATTGCTCTTTAGTACGATTTTCAATCGAGGGGATTGTGGGTTATCCTGGTGTAGGAGATCTATTCAACTTTGTGAGATTAGGGATTCAAAACTCAAGTGGGGAGGAGGAGGAGATGGAGTGCTTCTGAATTTTGGGCTTTGCTAAAGGCTAAACACTAATCCTTATCTAGATGAGACATTTTGATAAGCTTTCAACTCAGGCAAGCAACAAATTTTATTGGCATTCATTGGACTTACATCATGGATGGCAAGCAAGATAGACCTAGGGTAAAGGAAAAATAGGGACGAATCAGGGTCCCTAAGTAGAAAATGGCCCTAAAGATTACTAGATTGTTGGCTTTGCTCAGTTAGTGCTTGTGTGTGCTCTGTACCTTTCTCTTTTATTTCCTTTGATAGAATGTCACCCTTGCAGGTTCTAACTTAGATTTATCTCCACCTAAGGGTATAGACACTCAATAATCTTCTCTCTATCACTCTTTTTTGTAACACTTTTTTTAATATTTTCCTCTTTTTTGTATTCTCTGGAATGCCTCACTTGATTTTCCCATTTTTTTGGGGATTTTGAATTTTATGAAAATGAATGCTTTTAATCTTTGGATACACAATAATTTGATATATCTATCCTTACTTTTCTCATCACTCTTATTTTTTTGATCACTCATTTTTTTATTTACTCGTATTTTAGATTGCTTTCTTCAGAGTTTTGATCCTCCTAGCATTTTTGGCTAGGAAAGATAAGGGTCTAAGCACCACCAAAATCTTTTGTAATCTAGTTGGACTTCCTTTTTACTAGGGAAGAATTGGGAAGGTCTACTTGCAAGCGTTTGAATACTGTGGGTTTGAATACTGACTTTGCTTAGACTTAACATCATGAATCATTAAGACTGGTATCGGTGTAAATCTAAGAGCTAGGCTTTGATTAGAATCACTGGGAATGAAGGGGAAGAATGGTTATTGTGAAAATAGAGGAATCTCAAAACCTAAAAGGATCACTATACACCTATGCAACCTTAGACTCCTTACTGAAATGAAAATAATATAAGAGCAAGTCATTCACTGAAGTGCAAGATGGACATAATGATGCTGAAATGCAATAAACAAATTTTGATTTTTTTAGAGATTTTTGCAACTTTTTTTGTATTTTTGGAATATTTGATTTTTTTATGTTTTATGATTTTTATGGTTTTTTAGACAATACTTTTTAAGGTGAAAGACATTGACCGTTTTGCCAAATCCCTCATCTTCCATTATGCACAAGAGATAGGCATCGTTACCAACATCCTCTTTAACCATGTAGGAAGCTTTCCAATCCTTTGTAAATTTCCTTTTTCATCTTCGTTTCTTGTTCTTTGTGCTACTTCTTCTCAAGAAAAGCTCTCCTATTATGTAGGGTTTCATGATATTATTCGGCTTTGGTGTTCCTAATTCCAAGGTTTCTCTTGGTAACATGAGATGGAGTAAATCTTGGAAAGCTTGTTTGTGTAAGAGAGTCCAATACAAGACTCTGTTGCATCTTAATAACTCCATAAGCATATCAAATTGATCCTACATGTAAATATTTACTTCCTTCCGATCCTGAATATTTTGGAGAAACCAAAATAACTTGAAGAGAGTTTGAGGCTCCCTTTGCTCGTAATGAGGAACAAAAAGTTTAAAGTTGTGTCACACTTTTATAAAGGAAACAACCAACACTCATCTAACATTTTAAATTGAATCACTACAAAGTGAGGTATATGTTTTGAATTTTAAAATGATGAAAACTCATAAAATGTAGATTTTTTAGTGTATTTTATGTTTGTATTTTTTTAAAACATTTTAAAAATGTAGTATTTTATAAAATTGACACTATAATTTAGTTGCTGATAAAATGCTGAAAAAATAAGGTTGAATGGGATGTCACACTTTATATAGTAAATTTCATTTATTTTCTTTCTATATTTTTTTTGTGTATTCATAACTCAAAACTTTTAGTGCATGGAATAATTTTTCTCCAATTTAATAAATATGTATTTTAAAATAAAATTTGAAAGGTGCATGTAATAAAACACAACTGTTTCAATGGGACGTCAACTTTTGTCTTGATTATTTATGCAAAATAGAAAAAAAATATATCATCTTGACAAAGAATCTCTCCTCTAGTGCATCATATTTTTTTTTTTTTTTTTGATAAATGTTACTATTTTTTCTTTAGAGGACAATCAACACCATATTTTGGTCTTGATGACCTACTTTTAGTAGAAATAAAAAATAAAATATAAACACTAATTGAAATATTTAAATTATATTTTTACAAAGTAGACTTATAGATCTACGAAAGGGTATTTTTATATTCTTTTAAAATGATTATTTGCACGAATAGGAGTTGTTAGAACATCAAAATTTTTAAATAATTTATTTTTTGGTTAAATGAGCCCCAAAGTGATGCTACATATGTTTTTAGTGGATGGTTCCAATTGGAAAAGTTGTGTCCTAGATCTAATTTAGCTAGAATGAATCTAGATAGAACATAAGTTTCACCAAAATTGACTTTTAGTTGGAAATACTTAAGTGTGTTTATGCTAATAAGTTGGCCCAAAGTGTGATATAACTTTTAACTTGTTCTTTCGTTGGGCTCAGGTCTTAAATCCGTGGAATATCCCACGTAACTCTCTAGTAACTCAAAGATGATAGGATCATCTATCCCCACTGCCACTCGCATCTTCCATTCTTTGTTGAATGCTCCCTCACTTTCTTCATCTTCACCAGGAGTCTCTCAACATCTCGATCTATACTAAGGGTGCTTCCCATTCACCAAGCTCATTTGATTGCACTTAAGTAGAGGAAGTAGATCATGCATGGGGTTGAGAAACAATGAACATTCTTGGGAGATTTCCTACTATTGGGTTTTTCCCAGACTGGATGCTTCCCAGTTATCCCTTCAAGGTAGCTATCATTGATCAATAGGATTTCTGGGCCAGGGGCCAACAGTACATGAGATAGACTCTATAAATATCTCCTCTTCTTCTTTAGCCTTTGCAAAACCAAGGGGGGTATTCCTTATTCAACATCCATGAAATATGCCTATGAACTGACTGGAATGTTGATACAAAGCAGATAAATCCTCTCTTATGCAGACCAAAACTATGGAATAAGTGCAAAGGGGATAGCCTTGGGCCTATGTTTAGTTGTGAGACAGAAGAGTTTGGTCCTAAAACTACTTCTAAAGTCCTAAAGGTTTGTATTTGAAGTTTAAGTTTGTATTTGTTTTTGGATGCAAGACTGGGACTTTGGGTTGTAACCTCAATACAAGACTAGACTGGTGCCTATCCAGGGCTCGGAGTCAATAGACGTATATATGTGAATGTTTACCATAGACTTAAAATAATAATCAGATTTCAAGGGGGTTTTGTAATGTCTGCCTTACAGACACTACCCAAGACTAAGTATTCAGTTATTTCTGCTTACAAACATCCTCACTGCAATGTATTCTTCTCAACACTTAACCCAAAACATTTAATCTACTCCTTGAGCAGAAGTAAAAGATCAAGCATTCAACATAGCAAACCCATATCCTAGAATCTCAAACACCCCTTAGTTGTTTAGATTCAGAACAATACATTCAACTTGGAGACAAATAACAAAATACATGCAATGATGCATTACTCATTTAAATCAACATGAAATTGATGAATTCTATGCATAAAACATTCAACATACAACTCATAAACTCACAAGGCACCAAAACAAAGCCACCAATAGAATCATATCTTATTACAACACCAAAATTTTTCCAGTTTTTCAACCCCACAAATGAGTAACACAGTTCACAATTTATATCAAGACTGTGTACCCAGCAATAATTACAAGGCAATTTTAAAATCCTGCCAAATACACTGCACCATCAGAATGGAGCCCAAAATATTCAATGCAGCAGGGGGGACAAAGAGGAGAAAATAGGTGGAAACGGGATCTGCACCGCCGCCTGAAGATTTTCTTCATCAAATTTGGTGGTTGGCGGGTCAATCACACCCATACCTCTCTGTAAATTGCCATTAATGGCATACCAACCCGCGGCCTCTGGAAACACATCTAACTGCATACCCTGTAGTTTTCATGCCAAGAATTCCACTGTAGAGGCACATAAATCCTTCTATTTGAACAAAACCGTCGATTCCTTCCCATCGCTAAGATCAATGGCCACGGTTCACGCTAACTAGTCATCGACCAATGAAATTATGCCACGCAGGCACCCTATGCTTCCTTTGACTTTTTGCAGCATACAAACATTTTGCCCTTTTCGCCCTTGTATATGCAAAAGGACATGCATATACAAACAACTTCCTGCATACAAAGCGCGGACCCCAAATTATTACAGAACAAATTGAAATTGCAATCAGATCCCACCTTGTACATTTCTCTTTGCATATCTTCTTTGTATATTGCAGATACAAACGCAATATACATTCTACGGATTTCAACTTTTTATGAAGCATTTTTGAAATTGCTTTGAAATCCAGCTTGTATCTAACCCCCTTTTATATAGGCATATACAACGCCATATACATGCAAGCCGCAGATGCCAGCCACCCTATCAATCAGATTGGAACAATTTTTAGATCTGGGCCCTGTATCTTCAATCTTCGCATGTCAGCTTGCATAAAACCAATGTATGTCACATATACAAATGCGAACATACAAATCAAAACATACATACAAACAACGGACTTCATTTTTATCAACCAGAATGTATGTTCACTTCAGATCTGACTTGTATATTAGGAATGTATATTTGCTTGTATGTGCAAACATACAATTGCAGATATACAAGTAGTGGGCCCCACCTTTTGTATATCGGCCCTTTGCACTTTTCACTTTGCATATAGCGAATGTATATTGCATATACATTCCATTTTGTATGTGAGGTAGACCCCACCAAATGTATCTCCTGCTTTAAATGTTGCCGAAAATACAAGGCCCCTTGTATCTTTTTCAATGTATATGCATTGGCCATCGGGCAAACTTTGAAGTTGACTGCCGATGCATCCTATCTTGCCAATGACCCTCCGTCACTGTAGCAAATGTATGTTGGGTTTCTTTGTATATTTTCATGTATGCGCCCAATGTATCTGGCCGTTGTATGTCTAAACATATGATGTAACATACATGCAATCCCTTTGATACAAGCACAACATATTCCCAAAATCTGCGAAAGATTCCCTGATGTATATGCACCCCTTTTAAACCCGATATGCATTGCAAAATGCATATAACTGATTTTTCCATTTTCTGAAGGCCGATTGAACACTTTTGGGTCTACTAATATACATCTACACTTGTACATACAAGAACACAAACATGCGACAAATTTCACCGCGGCACAGAGTAATCTGGGACTTAGCATCTTTTTCTCAAGCATGACAGGAAGAGGTGGTAAAGAAATGCATAGGGGCCGGTCGACCAATGAACGCTAAGGTATGAAGATGTAACTTAAACAACCGAGAACCCGCAATAGGAGGTCAACCACAGAATAGAAAATACAATCTAGAAGGCCGAGGAAAAATAAACCTAAGACACCAAGGGTTTGAAAGAATAAAAACATAGGCTTGTAAAACTGACTCAAAACCCTAACCCTAGGTGAGCACCACCATTGGCTCTGATTGGGGACGTGTAGGTGCAAGGCTGCAGCGAGAACTAGACCACTCCGGGGTAGACCAGGCAAAACACAAAACTCAAAACACGACCGACCAAACAAGGCATGTACAAACTATTTACACCTATTTACAATGTGCACACAAGATATTCATTTATGAAAAGTAGGGCTTTAGGAACTGACCGTGCACATGCAATTCCAGTAGTTCACCATTTAGGGCCTGGAGAAAGTATGAATCTTCTCCATGAGTATTGCTGATTTGGTATGGGCCCATCCACAAGGGCTCAAATTTACCATGTTTGCCCTTATCGTGGTTCCTTGCATTCCAAATAAGGACCAAGTCATTTATCTGGAACTTCCTTTCTGTAGCCCTTCTATCAAACAAATATTTCACCTTTTGCCATTTTTTGATATTGGTCTTTTGTGGCTCCCTTCTAATTTCATCCAGTGCAACCAGTTGATTTATCCTTTCACTCATTGAATGTTCAATCTCTTCATCATTTTCTTGTATGAATCTATAAACTGGTAAGAGATTATTCACAGGTAACTTAGCTGCCATGCCATACACTAGCTCAAAAGGAGACCTTCCAATTGCTTTCTTCACCGTCACTCTGTCAGGCCATAATGCCATCTTCAGCTTTGAATCCCAAGCCCTTTTATTTTTATCGACCACTCTTTTGATGATTTTCATGAGATTTTTGTTACTTGACTCTGCTTGACCATTTCCCTATGGATGATATGGTGATGCATGTGACAAATCAATCCCATAACTGTTGCAAAAATCAACAAACTCACCAGATCTGAAGCACATAGCATTGTCTGTGACCACTTTGACTGGCACTCCAAATCTGATAATAATATGTTCTAAAATGAAATCCATCACCACCTTGCTTGTAGCTTTCTTAGTTGGAATGGCTTCAATCCATTTAGTAAAGTAATCAGTAGCAACCAAAATCCAACTATGTCCTCCACTTGATTTTTCTGAGATTTCCCCTATAAAATCAATTCCCCATTGCTGGAATGGAGCCTCCATAGTTACAGTTCTGAGGGGTAATGCACCTTCATATTTTAATTTTCCTGAGAACCTTTTACATGGATCACATTTTCTTACCATCCTTTGTGTGTTTGAGAAAAGAGTTGGCCATTAATAGCCTGCTCTAAGAATTTTGTGAGCTGTTGTCTGGGCAGTATAGTGTCCACCACATACTCCTTTGTGCATATCACTTAAAATATCTTTAGCTTGATTCTCATCCACACACCTAAGTAGTACACCATCAGGATTTTTCCAATACAACTCTCCTTGAACAATGATGTATTTGATAGCATGTAACTTCAAGGTCCTTTGATTATCACTAAAATGGGAAAGACAATTCAAATTTTGCAAATAATACACAATGTCCTTGTACCATTCAGATTCTGACATGTTTACAACCTCATTCTGCACTACATTAACATGGTAGGCCTCTAGATTTGATTGTGTCATCATGTTAGCCAAACCTTGTCCCCTTACCAGTTTTGTGATTTGTATCTCAATGTTGAACTCCCGCAACTTGTTTATCCACCTGCATCTTCTTCCAGTCACCTCCTGCTGAGTGAAAATATCTTTAATTGCTACATGGGGCACATATGCGACTATCTGAGAGCCTACTAAGTATGACCTGAAGCTTTTGACTGCTCTAACTAATGCATATGCTTGCTTTTCCATGATATCATATTTCAATTCAGCAGCCTGCAATGACTTGCTAAAGAAAGCAATAGGTTGGTCAAAACCCTCCTCATTTTTCTGCAATAAACTACAGCAACAGTATGAAAAGAAGAAAATGAGAACAACTAAAGTGGCTTAGAAAAATCAGGAGAGTTCAACACAGGAGCCATCTTTATAGCTTCTTTGATGTTCTGAAATGATTTAGTTGCTTCATCTCCCCATTTGATGGTTTCACCCTTCTTCAACATTTTAGAAATATCTTTTGTAGTCTCTGCAAAGTTAGGAACAAATCTTCTAACAAAATTAATTTGTCCAAAGAAGGACTGAATGCCTTTCACTATTCTAGGGATCTAAATTTTGTCAATTGCAGCAACCCTTTCAGGATCAATCTTAACTCCATCTTTGGAAACAATGTGTCCCAATAATTTTCCTTCCACTACCCCAAAAGCACATTTCTTTGGGTTAAGTGAAATGCCATATTCTAATGCTCTAATAAAAATTTGTTCTAAGTGCATACAGTGTTGCTCCTCCTTTTTTGAATAGGCAGTTAAATCATCTTGATATACAGCCAAGATTGAGTCAATCAATCCTGCAAAAGCAACATCCATAGCCCTCTGAAATGTAGCACCTGCATTTGTTAGTCCAAATGACATTCTAACATATACATATGTCCCCCATGGAGTGGTGAAGGCAGTTTTGTATTATTCAGATTCTTTTACCTTCACCTGATTGTATCTTGAAAATCCATCCATCATGGATAAAAGCTCACAACCAGTTACCTTCTGCAACATAGCTTCCATGTTAGGCAGTGGATAATTATCCTTTAAAGAAGATACATTCAGCTTTCTAAAATTAACACAAAGTCTTATATCACCATTCTTTTTTCTAACTGGGACAAGATTGGACACCCAAGTTGAGTGTTTGATAGGCACAATTATTCCAGCCTCCCTAAGCTTCATAAGTTCTTCTTGCATTTTTGGAGCTAGAGTTGGGTTAATAGGCCTTTGTTTCTGTCTGAATGGCTTGGCTCCAGGCTTCAAAGGAATCTCATGCTGGAATAGGTCTTCTCTATAAGCTTTCAAGTCCTCATATGACTAGGCAAAGACATGCTTATACTTTTTTAATAATGCTATCAACATGCTCCTGATGTGTGGCTTGAGCTGTTTGCCAATGTACACCTTTTTGGGGGCATGAGATGTCCCCAAGTTTATCTCCTCCAAATCATTCTTATTTGTAGGAGATGCCTTTGTAACAAACTGGTCTCTATTGTCAAATGCTCTCTCTAAAGCAACCAAACCTCTAGGGATTTTATTTGTTTTGAGTTGAATTACCTCTTTCCCTAAAAGAGTTTCTTTTCCATCCACAACCTCTACAAAATTCTAAAAATCCATCTCCTGGTTCTCATATTCATCTATGCAGTGCAAAAATCTCAACAAATCTTTATCATCATCAAACACCTGCCAGCTGCATACATTATCTGGTACGACAGGTCTGAGTTTAACTTTAACATTTGTAACATCAGACAAAGTGACATCATCTGGCCTTATGGCCACAATTGCTAAAAAATCTGCCATGACATTCTTTGACCTCTCTATCTAATTTATTGAAAAAGCATCAAACAATTCAATTGTATCCCAAACAACATGTTTATACTGTTTTAACCTCTTATTTTTTGAAGCATACTTATCTCTAACCTGGGAAACAATTAATTCTGAATCCCCAAATACTTTGAGCATCTTGATCCCATGCTTCAAAGCTACATTCAATCCTAGTAACAGAGCTTCATATTTTGCAATATTATTTGTGCAGGCAAACTTTAACAAGAAAGAGAACTTTAGAAGCTTACCAGCTGGAGATAAAAACACAACTCTAGCACCAGAGCCTTCCTTTGAACAAGCTCCATCAAAATACATAGTCCACAGACCCTGTCGGTCAAACTCTTGAGTGCAAATGTCTTTCCCTTTACCTCCTTGATCATCTGAAACAACTCTGAAGTTCTCACAATCAGTATCAACAAAACATACATGCTCTTCTGAATCCTAATCCTCAACTGTTTTTGATGACCTTTCTTCTCTGACTAGTTTGACATCTTTGCCATTCATTGGAATCATGGCATATGATAGGTCTAGTTGCATACTTCCACCAATCAATGCTGCCCATCTTCTTGACAACAACATACCATATTGTGGCTTTATGTCAACAACTATTATGTTCATTTTGTAAGTCTTTTCTGGATATGCTGCCAGTCTAAAATCCACATCTTTCATGACTCCAATGACTGGTACTTCCCTAGCATCCATTGCATAGCATTTTCCACATGCCTTATCTATCTTTAATCTAACTTGCTGCATGATAGCCAGAGGCATGATATTTGTTGATGCTCCCGAGTCAAGCATACAATTCTTAATCACTTTTCCATTGATAAAAAGGGAGACATAAAATGGTTCAACCTGTGAAGGGCATTTTGTCATGGTCACCCCCAGATACACTTCAGGAACCCCATCCTCATCAATACACATGGCTTGTTTCTTACCCTGAGTCTCAACATTCTGCTTGGCTTGACAAGGTACTCCTGAAATCAGGGACAATGCTTTATTCCTGAACTCTTCAACTTTCATCAACTCTATCAATGGAACAAAGACCTTTATCTGGGACAGGACTTGAGTTATGTCAAAAGGAGCATAATTTTGTATAACAGTTGTAGCCTGATCCATGGTTTTATTTTTATTTTGAGATGATCCAGCTTTAATCTTCATGGCCCCTTGAATGTCATCCATGATCTGAGAATCCTTGCTTTGATCCTCATTCTGGGGAACTCTATTTTCTGGTCTTTGAGAATCATGACCCATTTTTTGCTTAAAACCTTGCTTATTATTGTTCCATTGTTTCTTTTGTGGTTTAGCCTCTTTATGATTATGCACTGGTTGGCTCACAAAAGTGCTCTCTAGTTGACGTGAGTTGCTTACCTGAGCCTTGCCCCTAAGGTTATAATTGCTTTTGACCTGAGCAACTGCTGCAACTATAAGAGCTCTAATCTCTTCATTAGAAGGCCTTCTCAAGTTATTCATAAAAATGTGTGTCTTGAGCATAAGCATAATTATCTTCATCATCTTCATCACAGGAAACCTATTGGCAGACCTGAGTTCCATAACTTGTGCTTTCATCAGCATCACAAGAAGAGTATTCCCCATTCGTGAACAACATATTGACATTATCATCCTCCATACAATGCGGCTCATTGCATTCATCACAGGCAATAGGATTATTATACATAGACTGGGCAATCATACATTGCGACTGTGAGTGAGGCATCTGACAGATTATGCACCATGGGGTGTCATCAACAATGTTAACAGCCTTCTTCAAAGGATCAGGAGTTTCCTTAACATTTTGAGCCCTTTGATTTGTATTGCTATTTGGGAGGATGGGTTTACCATTATGCCAATTAGTGTTATATGACATATCATGCAATGATGGTCTCTTTTCTTGTCTTTGGTAAACCTGCCTGTCAGGACCTATTCCCTTTTCATTTTTAAC
This sequence comes from Cunninghamia lanceolata, assembly GCA_027924645.1. Lineage (NCBI taxonomy): Eukaryota > Viridiplantae > Streptophyta > Pinopsida > Cupressales > Cupressaceae > Cunninghamia > Cunninghamia lanceolata. The sequence continues at coordinate 30,990,090 of BSBN01000047.1, forward strand.
AAGTCTATAACTTAAGTCTTTAACAACAATTGTCAACTTATCCAATTTATCCTCAGAAGTAGATGCATTACCTAGTGTACCTTGAGGCTTATTATTTGGATTCTGCAGAATTTTTATATCATCTCTTCTGTTTGTCTTACCAGATGCTTTCCTGTTATTTTCAATATTTGTTGCAATCCTGAAAGCATCCCTGAGGCTGGTAGGACCCTTATCTCTTAATCCATAAGCTGTTTTAGCATCAAAAGCATTTATGTACAACGCCATGCACATTGGTTCATTAGGCCTCATATGAAATGGCAATTTGTTCAACACTTTAGTGAACCTAGCATTAAAATCTGAAACCTGCTCATTTGACCCCTTAGTAATACTAGTGAATTCATTTACAAAAAAGCTGGGATCAGTCTTATCACCATACTGTTCTTTAAAAATCCTTTTGAAATCATCCCATGATGAAATAGTCCGATCAGGCAAACTTTAATACCACTCTCTAGCTTCATCAACTAAGGATTGCATAAATAATTTCATAAAAACATCTTCATGCTCAACCTCAAAGTTGTCCATGACATTTTGAAAAGACTTTAAATGATCCTCCCCTGACACAGTATTGTTTCTTGAAAATTTTGGCACCTGCGGCCTCACATGTTTGTCAATGGGATTAGGGTAGCCAGGAATACCATCAAAAACAAGCTACCTGAATCTGTCTAGCTGCAAAGGCTGTCTACCAAACTGATTAACATTGGCATTCCTATTAGCATTTTGATTCCCCACATTATTTAATGGTGCTCTAACATTGTTTGTATTTTGTCTTTGATCATTATGCTAATCCTGAACTTCATTTATGTGCTAGTTTCTTAGCACATCTGCATTATCAAGGGTGGGAATTGAATTATGTTGAACAAGTTTTAGAGCTTGTACCCTTTGTCTCATGTCATCTCTAATCTTCACTGTCTGCAGATATTCTAATTCAGCTCTCAGGTTCTTGATTTCTTCAGTTAATTCTTCATCTCTGGGCATGGAAGAAGATGGTCCCATTCCATTTTGGTCATCATCATCCCTTAGGGATTCAACTTCTTCAAATCTGTCAGGGGGATCCAAGAAAGGGCATTCCTGAAACACCTCTGATCTCATTCTCAATCTGTCACCCTGTTGCCATTCAAACACATCTTGAATCTTAGCTTCTGTATTTGAAAAATATGGTGCCGGGTGCTCTGAAGGTCTAAGATTATCCTGAATATTATCCTTATTTCTGGGGCTGGGAGAACCTTCTTGACTGCCCTGAACAGTCCCTTTTTTCCTGTATATCATTTTTATGGGTAATTATTCAAACAAAGGATTACGCAGGGATCTCCTCCCTTGCATTCAAAATTTACTTCACTGGTTGGGAGATTTGTTCGGAGTCACCATCTACAACTAGGAATTATTTTCTTCTAAATCAGGGTTCTTACACAGCATTCCCCAGTAGAGTCACCAAAAATCTGTTGGGTTTTTCCTAGACTGGATGCTTCCTAGTTATGCCTACAAGGTAGCCATCATTGATCAATAGGATTTCCAGGCCAGGGGCCAACAGTACATGAGATAGACTCTATAAATATCTCCTCTTCTTCTTTAGGCTCTGTAGAACCAAGGGGGGTATTCCCTATTCAACATCCATGAAATATGCCTGTGAACTGACTGGGATGTTGATACAAAGTAGATAAATCCTCTCTTATGCAGACCAAAACTGTGGAATAACTGTAAAGGGGCTAGCCTTGGGCCTATGTTCAGTTGTGAGACAGAGGATTTTGGTCCTAAAACTACTTCTAATGTCCTAAAGGTTTGTATTTGAAGTTTAAGTTTGTATTTGTTTTTTGATGCAAGACTGGGACTTTGGGTTGTAACCTCAATACAAGACCAGACTGGTGCCTATCCAAGGCTCGGAGTCAATAGACGTATATATGTGAATGTTTACCATAGACTTAAAAAAAAATCAAATTTCAAGGGGGTTTTGTAATGTCTGCCTTACAGACACTACCCAAGACTAAGTATTCAGTTATTTCTGCTTATTAAACATCCTCACTACAATGTATTCTTCTCAACACTTAACCCAAAACATTTAATCTACTCCTTGAGCAGAAGTAAAAGATCAAGCATTCAACATAGCAAACCCATATCCTAGAATCTCAAACACCCCTTAATTGTTTAGATTCAGAAGAAGAACACATTCAACTTGGAGACAAATAACAAAATACATGCAATGACGCATTTAAATCAACATGAAACTAATGAATTCTATGCATAAAACATTCAACATACAACTCATAAACTCACAAGGCACCAAAACAGAGCCACCAGTAGAATCGTATCTTATTACAACACCAAAATTTTTCTAGTTTTTCAACCCCACAAATGAGTAACACAGTTCGCAATTTATAGCAAGACTGTGTACCCAACAATAATTACAAGGCAATTTCAAAATCCTGCTAAATACACTGCACCATCAGAATGGAGCCCAAAATATTCAATGCAGTAGGGGGGACAAAGAGGAGAAAACAGGTGGAAATGGGATCTGCACCGCCGCCTGAAGATTTTCTTCATCAAATTTGGTGGTTGGCGGGTCAATCACACCCATACCTCTTTGTAAATTGCCATTAATGGCATACCAACCCGTGGCCTCTGGAAACACAGCTAACTGCATACCCTGTAGTTTTCCCACCAAGAATTCCACTGTAGAGGCGCATAAATCCTTCTATTTGAACAAAACTATTGATTCCTTCCCATCGCCAGGATCAATGGCCACGGTTCACGCTGACTAGTGATTGGCCAATGAAATTATGCCACGCAGGTACCCTATGCTTCCTTTGACTTTTCGCAGGATACAAACATAGTGCCCTTTTCGCCCTTGTATATGCAAAAGGACATGCATATACAAACAACTTCCTGCATACAAAGCGAGGACCCCAAATTGTTACAGAACAAATTGAAATTGCAATTGGATCCCGCCTTGTACATTTCTCTTTACATATCTTCTTTGTATATTGTAGATACAAACGCAATATACATTCTGCAGATTTCAAATTTTTATGAAGCATTTTTGAAATTGCTTTGAAATCCAGCTTGTATTTAACCCCCTTTGTATATAGGCATATACAATGCCATATACATGCAAGCCGCGGATGCCAGCCACCTTATCAATCAGATTGGAACAATTTTTTAGATCCGGGCCTTGTATGTTCAATCTTCGCATGTCGGCTTGCATAAAACCAATGTATGTCGCATATACAAATGTGAACATACAAATCAAAACATACATACAAACAACGGACTTCATTTTTATCAACCGAAATGTATGTTCACTTTAGATCCGGCTTGTATATTAGGAATGTATATTTGATTGTATGTGCAAACATACAATCGCAGATATACAAGTGGTGGGCCCCACCTTTTGTATATCGGCCTTTTGCACTTTTCACTTTGCATATAGCGAATGTATATTGCATATACATTCCATTTTGTATGTGAGGCGGACCCCACCAAATGTATCTCCTACTTTAAATGTTGCCGAATATACAAGGCCCCTTGTATCTTTTTCAATGTATATGCATCGACCATCGGGCAAACTTTGAAGTTGACTGCCGATGCATCCTGTCTTGCCGATGACCCTCCGTCACTGTAGCAAATGTATGTTGGGTTTTTTTGTATATTTTCATGTATGCACCCAATGTATCTGGCCGTTGTATGTCTAAACATATGATGTAACATACATACAATCCCTTTGATACAAGAGCAGCATATTCCTGAAATCTGCAAAAGATTCCCCGATGTATATGCACCCCTTTTAAACCCGATATGCATTGCGAAATGCATATAACTAGTTTTTCCATTTTCTGAAGGCCGATTGAATACTTTTGGGCCTGCCAATATACATCTACACTTGCACATACAAGAACACAAACATGCGACAAATTTCACCGTGGCATAGAGTAATCTGGGACTTAGCATCTTTTTCTCAAGCACGACAGGAAGAGGCAGTAAAGCAATGCATAGGGGCCAGTCAACCAATGAATGCTAAGGCATGAAGATGTAACTTAAACAACCAGGAACCCGCAACAGGAGGTCAACCACAGAATAGAAAATACAATGCAGAAGGCCAAGGAAAAATAAACCTAATACACCAAGGGTTTGAAAGAATAAAAACATAGGCTTGTAAAATTGACTCAAAACCCTAACCCTAGGTGAGCACCACCACCTACCACATTGGTTGATTCATTGTCTATGGAATTTACTTCCCCCAATGGTGTCATTGGTTTGTATGAATCCTCTGACAATGTGAGTGGTTCATAGGATTGACTCTCTTATGGTGTTTCAGGGACACATGACTCGTTTGGTGGCATCAATGAAGTGTAACTTTCTGCTAGGTCTTCCTCAGGATCTAAGAAAGCACGTGGGTCTGTATTTCTTGGATCTAGTGTAGTTGTTTCAAATATTGGTCCCTCACTTATGTGAGGTTTCTCTCCTATGCAGGGGGAGAGTTTATAGGTTGACTCCACATTAATCATAAGAATTTCCAAAGGAAACTGAAGGGGTCCATCCTTTTCTATCCACTCCATGATTTTCATTGTTGTTTCTTTAGGGATGACCTCCTTCTGTTTTGACGGTGTTTCATTTTCTAAGGCTTTCATTTCTTCATTGTTTACTATCTTTGTCAAAATTTCTGTCCTCTTGATACATATTGATTGCGGTGTGGGACTAGGAACAAAAATCTTGTTTGTGGGAAGCTTGTAATCAATGGGGATGCCTATTTTCTTGTTTGCTATATTAGACTTTACCATACTGAAAGGCTCTGGATCCCCTTTTGCAACATATACCTTTCCAAGGTGTAAAAATTGAACTTCTTGGAATAAGGTTGATGACACATCTTTCATTTTGTGTATCCAAGGTCTCCCAAGGACCAGATTATACCCCGTATCCTTATCAATAACATAGAATGTGGTTGGGATAGTTTTTGGTCCTAAAGATATTAGAAGTGTGATTTTCCCTATCGTTGTCGCCTTTAAGTTGTCATATCCACTCAATGTGTCTCTAGACACAGTGATGTTGGTGTGTCCATAACCCATCCTCTCTAAAAGAGAGAACATAACTATATTCACTGCTACTCCATTGTCAATTATGGTTCTTTTGATGCATGTGTCATAAATCCACACCTGTAAGTACAGTGCGAGATCTCCTCTTTTTTTTTTTTATTCCGCCTCATAAGGCATTTGCTTTAAGTCAAAGAAAAACCCTGGATCTTTCAATTCAGAATTTGGTGGGTTTACATCAAAATCTACATGATTGACTTGTTCGCTAGGAGGTGGCATGATTTGGTCTAGGTATTTCAATCCTATGGCTTTTAGTAATGCTAAGTGATGTGAAGAAGAGTTTTTTAGGAGGTCAATGAATTAGATATGTGTGTACATTTTATTTAAGTCCTTAATTAGTTCATAGGGTCCAACTAGCCTAATATCGGTTCCACTACCGAGACCATGCTTTCATGCATGTCTTTCTATTTGTTGTTGAGTTCTCCTTCTTCTTTGTCATGCAATATTTCCAGCAGTCCTAATATCCTGGCTTCTCTTTTCTATCATATTTGTAGAGGGATACTTTCATTTGTATCTTGGATTGCATTGTTTTGGCTAGTTGTTTCTATGTCTCTATGCACATGAAATGGGTCTTGATAGATTTTCATATCTACATTTTGCGGAGCTATTGACGTTTGTGTTTGCCTTAGCCCTTTGTTATTGTCGAGTGTGACCTCTTGCAGATTTAGAAACATTTCTATGAATAACCACTGTTGGTCCTCTAGCAACCTTGCTATGAACCTATTATACTCCCTGCAAGACTCCGTGTTGTGCCCCCTAGTCCTGTGGAAGGAACAAAATTGATTATACTCGTAGAGGGGCCTTTCGTATCTTCCATCGTTCCCATTTCCATTTCAATTCCATGATTGAAATTATCCCTTGGATAGTATGTGTTATTTCGAGGGTGATCAACTACGTTAATGTTCATGGGATAATAGTCTCTTCCATTGTAATCATTCCTCACTTCCTTGATCGGGGATTGATCTGTTACCCCGTCTGTCATTGCATTTCTATTATTCTTAAGGATCTTAATGATAGGTGCATTATTTTTGATATCCTTGTTTATCAACCGTCTGTTTGACCCATAGGTTCTCCGACCACTATCAATGGCTGCTTGGTCAATTTGTAAGGCACTTTCCAAAGCCTCTTCATAAGACTTGTAAGGCAGTTTTTGAACTTCTTCCCTTGTATCCTTGTTCAAAGAGTGTAGGAAGAGATTGCATAACTCACAGTGATCCATATTCAGAGCACTTGTTGAAGAGTAGAGAATTTGTCTCCATCGAGTGACAAAATGGGCCACTGACTCGTTAGGTTCTTGCTTCATGGTTAGAAATTCTCAGATCCCTATCTTTATGAGTTTACTCATGTCAAAAGACATAACAAACTCTCCTATTAACTATCTAAGCGAGTGTATCAAAGCCTTTGGTAGGCGATAATACCAATCCGGGGCTATTCCTTCTAATATTTTTGGGAAGATTTTTGCGACGACCCCATCCCAAGGGAGGAGTTCTCTTATAGTAGTTGTATATGCCTTGATGTGTGAGTTAGGGTCTCCTTCTCCCTTGAACTTTGGGAGATTCAGCAATGGTCCTGGTAACAACACACTTCTTACAGCCATGTTGAGCGACTCTTTTAAATACTCCAAGTATGTGCCTAAGAAGGAACTTTGAGATTGTGGAGTTGACAACATTAACCCCATGGGTGGGCTTTGATAGCCCAATACCATTGCTTGATTTGCTTGATTTCCATGTATTGTTTGAGTGTGTTGAATATGAGGATTCCCATTTGGGAATGTCTCGTTACTCCTATTTTGTGAGTAGTAGTTGAGGTAAGGGGGATTCTGAGATGCCCCCTAGTCTTGTTCACCTCTAATGTGTTCATACGACTTCTGTCTTCTCTTTGGGATGTGTTGTTCTACTTCCAGAGTCCTAATTCTTTGTACTAATGTTGCAATGAGATCTACAGGTGTAGGGCCTCTCAGCACTTCCTCATTTCTAGGGGTCTCATTTCGTGTGTTATCATGATTTAGCACTTCTTGCATAGTATTTTTAGGTTTCTCTTCCTATAAACCAACTTTCAAGGCCTCTTGAGCATTTGTGACCTCTTGTAAATTTTTCTCAAGTCTTCTTACTTCATCATCAAGATGGGTGCTTGAATTGCTTGTAGAGGGTTGCTCCATGCAATGGATTTCTGACCTCATTTGTATTCTTGGTGTAGTCATGGTAGGAGGGTTTACATAATGAGCTATCCAGACCATGCAACAAGAGTAAACACAATGGAAATGACAAAGAAATGAAGCAAATGCAGATTCAGTCATTTAGTATATTATAGAATTTAAATAAAGATCGGTGGGCTTACAATTAGGGCTCATAGGCTTGATTACATACATGCGCAAGATAAAGCTTTGAAGCTCCTCACAAAAATCTAAACTATCAGATACTTCTATGTGAATTTATACTCTCCTAAGGATCTATTACATCAACATATATCATATCCAGATCATAAGACTCCTCCATGTTGGCCAAGGAAGATTACAAACTCCAATGAAGAGTTGTAACGTGTGTACACTAATAGGTCAGACCTAAAAGCATAGACTCCTTCAGAAAATGAATGGAATGATGTATGGATCTTCGGGGAAGGTCGGCCACGAACCAAAGATAATTGAATGATGTGTCATTAGGCTTCATAGATCGGGAAATGTTTCCGTAGGTTTCTCCTTCAACTGGTTATCAGAGACTGTTAGGACGCTCTGTTATGAGAAAATAATCGATCTTTTGATAGCGATATCTTTCTGGTAATTATGTGCAGATCTGTGAATTCTAGATATGATGTAGATGAATGAATCTAGATGCTAAGTCCAGCTCCATAAGGACTGAAATGCAACTGGACCAAAAATATAGAAACTGCTTTTGACTGATCTGCCCAAACTGAATTAGAAAATGAAAAGAAACAAACTGAACTGAAAACAAATTGAAATGTAAATGTTTTTGGTTGATGCAAGATTGCTCTTGAACCAGGGATGCTCCTACATCAAACATCCGGGGTTATTGGAAAAGTGAGTCCCTCACTTTGCTGGGGCTAGGGGAGAACCAAGATAGTCCACCTCAGCCTGAGAAATCCATGATGAATCTTCTTCCGGTCTACCTTTCCACTTCACAAGATATTCTTTGTATTGTCTTCCTCTAGTGTTGCGTCTAACTCTGCTGTCCAAAATATCTTCAATCTGTTCCGGTGCTAATTACTTCTTCAAGTGTTCTTCCATGCTATCACTAAACTCTGTTTCATGATACTGATATAGGTCTAAAATGTTGAAAATAGGTGAAATACCCAATGTCTTCGATAACTCCACTTCATATGCATTTCTTGAATCAAAATTTCTAAGTATCTTACAAGGTCCAAACTTCTTCATCTTCAACTTGTTATATGTCCCAACTGGAAATCTTTCTTTTCTCAGATATACCATCACTTCATCTCCAACTTCAAATTCCTTGTGTCTTCTCTTCTCATCAACCTTTTCTTTATACTTACTGTTCATGTCCTCCAAATGCTTCTTCACCTAATTATGCACTGTCTTCATATGATCTACAAATTCTTCTTCTTCTGCACTCTTTTCTTCCATGCTGATATCTCTTAATTTTGCTACTCCTTTAGGATTCACTCAGATCACAATCTCAAAAGGTGTTCTTCCAGTACTCCTATTTACTGAATTATTGTATGCAAACTCTTCTTCTGAAAGAATCAAATCCCAACTTCCAGCTTTCTCTCCAACCAAACATCTCAACAAGTTTTCCGAACTCCTATTCACTACCTCTGTCTATCCATTAGTCTATGGATGAAAAGTTGAACTGAACTTCAAATCTATCTTCATCTTCTTCCAAAGTGTCTTCCAAAAGTATCCAACAAACTTTGTATCTCTGTCTGAAACTATACTCTTAGGTAATCCATGCAATCTCACAATCTCCTTGAAAAATAGGTTAGCTACATGCATTGCATTAGTTGTCTTCTTGCAAGGTATGAAATGAGCCATTTTGAAAATCTATCCACCACTACAAATATTGAATCATCTCCTCTCTGTGTCTTAGGCAGTCCCATCACAAAATCCATGCTTATGTCTTCCCAATGTCTCTCTGGTACTGTCAAAGGTTTATACAACCTAGTGTTCTGACTACTCCCTTTTGCAACTTGACAAACTCTACAACTCTGCACAAATCTCCTAACATGCTTATGTATCTGAGGCCAAAAGTAGTTTTCGCTCACCAAAGCCACTGTCTTATCAATGCCAAAATGTCCTGCCAATCCACCACTATGCTTCTTCTTGATCACATTGTCTCTCATTGAACTTCTAGGTATGCACAACTAATTTCCTTTGAACAACATATCTTCTTGAATAAAATAGTCCAACCACTTGCTCCTATCTATCACAACAGGTTTCTTACATGCTTTCCAAGGTTCTGCAAAATCAGTGTCTCCCTCATACATGTTCTTCAATTCATCGAAACCCAACACTTCAACTCTCATCTCTGTCAACAAGTTTCTTCTACTCAACGCATCAACAACTTTGTTTGATTTTCCACTCCTATGCTTCAACACAAAAGTATAACTCTACATGAACTCTACCCATCTCATATGTCTCTAATTCAACTTACTTTGACTGTTTAAATGTTGCAAAGCTTGATGATATGTATACAACACAAACTCCTTAGGCAACAAATAATGTCTCCACTTCTTCAAGGCTTGAATTATGCCATAGAATTCTTGATCATAAACTAAATATCTTCTCCTTGCATCATTCAACTTCTCACTAAAATATCCTACGGGTCTACCTTCTTGACTTAATACTGCTCCAATTACATTTCCACTTGCACCACAATCAACTTGAAATACCTTATTGAAATCTGGTAATGCCAAAACAAGCTGTTTTGTCACCTTCTGCTTCAACAGCTCAAAACTTTTATCTACTCCTGATGTCCACTTGAAATCTTTTCTATCACCTCTCATTGTCTTTGTCATAGGGTTACAAACTGAACTAAATTCTTTGATGAACTTCTGGTAAAAACTAGCCAATCCATGAAATGATCTAACCTCTCCACTGCTCTCTGGTGTAGGCCATTCAATAATTGCTTTCACTTTCTTAGGGTCCATCTTCAATCCTTCCACAGAAATCACAAATCCCAAATATACCAACTCTTCTTTCATGAAACTACACTTTTTGATGTTTATTAGCAATTTCTCTTCTCCCAGTCTCTGCAAAACTTGTCTAATATGCCACAAATGTTCCTCCTTTGTCTTACTAAAAATCAGAATATCATCCAAGTATACAATCACAAACTTACCCAAGAATTTCTTTAGAACTTCATTCATCAACCTCATGAAAGTACTCGGTGCATTTGTCAATCCAAAGGGCATCGCTAACCACTCATATAATCCTTCATTTGTCTTAAAAATAGTTTTCCATTCATCTCCTTCTCTGATTTTGATCTGATGGTATCCACTCTTCAAGTCTATCTTTGTGAAATATCTTTCTCCACTCAAACAATCCATAATATCATCCATCGTAGGTAAAGGAAATCTATACTTAACTGTGATCTTGTTTATTGCTCTAGAGTCAGTACACATTCTCCATTCTCCATCCTTCTTAGGTGCTAACACTGCAGGTACTGCACAAGGACTTAAACTTTCTCTGATCAAACCTTTTCTCAACAACTCCTATATATGTCTGTTCAATCCTTCATTCTCTGCTGGTGTCATTCTATGTGCTGCTTTGTTAGGCAAACTTGCTCCCGGTATAGGATCCATGTGATGAATGATACTCCTTATAGGTGGCAATCCTTCAGGTACATTATCTAATATGATGTCTTCATATTCTATCAACAATTCTTTTATCTCCTCCGGTTCTGTCTCTTCAGTCTCCTTCAACGTTTCAAGCTTCTTAGGAATCAAGATATAACACATATTCTCATGTCTCAAACCATCTAGAAATTTTCTTCCATCTATCAAACAGATTCTAGCATTCCCACATACTTCACTCTTAGGATCATCCTCCAAAGGAATCAAAGAATTCTCTTTCCATTTGTTGTTATAGTATATGTATTCTTTCTCCCATCATGTATAGCTTTTCTATCATATTGCCAAGGTCTACCCAACAAGATATGACAAACATCCATAGGCATAATATCACACAAGACTTCATCATGATAAGATCCAATATGAAATTTCATCAAACATTGTTCACTCACCAGTACTTTATGATCATCCTGAATTCATGCTATTTGATACGGCTTAGGGTGTTTCAATCTTTCCAACTTTAGCTTAGTCACCATCTCCTCTGAAACTAGGTTATCTAAACTACCACTATCAACTACAACTTTACAACACTTACCTCCTAATTTACATCTAGTTCTGAACAAACTCTTCCTCTGCGATGGTTCCTCATTTGTCTCTACTTGAAATAGTGCTCTCCTCATCACAAGGGATCACTTATTTCAACAGGTTCTTCTTCAACATAGGCTGCTCTTCCACTATTTTCTGTCCTCTTACTTGTACTACCTTGATTACATTCAAATGCTCTATGTCCTTCACCTCCACACTTGAAACAAGTGCCTCTAAATGTTCTCTTATCAAATCCTCTTCCTTCTCTCCTATATCCTTCATTCTGGTATGCACTAGGGTTTCCTCTCCGGTAAACATTTCTTTCATCTCTCCGGTAAGCATTGTTATCTCTGTCATCCTTCTTAAATGGGCTATCAAACTTGTTCTACTCTGGATGTGATCTATCTCCTCCAAAAAATGTTCTACCTCTCTAAAATTTATCTCCTTTGCCTCTTTGTCTCTGATCATGCCTCTTATTCAGCTTCTCTTCAACTTTCAGGGCAAACTGATATGCTTCTTCCAAAGATGTCATCCTTACCAAGCTTAGTTCCTCTTGAATGTTCAATCTTAGTCCATTGATGTATCTAGCCACTTTCTCCTTGCTTGCTTCACTATGTCTTGTCCTTATGATCATTTTATGGAATTCTTCAGTGTACTCCTTCACAGATTTCTCCTTTTGTCTTAGGTTCTACAATCTCTTCAACAATTCCAACTCATAGTTAGCAGGTATAAACTGATTCTTCAATTTTGTCACCATCCTATCCCATTTTGTAATATTTTTTTTCCTCTCCTGTTTCTCTCTAACTGAACTTATTTCCACTATATAGTAGCATGTCCTTTCAACTTTGTCTTTGCAAATTTCACCTTCTCCGGATCTTCAATTTCCTCATATTCCAAGTATTAATCCATATCATTTATCCAGTCAATCAATTCTTCAGGGTTCAAATCACCAGTATAGTTCGGCACATCGACTCTAGGTCTCTTTCCAATCTTTGAAATAGCTTGCAACATCTTTAATTGATCTGATTCTTCTTCTTCTTCTTTATCACCTCCTAGGGTTTCGCTAGTTTGTTCAATAGATTGAAATTCTTCTTCCTCATCGCTTTCAACATTAGGTCTCATTGTCAATCCTCTTCGCCTATCTTCTTCAATAGCATCCAAACAAATTCGCATTATTTTCATCATCTCCATCATCTCATCCATTCTACCAACCATTGTTCCAACAACAACAACTCTCCTTGATGGCATTCTTCCTAGGATCAAGTGCAAACTGCCTCAGGTTCGACAATCGGGCTACAAGGTGACAACTGCCTCACAATTGGCGATCGGTTGCAACACAAGTAACCTACCTCAATTCTGCGATTTGTCCACAACATGATCTTGTGGAATTCCCTCGCCAACTTCGCTCAATTCGCTCCAAAAGATTCTTTCACTCTGATACCACTTGGTGCAGTCATGGTAGGAGGGTTCACAGAATGAACTATCCAGACTATGCAACAAGAGTAAACACAATGGAAACAACTCAAAGAAATGAAGCAAATGCAGATTTAGTCATTTAGTATATTATAGAATTCAAATAGAGATTGGCTGGCAACATGCGGGCTTATAATTAAGGTTCACAAGCCTGATTACATAAATGCCCAAGATAAAGTTTTGAAGCTCCTTGTAGAAATCTAAACTATCAGATACTTCTATGTGAATTTCTACTCTCCTAATGATCTATTACATCAACATATATCATATCTGGATCATAAGATTCCTCCATGTTGGCCAAGGAAGATTACAAACTCCAATGAAGAGCTGTAACATGTGTACTCTAATAGGTCAGACCTAAAAGCATAGACTCCTCCAGAAAATGAATGGAATGATGTGTGGATCTTCAGGGAAGGTCAGCCACGAACCAAAGATCATTGAATGATGTGTCATTAGGCTTCATAGATCAGGAAATGCTTTCGCAGGTTTTTCCTTCAGCTAGTTATCAGAGACTGTTAGGATGCTCTGTTATGAGAAAATAGTCAACCTTCTGATAGCGATATCTTTTCGGTAATGATGTGCGGATCTCTGAATTCTGGATATGATGTAGATGAATGAATCTAGATGCTAAGTCCAGCTCCACAAGGACTGAAATACAATTGGACCAAAAATACAGAAACTGCTTCTGACTGATCTGCCTGAACTGAACTGGAAAATGAAAAGAAACAAACTGAGCTACAAACAAATTGAAATGCAAATGTTTTTGGTTGATGCAAGATTGCTGTTTAACTAGGGATGTTCCTGTATCAATTCTTCTTGCCTTATGAGGCATGTTTGAATTATAGGATTATGTTGCCATGCGGGATTGTTTTGATAAAGTAAGTGGCAAAAAAGGGTGCCGATCGCATGATACAACAGCCACAGAGGCAAAAAACAAAGCAAACAAGGGAAGAGCCCTTAACAAACAAGAGCCCACAGGGCTTGGCAGAACAGGGCTAAATAGGCCACACCCAAAATAAAAAAAGGACAGGAACAACTGACAGACAGCTGTCGAACAGTAGACAAAGATTAGACAACCCCAGAACTTAAGGGGGCAAATATGACTCCCTTAACCATGGGCCGCGAAGTAGCGATAGATTTGGGGAGTCCCTTCTTCTTTCTCTGAACAATAGACCAAGAAGACTTGGAATCCGGGTCCACCAAGCAAGGCGAGAGTAGCAGGTCCTCAACATCCACCATGGGCAAAGAGCCACCACATAGAGCTGACAACATAGAAGAGGAGTCAGGAGCAATCGTAGGACCAGTAGAGGCAATGGACAAGGGACGGATAGGCTCTACCTGAATAGTGACAGCAGATCGAGTCAACAATGGTTCCGTAGAAGGGAAAACTAGAAGAGGATCCTAGGGAGAGTGAGTCTCCTAGAATGATTCAGCTGAGGAAGGAACAACCTCCTTGGAGGAATCATCAGAAGAGGGAGTGCCCACTGTGAGATTTTCAGTGAGAACGTCCTTCCACCAGGTTGTCATGCCCTTGTGGAGAGCAAGAGGGCAATCAGAGGCCAAATGACTAACAGAGAAACATCTCTTGCAACGAAAAGGGAGGCCCTCATAGTCAAGGAGCTGCGTCCATGGTCTGTCCTCAACCATCAAGACCACATCACCATGGAGAGGTTTGGATATGTCCATACCAACTAAAATGTGAGCCATCGTGGTATGCCCAAGATTTTGAGTCATAGAGTCCATGTTCAAAAAACATCCAATGGAGTTACCAATAGCTTCATAACATGAATCCCCCCAAAACTGTAGAGGGAGATTCGGCAGTCAGACCCAAATTGGTCTAGTATTCAGCGGCTTCGTAAGAGGATTGAAAGAGAGAGTCCAAGGCTTGATGGACAATGAATGATCACCCCACAACCACCCTCTATCTAGTACTTGGTATCGCTCCACAGAGGAAGCGAAGGTTGCGATGAAGGAACCCCTTGCATAGGGGAAGAGTTCAATCTGCCCAGAGACAATCAACTTCCAGGAGACCGAAACCCAACCATGGAGATTAGGGAGGGAGGGCCACAAACCATTAAACCTCCAGACCACACCATGACGTAAATAGAAACTCTCATTTTCTACAATCTCAGGTCCACAGACCACAACAGGGGAAGCACGAGCACAGGGCAAAGGCCTAACCTTAGCCTAAGATGGAAGAGACTGAGCATGAGTTGCATCAGAGAAATACTTCTTATGGTAGCCTAAGGTGGCCCTTAAGCCAGTAGCAGGGACTCCACCAGAACCTGGAGACAGATTCACTAAACTGGAAGCATCCTAGGCAGGAGCACCAGTAAACTTGTGGCCTTGCCCATGCCCAATAGGCACATCAAAGCCCGCAGGCACACAGACAGCCTCACCCAACACACTAGACCTAACGATGAGATCCATAGCCGACACAGAGCAGATGTTGAGATCCACATTCGGCGAGGGCACCAATAGCGACCCCTGGCCATCGCAGTTTGAAACTTCTATTTCCTGCTCAACGCCGTTTGCAACCATCACAGGATATTTTTATTCCCCATGCGGGATTGTTGAATGATAAAGAACGTCTTGGTTCTCTTTTTTCGTGTTTGTAATCTAAGTCTTCATAGTCATAATAGTTAGAGATTGCTAGTTGGATTAGGTGGCACATACTTGATGAAAGAGGGATTTTATGGCTCCCTTGAGGGAATATATATTCCCTAAGTTCAAATTCGGCTCTGTCATATTCGGGGGTGTCGTAAACACATCAGAATAAATGGAATGAGAAAAGGTGAGGATAGAAAGAGTGGAAGTGGCAAATATGGTCACATAAGCAAAAGTGATAATGACTAAATCTTTGAAGTTGAAACACAAAGAACTCATCCTAGAAGGATTTGGAAGTTCACGTCGGGTCACCAAATATGTACACTCAAAAACATGACTCGGTAGCTCGAGCCGGTTGAGTTAGCTTTGGCGAGCACATGGACCCCTCTCCTTGCCATGGGGCAAACCTCCACGTCACTCTTGCTCTCGTGGAAGTAGCCAATCGAGCGGAGGTGGGACACGGGTGTTCCCGCTTGCTTGAGAGCTGGACTTTGCAGAGAGTGATCGGGCGGTTGTGGAGCCTTTCTTGTGTATTGATTTTGATCTGATGTTTTGTGACCGTTGTGGTTGAAATAACTATATGACTAGAAGGGTCGCTAGTCATTGTTCTCCTATTTGGATTTCGAAGATTCCAACGTTGTGTGGGTTAACAATTGCTTTCATTTATGCTTATGGTAAGTTGGAGTTGTTCTTCAAATTGTTAGATGATGACTTGTGTTTAGAGTAACCTCAACCTGTGTTGTTGTTCTTGAACCATTAGTTGATCTTGTTGCGGTGTAGGGCTAATTTCCTCAATCTCTTAGAGGATTGTCCTCACTCACTCGCCTCTAAGCCCAGGGCACATTCATGAGCCCAAACCGCGAGAGAGTTGGTTGGAGTTAACCTTGATTTAACTAAGGATTCAACTTAGGGTTTATGACCTAGGGTTTGACCTTATGTTGACCTTGTGTTGGAATCAAGGGTTTTGCAATCTTCTTGTGATACTAATGTTTTTGTACTTTTTTTGGTTTTTGAATGCATGCAAGCCTATATGAATGCAAAACAATATTTTTGTGCTGTTTTGGAATTTATGAAAACAAAGTATTTTTTTCTAATCTAGGAATTGAAATATGTATGCAATTTAGAATGTATTTAACTAATGCAACCTGATCTATGTTTTTGTTTGACTTTCTAGATATTTGGATTAATTAATCTAAGAAAATGAAATTTCTTTGGAATAAACTAAGCTAAAAAACTTTGAAAGCGAACTAATCTAACAATGCAAATCCTATTTAGCATATTAAGGAAATTGCAACATTTAATTACTATTCCCAAGAGCAATTTTAAGTTTTAGCCAATTGCTATAAAAAACACTAAAGAAGATAGAATATGAGATGTGTGAGCCTCCACTATCCTTAGGAATCCTTGTGTCAGCAACCTCTTTGTCCTCTTGCAGCAGTGGGGATATCCTCTTGGCAACTATAGGAAATGGATGCAAAAGAGCTTTAGAAAGCTTGAAATGTGAGCTCAATGCAAGCTAATGAGCATTGTAGCTTGCAAATGGGTGGCGTATCGACATGATATGAAGCTTTTAGCAAAGCATGGATGAAACAACAAAGAAATAAAAATCTTGAATGTCCTGTATGAGCAAATGGATGCTAGTTGGAGAGCAAAAACTTGCAAGGACTGGATGCACAATGAAATTGCCTCCCTTTGTGCTTGAGGGAGGGGGGTATTTATAGGTTGAAAAAGGCTATGAGAGGTGGGAGAGGATGGAGAGTTAACTCCCTTGATTGGAGAGTTAACTTAGAAGACTAAGGAGTGATCTAGGCTAATTAGGGAGCAAACAAGTTAATATATCTTATCACTGAAGCAAAAATGGAGTTAGCATGAATACATGAGTTGACAAGTAGAGATAAAAAGGAGCTAATTATGCATGCTTGGAGGCTTGGAATACTTAACTCTATGTTTAGACCAAAAACTCATGCAAACAGGAAGAAAAACGAGTCAAAACGAAGCTTTTTCGCATCCAAAACTCAAGTTTTTCCATTACTGAAAAAGATGACAGGGTCACCCACGGGTTGCCCCTTTTACTAGTCCAGGTCACCCGGGGGTGACCCATGGGCGACCCTCAAAGGGGAGGTCCTAGGTTAGAAAACGGAGTTGGAGATTGTTAGTCAAGAGAAAAGGAGGTGAATTGCCTCCGAAAACTGGTTGAAAGGTGGTCAAAATCCAAATCTCCGCTTCCAAAAGTCAAATCTCCCAGGGGAGATCAAGAAATAATTGGGGGAGATTTGTATTGCTTGACCAAAAATGAAATCTAAAAGTTGGAGATGGCTTGGGAGGTCCTCTAGAGGGCTCCTAGGGATGGGATTGGATGAAAAACACTAAGGAAAGGTTAAATCACAACAAATAGATGAATACAAGGCTTAGGGACAAAGTCACAAGCACAGGAAAAAGAATCGACAAGTGTCAAAAAGCATCGAAAGTGGAGAAAATGTTAGTACGACAAAGGGGAAACAACAAGCGGAGGGAAAACCCAAATGTTACCAAGAGAATCGCTGCTGAGAGGATGTTATTTCATGCTTACATATACATGACAAGGATTATGAGTCATCATGGGGTCCTTGTGGAGGCTGTGCATGATTTTGGTGCTTACAATGATGGAAAATGAAGGTGCTAAAGACCACCCTTCAGTGGGAAAGAATTGCTTTGAAGAAAACTTGGCATCTCTAGTTGAAAACACTATGTTAGAGGTTGGTGAAGAGAGGGAAGTTTGTGGTGGTCCAAAGGGCACTGATTTCGCTTTGTGGATGGTCATGCCTTCTTTATGCTCTTCAATTCCAATTAAGGAGAAAAATAAAATTGAGACTTGGAGCCCAATAGGTTCTTCTAGCTTAAGGTTTTCAAGAAGCCCTATGAAATCTTTTGTTTCAACTTTGGCTACTAAAAAAGGGAGAACAAGCAGGAAGGAAAATAGCTTCAACAATTCAATGGGTATGCCTCTTTCTAATGTTTAGGGCTCTTTAAGCTCTACAACTTTAAGTTGTTTGACAAGCCTTATTCTAGGTGGTTTGCCTTGTGCTATTTGTTTTAGTCCCATGTGAGTCATTTCTATGCTATTAGTGTGGTGTTTTTAGCTATAGGTTTGGAGCCTTAGTACTACTGGTCCATGGTGACATCTCACTGTTATTTTTGTTGAGCTTCAACATTAAATTTGTTCTTATCTATGTAAAAGGATTTGACCTCTTTCAAAAAATCACCTTTACACTTAATCTCTACACATACATGAAAATTTTGTTATATAGATAGCATGCACATTGATAGATAACTGCTTAAATAGTATTATGGATACCAAAATCATAAGCCAAAAGACAACCCATATTAATTCTCATAAAATATAGATTATGAAACATAAATTAAATAAAAAATATAAAATAACCCAAAAATTCTACAAATCATATGGAGCCATTAATTTACACTCTAAACAAATGTAAATCATAAAATTTATACAACACATCTCTAACACACGTTGATCTAGTGACAAATTTATTAGTTGTAACAATTGTTTGCAAGTTTGGTGAATGCTTAGAAGAAATTCTAACCCTAAAGATTTCTTACTCCTATTAATCAATTAATGATTATAGTAGCCATAATGGGTCTGGAAACAAAATTTGAATGTTTCAGCTTTTATACTAGGCAAATTCTTCCATGAAGTTCCATGATTTAGTGCATCCAAGAGTGAAGGGAAGAGGCAGAGTAGATATAAAAAGACAAATAACACTGAAAAATAGAGGATGAATAGCAAAAAACTTCTTTAAATACAAACATAACAAAGAGTTTCAGCTCTTTTCATTCATACATATATTCATTATTGAATAAGCTACAACTGCAGATTGAAAAGAGAGCAAAAAAAAACTTTGTTATATATATATATATATATCAGCTATTACAACAGCAAAAAATAGACCAATCTTCTACATATTCTGTTCTTCATTCATACACAGAACAACAGTCTTCCTCTATATTTTTTTAAATTTCAGTAGACCCTATTTTTTTTGGTTCTTCATACATTCATTAACAAAAGGACTTCACCCATACTCATTGGTGCAGGAGCACTTCAAAACACTGGGAATCTGGAAGATTCTATGCATTTCTATTGTGTCCAAATGTTATATTGTAAGGCCTTCGAGCCATATTAAAAAAACTGTATACGTGTCATTGAGATTGTATCCGAACTAATGTGAATTGTAATCATTTGGCAAAGGTGGTTGTTTGCGGTTCACCTTCCATCTTGTAACTACCAACGTGTATGAGTCTTTAAATAGTTGGGTCTGTATTCGCTGAACAGACAGACCGAGAGAGAGAAATTGTATGTATATTTCTGAAGTAGAAGAAATAAAGAAATTTTGTGTCCTAGTCTAATTACAAAAAAGTAGATTGGTGTCATTCCACTGGTTAAGATTTGTTCAAAATCAGTGGAATGACCTCCGTGTTATTTAGTTTGTTTTCTGTTCAATAGGAATTAGTTGTTTTCTGTGTGTTGTTTGGTTACAGAGGTCGCTGAGGAGGTTATCGGCTTAAGAATTGTGTGATTTCACTGAACATGCATTTTATGAGTATACTACATTTGTATGTCAGGAACAATTTGTGAGTATATCGCATTTGTATACGAGTATCATTTCGTGAGTATCCTGCATTTGCATGTCGCGGTTGTATGAGTGAATGTGCATTTCGAATGATACAAGGAGTGACCGGTAGAACCGGGAGAGAGAACCGGCACAACAAGTCAAGCAAAGTATGTGCAAAGTAGATGAAGTCATCGGAGTAAATGGTACTCGGTGAGAGAATTTTTGAGAAGGCCGATAGTAATATGTTTGGCCGACAATTGAACCGATGGTTGAACCGGTTCAACGGTTCAACGGGTTCGTTTCGTTCAAAGGGTTCATCTGATTCCAAAGGTGAAAGAGGTTCATCAGTTCAATAAGTTCAATGGTTCAACCATATGATCAGTGCGTTGGTGTGTGATCTATCCGATAAGGAAGAAAGTGTGTATCTCGATGTTGTTAGGACTTATAAAGGGTTTTTTTTGAACATTATACCCTCTGTAATGTGGGTTTTGATGGGTTTTCACCTTTGTTTTAAATGCTTCCACTGCGGCTCTGCATCACTCATGCTACGAATGCTCAGAATAATAAAAAATAGCACACATTTTCTACAAAAGACATGACTACAATTAAATTATCCAGACAAGGTCTGTCTTTCTCCATACGCCAGAGAAGGAGGCCATGTTGGAAACAAGCAGATAACTGAGAGGGGGGGTGAATCAGTTATCTTAAATATCTTAACTTTCTTTTCTTCTTTAATATTAGTGCAACATCAAAACATAAGAGCATACATAATCATGAGAGCAGAAATAAAATCAACACACATAACACAAGGATTTTTACGTGGAAAACCCTGTTAAGGGAAAAACCACAGGGTGACTAACCCAAGATTGTATTCTCTGTTAAAAGAATAAGTAGTACAAAATGGTACTTGCCAATTAGGGCTAACTGCCCAAGCACATTACTCACAAGAGGCACACTGCCTACAAGAGACTCACTGTCTACAATGTTCATGGAAGGTAACCAAGTGTTTGAACTGATGAGAGGCATCCACATATGCTAAGGTTCAGTTCCAGTTTAGGCTTAATATACTGATCTACTACACTTCATTCTTCCTCTGCTTTAGTGCTGCTGTTCTGTCACATACTGGACTTGTATTGCTGCTTCCACTCTGCTTTCTGCTTTATCTAGAACACTATCTCCACACACACACACCTTCATACTGAAATCCATCTGGTATATATATCCGCACCAAGGATTTCAACATCTTTCTAGTCGGCAACCAGAATACTCAAGATATTTCCAAGACACTGATCTGTCGACAGAATCCATGCTTAATATGTGATGCGTATCAAAGACATAGACATAGAAGTCATCATTCATGTCGGCCAACCATGTATGATCTCTCAAATAGCTTGACCATCATCAATTTCTTATCTGGATTAAAGTTTGATGCTCTGTCAGTTAGTTCTTCCTTAGTCTACTTTGCCTGTCAGGAACCCAACACTTAGATGCTCATATCTTTTCACTCTTTCATCACCGGAGGCTCAATCTTTGGTATGTAGCAGTCATGGTATTCATCTTGACTTCCCCAAGTCTACACTTTGCTGAGGTACATCCTCTAAGAGATCTAGACCTGATTGTCGGACCTTGCTGCATGCTCTGTTCTTGTTCACCGGACCAAAACTTCTTCAATCTGACTTTCGGTATAGGCATACTAAGTTCTGCAGATATGTGGGATAGACTTTATTGCCATCAATGACAACAATCATGAAGCCACACAGTGTCTCTTGCCAACAATCTCTCCCTTTGGCATTGATGACAACACTTAGTAAAAAATGACTAAGTGTCATAGCAAACTCCCCCTTGGCTAATGCTTCGTCTTATGTACATTTTTACCTGAGCTCCCCCTTTGCTGGATTCCACATTTTTCACTACTCCTTACTCCCCCTTTGACATCAATGGCAAAGGGTGGAATCCGCACACCAAAATTTGCAAAAACCAACCTATACATAGCTGCATAAGTATATGTACATGTTATACTTACATATACTTAAGTATATCCGTAAAAGTGATCTTCAACTAGACAAATTCTATTGCCCAACTCTGCTTCATCCTGTCCAAAATTGAGATGTGACCACTCAATAAAAATGCAAAAGCTTCTGCCCTCTTTAAGTCTGCTAGATCACTGGTCTAGGCTGTGGTCTGAGCATCAGTTAAGGCCTCATGCATTGCCTCTAACTTAGGGATAATTATCCCTCTTAGTTCACTCATCCTGCTTATTCTATTCTTCTTTTCCTTTTCAAGCCTCTTTATTTCATTAATAGTGGCAATACCCTGGCACTCTTTATTCATTATGGATGAGGTGAGAGGATCAAAATTCTGAGATAAAATTGACAGTTTACCCTCTTGTTCTTCCACCTTCTTTGCAATGTCATCTGTCACTGTGGACAACGATAGACAAAATTTGTATAATTCTCCGCCATAAGAGTATTTTCTAGGCTCTTTATCCCAATATCTAGATTTCTCCTATCATTTGCTATGAGTCCCTGTACTTCAGAGAATCTCTTTCCCAAAAACTCTTTTCAGACTTTCGCTTCTGCCGATTTCTCCAAAGAATCAAAATGTGTGCTAACAAAATTAACAAGAGATTTCAAGTTACCAGATGAAGAGGCTGAAAGATCCTTTTGAAAGGATGGCATGATCTTCTCCAACACACCGGATGCAATCTCTATCAGCTCATAGTCTTTCATGTGAGACTTCAGAAGCTTTTCTTTTGCTTTAGCTTGAGCAAAAGATGCTACCTTCATTATCTGGACCGGAGAGAGGGAGTCAAAATTGAGTGGTCCTTGAAATAGTTTTGGTTCATCTATTTCCATCATCTCTTTGGTCAGGAAGTTTTTCACTGCTTCTGCAATGCCTCTTGCCAGAGACAGAGTCTTCTTTTCTTTTGCAGCCTCAGAACTGTCATCAGAGATCTTCTTTGTGTGTTCTTCTTCTCTTCCCTTTTTCTTCTCTACTTGACTCAATTTCTCCTCTTTTCTTCCTTCGCCTTTAGTTCCAGAGTTAGTAGGGGGGATCTGGAAGAGAGATGTTTACTTCTTCATGGACTTCCTCTTTCGGAATAGAGGAATCCAAGTCCTTAGTCCTCTCCTCACCTATCTCCTTTAGCTCTTCTGCAATTTTCTCAGTAGATTCTTCTTTTGATGTACTTAGTCCTTCGTCATCCATGGCAGAAGGTTCATCATCTATGTCCTCTATAACAGGAAGATTGAATCTTTTAAATGCATTCCGGAGTATGTCTTTAGTCTCTTTTTCCACCTGATTAGTCTCTCCGAGCATAAGTTTGTTCATTCTTGCTTTGCTCCGAAACTCATCCTTGCAGTCCTTGAAGATCATGGTCATTTGTTTTGGAGTAATGGAAGGATAGAGCTGAATTGCAATCTGTTCCCGGATCTCCAAATCCTTTTCCTTGGCATTGTCTTTTTTGAGTTCAAGTACCTTCTCTAAACTTTTGGGAATTAAAGAGATGATTTCAATGAATTCTTTATTATAAATGTTTAGGTACTTAACTGTAGCTTCTTCCAAGATCCTTTTGTCTGTGTCACTAAACTCATCATAAAATTCTGTCATTGGTTGCAGATTCCCATCCATAGTGACTGCCTTGATGACATCATCAATGGAGAGAGTAGGCCTTTCAACAAATTCTTTTGCCTCTTCTTCTTTGTTTGTACCGGCAGAGGATTCCCCTGATGTTTTCTTCTTCTTCCTCATTTTCTTAACTTCTTAATCAGATTCTGTTTCTTTATCATCCTTTTGGCTTATGTAAGACCTTGTGGCCTTTGTCTTCATTCTCTTCTCTCCCTTTCCGAATGTCTTGTCTTCTAGTTTTGAGGATTTTGAGCTCTTAGAGGTGGCAGGTCTAGAGCTCTTGAAGGATTTGGTCTGGGAGGAGGCTTGTACTGGAACACTTCCCTTTTCTGCTTCTTGTTTCTCCTTCTCAGCTCTTTCTAATTTTTCTCTGTTTGCATCAACTGCCTCTTTTGAAATGCCATATCTTTTGGCAACTTCCTCTACTTCCCTTCTCACTTTTCTTTTTATCTCTGGTTGTCTTAGTTCAACATGTATTTTTACACTCAATTCTTGAAAGGTTCCAAACCTTTCTGCCTCAGGGTCCTTAGGCTGACTCAGCAGGTGTTGGACATGTAGCTCCAGGATTTTCTCATCTACCTCATAGCCCATTGGCATAATCTAGACTGTTCTGGGCTCCACTACCTCCATTAGGCATTGATCAGTGTCTACCATGAAACACACTGTATCCTTGTATTTTTTGACTAAAGATTGGGGAATTCTTTCTCTAGCCTGCATCATACTTTGGAAGTTTTTGAAGTATCCCCAGAGTGCTGTATTTGAGTCTTGGCATCACCAAGCCCATACATATAATCTCTGATTTGTATGGCAACCGGTCTGTCATTTTGCCATACCCAACCACTTGATCTAGGGAGCTCATTCATATAGTAAAAGAATAAGCATAGTATTAAACCACCATACTTGAATGAGTTCTTCTTGTCCTTCTTGATCTTTTGCAAATTTTCTAATAGTTGGCTCAGGAGAAGCTCGCATAGATCATAGTCTGCATTTTCCCTTAGCATTTGATATGCAGTATAAATTGCAGTTCCAGATACAGAGTTCTCCCTGCTGGAATGATATATTTTGTAGCCAATTATCATGGAGGCAAATTTAATATCCGGATCTGTGATATCTTCTATTGTCATTGCTCTTTTGTCAAACTTTGATTCGGTAGCCTCACTTACTATTTGGTTCTTGACCGATTTAAGAGCAGGAAACCCACCGGATGAGTGCAAACCAATTACTGCCCTAATGACATCTTTTGTTATCTTGAATGGCCTCATCAACCACATGAAGTTGTCATGTATTCTGCTAAGAACATATCGGACCCAGTCATCTTTCGCAAAATAGGGAAAGTGGATGCAATGTCCGAAATGTTTATCCCAGATGGCCTTGTATTGAGGTTTGAGTTCAAAGGTTTCATCTATTAGTTGTTTATGGTAGATATCCATCAGCTTTGATTCTCCAAATTCCTTAATATTTGTATGGATGTATACCCTAACATCTTCTACATGCAGAACCCCATGCAGAATGCTAGAAAAGGCGCCTAGGGGATCAACTTCTAGGGATTTGTAGGGGTGTTTCTTAAACTTTGGGCGTGGCCTATCAGTGATCTTAACAACATTTGGAGTAGCCATCTTGCAAAAGATTCAAAGAGAGATATTCAAGAATGGAAATACCTTTTTGCGTTTCTAGGGTTCACAAAATGAGCTGGGAAAGATCGTTGGTTGAATTGGATGCTGCGGTTGATCTTTGAGAGAGTTGGAACAATCTTGTTGCAGAGCTCTTCCTTTCTTCTTTTCAAATGCAAATGTGCAAATGATGAATAAAATAACCCTTATATTTCTGCATAAACCCTAATTTCATATTGTAATAAATGCACACCTTAAGTCATTCTGGTTCCTTTGTTCTAACCTTGATCTGAGAGAGATCTTTCTGAATCACTGAGGTGCACTTGGAATCAATTTTAATTATAATTGACAATGTATCTCCTCTCCTCCAATCAAGCCATTTATCTGCAGGTCAAGATATTTCAATTTTGAATCACACCGGATTTAACTATGAGAATCCTGATTTTACCGGATGGCTGTCAAATCAGATCAATCTTGACTGATCAAATTCTTCAAAACTCCTTGTGGATCTTTCATATTTTTACTGAGGGTTATTTGGACATTTCTCTGAGATCCCTTTAATCCGCAATATTCCATGTGCCAAATTTTGGCACTAATTGACTGGCTGGGGGAATTTATTTTCCTTTGTGACTCCCCCTGAGCCAGAGCTCATCTGTTTAGTTTTTAGAAGGAATATCAACACCAGATTCTGGTGCGGATCCATGCCCAACATTTTCTGTACTTCTCTTTACCCAAATCTTGTTTATCTCCCTTTGAACTTCATCCGCATTCACTTTTCCTTTTCCTTTATCTTGATTTTGATCATGATGCACTGGACCCTTTTTATCTTGATTCTTACTTCTACAGAATTTGGCAATATGACCGGTTCTATTGCAATTGTAACAAACAACATTTCTTTGCATATGTGACTGATAACCTCTAGAACTGCATTGATTAGCAACATGTCCAATTCTATTGCATGCAAAGCATCTACCATTGAATGAATTGTTTATTTGCATATTTCTGCATTCATGAAATTTGTGACCATACCTTTTGTAGTTGAAACACTGTCCAGAGAAGGATGAATTAGTCTGATTCATTCTTTTTCTGCACTGAGTTTCTTTATGACCGAAATTGTTGCAATTGTAGCAGTATCCATTGAAGGATGGATATCTTTGAGCATTTGGTTGCCTTACCAGAGGTCTTCTAGGCCTGTTCCTTGGATTTCCTGATCCAGAGTTCTTTTGACCGGATCCGGAGCTTTCACCTTTCTCATATCCCAAGCCATGCTTGTCATCTACCCTCTTTTGGCTTTCAAGAAGAACTTCAAGTTGAGCAGAGCTTATCCTAAATTTCTCTTTGTATTCATTTGTTGTTTGAAGATCCCTTTTAAGAGTGTCTATCTGATTCTCAAGTTGTTCTTCATTATCTCTAGCTTCTTCAAGATCAGATTCTAGATGCCTGATTATTCTATCCATTTTGTGGCAGTCCTCTGACTTCTCCTTGAGAGATTGTTTTAGATTATCTTCAATTTTCTTTTTCTCTTCAATTTCTTGGGTGAATCTCATAACACCTGATTCCATTTCATGTCTAACCATAATGACCTCTTTTGATAACTTCTCACATAGCTTGTTTTTCTCATTCAGATCTTCATTAGTATCATTAGCTTCACTTTGTCTTGCTAATTATTGAAGTAGTCCCTTTCTCTTTTTCACAGAGATACTCAGTTTTTCTTTTAGCTCATTTATGAAATCATCAGCTTGTTTGAGTCTTTCTCTCAAGTTATTGAATTCAGAGTGAGATTTCTCAAGATCATCTAGGGTAGACTGAAGTTGTTCCTTCATACCATACATATCCATTGGGATTCCCAGATCTTCCTCAAGCTGTTAGGCTCTATTTAGAGGAACTTAGATCTGATACCAATTGTTGGAAACAAGGTAGATAACTAAGAGGGGGAGTGAATCAGTTATCTTAAATATCTCAACTTTCTTTTCTTCTTTAATATTAGTGCAGCATCAAAACATAAGAGCATACATAATCATGAGAGCAAAAATAAAATCAACACACATAACACAAAGATTTTTACGTGGAAAACCCTGTTAAGGAAAAAACCACGGGATGACTAACCCAAGATTGTATTCTCTATTAAAAGAATAAGTAGTACAAAATGGCACTTGCCAATTAGGGGTCACTGCCCGAGCACACTGCTTACAAGAGGCACACTGCCTATAAGAGACTCACTGTCTACAATGTTCATGGAAGGTAACCAAGTGTTTGAACTGATGAAAGGCATCCACATATGCTGAAGTTCAGTTCCAGTTTAGGCTTAATATACTGATCTACTGCACTTCATTCTTCCTCTGCTTTAGTGCTGCTATTTTGTCACATACCGGACTTGTATTGCTGCTTCCACTTTGCTTTCTACTTTATCTCGCACACTATCTCCACACACACACACCTTCATAGTGAAATGCATCTAGTATATATATACACCAAGGATTTCAACATCTTTCTAGTCGGCAACCGGAATACTCAAGATATTTCCAAGACACTGATCTGTCGGCCGAATCCATGCTTAATATGTGATGCGTATCAAAGACAGAGACATAGAAGTCATCATTCATGTCGGCCAACCATGTATGATCTCTCAAATAGCTTGACCATCATCAATTTCTTATCCGGATTAAAGTCTGATGCTCTGTCAGTCAGTTCTTCCTTAGTCTACTCTGCCTCTCAGGAACCCAACACTTAGATGCTCATATCTTTTCACTCTTTCATCATCGGAGGCTCAATCTCTGGTATGTAGCAGTCATGATATTCCTCTTGACTTCCCCAAGTCCACACTTTGCTGAGGTACATCCTCTGAGAGATCTGGACCTAATTGTCAGACCTTGCTGCATGCTCTGTTCTTGTTCACCGGACCAAAACTTCTTCAATCTGACTTCCGGTATAGGCATACTAAGCTCTATGGATGTGTGGGATAGACTTTGTTGCCATCAATGATAACAATCATGAAGCCACACAGTGTCTCTTGACAACAGGCCATACTTGAAGTCAACATCACTATAGAAAAGTTATGGGAAACAGGACGGAGGCAGGGGTAACTGGAGAAAGTAAAAGGAAAACAATCAAATTCAATAAATGTAGGTAGTTGGGATTATTTCCAACACTCCCCCTTAATCACAACTACTGCCATCTATGATGCCCAATCGATCTCTTTGAAACACAAAACTTTCTTTCCCTAATGCCTTGGTGAAAATATTTGCACACTGATCTTGAGACCTGTAGTGTTCCAAATAAATCTCTCCATTGTTGATCAATTCTCTGATGAAGCGGTATCTAGTGTCAATATGCTTGCTTCTCTTGTGAAAAACTAGATTCTTTGACAAGGATATAGTTGAGTTGTTGTCACTGTAGATCCTTGTTGCCTCTTGTTGTTTTTGCCTGAGATCTTTCAAAACTCTTCTCATCCAAACTGCTTGACATGATGCACTTGTGGCTGCTACATACTCTGCTTCAGCAGATGAGAGAGTGACTATTGGTTGTTTCTTTGAAGCCCATGAAACTACACCTGTTCCAAAGTGAAAGACATAACCAGAAGTGCTCTTCCTATCATCAATGCTTCCTGCACAATCACTATTTGTGTAGCCTATGAGCTTGAACTCATTTGACCTTGAATACTGAATGCCATAGTTCCTTGTTCCACTCACATATCTGAGAATTCTCTTTCCTGCTTGCCAATGAGAGTCCTTTGGAGACTCCATGAACCTTGAAATGAGACTAACTACATACATTATGTCAGGCCTTGTGGCTATTAAATACATGATGCTGCCAACAAATTTTTTATACAAAGTTGGATCAATGTTGGCTCCATCATCATCCTTGCTTAATTTCAGTCCTGTGACAATTGGTGTTGGAGCTGATTTGCAATTTGTCATGTTAAACCTTTTCAAAATGTCATTTGCATACTTAGATTGGGAGATGAAAATACCATTATCATTTTGGTTTACCTCAATGCCAAGAAAATACTTCATGAGTCCTAAGTCAGTCATTTCAAACTCCTTTTTCATAGCTCTGTTGAACAAATCAATTGCCAAATCACCCATGAATATCAAATCATCAACATACAAGCTCAAACAATTATGATCTCACCTTGCTCATTCATTTTGGTATACAACATAGGCTCACTGCTACACCTATTGAAGCTATTTTGCAAAAGATATGAATCAATTCTACTGTACCAAGCTCTTGGGGCTTTCTTGAGTCCATAGAGTGCCTTTTTCAGTTTGTAGACTTTGTCTTCTTGACCCAAAATCTCATACCCAGGTGGCTGCTCCACATAAACTTCTTCTTCAAGATAACCATTCAAAAAGACTGATTTCACATCTATTTGGTAAACTGGCCATTTGTTTTGAGCTGCTATTGCAAGTATAGTTCTCATGGTGTCTAAACGTGCTACTGGAGCAAATGTCTCATTGTAATCAACCCCGAGCTGTTGTGAATATCCTTTTGCCACTAGTCTTGCTTTATGTTTTTGCACGTCACCATTTGCATTCAACTTAGTCTTGTAAACCCACTTCACTCCTATGACATCTTTTTCTTTTAGAAGACTCACTAACTCCCATGTTTGATTCTTTTCAATTGCATCGATTTCTTCATCCATTGCATTTACCCATTTTTCATGTTTAATTGCATCTTCATAATGAATTGGATCTTCTATTTGCGAATAAAATGCAAAAAGAGAAATCAGACCAGCATTGTTCTCACCTTCATTTTGATCATAAATGTCTCTCAAACTTTTAATTTTTTGTCTCCTCAAGCTTGCCAATGTAGGATTTGACATATCACTTGAACTTGGACTTGTGGAATGTGGACTTGATGGTCTTGCACCCTGATTGCCACTTGTAGATGGTGTTTATTGTACATTTGAAGGAGTGGATGTTTGAATGCATGGGGCTGTCCTTACACTTGATGATGGTGTCATTTGTTGACCACTTTGTTGAGCTTGAATGGGTGTGGAAGGAGTCACATTTGATGGAGTACCTGCTAGTATAAAATGTTCTCTATTTCTTGAGGTAAGTTGGCTGCAATATTGATTGTCTTCTCCAAACTTCCATCCCATGCTTCATCTTCTATGAATTGCACATCTCTGCTGATTATAGCTTTCTTGGTTATTGGATTGTATAGTTTGTATGCCTTGGATTCATCACTATAACCAACAAATATACACTTTTCTCCCTTGTTGTCCAATTTTCTTCTCAACTCATCTGGCACATGTGCATATGCCACACATCCAAATACTCTCATGTGAGCAACACTATGTTTTCTTCCTGTCCATGCTTCTTTAGGAATCATATTCTTCACACTCTTGGTTGGACATCTATTCATAATGTATGTTGCTCAAGCTACAGCTTTAGCCCAATATTCATTTGACAAATGCTTTGCTTTCAACATGCTTCTTGCCATTTCCATGATTGTTCTATTTTTCCTTTCAGCTACCCCATTTTGTTGAGGTGTGTACCTAGTTGTGAATTGCTTGTGAATCCCATGGTCTTTGTAAAAATGTAAAAATTCATTTGAGATGTATTCACCACCTCTATCTGTTCTCAATACTTTGATGTAGTGCCCACTTTGCTTCTCAACAAGTGCCTTGAATTGACGGAAGTAATCAAACACTTCATTCTTTTGCCTTAGAAAGTAGACCCATGTTTTCCTTGAATAGTCATCAATGAAAGTCAAAAAGTAGTATCTTCCACCAATTGATGGTGTTTGCATTGGTCCACACAAATATGAATGCACAATCTCTAGAGGTGCCTTTGCTCGAATTGACTTGCCTGTTGGAAATGTCTCTCTATGTTGCTTTCCCAAGTTGCATCCTTCACATACTCTTTCCAGTTTCTCTATTAATGGCAAACCCTTTACCATACTCTTCCTATGAAGCAAATTTAGACCTGCAAAGTTGAGATGCCCAAATCTTAGATGCCATAACCAATTTTCATCTTTTATTTCTGCTTGAAAAAGGGTTTGTGTAACTGCTGCAACTTCTTCTTTATCCTCTTGTGGGTTCATTGTGGGTTGTGCTTCAACATAATCCACATTCAAATCTGGCTTAATCTTTAGGGGAAACATTCTATTGTTTGTCATTTGAACTTTGGCAATGAGCTGGTTACTTGGAAATTTATCTAGAATAGTGCATTCTTTGTTTTGAAGAAAACTCTATACCCCTTTTGAATAAGCTGCCCAGTACTCATTAGATTATGTTTTAGACCAGGCACAAAATACACATTTGATATATACTTCTTCTCCCCCTATTTAGTTAGAATGTTGATATTTCCTTTATCCATAACTGAAACTTTGTTGTCATTACCCAATGTGACATCTGATTTTACACTTTCATCTAAACTTGAGAACATTTCTAAGTTCCCTGTCATGTGATTGCTGCAACCTGAGTCTAAAAACCATACATCCTTTTGATTCTCTTGTGCTACATTGCATGCTATGGACATATTACTCTGATTTTGATTTTCTTTTGTAAAGTTTGCATTTTGTCTGCTGAAATCAGATTTTTTTTCCTACATTCATTTGAATAATGCCCATACTTCTTACAATAATGACATTGGATTTGAGATTTGTCATACTTTTGACCTTGTGGTTGATTTTGAGATGGGTTTGGGCTTGAGTTATGGTTACTACCTCTTCCACTTGAGCTTGATGGGCTGCTTCTTCCACCTCTATATGAATTCCTTCCTCTACCTCAGAAATTAGATCTTCCTCTGCCTCTACCATGGCTGATTGAAACTTGTGACTTGAATGCATGCTCCAATGAGGTGTTTGTTGACCTGCTGAGCCTATGTTCATGTGAAATGAGAGATGCATGGAGCTCATCAACTGAAAACTGTGAGAGGTTCTTTGTTTCCTCTATGGTCACAACTATGGATTCAAACCTTGTGGGTAAACTCTTTAAAATCTTTTCTACAATTCTTCTATCCTCAAGTGTTTCACCATGAGATCTGATTTGATTAACTAAACCCATCACTTGTGTGAAAAAAGTGTCTATTGAATCTGAATCCTTCATGAAAATTGTTTCAAAATCCCTTCTTAGCATTTGTAGCTTTGCTGTTTTCACTTTTGCCATTCCTTGGTATGCTATTTGGAGGATATCCCATACTTGTTTGGATTTTGTTGCTGCTGCAATCCTTGGAAAAATGCTCTCATGCACTGCTTGAAATATGTAAAAGAGAGCTTTGGAGTCCTTCCTATTATCCCTCAATAGATCTTTCTCTGCTTGAGGCAATGCATTGTATGCTGCTGTATTTGCTGGTTCTAGAAATCCATTCTCAACTAGATCCCAAATGTCTTGAGAACAAAACAGTGCCTTCATTGTTATGGACTAGTAATCATAATTTTTCCCATTAAACTGTGGGATTTGAGGATTTGTCAAGCTTGTGTTTGCTGCCATTATTGACTGTGAAAAGCCTCTATCTTCTTGAAAAACTGTGCTTGAAATGCCCTTGCTTGAAACTTTTAGTGAAGGCTTGGTGCAACAAGCACAACAAGCATAGAGTATTAAAACACACAACTTAACCAAACATCCAATGTTTGGTGATCGAGGCAATTGCAATTGCTTGATAATTAAACCATTACATTTGCCTCTATTTATAGAGGGCTTTAGAACAATCTAGACTGTAGGAATACAGTCAAAACATGTTGTTTCTCCATTCAACGCACATGGTCTTTCTGCAGGTCTGTGGTCAGTGGGAGCAGGTGAGAAGTCGGTGGGAGCAGGTGAGAAGCTTCTACATTAGTGGGCGAAATTAATGCCAACATCTCCCCCTTAAGTTCGACCACAAATTTCAATTACTTTCTTGACCGTTTCCATTGATGCTTCAGCATCTTCAATCTTCAAATTTTATGGATCGAACCTAGGAAATCCCATTTTGCTGTAGGGATGCTCTATCCACGAGCTCTGGCCTTCTTGTCACCAGTCCATCATAGGTTCAGGTGTGATCACGTTTCTTTCCTCAACACCTCCCATAGAGTCACACTGCTGGTGCTCAGGGATCCTAACTTCAATTTCTTCTTCTGACTTCATACATGGCTTACACAAATACAGAATACTGCGGCATTCAACCATCTTATTTCCTTATACATTGACAATTTCACTCAACTTGTTTTACAACTTTAGACACCTATCCTTCTCTATCCTCCTCTAACCTTCTGATCTTTTATCAACACTTCTTACTTTGTTCTACAGATTTTAAGAATGTTTTTCTACATAATATTTCATTCTCTTAATCAAGAGACTTACACAAACTCTTCAAACTTTTTATGATCTACAGAACCAACTTCAAGATGGACAATAGAGACAACAAACTTTGACATTTTAGCTTGACTTTAATCTACCCTTGGACGAATTCTGCAAACTCCTTATTGGGCTGACGGCTCACTTCATTGGCTATTTTCTATTCTGAAATTTTCTAAGAACTTTTGACTTGGCTGATCTCCTTTCAGCAGCTTTAGGCGACGACAACTTCCTTATCAGACAGCTCCCAGCAGATCTGCAATCCTTCCTTTGACCTTCATAACACCAACATTCCCTCTCTCGCTCACAAGACTATGCTTCGGCGGCCTTTTTTCCAACAATCTCCTTTCGTGGATTTAAACTTTCAACTTCCACGATATCTAACCTCTTGGATAGCTGCGGCATCTTTGAACAGCGATCCTCCTCTTTTGATCGCTCTTGGACAGGCTGCGGCCTATATTCTTTTTCTACAAACCCTTTCTTGTATGCTGCGACTCCCTTGGCTAAGTAATTTTCAATCTCGGGCGATGGCCTCCTCTTGGCAATAACAGCAGCTTCAGCTGCAAAAATCTTAACACAAGGATTTCTTCTTTTGATGGCAAAGAGCTACGGCTCTTCATTGGTCAGCAAACTTTGAACTAAAAACATCAGCTACTTATTCCTATCGCTCCAAATTCTCCTCCACTTTCCTTAGTGGCGCTTCAGCGGCAACTTCAGATCTGTGATTACAATATCTCCAAGGCTACGGCTTGTCTTCAACAATACATGGCTTTTCAACTTTAACAATGATATTATTTACCTCCTCCGATTGGTGTTTTCTCTAGACTCATACAATGTATAGGCAGCAACTAAGACTCTTCTTTCGCATCAAACATCTCCAGACACTTCAGCAGCTGCGATCTTTAAATCTACAGCAGCGACCCCATTACAACTGCGATCTATCTTCTTTTGTTGACTGCGATTCCAACAGCAATTTCCCTTTTACTGGCTGCAGCCAGGCAATTCTCCTATGGCTTCTGTAAGCTATATTCAACGGCCTCTTTTCAGCGGCTTCATTCACTAGCCAAGAATCTCCTTCTTTGAGCGGCAGATTCCCACACTTTCTGCTTGTTCTAAACATACAACAATTTCCTCTGTCTTGTCTGCAGACTTTACCACATTCGGTGATCTCAAACAGCGATCTGGTCTATCAAACAATTGTTGCGGCTGAGCAATCTACAACAGCCGGATCTCTTCCTATGATTGGCTTATGAGTGCGGCTAAACACTCAGTATTTTCCCCAGCTCTGATACCAAATGAAGGCTTGGTGCAACAAGCACAACAAGCACAGAATATTAAAACACACAACTTAACCAAACATCCAATGTTTGGTGATCGAGGCAATTGCAATTGCCTGAGGCTTGGTGATCGAAGCAATTGCTATTGCTTGATGATTAAACCATTACATTTGCCTCTATTTATAGAGGGCTTTAGAACAATCTAGACTGTAGGAATACAGTCAAAACACGTTGTTTCTCCATTCAACGCACATAGTCTTTCTGCAGGTCTGTGGTCAGTGGGAGCAGGTGAGAAGTCGGTGGGAGCAGGTGAGAAGCTTCTACATTAGTGGGCGAAATTAATGCCAACATTTAGCA
Source organism: Cunninghamia lanceolata (assembly GCA_027924645.1). Taxonomy (NCBI): domain Eukaryota; kingdom Viridiplantae; phylum Streptophyta; class Pinopsida; order Cupressales; family Cupressaceae; genus Cunninghamia; species Cunninghamia lanceolata. Next base: position 31,025,397 of record BSBN01000047.1, read on the forward strand.
CATGACTATGGCTCTGATACTAGGTGAAGGGAAGAGGCAGAGTAGATATAAAAAGACAAATAACACTGAAAAACAGAGGATGAACAGCAAAAAACTTCTTTAAATACAAACATAACAAAGAGCTTCAGCTCTTTTCATTCATACATATATTCATTATTGAATAAGCTACAGCTGCAGATTGAAAAGAGAGCCAAAAAAAAACTCCGTTCTATATGTATATATCAGCTGTTACAACAACAAAACACAGACCAATCTTCTACATATTCTGTTCTTCATTCATACACAGAACAGCAGTCTTCCTCTGTATTTTTTTTAATTTCAGCAGACCCTGTTTTTTTTGGTTCTTCATACATTCATTAACAAAAGGACTTCACCCATACTCATGCTACGAATGCTCAGAATAATAAAAAACAGCACACATTTTCTACAAAAGGCATGACTACAATTAAATTATCCAGACAAGGTCTGTCTTTCTCCATACACCAGAGAGGGAGGCCATACTTAAAGTCAACATCACTGCAGAAAAGTTATGGGAAACAGGACGGAGGCAGGGGTAACTGGAGAAAGTAAAAGGAAAACAGTCAAATTCAATGAATGCAGATAGTTGGGATTATTTCCAGCAAAGGGATGTTCAGGAGAAGCCCTAATACTTCCCAGAAAGTCATCCGTTTTTCTTTGGCTAGAAAATAATTGCGAAATGAAGCCATGTTCTGCTTAGAAATACAGCCAAAGCACTAGCTTTAATGACCACACTCCATGGAAGTCCACGTTTACCCTTTTTCACCAGTCCTTTCAAGAACGGCCACAGACTAATCACCACCCAAGCGCTGCAAAAATGCTCTGCAAATAGCTTGTCCTTGGCTTCACATTGCCCACCCACAATTTGCAAAGTCCTCTGAATTAGAGCTGCCAAGTTTATCAATAATACTGTAGTTGGTGGAATGAACAAAGGAGAAGAATTAAAGGTAAAACCATCCTCATTACCCTCGTCATTCTCACCACCTTTTGGGGTTACAACAAAAACTGTTTCAGATAATCCTATTAACTTCATCACGACATCAAATAATGCAAACAACCAGGAAGATATACTCGTTATCAACGCCATCCTCTCGTTATTCCACCATTCTCTTATAGAACAACCGCACATAAGATAATCACAAAGCCCATGTCCATACATTGAAAGGAATAAACCAGCTGCAACTATAAATGCGGGGTCCTCAATCTGCAGGAACAATAATTTACATACAGGGAAAGAAATTAACTATAATGTTCACAAATGATCAAAATAGTTCAATGAAACAGGATAATACAACATGTTACAATAGGCAGTAGTAGAATAAAAGGAACCTAATCAACTGCTGAATGATTCTAGCTTACCTTGGGAAGGAACGATTTGCCACTTAGCAGAGTGAAGGCGGGCAATAGTGCATAACCCAATGTTGCCATTGAGGTGATTGGAGACATGGTGACATGAGCATAAAGCATCCTCTGGCGAAATGTCAGTTGTCTATTCTTACCCAAGAAAGGGCATAATTTGCTTGTTAATATTTCTAGCAATCCTGTGGCCCATCTGTTGTACTGCACAAGAGTGTCTGGACCACTCCCTGGTGCACATCCCATGAAAGCAGGCTTCTCAGGGTTGTAAAAAAGAGAATGCCAACCCAAGCTGTGAATTTTCAGCCCCGTCATGACATCCTCAAGACAAGATCCATACAGCCATTCCACCTGTAATGTGTCACAAATTCACAATATACACAGTTATTTCATTTGAATCAAGTATTTATCTATTTTTCTAACTTGATCATGTGGGTGTTATTATCACAAGGAGTATAAGGTGGTACATATAAAGGGGTAATTTATTTAGGACTTATATACCTGCATGGTGTGTAGCCATAGGAAGGAAGTAATGCATATAGAAGTCTGATGAGTAAGAGAATGCAGTGGTAAATCTCAGAAATAAGGGATGATTTTTAGAAGTACATCATAACCATGAGTAGTTCACTTAGTGATAAAGAGGTTGGATTGATCAGGTGATGTTCATAGGAAGTGTTCTTAAAGATTCATTGAAGCACATGGATTTTCCCACAGCATTGCAAAAGCCGTAACAACTACTGTCCATGATGAACCGTGGATAATGCAAATGTGGAGTCTAGGGTAATGCAAGAGGAGGCAAGGGCTCTAATGATGGATGTCAATGCCCCTTTGAAAGATTTTTTCAAGATCTTGAGCAAGTTGGTAATAAAAACCAGGTGATAACACACCACAAAGCTATATAACTTTCTCAATAGAGGTAGATATAAAGCTAACACATTTGTAGAGAAGATTGTTAGAGGATATGTAGCAATTAAAGATTGGACCTACTTATTCTATTATGATAACCAGAGTACTATATAGATGATGAAGAATCTAGTGTTTCATAGCAAGACTATGCATATTGAGACTCAACATTATTAGATCAAAGAGTAGTTCTAAAAGGACTGGTTGAGATTGTGTACTCCCCTATAAAGGATTAGATAACAAATATGTTTTCCAAGCCCCTTGCTTGTGATAGGTTTTGAAGACTTACTTCAAGTTTTTCCTAATGGTCATTATGGGGGGAGAATGGAAGAATAATTCTTATTTATTGTACATGTTGGATGTTGCTCTTTGATTAAGTTTAGTTACTCAACAATTAGTCAACAGATTGCATATAGTTTTTCATTCAATTGGTGTTTTATAATTTTCTATATAATAGACATATTCCCTTATAATTTACAAAAGTAAAAACTTCGCATATTTATGTTGTTTATAATCTATAAATCATTATTGTTTGTTATTTACATTGCTACTCTATTTCTTCAAATAGCAAGTAAGCTTACCTCTTTTCCCCAAGCAGTGTTAGCTTCATAGCTACAACTAGCAACCTTCAAGGCCTCCTCTATAACCAGTGAAGGATAAGAAGTCTTTTGGCATCCATTGTCTCTCATAATGGCCTGCGCAGATGCTACAAGAGTAGAAGACACTCCAAATACACTTATCATAGCTTCATCTCGAAACTCTATTAGAAATAAGAGAACACACTTTTAGAATGAATAAATATCCAAATTTACTTTTCTTAAGGATAAGTGGGAGATCACTCCAGAGTCCAAATGATAGAAATAAACTTCTACAAAGGTTATCGAGGAGCTTTACCAAAAGGTTCAAATCACCACTTCAAGCAATTAAAAAACCAATTTTTTTTTACTGGGTATTGCTTGGTTGATTCATTACCTTCTTCCTTGATACCAAGATATTTTTCTTTGCTGTAGTGTTGATCTGCAGGTAATGGTCGCGGTGGGACTCCATATAACCCTTTTCTTCTATGGAAGCAGCATGTTCCTCCATACATGGGGCCTTGGATTCCATTCATTGCGTTGAAAAGGATCTACACATATTTCAGAGAAACCATGACCCTTTTTTAGTTAACCATAACAATGTAGAGCAATTTTCCTGACAAGACAGATTGCAATATTTAATTCCACTTACAATGAACACTAATTTTAACTGATTTCCAAATGGATCGTCCGTAAGGGCTCCATAAAACAACTGTGGAAATTGAATAAAACCACAATCTCTTTCGGAAGGACAGTCCAAATAAAAGCACATGGCATGTTGTATAACTTTTGGGTTGCAGACATGCATATCACAATCCAAATTAAGGATGAAAGGAGCGTTGGTCATCAGTCCTGACACTCTTGCCTGAAAATCCACCAACAACATTATTATTTATATAACGACAATAACTTCAGTATGCATTTGTTTGCATTACCATTAGTTATATGCAAGACAAATAAGATGTCAATAACAAATGGATGGTGAAATAGAAAATGCCTACAATCAACAGATTTTTCAATAAATATTTTTGTGTCAAAAGACGGAAATTGATGTTTATTCTGTTATACTTACAGAATAGAAGACTTCAAAACTCTACAAAATCAATCTGCCGAAAAAAAGAAAATATAAGCGAAATAGAATTAGTACCATAACGTTCATAGCTCCAGCTTTATAATGATGATTGAACATAGGTCTTTTTTCTCTTGCAACGTATATTAAGTGTGGCAGAGCAAGACCTTCCTTTCCTAGGCCCACTTTGTTTTCATGAATAACCTGTGCATATAAGTAAGAAGTATTTGAAGTTGGGATTCACTCTGCATTAAAGATGCAACAATTCCTCAGAAGTCAGAGAAATTTGAACAAGAATAAATAGTATTCCAATAAGGTTTTTATTTTTTTGATTATTTTTTGTTATCACCTTCACTATACTTGAATGGTTTCTAATGTCTGAGTTTTTGTACATAAAATCATTAACACCATTCTCAGAAACAGATTCCAATGTAACATGTCCCGTCTCCAATGCAGCAGCAATCCTTCTCTTCATACTTTCATATTCATCCCGCAATTATTTAAATGCTGCTTACATAAATCATCCGTATTTGCAGTCTTAAACTAGTGCATGAAACCATAAAATCAGACAGACAAACAGAGCTAAGCGTATTTATTTAAAAACATCCATAGCAATAATCTTCTACGTAAGTGCATTTTTGATGGGATATCTAGTACATGAATTATAAACCAAGACAGCCAAAAAAGAACAAAGGAGATTTATTTGAAAACTTAACACCCATACAAATAATCTTCAAAGTAATTAGATTTTTAGTGGGCTTACATCAAATTTGGCCTAAAAGGCATGAAAAATCATCATATCCTACAATCTTAGATCAAATAGAAAACAGAAAAGCTGCTTTCTTCATTGATTCAACAAATGAAGGTTACTATGTATAGAGATTACAAACTCATAACAAAGCCTTATAAAAGTAGATCTATACTTGACACTTAAACTGACACAACTATAACTCTTATTGATAGCACTGAAACTAACTGCTAGCATTCATACTCATTCAATTATTCATTACTCTAAAACTCCCCCTTAATGAAGAATTCAATATTCTTGCACTCTTAGCATATCCGTATATATTACAAAATTTATTTTTCATTTTAAAATATCTCTAACATCCTTCCTACAACTAGGCATTAAACTATCACATGAACACATCCTTGCTCCTTTGAAACCTCAAGCACCTCTCCTTATCCAACACCACAGATGAAGGCATGTTGAGGAACCTATATTTCTTCTGACAACTTTTTTTTAAAATATGCTTTGATGATCCCAACATATCTATCATATCAGCAAATTCTATGACACTCAACAACAAACTCATGTTTTTGCCACAGCAGCTTATAATGAGCACGCTTCTGTTTCTTCATCTCCACACCCAGAAAATCTCCATCTCCCTGGAGGCACAAGCCTTTGCATCATCTTCTCCTCCTTTCAAAAAAAACAAACACTTTCTCAAACAAAATTGAGATATTTGACAATGCATAATATAAAAATATCATTTTCCCATTGCCAAAATAATTGGATCAATATATTTTTGAGTAAAAACAGATTTCTGAACAAAGCAGCCTTGGGCATCAGCGGTGATTCCAATCCATGGCGCAGCTGCAGCGTAGATCAAGTGAAGGAAAGCAGAACCTTTTTAAGAATCTTGCCAATCTTCAGCAGCACCATTGTGATGAACTGTGCAATAGCACAGCTGCAAACTTTTTCAGTTCAGCAGGGATGCAGCAGCCTGCACACTACACATGGCCATGGCTGGTGCTTTCATCTTCTTAGGCCCTTCCATGATGGACATCCAGTCCAGATTTAATATCAAAATAGAAAATAGAACAACTACATTTTTCATTGATTTAATAACTGAAGGTTACAACTTATAAAGATTACAAACTCATAACAAAATCCTATAAAAGTCGATATACACTTAACACCTAACTAAAACTAATTGCCATATGCAGACTAACTGACAGCACTCACGCTCATTCAATTATTCATTACTCTAACAAGATCTAGCAAAAAAATGAATAGCTATTATAATTCCTTCATACACTGCCATTGTTGGAGAAATTTTGGATCCGATGACTTGGGTGTTTTGGAGAAATACATTAACGGAATCCTTAACTCAATATTGAAGTTCCTGCAGAAGGGCACCCATTTCTTGGCAAACTCAAAGGTCTCTATCAGAGAGTAGAAAGTAATAGGAGAGCCACCATCATCTGATACATAACATGCAATTTTTTCTACTGGGTAATCCAATGCAAGCACTGAAAGAACAGTATTGACTGTGATTATAGCAGGCTCCCTAAAAGGGTCGGTTGTAGTGATAATTATATCCACAGGAGGAAGCTTAGAAGCAGATTCTCCACCATACCTGAAACACAACTAATAATAAATATTAAAGACTAATCCATAAACTTCAATTTAAAACGGGTACAAATCTTATAATACTGATACTATACATGGGCGGTTTTTTTTTCACCTGCATGCAAGCCTCTCCGGGTATGCTTTATATTCAATCGACAGCCATCTCAAATTGTGATAAAGAACACATCGCAAAGAAAACCAAAGCTCACAGCAAAAAGCAATGATCCTTAGTACTCCGTAGCATTCATCCAGGGAATACAATAAACGATAAGTCAAGAAATTCAGCAAAAGCAGCAGGTGAAAGCATACATAAGCTCTATAGACATATGACTTATGAATGTACTTCTCATACAAAGGATTACTATTGCTTGAACTTAGGGTTTTCTCCATTAGTCAATGAGATTACTAAGCACTGTCCAAATTAGTTCAGAGAATATATAGTTCTATGTGGGTATTGTCTTAGTAGTTGTGACTTTTATGTCGAGGAAGCCTCATTGAATTGAAACGATATGTTTTCTTGTAGTGAAGATCATTTTTGTAGAAACAATCTGCATGAATTATGACCATTTTTCTTGGCATAAGAACATGCTTCCAGAAACATTTGGGTTCTGCAGAATATTTCTTTCAGTTCAGGAAATTACAATTCTGAAGCTTCTTGATCAGACCGAGATGCTGTTTCGGTGGAGCAGATTTTCTGTAAGAGAGCTAAGACAACACGGCAGTGAATTATTATTGTTTGTTTTGTTCGTTTCATATGCTGTTCCTGTTTTAAAACTCTTGCAAAGGACAGGATTTATGTGGTAACTTCTAGAACAATACAAAAATACTATGCTATATGCTGTGGTAAGAGACAGAACAATACAAAAGTACATATCGAATGCATATGGAGAAGTTAGGACATGACAGGATAAGAAGTGTAAGCAAGTCTAAATGGATAAAATGGATAATTATCCATTTAGATTTGTTTACACTTCTTATCCTGTTAGGACTCAATGTTTTTAATTATCCATTTAGACTTGCTTACACTTCCTATCCTGTCATGTCCTAACCTCTCCATATGCATTATATATGTATATAACTCTTCCAAAGGACAGGATTTATGTGGTAACTTTTAGAACAATACAAAAACGCTATGTTATATGCTATGCAATAAGTGGGAGAAGAGCAGATGTATTTACTAAGGAGATGTATTTACTAAGGAGAAGCTGGAGTTTTGTAGAACTCTCTTGGTCTGATAAACATGTGACAATAGGTCATGGAAAGTGGATGATATTTCTGAGCATGGTTATTTGCAACATGAATCGGACTTCAAGTGGGAGATTGTTTGGATGTGAAGTCCGACTGTTCATTTCATCTCCCCTATTTTGTTTCTTCATTTTCTTTGAAGAATATTGCATATACTTAGGAGAAAAACTTTATATATGCTGCTGCAATCAATAAAATGATTAATACCTTGCTTTAGGGTGGATGTCGCCATATTGGTGAGCCACATTAAATTCTTGTGTCTGTGTGCAACTTTATGTGTTCTTTATTTGTCTTATTTCTTAACAATTGATATCAGAGCTAGAGAGATACAAGGAGAGCAAGTTGAAAATTGAGGGTTTGAAATTTATTTGAAGACATCAAGGGATTGCAGTTTCGTTGTGTAAAGAGCTGGAAAAAGAGAATTGAGGTTTGATTGTGTTTGCATAGATTGTGGAAGATTGTGGCCACAACCAGGTGAAAGAAGAAATTGAAGAAGCCGCTGCCCAAAGTCATTAAGCAGGGCATTTTTCTATTCAAGGAGGAAATTCTTAGTTGATGAAGAGATCAAGGGTTGAAGTCAAGCCTGGAATTTGATAGTCACCCCTGCCTGTCATATAATTTTTTTATGACGATTTGGTCATTTAACTACCTTTCAATTGATGTTTTAATAAAACTATAAGGTGTCAAAAAATGAGTGGATTTTTTTATATTGAAAGAATAGGTTACAAAAAAAAGTCTAAAGATTGAGTAGCAATAACAACATAGTCACAAAAAAACTACAAACGATAAGACTAACAACTCCCAACCATTTCAGCAATTGAAAAGATGAAAATGCCATAAAAAATTAAAACCACCTGGGTCATTTCAAGGTAGAAAGTCTGTTTTTTTTTGTGGACATTCAATGCTATCAAAAAGGACATAAAGGCATATAAATTCATTTCTATTGTGTAAATTGAAGTCCTAAAAAAAATTATTAATTATAAATTGAAAAAAACATGAAGGATCTCTTTTTTCTTGAACCAAACACTCCAATACAATTCCCACTTACAAATTGCAATCATTCAAATGAAATTTCAAAAAGATAGAAAGCAATAAGTTTCACAAAATATTGGTTGTACCTTAAGAGCAGCCCATCCACTCCATAAACCAACTTGCCCTCCTTTTGAACTCTAAGAGAACTTTGAATCACCACACTATGCTTACGACTTGACTTGTTCAATTGTATCACTGCTGAGAACATTTCTAATTTGGTTCTAGCATAAGCATCTTGGTGCGTTGATAGAAAGGTGACCTTGGCCAATTGAATGACAATGGAGGAAGTAGCAGCTATTTTTTTATCAAATAACATATTAACAAGTATAGAGAAAACAAATATTTGTTTCTAAATTGATTTTAAAAAATAAATAACAATAAATAACAAAGCAAAGTTTTGTTTCTAAATTGATTTTTAAAAATAAAAAAAAATAAAACAAAGCAAAGATTTGTTTCTAAATTAATTTTTAAAAATAAAAAAATAATAAAACAAGCAAAGATTTATTTTTAAATTGAGTTTTTAAAATTTATTGAAGATAAAATTCTTTGAAAATATTCTAATTTAATATATTTTCTTTATCAATTTAAAAAATGTTCAAAATAAACATTGTAAAAGAAAACACCATTTATATTTCTATAACAAATTATTATAAAATAATATATATTATAAATAAGAATATTATATTATATTACCCTATAATAAAATTTTAGGATTTAAGAATAATTTAAAGTGTCATATATATACGGTTATGTAAAAATTTAGCAAAAGTTATATGGTCTAATATATTTTAAAGTTGTAAAATACGGTCTAAAATGCCAAAAACGGCCACATAGACCATCAAATTCCAGGCTTGAAGTCTTCAATTGTTCCAAGAAAGAATTGATTTGGAATAAGGATGTACCGTAAAAGAAAAAAAAATTAAGATTTTATTGAAGGGAGTTTTTTCCAGAGAGATAAAGTCGCCATCGCTGAAGTCAAATCAGAGGAGGATTCATATTAGCCTTAGATCTGAAGACAAAAAGCTCAAAGATGGAGCCACTAAGTAAAACTAGCGGCAACTTGGAATGTGATGCTTTTTTTTGAAATAGGAATAAAAGACAAAAGGCCACGGTTGGATAGAGATACTTGAGGTTTTATTGATAGAATGTTATTTTAGGAAATCTCTCTGCAAAAAATAAAAGGTGACCCACCAAACTCTGTCTTTAGTTATTATTCAATAGAGATTATTTTTTTTAAAAATTGGCGCAGAGGGCGAGTAAGCGCGCACACTGAAGAAATGAATACGAAATTGGTAAAAAAATATTTTCTTACGGACAGCAACATCTTTGATTTATTTAAATGTCTATTGTTAGCTCTCAAAATTCTACAGTAGAACAAAAACCACCGTAAAACCAGTGTTACTGTTCTGTCAAAAATACTTTAAATTGCACAGACAAGAGGCGAACGATTGCCGAATTTTATAGACTGTTGTTTGAACACAAATCATCCAAGTCAAACAAGTGCATGAAAGGAGTGATCTCTTGATAAAGCTGCAGTTGTTGAAGTATCTTTTATTTGTGCAAGCCGCTAAAGGAGGGAATCATTGTATCGCCCAAAGTCTCAATCAATTCCAGATTGTTAAGGGATAAAGGCGCAGTCAAGAAGACAAAGCCAATTTGAAGGATAAAGCGAGGAATATTATATTGTAAAACGTTAGATTTATCAAATCAAGAGCTAAAGAAAATTGGGAAAGCCACTTGCATAGAATGGGAAATGGAGTATTTTGGAGTTGATCATACCATATTGATCTCGAGCTCCTGTTTGATAGTATGTAATAACCCTCATGCACATGGTGGTTGTGTTTCATCCTATGGTCCATTGTAGCAGAGTATTCATATTGGTTATTTGTTCTTGGCTTCATGATCACATGGAGAAACTTGGGTTGTTACGGTTTGATGTGCTTATGTTGGGTGCATGGTTTTAGTCCCCGGTATTGGCATGCACTGTTTTGTTGATCTCGAATACATGTAGGTTGTGGAGTTGATCATTGGATGATCTTAAAACTCCTGGAACAACCTAGCTCCTTCATATGTTTGTACATGGTGGTTGTATTTGCATGTCTCAATTTCATCTGAGGGTTTTGTAGATTTTTCGTTCAAAATCTATGGTTATGCTTATTCCATTGTTTTGGTTTAACTATTGTAGTATTTTTTTAAGACTCGTAGGTTTCCAGATGATAAGTGGACATGAATTTGCATAACATGATGGTTTTGCAAGTTTTACACGGTTAATCAAAACTTGTGGTTTTTGTAGATCTGCAAATAAACTATTTCTCTCAGATTATGAATCCCCAGTTGTATTTCTAGTTGTAAGATAGTTGTAAGTTTGCATGTATTCTTTGTGCATGCTTTTTGAGGAGGTTTTTTTTGCAGCCTTCTCTGTGTAGAGATTTTGGTATCATTTCTATAGCATTTGCTTATGGGTTCCTTGACTATGGTTACTCATTGTAGATTGGCAAATCGAATATGATGTGGATCTGGTGTTTGAGTCTTGAGGTCTATAGGTTATTTTCTTTGATATCTTAGTTTGGAAGTTACTGATGTGATGGTGATTTTGTATTTTTATTGGGATCTTTGAGTTATGCAGTTATGTGGATTAGCTACCCATTGGCTGCAGTGAGATAACTCAAATGTGGACTATCCATATCCACGAAATTGATTCATTGTTGATACTGATTTTTTGGTATGTTTCTTTGAGATGAGAGGATGGATGATTAGTGTCTGGTTAGTCAGTTATTGGGACTTATAGCATGCTTATCATGATACCATGGATAGATCGATATCATGTTTCAGTGGGAGCTTTGATAGTGGTCTTGTTGGTGCTCTTGGTATTGAGTACGTTGGTCATTTTCTTGGAGAGCTTCATGTTGGTGCAGTGTTGCTTTTGGAGCTTATCATGGATTGATCATGGCGGTGCTCATAGATACTTGGAGGCTTGGGTGAGTTTAGAATTCTCTTGGGATTAGAGAACATTTGTTGAGATGGTTACTCTTTGGAGGTTTCAACAAGAAGACCGAGGAGCCTACACCTAGATATGGATATGAGTTCATTATGGACCTAGAGGAGATTGTTCTTGGAGAGAGTCATTGTGACTTGGTGTATCCTGGAGGAGCATTCACATTCCCCACTCTTGGTCTACTCAGTAGATTATCTTCAAATAGGTATTGTCCATCCTATTTTTAGATGCATTTCTCTCTATGCTTTATCTTCTCATGGTTGTGGACCTTGAGATATGGTTATTGGTTCTGAAGGGTTCATTTGAGGGATGTTGGCATGGTTATCTCCATGTGCATATGAATTGATTTATGATATCATTTATGAGGGGTTTAGGAGATGTAATTGGGCTTATTCTTAGTTTTGGAATGGCTATTTGAGTTTGATCTTCCTTGGTTAGAGAGGCTTACATCCATGTTTTTATTACCTGATACATATGTTGATTTGATCTATGAAATTGAATGATTGGGTGTTGTTAAGGCTTTTCATTTGGAGTGGTAAAGGAGATCATACTTGTCACAACTTAGCACTTTGAGGTGTTGGTAGAAGGACATGTTATAAGATGTTTTGCATGTTCTTTCTTTGTTCTATGGCTACTTTTTGGAGGTTCTTGTTAATATGGTTGGACTTGGGAGAGTCATAGTGACATGTTGTGAAGGAGTATGCAGTATTTTGTGTTGATCATTGTGATTGTTCTTGGTACTAGATGGTTTTGATTAACCACACCTTGGTTTGAGTGTTGATTGGTAGAATTGGTACATGCCTTGATCTATTTTCAGATTTGACATTACCCATACAGTGGGAGTACCTAGATATGTATGGTCTCAATTGACAAGTTTTATACAGGGAGCTCATGATTGCGGTATATCGGTTGGATATTTTTTGTTGAAATGAGTTTACTGATGTTGTATGGTTAGTTGGATTTGTTAGCAACTAGATGTGGTTGTTATTCCAGCTATGGTGATTGATTCTTGTTAGCTACACATGCTTTTTTATTACCATTGGATTCGGTGTTTGTGTTTGGATATTGTAGATGCAGGTTTCTTGCCTCTATGTGACAATTTAGTGTGGCATCCTTTTGGAGGATCTTATTTTTCATGGTTTGGCATGATGCAGGATGAAAGTATTCTTGTTTGAGATGGTGGTCACCTTGTTTATTATTGCAGGTATCTTGATGGAGCACTTGGATGTTTAATCAATACATGTTGGACATATGGATTATTACCTTGATGTTTGAATTTACTTGTTTGCCTCCCTTATACAATAAGTAGGAGAAGACAAGATGCATTTACTAAGGAGAATCTGGAGTTTTGTTGAGCTTCTCTTGATCTAGTAAACACGTGACAATAGGCCTTGGAAAGTGGGTGAAATTTATGAGCATGGTTATTTGCAACATGAATCAGACTTTAAGTGGGAGATTGTTCAGATGTGAAGTCTGACTATTCGTTTCATCTTCCCTGTTTTATCCCTTCGTCTTCTTTGAATAATATTGTATAAATTTCAGGGAAAAACTTTATGTATGCTACTATGATTAATGAAAGGAAGACACCCCTTTCCCATGGATGTAGCCAAATTGGTGAACCACATAAATTTGTTGTGTTGTGTGTTTTCTAATATCTCTGTTTATTCCCCGTTTGTGTTACATATTTTTTTTATCTGCCCTATTTTATTAACACAACCACCTACCATCACCAACCAATTTTTCACATATTTTTTAATGTATTATTTGTTTCTTTTATATAAATATGAATCCAATACCCTCAAAAAAACCAATTTAGTTCAATTCATTAATATCTCTTTGTCTAACAGGGTACCAAAGTTGTTATTGTGAATGTGTATGGCTGATCTAAGTCAAGAATGGTGAATGGAAAAGGATTTTGTGAGGAAGATAAAAGAGAGAAAATTGTGAAAGAGGTTGCAAAAGTAGTGAAGATCATACGATATTATTGGATAGACAATATTATAGTGAGGAGATCCTAATGAGGTATCTAATATTAGAAAAAATAGAGGAATGCATAGTTAGGTGTTAGGGGTGGAGAGTGTTGCAAGTATGAGGTAAACCAGTGTTGTCATTGATGTCAACATACTCATATTGCTTTGACAAGAAGGATTCAATGAGCAGTGTGCTGAGGATATTGAGAAAATTAGCCTCAGTCAGGAACAGTAAAGAACAGTGATGAGAAGAAGGCAAATGTACTATATAGGATGCGAACTGGAGGATGCGGATTAAAGGGTTTGTAGATATGAGTCTTGAGATGCTTCAGTTAAGATTTCCGAGGTCCGCATGAAGATCTGAAGGAGTTGTGGCTGTCGGTGTAGAACCGGTTCCGACAAGTATTCAGAGGTGACAGAGGATCACAAAAAGGTCCAGTGAGGTCCAGAACTGTATAATCCTAATCTGCAGATTGGAAGGAGTCTTTGGGATGTCCTTGTGATGTGCCATCTCGAGTTGTGTATGATTTGGAGGTCCGGAAGTACCTCTTGCATTATGACAGTGGCGACAGACAGTGTTCTTGAAGTTTCGGATAAGGAGGATAAGAGATTTCAGTAAGTAAAGGAAATGCGGACGTACCTAGTCATTCAGGCAGGCTTGTGAAGGTTCTTGGATCATGTTGAGGTTGTGTTGTTGGTCCGCATTGACAGTAGAGCCCGAAATTGAAGATATTCTTTTGGATGAAGTTTTTGCTCTGTTTAGCCGACCGGATGAGTTGTTCATCCTGCGAATGTTCTTATGGTGGCCGACCGGATGTGTTATTCATCTTGCGGATATTCTTGTGGTTGATTGCCGACTTAGATGATTGTTCCTAAGTCGATGTCTTGTATAAATAAAGGTTTGTGAGTTCATTTTGAAGTGTGACTTGTGTGGATAAAGGTGGAGTAGCGAAGAGAAGTGTAGAAGGCAGAGCAGATGTTTCTGGGCTTAAATGGAACTGATCCAGACATGGTAAAGATGTCATTCTCCAGTTCAAGACTGTGATTCTTATCACTTTGTAGACAGTGTGTCTCCTTGTAGGCAGTGGGCCTCTTTGTGAGCAGTGTGCTCGGGCAGTGAGCCCTAATTGGCAAGTGCCATTTTTGTAACTCCTTATTCTTCTAACAGAGAATAATCTTTGGGTTAATCACCCCGTGGTTTTCTCCCTTAACCGGGTTTCCACGTCAAAATACTGTGTCATGTGTTTCTCATTTCATGATAATGTTTGTTTGTTTGATTCAATACTACTTTAATTGATAAGAAGGTTCAAAAGAAGAAATAATTAGGATAACTGATTCACCCCCCCCTCTCAGTTATCAACAATTGGTATCAGAGCCAAGTTCCTCTGAAAGAAGCTTAACCGCTTGAGGAGATCTAGGATGTCGTCATACAAAAAGGATAGTCCGAAGTTCGATGGAACCAATTTTACTCTCTGGAAGGGTCGCATGAAATGTCACCTGGAATGTATGGGAAAAGCATACTTGGCCATGGTTTCAAAACCATATGTACCTCCACAAGGTGGTCCGACAACTCTGAATGAAATCACAGAAGCTGAAAACAATCTACGGACCAAGGAAGCTCTTCTAAGCGCATTGAATGACTCAGATCTCTCAAATGTTATTGACCTACCAACTGCATATGAGATCCTGACTAAACTGGAACTTCTGTATGAAGGAGATGAGTTTGTCAAAAGTGCAAGGTTGCAAAGTCTGAAAGGGAAATTCGAAAGATTGAAGATGAGAGATGATGAAAACATCACTACTTTTATGCCAAGAGTGAATGAACTAGTGTGTGGAATTAGAAATGCTGGTGGAACTCTGGATGAAAATGAGATCGTTTGCAAAATCCTTAGATCCCTTCCTGCTGCCTACAAAATCAAGGTTGCTGCAATTGATGAATTTAGAGCTCACACAACTGTCACAAGAGAACAATTGGCTAGCAAGCTAGCTGCATTTGAAATGACCGAGTTTGGAGATGATCTTCCCAAGACTGAATCTGCTTTCAAAGCCAGTGCCTATGTGAAAGGCAAACAGAGAATTGATCTGGGAGAAAACTCTTCAAGGAAGATGACATGGTATGATCAAGCAAGAAGAGACATGGAAGAAGAAGAAGCAGAAACAGCTCAACTTGAAGCCCTCATTGCAAAAAGACTACCAAGAGGATCCGGTAAGTATGAAGGAAAACTACCCTTTAAGTGCTTCAACTGCAATAAGATTGGTCATTTTGCTTCAAGATGTCCGGAAAGATCTGCAAGGTCTAATACTAACAGAAAAAGGTTTGAAAAGAATTGCTATTATGTTCATGAAGAAGATGACAATGAAGGAGTAACAGATGATGAATCAGAACTAGGAAGCAAATCCAGAAATGAGTGGGTGTTTATTGCCATCAAGGAAGAAGATTCAATACTCTCTGAATCTGTCAATCACAAAGTTGTTGAAAAAGCTTTGGCTGCTCAAGTGGAAGAAAAGGATGATTGGGTTATTGACAGTGGATGTTCTCACCATATGACTGGTGACAAGAATAAGTTCTTGAATTTGGAAAGGTATGAAGGAGGAATGGTAAAGTTTGGTGACAATTTTGCTGGCAGAATCAGAGGTAGGGGAACTATTTCCTTTGATGGAGAGAGCAAAACAGGTAATGTACTATATGTTGAAGGATTGAAGCACAATCTTCTCAGTGTTGGTCAGTTAGTAGACAAAGGCTATGATCTCCGGTTTAAGAATGGAAAATGCAGAATCTTTACAAGCTCCGGAACTGAAATTGCATCCGGTACTCAGACAAAAGGTAATATCTTTCATCTGGTTGGTTCAAATAAAAGTTGTTTGTTTGTTCAAATTGATCAAAGTTGGTTATGGCATAGAAGAATGTGTCATGTAAATTTTGATAACATCATCAAGATAAGCAATACTCAGGCTGTAAGAGATCTTCCAAAATTGATGAAACCTACAAATAGTTTGTGCAAAGAATGTCAGCTAGGTAAACAAAGCAGAGTCTCTTTCAAAAGCAAAGATCAGTCTTCTACCGGATTGTTGGAATTAGTACATACTGATCTCTGTGGTCCGACAAGAATCAAGAGTCTGCAAGGTGATAGATATTTCATGTTATTAATTGATGATCATTCCCGGATGATGTGGGTTACCTTTCTAAAAGAAAAATCAGAAGCATTTGAGAAGTTCAAAATCTTCAAAGCTTTGGTGGAGAATCAAACCGGATTGAAACTAAAGTGTCTAAGGTCTGATAGAGGTGGTGAATTTACATCTGGAGAGCTCATTGACTATTGTGAGAAGCAGGGTATAAGGAGACAATTGTCTGCTCCTAGGACTCCACAGCAGAATGGAGTAGTTGAAAGAAAGAACCGGACCATCTAGGAAGCTGCCAGGACAATGATGTTGGAAGCAAATGTTCCTCAGATGTTCTGGAAAGAAGCTATCAGCACTGCAGTCTACACTCTAAATCGAGTTCAAATCAGAAACAATATCGGTAAGACCCCCTACGAACTCTGGTTTGGCATCACTCCCACTGTGAAATATTTTAGAGTATTTGGTAGCAAGTGTTATATCAAAAGAGATGAAGATCTAGGAAAGTTTGATGCTAGAAGTGATGAAGGAATTTTCTTGGGCTACTCCACTCAAAGCAAAGCATACCGGTGTTACAATAAGAGACTGAGGAAGATGATAGAAAGCACTAATGTGAAAGTTGATGAAGGAATTGAGAAGCCCTCAAGATTTTATGAATCTGATGAAGATGACCAAGACAGTGTTCAAGGAACTCAATCCTCTCCAGTAAGACAGAGTTAGCCTGATCCGGTAAATCAGGAAGAAGAGATAGGTTTGAATGAGCCTGATCAAGAAGCAGCAGTGCAGGATACTCCCAAAATTTCAAGGTATGTGACACTAAACCGCTCTGAAGATCAGATCATAGGTGACAGAAGCAAAGGTGTGCAAACTAGAAGGAATGTTGCTCAAAATCAGGATGAATGTTGTCTGATTTCAAAGATTGAACCTAAAATAGTAAATGAAGCCTGCAATGATGAAAACTAGACTAAAGCAATGAAAGATGAATTAATGCAAATTGAGAAAAATCATACTTGGGATCTTGTTCCTAGACCTAGAGACAGGAATGTGATTGGAACCAAATGGGTCTTCCGGAACAAATTAAATGAAGCTGGTAAAGTAATCAGAAACAAAGCTAGATTGGTCTGCAAAGGCTACTCCCACATAGAAGGAATTGATTATGAAGAGACCTTTGCTCCCGTGGTAAGAATTGAAGCAGTCAGATTATTTCTTGCATTTGCTGCCTTCAAAGACTTCAAGGTATATCAGATGGATGTCAAGTCTGCCTTCCTAAATGGTGATCTGGAAGAAGAAGTTTACATTGAACAACCGGATGGATTTCAATTATCTGACAATGATGATATGGTCTGCAAGTTAAAGAAAGCATTGTATGGATTAAAACAAGCTCCAAGAGCATGGTATGAAAGGTTGGATAAGCATCTTGTGCAGATTGGATTCAGCAAAGGTACTGCTGACAGTAACTTATATTTCAAAATTGATCATGAAAATATTTTGATTGTTGAAGTGTTTGTAGATGATATCATTTTTGGAGGAAGAGATAGTATGTGCAAAACTTTTGCAAATCAGATGAAATGTGAGTTTGAAATGTCTATGCTTGGTGAAATGAATTTCTTCTTGGGTCTGCAAATTACTCAAACAAAGAAAGGAATCTTCATTTCTCAGACCAAATATGTGAAAGAATTGTTAAGGAAATTTGGTATGGAAGATTCAAAACCAATGAACACTCCCATGGCAACCGGATGTAAGTTGAGCAAAGATGATGACTCTCCAAAGGCAGATCAGATAATGTATAGATCAATGATTGGTGGATTGTTGTATCTCACTCAGACCAGACCAGATATAATGCAGGCTGTTGGTCTTGTGGCAAGATTCTAGGCTGATCCTAGAGAATCTCATGTTATGGCAATCAAAAGAATTTTTAGGTACTTGAAAGGAACAGTTGAGTATGGTCTATGGTACCCTAGAGATCCAGATTTCTCTCTTCATGCTTACACAGATGCAGATTGGGCAGGAGATGTAGATGATCGAAAGAGCACCAGTGGTGGAGCATTCTTTTTGGGGAAGAGATTGGTTTCTTGGCTAAGCAAGAAACAAGATGCAATATCTCTGTCTACAACTGAAGCAGAATACATTGCAGCAGCAAGTAGTTGCACTCAAATCCTATGGATGAAGCAGATGCTAAGAGATATTAAAATTGAATATGCGGAGCCTATCACAATTTTCTGTGATAATTCAAGTGCAATTAATATTTCCAAGAATCCGATATTACACTCTAAGACTAAGCACATATCTATCAAGTTTCATTTCTTGAGAGAACAAGTGAACAAGGAAGAAGTCAGGTTGGAGTATGTTCCCTCAAAGGATCAGATTGCAGATATCTTTACTAAACCTCTTCCCAAGGACTCTTTTGAATATCTCCGGGAGAAGTTAGGGGTCATGGCCCCTCCAGTGATAAACTAGGATGCACTGATGTGCATCAGTCCGGTGGATATCACAGTCATATCTTGTGATCCGGAATGATGATGGGGAGCTGCTACTAAGGGGGAGTAGCTGGTATGATTCTGATGTGTTAAAATTGCAAGTATGAGCCCTTTGCCATTGATGTCAAAGGGGGAGAGAAGACATGTGAAAAACAAGTAACTGATGATCAAAAGGGGAGCAGTAAATGAGGAAAAGACATGTTGCTGATAGGGGAAGAAGTGACAGAAAGGAGAAGTTTCTTGTCTTGATGGTTTTTCACATCATATGTTGCCATCAATGACAAAGGGGGAGATTGTTGCAAGTATGAGGTAAACCAGTGTTGTCATTGATGTCAACATACTCATATTGCTTTGACAAGAAGGATTCAATGAGCAGTGTGCTGAGGATATTGAGAAAATTAGCCTCAGTCAGGAACAGTAAAGAACAGTGATGAGAAGAAGGCAAATGTACTGTATAGGATGCGAACCGGAGGATGCGGATTAAAGGGTTTGTATATATGAGTCTTGAGATGCTTCAGTTAAGATTTCCGAGGTCCGCATGAAGATCTGAAGGAGTTGTGGCTGTCGGTGTAGAACCGGTTCCGACAAGTATTTAGAGGTGACAGAGGATCACAAAAAGGTCCGGTGAGGTCCGGAACTGTATAATCCTAATCTACGGATTGGAAGGAGTCTTTGGGATGTCCTTGTGATGTGCCATCTCGTGTTGTGTATGATTTGGAGGTCTAGAAGTACCTCTTGCATTATGACAGTGGCGACAGACAGTGTTCTTGAAGTTCCGGATAAGGAGGATAAGAGATTTCAGTAAGTAAAGGAAATGCGGACGTACCTGGTCATTCAGGCAGGCTTGTGAAGGTTCTTGGATCATGTTGAGGTTGTGTTGTTGGTCCGCATTGACAGTAGAGCCCGGAATTGAAGATATTCTTTCGGATGAAGTTTTTGCTCTGTTTAGCCGACCGGATGAGTTGTTCATCCTGCGAATGTTCTTATGGTGGCCGACCGGATGTGTTATTCATCTTGCGGATATTCTTGTGGTTGATTTCTGACTTAGATGATTGTTCCTAAGTCGATGTCTTGTATAAATAAAGGTTTGTGAGTTCATTTTGAAGTGTGACTTGTGTGGATAAAGGTGGAGTAGCGAAGAGAAGTGCAGAAGGCAGAGTAGATGTTTCTGGGCTTAAATGGAACTGATCCAGACATGGTAAAGATGTCATTCTCCAGTTCAAGACTGTGATTCTTATCACTTTGTAGACAGTGTGTCTCCTTGTAGGCAGTGGGCCTCTTTGTGAGCAGTGTGCTCAGGTAGTGAGCCCTAATTGGCAAGTGCCATTTTTGTAACTCCTTATTCTTCTAACAGAGAATAATCTTTGGGTTAATCACCCCGTGGTTTTCTCCCTTAACCGGGTTTCCACGTCAAAATACTGTGTCATGTGTTTCTCATTTCATGATAATGTTTGTTTGTTTGATTGATTCTTCCTACAATTGATCTTAGGCATATGTATTGAAAGAAAAGCTAGTCCTAGTTGTTTTATAAAGAAGGTTTCTATGTGGAAAATTTTGGTTGACTTCTATGGATCTATAGATAATTATGTGGCCCCCTTCCAGTGATATTTTGATCTTTAAAAACCATTGATTTAATGGTAGGATATATCAAATTGTGCCACATGGCACCCATTCACGAGCTTCTATGAATCTAGACATTTTACTAATGACCAACTTTTTGCTTATGTGGTGCTCTTAATCCATTGATTGTATTGGGATATATATGTGGCTGACTTATGGTAAACATATTCCTTAAGTGATTCATTTATGAGTCTTTTAGTATAATTATAGTAGGCTAAGTCAGCCTTATTGTGATTAAGGTATTAATATTACCTAAGGATGCATATATGGGAAGTAGTGAGTAGTAGTTGATCATCATTGTTGGTAGGACAAAGGTAACTTTGCAATATGATACATCCACCACAAAGAAGATGTGGTACATTCAACGGACCACCAACACATCCAAAAGATATGACATGTATAAAAGGCACACTCTTTGAGATACTTATACCTAGGTATAAGTATAGCCTCAAAATATGCCTATAGGAAGAAGAAGAATAATTGAAGAGAGAGAAACTAGAAACAATAGAGAAACATAATATAATATCTGATGTAATAGAGATACAATAAGACATAGAGACCAATGTATTGGTAGATATTAAAATAGAGTTGTACATGATGAATATAATATACCACAAGTTAGTCTAGCTCATATATATTGTGTTATGATGTACGTTGTGTATGCTAATAAATGCATTTTATTAATTTCTCACATCCTTTCCTACCCCAACCTTATGTAATCCACCACATAATCTATTATCCTCTTCTTATCCCTAACACTGAAGTATAAATTCAACATTCAAGTAACTTAATCTCAAATATCCAATATGCACCCATTTTTTCCAATATTTTCATTCCATTTCTAGGACCTTGGTAAAAGGATAAAAGAGAGAGCTAAACTGTCTAGGTATATCATTTGCGATGGAGAAAATGTTAACAAGGAATGCTTACAATTAAAAAGAAACAAGATTTTATGATTTGCGATAGGATCTTCTAGGTTATAGCCTCATGAGAGGGGGCTAGGCACCTAGGGGATGATGTAACTACCCTCTTTATGGTGTGGTCCACCTCTCTCCTATCATCTCCATTTTTTAGATTGTGTTAATTTTGGTTTGTAACAACTTGTTGTGGTAGCCGTTGTGGCCTTCCTAAGGGAGCTTTCCCTTTGGTTGCTTCTTAGTCTTTGGTCATTTGATAAGAGTATTTTTGGTCTGGGTTGTCTAGATGTTGGCAAAATAAAAGAGAAGGAATTAAAGGGTTTTTTTTCTAGCCACAAGCTAGTTGTATACTATATTTTGTTATGCAAAATGTTTGTGAATTAATAGTTCATATAGCTCGAGTACTTATAATGCTTAAATCAAATGCCATATTATGTTGTAATTATTTCTATTTCCCATTATCAATTAGAATAGAGTATATAATTTGTAGCCACAAAGGTGGTTTGCACTAGTTTATGAGTTTTCCTTGTAGATCGAAGAAAAAAATCAGCCTTAGTTTTGGTATTAGAGTAGTTTATAGTGGCCCAGTGGGGAGTCTATAGGAATTGGGGAAGGAGGGGTAGGAGGAATGAAGGCCCTTGAAGAAATGTTGCTAGGGTTTTAGACCCTATGGAGAGGCTTATTGAAGCCTTGACAAGCCAAAGTTCCAAGTGAAGATTGATATTTCTGATTTTAAAGGTGATCTTGACTCAGATATATTACTAGACTGGGTCCATGAGTTGGAGAAGTACTTTGAGATGGAATAAATTCCCAAGGATGATCCTAAAAGAGTGAAAATTGCTCCGTCCAATTTGAAGTCGCATGCAAACCTATGGTGGGAGAACGTGCAAAGTTTGAGAAGAAGACACAGGAAACAAAAAAATAGACTCTAGCCTAATATGCTAAAACATTTGAGAATTTGATTCTTTCCCTCTAATTACCAGCAAAATTTGTTTAAAGAATTTTAGAATTTAAAACAAAGGGATCAATCAGTGAAATCTTGTACTGAATAGTTTTTTTAGTTTGTGAGGCTTCAAATTTAGATTGATATATAGGAGAGTGTTTAGGGTAGGCGATAGCTTGATATGTAAATGGACTAAAGTTTCAACTTCAAGATGAGCTTGCATTGGTGAAAATTCCTACTATAGACGAGGCTTCTAATTATTCCTTAAAGGAAGAGGAGAAAATGAACCAAAAAACCAAAATTGTGAGTGAAAGGGGTGATAGCAATCAAAATAAAGGGAAAGAGGTTTCTTCATAATCTACTGTGAGTGAAGAGCTAGAAGAAGGAAAGAATGTGAAGGCTGACATTAGAGGAAGGGAAGGCTTTGGAGGTAGGGGATGATAATGATATTCTTTTGGAGATTGGAAGCCCTTGAAATGTTTTATTTGCAATGAAAACCATAAGGCCATAGAATTCCCTCAAAACCCCAAAAAGGTGATGGTGGCCCAAGAAGAAGAACACTGGAAGGAAGAAGTTTAGGTAGAGTTAAGAGAGTGTGAGAGTCATTGATTGACTCAAGCTGCTAGGATCACTCGCAAAACCAATGATTTACCTTCTACAATAGAAAAAGCAAAGATGATTAATTTTCACAATATTGGATGCAATAATGAAATTGGATTTATGAATTGCATGTGATAACTTGCTTTTATGTGAGCAAGGTAAGAAAACCTATAAATGACTTAAGAAGCCCCAAGTCAACTTAATAAAGTGTAATTGATTATTTAATTACACAAACACCCCCCATTACGTGGACTTAGGGAGAATGAAAAACATGTAAATGATGCAAATATGGGTCTTAGATACAAGGTCATGCTAGGTACCTATGTAACATCAATCTCTCACAAATGGAGAAAAAGAGAAAAACCCACTCGGAGAAAACTCCTCTCCAAAAGAGAGAAAAACATAAGATAAGTGATGGAAGAAGGACTAAAACCCAGTGGGAGAAAACTCCTCTCTAAAAGAGAGAAAAAACATAAGATAAGTGATGGAAGAAGGGCTCAATACCAAGACCCCCCAAGGATTCCATCGATAAAAAAAATTCAATCAATAAAGATGTACAACCCCCCATAAGAGAGAATGGAGAGAGAGGGTTTGGTGACCCCCTAGAAGTGAAAATGATGAAACACCATGCGAGAAAATGCTCCCTCCCAAAACAAAGATGAGAAGAGATACTATGCAGCTACTCCTCAAGATGATTCTTGTAGTGCTGGAAGATGCTTGACATAGAAAGAAAATGAAGACCCATGAATGCCAAACAACATTCCTCCCCTTGGGAAGAAATAAAACTGTAGATGTGTGCATAATGGCTTCCCATTCTAGATAGGAATATGTAGGAAGAAGGATGAATTTCTCTAAACTATGCACATGATCCAAAGATAATAATGAATCTCTTGAAAACTACTCAAATGACTTGAATTCACTGTCAAACTATGATTGACGAAGAGGAGGATGAAGAACAATCTCCGAAGAAGATGATCATGATGCAACTCCATCAAAACTATCATCAAAAGAGGAACTGAATACCCTTTAAAGTATCTCCCAAATCTACAATGTGGGACTCTAAAAACACCAATGATATATTGGGTAGAAATGTGTCCTAATGAGCTATCTCTAGAAAATTGATTGTTAGTGTGAAAAGGGTTCTTTACCTATCTAGTTCTTTCCTAGCTAGTTCTCCACTTTATCTCTCTTCACACTAGGTTAAGTTTACATAGGCACTTTTTCACTTTATCCCACATTGGTAGTGTCTTTAGTCTCTTGGGTAAGTAAATCCTATATATACTTACCCATTCCTCTCATAAGAGTAATCGCATTCCATTGTATGCTTTGCATTCTCTAGAATAGAATACAGTTTAATCTTGCTCATTTATTATTTATAATTTTGCTTTCATTCATTTGTATTCTTGGGTGATTTTTAGCCAAATCATACACTGTATCAGAGTAGTTGTGAGTTGTAGGTTAGCATCTTTATTAGAAATATGGGAGTGTAGAGTTGTTGGTTTGAAGCACATGAGTATGCTCTTCTCTTGCATCCTCAAATGATTTGGAGAATCAGAAAAGTGTGGAGAAAACACCAGTTTCATGGGGGGTTCTTGTTTTAACTTGCTAGTTGCAAGTTTTTTCCTGGTGCATCCTAGTGTAAATTTGACCTCACCATTGAGATCAGAAGGCCCAAATCTATTAAAAATGACTATCCAAAAAATAATTTTTGACATAGGTAAATTTTCAGATTTTTTTGGGTCTATGCTTGCTAAGTACAAAATTTTTTGTCAAAAAAACAATTTTTTTATCAGAGGGCCATATTGCCCTTGTAATATTTTGGTTGTTTGTGGTTTCCATTTTCATTTGCAAGTCATTTGTTTGATTTTTAGGCCCCCTCAGCCCCGATCCCAGTTCCAAGACACTCTATCCCATTCCAAGATAGAGAGGTCACTTTTGGAACAATCGGTCCCATTTCAGGACAACTCATCTAGTTTTTGGATCCTCTGGTCCATTTTTTGGTGACCTCATTTTTGGCCTCATCGATCCTATTTCCAGACTAGTTTTTGTCCTCTTTGGCCCATTTAGGGAGCTCCACATCTACAACTGGCTACACTTGGCCCCATTTTGGGTTCATCTCTATGCCCCTCTTTAGATCGAGTTTTATTTTGAGCGCCACTGCATTTGGTGTTCCAGTCCTAGTTTTTGTATGACCTCAACCCATTATTTGCCCTCATTGGCTCAATTTTTTGGGCCTATTAACTTGGTTTGGAACGATAGGTTCTAAGTTCAAGACTTCTAGCCAGCTCGACCATTTATTGGCCTCTTTTGAGCCAGATAGGGCATTGCAGTTCTTTGGCCATTCTTGACCCCAAGGCCCACATAGCAAGCGTTTTAGCCACCCTCAACATTCATAGACCATGATGTCCACAAGCCTTGGAGACCCTGCTCTAGATTTGGCTTCCCTAAATCCACTCGGCCCCAATCTGGATTATCAATTTGGCATTTTCTTTTCATTTTTGTGTTCCACTACTATTCGTAGGCATAATTCTTGACCGCTTGGTTCGTTGTTTTGGCCTCCAACCCACTCTTCACTCTTGGCATGACCTTGCGACTTCTCAATTAGTCCAGGTGATCTATAGTGCTTGGATCCTTGCTCAAGTTTTTATTTTGGATTAGATCAAATCCATTCCCAATCATTCCATTCCTGCTCATCCCCATTCATCCACCATAGGCTCCAACGATCTCGTGGTCCCCTATCAAGAATGTGTCCTTTTTTCAGATTTGACCGTCATTACCTGCTATAGACCTCCCTGTTTGGAGGATTGTACACCTGTACTCAGTAATCTTATCTTATCTTTAGTGGAATCCATCTCCGCAACCCTTCACTAGTTCGACCACTTCGGCCCTTGGCTGATCTGACCTTAGTGTCCCATTTCGAGACTCAACTTCACTACAGCCCTAATAGCCTCCGTTATTAGTTATGACCCCAACAAAATTGTCCACCTTTCTAGGACTTGGCCAAGGTCCCTGTTCTAGTTTTGAAGACTCTTCTAGGACTTGGGTGCCCCTAATTCGGTGGACTTGTCCAATTTTTAGGCTTGAGTGACCTAGTTCATCCACATTCAGGACTCTAATTTTGAGTCCTTTTTCAAACTCTACTACTCTAATAGGCCCACTTGTTCTCCAGGTGGACTAAGTGTCCTACCAGGACACTTTGTCTTCAAATGAGATAGTCCATCCTAGATTGGGACACCTTGTCTTAGAATAGGTCAATGTGCCCCAAAACGAGACATCCTTTCCCCAAATAGGATAGCTTGTCCTTTAAGGCCAAACTTGGCCCTTATTTTCATTTTGCCATAACTTTTTCTCATAGAGATAAAATTTGACAATCTTATAGTTGACAGGAAGCTAGTTCCATTATCGTCATAGTGGTATCAAGAAACTTTCAAAATTGTATCATTTAAATATATTTTTTAGCCTTCAAAGTATGGTTTGTATCAAATTTTGATAGGGCATCATTTTCACCCTTGATTTCTAAATTTCCCTAATGTTTATGTAAGTGCACTAAATATAAAGTGCCAATTCATTTTTCTTGGGGGCTCTTTGATTTAGTAATTTAGGGGGGGTCTCTTGGTGTGATTGTGCTTGTCCATCTCTTTCTACTCGTGCTCTCTTTTCCTTCACAAATGGGTCATTCTTAATTTCTATTTCTAACACCATACAACTACAACACATGGCATCAAAATGCATGGAATGCCTTAATGCAACAAAATATACACCTTATGTTAGACAAAAAGTAACTAAACACATAGGTGCTAAGGAAAAGGTATTCTAGATTTATTGAACAAACAAAATCTCTTGGTTGTCTTAGGAGTTTAGTTTCTCTTGACATTATGTTTCAACTTGATGGATGTACAAATTCACATGATGAATGGGAAAAATTAAAAAATCTATATGGTATAACTGATGAAGTTAGGGGATATTGACTTGGCAATGAACTAATGAGTCTTAATCCTAAGTCTTTTGACAACATATAGGATTATGTAATAAAGGTTAATGACCTTAGAGCACAATGTAAATCATGTGGCATTGAGAAAAAAGACATACAACTTGTCTTAACTACTCTCACTAAACTTGGTCCTGAATTTGTTGATTTTGTTTCTAGCTTTCACACTCACAGGATAACTGTGGGATTTGCATACACTATGCCTTCATTTGTGATGAGTGCCAGGTAGTGTAGACACCCAAAATTGACCTAATTATCATTAGTATCAAATATTGCATTTTCTATTATTTGCATTTGTCTAACACACTTGTGCAATTTTAAAAACACTTGTTTCTTCTATTAATTAAACAAATTTATATTTATTTAATTAATTCATTAGCTATTTCTTCTAAGCTATAATTAAATAATCTTTAATTATTTAATTATCCCTATTTCTATCTATTTTAATTAAATAAATCTTATTTATTTAATTAAAATTCCTTTCACAATCCCACTTCCCAAATTAATTAAATAAATTTTATTTATTTAATTAATTCCTCTTATCATTTATCTTAATGAGCTGACATGTGTGCTTCTTTTATTTAAAAAGATATGTGGTACTACATCTTTTATTTACTATCTTTCACATGTAGTACTTTTTATGTACACGGTCACACATAAGCCCTATCTTCCTTCCACTTGTCATCTACACATTCACCTATGACTATCAATTCATCCTATCCATTCACATAGCCACCAAATTTCTACCATTGATTGATTTTGGTTGAGTTCTATATAAACACCCTCTCATTCCATACTACATAGATCCAACATTCTCATAGCGTCTACATTATCATCTTGAGCATTTGAGCACTTTAGCATCCATTGAGCTTATTATCATTATCATCCATCCATCATGGCAGCTTTGATCTTCATAATTGTTCATTGTTGAAGAAGCAATCCACATCTCCTACAAGGAATCATACAATCTAGGTGATATTGTTCTTGAATTGCATGCTTTTGATTTCATTTGGATTCGATTATTTGATGATGGTAGGATTAGGGTTTCATTTGTAATGCTTGATCTTACTGACCTAATTTTTACCTATCACATTTTGGCAAGCCTGGTGGTACCCATGTCCTTGATTAACTTTGCTGTTTGAAGTTTTTTGTGAAGATCAGATTTTTTGAGCGCTTTCGACAAGTTTTAGTCACTTCTGAGTGAAAACCAGTCGCTTCCTAAACATACACATTGCTTTCAAGCTGAAACCAGTCACTTTCAACATTTTTTGGGTCGCTTTTGAGCGAACAGTAGTTGCTTATAGTCTTTTTTGCATCACTTTTGAGCTAACAGTGGTTGCTTTTGTCATGATTGGCATTGCTGTTAACCTAACAGTGATCGCTTTTAGCTGTCTGGATTACCTTTTGCAAATTAGGGTTTTTTGTTTATATCTTGTTTTTTGCAGATTTGAGTCACTTATGACCTACAATCAGTCACCTGTTAATTTTTTGCATCACTTCTGAGCCTTATCATTTCGCATCTAGGTTTATTGGCATCGCTCTTGAGCAACAACAATTCACTTTCGGCCAAATACAGATTGCTTCTGATCAATAGTGGATCACCTTTGGTAACTATGTCACTTTCAGTTTTTATCATTTGCAGTTCAGTTTTTGGCTACTAATCAGTTATTTGTGCAACATCTTATCAATTGTCTAAGAAAAAGAGGTTGTGATACTACTAACATATCTGTTGCAGCTCCGATCAGTCCAAGACTTTTGATTTTATCACTAAATTAGAAACATTTGGGCTTGGTGCTTAAAACGAATCATTGTTTTCTTCGTGTTTGCTTTATCTTTTTTGATTGCTTAAATGTGCATGTTTGTAACCCAAATTTAATAGTAAAAGTATCCTCTCCATTTGCCTATCAAATGGATCTTGGGTGTATGAGAACTTGTTATTATCTTTAGAGGGCTTGCCTTCCCAGTGTGAGAAGGGGTACGATCCAAGTGGTAACGGGCTAAAGCCAAGTCCTTCCGAACCGCTATATAAGAAAAGTGTTTGTGTCGAAAGCCACAAACAACAGGTGTTGTTGTGTTATATCGATAGCCAACCTCCCCCAAAACCCTCCAAGGCATAACCCTTGAAGGCTGGGAGACTCCATAATGGAGAGTAGCGCTGCCGCACGTATAGCCACCCAAACGAATGCCTTTATTAGCAACTTTGTGTAGTAGCAAAAAACTGTCTATTTCTTGATGCAAAAGGTGGGACCTTTGAATCTACCCTGATTCACGCGGTTCTTAGTAGAGATAGCAGGGACAATCCTAAGGTTCAGTGGGGGGACGAGCCTTGGGAAACTTAGATCTTGGTATATGTGAGAAGTGAGTGCACTGTAAGGGGGACACGGTGCTACCAAGATCCTGAAGCTATCTGCTTTGAATAGGCACAGCCAGGGGACTCAACAAATACAGTCCTTTCCAGCCTAGGTTGTACAAGTTTGTGATTGTTGTGAGTGTGAGTGACTAAAATTACTATTTTCTTGTCAAAAACATCATTCAAACTCTATCTTTTGCAAGACACAGATCACTTTTGAGCCATAACTGCTTGCTTACAGACATTTAGATCACCTTTAAACAACATTCAGTCGCCTTTTGCTTAAACCAAATCGCTTTTGAACAATAGTTGCTTGCTTCTAGCCTGAACTGAGTCGCCTTTAACCAACAGTAAATCGCTCTTGAACCAAAACTGCTCGCCTCTGCAAAACTAACTCACCTTTGGTTAATACTATATCCTATCACCTGAACCAAAACCAGATCGCTTTTGAGCTATTGTTAGTCGCTTTTGGCCTTTTTTGAGTCGCATTTGAGCTATTACCTATCGCCTCTGGCTCAATATCAGCAACTCTTAGCAACTCAGCCAAATCAGCTACATTTCTAGATTGCTTAGCTTTAGCACTAGCTTTCAGACATGCCTCTGATCATTTGCAGACACCTAAACTTTGTCTCCTACCTTGAGCATATCAAACAATTAGACTTTGTGGACTTTCCATCCTCTTCAGACCCTAAACCAGCAAACCAAACATCAAACAACCAACTAACAACAACAAAAACATCACCTTTTGGCTTTATTTAGCCCTAGCAACATCAGCAAAAGAGCAAAATCAACCAACCTTTTCCCTTGAGTGTGTGAGCTATCCTCTAGGGAAGGTTAACCAAGCAAACCAACAACCAAGCAAACCAACAACCAAACAAACCAAGCAAACCAGCAACCAAGCAAACCAACAATCAAACAAACCAGGAAAACCAACAACCAAGCAAACCAAACAAATAGAAACCAAGCAACCATCAACCAACAACCAAACAATCAACCAACCATCACCTTTTGGGTCTCAACCTTGACAAGCCAAGTCCAACTTTCAACATCAACCATCATACCTCAAACTAGGAGTCAATATAGAGCTAAAATAGAAGCAAAATTTAGAACTGGGATAGAAGCCAAAATACAACAATCTCGATCAACGCCCCTTAGAGATGCGACTCAATTTACAATCGGTATGCCTTCTTACATATTTGTGCCCGAAGGATACACTGCTAGACCATCGTCCTCACAACAAGTACAACCTCCAACATTTTCCAAGACTTATGAAGAGCAATTCTAAGAGGACTTATCCGAATTTAGAGATACACATATATGGGACCAAGCTGAGAAACTCATCCTATCCGATCCGGATCGTCACTAACTAGCCCGCATGGGAGCCAAGTTACCAAGCAATTTTGACTTATCTTCCTTTCGCAAACAAGATTCAAATACTCCCACTGTCGTTGCAAAGGGACCATCAACTATAGCTGCACCATTTCATGACATGTCCATCCAATCTCATCCACCTTCCAACCCATCTTCCTCATTGCATATTGTTGCACCATCAAGCCCACCACAGAAGGAGTATATCGTAGAACCTTTGCTAACACCAACCGAAATGATTCCTTTCCAATCACAAAACTTGAGCTTTCCACCTTTCCATGTTTCACAACACACCCCCGCATCTACCATGACCATATCCGGGCCTCAAATCTCACAACCTGTCCATATCTCGCAAGTGCAAACTCTGCAAGTTTCACAAGCCATACCAACTTCACAAGTGCCCCAAGGATCACAAGCCATTCCAATATCCCAACTTTCGCAGCTATTGCACATCTCTACTCCTATTGCATCACATGTGGAAACCATACCTCACACTCACATCCCTATTACCTCTAACATGGTTACCACCATTTCCACAAACCCATCTCATATACCGTATAATCCCAATGTTAGTCTCATTGATATGAGTGACCCGCCTACTATATCACAAGCACATCCTAATGCATCAGTCTCTTATATTAATCAACTTACATCACCTTCTCCACCTCCATATAATCCTTCACAAACCGTCAATCTGTCTTATGCAACCCAAGGATTACCCATTGTCACCCAACACATATCGTATACCAATCCTCATATTGTGCAAAACACAAACCTAAATGTTCATCCATCTTCATCTACCATTCCTCATGTTGTCTACAACACAAATCCAACTTTATATCCTTCTTTCGCATCCACCAATCCTTCCATCGCCTACTATAATCCAACTCTGAATCCACAACCATCGACCAACGTCAATCCATCCGCTCCATCCCATGTGATGCAAACTCTTGGAGCTAATCCATTGTAATATACCCAACCACTGCTTGTGTCTTAAGGACAGCAATCCTCAAACACATATGTGTCACATACCAATCCTTCGACATATACTGTGAGCACACAACCTCAACAAACGGTCATGCCCACCTACATTCCACAACACCAACCACAAAATACGCAATATTATACTTCACCTCCAAACCATCAACTCCCTTTGTAACAACATCACTTATCTCAAGCAGATGTCGAACAAATGATTAACGAAGTGGTCAGACAAAACAAGAAGGCATTCTCCTTGGGAGATATATGTGCTTATCCCTTTGACAAGTCACTTCATATGACACCTTTTCTGCCACATTTTGAAATCCCACAATTTGACAAATACAAAGGAAAAGGAAATCTAGATGACCATCTAAGACAATTTTATGTTGCATGTCTTGATGTCGCTCAAGATGATACATATCTCTTGAGACTATTTCCCTGAAGCTTGGTGGGGCAAGCTCTTGAATGCTTCTCTCACTTACCTCTGAGAATTAAGACTTTTGCGGAACTAGCCAACAAATTTTGATCTCATTTTGCCTTTAACATTGAACATGAAGTGAACATGAATGACCTTGTCAACAATAAACAATGCAATGGTGAAGCCTTTTCTTCATTCACACAATGATGGTGTAACATGGCTAGAAAACTATCATGGCAAATACCTGAGAAACAACAACTTGATATCTTTGTCCAAAACCTCCATCCCGAGCTATCATTTCAACTACAATTGCAAAGTGCTAGCACCTTTGATGAACTTATATCTAAAGGAGCCACTATCGAACGCGCTTTAATTGCTAAAGGCACTATCAATATTTTTAGAGATAATAAAGACAATCCCCAACTGTCAAATGATCGATCCCACTTTTGGAACAAAAACAAGAATGTTGTCAATGACGGTGTTGTAGATGCAAATAATATCCAAACAGTAAAAGCTCCTATCAACATCCAAGCCACATCTATAGCAAATCAACCTAGTGCCCCTCATCTCGTCGTCCATCAGATTGATGTTTGCTTAGACTTTATGATAGTGTCTTAGACCGTAGATGATGGATCTCTTGTTATCTTGTTACTTCATTATGAACCTGATTGTTATGATAACAGATGTTTGATGTTAATTGCGATGTTGGATTGTAAGAGGATTGAATGTTTTATGTTGTTGATTAATATCAGATACCTTGTTCAACGTAGATAATCATTTATTCATAAACGTGAATGGAACAGTGTTGTATTACTCGCTCTCGAGTACCCTACCTCACTGCGATTTCCATTCACTATAGGACTGCATGTGATGTATATATATCTTGTTATGGTTAACCGTATGTTGTTGTAGGAATGCAGGTACTAGGCATCGACTCCACCTAATTACCAGGTCTGAGCATGCCTTCGCCAATGGATTAGTTGTTTGGAGTTAACGTGAGGTCCCAAGTCAGTGTGGTCTGGTTGTCAGTTTATCCTTTTGGTCTTTGTCTGTCATTCGATCATGATTTGCAGACAGGTAATATTGCACCTTGGAGTCTAACTAGGTTAGAAAGTGTCTAAGTGTGTAAGGTGTCGTTGTGCTTTTATTAGAATCATATTACAGAAATTATAATGTCGATAATTGTTGATTATTGTTGTAAATAAATTATTATTTTATTAGAAGTATAGTTGTTAAATAAAGATTGTAAGAGGTTTTGTATTATTTAATATAATATTATTTGCATTAAATATTTAAATAAATAAAATAATCGTAAGCTATGTTGTAATTAGTGATTTACAAATAAATTAATAAAATAAATTAATATACAGTTGTACAATTATAGATAGTTGTAATATTATAACTTTATTAAATGTTTTATGCTTGGTCGGCTATAAAATAATTAAATATTGTCGGAATTGTGTGTTAGTATTTAAAAAAGAATAACCTCTTGGGAGTGTGAAATTAAATAAAAGTCTTTCTCGAGGAGGGAGATGCACAGGATCGCGTGCCGAGTTCCTTGGACGATAGAAGGGATTGTGTTATAAAAGAAAAGCTTGTAGCGGCAAAGAGGATGGGATTGCAGGTAGAAAAAAAGTGAAGAAGATCAGGATATTGTTCACCAGGCTCTTTTGGCAATTTTAGATAGTCCTCTTAATAAAGCTGGAAGGCTTAGTGCTATTTATGTGCAACCACAGGAGAATATCCTCATCAAAGTAAATCCCCATGTTCGTCTTCCAAGAACCTTTAAGCGTTTTTGTGGATTGATGGTGCAACTGCTACAGAAACTGAGCATTCGTGCGACTAATGGCCCAGATAGACTCCTTCGAGTGGTCAAGAATCCAGTCACAAAGTATCTGCCAAGTGTAGCACGTCGAATTGGGCTGTCATACAGTGCATCTAAAGTGGTACAACTTCATGACTATGTTGATGCTGTCCATGATAATGTTCCCCTTGTGTTTGTGGTTGGGGTCATGTCTCACGGGAAGATCGACGCAGACTATGTAGACGATTTTATCTCGATGGTTGCAGGAGCATAGCAGGTGAGAAGAAGAAAGAGGATGGAGGATCTCCACCTAAACACAAAACACACCTATATTCATGAATGTCTTTAATTACCGCCAATTTCTCCTGTCTTGTACCTCCACGCACAGGTCAACTATATCTGTCTCTAACATTGGAATTCCGCATGCTTTGTTGGACTGCTTTTCTGTTCGATGGGAGCATAATTTGATCATCTTGTAATGCGTTGTGAGGTATGTAACATTACCAGAATAAAAAAAATAGAATAGCGTAAGGTGGAGCTAATTTCCTATCAGAATATTGCACGGAACGGTGTACATACACTCCAAGCTCTCTGAAATGAATCTGCACCTTACACATTTGGAAATTTGACCAAATTGGGTGTGCATTGGTCATAGTTTAGGGCTCCAGGATCTGCAAACACCATCTGCACTCAATTAAAAATAATTCCAGGCAAATTTATACGTTTGGCAGGTCTAAGAGTAGCTGTAATGTCATTTTTGAAGACACAAGGGTGAGCAGGCAGGACTGCCAACTCTATTGCCATTCTCTTTCACAAGATCGAAATAAACTCTTTGTTGTCGATGGAACAATATTAGATAACTATGTTACGTTAGTTCAAAATAGTATGGAACAAATGCTGAATTGTTCCACTTGTAATGAGGAGGAGGTTTCAATGATGAAATATGTGAAACCCTCGGCGAATGGGGTGTATGTGAATGGAAAGCTAATGAAGGCGGGGCATTGCAGGGCTTTGTGTAGTGGGGATGAGGTTTCCCTCGTTTCTCACCCTTCCCTTCACCCCACTTTTGAACCCTCTATTGGCTTTGTGGTGGAGGAGCTGGTGCACTCTGTCATGCCAGATTTGAATTATGATAATATTAGTGGTCAACAAACAGTGAATGAAAGCCGTGAAATTCAAGAACCATCTACTATATGTCAATTTCATAAAAAGGAGGATTTGGAAAACAATGGTAGACAGGATAACTTAGATTCAGGGTTTGTACAAAAATATGTAATGGGAAATTATGATCAGATGGGAATTGCCCATCCGCAAGAAATGTTAGAAAAGGATCCGTTTATTGATTCTCTGAAGATGTACACTGAAAAAGGAGTAGAAGGTATTGATAAACCTGTCATTGACAATATATGTGAGAAAGTTACTTCTCAATGTGCGGATGAAATATAAAGAAGCTGTTGGCCAATTTACGCTTCCATCAGTAGTATGAATATAGAGTAAAAGAATGATGAAATACCACCTAAGTAACTCATCTTCCCTCACTGAGATAGAAAGGGCAAGCTCGTTGATTGATTCATTAGCAATCAAGTGGGTTGATGTTCTTGCTATAAAATTTTTACAGCATTTTTGAATTCCTTAAAACAGTGGTGGATCTCACAGCAGTGCCTGATTTAGATACAAACTCTAGTCTGCAGAAACCCGTCATTGTTAATCCAGGTTAGTTGTGCTTTCTTGTATGCATTTCGTCTGACTGGCTTAGATTAACCCTAAGGAATGTTTATTTTCTTTACAATGTGTTTAAATGCATGTGTGTATTAATAGTAGTACTATTGATATCCATGCTATCATTAGTATCATTATTATAATTATAGTTATTATTATTATTATTATTATTATTATTATTATTATTTCAAAAGTATAGTTGATTGTTTAAAAGCCAAATTAAATTGGGAATTAAGAATAATGTTGTCATTATGTATTTAAAAGAAAACCGTTGTGATTTTATATATTATGGTTAATGAAATTTAATTTAGATTGACATCGGTTTTAATATGGTTTCTTCATTTTGTAAAGATAATGGATTAAGGATTAGGTATATGATTATTGTATTGGAAATTTGATTTAAAGGTATTAGATAATTAGTTAGTGTGAATTGATATTGTATGAAATGGTCAAAGTATAAGTTGTCAAGGGTTCATTTCCAGAGGCCAAGGTCGTTGTGTTTCGACTTCTTGTAATGTGTTGATAAGTGTCCTGAGTTATTGAAGTCGTGTTGCCTTTTGTCACGTATAAGGAATTTGGTTATGGTGTAGTGGAAGAATGTAAATATTCTGAATACATCTTGTTGTGTAGAAAGGCTCTTCATGAATGTTGTG
Organism: Cunninghamia lanceolata; assembly: GCA_027924645.1. Lineage (NCBI taxonomy): Eukaryota > Viridiplantae > Streptophyta > Pinopsida > Cupressales > Cupressaceae > Cunninghamia > Cunninghamia lanceolata. The sequence continues at coordinate 31,061,871 of BSBN01000047.1, forward strand.
ATTGATTGATTTATTTGTTTGGGATGTTGTGTTGGATTAGACAATGGGGAGACGTCGGTATTCATGAAAAAGTATTTTTCTTATGAGTTACTTCATTGGAAGCCATGGAAAATGTATTAAGAGTATGTCTTTGTAATTGAGATGATATGCAAGAAGATGAATGCCTTGCATTATTACATGTATATGTTCATATCAGAATAATGGTTATGCAAGATGGATTATGCCTTGCATGTTTTATGTATCATCGTCGTCATGATGATGTTTGCTATGTTTGTTGAGTAGGGTCTTCTAGATGCAGGTAGGGGAGTGGCTTTCAACGTGGGGCCGGCGCCCAAAGTGGCAGTCAGGATAACCCGTTGGAAGTAGATTAATCAAGTGATAACCTAAATAATGAATTTGGGGGTTGGGTAGTTAGGCACACTAAATAAGATAAGTGGATGCCTCACTCATGGCTCAAGTGCTTGTTTAGGCTTGAGATGAGATGAGAAGGCCTGGAATGGCAAGATCAACTACCTTGTCCTCATGAAAGGTATGTTGATTCCGCATGAGCGTTGTATGGGGGCCGGGAGTCGGGAGAGGCTGCCAGGACAACCCAAGATGGGGGCCGGGGCCTAGGAAGGCTTGCCAGGACAACCCATGACAAGCCATGTGATGACACTTCTCCCTACTACAGCCTAGCATTCCCTAGTTGTACTCTCCCCATTCGTTATGTGTTGCCTCTGGAAGTCAAGTCAAGTTAAGTTGTGTTGTGTTGTGTTGTTATTGCCATGTGTTGTATTGGCATTTTATTGTCCTTTGTTCTTGTTTGTCTTTCGTCTACTTGACTGTTATTGTTTGGGACCTCATGTTAACTCCTAGCTCAGGGGGTGGACCTTAGGGTTCCACATGGTCGGGTGGAAGAGCTATTTCATCCATTGGTTATTCTTCATCAAATTCATGTGCAGAAGAGATTTATTCTAGTTTTCAGACAATTGTACTCCTCCCAGTTGGTGAAGATGTATGTGTAATCTTGTACCAGATTTGTGTAATAGATCAATCATAATGTATGTGATTCTGATGTAGTCTGAAAATGGTAATGTAATGATGTCATGATGTACTTATGTGTAATAAAAGCATTTTAGTTATGTATCTAATCATGCAGATTCCGTTATTTGATAATATGCAATGAGTATGAATAAGTTATTTAATTGTGCTTTGGATTCAGATTAGTTACTGATGAATGTTAAATTATGCTAGTTGGTTTGTAAAGTAATGCAGCCTTGTATCCTTAGAGAATATGTCGTAGTTAGTTATGCTAACATTATTTGTTATCTTAATCATTTTAAAAAAAATGTTCCTGTTTCATGTAGCATAAATGTGTATTTCTTGGAGGGTACAAGGCGGGCATTACAGCTAGCACCTTTGACGAACTTATATCTAAAGGAGCCACTATCGAACAAGCTTTAATTGCTAAAGGCACTATCAATATTTTTAGAGATAATAAAGACAATCCCCAACCGTCAAATGATCGATCCCACTTTTGGAACAAAAACAAGAATGTTGTCAATGACGGTGTTGTAGATGCAAATAATATCCAAACAGTAAAAGCTCCTATCAACATCCAAGCCACATCTATAGCAAATCAACCTTTTCAACGAACTCAACAAAGACAAACCTCAAATCCTCGACGACCATTTACTCGCTTAGGGGAACCCATGGAGGTTGTCTTTCGTAAGCTTCTCCAAGTGGGAGATATCATATTGCCTGAAGCACCACCCAATGGCAAACCAGTTTTCAAAGCTCCTTGGTATAAAGAAAATGAATATTGTGAATATCACAGAGTCAAAGGACACAAAACCAATGGTTGCATGCACTTAAAACATGTCATTCAAGATTGCATTGATCAAGGTCTCATTAAAATCACACCGCCAGCATCACAACCGGCCCAACAATCAACATCAAACTATGACCTAGATGCTTTCAAGAATCCACTTCCATCTCATGACAAGACAAGTAACCCCCATCCCAAGAATACCATTCATTACAACTATGAATCATCCAAGATTGGCCGCATTGACCATGCTCGCATCTCTACCATTACAATCTGAGGCAAAGCACCTGATTGTGCTGTAACTACTTGAAGATGTCGTGTTACCATTCAGGGGGCACCTGTCAATCCTCCTCGACCATCTTCTAGCTATAATATCCTTGATCACCTTGGCAAAACACCCATACATATTTCCATCCTAGAATTGCTTCACATATCCCCTGCCCACAAAGCTATCCTCGACAAAGCATTGCAAGAATCTTCAATGCCCAACGATATCGATACCACACAATTCCAATCTATGGTAGCTAGCATTGCAAACCCTTGCCATCTCACTTTCTCTGATAAAGATCTTCAACCATCCATCAACCCATCACATAACGAAGCCCTCCACATAGAAGTCTTTGTAAACCAATGCCATATCAAATGAATCTTAGTGGATGGTGGAGCTGGTCTTAATATATGTTCCTTAAAACTAATAAAATAATTGAGATACTCTAAGAAAGATGTTGACACTTCCAAGGTTATTACTGTCAAAGCATATGATGATGCTGAGAGAGATACTAAAGGAATTATCCATTTACCTATCCAAGTTGGTCCTGTTACTGTCGACACCCATTGTCAAGTCCTTGATATTGACCTTCCATATAACATCATCCTTGACCGTCCATGGCTCCATGCCCTCAAAGTAGTTCCTTCCACATACCATCAATGCATCAAATTTCCTCATAACGGTGTTGACATTACTATACACGCTGACCCCAATCCCTTTGAGTTTTGTTATGCTTTTCAAGCTAAATATCAAAGCCCTAACCATATTCCTATCAACACCGAAGCATATCCATCTTCATCCTATGTTGATCCATCTACTTTACTCAAGCCATCATCTAGCAAAGCCACTCCAAATCTCTGTATCAAGTACACTAAAAACAGTCCAGGTGAATACACACTGCAAGCATCTAATATAGAAGCTCTAACTTTGATATATATAACGGTAGGAGAGACCTCTAACTCTGATACCATTGACGATTCCTTCCTTCATATTACCGACCTTTTCTAGGAGAGCTCCATCTTCATGATCTCTACCACTCCTTCGTCTCCATCTAATGAAGAACTCAAGCCTAGTTCTCAAAACACTCCTAGTCCCATTGTTGATCGCATGCTTGCACAAGATAAAGATGTCAACTGGTAATACCTCCATCCATTCTAAGTCCACCATTTCCCATCAAAAACTCCATTCTAAAACCCAAAAGTATGTAACCATACACCTTCCACCATCTGACTTACCTCCGCTTCTTCCAACTCCTAAATTTCCACCAGCAACCTTATATCCCTATCTGTCACTTCCACCATCTTATAACTTGCAAAAGCATGTGACTGTACACCTTCTGCCATCTGACCTACCTCCACTCCTACCAACTCCAAATATCCCTACATATTCCTTACCACCATTACTTCCAATACCTGATTATCCTCTTATCACTAAGTACCCTTCCAATCCTAATCATGGCCAACAAATGCACATGTCATCTAAACATAAAGCTTCCACTCATTCCACTAATTCTGCCTCCATCAAATCCATGGGATTCAAAAGAAAAAATTTGGATGCCTCTGCCTCTAAAGCTAAAAGGCCTCTCAAAATTCCAAAGAACTTCAGGCTTTAGGGCATCATAGCAAACAATCATAGCCAAGTGCATCTAAAGAGCCATCTGAGCCCATAACTCCACAAGAAGAGTCCAAGACCAAAATGGTCTGGGTTCTTAAGAAAACAAACAAACAAGATGACCGAGGCATCCTCATCCTCTATTCAAAAATCCTGACTATTCACTTCCATCCAAAAATCCCACAAGCAAAACAAAAATCATGATAATACTAAGTTTATGTGGAATTCTTAAATTCCTCCATCATCCATCTCCCAAGCAAACATCTCCATTGTTTCCTACACCACCTTCCACTCAAAAGATTCAATGCTTATCATGGGGTGTGCAACCGTTGGTCATGGTTCCCTTCCATTCCACAATTCCACATACCTCCATCTCCCCAATCACCTTCCCTATGGTCCATGCTTTTGCATAAGCCTTCCATTTATCCCCCAACTTTCCATAATCCACATCATAATCCACTATCCCTATCCATCTATCCTTGTCCACATCCTAATCCATCTCCTTCTCATGCAATCCCTTACCACCATTGATGCGCATAATGACATTATCCATGCGACAACATTTATCCCCAACAGGACTACCATCATCCGTCGAGCTAGACACTTGAGTTCCTCCTATCCATTACCATGGTGAAAACTTGGCAAACATGTGCCATGAGTAATCGCTCTTCAAAAAAAAAAAACCGTCCAATAGTGAAAACCATCTTGTGGCACTTTGGATGACAAAAAAATAATACAAGATAAATAATTTGTCTTCTGGTGAAAACTTGGTAAACAGGTGCCTTGGATAAGTACCATAGTGAAAACCTAGCAAAACAAGCACTGTGTAGAGACCAGCTTCCATCATTTGCTTAGTTTGTTTGATCACAGCTTTTCATAGCACCATCCACCATGTTATCTACATAATCCACATCATAATCCACCTATTCCCTTTGTGCAAATATCGCTAGTTCATTATCCCTTATCCATCCATAATAAAAGCTTTCCCGCCTTGCCTCTGTCATGCTAGCTTTCACAGTTTGGACTTTGTTGCAGTAAAGATATCATTTGGCACCTTAGCATACTATCTGCATAAACACATCCATCTCAACATCTCCCTAATAACCATCACCCCATATTGGGGCACTTGTTGAGCCTTATTTGGAAGTGGATACCCATAGCTCTAGCTTCATAAAAATAGAAAACACCTAGCTTCAAAACACAACAAACACCCAACTTCACAACACAACAAATGTTCAACTTCAAACATGGCAAACTTTTGAACCCAGGACCCATCAATAGCAATCACCCAGATGCAACTAAAATAGCAAAAAAAAAAACACAAAAAAATTAAAATATTTCCAAAAATCCCAAAAAATCAAAACATCCCAAAAACATCCAAGCAATAAAGTTGAACATTTGACGTCAACCATCAGCACAATAAGTAAGAACTACATCACAGCTCTATGGTTAAAGCCTTGATCCTGTGGATACAGGGTATGTAGACAATCTGAGATGTGAAGGAAGCACTCTGATTCAGGCGAAGACGATAGCCCCTCTTTCATCTTTCATCTTTCTTCTAACAATCCCCCAATCTTTCATCTTCCTTTCTTCTATCTTTCATCACTTACATCATCAATGAACCCAGAACTACATATTCATCATGTCTCATCACTATCGTAACGTGCTTTGATCCCGTGGACACAGGGTATGTAGGCAGTCTGGAATACGAAGGAAGTATCCAGTACACAAGCATAAATGATCCACCCCATCTTTATCTTCTTTCATCTTCCATCTTCTTCTCTTTGACCAGCTCAAGCAAGAAGTAGACAATGTATCATAAAAAGCTCAAGCACTTTAACAAATCAGCGATAAACTAGAAGCTATTTGTCCACATGCCTTAAGCCAACATTTGCTATAGTATTTTATCTACAACTTTTAGCCTTCAACAGGATGCAGCTTTCCTCTCAACAAGGCACCAACTTAACCCATCCAAGAGCACTTAAATTTGGCAAGAGAATGTGATGACAGTATCTTTTGTTTTATCTTTTTGATTTATCTTTTGTTCCTTTTCCTATGCCTAATCGAGAGCCCTGATCTATCATATCTTGGTATGTTGTGATGAAGTACGGAATGAGGCATGGTCATGTTGCTTTCATATGCTGTGTCTGCAGGATGATCCTATTCTCTTCCTATGTGTATTGGTATCATGTACATGTTGGGATTAACATCGTACATATCAATATCTCTAGCATCTCAGAAGCTAAACAGTCTCTTATACATTTGAGACTATTCTATGTCAAGACTAGCTCCATACATATAACCAGCAAGGTGTCACTATGTGTAGTGGAGATAAGCTCAAACCATTGCTTGTAGCATCAAAGTCCATCTCATAACACTAGTTGCTATTCATATCTTGTGTATGTTGGCTCAACATCTTGACCTCATGCGTTTAGACAAGATTGTAATATGCTAGTTTTGCATTGGATATCTTCACACCTTGGTCTTCTATACCCTGGTGCATAACATCCATATGCTACATCAAACATAAGGATTGCATTTCTTTACTTTTGAGAAATTACTTTAAAAGATTCCATATCATTTATCCATTCCATCATATGCCTATATAGTTCTCAACCAAGATTAATCTTTTCCTCCGTCTTCCTTGTCCGCGTTTCTTACCCTATAAAACAAGTGTGTTAGACAATCATAATAACCTTATTACCATACATTACCATTAGCATGACACATTTTCACATGTATATCCATATCATTTGCATAAACATCCATATAGCTCATAAAATACAAAAATGCATAACATCATAACATAAGTGCATCCATAATCATTACACCATCACATAGAACCAAAGCCATCATATATATATCACATGTGTTAATATACAAGTGTCTACAAATACAACATGGGCTATCAATCAGCCATCAAAGAATGTATATACAATTGACTCATAAGCCTCATCATGATACAATAATATACAACAAAAACAAGGTATCCCTAGTGACTACTGGCAGCTCCCTCGCCCTGTCCACCACCACTAGGTCTTGCACCTAGCCCCTATCTTTAGGAGATCCCATAACCGAAGCCAAAAATCATGATCCACCTATTCTCCGTGAAGATGAAGCCCCTGACTTGCTCCTATAACTTGGCTATCTCTACTCTGCCGACACTTCTCCATGGTACAAGCCCTTGTAGTACTCAGCCTCACCCTGTGCTCTCCTCAACTCACCCTGTGCCTGAGTCAACCGTGTAGCCAAGTACATTGTGGCCCCATCTATCCCCAATGCAGCAACTGCTCTATCTCTCTCTACTGTCATCACCTGTAACTGCTGCACAACTGTGTCTCTCTCAACCCTCACCATCTGCACCTGTTGTATCGCCTCATCTCTCTCAGCTCTAATAGTCTGTATCTGTTGTAATGTTGTATCCCTCTCAGCTGTCACTAGTTGCATTTGCTGCACAACTGCATCCCTCTCTCCAGTCACCCTCGCAAGACTACCATCATCCTGCCCATCACCTCCCTGTGCTCTCACCTGCAGCTGTGCCTAGTATGTTTGAGCCTGTACTCTAGCATGCCATAACCCTATCACCACCTGATGGCTGTCTAACTCCACTCTCCTCATCCTCATCTAAGCCTAAACCTGTCCCTACACATATATCCCTGGAGCTATTGGCACAACTGCCTGTGCTGGTGGAGCTTGTTTCTGCCTCCTCCTTATCGGCCTCTCCATACCAATCTCTCCAATCTCTCCAACCCTCGTCAGTCGAGTCGGTCTAGCCGTAACCCAGTATGCATCATAATCTAGTAATGTCCCTAGATCTACAGGACCTTGTCTCCATGGCCACGTAACTGGCCCTAATCCATCCCTCTCTGCCCATGCCGTGTCAACCACTATCTCCAGTCCCCAATCAAAAACCTCCTGCCGTGTCTTCCCAAAAATGACATCACCAACTGGTACTCCCTGTGGTATGCCGAATTGCCTCAACACCCTCTCAGGTAAATAGCACTCTATAATATATCTGCCACGTCCAAAAATGTATCTAGCCTGCCTAGCATAGACAAGCTCTGCATCCTCCTCATCCCATCTCTCATATGCTAGCCATGGCCCCCAGACGAACCTATCTACCTCATCCAGTGTCCTTCTCTAGTACACCACCCCTCACCGCTATTGATAAGTCAGAGCTCCCCTATACATCCTTGCATACGGTTCTCCTGCTGCTCTCATCACCCATCTATTTGGCCTAGTCACTGGGATATGCTCATATGCCCATACATGTAATACTGTAACCCCAGCTGACATACTCACCCCAAACATATATGCATAGTCATGTAGGAAATGATATAACTGCCCTAGCACACACTCAGCCCATGCATATCTAGTCCCATAGGAGAACATACCCTCCATCACTGTCCCCCATCCAACCGGAAATCCTCTAGCTCACCTGTCTCCAACCAGCCACTTGATAATAGCCACCACTACCTGCTGTAGCCTATCACATAGCTCCTCCATCCTTGCCATAGGTATCTTTGAGCCCTCAGCCCCAATGTCTAGAGTCTTGAACAGTCATCTAAATGTAGCTGGACCCATATCAAGATCATAATCTACCCTGTCTCCATCAATAGGCACTCACAGAATCCGGAACACATCCTCCAAGGTAATAGTTACCTCTCCTATCAGCAACAAGAACAAACTATGCTCGCTCCTCCATTGCTCAACCATCAACGTCATCAGTCCTCGATGCGCCTACACTAGCTCTAACCTCAACACATGCTCTAATCCAAGGATCTCTAGCACTAGACTCTCCTCTACATCCAGTAATCTGACTAACTGCAAGTCCTTAGGATGTGGCTCTCATGATAACAACAATGGTAGTATATCCTGCATCATTCCGCTCACCCATATCAGCCTATGTGCTATAAAAACTGACTTTTGCCTACTAAACATTGCCTATCTCTACTGTAAGTGATCCATTTTTCTATAAGTGCTATCCTTTTGCTCATAAGCGAACCAATTTTCTATACTCACATGCTTTTAGCCTACAAGCAACCTCTTTACCCTATGCGCGCGACTGTTAACTGCAAGCGACCTCAAACCTTACATGTGCACACTTCTTGCCCATAAGTGACTTATTTGCTATATGCATCTGCCTGTCCTTTAAAAGTGAGCTATTTCTATATATGCGTTCACTTTTCCTCCATAAGCGACCTATTCTAGCCATATGCACATTTTGCCCATCTATTTACTCTAGCCAACCACAAGCAATTCATTTTTTCCATAAGCGATTAAGCCACACCTATATGCGACCTAAACTACCCTAAGCGACCGCTTTTCCTACACAAGCGACTTGAACTGCCTATCCTATAACCTAGTTGCTTTTGGTGACATGTGTGCATTTATGACGCCTCTAGCCTATTTAAATCACGCTTTTAGCAAAATTTTTGATACATACTGGTGTGCTTGCTCCTACTGGTCACCCATGTGTCCTCACTCACTCGGCATGATGATCTCTACGTGGAATCACCATCCTGATAGCTCATCAACTCTTGTCGCACAACAACTCTAAGGAGCTCTAGATCTCTATAGATTTTTGAACACAAATGAGCACAAATGAGCCTATTTGCCATTGAAGGATCTACTTATAGCTCGTTCCCGACCCCTAAGTCTTCCATCCCATCCCAATGTCTCTCACCCAACCCCCATTTTCTTCGTGTCCACCTTGTTTCTAGCCTTTCATCCTATCGCGAGCCAACCCAGCCCTTCCTAGTTAGCCTAGCTTACCTCTTGAGGGGGCATCACCTGCCAGTTACACTGGGGCATAACCTTGTTTATCAAGTGATTATCATATCTTCTTTGACACAACGCTCTAATGAACATTGTATCAAAGAGGGGCAAAATGTAGACACCCAAAATTGACCTAATTATCATTAGTATCAAATATTGCATTTTCTATTATCTGCATTTGTCTAACACACTTGAGCAATTTCAAAAACACTTGTTTCTTCTATCAATTAAACAAATTTATATTTATTTAATTAATTCATTAGCTATTTCTTCTAAGCTATAATTAAATAATCTTTAATTATTTAATTATCCCTATTTCTATCTATTTTAATTAAATAAATCTTATTTATTTAATTAAAATTCCTTTCACAATCCCATTTTCCTAATTAATTAAATAAATTTTATTTATATAATTAATTCCTCTTATCATTTATCTTAATGAGCCGACATGTGTGCCTCTTTTATTTAAAAAGATATGTGGTACTACATCTTTTATTTAATATCTTTCACATGTAGTAATTTTTATGTACATGGTCACACATAAGCCCTATCTTCCTTCCACTTGTCATCTTCACATTCACTTATGACTATCAATTCATCATAGCCATTCACATAGCCACCAAATCTCTACCGTTGATTGATTTTGGTTGAGTTCTATATAAACACCCTCTTATTCCATACTACATAGATCCAGCATTCTCATAGCGTCTACATTATCATCTTGAGCATTTGAGCACTTTAGCATCCATTGAGCTTATTATCATTATCATCTATCCATCATGGCAGCTTTGATCTTCATAATTGTTCATTGTTGAAGAAGCAATCCACATCTCCTACAAGGAATCATACAATCTAGGTGATATTGTTCTTGAATTGCATGCTTTTGATTTCATTTGGATTCGATTATTTGATGATGGTAGGATTAGGGTTTCATTTGTAATGCTTGATCTTACTGACCTGATTTTTACCTATCACAAGTAGCACCCAAACTAATACACCTTTTTACCTCCCTTATTCCATCCTTTTATTCTGTTGTCCTGGTAATTGCACCATAGAACATGAAAAGACTCATTTTAATTACATTAATGAGAGATGAATTGCTAAAGGTTATGATTTTTGATTGAAAGACTAATGTGCAACAAACTAATGAAAATGTGCAGAAAGTCTCTTTTTACGTCTACAGGTGCAGTTGTGCGGATGAAGGTAATTTTGAGCATCTCCTAAGATGGTCCTAATAATATCTGAAGTTGACATGAATGATACAACAACAGACTCCAACATTTTCCCAATGTGTTGGAGGTGTTTTGAAGCAGGGGAGCCAAGGGTGGATTGTCTCCGGAGCCATATAAGAATCATGGGTGCATCTTCGAAGCTCCTAGTGACAACACAGTCTCCGGAACTCCTGGCAACAGTGCAGAGTCTCCAACGCCGCTACCAGTCTACATCTCCGGAGGCAACAACAGTGCTCCAGAGTTTACTCAGCCAACACCAGAATGATCTACATGAAGACTCTAGTTGAATGCTAGGGATCTAATTCCTCTTTTATTAATTTTGCATAGTTCTAAAAGACTTGTTAAAGACCTACATTTCAGGGCCTCGCTGCCCAGTTGTTATTTAAGTTAAGAATCTGGATTTAGTGGGACTTCTGTACCACTAAAACCTTTTTTAGTTTGCATGATTTTACTCTCCAGTTAAACAATTGTTAAAGTAAGAGATTGATGATATTTCATAGATAAATTGATAGTTAGAACATATAGATATCTCATCACTTGATTTGCTATATGTTAAGGTAGGAGTAGCAAAAGGACACAGAAGTATTGCTATTAGATTACCTCCCTTTTTCCATCCTTTTATTCTGTTGTCCTAGTAATTGCACCATAGAACATGAAAAGACTCATTTTAATTACATTAATGAGAGATGAATTGCTAAAGGTTATGATTTTTTATTGAAAGACTAATGTGCAAAAAACTAATGAAAATGTGCAGAAAGTCTCTCTTTTTGCATCTACAAGTGCAGTTGTACGGGCAATTTTGAGCATCTCCTGAAATGGTCCTAATAATATCTGAAGTCGACATGAAGGATACAACAATAGACTCCAACATTTTCCCAATGTGTTGCAGGTGTTTTGAAGCAGGGGAGCCAAGGGTGGATCATCTCCGGAGCCATATAAGAGTCATGGGTGCATCTCTGAAGCTCCTAGCGACATCACACAGTCTTTGGAGCTCCTAGCAATAGTGTAGAGTCTCCAGTGCCGCTACTAGTCTACATCTCCAGAGGCAACAACAGTGCTTCAGAGTTTACTCAGCCAACACCAGAATGATCCATATGAAGACTCTAGTTGACTGCTAGGGATCTAATTCCTCTTTTATTGATTTTGCATGAGTTCTAAAAGACTTGTTAGAGACCTACATTTCAGGGCCTCATTGCCCAGTTGTTATTTAAGTTAAGACTCTAGATTTAGTGGGACTTCTGTACCACTAAAACCTTTTTTAGTTTGCATGATTTTACTCTCCAGTTAAACAATTGTTAAAATAAGAGATTGATGATATCTCATAGATAAACTGATAGTTAGAATAGATAGATATCTTGTCACTTGATTTGATAAATGTTAAGGTAGGAGCAGCAAAAGGACACATAAGTATTGCTATTAGATTATTGTAATTTCTATTTTCCAGATTTACATACTTTTTGAATACAAGAACACAGATGGAATTAGACTGAAGAAAGACTATGTTATTATATCTTTGTACTAAGTTCTTGCTTTAGCCTCCAGTCCTGAAGGCAAGGAGCAAGGGCCCACTCCCGCCATCAAGACAAGAGGCTAGTATCTCTTTGTTTCATTCTCTTGTTTCAGATTCTATTAGGAAGATAGTTTACTGCTTTCATAAGATAGATTTATTTCTGTTTGATAGTTGTTTCTAGTAAATGCATATTTTTAGTTGTATGGATTAGAATAGGTCAATTTCAACAATTTACTGTTTCAACATTGTTTTAGTGTTTTCATAATTTTCTTTCACAACAAACAAATTAGCAGTATTAATCTTTGAAACAACCAGATCGGTAGTAGTTAGTGGACTGGTAACTATGGGATCCCTTATTGTAGATAGCCTAGGACACAGCCCTAGATTTGACACATGAAAAATATGATTAAATGCCAAAGTCCAGCAACCCTTGTCATTTTTGGTGCCATAGCTGGGGACTAATGTGTTAATAAGAAAAACTTAGTTATGGTTAGACCTAGGGATTCAAAAGGTAGATACATAAAACAAACACCCCAGCAACAAACTACAGGAGAAAGCAATAGGATGGCACAAGATCTTGTTGAAGAGGAACACTTAGAACCTATCTTGGAAGCTACACCCTAGCTTGACATTCCCTCAAATCCTCAAAGTTCTTCACTCTCTGAGTATATCCAAGAACTGTAAGAAAGATACCAGGTAGATCTGTTACCAGAATCCACTTCCTCAAAACCCCACACTGAATCTCAAAGAGAAGAAACACTAGACATGGATGATAATCATGATGAGGAAGATAATCAAGCTCCCATGACCTTCTCATACCCTATTGTCCTTGCTTGTGGAGATAATGTCCCTATGAAGAACATTTCACCTTCAAACCTATCAAACCTTCAGGGTCTTGCTTCTGAGGATCTAGATCAGTTTCTGTTTGAGTTTAAAGTTGTATGCTAGACCTATGACTACAGATTAGATAATAAAAACTCAAACTTTTCCCATCAACCCTGAAAGATTCTTCTATGAGGTGGTTCATGGGCTTAAACCCAGACTCCATTCACTCATGGGATTAGATGGAAACTAAATTCCTAGGCAAGTACCAAGATTACTGTAGGGTCAATGATAAAAAGGAGGATCTGTTCAAAATTAAACAAATAGAGGATGAAAGTTTAGAGGACTATATGGATAGGTTCAACTTTTCCTCGAGGAGATATGACAATCTTGTGTTTCACCCCTTGGCCAAAGCACTATTTGTAAAAGGATTAGACAAAGAATCAAAACATGTACTGGATCTAATGGGGAGAGGGAACATTAACAAAATGGATATGCCTTCTATAGAAGAACTCTGTAGAAACTACTCTAGAACCCAAGATGGAGTGAGAACACCTAGATCTTTTAAAGGGAAGAATGAAATAGGATAGTTAATGGAGGAGATTGCAAATCTTAAGATAGATATTCTGGTCCAATTGAATACCACATTAGAAGGGATTTAGGCAAAGACTAGAACAACTAAATAAAGCAGAACATCTGAACCTCTCTCCATATATTGTCCTAGATGTAGGAACAAACACATGTTGAGAGAATGCCCTTTAGATAAATTGGAAATCTATCAAATCTGTGATAGGGAGCACCCTACCAGTCATTGTGATTAGCTCCTGGCTTTAAAAAGGATGACTAAGAAGAATACCATAATAGAAGAGGAGTTGAATTATGTAGGACAAAAACAAACTGGCAATTTCCCATATAATCAGTACCCAAATCAGGCTTCCTATAGGGGTCCTCCAAACTAGGGAAAGAATCAATGGAATCCAACATGGCAAGGGCCTTAGAACATTCCCCCTTGGGGACCACAAGATTGGTCAAACCAGAAATGGTAGAACTAGCATTGGCAAAACTAGCCTTGGGGAAATCAACAATGGCCACAACAGTTCCCACAACAATTTGGATCACAAAACATGTAGCCTCAATGGGGTCCTCAACAAGGTTATAGTCAACAATACCAAGGACAACTTAGAAGTTTCCAACCTCAGCAACAAGCATTACTAACTAGACTCCCCAACACACAGGGACAATCACAAAATGAGCTAGTTAGTTAGCCACCTTTACCAACTCAACCTATAGAAAATCCATGAAATAAATAGGGAGTAGCTGTTTACATGACAGAGAAAGAAAATATGGCTGGTGTCAATGCTATTTATCTCAACAACCTCTAGCTATGTTCTCAGAAAGCACTACCAAGACCATCTCCCCCGCTCATAGTTGAAATAACTAATGATATGGAACTTGAAAATCCATCCACTCAACCTCAAGAGGAGATTACTATCGAAAATGTGCTAGAAGAACAACCCTTAGGTAACTCTAGAGTTCCTCCTAAAGGAACAGCTCTAGATAACACTTCTAGAGCCACTTTTGTGAAGAACTTTGATGCTACTCCGGAGATAGAAAAACCAACACCTTACTCATAACAGCTCAAACAACATGTCCCTCAAAAAACCGTCCTATAAAGACAAGTCCAACCTACCATGGAATTAGAACTTCTGCAAGAAATTAGATAGTTGAATATTGAAATTCCACTCCTACAAGCAATCAGGGATGTGCCTGAACTAAACCAATTCGTCAAACAACATTGTGTTAAAACTTAGGGCAGGAAGCAAAACTTCCCTGCCACCATTCAGGTGGAAGGGAAAGTAGTGGACCTTCATATGGGGGAAATGCTCCTCCCAAAATATGGAGACCCTGGGAACCTTGTCATAACTGTCTATATTTTAGGGGTAGAAATATATAATGTTTTGGTTGATCTGGGGGAAGCAATAAACGTAATGACAGTGCACACCCTGGACAAGTTAGCTCTGACTAGTGTCTAGGCCACATCCACAATTCTCCAACTGGATGACCAGTTAGTAACTATTCCAAAAGGGGTGTTAACTGATGTCCCAGTTGTGGTGGAATCATGGGAATTTCTAGTAGATTTTCTAATATTAGAACCCAAAAACTAGCGAAATACTTACCCCTTGATCTTAGGAAGACCATGGCTGGCTACAACAACAACATCTATTGATTCTCAAATGGGAGACATGGTCATTCCCAATGGGATAGATTTGAAGAAAATCTCCTTATATCCTCTAGCTAAACCATCATTACATTACTCAGGAAAAGTGTGGGTAGATGCACCAAATAACATGGGAAATAATGCCTCAGTAGCTATGGTTACCATCAAGGAACATTTGGGTGAGTTAGAAGAAGGAATAAACTATGACACAATAGAAGACATCACCCACATTCTTATTGACAAGGATATAATGGAATTAGCCCAAGACTCAAAAAGAGAATTCCTTACTGCTACCCATTGTACCCTTGCAAACATTATTCTTTGTGGAGAAACCTTTTATAGAGACTTGGCCACATTCCATATGTTGCTTCCACATTCTTGTCCTCTTAAGACTATGACTCCAGGATATGGGGTAGGGACATCTATGGATCAAATTACAAAGTAGGTCATGATTTTACCTGGGAAAACATTGAACATCAACACCCAGTTAGCAAAAAATAGGAAGAAGCACTTCTCAAACTCTTGGTCTCCCATTCAATAGCTTTTGGTTGGGAATACCAAGATATGAAGGGCATCCCTCCTGAGATCTGTACTCATCATATATACACTGAAGATGTCAAACTTGTCAAACAGCCCCAGAGGAGATTAAACCTTGCCATTCAAAAGATATTGTTAAGATTGAGATAGAGAAATTGCTACAAGCAGGGTTCATATATCCTATCTTAGACAGTTAGTGGGTCTTACCCTTAGTCATAGTGCCTAAAAAGAATGGAAATTGGAGAGTGTGTATTGACTACAGAGAAATAAATAAAACCACAAAGAAGGATTATTTTCCCTTACCATTCATTGATCAAGTGCTGGACAACTTAGAAGGGAAAAGGTACTTCTCATTCTTAGATGGATTTAGTGGGTATAACTAGATTTAGGTAGCACTGGAGGACCAAGACAAGACCACCTTCACTTGTTCATGGGGAACTTTTTCATATAGAGTTCTTCCATTTGGACTATGTAAGACTCCATCTACATTTCAGAGGGTTGTTTTAGCCATTTTTGTTGAATTGATTAATGAGTGTATGGAAGTCTATATGGATAACTTTATTGTGTATGGAGACACCTTTGAGGAAGCTCTCACAAACCTAGATAAGGTGCTACAATGTTGTAAAAAAACCAGCTATTCTTGAGCCATGAAAAATGCTTTATGATGGTAGAGGAGGGAATTGTACTTGGACATCACATATCAGCCAAAGGAATCAAGGTAGACCAGAGCAAAATAGAAGTGATAAAGCATTTGCCCTCACCTAAAAACCAAACAGATGTTAGAAGCTTCCTAGGTCATGTAGCATACTATAGGAGATTTATAGAAAATTTTAGCAGAATAGCTGCTCCTATGTTTTCCCTAGTTACCAAAGATGTTGAATTCTCATTGATAGAGGATTGCTAATTAGTTTGAAACTGTAAAAGAGAAACTTACTGTCACACCAGTCTTAAGGGGACCCAATTGGACTTTACCATCCCACATACAAACTGGTGCTTCAAATGAGTCCATTAGGGTAGTCCTAAGACATAAAGAAGAAGGAGAAGGCATGCATGCCATCTACTACATTAGTAAGAACCTTACTCCAGCAGAAAAACTATACAACCAAAAAGGAATTCTTAGCAGTCATATATGCTATTAACAAATTTACGCATTATATCACATGATACAAAATATTTGTGCATACTGATCATGCAGCTATCAAACCCTTAATGAACAAACCTGTAGTTGGTGCTGACGAGCCTAGTTATTAGCCTATTTTCTTCTAGTTTTATGCAAGTTGAAAGACATTCCTAGACACTATTTTAAGCATATTTATATGTTATGTTATCATTTATGATCATTATGCACACTTGAACTTGGTTAGTTAAGTATATGGAGATATGATTATGATATGATGAAACTGTATGTTATATGTGGGAATGTATGGATTATTGAGAATGTTTGTGTTGATTTTGGTTGTTAGTATTTTGTACATGTTGATGGACTAACCTTGTAGCTAAAAGAGGGAGGACTGTCACCCGTAGCAACTATAGGATGCAACCCACAGCCACAACATTCCTAGGTGTAGAGCAGGTGAGATTCTAGTCTTGACTAAGTGCAGAAACCATGGCCAAGGACACTCAATGGATAGAATCACGCATCATGATAGGTGATAAAAAAAGATGATTGGAAGCTTGGAGGACTCTGTTACAACTAGAAGACCAATGTGACTGATTCAATCGATCCATGTTCCCTTGTTTTAGCAGAGAGTTCTAATTTTTCTAGGACACTTCCTTCCTTCTTTTCTTATCATTATTTTTAGCATTCATTACACTCTAGTTGATGCAAAGTGGTGCTTTTATGTTTACAATTAAGAGACCTATTGCAATAACTCCCCCATACCTATATTATGGTTTAGTGGTTGAGGTAGAAGTAAGTTAAGTTTTGTTTTGAATAGTTTTTATTCTACCACAGATATAGCTATCTGAATCTTTTCTGGATTATGCAGACAATGTTATTTGATTGTGTTATGAATATTACAGTTCAACTAGATTTTATATGATTTGAAAAGATTGTGCAAATGTATGTTAGAATCAATATGATTGTGTTTATCTAAAAGAGTTAGATTTGAGTTTAAGCAGTGAGGCAGTCACCTGAGCAAGGGCCACTCATGATATTTGACCTTCACTTTATTTCTTATATGTTTTAATTGTTGTAGCAGTTAATTTATGAATACAAGATCAATTAGATTCTTAGAGTTGCTTAGTTCAATTCATTTGTGATACTATGGAGGATAGGAATAGTTGTCATCAACAAATTAGATCTCATTTCTTAATTAATCTGTTGTTAGAATTTTACATTGTAAAGTATCCATAGCAGTTGTAGTAGCATTACTTTCCCTTGTTAATAAGTATCTTGATTTAGTAGATAAGTTAGTAGTTTGATCCTTGAAAGCACATATAGTGCAAGTGCCATCACAAGTCTACAAGCCCTAGTTGATAATTTAATGAGTTCTTTTCAAGAAGTTATAGTGGACTATTTAGTAGGAGATTCCTTTGGATTGAGCGATTACCACCAAGTTTACCTAGCATTGTAAAGACACTACATTTTTGGTGCCGTTGCCGGGGATGGTGCTACTTTTAGAGATTAGTTCTTGTTAGTTTTCAACTTTCTTAGTTACATTCTGCTTTCAAAAGGATAGGGTACTTAGGTTCTACCTCACCAACTATCATAAATGTTACTAACATTGTGCAAGATCCATACACAGTTATATACATTGTATGCAGAGGCAGAGAGACACTTTGGGAAGATTCCTTCCACCAACCCAATAAGCTACAGTAAATATTGGTGACTATAGTGATCAGAGCAAGGGTATTACTAAAGAAGAATATTCCCTCTCAACAACATCTACTAATAATACATAAAGAACTTTCCTCACCATGGATGATGTAGTGGACGATCCACTAGGCCAAGTGACGTTTGAATTTCCTATCACCAATTAGGAAAGGGATGTTGTTTTGAAATTATACCACCTTCAACATTGCCTGTCTTCTATGGCTTGATGACTAAAGATCTAGACACATTCCTATTTGAGTTTGATGTCCTGTGTAGGAGTTATGACTACACCACTGATCCTCATAGGCTCAAGCTATTCCCTGCCACATTGAAGGATGTTGCTTTAAGATGGTTCATGGGACTAGGAAGGGATGCTATCCTAGATTGGGATACAATGAAGACAGTTCTTGGAGAAATATCAAGACTATTACAGAGGGGTTGATAGAAGAAGAGATGATATCTTCAGAATGACCCAAAAATAAGATGAGCCATTGGAAGACTATGTAAAGAGATTCTAGTTGTCTCAAGAAAAATCCACAAAATAGACTTTCAGATGAATCTTTGAAGCTTGTATTCTTGAGAGAAGTTAATGATGACTGCATGGGTGCCCTCAATCTTATGGGAGCAAGAGATATATCTCAACTACCCTTTGAGGATGTCTGCAAGGTTTATAGAAATTACTCAAGGACTTTCACCAAGAGGACAAGGGGAGAGAGGGCATCTACCATTGACAAGGTATCTAATTTAGTTTCAAGGGTGGAATTGAGCAACCTGTTGACCAACATGAAAGAAGACATCATCAGTTATCTAGCCACTCAATTGGATACTCTACACTTGAAGAAGTAGGAGGCTGATTAAATACTCACTAAATACTATCCAAATTGTTGATAAAGAAAAGCTAATTGCAAATGTAGAAGAGTGGCCAATATTGCAGAAGATAAGTCAGAGAAACCTCACTTTCAACCTATTGAAGGTGAAGATGGCCAGCTATACTATGTTGCACAAAGGAAACCATGGAAACAAAGACAAGGTATGCCACAAGATCCTTTAACTTTTAATACATCATTTCCAGTAGGTCATCAAAATTTCTCTGGTTGGAACCCTCAGCCCTTTCCAACTAATCAAAACCAATGGCAAAACCTGTAGCAATGGAAAAATCCTCAGCCAAACTAGAATCAGCAGCAACCCATTGTATGGCCCCAACAAAACTTCCAAGGATCTAACTACAACCCGCAATGGCCAATACAACAAAACCAATGGCAACCACAATGACAAAAAGGACAACAATGGAAAAACCAAAAAATGAATTACTCACAACCCTTACTGCCTCCTCAGCCTCAACAACAAGCCATTATGCCAAATTCATCTAGTCCTACAACTCAGCCACCAAGAGCACCACAAATACCTACCCAACCTACACCTAACCCCAATAATAAGCCTGTCCAATAGGCATACACTAATGAGGCTATTCAATACCCCACTTATGAGGTAGAGGTGAGTGATGTCCACCTTAGGTCAGGAAAAACATTAGCTGGACCTTCATCTCCCCAAATCACTGAGTTGGTGGATGAACAAACCATAGAGGATGCATTAGACAATTCACCTCTGGAACCTGAATCAAATCAAGTAAGTTAGACCATCTCAAATCTAGAGCCTCCTTTCCCTGAATGACTAGCCATTCAAAACATCAAAACCAAGTAGACAGACTTATTGGGTTAACTTAAGAATGTTAGTATTAAGATACCCCTCATTCAAGCTATCAAGGACATCCCAATCTACACCACTTTGAGACCGTAAGAGACCTTTGTCTTAAGAGACTAGGGAGAAAGAAGAAGGACCCTTAGACAGTCCATGTCTTAGGAAACCTTGCTGATATCATGCTAGGGAACATAACTGTCCCTAAATATACAGACCCTGGCAATCCAATAGTGGATGTTAAGATTAATAAAACTCTCATAAAAAATACCTTGATTGACTTGGGGGCAGCCATCAATGTCATGACTAAAGAAACAATGCAACTCCTTCAACTACCAAACCTGAGGCCTACACCAACTATTTTATAGTTGGTAGATAGGTCAACAGTGAAACCTAAGGGGATCATTGAAGACATAGTCATAGCATTAGACTCATGGGAGTACCCTGTAGACTTCATAGTTTTACAACCAAAAGTCAATCTTGCAGGTTATCCACTTATCTTAGGTAGACCAAGGTTAGAAACAATAGATGCATTTATAGGTTGTAGGTCTAGGAACATGATAATCTCAAATGGGACTGTCACAAAGAAATTGGTCCTTTATCCCCCAGCTCAACCTCATGACAATCTAGAGCAAACCATATGCCCTACCTTAGAAGAAGAAAAAGACCACTATTCCCTACAAACTCTCATGATGATAGAACACAACCCTTTGTTAGCAACCCAAGATGAGGATGACTTAAGTGACCACATTATACAGAACCATTATGGTAGGGACCCACAGCAACAGGACTGTCTGTCATGTCTACAAGATCCATTACAGAATATAATACCCGCACATTCCTCAGAGGAATTATCCCAAAATTTTCACTCTCTACTACCTCAAGAATGTGTTCCCAACATCAGTGGATGTGACCTTTCATCTGTCCATTCATCTTCTAAAACATTGGAAATCATGCCAAGCAAAATGTTGAATATTAAAAATGCCCTAACTGAAGAACAACAAACTTCCTTGCACACTATATTGTAGACACATGCATCAAATTTTGAATGGGATTATAATGACATGAAAGGAATAGATCTAGATTTGTGCATGCATAGGATCTACATAAATGATGGTTTTAAGGCCATAAGACAACCACAAAGAAGAATGAATCCTACATTAAGGGACATAGTTAAAACTAAGCTCCAAAAACTCCTCGACACTAGTTTTTATATTTACCCTATTTCTGATAGTGAATGGGTGTCACCTTTAGTTATTGTCCCTAAGAAAGGAGGCAAGTTGAGGGTGTGTATAAATTATAGGGAACTTAACACAGCCACTAGAAAAGACCATTTTCCACTACCCTTCATTGATCAAGTACTTGATTCCCTAGCAGGTAAAAAGTACTCCTTATTAAATGGTTTTAGTGGCTATAATTAGATAAAAATAGCTCCAGAGGATCAAGATAAGACCACATTTACATGCCCTTGGGGTACATATGCTTATTTGTCCTTCCTTTTGGGTTATGCAATGCCCCAACCACTTTCCAAAGGGCAGCACTAAGTAACTTTTCAGACTATGCTCATGATTCTATGGAGATCTATATGGATAATTTCACCACTTATGGAGACACATTTGAGACAATACTCAGTAATCTAGAGAAGGTTTTGAAAATATGTCAAGAGCATATTTGTCATTGAGTCATGAAAAATACTTTATGATGATGACTTAAGGAGTTGTTCTAGGACACTTCATATTTAGTGATGGTATTCAGGTGGATCCTAATAAAATTGAGATAATTTCTACACTTCCTGTACCATAGAAGCCAAAAGATGTTAGAAGCTTTCTTGGCCATGCAGGCTATTATAGGAGGTTTATATAGGACTTCAACAAATAAGCAGTGCCTTTGTTTTCTCTTCTCACAAAGGACATGGAATTTGACTAGACCACATAATGTCAACACTCTTTTGACACATTTAAGGCAACTTTGACAAAAACACCTATCTTGAGAGGACCAAATTGGACATTGCCCTTCCACATACACAGTGATGCTTTTGATTTTGCTATAGGGATAGTATTGGGACATAAAGAAGGTAATAAAGAGTATGCTATTTATTACATCAGTAAAAATTTATAAGGAGCAGAGCTCAATTACACTGTCACAGAAAAGGAGATGTTGGCTATTGTCTATCCTATCAACAAGTTTAGACATTATATAACTGGTTACTAGGTATTTATCCACACAGATCATACTACAATCAGATATTTAATGAATAAGCTTGTGTTTGGGGGTAGACTAGTCAGATGGTTGCTCTTGCTATAGGAGTTTGATATCACAATAGTGGATAAACTAGGAAAAGCTAATGTGGTGGTAGATTTTCTATCTAGACTACCTATACAAATGAAAGAAGATGTGGTGGATGACTCTTTCCCATATGAGAATTTGTTTTCTCTTACTTTACATACACCATGGTTTGCTGATATTGCTAACTATTTGGTAGTAGGGCAGATCCCATCATACTTCTCCCCAAGAGAAAGAAGACAATTAGTGCATAAAAGATTTCCATATTCTTGGATTGCTGGTTATTTGTTCTACACTAGTCCAAACCATATTATGAGGTGCATAAGATTGTTAATAACTAAGAGGGGGGGTGAATCAATTATCCTAATTATTTCTACTTTCTGAACTTTCTTAATAATTAATGCAACATTAATTCAATAAGCAAACATAACCATAAATGGAAATACACATGACACAATATTTTTGACGTGGAAACCCTGTTAAGGGAGAAAACCATGGGGTGATTAACCCAAGGATTATTCTCTGTTAGAAGAATAAGGAAAAACAAAATGGCACTTGTCAATTAGGGCTCACTGCCCGAGCACACTGCTCACAAAGGAGGCACACTGCCTACAAAGAGACACACTGTCTACAAAAAGAATGTTATACAATACTTGAACTGATTGGAAGCATCCACTTATGCTGGAGTTCAGTTCCGGTTAGGCTCAGTACACTGATCTACTGCACTTCATCTTTCCTTTTCACTTATGTTGCTTTCCTTTCACATACCGGACCTTTCTTACTGCTTTAGCTCTGCTCTTCTACTTTTATTCACACATCATCATCAACAACAACACACTTCACAACTAAATCCATCATGTATATATATCCACAAAAGTGATTTCATCACTTTTCTAGTCGGCACCCAGAATAGTCAATCTTTTCACAAACTCTTATCTATCGGCTGAATCCTTGCTTACCAAGCAATGCAGATCATGGATATACTTGTGAAAATCATTAATCATGTCGGCCAAACATAATTCATGCCTTCATAACCTTTACTACCATTAGTAACACATCCAGAATAATGTCTGATGTTCTGCCAGTCAGTTCTTCCTCTGTTCATACTGTCACTCAAGAACCCGGTACTCAAGTATTTATATCTTTTTCCTCATCTATCACCAGAGGCTAAATCCTTGGAATCTATCACTCAAAGTAGTCCTCTTGACTTTCCCAAATCCGCACTTCACCAAGATACTTCCTCTGGGAGAACCAGACTTGTCTGTCGGACCTTGCTGACTACTCTGTTCCTGCTTACCGGACCTCAACACTTTGCAATCTGTCTTCCGGTAAAGACTCATTAAGTCCTACGGATGTGTGGGCTAACCTTTGTTGCCATCAATGACAACATTCATGAATCCATATAGTGTCTCTTGCCAAAAATCTCCCCCTTTGGCATTGATGGCAACACTTAGTGAAAAATGACCAAGTGTTTACACTATGCTCCCCCTTGGCTGATGCTCCATTTTTATATACATTTTTTGGAACTCCCCCTTAGTCAGATTCCTCATTTTTCACTGCTCCTCACTCCCCCTTTGACATCAATGGCAAAGGGTATGGTCCGCACACCAAAATTTCCAAAATAGTCTATACATATTCGCATAGGTATATATACAAGTTGTACTTACATATACTTGAGTATGTCTGCAAAAGTATTATTCAACTGTACAACTTCTATCACCCAACTCTGCTTCATCCTGTCCAAAATTGATATATGACCGCTTAATAGAAATGCAAATGCATCTGCTCTTTTTAGATCTGTAGGATCACTGGTCTGGGCTGTGATCTGTGCTTCTTGTATGGCCTCATGCATGGCCTCTAACTCTGGGATGATTATCCCTCTAAGTTCACCCATCCGACTGATTATGTCCTTTCTTTCCTTCTCAAAAATCTTTATTGCATTTATGATTGCAATAGTCTGACACTCTTGATTTACTATGGAGGATGAAAGAGGATCAAAACTTTGAGACAGACTTAACAGTTTATCCTCTTGTTCTTTTATTTTCCTTTCAATATCTTTGGTCATTGTGGGCCAAGATAAGCAGAATTTGTACATATTTCTGCCATCTTTAAGAGCATTTTCCAAGCTCTTTATCCCAATGTCCATAACTTTCCTGTCATTTGTTATCAGACCCTGTACTTCAGAGAGTCTCTTATCCAAAAACTCCTTCCGAACCTTTTCTTCAGCTGACTTCTCTAGAGAATCAAAATGTGTGCTAACACTGTTGACTAGATTATTGAGATTACCGGATGTGGAGGCTGTGGAATCCTTCTGAAGTGATGGCATAATCTTTTCAAGCACTCCGGATGCAGCTGCTATAAGCTCACAGTCTTTTATGTGAGATTTTAGTAGTTTCTCATTGGCCTTGGCATTTGCAAATGAAGCTATCTTCGTTGTTTGTACCAGAGAAAGAGAATCAAAATCAAATGGTCCTTTTAGCCATTCCGGTTCATCAATCTCCATGCTCTCTTTTGTCAAGAAGTCCTTGACAGATTCTACAGTGTCTCTTGCCAGAGACAGATGTTTCTTCTCTTCTGCACTCTTATTTCTTGAAGCTTTCTCTCCAGCATTCTTGGTACTGTCATCTTCTTTTCTTTCACCTCTGCTTCTTTCTCCTATACTCTTTCTTCTCTTTTAGATCCAGAGACTGTGGGGGAAACCGGAGGAGAGATGTGAGTCTGTTTAAGGTCCACTTCTTTCAGAGCAGAGGATTCCAAGTCCATAGCTGTTTCTGAACCCAAGTCCTCTATAATAGGAATGTTGAATCTTTTGAATGCATTCCGGAGGATCTCTTCTGTCTCCTTTGCAACTTTGTCAGTCTCTCCGAGCATAAGTTGATTCATCCTTGATTTGCTCCTGAACTCATCCTTACAATCTTTGAATACCATGTTCATCATCTTGGGATTGATTGAAGGATATAGCTGAATAGCTAACTATTCCCAGATTTCTAGATCTTTTGCTCTAGCATTGTTCTTCCTCATTTCAAGTCTTTTCTCTAAGCTTTTGGGAATAAGAGAGATAATTTCAATAAAAGCTTTATTGTAAGTATTCAGAAACTTAACTGTGGCTTCCTCCAGAATCTTTTTATCTGCTTCATTATATGCATCATAGAATTATGTTAAGGGTTGTAGGTTCCCATCCACAGTGACTGCTTTCATTACAACATCTAAAGAAAGAGTGGGTTTTTCAACATATTCCTCTTCCTTCTCTTCTTCTCCTTGACCGGTAGAGTGTTCACCGGATGATTTCTTCTATTTCTTCATCTTCCAGATTTCTTCATCAGATTCAGTCTCCTCTTCATCCCTTTGACTGGTGTAAGCTCTTGTGGCTTTTGTTTTTGTTCTTTTCTCTCCTTTCCCAGATGATTGTGCTTCCAGTTTTGAAGTCCTTGTGCCTTTGACAGTGGTAGGTGTAGATCTCTTTGATGATCTGGTCCAGGTGGAGGATTTTGCCAGAACACTTTCCTCACTTTTCTTTTCTGCCTTCTTCTTCTCTTCCTCAGCCTTTTCCCTTTTCTTCCTGTGAGCATCAAGTGACTCCATTGAGATGCCAAAACCTTTGGCCACATCTTCTACTTCTTTTCTCACTTTTTTCTTGATCTCTGGCTGCCTTAGCTCTGTATGAATTTTTATACTTAGTTAATCAAAAGTTCCAAATCTTTCTGCTTTAGGATCCTTTGGCTGTCTAAGCATGTGTTGAACGTGCAGCTCAACAATTTGTTCATCTACTTCATACCCCATAGGCATGATCCAGACTGTCCTTGGCTCTACTGCCTCCATTAGGCATTGATCAGTGTCTACCATGAAGCACATTGTATCCTTGTATTTCTCAACCACTGATTTAGGGATTCTTTCTCTGATTTGCATTGTATTTTGAAATTGCTTGAAGTAACCCCATAGAGCTGTATTCCTTGCCTTAGCATCCCCAAGTTCATGCAAGTAATCCCTGATCTGAATTGCTACAGGTTTGTCATTTTGCCATGCCCATCCATTTGATCCGGGCAGCTCATTCATGAAGTAGAAAAATAAACATAGTATCAGTCCACCATATTTAAAGGAGTTCTTTTTATCCTTTTTGATCTTCTGTATGTTTTCTATTAATTGGCTCAAGAGAAGTTCACAGAGATCATAATCTGCATTCTTTCTTAACATCTCATAGGTAGTATATACTGCAGTTCCAGATACTGAATTCTCCCTACTGGAGTGATATGTCTTATATCTTATTATCATAGATGCAAACTTGATATCCGGGTCAGTAATATCTTCAATGGTCATTGCCCTCTTATCAAATTTTGATCCGGTGGCCTCAGTTACAATGTTGTTTTTGATAGATTTGAGGATAGGTATTCCTCCGGAGGAGTGTAAACCAGTTACTGCCCTAATTGCCTCCTTGGTGATTTTGCAAGGTCTGTTCAACCATAGAAAGTTGTCATGTACCCTACTCAATACATACTGGACCCATTCATCTTCTTCAAAGTAGGGGAAATGAATGAATTGATCAAAGTGTTTTTCCTAGATGCCCTTATACTGAGGTTTGATCTCAAAAGAATCATCTATTAACTGCTTGTGGTATATGTCTCTTAGTTTGAATTCCCCAAACTCTTCAATGTTTGCATGTACATAAACCCTAATATCTTCCGTGTGCAAAACACCATCTGGAACACTAGAAAAAGCTCCTAGGGGATCTACCTCCAAGGATTTGTATGGATATTTCTTAAATGTGGGGCAAGGTCTATCAGAGATCTTTACTATATTCAGAGTACCCATCATCAAGGAATCTTACTGAAGGATATCAAGAATGAAAAATACCTTTTACGCAGTTTAGGGCACACGATGAAATCTGGATTGAGCTGTATGAAGAATCGTCTTGATCTTTTGGGAGAAGTACTTGTAGAGCTCCTTTTTGTTTCTTCTTGAATGCAGAATGAACAAGTGATTAATGAGAAAACCCTTATATTGCTCCACAAACCCTGATGTCAGGTTGCAATAAATGCTCGACCTAAGTTATTCTGGTTGCTCTGTTTTCCCGGACTAGTCTTGTGAAAACACTTGTTTCACCGAAGACTCTTCAAATCTTTTTGTGGATCTCTCAAATTTTTACTAGACCTTCTTTAGATGTTTCTCTAGAAACCCTTTGATTCGTAGCTTCTCATGTGCCAATTTCAGGCACCAATTAACTGGCTAGGGGAACAAGGTTTTCTTTATGTCTCCCCCTGAGCCAGAGCTCACCTTTTAATTTTTGGAAGGAATATCAGCACCAGAGTCTGGTGTGGATCCAACCTCTACATTCTCTGCACTTTTCTTCACCCAAATCTTGTTCATCTCATTCCTAACTTCATCCGCATTCACTTTTTGTTTACCCTTATCTTGATTCTGATTATGATATACTGGACCTCTTTTGTTCTGATTCTTGCTTCTACAGAATTTTGCAATATGACTGAATCTATTGCAGATTTGGCAAACAACATTTCTTTGCATATTTGATTGATATCTTCTTGATCTGCATTGATTAGCCATATGACCTATTCTATTGCATGTAAAGCATCTACCATTGAATGATTTGTTCATTTGCATATTTCTGCATTCATGAGATTTGTGACCATACCTTTTGCAGTTAAAACATTGTCCGGAGAAGGATGAATTTGTCTGATTCATTCTCTTTTTGCACTGATTAGCTTTATGACCAAAGGTATTGCAGTTGTGGCAGTATCCATTGAAGGAAGGATATCTTTGAGCATTAGGCTGTCTTATCGGAGGTCTTCTAAATCTGTTCCTTAGATTTTTTGATCCAAAAGTCTTCTAACCGGATCCAGAGCTTTCTCCTTTCTCATATCCCAAACCATACTTGTCATCTGCCCTCTTTTGACTTCCAAGAAGAACTTCAAGTTGAGAACTTATCTTGAATTTCTCTTTATATTCATTTGCTGTTTGAAGATCCCTTTTGAGAGAGACAATTTGATCCTCAAGTTTGTCTTCATTATCTTTAGCATCTTCAAGATCAGATTCAAGATGTCTGATAATTCTATCCATCTTGTGGCAATCTTCTGATTTCTCCTTGAGTGATTGTCTTAGATTATCTTCAGTTTTTCTTTTCTCTTCAACTTCTTGGGTAAACTTCATAACTCCTGATTCCATTTCATGTCTTACCATAATGATTTCTTTTGATAACTTTTCACACAACTCAGTTTTCTCCTTCAGCTCTTCATTTGCATCATTTGCTTCACCTTGTCTTGCCAATTGCTGAAGCAGCTCCTTTCTCTTTTTCATAGAGAGACTTAATTTGTCTTTTAGTTCTCTCATGAACTCATCAGCCTGTTTGAGTCTTTCCTTTAATTCATTGACTTCAGAGTTTGACTATTCAAGATCATCAAGGGTAGTCTTGAGTTGCTCTCTTAAACCATATGCATCTATTTGAATTCCCAGATCTTCCTCAAGCTATTAGACTTTTTTAGGAGGAACTTAGCTCTGATACCAATTGTTAATAACTGAGAGGGGGGGTGAATCAGTTATCCTAATTATTTCTACTTTCTAAAATTTCTTAATAATTAATGCAACATTAATTCAATAAGAAAACATAACCATAAATGGAAATACACATGACACAATATTTTTGATGTGGAAACCCTGTTAAGGGAGAAAACCACGGGGTGATTAACCCAAGGATTATTCTCTGTTAGAAGAATAAGGAAAAATAAAATGGCACTTGCCAATTAGGGCTCACTGCCTGAGCACACTGCTCACAAAGGAGGCACACTGCCTACAAAGAGACACACTGTCTACAAAAAGAATGTTATACAATACTTGAACTGATTGGAAGCATCCACCTATGTTGGAGTTTAGTTCCAGTTAGGCTCAGTACACTAATTTGCTGCACTTCATCTTTCCTTTTCACTTATGTTGCTTTCCTTTCACATACCGGACCTTTCTTACTGCTTCAGCTCTGCTCTTCTACTTTTATTCACACAACAACAACAACAACAACACACTTCACAACTAAATCCATCATGTATATATATCCGCAAAAGTGATTTCATCACTTTTCTAGTCGGCACCCGGAATAGTCAATCTTTTCACAAACTCTTATCTGTCGGCTAAATCCTTGCTTACCAAGCAATGTGGATCATGGATATACTTGTGAAAATCATTAATCATGTCATCCAAACATAATTCATGCCTTCATTACCTTTACTACCATCAGTAACACATCCGGAATAATGTCTGATGTTCTGCCAGTCAGTTCTTCCTCTGTTCATACTGTCACTCAGGAACCTGGTACTCAAGTATTCATATCCTTTTCCTCATCAATCACCGGAGGCTAAATCCTTGGAATCTATCACTCAAGGTAGTCCTCTTGACTTTCCCAAATCTGCACTTCACCAAGATACTTCCTCTGGGAGAACCAGACTTGTCTGTCAGACCTTGCTGACTACTCTGTTCCTGCTTATTGGACCTCAACACTTTGCAATCTGTCTTCCGGTAAAGACTCATTAAGTCCTACGGATGTGTGGGCTAACCTTTATTGCCATCAATGACAACATTCATGAATCCATATAGTGTCTCTTGCCAACAAAGATAAGATGAGGTCTTTGACATCCTAAAAGCTTGTCAGGATGAGCCCTATGGGGGTCACTTTACAGCTAAGAGGACAACATTCAAGATATTAACCACGGGTTATTATTGGCCAACTCTTCATAAGGATGCAATTGGGTATACAAGGAGTTGTGACCAATGTCAGAGAATGGGTAGACCAACAAGATCAGATGAGATGTCTTTGCAACCCCAGATAGCACTACCATTTGACAAGTGGGGGCTAGATTTCATTGGGCGAATCTCACCAGCTTCTAATAATGAGTACATTTTAGTTTACACTAATTATCTGACAAAGTGGGTTGAAGTCAAAGCCTTCCAATTTACCAGAGATGGGAATGTAGCCAAATTCTTATATGAGGAAATTTTCACTAGGTATGGGGCACCAAGAGAAATTATCACTGACCAAGGTCCCTAGTTCACTTCTGAACTCATTTCAACACTAGTCAAAGAATATGAAGTTAGGCATAGGAAGTCCACAGCCTATCACCCTCAAGCCAATGGGCAAGTGGAAGTCACAAACAAAGAAATTGAGAATATTCTGACCAAGATAGTGAACATTCATAGGAAGGACTGGGTAGTTAGACTACCAGAGGCAGTATGGGCATATAGAACTACATGAAAAAC
The DNA here is from genome assembly GCA_027924645.1 of Cunninghamia lanceolata. Taxonomy (NCBI): domain Eukaryota; kingdom Viridiplantae; phylum Streptophyta; class Pinopsida; order Cupressales; family Cupressaceae; genus Cunninghamia; species Cunninghamia lanceolata. The sequence goes on from BSBN01000047.1 coordinate 31,092,703, forward strand.
AACAACTAGTTTCACACCTTATGAGTTGGTGTATGGTACAACAACAGTTTTACCAATTGAATTTGAGTATAAGACACTAAGGACTACCCTAGAACTTGACATGGATTTAACAGTAACACAATGAGAAAGACTCCATATTCTCAATGGATTAGATGAGATCAGAATGACAGTTATGCACCACACAGAGATTGTTCAAAAGCAGAGAAACAAATGGCATGATCAGTATATTAAAAGAAAAGAATTTCATGTAGGTGACTGGGCTCTGTTATATGATTCAAAGTACAAAGATCATAAAGGAAAATTACAATCTACATGGTTAGGACCTTATGAAGTTCACCAAGTGTTTTCCAATGGAGCTGTCAAACTGTAGACAATAGATGAGGTCAGATTTTCACTATTGGTTAATAGCCATCGATTAAAGCTCTATACCAGGCCAGCAAACAGAGATGATTTTCTCAATATATGCTCTATTCCTAACCATGAGCTAAATACTTCTATATCATCATCTAGCAGTAACATAGAAGAAGACCCTACCGGTTATCACAGTGACTCAACAGGTGTGCTACATAGCTCACCTCCTAAGGTCACTCATGTATAATTTCTTTCTTTTCCTCACATGCACACACAACACCGATGCCAATATCTTCATGAAGATCAAGTCAATAAGCCATAGGGACCTGTTGAAGACCACAACTCCACATTGCCATCATATTACATTAGGACCTGTTGGAGGCGAACATGCAACAACTATCCATCCACTCACATGTAACAACTATCCATCTATTAATTCAAATTTCATGCCATGCACTCCACTTTTTGAGCACATGCAGATGTTGTTCGTCATTGCACTGCATGCAAATTACATCAGCTTGTTCACACGTACTAGAGTGTCATTCCACCATTCTTCATAATAATAAGTTCTGTCTCATTGAACTTATGCTACAGACACATTTTCCAATACCCTACTCACGTGAAGTCTAGTTCATCTCATTCCAATAGGTACAAATATTAACTTTCCATTATTTGATGCAAATATATCAATATTTCCTTATATGCTCACATTTAATAATCTGAAATTATCATTTGTAATCTTATATCCATATACTTTAATCTTTCTCCTTACCGTACACAGACTTTAATCCATATATTAATTACCTATAGAGGAGCCTCTTTACTCACATAATAGATTATAACTTCAAGTAAAACATAGAAATTAGGACATAAGAGAGGCAAGAAATCATGCATATATTAATCATGAAGGCTAGAAACCATTACTTTACAGAATATTCAATAGCAGAAAAGGTTTGACTACAAAAAAATTGGCAGCATAATAGCCCAAAATAAAACCATCCTCCTTAATAATGAGGTTACAATGCATTTTATAGATCAAGCTCTTATGTAGGGGACGCTGAGGTAGCTCCAAAAGATTTGAGGTCATTAATGCAGGAACAAGGGCGCAGAGATAGGGGCATGGTGAAAGGACAGGAACTATGTTGCTGGCAGGTCTGCAACCTGAGAAACGGTTGCCCACACGCAAAAGAGGGCAAAATAAGAAGTGAAGAGCACAAAAGTCATTGCAGGTCTCGAGAATATCTGCCAGTGAGCTAGAGGAACCCATATGCATTGAAGAATTTGACCATCCACCATGAATGTACCCACAAAGCTCACCAACTGGAGTTACTGTGAAAATATCGGCCTCTGCACATGCCAAATTGGTCGCTGAAACATCCAGTCGGCTGAGCACACAAATCCAGATCATATTTTGAAAGTGAGAAAATTTCCCTCAAAAGCCCGCCAGATGAAAGAGGAGAAAAAATAAGCACTTTTGCCTTTTGAAGCATGTTGAAATTCGCCAGAATGAGGGAGATATCCACGGTCAAAGTTGCGGTCAACTATACCCTGCACTTGTATATCACCTTGCATATGCAATTGTATATTTAGTTTACACTGCTAGGTTCACTTTATACATTTATGCAATTTCTTTCCTTTTGCCTTTTACATATTCAACTTTTGTATATCATTGAATCTCCCCATGTATATGCTTTTGTATGTGCAATTGTATATACATACAATGGCCAACATAGAAAAGTGGACCTTTACCTTTATATCACCTTTTGTATATATACCCTTGCCACATGTCATCACTCCATTGGTCGCTAAGCTGAAACTAGGACCCATCGCTGAACATTTGCCTCCTTATCGGCCATCGGAAAGACCTTTGCATGAGCTGTTGATAAGCATTGTTTCGTTGAAAACCCTTTGTATGTATCTTTGTACATCACAATTGTATATGAGATACAATCGCATGTACATACAATGCGAAACTCAAAGGATTATCAACCATATAGAACTCTAAAACAGGTCCAGCCTTTGTATCTTACCTTCTTGCATATTGACATATACATGCACTTCAACATACAATCTGCGGACCCCAAATGATTATATGCCATATTCAATTCTGTAGTTGGGTCCAGCTTGTATGTATTCCCTTTGCATCTTCCTTTGTATATTGCATATACAATGCGAATATACATGCAAAGATGCATACAATCGCTTGTACATACAACTATTACATCTGACCCTTTGCATCTTCCTTTTGTATGTTCCTTTTGTATGTGCACTTTGCATGTTCCCTTTGTATATTGCTTTGCACGTCGCCTTTGTATACCACTGATGTATCATTCCATATGCTTCATTGGCCATCAGAGAGACTATGAGTTGAGCCACTGATAAGAATGTCACGCCAAAAATCCTTTGTATGTCTGCCCCTTGTATATCGCCTTTGTATGCCGCCGATATACATTCACTTTTGTATATTCCCTTTGCATCTTGCCGATATACATTCACCTTTGTATATGCAATATACAAACAAAGATACATACAACAATACATACAAAGGACCCGATATATAGTAACATTGTACATGACCAAGATACAAGGAAAAATGTATCTGAGATGCAATTCAACCAAATGATAGAAAACCCCAAAACAAGGATGACGTCATCATCATATACATGAAAAATGGCTAAGTATAAAACTAAGAAATCTCTATGATAGAAAACAATTGGGGACAAAAGATTTCTGGGTTTTTCTGGGTTTTCTGCAAGGATTTTCAAGGTGAGATTTTGGGATTTTTTTGCAAGGTAGAGCATGACATTTTTGAAGAATTTAAGTTTTGTAAGGTCACTTCTAAAGGATATTCAAGGAATATACATGGTGAACTATTTAACTCTTGGTCAGAGGAAAAATAGGTCAACATTTTGGCGACTTCTACGGGATGTTTGCTTACTAAACATCAGACCAATGGCCTTATACATCCATTGGGCATGGAGTCAAAAGAGACTGCAACAAGAAAAGAGGAACTGGAACAATGAGCAAGCTACCAAGCCAAAACAGAAAACAAGCAAGCATGTATCTCCTAATGAGAATACAACAAAGTGCAAGGGCACTTATTGAAAGGAAATCTAAAATTGAAATAAAACCTACTCTAATCCTAAACTAACCAGTCAGAGATGACCTTAAACAAAGCCATTAACTGGTTCTTGAAAGTAACTGCCCTTCCTTAACAATTTACAATGTTTCTCATGCATGTGGGCAGCTAAAAAATGGTGAGGGAGGGATGGGCATATGACAAATTGATAAAACATCCCCCACAAAATGGAGATAAACTCACCTATCCACCTGGAATGATTGTTGATGCTGCTAACTTGTGGTGAATAAATAGGCTGATCCCACACATTTTGGTGCTCAACTTCATTCTTAGAGGTAAGCATGACAAGTGGTGACTCCTCTTGATGTGTCTCAAGCTAGGCTAGATGCCTGATTGGGCATCCCCTTGAAGGTTTTGGATTGGTTGCTTCTTGTTCTTCATTTGGTATGATGGTGTCCTCCATTTGACTCTCATGTTGCACTTGTATGTGAAACAACTAACCTGGGACTTCATGGTTTTCTCCTTCTTCCTTCAAAGAACCCAAGAAGTCTGAGCTAATGTCATCATGGCTGCATTCTTCAAACCTTTCTACCTTTTGTTCATGGCTGTCCTGTTTCATGGCTATGTTTGGACAAGAGAGAAAACAATTTGAATACTTAGAAATAACATCATTACCTTCACCTTGCATGATAGCTTGCCATGTTGAATCCTCCTCTATGGTCAATGGACCATCGTCTTCCACTAGGACAGCCAGTAGCTCATCAAAGCTATTAGCTCTTAGAAGACTTTTACAAATAGCTAGCCCAAGCTCAAAATTCCCATTATTACTCAAAGAAGTGCCCTCCAAATCAAGTTTTTCTTCTTCAATAAAGGAAGGCAAAAATTCAAACAATGAGGGAGCCTCTTCCAACAAACTTTCATTTGTTATATCAGCCTCAAACTCTTCTGTACAACAGAGAGGAAGTTCTTCCAACCAGCTGAGATCTTGCAAATCAGCTTCATGAAAGGTTTCTTGACTTGAGAGAATGGACTCCTCTTCATCAAGACCATATTTTTTCTCTTCTAACTCACATGACAGTTCTTGAATAGCATTTAGCTCCCCTTTTTCTTCAAAAGACTCTTTCTCTTGCCTATCAAACTGTTGTCCTAGCTAAACATGTTCATCATTCTCTTGCAACAAGTCTGATTTTTCTGATTTAATTTCATGAAATGGGCTACAAATAGTCATTCCTTCATCATATTCACTAGGAATATTCTTCTCTTCACCTACATAGCCTTCATTTGCTCTCCAAATAATGGGTCCTCCTTTGAAAAGGGAGATGGTGGGAGGGTAAAATCTTTTAGCTGATGAAGTAGGGTAAACATACTCATTGCTAAACTGATTATGTGGCATTATGGGCTGCTCTTGGTTATGAATTGGTTGTTGGGTCGAAAAAGTACTCCTAAAACTTGGAATTATGATAGGCTTGGATTCTACAACTTTTTCCTCTTCCTGATTTTGAATTGATATGAGAGGATTGACCTTTACAAGGTTTGGTATTTTATAACTAGGATGCTTGGTCCAAGAAGGCTGCCATGGTAGAGAAGTTTGAGGCTCCTTCATAGATTCACTTTGGTTTGAAGGATAGATTTGTTTGAAGCTAGGAATAGGAGAGAAAAGTTTTACTTTGAGCTCTTGCACTTGAGCAGGCAATTGTTTTATTTGTTTCTCCTTGGCTGCAAGTTGCATGTTCAAGCATTCTTCCTCATACACCCTTCTATTTTTTGCCTCTTGCTGATAACAAGAAAATTGATAGGACAACTCCTCTTGCTACATGTTATATTCTTAATGCTACCCAAATTAGCATCATTTTGGGACTGACCAGGGAGGTTGCACATTTGATTTAGAGTAGAATGGGTTTCACAAGGCTGACTATAGGAATGAACAAGCTGCAAATAAGGATAAGCAAGAGTGGTTTGAAAATGCTCCTGCTGGTAATGCTGATTATGATGAGGCAAAGAGCTGTTTGGAGGCCAAAAGTCTAAATTTTCATGAAATGGAGGAGGAAAACCATTCTGGTGTTGATAACTAGACATTGCAAGGGTAAAGCATGAAGCATAGGCAAGTCTAGATAACAAATTAGGAATGAATATGGACCATAGGGTCTTGAAACACTAGGATGTGAATTAGAACACCAAATGGAGTCACCAGGTGCTAAAAAATACTTTCAAATGATAGAAAGATAACAAGTAGCACTAACCTCATTAGCTGCTTGTACTTGGACTGCTAAAACCAACTAATATGTGATTAAATTTGCCATGGTGTTGTTTGTATTGCCTCTAAAGGCTAGTAATACTAGGAGAAACACCAAATCTCTTAGTACTTTGATGAGATGTTCATTGAACTGGTCCCACCGGGTGTGCCAGAAACTATTCTGACCTAGAATTGCACCCTGCTTGGAGAGAGTCCAAACATTCTAATGACACAATGGGAATGATATCGAAGTGTGGGACCTTGCGAATTGAGATCAGACCTCTGGAAAAGGCTGGCTTCCTCTTTCTAAGCCTATCACTTAGATAAATATATCTAAACCTAGTGCTAATGCTTGCAGGGGAAAAGGGTTAGAAGGAAACTGAAATGAAAGAGTGATAGTGATTATGGGAGAGAGACACAACAATGATCTCAATCATGAAGGGAGTTCACACAGACTTATAGGGCTGATTGAGGCTTCGATATGAAGATCTAACCTATAGAGGAGCCTCTTTACTCACAGAATAGATTATAAGTTCAAGTAAAACACATAAATTAGGACATAAGAGAGGCAAGAAATCATGCATATATTAATCATGAAGGCCAAAAACCATTACTTTACAGAATATTCAGTAGCAGAAAAGGTCTGACTATAGAAAAATTGGTAGCATAACAGCCCAAAATAAAACCATCCTCCTTAATAATGAGGTTACAATGCATTTTATAGATCAAGCTCTTGTGCAGGTGACGCTGAGGTAGCTCCACAAGATCTGAGGTCATTAATACAAGAACAAGGGCGCAGAGATAGGGGCATGGTGAAAGGATAGGAACCATGTTGCTGGTAGGTCTGCAACCTGAGAAACGGTTGCCCACATGCAAAAGAGGACAAAACAAGAAGTGAGGAGCACAAAAGTCATTGCAGGTCTCAAGGATATCTGCCAGCGAGCCAGAGGAACCCATATACATTGAAGAATTTGACCATCCACCATGAATGCACCCACAAAGCTCACCAACTGGAGTTACTGTGAAAATATTGGCCTCTGCACATGCCAAAATGGTCGCTAAAATGTCCAGTCGGCTGAGCATGCAAATCCAAATCATATTTTGAAAGTGAGAAAATTCCCCTCAAAAGCCTGCCAGATGAAAGAGGAGGCAAAAATAAGCACTTTTGCCTTTTGAAGCATGTTAAAATTCACCAGAATGAGGGAGATATCCACGGTCAAAGTTGCGTTCAACTACACCCTGCACTTGTATATCGCCTTGCATATGCAATTGTATATGCAGTTTACACTGCTAGGTTCACTTTATACATTTATGCAATTTCATTCCTTTCGCCTTTTGCATATTCGACTTTTGTATATCGTTGAGTCTCCCCATGTATATGCTTTTGTATGTGCAATTGTATATACATACAATGGCCAACATACAAAAGTGGACCTTTATCTTTGTATTACCTTTTGTATATATGCCCTTGCCATGTGTCATCACTCCATTGGTCGCTGAGCTGAAACTGGGGCCCATCACTGAACATTTGCCTCCTTATTGGCCATCGAAAAGACCTTTGCATGAGTCGCCGATAAGCATTGTTTCGCTGAAAACCCTTTGTATGTGTCTTTGTACATCACAATTGTATATGAGATACAATCGCATGTACATACAATGTGGAACTCAAAGGATTATCAACCATATGGAACTCTAAAATAGGTCCTGGCCTTTGTATCTTACCCTCTTGCATATTGACATATACATGCGCTTCAACATACAATCTGCGGACCCCAAATGATTATCTGCCATATTCAATTCTACAGTCAGGTCCAGCTTGTATGTATTCCCTTTACATCTTCCTTTGTATATTGCATATACAATGCGAATATATATGCAAAGATGCATACAATCGCTTATACATACAACTGTTGCATCTAACCCTTTGCATCTTCCTTTTGTATGTTCCTTTTGTATGTGCACTTTGCATGTTCCCTTTGTATATTGCTTTGCATGTCGCCTTTGTATACTGTCGATGTATCATTTCATATGCTTCATCGGCCATCAGAGAGACTATGAGTTGAGCTGCCGATAAGCATGTCACACAGAAAATCCTTTGTATGTCTACCCCTTGTATATCGCCTTTGTATGCCACCGATATACATTCACTTTTGTATATTCCTTTTGCATTTTGCCGATGTACATTCACCTTTGTATATGCAATATACAAACAAAAATACATACAAAGGACCCGATGTACAGTAACATTGTACATGACCAAAATACAAGGAAAAATGTATCTGAGATGCAATTCGACCAAATGATAGAAAACCCCAAAACAAGGATGACGTCATCATCATATACATCAAAAATGGCTAAGTATAAAACTGAGAAATCTATGTGATAGAAAACAATTGGGGACAAAAGATTTCTGGGTTTTCTGCAAGAATTTTCAAGGCGAGATTTTGGGATTTTTTGCAAGGTAGATCATGGGATTTTTTGAAGAATTTAAGCTTTGTAGGGTCACTTCTAAAGAATATTCAAGGAATATACAAGGTGAACTATTTAACTCTTGGTCATAGGAAAAATAGGTCAACAAATCCATGTTGTCAAAACTCCAACTTGCTATACAATTGTATCCTTAGGATATCAATTATGGAAGGTTACTAAGGAATTCTCTAAACAGAAAGAAGAATGGAAAAGAGAAAAGGAAACCATGATTGAAGACCACATTAAGACAATGGAAAGGAAGGATATGGAGCTATGGAAGCTGGCAGTTAGAATGGAGGAAGTAGCAGATAAGGTTGCTAAAATTGTCAAATGTAGACCACCAGCTAGGACCTATGTCTTGTTTCTTCAAGTATTTTTTTTGAGTTTCCAGTTTAGCAGATTGATTAGCAATAAACTAGTTGATATGAGTGAGAAAATGGCCTTCCTCAAAGTTTTTGCTACTTCCACACTTGATGAACACGATCAGCTATGTGAATTTTATTTACATAATTATGTTGTGTCTGGAGATACTGAATGGAATCCATTAATCTATATAGGGGATTTACAAGTATGAGCACTGGTGATGTAGGAACATCCAGTGGTGTAAGGGCAATCTTGTATCACCCTAAAAAAAGATGTGTTTCAAAATTGTCAAAGATCTTTCCATTTCTTTCCAAAATTTGTGGTTCTGGTTCCATAATCGCTCGAATAATGATGTAGAACTGTAAGTTTTTTCAAACTGCTAAAAATAGCAACATGCTATTTTAGGAAAGTTTGCATTTGGACACAGAATGAAGCAAAATTTATAGGAAGCTTTGTAACTAAAAAATAAGATCTTTAGCGAAGGAATCATCAAATATCATTTGTGAGCTGAAAGATATTAAAGTTTCCTTTTCCTGAAAAATGCCTGAAAATTATTCAAACTCAGGTTTGAGGCACTAAACGGCCTCGTATGGGCCTGAAATGGCCAAAAATGGCACAACCAATTCTTAGCGCGTAGAGCACTCCACGAGCTTTCTGGCGCTTAAAATAGTTCATCAATCAGACACTCGGATCAAAAGTAATGGCTCCCGGAAGTTGACATATTTTTGGAGGGAGATGCAAATTTCAAACTTAGGTTGTTAGCTACTAAAAAAGCTATTAATAACCATTTTTGGGAACCTGGGTAGTAGTGGAGTTAAGGGGGAAAGTGTAGAGTCAAGAATAGGTGGGAAAATAGAAACCCTAGTTGATTTGGGGTTACAAAAGGCAGATGATTCCAGAGTCTTGAGAGAGGAAGCTGTAATATGTTGCAGCCTATGGAGGGTTGATTCCTCTGATTGTATTTGAGCTTCTGTAATGTAATAAGTTGTCCAAATCAATAAAAGAAAGTTCTATTTTCTGTGTGCAATTTCTATTGTTGTGTGTTTTATGATTTACCCCCTTCACCAAGTGGTATCAGAGTAAAGGTTCCTGAGTGTGTAGACAGATTGCTGACTGTGAGGTAGTTTGCACCAATACCTGAGCTTGTGGGTTTGCTGCAGAGATCAAGATGCCTCCATGAAGAAATCATATTGGGAGGAATGCTTTGACGAAAGAGGGTTTTAGAGCCCTGCAAAGATAAATCGATGCATTGCAAGAGGAGATGCGAAGAGGGTTTGAGCCAAGAACAAGAGAAGAAAGTGAGGATGAAGTGGAAGAGTAGCTATCTGAGGAAGAACAAGAAGCTACGGGAGATCCTACAAAAGTTAGGTTGTTAAGGGCCATTTCTAGGATTGGAAAGAGGCCCAGGATCAAAGTTTCTACATATTTTGGAGATTTGAATCTGGAATAGCTTATTGATTGGATCAATGACATGGAGGAGTATTTCAAGTATGAAGATGTGGAGGACCTAGATTGGGTCAAGTTTACAAAAACAAAGTTGAAGGGCCACACCAATATTTGGTGGAAGGAGGTCCAATTAGAGAGGAACATAAGAGGAAAATGAAAGATCACCAGATGAGATCAGATGGTGGAAAAACTAAAGAAGTAATTCATTCCTATGGACTATGAGATGAAGTTGCTAAAGAACTTACAAGGACTGAAGCAAGGTAACAAGTCTGTTAAGGAGTATACATAAGAGTTTTATAAAATTACTATTAGGACAAGCCATGCAAAGCCTAAGAAGGAGAAGGTAGCCCAATCAATTAATAGGTTGAGGCCGAGTATTCAAGAGGAGTTGAGCCTAGTCAGAATGACCACCATAGAAGATGCGTACCAATTTTCCTTGAAGGTGGAAGAGAAACTGAATAAAAGATTCGATAGCAAGCAAAGGGGAAAAGGTTAAGGCAGAATGACTGGTGGAAGACCCTATGGAGGCCGTAATGAAGATCAAAAGAAAAGTTAAGAAGCTGGCACCAATCAAAATCAGAGAGGAGATAATGCCTACTGCCCTCGTGACTAGAACAATGGTGAGCAAAGAGGAAGAGGAAGAGGCAGACTTGGGCAAGGACCCTGAAGAGGAGGTTTCATAGGAACCTATTTCCAATATGGCAAAGAAGGGCATCGAGCATACGAGTGTTTGTAACATCAAGGAATGAGGAATAGAAGATCTGAAGGTAATGGATGAGATGCACATGTAGATGAAGATGCAAAATTTGAGTGCTCTAAAGATGTTGAAAGGGGAGAAACCCTAGTTGTCAGAAGAACTTTGTTGAATGAGGAGAAAGATCCTAATCAGAGGAAGAGTTTATTCCGCACAAGGTGCAAATGCGAAGGTAAGTATTGTGATATTATTATTAATAGTGGGAGCACTGATAATCTTGTTTCAGAGGAGATGGTTGACAAGTTGAAGTTGACAAGACGAAAGCATCCACATCCATATCGGATTGCATGGTTGCAGAAGGACTTGCTGGGACCTAAAATTTCTTACCATTTTTTGCAAATATTTTAGGTTCCCATAATGAAAAACTAATTCCATCACTCAAACATATAGTTGTAAGGTGTTAGATGTCAATGCTTTGAGACCTACAATAGTCATGATTAAAATCCCAGACTAATGGTGTGGTGATACATAAACTATGGCAACAAATAAAATAGTCTCAACTACATCTTCAGAATCCATCAAGGGTGCTACAATGGCTTATAGGCTATAAAGTATGAGGTTCATCATATGAGGATGAAGGATATCTTTGTTACTATGTTGATTAAAATGTCTACAATAAGCATATTAGGTATCAAAAGTATAAGAGACAGGCATGAGCGATAAATTGATCGTTATTAGGTGAGGTACAGTGACATTATCTTCAAGATTTTATGAGATAAATGATTGCAAGATAGAAGTTCCAAATATGCAATAAGAAAAAGTTCTTATACAATCCATTTCTTGTTGAGAGTCATCTTGATCAATTCCTCGACAATCATATCTATGCTGAAGTTATTGTGGGCACTGTTGAACCAAAATTACTATGATCTTCAAATTGTCATCCATAGGCATTTATCAGACCACCTTTCTGAGGTTGCATTCTAGATGAACGTACCATAGTCCTTCATGCCATCTTGAGTGACACAGTTCATTCTATTCTAGCTTACCCTAATATGAACATCATCTCATCTATTGAGGAAAGCAACTACAATAGGATCAGACTTTAGCATAATATAATGTTGCCAATGATGCAATGATTCATTTGGTTGGTCGCATAAGAAAAACAACACTTCCATTTTCATGGTGTCTTAGTGATAGACCAAATATGCTACAGGATATGGTCTGTGACTAAGTGAAAGAGTTTTTGAAGATGGCAATTCCAAATGTATAGAGGAGTGTATTAAGCTATCTACCTCATCCAATAATGAGTATTTGCCAAATCGTGTTCACTGTTATTGTGCTCCTATTCTCTTGGACTTTCATAAGTTGCTAGCTCATAATACTCCCAATCATAGTTTATACTTGGTCTGTTGTAGCTCTCTAGCATCTCTACTTGACACAACTGGTGCTGCCCACAGAAGCCCTCATTTTAATGAAACAAGGGCATTAACTATTATACTAGATTTTATAAATTATCTAGATTCTCTCTTAGATGAATCCTATCAAAATGTTGTTGTGTTAGGAACATATAGTAGAGATCCATCTCCACAGTTGCTTATAGCCTTTGGTCAACATCAAGGGTGTGACCCTTCTCGAGAAACAAATGATATTGAGGAGCCCACACTGCACATTAAATGGTGCTATGTGGTGTAGATTCTGCACTGGCATCTTGTGGAAGGGTTGCTTCATCGGCCTAAGGTTATTGAATGGGTTCTTCATCACTTACATGAAAAGGAGTCACTTGAAGTATTGGAGTTGCTTCTTCCCATTGTATTTGAACTTATCGATAGCATCGAACTTTCACAAACTCATTTACGGATGTTTGTAGATATAGTTGTTCATTGGTTAAGAAGATTGTGCCCAAATGGCACACTCCCAGATTCCACGGATCGTCCCCATGAAGCATACAATGCAAAAAAAAATTTAACAGAATTGCTTCGGTATTTGATTATAGCCATATGAGATAACTTTTTTGCTCTTGACTACTTCCCTCTACCACCTATTGTGTGTCCACCTAAAGCAAAAAGAAATAGGTCTCTTATACCAACTATGGCTGTGGAAAAGGCTTCCATTGATAGTAGTATTCCAAAAAAGAGGGATATGAAACCTGTGGGCATTCTTCCAAACCTGGTGCAAGCAATGAGGAGGACTATAATGATGAATAAAGTTACAGTACCAAGTCCTAGAATCAATGTTCAGGAAGTAAGAGTAGTAAATTTTTGCAAAGGGCCCTCCTTGGCTAAACAGTTGTCAAGTACCACTTCTTTGTTATCTGGTGTTGATCTATCGATTGAGCAGAGACTTAGAGGAGTTACTTTCAGTTCCCACATACATAATACTGAAGAGGAACCTTCTATCAATTTTTAAATGAATTCAATGTGGTGGAATGGGAACATTGGTGATGATTGTGTTAAAATGGATATGTCACATATTGTCCATAAACAATCACTGGAGCTAGGTGAAGTCTGACCACTAGATGGTTCATTTTTGCCCCAGGAGCAATTACTTGGTGAGATAGCAAATAGTGATGTCAGTGGGTATCTATCTTTTATGCTTCTAGACAACATTTCAAATGCTAGGTCTTCCAATAAAAACAAAGAATTTATTCCCAACTCTGAGGCCATAACATTGGCAAAAAATTTACAATATGGAATGCATGTTCTGGCAAATGCGATTGTTGATAGTGGAAATGCCATAATCGATATGCAGTCAAATAGAAGTGCTCTTGATCAAGTGACGAGAGTTGGAAATGTACAGGAAAATACTTCTGAAAGATAACTGTGAAATGAGGCAGAAGATGAAAGGATTACCATCAGAGGTACCAGATTATACAATCGGGCATGGATGAACCAAAAGTCAAAAAGCTATAGTTTTCAAAGCACAGTGGAAAGAAATTTTTTATTTGATATTATAGTTAGAAATGCTTTGATAAGAATGTATCCATGACAGAAGCGCATAAGTCATTTCCTATTCTATCAAGCAAAGAAAATGTAGTCTTAGCGAATGCAATTAGCGCAGGATAATACACAAAATAGTTTCATTTGAATGATATCTAGCAGTGCCTCCTTTCTCCCAATGTAGAGAGACACTGACGAAAATGATTAAGATTTTCTATAGATTATTAAGCCAATTCCATGGTAGATGTGCTGAAACTACCCTACTAAAATATATGTAAAATGTGGTAGCATTTGAAAGCCACAAACTTTTTTGACAAAATGCGAAGATTGCAAACTATGTACAAAGCGGAGATGGGGACTATGGCACAAGGAATGAACATCCATCTAAATGAAACACAAGGAGAATTTGGTAGATGTATAAAATACACTGTGAAGCACCCTACATTCCTGCCAGGAGGTACCAAGAGGAAGTCCTAAAATGAAACCCTAATATAAGGAGGCATTGGAGGCAAGCTATCTTTGGCATATTGAAGACTGTTAAATATTTCACATGTGATTCTACTCTGAAGGTTGTTATTTCCATAAAAATAATGCTTGCCTCTGAGAATCTTTGTGTAAATGACCTACGGGAGCATGTATCACTCCTTTTCAAGTCAATCTTAGCAGAAAATGCTTCTACATCACAAAGAAAAATAGAGGAGCCTTTGAAGAGCATATTGACTCCTGGAAATGATGTTTCTTGCAAGGAGTATGATGATGTGGAAATACTTGAAGTCATTGTGATAATAAGAAAAGAACACTAAAATTGCATGATTCAAAATATGTGTTGTTAGAGGGAGATCGTTATTGGAAAAATAAGGATGGTATCTTATTATTATTTTTAGATGAAAACCAAGCAGAATCTGCATTAAAAGAGATGCATCAGGGAGTATGTGGTGGCCATTTCTCAGCCAAAACCACAACACACAAGATATTAAGGGTTGGCTACTATTGGCCCAAGGTCTTCAATGATGCTTATATCTTTACCAAGAAATGTGAGGCCTGCCAGAGATTCTGAGTGAAGTTAAAGTATCAAGGCGCATTACCCTTGAGACCCATACAAGTTGATGCCCCATTTCACCAATGGGGAATTGACTTTATAGGAGAAATTATGGAAAAATCAAGTGGCAGCCACAAATAGATATTAGTAGCCATCGACTATTTTATGAAATGGGTGGAAGCGGTACCCACTAAACAAGCAACCAGTAAGGTTGTGATGAGTTTTCTATTGGAAAATATTATTACTAGATTTGGGGTACCAGTGAGGCTCATAACTGACAATGGAATGTGCTTTAGAACTGATGAGTTTAAAGAATTTTGTAAATCTTATAGCATTGTGATCTCATATTCTTCTCCATACCACCCACAAGGTAATATGCAAGCTGAATCCAGCAATAAAAGTATCCTAAAGATTATAAAAAGAATGTTGGACAATAACAAGAAAGCTTGGGATTCTAAGTTGAGATTAGCACTATGGGCTGATAGGATCATAGTGAAGAAAGCAATTGGAAAATCACCATTTGATCTAGTATATGGGACTCATATTAGACTCCCTATACACAATTTGCTGCAAGTGTGTAAGTTTATCCTGCAAGAGGATTGGGATGTCCCAGAACTAATGAAGGAGAGGCTAGAACAACTAATGGAATTGGATGAAATAAGGGATCAAGAAAAAAATGCAAATGCAGATGAACTACCTATATGATAAAAAAGCTAAAGTCAGAAAATTTGAGGTAGGTGACATAGTGCTTATGTGGAATTCTAGAAATCAAGAAAAGGGCAAACATGGCAAGTTTAAGGCTTTGTGGACCAGACCCTTTGCTATCAGTGACAAAGGAGGGGAGGATTCCTATCACTTACATAACATGTCAGGTGAGGAGCAAGAACTACCAGTACATGGGTAGTGTTTGAAACATTGTTTCTCTTAAAAAAAAAGAGAGAGAGAAAAGAATTACCAGTGCATGGATAATTCTGGTAAAGACTTTCAAAAAATACTTCTTTCCATGCACAGTAGTTCTATAAATAATATAGGATAACAACCTCTATCCATCATAGTTCACACCTCTCCCAATGAATAAGGCACTGACCTGCTTCCCAAAGATCTGGGATCTCGATATGTCCACAAGGGACATACATCCCTAGACAGAGCCACTATTGGGACCTAAAATTTCTTACCATTTTTTGCAAATATTTTAGGTTCCCATAATGAAAAACTAATTCCAGCACTCAAAAATATAGTTGTAAGGTGTTAGATGTTAATGCTTTGAGACCTATAATAGTCATGATTAAAATTCCAGACTAATGGTGTGGTGATACATAAACTATGGCAACAAATAAAACAGTCTCAACTACATCTTCAGAATCCATCAAGGGTGCTACAATGGCTTATAGGCTGTAAAGTATGAGGTTCATCATATGAGGATGAAGGATATCTTCATTACTATGCTGATTAAAATGTCTACAATAAGCATATTAGGTATCACAAGTATAAGAGACAGGCATGAGCGATAAATTGATCATTATTAGGTGAGGTACACTGAGATTATCTTCAAGATTTTTTGAGATAAATGATTGCAAGATAGAAGTTCAAAAGATGCAATAAGAAAAAGTTCTTATACGATCCATTTCCTATTCAGAGTCATCTTGATCAATTCCTCCACAATCATATCTATGCTAAAGTTATTGTGGGCACTGTTGAACCCAAATTACTATAATCTTCAAACTGTCATCCATAGGCATTTATCAAACCACCTTTCTGAGGTTGCATTCTAGATGAACGTACCATAGTCCTTCATGCCAGCTTGAGTGACACAATTCATTTTATTCTGGGTTACCCTCATATGAACATCATCTCATCTATTGAGGAAAGCAACTACATCAGGATTAGACTTTAGCATAATATAATGTTGCCAATGATGCAATGATTCATTTGGTTGGTCGCATAAGAAAAACAACACTTCCATTTTCATGGTGTCTTAGTGATAGACCAAATATGCTATAGGATATGGTCTGTGACTAAGTGAAAGAGTTTTTGAAGATGGCAATTCCAAATGTATAGAGGAGTTTATTAAGCTATCTACCTCATCCAATAATGAGTATTTGCCAAATCATGTTCACTACTATTGTGCTCCTATTCTCTTGGACTTTCGTAAATTGCTAGCTCATAATGCTCCCAATCATAGTTTATACCTGGTCTGTCGTAGCTCTCTAGCATGTGTACTTGACATAATTGGTGCTGCCCACAGAAGCCCTCATTTTAATGAAACAAGGGCATTAACTATTATATTAGATTTTATAAATTATCTCGATTCTCTCTTAGACGAATCCTGTCAAAATGTTGTTATGTTAGGAACATATAGTAGAGATCAATCTCCATAGTTGCTTATAGCCTTTGGTTAGCATCAAGGGTGTGACCCTTCCCGAGAAACAAATGATATTGAGGAGCCCACACTATACATTAAATGGTGCTATGTGGCATAGATTCTCCACTGGTATCTGGTGGAAGGGCTGCTTCATCGGCCTAAGGTTATTGAATGGGTTCTTCATCACTTACAGGAAAAGGAGTCACTTGAAGTATTGGAGTTACTTCTTCCCATTGTATTTGAACTTATCGATAGCATCAAGCTTTCACAAACTCATTTATGGATGTTTGTAGATATAGCAGTTCATTGGTTAATAAGATTGTGCCCAAGTGGCACACTCCCAGATTCCACGGATTGTCCCCATGAAGCATACAATGCAAAACTTTTTTTAACAGAATTGCTTCGGTATTTGATTATAGCCATACCAGATAACTTTGTTGCTCTTGACTGCTTCCTTCTACCACCTGTTGTGTGTCCACCTGAAGCAAAAAGAAACATGTCTCTTATACCAACTATGGTTGTGGAAAAGGCTTCCATTGATAGAAGTATTCTAGAAAAGTCAGATATGAAATCTGTGGCCATTCTTCCAAACCTGGTGCAAGCAATGAGGAGGACTACAATGATGAGTAAAGTTGCAATACCAAGTCCTAGAATCAATGTTCAAGAAGTAAGAGTAGTAAATTTTTGTAAAGAGCCCTCCCTAGCTGAACAGTTGTCAAGTACCACTTCTTTGTTATCCGGTGTTGATCAATCGATTGAGCAGAGACTTAGAGGAGTTACTTTCAGTTCCTACATACATAATACTGAAGATGAACCTTCTATCTCTTCTGAAATGACTTCAATGTGGTGGAATGGGAATATTTGTGATGATTGTGTTAAAATAAATATGTCACATATTATCCATAAACAATCACTAGAGCTAGGTGAAGTCCGACCGTTGGATGGTTCATTTTTGCCCCAGCAGCAATTACTTGGTGAGATAGCAACTAGTGATGTCAGTGGGTATCTATCTTTTATGCTTCCAGACAACATTTCAAATGTTAGGTCTTCCAATAAAAATAAAGAATTTATTCCCAACTCTGAGCCCATAACATTGGCAGAAAATTTACAATATGGAATGCATGTTCCGACAAAGGAGATAGTTGATAGTGGAAATGTCGTAATGGATATCCAGTCAAATAGAAGCTCTCTTGATCAAGCCATGAGAGTTGGAAATGTACAGGAAAATACTTCTGAAAGATAACTGTTAAATGAGACAGAAGATGAAAGGATTACCACTAGAGGTACTGGATTATACAATCAGGCATGGATGAACCAAATGTCAAAAAGCTATAGTTATCAAAGCTGTTGGCAAAAGACACTATATGGATTCATGATTGTTGTCATTGATGGCAACAAAGTTCATCCCATAGATCCGCCAAGGGGGAGCATAGTGTAAACACTTAGTCATTTTTCACTAAGTGTTGCCATCAATGCCAAAGGGGGAGATTGTTGGGAAAAGACACTATATGGATTCATGATTGTTGTCAATGATGGCAACAAAGTTCATCCCACACATCCGCAGGACATGGTGTGTCTATACCAGAAGTCAGAGGAAGTATCTTGGTGAAGTGCAGATTTGGGCAAGTCAAGAAGACTAGCTTGAGTGATAGATTCCAAGGATTTAGCCTCCAGTGATAGATGAAGAAAAAGATATGAATACTTGAGTATCAGGTTCCTGATTGGCAGTGGACAGAGGAAGAACTGACTGGCAGAACATCAGACATTATTCCATATGTGTTACTGATGATGGTAAAAGTTATTAAGGCATAAGTTATGATTGACCGACATGATTGATGACTTCTACAAGTATATCCTTGATCCGCATTACTTGGTAAGCAATGATTCAACCAACAGGTCAGAGTTTGTGAAAAGATTGACTATTCCGGATGCCGACTAGAAAGGTGATGAAATCACTTGTGCGGATATATATACAAGATGGATTTAGTTGTGAGAGGTGTCATGGTTTTTGATGATGAGTGAAGAAAAGCAGTAGAGCTGAATAAAAGCAGAAAGGAAGGTCCAATATGTGAAAGGAGAGCAGCACAAAAGAAGAGGAAAGATGAAGTGCAGCAGATCAGTGTACAGAGCCTAACCGGAACTGAACTCCAGCATATGTTGATGCTCCTTATCAGTTCAAGTATTGTATTACACTCTTTATAAATTGTAGACAGTGTGTCTTTTGTAGGCAGTGTGCCTCTTGTGAGTAGTGTGCTCGGGCAGTGAGCCCTAATTGGCAAGTGCCATTTTGTATTTCCATTCTTCTAATAGAGAATACAATCTTGGGTTAATCACCCCATGGTTTTTTCCCTTAATAGGGTTTACATGTCAAAAATATTGTGTCATGTGTATTTCCATTTCATGGTTATGTTTGATTATTTGAATTAATGCTGCATTGATTATTAAGAAAGTTCAGAAAGTAGAAATAATTAGGATAACTGATTCACCCCCCCTCTCAGTTATCAACAATTGGTATCAGAGCCAAGTTCCTCCTAACAGAGTCTAACAGCTTGAGGAAGATCTGGGAATTCAAATGGATGTATATGGTTTAAGGGAGCAACTCAAGACTGCCCTTGATGATCTTGAGCAGTCAAACTTTGAAGTCAATGAAATAAAGGAAAGACTCAAACAGGCTGATGATTTCATGAGAGCACTAAAAGAAAAATTAAGTCTCTCTATGAAAAAGAGAAAGGAGCTACTTCAGCAATTGACAAGTCAAGGTGAAGCCAATGATACAAATGAAGATCTGAAGGAGAAAACCAAGTTATGTGAAAAGTTATCAAAAGAAATCATTATGGTAAGATATGAAATGGAATCAGGAGTTATGAAGTTTACCCAAGAGGTTGAAGAGAAAAGAAAAACTAAAGATAATCTAAGACAATCTCTCAAGGAGAAATCAGAAGATTACCACAAGATGGATGGAATTATCAGACATCTTGAATCTGATCTTGAAGATGCTAAAGATAATGAAGAAAAACTTGAGGATCAAATTGTCTCTCTCAAAAGGGATCTTCAAACAACAAATGAATATAAAGAGAAATTCAAGATAAGTTCTGCTCAACTTGAAGTTTTTCTTGAAAGCCAAAAGAGGGTAGATGACGAGTGTGGTTTGGGATATGAGAAAGGAGAAAGCTCTAGATCCGGTCAGAAAAATTTTGGATCAGAAAATCCAAGGAACAGGCCTAGAAGACCTCTGGTAAGGCAGCCTAATGCTCAAAGATATCCATCCTTCAATGGATACTGCCACAACTGCAATAACTTTGGTCATAAAGCTAATCAGTACAGAAAGAGAATGAATCAGACTAACTCATCCTTCTCCGGACAGTGTTTCAACTGCAAAAGGTATGGTCACAAATCTCATGAATGCAGAAATATGCAAATGAACAAATCATTCAATGGTAGATGCTTTGCATGCAATAGAATAGGTCATATGGCTAATCAATGCAAATCAAGAGGATATCAATCAAATATGCATAGAAATGTTGTTTGCCAAATTTGCAACAGATACGGTCATATTGCAAAATTCTATAGAAACAAGAATCAGGACAAAAGAGGTCCGATATATCATAATCAGAATCAAGACAAAGAAAAAACAAAGGTGAATGCGGATGAAGTTAAAAGTGAAATGAACAAGATTTGGGTAAAGAGAAGTATAGAGAATGTAGAGGATGGATCCGTACCAGAATCTGGTGTTGATATGCCTTCCGAAAATTAAAGGGTGAGCTCTGGCTCAGGGGGAGTCACAAGGAAAAACTCTTTTCCCCCAGCCAGACTTTCGGTGCCTAAATTCGGCACAAGAGGTGTTGCGGATTGAAGGGTCTTCAGAGAATCATCTAAAATAGCTTTGGTAAAGAGGTGGAAGATCTGTAAGAAGTTTTGATCAGGCAAATCTTTCAAGTTTGATCCGGTTTATCATTCTTCCGGTAAGAACAGGAGCTTCTCAGATTAGTTCCGGTATTGAGGAATCTTAATCTGCGGATAAATGGATTGTCTGAAGAAAGGTAGAAAGACTACTATTGCTCACTCCAGATAGATCTCAGCGATCTGGAAAAGATTTTTTTTAAGAACAAGGTGAACAAGGCAACCGGAATAAGTTAGGTTGCGCATTTATTGCAGTATGAACTTAGGGCTTTCTTAGAAATATAAAGGCTCGTTCGTTCGTCATTTACACATTTGCACTCAAGAAGAAAAGAAAAGGAGCTCTGCAACAAAATTATCTCATTCTCTCAAAGGTCTTTCCTTGAAGACGATTCAGCCAGCTCATTAATCCGTCTCATTCGGCGAACCTTAAAAGTGTAAGAGAAACATCCATTTAAATCTCTAGAAGTAGATCCCTCAGGTGCTTTTTCCAGCATACCACATGGTATTTTGCATGTAGAAGATGTTAGGGTTTACCTTCATGCAAACATTGAAGATTTTGGGGAATCCAAGCTGGCAGATATCTATCACAACCAATTAATAGATGATTCTTTTGAACTCAAACCATAGTACCAGGCCATCTGGAATAAACATTTTGGTTAGTGGATTCATTTCCCCTATTTTGAAGAGGATGAATGGGTCTAGTATTTGTTAAGTAGAGTACATGATAACTTCCTATGGTTGAATAAACCATTCAAAATCACTAAGGATGCAATTTGGGCAGTAACCGGTTTGCATTCATCTGGAGGAATACCAGTTCTCAAATCTGTCAAAAACCAGACTGTGAGTGAGGCCACTGGATCAAAATTTGATAAGAGAGCAATGACCATAGAAGATATCTCTGATCTAGATATCAAGTTTGTATCTATGATAATTGGTTATAAGATATATCACTCCAGCAGGGAGAATTTAGTACCTAGAACAGCTGTGTATATTGCTTATGAAATGTTGAGAAAAAATGCAGATTATGACCTCTATGAACTCCTTCTAAACCAACTGATGGAAAACTTACAAAATATTAAGAAGGACAAGAAGAACTCTTTTAAGTATGGTGGACTGATATTGTGTTTATTTTTCTACTTTATGAATGAGCTGCCCGGATCCAATGGCTGGGTATGGTAGAATGATAGACCGATTGCCATCCAAATCAGAGACTATTTGCATCGGCTTGGGGATGCTAAGGCAAGAAATACAGCTCTGTGGGGTTATTTCAAAAACTTTCAGAATACAATGCAAGCAAGAGAGAATTCCCAAATCTCTGGTTGAAAAGTATAAGGATACAGTTTGCTTTATGGTAGAAACTAATCAGTGCCTAATGGAGGCTATGGAGCCAAGGACAGTCTAGATCATGCCAATGGGGTATGAAGTGGATGAGAAAATTATGGAACTGCATGTCCAACACATGCTTAGTCAACCTAAGGATCCTAAGGCAGAAAGGTTTGGAACCTTTGAATAGTTAAGTGTAAATATTCATGTGGAACTTAGACAACCAGAGATAAAGAGAAAAGTGAGAAATGAAGTTGAGGATATTGCCAAAAGATATGGCATCTCAAAAGAAGCTCTTGATGCCAACAGAGAAAAGATGGAAAGGACAGAGAAAGAGAAGGAAGGAGCAGAAAAGGAAAGTGATCCGGTAGAAGTTCCCTCCTAGACTAGATCCTCTAAAAGGGCTGCAACTACATCTATTAAAAGCTCTAAGGCATCAAAACTGGAAGTCCAGGCATCCGGAAAAGGAGAAAAGAGAACAAAGAAAAAGGCAACAAGGTCCTATGTTAGCCTAAAGGATGATGAAGAAACTGAATCAGATGAGGAGATAAAGAAACAGAAGAAGAAGAAGAAATCATCCGGTGAACACTCTACTGGTCAAGGAGAAGAAGAGAAGGAAGAGGAATTTGTTGAAAAACCCACTCTATCCTTAGATGTTGTAGTGAAAGCAGTCACTGTGGATGGAAACCTGCAACCACCCTTGACAGAATTCTATGATGCATATAATGAAGTAGATAAAAAGATTCTGGAGGAAGCCACAGTTAAATTTTTGAACACTTACAATAAAGCTTTTATTGAAATTATCTCTCTAATTCCCAAAAGCTTAGAGAAAAGGCTTGAAATGAGGAAGAACAATGCTCGAGAAAAAGATCTTGAGATCTGGGAATAGGTCGCCATTCAGCTCTTTCCTTCAATCACTCCGTAGCAAATGAATATGATCTTCAAAGATTGCAAGGATGAGTTCCAGAGCAAAGCTAGGATGAATCAACTCATGCTTGGTGAAACTGACAAAGTGGCAAGAGAGACTGAAGAGATCCTCCGAAATGCTTTTAAAAAGTTCAACATTCCCATCATAGAGGACTCCGGTGAAGGTAAAGACAAGGGCTCAGAATCCTCTACTTCGGAAGAGGTGGCTCATGAACAAACAAATATCTCTCCTCTGGTTTCCCCTACAGTCTTTGGATCTAAAGGAGAAGAAAGAATATAGGAGAAAGAAGAAGTGAAAGAAAGAGAAGAAAGTCAAGTTGAGAAGAACAGAAGTGACAGTGCAGAAGAGAAGAAATCTCTGTCTCCGGTAAGAGACACTGCAGAAACTGTTAAGGACTTCTTGACAAAAGAAATGTTGGATATTGATGAACCGGAGCTACTTCAAGGTCCATTTAACTTTGACTCTCTCTCCCCGGTTCAAATAATGAAGATAGCTTCATTTGTCAATGCAAAGGCAAAAGAAAAACTCCTGAAGTCTCACATGGAAGATTGTGAGCTAATAAAAGTTGCATCCGGCATTTTAGAAAAGATCATGCCATCTTTTCAAAAGGATCACTCAGCCTCCTCATCAGGTAATCTTAAAGCTCTTGTTGGTTTAGTCAGCACTCATTTTGAGTCTTTAGAGAAATCAACTAAGGAAAAGGTCCGGAAAGAGTTTTTGGATAAAAGATTCTCTGAAGTACTAAGACTAATATCAAATGATAGAAGAAATATGGATATAGGGATAAAGAGCTTAGAAAATACTCTTAAAGATGGAGGGGAAATATATAAATTTTGTCTATCATGGTCCAAAGCAACAATGGAGATTGAGAAGAAAATGAAAGAACATGAGATCCAACTAACAAAACTTTCTCAAAATTTTGATCCATTTACCTCATCCATAGTAAATCAAGAATGTCATACCATTGCAGTCTTGGATGAAATTAAGAAGCTAGAAAAAGAAAAGAAAAATAGAATTGACAGGTTAAATGAGCTTAGAAGAATAATCATTCCTAAGTTAGAGGCCATGCATGAGGCCCTAAGTGATGCTCAAACCACCACCAAGACAAATGATCTGACAGATCTGAAGAAGGCTTAAGTTTTTGCATTCCTGTTGAGCGGTCATATATCAATTTTGGATAGAATGAAGAAAAGTTGGGCAGCAAAATTCTTCCAATTGAAGACAACTTTTGCAGACATTCTTTAGTTTATGTGAGTATGTTATATGCGGCTAAGTATAGTTAAATTTTTGAAAATTTTGGTGCGCGGTTCCCACCCTTTGCCATTGATGTCAAAGGGGGAGTGAAGAGCATTGAAAAATGAGGAATCCAACTAAGGGGGAGCTCCAAAAAATGTATATAAAAATAGAGCATCAGCCAAGCAGGAGCATTGTGTAAACACTTAGTCATTTTCCACTAAGTGTTGCCATCAATGCCAAAGGGGAAGATTGTTGGCAAAAGACACTATATGGATTCATGATTGTTGTCATTGATGGCAACAAAGTTCATCCCACACATCCGCAGGACATGGTGTGTCTATACCGGAAGTTAGAGTGAAGAATGTTGTGGTCTGGTAAACAAGAATAGAGCATGTGGTGAGGTCTGACAGTCAGGTCCGGATCTCTCAGAGGAAGTATCTTGGTGAAGTACAGATTTGGGCAAGTCAAGAGGACTACATTGAGTGATAGATTCCAAGGATTTAGCCTCTGATGATAGATGAAGAAAAAGATATGAATACTTGAGTATCGGGTTCCTGATTGGCAGTGTGGACAAAGGAAAAACTGACTGGTAGAACATCAGACATTATTCCGGATGTGTTGTTGATGATGGTAAAAGTTATTAAGGCATAAGTTATGATTGGCCGACATGATTGATGACTTCTACAAGTATATCCTTGATCCACATTACTTGGTAAGCAATGATTCAGCCAACAGGTCAGAGTTTGTGAAAAGATTGACTATTCCAGATGCCGACTAGAAAGGTGATGAAATCACTTGTGCGGATATATATACAAGATGGATTTAGTTGCGAGAGGTGTCGTAGTTTTTGATGATGAGCGAAGAAAAGAAGTAGAGCTGAATAAAAGTAGAAAGGAAGGTCCAGTATGTGAAAGGAGAGCAGCACAAAAGAAGAAGAAAGATGAAGTGTAGCAGATCAGTGTACAGAGCCTAACTGGAACTGAACTCCAGCATATGTTGATGCTCCTTATCAGTTCAAGTATTGTATTACACTCTTTATAAATTGTAGACAGTGTGTCTCTTGTAGGCAGTGTGCCTCTTGTGAGCAGTGTGCTCAGGCAGTGAGCCCTAATTGGCAAGTGCCATTTTGTATTTCCATTCTTCTAACAGAGAATACAATCTTGGGTTAATCACCCCGTGGTTTTATCCCTTAACAGGGTTTCCACGTCAAAAATATTGTGTCATGTGTATTTCCATTTCATGGTTATGTTTGCTTATTTGAATTAATGCTGCATTGATTATTAAGAAAGTTCAGAAAGCAGAAATAATTAGGATAATTGATTCACCCCCCCTCTCAGTTATCAACAAAAGCACAGTGGAAAGAAAGTTTTTATTTGATATTATAGTTGGAAATACTTTGATACGAATGCATCCATGATAGAAGCACATAAGTCATTTCCTATTCTGTCAAGCAAAGAAAATGTAGTCTCAGCGAATGCAATTAGCACAGGATAATACACAAAATGGTTTCATTTGAATGATATCTAGTAGTGCCTCCTTTCTCCCAATGTAGAGAGACACTGATGGAATTGATTAAGATGTTTTATAGATTATTAAGCCAATTCCATGGTAGATGTTCTGAAACTACCCTAGCAAAATATATGCAAAATGTGGTAGCATTTGAAAGGCACAAACTTTGTTGACAAAATGCAAAGATTGCAGACTATGCACAAAGCGGAGATGGGGACTATGGCGCAAGGAATGAACATCCATCTAAATGCGACACAAGGAGAATTTGAAAGAAGTATAAAATACATTGCAAAGCACCCTACATTTCGGCTAGGAGGTACCAAGAGGATGTCCTAAAATGAAACCCTAATATAAGGAGGCATTGGAAGCAAGCTGTCTTTGGCGTATTGAAGACTGTTAAAGATTTCACATGTGATTCTACTCCAAAGGTTGTCATTTCTATAGAAACAATGCTTGCCTCCAAGAATCTTTGTGTAAATGACCTAC
This sequence comes from Cunninghamia lanceolata, assembly GCA_027924645.1. Taxonomy (NCBI): domain Eukaryota; kingdom Viridiplantae; phylum Streptophyta; class Pinopsida; order Cupressales; family Cupressaceae; genus Cunninghamia; species Cunninghamia lanceolata. The sequence goes on from BSBN01000047.1 coordinate 31,119,057, forward strand.
GGGAGCATGTATCACTCCTTTTCAAGTCAATCTCCGCAGAAAATGCTTCTACATCACAGAGAAAAATAGAGGAGCCTCTGAAGAGCATATTGACTCCTGGAAATGATGTTTCCTGCAAGGAGGATGATGATGTGGAAATACTTGAATGCAAGAATGAACTTGAAGTCATTTTTCTATCTGATGATGAAATGGAAAGAGATAGAGAGGCCTCATTTCCTTCAAAATCATGTGCAAACAGTGAGTTACAACTACCACAATCTCTTGAAATGGAAAAGGCAGTACATGGTTATGAAGAATCTTATGATTCTCGATCACATAAGCAGAATTCAATGAATAAGACAGAGAGTGTTTCTTCAGTCGCAAGCTCTAGTTTTAATTGTCTTCTAGATGGTACCATTAATTCTACGAATAAGTCTACTATAAATGAGCCTCTACTTGGGCGTGAGTCCTTTGATAACAGAAGTATTCCTGTCCTCCAACATGAAGACATGAATATGAATGCTCCAGTCTGCATGCCACAACCTGCAGTGGCAAAGCATATTTCATGTCATTTCCCTATTATTACCACTGAGGGAAATGTTTCTAGTCAGGAAATCCAAGAAAAAAGCAAGAGCTGGGGTGGTGCTTTAATTGGTAGGACAGACTTAGTATCTCGTATTATTCAGGACCAAAATGACAAATCTAAAAATCTTATTAGAAACTCTAGTATGCGTAAAACATCAACTGGTGTCAGATCTGGTGAAGATTTGCTTTTAAAGAAGTTGGAGGAGGAAATCATTTTTTTTAATAAAATAAATCGTATCATGAGATAAAATAATGGAAATCGAGAGATAAAATCACAAGGAAGTAAACATCTAATGTAATGAACTCTTGATATAAAACAAAGTTGCAAAGCACATTTACTTGAGTATAAGGCAGATTTCACAAAAGGTAAAATAAAACGGGGAATTATTTTGCCTGAATGAATTTATAACAAGTACAGGTTTTAAATATCAAAGTGGAGAATTGTTTTCACTCGGAGGTGAATTATTTTTCGGAAGATTTAACCCGATCCAACGAAAGATTTTTGATATTTTCATCCGGAAACAAGATATTGAAGGAATTAATTGAATAGGTAATTATTTTACCTAGAAAATATTTTGGAAGAGCATACAATGGCTAGAGGATATTTTCACTGAGCGAATGAAGAAAGGGTAATCATTTTTACCCTAATGAATATTTTTGTCAAATAGAAGTGAAAACTTACGCAGTGAATATAATTGAGAAATGGAGTAAGGATTAAAATTTATTATGTTAAGGCATGAGATTAAATATTTTGTTATTAAAGATGATGAAGATTAATTTAAATATTTAATTTGGCAAAGGCAACTCGTTAAGTATTTTATTTTGCCAAGAACAAATTGAATAAAGAGTTGTACCAAAGGACACACCGGACAACAAAGAGAATATTTTATTTTGTGACAACAAAAGATTAATATTAAAAACAATTAACTAAATAATGTTGTTTCATTTCATAGTGAGGTTCAATCAGTTATCAACCGTCACAAATTTTGTAATGGGTCTGAAGCTTGTTTGCCTCTCTTTATAAGAGATGACAATAACTTGAATAAGGGATTGGACAGAGGAGAAATTGTAGAGGTAACTTTAGGTTTGGGAAAAGACTTTTGGGATTTAAATCAGAACATCATATACAGGGGAATAGAATATCTATCTTTCATCTCAAGAATGACTATGTTGCACGCAATATCCTGAAGCAGTCAGAGGAAGATTTCAGATTTGATAACTTCATGATGGTATTAGTTGTTTGTTGATTTATTTCAGTTATCTGATTGTCTCCATTTCAGTATTTTCTGGTTATTCAATTTGATATATCAAGCATATATTCATTTTGTCAGAACACATTTACTGTATCTGTGTGATTAAATTAATTGGTTTCTTTGAATAGAATTAAATCCTTTTGATTAATCACAATAATCTTGAAATGCTATTCAGATTTATAAGTAGAATCATTTAACTAGAATTGTTATTCTGTCTCCAAAGTTGATGCAATCTAATTTTTCTGCATAATTTTAATTGGTTCCTTCAAGAAAGGATTAAACCCATTTGAATATTTTGCAATTAATTTGATTCTGTCATTTGGATAATTAAGAATGGATTAATAATTATTTTCTTGCATGGTTACACAAGTTGTAAACCATTTCTCTCTGCCAAACAATTCAAGTTTTTGCTGAACATAATTTATTTGTTTCTGAATATTTTTTGACTCCGTTACCCAATGAGGCACTAGTCTAAAAATTTCATTTCATTTATTCATTAGTTAATCTTTGATATCCTTTAACATTATAGTTTATACCAAATTATTTGCTCTATAGAAGTAGTTAGTAATTTCTCATTTATTTTACATTTTATGCCACTGTGAGTAGATAAGTTAGCATTTGTCAAAGTTGCATATTCATTTGATCTATTTTATTAATTAAAGGTTCACTCGCCTAGGTTTAACAGAGCCTGAAGTGTAGGGAGTAATCATTTATTAAGGTCAACTCTGTTAGTTGGTTCAAAAATGTTGTAGATTTGATCATAGAGCCTGGCATCCTCTTAGAATCTACAACCTGCATTTTTGAGACCCAACAAATTGGTGACTCTATTGGGGACAGTTTGTTTGAAAAGCTAAAGCCATTTGTCATAGAGTCAATCCCAAGTTTTAATTAAAAGACTCTGCTGGGAAGGAAAGAATTTTACTTTTCCTACTTGAAAGAAGTAGGTGGCAACTCCACTCTAGTCATAAATCCTAAAGGAATATTTTTGTACAAACATGAACGGAAGGAGATCTCTGCAGAAATGGACAACCAAAAATGGGTCCCCTCAAACTAAAGGCAACATCGATAAAGATAAGGAAACACTTAAACAACCACATAAGAATACAAGTCCTCCTGGCCAAAATTATACAATATATACTTCCCCATTCCACACTGAAGGTGAGAATCCCATGACACCAATAGATAATCATAATGATATACTCAATTGGGAAGCACAGCCACAAAGGACAGATGAGATAGAAAATCATGGTGAAGAAAATCATGAACGTACAAGTGATCAAGCTATCATAGACTATGACTGTATGACTGATCAGAAACTTGCTATACATTTAGAATATCAAGAACAAAGACTCAAAAATAGAGAACAAATGATACAAAGAGCCCAAGAAATCAATAGACAAATGGCCCTTTTAGATCTTCAGGCACAAAATTCATCTAAGTATGTGTCCCCACATAGAAACAATAATAATATCAATCTGCAGGGAATGCCTCAGAATACTACAACTGTTGGAAACACTAGGGTACCCCATAATACATGCAATAATCTTCCTTAGCAAAATAGGCAAGTACAAAGACCTCCACCTGTAAATACTAGGAATGTTCACCAGCAGCATCCACCGCTAGGGCATAGACTTAACAATCAACAACTGCGACCTCCCCCACAACAAAATGTGTATCATCAACATCATGCCCAACCTAATATGTATCCACAACCTCCATTTGGATACCAGTATTATCCACCATACCCTAACATACCACCTCCAAATCCTACGAGTATGGCTAGACAATTTGATCTGACTAGATATCAACTATATCCATACCCCATGGATAATAGTTGGAGGAACACTGTACCTAAGTTTACAGGAAATAGTAAATTGATAGAAGAACATATCAGAGGATTCAATGCTTTTATATAAGACATTGGCATTGGATGCGAGGATATAAAGATGAAATTATTTATGATATCTCTTATTGATGAAGCAAGAGATTGGGTAAATAGTTTACCAGATGCTTCGATATACTCCCTGACAGACTTCCACAATCAATTTATGGAACAATATGGAAATCAATGTGCCCCATAATTTGCTCTTCATGAACTAATAACTATTCAAAAGTATCAAAATAAACGAGTGTATGGTTTTAATTTGAGATTCACTAAGTTGTATAACAAGATCCCACAAAAATTGAAATTGAACAACCAAGCAGCCCTCAGCATATACTTGAAAGCATTTGACCCAAAGATAGGTTATGAACTTAGGAACAAAAGTCCTAGAACCTTGGCAAAAGCACAAAAAATAGCTCGCACTATCGAAAATAATAAAAAGGCTGCTGGGATAATCAGAAAAAGAGAAAATATAAGAGTCCCTCAAAACCCTAATCCTCCTTCAAACAAACAAGATTACTCACATAGAAATGAAAGGCCTAGACTTCATGATATGCCATACCATACAAACTAGAAAGATCGAAATCTCATGGATAATAATAGGAGACATAACTATGGAAGAGACACCCCTGACCCTTTAAAGAAAAATGGAGCCCATGTGGTAAAGGACAACCCATGGTGTATGCCCTATAATTTGCCACACTCTCCTAATTATTGTGTGGTAGCACAATCAATACATAAGGATGTGGTATCTTATAACTCTGAAAGGGACAATCATACTATAAACATGTTGGGTACTACACCTCAAAATTTTGAAAAAGACTATTCATCCAATGAGGAGGCAGGATATGAATATGATGTGGGAACTCAAAAGTATAATGTGAACATGGGAAAACAAGAAGTATTTTCTGACCATGAAGAAAATTTAGGGAACTATGGATATGGTCTTGATACAACACATAATTGTCATTGGCAAAAACCTTTTGAGGAAGAGAGAAGAGCTTTAACATTGGCTGCGGTAGCACAAGCCAAGAGTAGTTACAACCTGAGAAATAGAATAGTCAATGCTGAACAAGGTACTCCTAGAAGTGTGTTTATCAAAAATCAAGTTTCCGGTAAAAATGATGAAAGTAAAATTAAGAAAGCACCTCATAAAACACCTCCTGTTGATACATAAAACAAAACGAAGGATAGCACACAAACTGAGGAAAAAAGGCAAACAAAGGTCAAAAGGTCAGAACCAAACATAAATCCCCCATTTGATATTGCTCAAGTTGTTTCTCAAGTGAAAATATCTATGCCACTTCTAGAAATGATGAAGGTAGAAAAGTATAAGAATACAGTGGTAAAGATGATCTTAGATGTATCAGACAAATAACCAGAACAACCCAACCATAAAATAAATAATGTACAACAAGAACCTATCAAAACCTCTGAGGTTTACCTAGGTGATACATTAATGAAGAATCCATCTCAAATAGATCCGTTCTATATCACTTTGCTGATAAGAAACAAATTGGTTAGGAACTGCATGCTTGATTCGGGAACAACAATGAACACAATGCCTATGGATGTCATGAGAGAGCTTGGAATGTGGTTAGATACTACATTTGGCAAATGTTATGTGATGGATAATAGATTCGTGCCAGTTGTAGGAGTCATGAAGGATTTTGAAATAAAATTGGCATCTCACCCTCAAGCTGCTTATAAAATTGATATCACTGTGGTAGATATTCCACCCTATTATGGAATGTTGTTGTCAAGACAATGGACTACTATGGTAGGAAGAAATGTGCAATTAGTTTTATCTTATGCCACTATCCCAGTAGGAACACAGGTAGTTAAACTTTATAGGGAGCCACGGTTTGAAAATATTATAGAAAAGATTGATCCAAACCAAATGACCTACTTCTATGACATAGATCTTGGCACGTTCAGGATAAAAGAAAACAATCCTAAACTGAACAACACTGACCCAATTCACCATGAATCCCAACTTGATGAAAATGGTGTATGGACCATGTATTTTGATCGTGCATGTAGTAAGGTAGGGAATGGAGCTGGGATACTTTTTATATCACCATCAGGAAAGACATTCAAATACTCATTTTTCTTGGCCTTTGAATGTACAAATAATATAGCTGAATATGAAGCACTCTTGACTGGGTTGAGCATTGCTAGAAAACACAAGATCAAACTGTTAGCTGTATATGGAGACTCTAAGTTGATAATTTCACAAACCAAGGGCAAATATTCCTCAAAAAATAGAAGATTAATACAATACAAGAATGCAGTTCTGGATGATATAGAGTTGTTTGATGCTTTTTCAATAAGTTGGATAGACAGGTCAAAAAATATAATGGCTGACTTCCTTGCAAACATAGCTTTGAAAAGGGATGATATTACCCTGACAGTTATTTTAGAAGTTGAGTTCAAAACTAGACCAACTATCCCAGACAACATATATAACTGGTAGGTTTTTGATAGTGATGTTGATTTACTCAAATTTTTGTATTGTATAGATCAGTATGAGAATCAAGAGATTGATCTTAATGCTTTTGTTGAGGAGATTGATGGCAAAGAGACTTTATTTGGGAAGGAAATTGTCCAACTTAAAACTAATAAAATTCCAAAGGGCTTAGTAGAATTAGAGAGAGTTTTTGATGTGAATGATTGATCCATTACCAAAAAAGTAATAGTAAAAGAGGATGATGTGGAAGAAATAAATTTGGGAACTGAATTATCACCTAAAAAGGTCTACATTGGAAAGAAGATAACCCCTGTAATTAGAAGCATGTTAATTACATTATTGAGAAAATATAAACATGTATTCGCATGGTCCTATGATGATCTTAAAGCTTATAGGGAAGATTTGTTCCAGCATGAAATCCCACTAAAGCCAGATGCTAAGCTTTATAGACAAAAGCAAAGACCTATTAACCCTATGTTAGAACCAAAGATGTACGAAGATCTCATGAAACTTAGGGAGGCTGGCATCATAAAACCAATTAGGCATTCATCTTGGGTTTCAAATTTGGTTCCTATTAGGAAGGAGAATGGGGATATTAGACTTTGTGTGGACTTTAGAAACTTAAACATGTCCTCCCTCAAAGATAATTATCCATTGCCTAATATGGAAATCTTGTTGTAGAGGGTTACCGGATGTGAATTGTTATCCATGATGGATGGTTTCTCTGGTTATAACCAGGTGAAGGTTAAAGAGTCTGAACAGTACAAAATAGCCTTTACAACCCCATGGGGAACATATGTATATGTAAGGATGCCATTCGGCCTTACAAATGTTGGAGCTACATTCCAGAGGGCAATGGACATTGCCTTTACAGGTTTAATAAATGAGATCATGGCTATATATCAGGATGACCTCACTGCATACTTGAAAAGGGCAGAAGATCATGTGAATCATCTTGAGAAAATATTTATCAGAGCACTAGAGTATGGTGTTTCCTTGAACCCCAAGAAATGGAAATTTGCAGTCACAGAGGGGAAATTGCTTGGGCACATAGTATCCAAAGATGGAGTTAGGATTGATCCTGAAAGAGTAGATGCAATAGATAAAGTTCCTATCCCAAAGACAGTCAAGGCCATACAATTGTTCTTTGGACAAATAAACTTTGTGAGAAGGTTTATACCAAACTTTGTAGAAATAATTAACCCTATATCTACAATGTTGAAGAAAAATGTAAAGGTTAATTGGACAGATGAATGTATAGAAGCTTTTGCATCCATAAAAAGAGCAATTAAAGAAGCTCCAATGCTAAAGTCTCCCAATTTCACCAAACCTTTTCAGATCTTCTCATTCACATCTTTTCATACAGTAGCAGCAGTAATGCTACAAAAGAATAGTGAGGGTTATGAGCAGCCTATTTCCTTTTTCAGTAAATCACTCCAACATGCAAAACTTAACTATGATATCACTGAAAAACAAGCCTATGCATTGGTGAAAGCAGTCAAGGCATTTAGACGTTACCTGGTGGGGGCTAAGGTGATAGCTTATGTCCCAAATGCAGTAGTCAAAGATGTGTTTATGCAGAATGAAGTAACTGGGAAGAGATGTAGGTGGATAAACCGACTCCAAGAATTTGATATAGAAATTCAAATCACAAAACTGGTAAGGGGACAAGGGCTAGCAAAATTAATGACTGAAACAAATCTTGAGGCTGCCCAAGTATGTAATATTGAAAACGAAGAGGATATGGTAACAAGTATTGAGAAAACTACCTAGTTAATGACATAGTGTACTACCTCAAATACATGAAATGCCCTAAAGGATTTGACGATAATAAGAAAAGAACACTAAAATTGTATGATTCAAAATATGTGCTATTAGAGGGAGATCTTTATTGGAAAAATAAGGATGGTATCTTATTTTTTTGTTTAGATGAAAAACAAGCAAAATGTACCTTAAAAGAGATGCATCAGGGAGTATGTGGTGGCCATTTCTCAACCAAAACCACAGCACACAAGATATTAAGGGCTGGCTACTAGTGGCCCAAGGTCTTCAATGATGCTTATAGCTTTACTAGGAAATGTGAGGCCTGTCAGAGATTCTCAGGGAAGTTAAAGTATCAAGGGGCATTACCCTTGAGACCTATGCAAGTTGATGCCCCATTTCACCAATGGGAATTGACTTTATAGGAGAAATTATGGAAAAATCAAGTGGCAGCCACAAATGGATATTTGTAGCCACCGACTATTTTATGAAATGGGTGGAAGCGATACCCACTAAACAAGCAACCAGTAAGGTTGTGATGAGTTTTCTATTGGAAAATATTATAACTAGATTTGAGGTACCAGTGAGGCTCATAACTGATAATGGAATGTGCTTTAGATCTGATGAGTTTAAAGAATTTTGTAAATATTATGGCATTGTGATCTCATATTCTTCTCCATACCACCCACAAGGTAATGGGCAAGCTGAATCCAGCAATAAAAGTATCCTGAAGATTATAAAAAGAATGCTAGATAATAACAAGAAAGCCTGGGATTCTAAGTTGAGATTAGCACTATGGGCTGATAGGATCACAGTGAAGAAAGCAATTGGAAAATTACCATTTGAGCTAGTATATGGGACTCATATTAGACTCCCTATACACAATTTTCTGCTGGTGTGTAAGTTTATCCATCAAGAGGATTGGAATGTCCCAGAACCAATGAAGGAGAGGCTAGAACAACTAATGGAATTGGATGAAATAAGGGATCAGGAAATGCAACGTAATAAAAAAATGCAAATGCAGATGAACTACCTATATGATAAAAAAGCTAAAGTCAGAGAATTTGAGGTAGGTGACATAGTGCTTATGTGGAATGCTAGAAATCCAGAAAAGGGCAAACATGGGAAGTTTGAGGGTTTGTGGATCAGACCCTTTGTTATTAGTGACAAAGGAGGGGAGGATTCCTATCACTTATAGAACATGTCAGGTGAGGAGCAAGAACTACCAGTACGTGGGCAGTTTTTGAAACATTTTTCTCTTAAAAAAAAATAGAGAGAAAAGAATTGCCAGTGCATGGACAATTTTGGTCAAGAATCTCAAAAAATACTTCTTTCCATGCACAATAGTTCCATAAATAATATAGGATCACTACCTCTATCCATCATAGTTCACACCTCTCCCAATGAATAATGCACTGACCTACTTCCCAAAGATCTAGGAACTTGCTATGTCCACAAGGGACATACATCCCCAGACAGAGACACTATTGGGACCTAAAATTTCTTACCATTTTTTGCAAATATTTTAGGTTCCCATAATGAAAAACTAATTCTAGCACTCAGAAATATAGTTGTAAGGTGTTAGATGTTAATGATTTGAGACCTGCAACAGTCATGATTAAAATTCCAACTAATGGTGTGCTAATATATAAACTACGGCAACAAATAAAACAATCTCAACTACATCTTCAGAATCCATCAAGGGTGCTACAATGGCATATAGGTTGTAAAGTATGAGGTTCATCATATGAGGATGAAGGATATCTTCATTACTATGTTGATTTAAATGTCTATAGTAAGCATATTAGGTATCAAAAGTATAAGAGACAGGCAGGAGCGATAAATTGATCATTATCAGGTGAGGTACACTGAGATTATCTTCAAGATTTTTGAGATAAATGATTGCAAGATAGAAGTTCCAAAGATGCAATAAGAAAAAGTTCTTATATGATCCATTTCCTATTGAGAGTCATCTTGATCAATTCCTCCACAATAATATCTATGCTAAAGTTATTGTGGGCATCGTTGAACCCAAATTACTATAATCTTCAAACTGTCATCCATAGGCATTTATTAGAACACCTTTCTGAGCTTGCATTCTAGATGAACATACCATAGTCCTTCATGATAGCTTGAGTGACACAGTTCATTCTATTCTAGGTTCCCCTCCTATGACCATCATCCCATCTATTGAGGAAAGCAACTACAGCAGGATCAGACTTTAGCATAATATAATGTTGCCAATGATGCAATGATTCATTTGGTTGGTCGCATAAGAAAAACAACACTTCCATTTTCATAGTGTCTTAGTGATAGACCAAATATGCTACAGGATATGGTCTGTGACTAAGTGAGAGAGTTTTTGAAGATGGCAATTCCAAATGTATAGATGAGTGTATTAAGCTATCTACCTCATCCAATAATGAGTATTTGCCAAATTGTGTTCACTGCTATTGTGCTCCTATTCTCTTGGACTTTCCTAAGTTACCAGCTCATAATGCTCCCAATCATAGTTTATACCTGGTCTATCATAGCTCTCTAGCATCTCTACTTGACAAAACTGGTGCTGCCCACGGAAGCCCTCATTTTAATGAAACAAGGGCATTAACTATTATACTAGATTTTATAAATTATCTTGATTCTGTCTTAGATGAATCTTGTCAAAATGTTGTTGTGTTAGGAACATATAGTAGATATCAATCTCCATAGTTGCTTATAGCCTTTGGTCATCATCAAGGGTGTGACCCTTCCTGAGAAATAAATGATATTAAGGAGCCCACACTGCACATTAAAGGGTGTTATGTGGCATAGATTCTCGACTGGCATCTTGTGGAAGGGATGCTTCATCGGCCTAAGGTTATTGAATGGGTTCTTCATCACTTACAGGAAAATGAGTCACTTGAAGTATTGGAGTTACTTCTTCCCATTGTATTTGAACTTTTCGATAGCATCAAGATTTCACAAACTCATTTACGGATGTTTGTAGATATAGTAGTTCATTGGTTAAGAAGATTGTGCCCAAGTGGCACACTCCCAGATTCCACGGATCATCCCCATGAAGCATACAATGCAAAACATTTTTTAATAGAATTGCTTCGGTATTTGATTATAGCCATACCAGATAACTTTGTTTCTCTTGACTGCTTCCCTCTACCACCTATTATGTGTCCACCTGAAGGAAAAGGAAATAGGTCTCTTATACCAAATATGGCTGTGGAAAAGGCTTCCATTGATAGTAGTATTCCAAAAAAGTGGGATATGAAATCTGTGGGCATTCTTCCAAACCCGGTGAAAGCAATGAGGAGGACTACAATATTGAATAAAGTTGCAATACCAAGTCCTAGAATCAATGTTCAGGAAGTAATAGTAAATTTTTGCAAAGAGCCTCCCTGGCTGAACAGTTGTCAAGTACCACTTCTTTGTTATCTAGTGTTGATCAATCGATTGAGCAGAGACTTAGAGGAGTTACTTTCAGTTCCTACATACATAATACTGAAGATGAACCTTCTATCTCTTCTGAAATGAATTTGATGTGGTGGAATGGGAACATTTGTGATGATTGTGTTAAAATGGATATGTCACATATTGTCCATAAACAATCACTGGAGCTAGGTGAAGTTCGACCGCTGGGTGGTTCATTTTTGCCGCAGGAGCAATTACTTGGTGAGATAGCAACTAGTGATGTCAGTGGGTATCTATATTTTATGCTTCCAGACAACATTTCAAACGCTAGGTCTTCCAATAAAAACAAATAATTTATTCCCAACTCTGAGCCCATAACATTGGCAGAAAATTTACAATATGGAATACATGTTCTGGCAAAGGAGATAGTTGATAGTGGAAATGTCGTAATGGATATCCAGTCAAATAGAAGCTCTCTTGATCAAGCCATGAGAGTTGGAAATGCACAGGATTATACTTATGAAAGATAATTGTTAAATGAGACAGAAGATGAAAGGATTACTATTAGAGGTACTGGATTATACAATCAGGCATGGATGAACCAAATATCAAAAAGATATAGTTATCAAAGCACAGTAGAAAGAAAGTTTTTATTTAATATTATAGTTAGAAATGCTTTGATAAGAATGTATCCATGATAGAAGTGCATAAGTCATTTCCTATTCTGTCAAGCAAAGAAAATGTAGTCTCAGTGAATGCAATTAGCGCAGGATAATACATAAAATGGTTTCATTTGAATGATATCTGGCAGTGCCTCCTTTCTCCTAATGTAGAGAGACATTGATGGAATTGATTAAGATGTTTTATAGATTATTACGCCAATTCCATGGTAGATGTGCTAAAACTACCCTAGCAAAATATATGCAAAATGTGGTAGCATTTGAAAGCCACAAACTTTGTTGACAAAATGCAAAGATTGCAGACTATGCACAAAGTGAAGATGGGGACTATGGCGCAAGAAATAAACATCCATCTAAACGCAACACAAGGAGAATTTGACAAATGTATAAAATACATTGTGAAGCACCCTACATTCCTGCCAGGAGGTACCAAGAGGAAGTCCTAAAATGAAACCCTAATATAAGGAGGCATTGGAAGCAAGTTGTCTGGCATATTGAAGACTGTTAAAGATTTCACATGTGATTCTACTTCGAAGGTTGTCATTTCCATAGAAACAATGCTTGCCTCTGAGAATCTTTGTGTAAATGACATACGGGAGCATGTATCACTCCTTTTCAAGTCAATCTCAGCAGAAAATGCTTCTACATCACAGAGAAAAATAGAGGAGCCTCTAAAGAGCACATTGACTCCTGGAAATGATGTTTCTTGCAAGGAGGAAGATGATGTGGAAATACTTGAATGCAAGAATGAACTTAAAGTCATTGTTCTATTTAATGATGAAATGGAAAGAGACAGAGAGGCCTCATTTCCTTCAAAATCATGTGCAAACAGTGAGTTGCAACTGCCACAATCTCTTGAAACGAAAAAGTCAGTACATGGTTATGAAGAATCTTATGATTCTCGATCACATAAGAAGAATTCAAAGAATAACATAGAGAGTGTTTCTTCAGTCGCAAGCTCTAGTTTTAATTGTCTTCTAAATGGTACCATTAATTCTACTAATAAGTCTACTATAAATGAGCCTCTACTTGGGCGTGAGTCCTTTGATAACAAAAGTATTCCTATCCTACAACATGAAGACATGAATATGAATGCTCCAGTCTGCATGCCACAACCTGCAGTGGCAAAGCATATTTCATGTCATTTCCCTATTATTACCACTGAGGGAAATGTTTCTAGTCAGGGAATCCAAGAGAAAAGCAAGAGCTGGGGTGGTACTTTAATTGGTAGGATAGACTTAGTATCTTGTATTATTCAGGACCAAAATGAAAAATCTGAAAATCTTACTAGAAACTCTAGTATGCGTAAAATGTCAACTGGTGTCAGATATGGAGAAGATTTGTTTTAAAGAAGTTGGAGGAGGAAATCACTTTTTTTAATAAAATAAATCGTATCATGAGATAAAATAATAGAAATCGAGAGATAAAATTGCAAGGAAGTAAACATCTACTGTAATGACCTCTTGATATAAAACAAAGTTGCAAAGCACATTCACTTGAGTATAAGGCAGATTTCACAAAAGGAAAAATAAAATGGGGAATTATTTTGCGTGAATGAATATAACAAGTATAGGTTTTAAATATCAAAGTGGAGAATTGTTTTCACTCGTAGGTGAATTATTTTTTGGAAGATTCAACCCGATCCAACAAAAGATTTTTGATATTTTCATCCTTAAACAAGATATTGAAGGAATTAATTGAATAGGTAATTATTTTACCTAGAAAATATTTTGGAAGAGCATACAATGGCTAGAGGATATTTTCATTGAGTGAATGCAGAAAGGGTAATCATTTTTACCCAAATGAATATTTTTGTCAAATAAAAGTGAAAACTTATACAGTGAATATAATTGAGAAATGCAGTAAGGATTAAAATTTATTCTGTTAAGGCATGAGATTAAATATTTTGTTATTAAAGATGACGAAGATTAATTTAAATATTTAATTTGGCAAAGGCAACTCGTTAAGTATTTTATTTTGCCAAGAACAAATTCAATAAAGAGCTGTACCAAAGGACACACCACACAACAAAGAGAATATTTTATTTTGTGACGGCAAAAGATTAATATTAAAAACAATTAATCAAACCAAAAGTCATGCCAAAGGAGTTTTTAAACTATTGGAGCCCTAAAAGGGATCTTGAAGAAAGTTATTATTAAACATTTGGATATGACAAAGTGATCATCGGTGATAAAAAACCCTAAATACACGTTAGTGATAAAATATACAATGGAAATAATGAAACGGTACCTCACAACACAGGTCCTAAGGTTCACATCAATACAAAGCATATATGTTTATTTATTGTTTATCTGATGAATGATTTGTTTTCTTTGTAGGATTTTGGTTACATTGAGTGCAATGAAGCAGTTCTCAACTAGCGGTTAAACGATCTCATCATGGAAGATTAAATATTTTATCCCAACCTTAAATGATCGTTGATGTTTTTAATCAGATTATTTAATTTATTTACTAAATAATGTTGTTTCATTTCATAGTGAGGTTCAATCAGTTATCAACCGTCACAAATTTTGTAATGGGTTTGAAGCTTGTTTGCCTCTCTTTATAAGAGATGACAACGACCCGAATAAGGGATTGGATGGAGGAGAAATTGTAGAGATAACTTTAGGTTTGGGAAAAGACTTTTGGGATTTAAATCAAAACATCATATACAGGGGAATAGAATATCTATTTTTCATCCCAAGAATGACTTTGTTGCATGCAATATCCTAAAGCAGTCAGAGGAAGATTTCAAATTTGATAACTTCATGATGATATCAGTTGTTTGTTGATTTATTTCAGTTATTTGATTGTCTCCATTTGAATAGTTTTTGGTTATTCAATTTGATATATCAAGCATATATTTATTTTATCAGAACACATTTGCTGTATCCGTGTGATTAAATTAATTGGTTTCTTTGAAAAGAATTAAATCCTTTTGATTAATCACAGTAATCTTGAAATGCTATTCGAATTTATAAGTAGAATCATTTAACTAGAATTGTTATTCTGTCTCCAAAGTTGATGCAATCTAATTTTTTTGCATAATTTTAATTGGTTCCTTCAAGAAAGGATTAAACCCTTTTGAATATTTTGCAATTAATCTGATTCTGTCATTTGGATAATTAAGAATGGATTAATAATTATTTTCTTGCACGGTTACACAAGTTGTAAACCATTTCTCTCTGCCAAACAATTCAAGTTTTTGCTGAACATAAGTTATTTGTTTCTAAATTTCTTTTGACTCCGTTACCCAATGAGGCACTAGTATGAAAATTTCATTTCATTTATTCATTAGTTAATCTTTGATTTCCTTTCACATTATAGTTTATACCAAATTATTTTCTCTATAGAAGTAGTTAGTAATTTCTCATTTATTTCACATTTTATGCCACTGTGAGTAGATAAGTTAGCATTTGTCAAAGTTGCATATTCATTTGATCTATTTTATTAATTAAAGGTTCACCCACCTAGGTTTAACAGAGCCTGAAGTGTAGGGAGTAATCATTTATTAAGGTCAACTTCGTTAGTTGGTTAAAAAATGTTGTAGATTTGATCACAGAGCCTGGCATCCTCTTAGAGTCTACAACCCACAGTTTTGAGATCCAACAAGACCATAGAGCTTTGGTCAATGACCAGTGTTTAGTGAAGTTCAAGATTGGAGACTACCATGATGAGGTGCTGTGTGATATCATACCAATGGATGCATGTCATATGCTGTTGGGGAGTCTGTGGCAGTATGATAGGAGCGCTGTCCATGATGGCCGTGCAAACACATATTCCCTAACAAAGGATGGAGTTCATCATAAATTGAAGCCCTTGAAGGAGGTGGAAGAAAAAGTATGTGGTACTGCCAGAATTTGCTTGGTAGATGGTAGAAACTTTTTGGAGCATATAAAGCATGAGCGTCATTGCTTTCCATTGATTCCTAAGATTAGTCAAGAGAAATGTGAAGATGTACCAGCAGAAGTCTCAGAAATGTTGGAAGAATTTCAAGATATTGTCTCTGATAATGTACCAGAAGGTTTACCACCAGTGAGGAAGATAAGTCATCAAATGGATTTGATATCAGGAGCCAGTTTGCCGAATAAGGCAGCCCATAGAATGACTCCAACAGAGAGTGAAGAGTTGAACAGACAAGTTCAAGAGTTGTTGAGGAAGGGATTGATAAGAGAGAACCTAAGTCCATGTGTGGTACCTGAAATACTAGCACCAAAGAAAGATGGAGACTAGAGAATGTGTACAGACTCTTGAGCCATCAATAAGATCACGATAAAGTACAGGTTTCCATTACCAAGAATGGATGACATAATTTACCATTTGAGTGGAGCCAAGTACTTCACGAAAATTGACCTGAAGAGTGGGTACCACCAGATCCATATTGAGGAAGGAGATGAATGGAAGACAACCTTCAAGACAAAGGAAGGTTTGTATGAGTGGTTAGTCATTCCATTTGGGCTAACCAATGCCCAAGCACATTCATGTGGCTCATGAACAAGGTATTGAAAGAATTTTTGGGAAGTTTTGTTATTATTTATTTAGATGATATTTTGATTTTTAGTAAGACTTGGGATGAGCATATGATGCATATCAGAAGAGTTTTTGAGAAGCTGAGGGAGGAGAAGTTGTTGATCAATATGAAGAAATGTAGTTTTGCAAAGAAGGAGTTGGTATACCTAGGATTTGTTGTCTAAGAGGAAGGTCTTAAGATGGACCCAGAGAAGGTGAGGGCTATCATTGAATGGCCTACACCAAGGAGTGCTTCTAAGGTAAGATATTTTCATGGTTAGGCAAGCTTTTATAGAAAGTTTCTCAAGAATTTTACTAGCATTTGTGCACCCCTAACTAAGACAATGAGAGGGGATAGAAAAAAGTTTAGATGAACTAAAGGAGTAGATAAAAGCTTTGATACATTGAAGCAAAAAGTCACAGAGCAACCTGTTTTGGCACTTCCAGATTTCAATAAGGTATTTCAGGTAGATTGTGATGCTAGTGGTAGTGCTATAGGAGCTATTTTGAGCCAAGAAGGTAAGCCCATTGCTTGTTTTAGTGAGAATCTTAATGATGCCAAGAAAAAGTATTTTGTTTATGATCAGGAGTTTTATGCAATAGTTCAGGTTTTGAAGAAATAGAGACATTATTTGTTGCCAAAGGAGTTTGTTTTATATACTGATCATCAGGCTTTGCAGTATCTTAATAGTCAAGGAAAGTTGAACCAGAGGCACTTAAAATGGGTTGAGTTTTTGCAGAGCTATACTTTTGTTTTAAAGCACAGGAGTGGGAAGTCCAATAGAGTTGTAGATGCCTTGAGTAGAAGGCAAAATTTGGTGACAGGAATGAAGATAGAGGTTGTTGGGTTCGATGAGCTCAAAAGTTTGTATCCTAACGATCCAGATTTTGTAGAGGCCTGGACAACTTGTTTGGAACCTGTTAATTTAGATAGGACAAAATGGTTGGATTTAATAATCCAAGATGGCATGTTGTTTAGAGGAAGCTAGTTGTGCATTCCAAGGAGTTTCATGAGAGAGAACCTGATTTAGGAGAAGCATAGTTGGGGATTGGCTGGATACTTTGGTCGAGATAAGACCATTGCTATTTTTGGTGAAAATTATTATTGGCCACAATTGTAGCAAGATGTGAGGAAATTTGTGCAGTGTTGCATAATGTATCAGATGGCAAAAGGAACAAGTTAGAATATAGGGCTATATCAGACATTACCTATACCAAGCAAGCCATGGGATGATATCAATATGGATTTTGATCTTGGTTTACCAAGGACACAGAGAGGACATGATTCCATTTTTGTGGTGGTGGACAGATTCTTGAAGATGACACATTTTATTCCTTGAAAGAAGGTTATGTTGGCAAGAGACACTGTAGAATTCATTAGTGTTGTCATTGATGGCAACAAAGTATATCCCACATATCCGCAGTACATAAATTACTCATACCAGAAGTTAGATTGGGGACAAGTTGGTCCGGTAGTCAAAGAACGGAACTTATGATAGGGTCCAACAGTTGGTTCCGAAACTCTCTGATGGTGAAACCCAGCATGTTGTGGATCTAGATAAGTAACAAGTAGTATTTGAACTACTATATTCTAAGGATTTAGCCTCCAGTGACAAAGCATGTGAAAGATATGAGCATTTGAGTATTAGACTCTAGTTAGATAGTGCATACAGCGGAAGAATTGACCAACAGGGTATCAGACCTCAATCTAGATGTGCAGAAGGTATTGATCAAATAGCTTGAAGTGTTATATGATTTGGCCAAAATTCTATGCCTAAGTTTTTGTTGCACATCATCAATCAAGTGTGGATTTAGCCAATAGAACAATAACTTGCAAATATCTTAAGTGTTCTTGCTGCCAACTAGAAAGTTGTTGGAAATCCTTGATGTGGATATATATACATGATGGATTCAAGCTTGTAATAGTGTGTGTGTGTGTGTGTGTGTGTGTGTGTGTGTGTGTGTGTGAGATAGGAGAATAAGGAAAGTGAAGAAAAGAAGAGATAAGTGTGAAGACATCAATCCAAGTTCAGAATGTGACAGAATAGTAATACTAAGCAGAGGAAGAATGAAATGTGTTAGATTAGTATATTGTACCTAACTGGAACTGAATTCTTGTATATACAGATGCTTCTCATTAGTTCAAACACTTGGATATCTTCTGTAAGATCTATAGATAGTGAGTCTCTTGTAGGTAGTGAGCCTCTTGTGAGCAGTGTGCTCGGGCAGTGAGCCCTAACTGGCAAGTGCCATTTGTACTCTTTTATTCTTTTAATAGAGAATACAATCTTGGGTTAGTCACCTCGTGGTTTTTCCCTTAACATGGTTTCCATGTAAAAATCCTTGTGTTATGTGTTTTAATTTCATTTCAGCTCTTATGGTTGCTCATGCTTTCATTTTTTGATATAGCAGTGAATGTTAAGATAAGAAAAGAAAGTAGAAGTAAGAAAAGTTTTAAGATAACTGATTCACCCCCCCTCTCAGTTATCTGCCTTATTTCCAAAAATTGGTATCAGAGCTAAGTTCCTTAGAAAAAGCCTAACAGCTTGAGGAGGATCTAGGAATTTTAATGGATGCATATGGTATGAAAGAACAACTACAGTTTGCCTTGGATGATCTTGAATAGCCCCAGTCTAAAGTCAATAATTTGAGAGATTGACTTAAGGAGGCTGATGATTTCATCAATGAGCTGAAAGAAAAAACTTAGTTTTTCCATGAAAAAGAGAAAGGAACTACTTCAGAGGTTAGCAGATCAGAATGAAGCCAATAATGCTAATGAGGACCTGAATGAGAAAACAAAGCTATGTGAAAAGATGTCAAAAGAAGTTGTTATGCTTAGACATGAAATGGAATCAGGGGTTGTAAAATTTACCCAAGAAATTGAAGAAAAGAGAAAGACTAAAGAAAACTTAAATCAATCCCTCAAGGAGAAAATAGAAGATTGCTACAAAATGGACAGAATAATTAGACATCTTGAGTCTAATCTTGGAGAAGCCAGATACAATGAAGAACAACTTGAGAGACAGATTGACAATCTTAAACAAGATCTTGAAACTGCAAATGAATACAAAGAAAAATTCAAGATAAGCTCACCCAAACTTGAAGTACTTCTTGAAAGTCAAAAGAAGGTGGATGATAAGCATGGCTTGGGATATGAGAAAGGTGAAATATATGGATCTAGTCAAAAGAACTTTGGGTCAGAAAGACAAAGAAATAGGCCTAGAAGACCTTTGGTAAGACAACTTAATGCTCAAAGATATCCATCCTTCAATGGAAGCTACTTCAACTGCAACAAATTTGGTCATAAAGCAACTTAGTATAGGAGCATAATGAATCAGATTAATCCATCTTTCTCCGGGCAATGTTTTAATTGCAAAAGGTATGGTCACAAATCTCATGAATGTAGAAATATGCAAATAAATAATTCATTCAATGGTAGATGCTTTGTATGCAATAGAATGGGGCATATCACTAATCAGTGCAGATCAAGAGAACATCAATCAAATAAGAAAGGAAATGTTGTGTGTTACAATTGCAATAAATCTGGTCATATAGGTAGATTTTGCAGAAGCAGAAATCATGATGGAAAAGGTCTGGTGAAACATGATCAAAAACAAGACAAAGGCAAAGGTAAAGTGAATGCAGATGAGATTTAGAAGGAGATGAGCAAGACTTGGGTAAAGAAGAATGTGATGAACATTGGCTATGGGTCTGCACCAGAATCCGATGCTGATAATCCTTCCAGAAATTAAAAGTGAGCTCTAGCTCAGGGGGAGCTACAGAGGAGATCAAATTCCCCCAGCTAGTTAGTAAGTGCCTGAATTCGGCACAATGGGTAAGAGTCAGAGGTTCCAGATTAATGGGGTCTTGGAGGTTCATCAAAATCATTCAGTTGAAGGTTGAATAATCCACATAAATACTTGAAGAAGTTATGAGTAGATCTTGCTCCGGTAGCAATTGGGTAAAAGCAAAACTACACAAACAAATCTGGTATGATCTAAAAATCCAAGCTTATGATCTACGGATTTGGAGACATGTTTTGGAAGGCTAAATGTATGTTTCCAACTCACTTGGATGATGACTTGAAGATTCGCACAGTGATTCATGAGAAATTCACTCAAAATAGGGTAATCAGATGACTTAAAGTATACATTTATTACAAAAGGGAATTAGGTTTTGTGCAAGGATAAAAGGCTTTTCATTTGTCATTTACAACACTTTGCACTCATGAAGAAGAAAAAAGAGCTCTGAGAAGAGATCCTGTAGATTATTCAAGTTCAAGCTAAAGATCGAATTCAAGTAGAAATTCACTCCAGCATTTGCTACAAACCCTAAGGCGTAAAAATGTATTTCCTTTCAGCAAATTCTCTCTAGATTTCATTGCTAAAATGGCTACTCCCATGATTGTGAATGTCATTGAGAGGCCGAGACCGAAATTCAAGAAACATCCTTTCAAATCTCTAGAAGTTGATCCCTTGGGTGCATTTTCCCATATCTCGCAAGGTGTTCTGCATGTAGAAGATGTTAGGGTTTACATTCATACAAACCTTAAGGAATTGGGAGACCTAGAATTGATAGAATTGTATTGAAACTAGTTGAGTAATGAGAACTTTGAACTCAAAATGGAATTCAAGGCCATAAAGGACAAGCACTTTGCACATTGCATACATTTCCTATCATTTGGAGAAGACGAATGGGTCTAGTATGTCTTGAGCAGGATACATGATAACTTTATGTGGTTAATGAGTCCATTTAAGATAACCAAAGATGCCATCAGGGCTATAACCAGATTACACTCAACTAGTGGGTTACCTGCACTCAAAGCTGTGAATAATCAAATGGTAACAAAAGCCACTGAATCAAAATATGACAAGAGAGCAATGACTATAGATGATATTACTGATCTGGATGTCAAGTTTGCATCAATTATAGTCAGTTGCAAGATTTATCACTCAAGTAGGGAGAACTCTGTATCTGGTATAGCAATCTATGCTAGATATCAGATGCTGAAAGAAAATGTAGACTATGATTTATGTGAACTTCTATTAAATCAACTGATGGAGAATTTGGAGAAGATCAAGAAAGACAAGAAAAGTTCCTTCAAGTATGGTAGTTTGGTATTGTGTCTATTCTTCTTCTTCATGAATGAGCAACCAGGATCAAGAAGTCTGATCTGGGCAAATGATAAACCAGTTGCCATTCCAATCAGGGATTATTTGTATGGACTTGGTGATGCACAAGCCTGGAAGACAACTTTGTGGGGTTACTTCAAGAACTTACAAAGCATGATGCATGCAAGAGAGAGAATACCAAAATCAATAGTTGAAAAATACAAAGACACAGTTTGCTTCATGGTTGATATAGATCAATGCCTAATGGAGGTAGTTGAGCTAAGGACTGTATGGGTGATACCCATGGGTTATGAAGTAGACAAAAACCTATTAGAGGCTCATGTTCAACATATGGTAAGCCAACCCAAGGACACTGAAGTAGAGAGGTTTGGTACCTTTGATGAGCTAAACATAAAATTGCATGTTGAGTTAAGAAAGCCTGAAACAAAAAGGAAAGTGAGAAGGGAGGTTGAAGCACTTGCTAGGTTATTTGGCATAACAAAGGAGGCAGTTGATGCAAATAGAGAAAGAATAGAGAAAACTAAAAAAGGAAAGGGAAGGTGCAAAGAAAGAAAGCATTCCAGTGAAAGCCTCTACCTGGACGAGATCTACTAGAAGTTCTACTCTTGTCACTTCTAAAAGCCCAAAAACTACCAAATCAAAAACCAAACCACCTGTCAAAAGTGAAAAGAGAAAGAAGACTAAGGCCACAAGGACATGTGTGAGCCTCAAGGATGATGAAGAGACATAATCAGATATGGAGGTCAGAGAATTAAAGAAATCCAAGTACAAACTCTCCATGGATGAAAAGAATGATGAGGAGCAGAAGACAAAAGAGTTTGTTGAGAAATCCACTCTCTCAATTGAAGATATCATCAAAGCAGTCACTGTGGATGGAAACCTGCAGCCAGTGACAGAATTCTATGATGAATACAATGATGCAGATAAGAGAATACTTGAGGAAACAACTGTCAGGTACTTAAAAATCTACAACAAAGCCTTCATTGAAATAGTTTCATTAATTCCTAAAATCCTAGAAGAAGTACTGGAGCTAAGAAAAGAAAATGCAAAGGCAAAAGACTTGGAGATCCAGGAATAGATAGTGATACAATCATGTCTATCTATCACTCCAAAACAAATGAACATGGTTTTCAAGGACAACAAGGAAGATTTCCAAAGCAAGTCCAGAATGAATAAACTCATGCTTGGAGAAACTGACAAAATAGTTGATGAAACAAAAGAAATTCTCTGGAAAGTCTTGAAAAGGCTTAATCTTCCCATTGTAGATGAAGCAAATGAAGATCCTTCTAACATGGATGTTGAAGGATTAAAGGAAATCAATGAAGAATTTTCTGACATGGATGTCAAAGGATTAAAGAAAATTGATGAAGAACCTTCTGACATGGAAGTTGAAGGGTTAAAGAAAATTAATGAAGAGCAATCTGAGGCCTTAGACTCCACTGTTCCAGAAGAGGAAGTGCAGAAAGAAGAGACAAACACCATTGATGACAATAAGCAAATCAGTTCGGATGCCCCCAAAGAAAAGGAAGTTGAGACTACAAGAGACATTGCAGAAGCAGTACAAAGTTTCTTGGACAAGGAAGTTGCAGAGTTAGATGAACCTGAATTGATTTAAGGGCCACTAAATCTAGATTCTCTCTCCTCGTTTCAGATAATGAAGATAACATCTTTTACTCAGGCCAAAGCCAAAGAAAAACTCTTGAAATCTCATACGGAGGATAGTGAACTGCTAAGTATTGCTTCTGGAGTGCTGGAGAAGATCATGCCCACTTATCAGAAGGATCCATCAGCTTCTCCATCTGGTAATTTGAAGAACCTAGTTAATTCTATTAATACACATTTTGAGTCCCTAGAAAAACTAACAGAAACTAAAGTTCGGAAGGAGTTCTTGGGAAAAAGATTTAGTGAGGTACAAGGACTAATTGTTAATGATAGAAAAACCTTAGACATTGGCATAAAGAGCATTGAAAATGCTCTTAAGGATGGTGGGGACATATACAAATTTTGTTTAACTTGGCCTAAAGTAGTAGAGGACATTGAGAAGACAATGAAAGAACAAGAAGGAAAACTGTCAAGTCTATCTCAGAATTTTGATCCCCTTACTACCTCTCTGGTGAATCAAGAATTCCAAGCTATTGTTATAATAAATGAAATAAAGAAACTAGTTAAAGAGAAGAACATAATGGATAGATTGGGTGAATTAGTGGGATAATCATCCCTAAGTGAGAGGCAATGCATGATGCCTTGATAGATGCACAAAGTATAGCCCAGACCAGTGATCCAACAGATTTGAAGAGGGCAGAAGCATATGTGCTTTTGTTGAGTGGACACATCTCCATTTTGGATAGGATGAAGAGAAGTTGGGCCATAGAGCTTGTACAATTGAAGACTACATTCGCAGATATACTTAAGTATATGTAAGTTTATCTTATGGATTGTATGTACGTATGCAACTTTATATATTAATCTTTTTGCACAATTTTGGTTTACAGAACCCACCCTTTGCCATTGATGTCAAAGGGGGAGTGAAGAGCAGTGAAAAATGAGGAATCCTACATTAAGGGAGAAATGGTAAGCATTATGGAAAGATGGAGCACAAGCAAAGGGGGAGTTACTGTGACACTTAGTCATTTTTCACTAAGTGTTGCCATCAATGCCAAAGGAGGAGATTCTTGGCAAGAGACTTTGCTAAGATTCATTAGTGTTTTCATTGATGGAAACAAAGTATATCCCACATATCTGTAGTATATAAATTACTCATACCGGAAGTTAGATTGGGGACAAGTTGGTCCGGTAGTCAAAGAATAGAACTTATGATAAGGTCTGACAGTTGGGTCCGGAACTCTCTGATGGTGAAACCCAACATGTTGTAGATCTAGATAAGTAACAAGGAGTATTTGAACTACTATATTCTAAGGATTTAGCCTCCGGTGACAAAGCATGTGAAAGATATGAGCATTTGAGTATTAGACTCCAGTTAGATAGTGCAGACAAAGGAAGAACTAACCAACAGGGTATTAGACCTCAAACCGGATGTGTAGAAGGTATTGATCAAATAGCTTGAAATGTTATATGATTTGGCCAACATAGGAAATGACTTCTATGCCTAAGTTTTTGGTGTGCATCATTAATCAAGTGTGGATTTAGCTGACAAAATAGTAACTTGCAAATATCCTAAGTGTTCTTGCTGCCGACTAGAAAGTTGTTGGAAATCCTTGATGTGGATATATATACCTGATGGATTCAAGCTTGTAATAGTGTGTGTGTGTGATAGGAGAATAAGGAAAGTGTGAAGAAAAGTAGAGATAAGTGTGAAGACAACAATCCAAGTCCAGAATGTGATAGAATATTAATACTAAGTAGAGGAAGAATGAAATGTGTTAGATTAGTATATTGTGCCTAACCAGAACTAAATTCTTACATATCTAGATGCTTCTCATCAGTTCAAACACTTGGATATCTTTTGTAAGTTCTATAGATAGTGAGTCTCTTGTAGGCAGTGAGCCTCTTATGAGTAGTGTGCTCGGGCAGTGAGCCCTAACTGGCAAGTGCCATTTGTACTCCTTTATTCTTTTAACAGAGAATACAATCTTCGATTAGTCACCCCATGTTTTTTCCCTTAATAGGGTTTCCACGTAAAAATCCTTGTGTTATGTGTGTTAATTTCATTTAAGCTCTTATGGTTGCTCATGCTTTCATGTTTTGATATAGCACTAAATGTTAAGATAAGAAAAGAAAGTCTAAGTAAGAAAATTTTTAAGATAACTGATTCACTCCCCCTCTCAGTTATCTACCTTGTTTCCAATAGACTAATGATGTTGTTCATATTGCAGAGTTATTTTTCAGGGAGGTGGTGAGATTACACCATGTACCAAAGAGCATAGTTTAAGATCGAGATACCAAGTTTGTTGGTTATTTCTGGAGGACATTGTGGAAGAAGTTGAAGATAGATTTGAAGTTTAGTCCTGCACACCATCCATAGACTGATGGACAGACCGAAGTGGTGAATAGGAGTTTGGGTAACCTGCTATGATGCTTGGTAGGAGATAAGCCCAAGGGATGGGATTTGATTTTATCACAGGTAGAATTTTCTTACAATAATTCTATCAATAGGGGTACTAGTAAATCACAATTCCAGATTGTATATGGGAATAGTCCAAGAAATGCTTCAGAGTTAAGGAATCTAGACAAAGGAGAAAAGACAAGTGCCGAGGGTAAAGACTTTGCAGAACACATGAAGAATTTGCATGAAGAGGTGAGAAAGCACATTAATAAGATGGATATTTAGTACAAGGCTAAGGTAGATCAGAAGAGGAGATATAAGGAATTCCAGGTAGGAGATGAAGTCATGGTTCACTTGAGAAAAGAAAGGTTCCCAATTGGAACATACAATAAGCTGAAAATGAAGAAATTTGGACCATGCAAAATTTTGAAGAAACATGATAAAGGAAATGCATATGAGGTAGAGCTACCGAGTGGGATCAACATTTGCCCTATTTTCAACATTGCTAATTTATTAGAATATCATGAAGGTGGAACAGAGGATTGACCAACAAAAGAATAGTGGAGTATTCTGACATCTACTTCAACATAGGAGATAGAAGAGATCTTGGATAGCCATGTGGGAAGAAGTACTCAAAATAGGCAATATGAAGAATATATGGTGAAATAGAAAAGAAGGCTTGTTGAAGATTCTTCTTGGTTATCTAAGGCAGAGGTTGACCGTTTGGGTTTTCCTCACACAAACCCCTGAGACGTGACAGGGTCACTTCTCAAATTACCCTAGGTGTCTGATGCAAGAGCATCCAGTGGTGTAAGGGCAATCTTGGATCACCCAAAAAAAGAGGTGTTTCAAAATCATCGATGATCTTTCCATTTCTTTTCAAAATTTGTGGTTCTGGTTCCATAATAGCTTGAATAATGATGTAGAACTTTCAGTTTTTCCAAGCTACTAAAAATAGCAACCTGCTATTTTAGGAAAGTTTGCATATGGACACAGATTAAAGTGAAAATTTACAAGAAACTTCATAACTAAAAAATAAGAGCTTTGGCAAAGGAATCACGCAAAGATCATTAGTGAGTTGAAATATATTAAAGTTTTCGTTTCCTAAATAACACCTGAAAATTATTCAAACTCAGGTTTGAGGCACTAAACAACCTCGTACGAGCTCAAAAATGGCTAGAACTGGAAAAACCCTTTCTTAGTGCGTAGAGCACTCTATGAGCTTTCTGGCACTTAAAATAGTTTGTTAATCAGACACCCGGATCAAAAGTTATGGCTCTTTGAAGTTGACCTATTTTTGGAGGGAGATGCAAATTTTGAAATTAGGTTGTTGGCCGCCAAAAAGGCAATTAATAACCATTTTTGGGAACCTTGGGTAGTAGTGGAGTTAAGGGGAAACTGTAGAGTCAAGAAT
Organism: Cunninghamia lanceolata; assembly: GCA_027924645.1. Taxonomy (NCBI): domain Eukaryota; kingdom Viridiplantae; phylum Streptophyta; class Pinopsida; order Cupressales; family Cupressaceae; genus Cunninghamia; species Cunninghamia lanceolata. The sequence continues at coordinate 31,146,127 of BSBN01000047.1, forward strand.
AGGTAGGAAAATAGAAACCCTATCTGATTTGGGGTTACAGAAGGTAGATGATTCCAGAGTCTTGAGAGAGGAAGCTGTAATGTGTTGTAGCCTGTGGAGGGTTGATTCCTCTGATTGTATTTGAGCTTCTGTAATATAATAAGTTGTCCAAATCAATAAAAAAAAGTTCTATTTTCTATGTGCAATTTTTTTTGTTGTGTGTTTTATGATTTACCCCCTTCATCAAGTGGTATCAGAGCAAGGGTTCTTGAGTGTGTAGACAGATCACCGACCGTGAGACAGTTTGCACCAGGACCCAAGGTTGTGGCTTTGCTGCAGAGATCAAGATGCCTCCATGAAGAAATCGTATTGGGAGGAATGCTTTAATAGAAGAGGGTTTTAGAGCCATTGCATAGATAAATCGATACATTGGAAGAGGAGCTGCGAAGAGGGTTTGAGCCAAGAACAAGAGAAGAAAGTGAGGATGAAGCAGAAGAGGAGCTATCTGAGGAAGAACAAGAAGCTGCAGGAGATCCTACAGAAGTTAGGTTGTTAAGGGCCATCTCTAAGATTGGAAAGAGGCTCAGGATTGAAGTTTCTACATATTCTAGAGATTTGAATCCAGAATAGCTTATTGATTGGATCAATGACATGGAGGAGTATTTCAAGATGCCTGCATGAAGAAATCTGGTGCAGGAGCACCCCTTCCACAAGAAGATTAGAGTCTTATGCATTTTTTATATTTAATGTAATAAGGTCTGTTTGACTAGACTTGTCATTGATGTTTGTAATTCAGTTTATGTTTGTAAGTCCCTAGGACACTTATCGATCTGTCATGATAAGGTTGTTAGTTTGTTAGAAGTTTGTTTGTTGGTTATCTCTCCCAGCCACTGGGAATCATGTTGGTTCTACTGTTGGCAAGTAGATAAATAGCTCAGCTCAGATCAATTAGAGATATTGATTGAAATTGTTACAGAGAGAGATAGGGATCAAAGCAATAGTGTGTAGTTAAGTTCTAAAATTGTGAAATCAGATTTTGTATTTCATTTCTGGAAACAATAAAAGAAGATCTTGTTTTGTGTTTGATTTCCTTGTGTAGTCAATTTTCTGGTTTGTAGCCGAGATGGGTTCTTAACCCATTCCACCAGTTGGATTACTTCGTAATTGGTGGAATGGTTGTATATAGTAGTTTAGATTTTCTATTTTGTTTTTGTGTTCACAGGATCAAGTTTTACAGCATGCTGAGATGAACCCTAGCATCCTCATGTGCTAGGTTGTGAAAGTTAAAAAAATCTGCATGTTTGTGGAGAACCGGTTTGGTGAAGTTGTGTGGGTTTTAGTTGTGCGTAGCGGCATTGCAGATAATTAAAATTTCTGCATTTGAACCAATTTCAAAGGTTCAATGGTCTTTTGAGTCAATGGAGGAAGCGTCGATATAAGTTTTTATTATCAGGTTCCGCAGTTAACCGAAATTTGGTGGAAGATCTTTGATTGAACCTTTGGCGAAAGGTTCAATGGTTCAACCGACCTTTTGGTTCAATCATTCGGCAACAGAGATAGTGCTAAAGAGCTAGCGACAGTTGAACCATGCGTTGAACTGGTTCAATGGTTCAACGGTTCAACGGGCCAGCGGTTCAACGGTTCAGTAAAGCTGATGGGTTCCTGTGGTTCAACAGAGCAACCGTGAGTTGCCAATAGCCTTTTAAACTAAGTGATTGAACCGATAGCATTGGGTCAACGGTAAGTGTGGTTTAGAGGTTCAACCAAGGTAAAGTACTTACATTGGCCAGAGGAAGGAGATCGACGTGGCAGGGTTCAAGCTTGCCGATGAAGTGTATCTCGCTGATGGATAACATACACAGGAAATGTATGTTAGTGACTGACTGATAGTCATTTTCACAATTCTGCTACCCGCTCTACATCATAGTGGTATCAGAGCGAAGGATTGTAGCAATTGGGAAAAGGTGAAGACAAAATGTCTGATACAGAGGGAACATCAGAGTTTCCAACAAGGATGATCAATGCTGAATTGGCTATCCTGGTAAAGAAGCAGATTGTAGAAAGCAAAGCAGTCAGAGCTCAGAATGAGGCTTTGAAAGATGAGTTAGAGAAGTTGAGGGACAAGGTAGGAAAGGGAAAAGAAGATTCTAGTGAGGATGACAGGGATGAAGAGGAGATCCCTAGGTGGGAAGATGTTCTTGCAGACCAGAGGCCCTTAATCAACACCCTCAGGTCCTTAGAAAGAAGGACCATGGATATAAAATTAGATCTGCCAGTGTTTTCAGGAAAGATGAATCCTGATTCAGTGATGGAGTGGATAGACTCCTTGAACAATTTCTTTGAAATAGAGGAAATAGCAGAACACCAAAGGGTGAAGATAGCCCAATCCAAAATGAAAGAGGCTACACTCACTTGGTGGAATTTCATCCAAGATGACAGAGTGAAAGAAGGAAAGAACAGAGTTGCTACTTGGAAGAAGATGATGTCTTTAGTGAAGGAAGCCTCTCTTCCATTGGATTACATCATCCAATTACATAAGAGAAGGCAAAATCCGAAGTAGAAGGAGCTAGATGTGAGCTTATACACAGAAGAGTTCATGAAGCTTTGCGTCAAGACAAAGGTAAAGCAGAGTGAGGAAGAGAAGACAACAAAATACCTTAATGGATTAAGGTTTAACATTCAGGAAGATTTAAATCTGCACAACCCAGATACAGTTCAGAAGTGCTACCAATTGGTACTCAAAGTGGTAGAGAAATTAAAGAGAAGACAAGAGCAGAATAGTAGAGGAAGAGGAAGAAAACAAAGAGGGGGAAGAAGTCTATTCAGAGGTAGAGGAAATGGATTTGGACAACAAGGAGACTCAAATCAGGAGAACAACAAAGGAGACAATAGTCAATCTCAAAAGGGAAGTTATGATCAAAAAGGAAATTTTAGGGGCAGAAGACCACCATTTAGAGGGAGATCTCAGGGCAGAGGATCTATTAGATGTTACAATTGCAATCAGGAAGGCCATATAGCCAGTAGATGTCTAGAAAAAGCAACAAGTTCAATGGGAGAAAGGAGGACTAATCTGATCCAAGAATCTGATTGTCAAAGTGCAACAAGTTCAAACACTTATCAAAGTGGGAATGCCCCTGACAACTATGGATATCCTGAGCAAGGAGAAGCTCTGATGATTAGGAGAGCAATGACCACCATGAAGGTGCCTAACAAAAAACCCCCACAAAGGAAATCTCTTTTCAAAACTACTTGCAAGACAGGAGGAAAGGTATGTAAAGTTTTGATTGATTCTGGATCTACTAAAAATTTTGTGTCTATTGAAATGGTAGAAAATCTTAAGCTTAGAAGACTGCCACACCCTTGCCCATACAAAATTTCATGGCTCACTCAAGGTCAGCAAACAGTTGTGGAAGAGCAAGCTTGGGTGGAATTTCAAATTGGAACATACAAGGACAGGTTACTGTTTGACATTGCTAAGATGGATGCTTGCCATCTCCTATTTGGAAGACCATGGCAGTATGACTTGAAATCTCACCATGATGGAGTTAGGAACACCTATTCAATCATCAAGGATGGTAAGGTGATAGAGTTACTACCATCGATAGAAATAGGGGTAGAATTGAAAGGAAAAGAAGTCAAGGTAATGATGGTAGAGGGTAAACAATTCATGAAGGAGATAGCAGATGAAGGTGCAGTTGTGTATGCCCTCATTCCATGCCTAAAGGTGAACAAGGAGTAGCAGCAAGAAGTCAAGGGAGAGAAGAAGCAAAGGTTCATAGACCCTGTTGTCCAAGAACTATTGGACAAGTACAAAGGCATCATCTTTGATGGAATGCCAAGGTCCCTACCACCTATAAGGGACATCAGTTATTGCATAGATCTAATCCCAGGATCTACACTTCCAAACAAGGAAGCATACAAGCTTACCCCAGAGCAGAATGCAGAGGTAGCAAGGTAGATTGAGGAATTGTTGGAAACAGGCCTAATTGGCAAAAGTCTAAGCCCATGTACAGTACCGACTATACTAGCACCAAAGAAGGAAGGCACTTGTAGGCTTTGCACTGATTCAAGGGCTATTAACAAGATCACAATCAGGTATAGGTTCCCCATACCTAGGATAGAGGATTTGCTTGATTGCTTGGGAGATGCCAAATATTTCACAAAAATAGATTTGAAAAGTGGCTATCATCAGATCAGGATTAGGCCAGGAGATGAATGGAAAACTGCATTTAAGACCAATGAGGGGTTATATGAGTGGAAGGTCATGCCTTTTGGTTTGTCCAATGCCCCTAGTACCTTTATGAGGTTGATGAATGAGGTCTTGAGAGAATTTATAGGTAAATTTGTCATAGTATATCTAGATGACATTCTGATTTTCAGAAATACAAGGGAAGAACACCTCAGACACATAGATTTGGTTCTCAAAAGGTTACATGAAGAGCAGCTAATGATAAACTTGGAGAAATGTTTGTTTATGTAGGAGGAGATTATCTACTTGGGTTTTGTCATCTCACATGGCAAACTGAAAATGGATCAAGAGAAGGTAAGTGCCATATTGTCTTGGCCAACTGCTAGAACCATGAATGATGTCAGAAGTTTCCACGGGTTAGCAACCTTTTATAGGAAGTTTATAAGAGGGTTTAGTCATGTCTGTGCACCCATGCTTGATACCATAAAAGGAGGATAGAAGTGCAGATTTACTTGGACAAAAGAAGCAGATGATTCATTTGAGACATTGAAGAAGAAGGAGGCATAGCAACTAGTACTTGCACTCCCTGATTTCAATAAAATTTTTTAGGTAGGATGTGATGCCAGTCATGTGGCAATTGGAGTAGTACTTAGTCAAGAAGGGAGGCCTATTGCATTTTTTAGTGAGAAACTAAATGATGCTAAGAAAAGATATTCATCCTATGATTTAGAGATGTATGCTCTAGTCCAGTCACTCAAAAAGTGGAGGCATTACTTGATGCTAAAAGAATTCATAGTGTTCACAGATAATCAGGCCCTTAGTTTCATAAACAGCCAAGAAAATCTGAACCATAGACACATGGAGTGGGTGGAAACTTTGCAAGCTTTCACTTTCACACTCAAGCACAAGAAAGGGGTCACAAATAAAGTAGTAGATGCTTTGAGCAAGAGGGCTCTCACCATAAATTAGATACAGTTGGAAAGTGTTGGTATTGATTCCTTAAAGACTATGTATGAGGATGATGAAGACTTTGGAGAGATCTACAAAGTGTGTACTTCTTTTGAAGATAAATATCATGTTGACTATTCTAAATTTTTGATACAGGATGGATTACTTTTCAAAGGTGGACAGTTGTGTATTCCACAGTGTTCTATGAGGCTGAATATTACTAGGGAGAAGCATTGTGGGGCTATGTCAAGACATTTTGGTTTGGATAAGACTCTTGACCTTGTAAAGAGACATTACTATTGGCCTAAATTACAGTCAGATGTAAGGAGATTTGTGGAGACATGTGTGATATGTCAGAAAACAAAAGGGAGATCAACTAATACAGGTTTATATCAACCACTACCCATTCCTTCTAGGCCATGGGAGAGCATAAGCATGGATTTTATGTTGGGTTTACCAAGAACAAAGAAAGGATATGACAGTGTTTTTATTGTAGTGGACAGATTCAGTAAAATGGCACATTTCTTGTCATGCAAAACTACTTGTGATGCTTCAAATTTTGTAGATCTATTTTTCAAGGAGATAGTGAGGATTCATGGATTGCCATTGAACATAGTGTCAGATAGAGATGTGAAATTTATTATCCATTTTTGGAGGACTCTTTGGAAGACGCTTGGTACAAATTTATCCTTCTCATCAGCATATCATCCTTAAACAGATGGACAGACTGAAGTGGTCAACCGTTCATTGGGAAATCTGCTCAGATGTTTGACAAGACAACATGGAGAGAAATGGGATAACATCCTATCATAGGTAGAATTTTCTTATAATGACACCATCAATAGGAGCACAGGAAAATCACCTTTTTAGGTAGTATATGGTATCCATCCCAGAGGTATTTTAGAGCTACAAAATATACCTACAAGAGAATCTATTAGTTTAGATGGAGAAGCTTTTGCATCAACAATCAAAGAGGTACATGATCAAGTCAAGAACCAACTCCAGCAAACTACTTTGAAGTACAAAACCTATGTTGACAAGAAGAAGAGAGATGTATAGTTTGATGTTGGAGATTTTGTGTGGGTTAATTTGAAGAAGGAAAGACTTCCAAAAGGAAAACATACCAAATTAATGTAGATGAAGATTGGACCATGTCAGATTTTGAAGAAATGTGGACAGAATGCTTATGAAATCCAACTTCCTTCTGATCTTGGATTGTCACCTATTTTCAATGTATGTGATTTAACTCCATACAAGCCTAATACAGATGTAGAACAGGAACCAGTACAGGGAACAATAGATGATGATATTCCTAAGCATGACCCACCAAAATTATAGAAGATTTTAGACTCAAGAATGGCAAAGAAGACCAGGAATAAAGAATAAGGAATACTTGGTGGCTTGGCAAGGGAAACCTGTTTCAGAGGCAGTTTGGATGACTGAAGAGCAGATCATCAAATAGGGTGCAGATCTTCAAACTCTCATCTCAAGTGGACTTGAGATTTCTTCTCTCAGGGAGTATGGTGCAGGAGCACCCCTTCCACAAGAAGATTAGAGTCTTATACATTTTCTATATTTAATGTAATAAGGTCTGTTTGACCAGACTTGTCATTGATGTTTGTAATTCAGTTTCTATTTGTAAGTCCCTAGGACACTTATCGATCTGTCATGATAAGGTTGTTAGTTTGTTGGTTATCTCTCCTAGCCGCTTGGAATTATCTCCCAACCGCTGGGAATCATGTCGGTGCTACTGTTGGCAAGTAGATAAATAGCACAGCTCAGATTGATTAGAGATATCAATTGAAATTGTTACAGAGAGAGATAGGGATCAAAGCAATAGTGTGTAGTTAAGTTCTAAAACTGTGAAATCAGATTTTGTATTTCATTCTGGAAACAATAAAAGAAGATCCTATTTTGTGTTTGATTTCCTTGTGTAGTCAATTTTCTGGTTTGCAACCGAGATGGTTTCTTAACCCATTCCACCGGTTGGATTACTTCGTAATCGGTGGAATGGCTGTATATAGTAGTTTAGATTTTCTATTTTGTTTTTGTGTTCACAGGATCAAGTTTTACAGCATGCTGAGATGAACCCTAGCATCCTCATGTGCTAGGTTGTGAAAGTTAAAAAAATTTGCATGTTTGTGGAGAACTGGTTTGGTGAAGTCATGTGGGTTTTAGTTGTGCGTAGTGGCGTTGCAGACAATTAAAATTTCTACATTTGAATCAATTTCAATGGTTCAATGGGCCGGTGGTTCAACGGTTCAGTAAAGCCGATGGGTTCCTACGGTTCAACAGAGCAACTGTGAGTTTCCGATAGCCTTTTAAACTAAGCGATTGAATCGATAGCATTGGTTCAACGGTAAGTGTGGTTCAGAGGTTCAACCAAGGTAAAGTACTTACATCGGCTAGAGGAAGGAGCTTGGCATGACAGGGTTCAAGGTCACTGATGAAGTGTATCTCACCGATGGATAACATACACAAGAAATGTATGTTAGCGACTAACCAATAGTCATTTTCACGATTTCGCTACCTGCTCTGCGTCAAAATCGTATTGGGAGGAATTCTTTAATAGAACAGGGTTTTAGAGCCCTGCATAGACAAATTGATGCATTGCAAGAGGAGCTGTGAAGACGGTTTGAGCCAAGAACAAGAGAAGAAAGTGAAGATGAAGTAGAAGTGGAGCTATCTGAGGAAGAACAAGAAGCTACAGGAGATCCTACAGAAGTTAGCTTGTTAAGGGCCATTTCCAAGATTGGAAAGAGGCCCAGGATTGAAGTTTCTACATATTCTAGAGATTTGAATCTAAAATAGCTTATTGATTGGATCAATGACATGGAGGAGTATTTCGAGTATGAAGATGTGGAGGACCCAGATCTGGTCAAGTTTGCAAAAACAAAGTTGAAGGGCCACACCAGTATTTAGTGGAAGGAAGTCCAATTAGAGAGAAATAAAAGAGGAAAAGGAAAGATGACCATATGGGATCAAATGGTGGAGAAACTGAAGAAGTGGTTCATTCCTGTGGACTATGAGATGGAGCTGCTGAAGAAGCTACAAGGACTGAAGCAAGGTAACAAGTTTGTTAAGGAGTATACAGAAGAGTTTTATAAAATTACTATCAGGATAGGCCATGTAGAGCCCAACATGGAGAAGGTAGCCCGTTACATTAATGGGTTAAGGCCGAGTATTCAAGAGGAGCTGAGCTTGGTCAGAATGACCACCATAGAAGATGCGTACCAGGTTTCCCTGAAGGTGGAAGAGAAGCTGAATAAAAGATTCGATAGCAAGCAAAGGGAAGAGGTCAAGGTGGAATGACTGGTGGAAGACACTATGGAGGCCGTAATGAAGATCAAAAGAAAAGTGAAGAAGTTGTCACCAGTCGAAATCAGAGAGGGGATAATGCCTACTGCCCTCGTGACTAGAACAATGGTGAGCAAAGAGGAAGAGGAAGACCTAGGCAAGGACGCGGAAGAGGAGGTTTCAGAGGAATCTATTTCTAATGTGGAGAAGAAGGGCATCGAGGATATGAGTGTTCGCAACATCCATGAAGGATGAATAGAAGATCTAAAGGTAATACACGAGTTGAACATGTAGATGAAGATGCACAATTTGAGCACTCTGAAGATGCTGAAAGGGGAGAAACCCTAGTTTTTAGAAGAACTTTGTTGAATGAGGAGAAAGAACCCAATCAGAGGAAGAGTTTATTCCACACAAGGTGCAAATGTGAAGGTAAGTGTTGTGATATTATTATTGATAGTGGGAGCATTGATAATCTTGTTTCAGAGGAGATGGTTGACAAGTTGAAGTTGACAAGATGAAAGCATCCACATCCATATTGGATTGCATGGTTGTAGAAGGACCATAGAGCTTTGGTCAATGAGCAGTGTTTAGTGAAGTTCAAGATTGGAGACTACCATGATGAGGTGCTGTGTGATATCATACCAATGGATGCATGACATATGCTATTAGGGAGGCCATGGTAGTATGATAGGAGCGCTATCCATGATGGCCATTCAAACACATATTCCCTAACAAAGGATGAATTTTGTCATAAATTGAAGCCCTTGAAGGAGGTGGAAGAAAAGGTATGTAGTACTGCTAGAATTTGCTTGGTAGATGGTAGAAATTTTTTTGGAGGGTATGAAGCATGAGTGTCATTGCTTTGTATTAAATCCTAAGATTAGTCAAGAGAAATGTGAAGATGTACCAGCAGAAGTCTCAAAAATGTTGGAAGAATTTCAAGATATTGTCTCTGATAATGTACCAAAAGGTTTACCACCAATGAGGAAGATAAGTCATCAAATAGATTTGATACTAGGAGCCAATTTGCTAAATAATGCAGCCTGTAGAATGACTCCAACAGAGAGTGAAGAGTTGAACATACAAGTTCAGGAGTTGTTATGGAAGGGATTGATAAGAGAGAGCCTAAGTCCATGTGTGGTACCTACAGTACTAGCACCAAAGAAAGATGGAGAGTGGAGAATGTGTATAGACCCTCGAGCCATCAATAAGATCATGATCAAGTACAGGTTTCCAATTCCAAGAATGGATGACATAATGGACTGTTTGAGTGGAGTCAAGTACTTCACGAAAATTGACCTGAAGAGGGGGTATCACTAGATCTGTATCAGGGAAGGAGACAAATGGAAGACAACCTTCAAGACAAAGGAAGGTTAGTGGTTAGTCATGCCATTTGGGCTAACCAATGCACCAAGCACATTCATGCGGCTCATGAATGAGGTATTGAAAGAATTTTTGGAAAGTTTTGTTATTGTTTATTTAGATCATATTTTGATTTTTAGTAAGACTTCGGATGAGCATATGATGCATATCAGAAGTGTTTTTGAGAAGCTAAGGGAGGAGAAGTTGTTGATCAATTTGAAGAAATGTAGTTTTGTAAAGGAGTTATTATACCTAGGATTTGTTGTCTTAGAGGAAGGTCTTAAGATGGACCCAGAGAAGGTGAGGGCTATCATTGAATGGCCTATGCCAAGGAGTGCTTCTGAGGTAAGATCTTTTCATGGTTTGGCAAGTTTTTATAGAAAGTTTATCAGGAATTTTAGTAGCATTTGTGCACCCCTAACTAAGACAATGAGAGGGGATAGAAAAGAGTTTAGATGGACTAAAGGAGCAGATAAAAGCTTTGATACATTGAAGCAGAAACTCACAGAGCAACCTGTTTTGGCACTTCCAGATTTCAATAAGGTATTTCAGGTAGATTGTGATGCTAGTGCCAGTGCTATAGGAGCTGTTTTGAGCCAAGAAGGTAAGCCCATTGCCTATTTTAGTGAGAAGCTTAATGATACCAAGAGAAAGTATTATGTTTATGATCAGGAGTTTTATGCAATAGTTCAGTCTTTGAAGAAATGGAGACATTATTTGTTGCCAAAGGAGTTTGTTTTATATACTGATCGTTAGGCTTTGCAGTATCTTAATAGTCAAGGAAAGTTGAACCAGAGGCACTTAAAATGGGTTGAGTTTTTGCAAAGCTATACTTTTCTTTTGAAGCACAGGAGTGGGAAGTCCAATAGAGTTGCAGATGCCTTGAATAGAAGGCAAAATTTGTTGGTAGAAATGAAGATAGAGGTTGTTGGGTTCAATGAACTTAAAGTTTGTATCATGAAGATCTAGATTTTGTAGAGGCTTGGAAATCTTATTTGGAACCTGTTACTTTGGACAGGACGAAATGGTTGGATTTCATAATCCAAGCTGGCATGCTGTTTAGAGGAAGCCAGTTGTACATTCCAAGGAGTTCCATGAGAGAACTTGATTAAGGAGAATCATAGTGGAGGATTGGATGGACACTTTGGTTGAGATAAGACCATTGCTATTGTTGGTGAAAATTATTATTGGCCATAGTTGTAGCAAGATGTGAGGAAATTTCTGCAGAGTTACAGAGTGTGTCAGACGGAAAAAGGAATAAGTTAGAATATAGGGCTATATTAGCCATTACCTATACCAGAGAAGCCATGGGATGATATCAGTATGAATTTTGTTCTTGGTTTACCAAGGACACATAGAGGACATGATTCCATTTTTGTGGTGGTGGATAGATTCTTGAAGATGGCACATTTTATTCCTTGCAAGAAGACTAATGATGATGTTCATATTGTAGAGTTATTTTTCAGGGAGGTGGTGAGATTACATGGTCTACCAAAGAGCATAGTTTCAGATCGAGATACCATGTTTGTTGGTTATTTTTGGAGGACATTGTGGAAGAAATTAAAAATAGATTTGAAGTTTAGTTTTGCACACCATCCACAGACTGATGGATAGATTGAAGTGGTGAATAGGAGTTTGGGTAACCTGCTACTATGCTTTGTTGCAAATATGAGATGAACCAGTGTTGTCATTGATGTCAACATACTCATATTGCATTGACAAGAAAGGATTGGATGAGCAGTGTGCTGAGTATATTAAGAAAATTAGCCTCGGTCAGGAATAGTGAAGAACAGTGATGAAAAGAAGGCAAATGTACTGTATAGGATGAGAACCGGAGGATGAAGATTAAAGGGTTTGTAGATATAAGTCTTGAGATGCTTCAGTTAAGATTTTAGAGGTCCACATGAAGATCTGAAGGAGTTGTGGCTGTCTATGTGGAACCGGTTCCGGCAAGTGTTCAGAGGTGACAGAGGATCACAGAAAGGTTTGGTGAGGTTTGCAGATTGGAAGGAGTGTTTGGGATATCCTTGTGATGTGTCATCTCGAGTTGTGTATGATTTTGAGGATTGGAAGTGCCTTTTGCATTGTGACAGTGGCGACAGACTGTGTTCTTGAAGTTTTGGATGAGGAAGAGAAGAGATTCCAATAAGTAGAGAAAGTGCAGATGTACCTGGTCATTTAGGCAGGCTTGTGAAGGTTCTTGGATCATGTTGAGGTTGTGTTGTTGGTATGCATTGATGGTAGAGCCCGGAATTGAAGATATTCTTCCGGATGAAGTTTTTGTTCCGACTAGCCAACCGGATGAGTTGTTCATCCTACGAATGTTCTTATGATGGCCGACCGGATGTGTTATTCATCTTGTGGATACTCTTATGGTTGATTGCCGACTTAGATGATTGTTCCTAAGTCGATGTCTTGTATAAATAAAGGTTTGTGAGTTCATTTCGAGGTGTGGATTGTGTGGATGAGTGGTGAATAGCGAAGAGAAGTGCGAAGGGCAGAGCAGAGACTATTGGGCTTAAATGGAACTGATCCAGACATGGTAGAGATGTCATTTCTCCAGTTCAAGATTGTGATTCTTATCACTTTGTAGACAGTGTGTCTCCTTGTAGGCAGTGAGCCTCTTTGTGAGCAATGTGCTTGGGCAGTGAGCCCTAATTGGCATGTGCCATTCATTTTTCTTATTCTTCTAATAGAGAATAATCCTTGGGTTAATCACCCTGTGCTTTTTCCCTTAACCAGGTTTTCCACATCAAAATCTTGGTGTTCAATGTGTTAATGTTTATCTGCTCTTGTGTTTATGCATTATGCTTTCATGGATGGTTAATTGATATGTTGTTAACTAACAAAGAAGAATCAAGTATTTAAAGTAGAGCAAGTTTTTATACAATTGATTCACCCCCCCTCTCAGTTGTATGCCATAGAGCCAACAATTGGTATCAGAGCCAAGTTCCTCTGAAAGGAGCTTAATCGCTTGAGGAGATCCAGTATGTCATCATACAAGAAGGATAGTCCGAAGTTCGATGGAACCAACTTCACTCTCTGGAAAGGTCGCATGAAATGTCACTTGGAATGTATGGGAAAAGCATACTTGGCCATGGTCTCAAAACCATATATACCTCCACAAGGTGGTCTGACAACTCTGAATGAAATCACAGATGCTGAAAACAATCTGCGAACCAAGGAAGCTCTGCTAAGTGCATTGAACGACTCAGATCTCTCAAATGTTATTGACCTACCAACTACATATGAGATCCTGCCTAAATTGGAACTTCTGTATGAAGGAGATGAGTTTGTCAAGAGTGCAAGGTTGCAAAGTCTGAAAGGGAAATTTGAAAGATTAAAGATGAGAGATGATGAAAACATCACTACCTTTATGCCAAGAGTGAATGAGCTAGTATGTGGAATTAGAAACGCTGGTGGAACTCTGGATGAAAATGAGATAGTTTGCAAAATCCTTAGATCCCTTCCTGCTGCCTACAAAATCAAGGTTGCTGCCATTGATGAATTCAGAGCCCACACAACTGTCACAAGAGAACAATTGGCTGGCAAACTAGCTGCATTTGAAATGACCGAGTTTGGAGATGATCCTCCCAAGACTGAATCTGCTTTCAAAGCCAGTGCCTATGTGAAAGGCAAACAGAGATTTGATCCAGGTGAAAACTCTTCAAGGAAGATGTCATGGTATGATCAAGCAAGAAGAGACATGGAAGAAGAAGAAGCAGAAACAACTCAACTTGAAGCCCTCATTGCAAAGAGACTGCCAAGAGGATCAGGTAAGTATGAAGGAAAACTACCCTTTAAGTGCTTCAACTGCAATAAGATTGGTCATTTTGCTTCAAGATGTTCAGAAAGATCTGCAAGGTCTAACACTAACAGACAAAGGTTTCAAAAGAACTGCTATTCTGTTCATGAAGAAGATGACAATGAAGGAGTAACAGATGATGAATCAAAACTAGGAAGCAAATCTGGAAATGAATGGGTGTTTATTGCCATCAAGGAAGAAGATTCAATATCCTCTGAATTTGTCAATCACAAGGTTGTGGAAAGAGCTTTGGCCGCTGAAGTGGAAGAAAAGGATGATTGGGTTATTGACAGTGGATGTTCTCACCATATGATTGGTGACAAGAATAAGTTCTTGGATTTGGAAAGGTATGAAGGAGGAATGGTAAAGTTTGGTGACAATTTTGCTGGTAGAATCAGAGGTAGGGGAACTATTTCCTTTGATGGAAAGAGCAAAATAGGTAATGTACTATATGTTGAAGGATTGAAGCACAATCTTCTCAGTGTTGGTCAGTTAGTGGACAAAGGCTATGATCTCCGGTTCAAGAATGGAAAATGTAGAATCTTTACAAGTTCTGAAACTAAAATTGCATCTGGTACTCAGACAAAAGGTAATATCTTTCATCTGGTTGGTTCAAATAAAAGTTGTCTGTTTGTTCAAGTTGATCAGAGTTGGTTATGGCATAGAAGATGTTAGCACAGTAAAATTTTCAAAATTTTACTATTCCCTTATTCCATCATATTTGAATAAACCCTAAAGGAATATCCCAAAAGGACCACAATATAAAATTTTTGTATCTCATAAAATGTCTAGGGATGAACAGTGTAAAAAAATCATCAAAATCAATCCATCGGCATAAGGTCGTGTGGCTTACACCGATACACAGCGAATTGTTTGAAAACAACCATCGGCGTAAAAATAGAGATCGGAAGAAGAATCATGGAGCTCACCGATGGAGTAAGCAACACCGATGACTTTACATCGGCAAGAAAGGCAAGTGGTCATGCCGATCGGTATGACAAATATCTATCGGATGATCTTTTAGAAGTTGCCCCGACGATATATATCATACCGATGAAGCACTTTCGGCAAGAGTTTCACCGAACATCATGCGAGGGTAACAAAGCAATAGTCATCGGTGAGAAATGAACCATCGGAATAGAAAACAAGTAAGTCTCCGACGATCAAAAGTCCTGGCGATAAGAAAGTTATCGGCGAGACTCACAGCGATGCATCTTCATCGGGATAGCTTGACACATCGGAACAAAAGAAGCAAGTCTTGCCGATTCATAAGTCACGGCGATCAAAAGATATCGGTGGGACATTACTAAGCTTTGCCCGATGAAGGATGTGATAAAGGGCATCGGGGAGATGATTTCGATCGGGGTATCTTGAGAAAGCTATCCCGATAGAGAATGTCATTCCGATAAAGATAAAAGTTCATACATAAACAGACTATCGGTAAGACAATAAAGATCGGGGAGACATAATTTTAGTATCCCGATGGTCTCAATCTTCCCGATAAGCAAAATATATCGGTGGGACTTGCCATATCGCGGAGAGATCTAAAACCCTTGGCGATGAAGGAAATCATGCCGATGGTCACACCCACTTGAAATATGATACTACATGGCATCGGGGATACAATTGAGGGGTCACGCCGATTGACCGTCCGCGCCATAAAAAAGGGTTGAGGTCGTCCAGACATTTCAAAAAGCACGCCGATAGGAAGAGTTATGGCGATGTGACACTTCACAGTGATGAACATTGAATTGATCAGATAATTAATACAAAACGGCTACAAAGTTCATACGATCATTATAATTGCAAAAAACCGTCCGAGAGCAGAATACAGAAGAATTCTCAGGGCAAAAGCAAAGGCTTCCAATTCCAGTCATCGAGCGACAGGTACACATACACAAACCACTATATTACCTGTATTTGAATTTCCTGCCAAATTTTTCAAAACAAATGGAAACTTCGGGGAAAGGAAAAGGAAGAAAATCACAAGGAGAAACCAGTAAACCAAAGAAGCAAAAAACTGATCAAACCCCTGAAGAAAAAGTGAAAGACAGGAAACTAAATCAGGACTTGATTGATCAGTTGCCTGGGTCAGCTCCCAAGGCCAGGAGGTCTGCCCAACTCAGGGCAGAAGTAGAAAAATTAGAAGACAAACATAAGCGCCTGGGAGATATTTGGACCCCAATTAGGGGATATGAACTCTTCAGGTTTCATTACAACAGAAGATTTAGAAATGCCCCTGTGTCAAACCCATGGCACATGAATTTAGGCAAACTGGTTGTACCTAATGTATTCTTGAATGTAGAACTCCTGCAACTATTAGCCAGGCATTACAATTCAGGCCTGAAAGCTATCTGCAACCCTCAGGGAGAACCAATTATACACCTATCAAAAAATGCTATTTGTGAGGTGTATGATTTGGATGATTTGTGCACTGTCCCTGTTGTTTATGAAGATTTGGATAAAGAATACTGGAGAATGGATACAACCTACAATGGATGGAGGTTACCCATTCATAGACCCAGGATTGAAGGAGAAGTGATACCCTTGACTGAGAATGATGGCCCTCCCTTTCATGTATCCATTTTTGAACCATACATTCAATATACTTACTATTGTGTAGGTCAAGTCCTTGGCTCAGAGGTCCCTGAGTTTATGGCTATTCCTCTAATGGTCATAACCTCTGATATTCAATGTCACAATGCCAGACAGTTTGATTATGCCTCCTATGTTGCTACTAGAATAGACTCTGGTCTATCTGCAATGAAAAACAATGCTCCAGCATGCTCTTTTGAGCATTACTCGATGCTCATGCATATGGTCTTATACTACGGCCAGGAAGTAGGATTGTGGCCAAATGAGCTTCAAGTTGTTGCTGCAGGTAAGAAAGGGGAGAAGATACCTGTACAAATGTGGACCAGAATCTGGGATAGCAGGTATGCTAACTCCAGCTATGCTCAATTTGAGGAGCATTGTGTTAAAGTGCTGTATAGGTATTTCAACCACCCCTGTGAATATTCAATTTCAGATGAAATAAAAAGATTCCTCAGGCCAAAAGATTTTGGTGGCCCCCCTGCTGTCACTCATAATTGGGGAGACTGGTATTGTTTTGAGGACGCTACCATGATCAGAGTGTATGGTTTTGAGGATGCCCCCTTTATATTGCCTAAAACTGTCCCTGACAGGATTGCATATCTGGAAATAATTAGGCAAATGCATTGTTCCAATGTCATGCATCTAAGTTCGCATGATAAACAATCATTCATGCCTAGTACTTTGTGTTTTGGAGATTTTACTGTGGTTTCAAAAGAAGGGTATAATCTCATTTTGGATAAACTAATGCATTATAACATGGTGACTGCTGAGGTGAGGAAAGGGTTTGACCCTGAGGGTTTCATTGACTATGCAAGACGAAAACAAAATCTCAGTGGATACATGCACATACATTATCCACATGATGATGTCATTAGAAATTTGGAAGAGGCTGAAGTCGATTTGGTAGTGGAGAAATATAACAGAGATTTGAATGAAAAGAAAAAGCAGTTGGCAGAAGTTGAAGTGGTATCCTCTGAAGAGGAAGAATTGACTGAACAGCCACAAGATAAGACAACAGAAATGTCTAAAAGAAAAATGCAACAATATCAGCCTCCAGTTGTGATACATGATGAGGAGGGATCTGCTGATGAAGATCCACGCCAAAAGGCTTATGATTCTTTTGTGTCAGATGATACATTCATTCATTCAAAGGAATTTAAATCATTCCTGTATAAATACAAGGGAAAGGAAATTAGAGAGTCAGTAGATAATGTTTCTGCTGACAATGAAAAACAGTTATTGGAGATGTTAAAGGAGACAGTGGACAAGGAAATGCAGGACATGACACCAAGCAGAGGCAGACAGCTGCTTAAAGATGCGGGGGTTATGATTTTTCCCGGCTTAGATCTAAATTCTGCTCTGGTTTTTGATAGTTTTTTGAATAATGCTGATGATAAGTATAAGCTTACTCCAGAAGGAGTTAATGAAGTCTATATGGGAACAAGATACAACAATGATGAAAATTCTTTAATGATATGGGCATTGTATCCTCCCCATAAGAAGACGGCCATAATAGACACTGAGAAAACTTTTGGCCATGTTATGACTTTTAGAGCAGGTGAGACTGACCCCATAATTACTGCAGACATTGGTATCAATGTTGCAAAATTGAATAAAGCACAAGCTCAGATGTTAATCAAGGAAAGGGATGCCTACAAGCTGAATTGTGAAAGATTAACAAAGGAGAATGACTACTTGAAGGATGCTGTTAAGAGCACCTTTGGGCAATCTACGAAGAGAATAACTCAAGGTGAAAGCTCACAAAGTAGTCAAGAGATATCCCATGATCAAGCCAAACAAATTCAAATAGATGCATTTGTTACAATACTGCAGAGCAGGTATGCAAACATGGTACGGTGGTTAAACCAGTTTTGGGATAACTACTCGGAAAATCATAAAGCAGTCAAAGAACACGAGAGGCTTGATCAGAGGATACAAGAAAAGGTGATCGAGTTGCAAAACAGAGGTACCCCTGATAGCACAGATGTCTCTGAGGCAAGAGCATTACTCAAAAGGCACCAGAATTTTTATGATAAACTCAAAGCTGATGCTAAGGAAGGGACTGATGCATCAGACGCAGGGGTGCCCAGAATATTCAAAGATAATGGAGAGGTAAAGAGCAAAGAAGAGTGGACTATTGATTGTCAAGTTATATTACACAAAGCCACAGGAGCCCTAAAAGATAAAGCCTCTGTATCTACAGAAGTTTGCAAGCAACTGGAGGAAATGATCACCCTCGATATAATCACCAGGAGTGCAGTCGAGCTTACTGATTCTCACCGTGCACAGGAGTACTTGGATCATCTAACAAAAGTCTATTTATGGCTAAACAGAGCCTAGTTAAGATTATGTAATTATTGTTTGTTAAAATCTCAAGAGACTTATTGAAGAGTTGTATCTCTTCTTGAAGATATCTATATAAGTTCAAACAATCTATGCTGAAAGATCATCAGCAGTAGAAGATATTTAGATATACATATACATAATATTCCAGAATGATCATGTTGCATATTTTATTTTAAAGAAGAAATTTGAAGTTCTCTGATTCAGTATTTCCATTTGGGTATCAGTTATTTGTTGAAATTATTCAATTGTGTGGCTGTCTCCATTTCTGCATTTCCCTGTTATTCAGATTAAACTATCAAGTATACATTTAATCTGTCAATACACATTCGCTGTATCTGTGTGATCAATTCGGTTGGTATCCATCCTAAGGAATTAAACCCTTCTGATTTATTCACAGTAACCTGGAAGTAGTAAGTTGGGATTACTAAGTAGAGCCATATAATTAGGATTGACACACTGTCTCCAGTAAAATATTATCTGTAATATTGTCTTTTCATTTCATTTGGCTCCTTCAAGTAAGGATTAAAGTACCTTCTGGTGAATTATAAGATCTCTGATTTTATTTGGTTGGATTATCAAGAAGAGTCTGTCAGTCATTTATTTGCACGTTTATACAAGCTATAAACCAGAACTGTGCCAAATATCTAGAATTATTACCATTTAGAAACTACTGTTCTCAGTCCTTCAAATTGACTCTGTTACCCAACAAGGCACTGGTCTCACTCAACTCATTAATTAAAACCTTTTGATATTGCTTATACAATTTCTGCCAATCACTTATTAAACATTACATATAGAATTAATTAGTCAGCTTTGTCATCTATCATACATCCTATGCCATTGTAGATAGACCTAGTTAGTCCATTCATCCACATTCAGACTGCTTTAATATTTTAAGGTTCACCCGCCTAGGTGTAGCAGGACCTAAAGTGTAGGAAATCATCAAACCTTGAAGGTTGATTTAATCAAGTTAGTTCAAAAACGTTGCAAATCCAAATATAGAGCCTGGCATCCTCTTAGGATTAGTAACTTGCATTTTTGAGACCTAACAAATTGGCGACTCTACTGGGGAACTTAGTAAAAAGACCTTAGAATTTAGTCCTTTCTTTCATAGAGTCATTTAAAATTTCTTTTTGGTAACTCTGCTGGTGACAAAGAACCTTACAGATAAAATACAAACTTTTCCTATTCAATAGGTGGCGACTCTAGTTACAATCATAAAAAAAAATTTCAAATGGATGGTAGGAGATCCAAGATGGAAGGCAGAAACTTGTAGTCATCTCCACCACTTAGAAACATCTCCAAAAGAAATATGAATCCAAAATATTCCCACCAAGACAATAATCTAGATATCCAGGAGAATGATTCAGAACAAAATATTGCAATTCACAATAAATTCACACCTCTACATGATTCAAACGAGAACCTCAGTGGAGCAACTGATGATATTTTGGCAAGGTACAGACCCACTCCTCAAGAACAGCGGGATCATGATGCAAAGGTCATGAGGGATATTGATAGGAACCAGGCTGAACATGATTTCAAGGTCTCGTTTGACCAGGGAGAAGAGATAGGATATGAATTGTCAAATCAGGGAATAAATGACAATCCAGAATATCAGGAAATAAATAATCAAGACATGAGTGATGAGAAACAGGAAATACTCATGCTCAGGAAAGAACTCGAAAGGTACAAAATACAAGAGGAGAAGGAGTTATTGCAGCGAGAAATTCAACAGAGGAGAAATAAAGCCAAAATAGCTCCCCCCAAATATGTACCCCCGCATAGAGGGAATATTTCAAGGAATACACAACAAAATACAAATAGTGCTCAAAACTCGCATGCTTCTGGAAGTCATCAGAACACTATTTCCCAAATCCCCAGACCACCTCCCATAAGTAATGCATCCCTACATGTGGCAAATAATTACCCACCCCCTGGTCAACAATATTATAGGCCACAAAATCAACACATAAATCCCCATATGAACCAACATCAACAATATGCGTATCATCAGCCACCAGGTGGATATAATTACTATCCCAATCCACCACATCTCAATTTTCCCCCCCAAAACCTTGCTAATATATGCAGTCAATTTGATTTAACTGGATATCAGTTATATCCATATCCTATGGATAGTACTTGGAGAAACATGGTTCCCAAGTTTACTGGAAACAATGCAGTATCTGCAGAAGACCATATCAGAAGTTTTAATGCTTTTGTACAGGATATAGGTATGGACTGGGAAGACATTAGAATGAGGTTATTTATGATGTCCCTCACTGAAGATGCCAGAGATTGGTTTAATAGCTTGCCCGATGCATCAATCAATTCAATAACTGATTTCCATAACCAGTTTAAGGATCAGTATGGTAACCAATACGCTCCTGAGTTTGCACTGCATGAACTAATAAGTATACAGAAGTATCAAAATGAATCAGTATTTGATTTCAACCTGAAGTTTTCCAAGTTACATAATAAGGTACCACATGGAGCCAAGTTATCTGACCAGGCAGCACTGAGTATCTATATGAAGGCATTTGACCCCAAAACAGGATATGAACTCAGAAACCGGTGCCCTGCAACGTTGGCTGAAGCACAGAAAATAGCCATAACTATTGAAAATAATAGAAAAGCTGCAGGAATGGTCAATAAAAGGGAAAATCATAGGAGTCTTCAGAATTCAAATGCTCAACAGATTAAACCAGAGGGTCAGCATAGGCAGGATAGACCTAGGTTACATGATATGCCTTACAATACCAATTGGAAGGATGGAAGACCTATTGACAACAACAGAAAGCAGCCATATGGAAAGGATACTCCTGATCCATTGAAGAGAAACATGGCACATATGGCAGAAAATAAACCTTGGTGTTCTGTATGTAACTTGCCACATTCACCTGAATACTGTGAGGTAGCTAAATCAATACAGCAAGAGGAAATGCTATATAACTATAATAGAGATAATCACACCATTAATATGATGCAGGATACACCATGTGTGGTAACAGAAGATTATTCTTCTTCAGAGGAAGAAGGGTATGAGTATGATGTAGGGAACCAAAAATATCATGTTAACATGGGAGAACAGCAAGTATTCTCAGACCAGGAAGAAATTTATGACAATAAACCATATGGTCAATGGAGAAAACCTACTGAGGATGAAAAAGAAGCTCTCACAGTAGCTGCAGTGGCTCAAGCTCGAAACACTTATAACTTAAGGAATAGAACAATAAATGCTGGGCAGGGAACTCCTGGGAGTGTATTCATAAAAGACCAGAATAACAAGGGGAATAATACAAAATCATCACCTAAAGAACCAGAAAAGGGGGATAAAAATAAAATGAAAGAAAATATAGAAAAAGAGAATACAAAAACAGAAAAGAATGACCAAATCATAACCCCTTCTTTTGACATTGCACAGGCAGTGTCTCAGGTGAAGATATCAGTTCCACTCTTAGAAATGATGAAAATAGATAAATATAGGAGTACAGTCGTCAAGATGATTTCTGATACACCTAATCCAAAGCATAAAGGGTTTGAAAAAACAACAAATAATGTGCATCAAGAAAATTTTAAGATGCCTGAGGTATACCTTGGTGACACACTTACAAAAAATCCCTCACAGGTAGATCCATTCTATACTACACTAGTAATCAAGAACAGAATAGTCAGGAATTGTATGATTGATTCAGGTGCTGCTATGAATATCATGCCTATAGCAGTGATGAAAGAATTAGGGATGTGGGTTGATACTACGTATGGCCAATGTTATGCAATGGATAACAGATCTATTCCAGTAGTTGGTATTATGAAAGATGTAGAAATAAAACTTGCTTCATATCCTGAGGCAACATATAACATTGACATCACTGTGGTTGATATCCCACCGTATTATGGAATGCTGTTATCAAGGCAGTGGGCTGCAATGGCAGGAGGCAATGTTCAATTAGATCTATCATATGCCACCATACCAGTAGGTGACAAAGAAATCAAGTTGTGCAGAGAACCAAGGTATGACAATATTATAGAAAGAATGGACCGGCATCAGGTGAATTTCTTTTGTGACACAGATTTAGGGGTTTTCAAAGTTGGAGAAACTACCCCAGAATTGCATAACACTGACCCAATACATACTGAATCTATGAAAAAAGAAAATGATTTGTGGAAAATGTATTTCGATGGTGCATGCAGCAAGATAGGAAATGGGGCCGGAGTAGTTTTTATCTCACCAGGAGGGAAAACATTCAAATACTCTTTCTTACTGACGTTTGAATGCACCAATAACGTAGCTGAGTATGAAGCCCTACTCATTGGCCTAGACATAGCCATCAAATACAAAATAAAAAAGTTGGCTGTCTATGGTGATTCTGAATTGGTCATCTCCCAAGTAAGAGAAAAATATTTATCTAAGAATAAAAGATTAAGACAGTATAGAAATGCAGTTTGGGATAGTATTGAATTATTTGATGCTTTTTCAATCAGCTGGGTTGATAGGTCTAAAAACATCATGGCAGACTTTTTAGCAAACATTGCATTAAAGAGAGATGATCTAACATTAGGAGGGATCACAGAAGTAGAATTTAAAACTAGACCTACCATCCCTGATAATATACAGAACTGGCAGGTGTTTGACAGCGATGCTGATATAATCAATTTCTTACATTGTGCTGATTATTATGAAAATCAAGAAATTGATTTCAGTGCATTTGTGGAGAAACACGATGGGAAAGAAACTCTATTTGGTCAAGAAGTAGTTCAACTGAAGACAAATAAGATACCCAAAGGGCTTATTGCATTAGAAAAAGCATTTGATGGGCATGATAGATACAAGAAGAAAGAAACACCAGTGATACCTGAGAATCTTGAGGAAGTGAACTTGGGGACTCAGACAACCCCAAAAAATGTATATATTGGGAGGAATCTTGACCAGAAAATCAGAAGTAGAATTATCAATCTACTTAGGAAGTATAGGCATGTGTTTGCTTGGTCATATGATGACTTAAAGGCATATAGAGAGGATCTATTTCAACATGAGATACCACTCAAACCAGATGCAAAACCATTCAGACAGAAACAAAGACCGATTAATCCTACATTGGCTCCGAAAATGCTGGAGGAACTTACAAAGTTAAGGGATGGAGCTATAATCAAGCCTATTAGACATTCTTCCTGGGTCTCAAACTTAGTACCTGTCAGGAAAAAGAATGGTGACATTAGACTGTGTGTGGATTTCAGAAACCTGAATAAATCTTCTCTCAAAGATAATTATCCTCTTCCCAATATGGAGGCGATATTACAGAAAGTTACTGGATGTGAATTATTATCCATGATGGATGGTTTCTCCGGCTACAATCAGGTAAAGGTTAAGGAGTCTGAACAATTCAAGACCGCATTCACCACTCCGTGGGGAACATATGTATATTTGAGAATGCCATTTGGATTAACTAATGCTGGGGCGACATTTCAAAGAGCGATGGATGTAGCTTTTGCTGAATTGATCAATAAGATTATGATAGTCTATCAAGACGATTTAACAGCATATTCAAAAAAGGCTGAAGATCATTGCACACATCTAGAACAGATATTTGTCAAAGCCCTAGAATATGGAATATCATTGAACCCTAAAAAATGCCAATTTGCAGTAACAGAAGGAAAATTGCTTGGCCATATAGTCTCGAAGGAAGGAGTTAAAATAGATCCTGAAAGGGTGGAGGCAATTGATCAGGTCCCTATTCCAAAAAATGTAAAAGCTATACAATCATTTTTTGGTCAGATAAATTTTGTCAGAAGATTTATACCAAATTTCGCAGAGATTGTTTGTCCTATATCAAGAATGCTGAAGAAGAACTCAGATATGAAATGGACAACAGAAGCAATGGAAGCATTTGGTAACATTAAGGAGGCCATCAAACAAGCTCCAGTCTTAATATCCCCTGACTTCGGCAAACCTTTCCAACTTTTTTCATTTGCTTCCTATCATACAGTGGCAGCAGTGTTGTTGCAGAAAAACAATGATGGATATGAACAGCCAATCTCTTTCTTTAGCAAGTCCCTTCAGAATGCAGAGTTGAAGTATGACATTATTGAAAAACAGGCATATGCATTGGTAAAAGCAATAAAAAACTTTAGACCATATTTGGTAGGGGCTAAAATCATAGCATATGTTCCTAATGCTGCAGTCAAGGATGTACTGATTCAAACTGAGGTCACGGGTAGGAGATGTAGGTGGATCAATAGGATTCAGGAATTCAACATTGAAATCCAAATCACTAAATTAGTAAGGGGACAGGGTCTTGCCAAATTGATGACTGAAAATAATCTAGAAGCTTCCCATATATGTAATATTGATGCAAGTACCAGTATTGAACATACTCCATGGTATACTGATATAGTATATTATCTAACACATATGAAGAGTCCTGAAGGATATGATGATAACAAAAGAAGGACACTCAAACTACAAGCTTCAAAATATGTACTCATTGGTGGAGATCTCTATTGGAAAAATAGAGATGGGGTTCTACTATTATGTTTGGATGAATATCAATCAAAACATATTATGAAGGAATTGCATGAAGGCATGTGCGGGGGACATTTCTCAGCAAAAACTACAGCCCACAAAATTTTGAGGGCAGGGTACTATTGGCCTAAAGTCTTTAACGATTCATACCAGTACACTAGAAAATGTGAAGCATGCCAAAAGTTCTCAGGGAAGTTAAAGTATCATGGAGCACTACCTTTAAAACCTATGCAAGTTGAGGCTCCATTTTATCAGTGGGGTATTGATTTTATAGGTGAAATTTCAGAGAAATCAAGTGGGGGGCACCGATGGATTTTAGTAGCTACTGATTACTTTACAAAATGGGTGGAAGCAATCCCAACCAGACAGGCTACTAGTAAAGTTGTGATAAATTTTCTAATGGATAACATTATATGCAGATTTGGTACTCCTGTAAGACTGATTACTGATAATGGGATGTGCTTTAGATCTGATGAATTCAAAGGTTTTTGCAGCACATATGGTATCACTGTTTCTTATGCTGCTCCTTACCATCCACAGGCCAATGGACAAGCCGAATCAAGTAATAAGAGTCTGTTGAAAATCATAAAAAGAATGTTGGATAGAAATAAGAAGGCTTGGGATTCAAAATTAAGAATGGCAGTATGGGCTGACAGGATTACTATAAAAAGGGCAATTGGGAGATCCCCTTATGAATTGGTATATGGAACCCAAGCAAGATTACCACTAGAAAATCTTATACCAATATACAAATTCATTCTCCAGGAAGACCTGAATATCCCTGAACCAATGGAGGAAAGGTTGGAACAATTGGCAGAGCTTGATGAAGCAAGAAGAATGGCTCAGAAACAGAATATTAAATTACAATCACAGGTAAAATATCTCTTTGACAAAAAGGCCAAAGAAAGAAAGTTTGAAATTAATGATCTGGTACTAATGTGGAATGCAAGATGTCAAGACAAAGGAAAACATGGAAAATTTGAAGCCCTGTGGTTGGGTCCTTTTGTTATCACTGGCAAGGGAGGTGATGATTCTTACTATGTACAGAATATGTCAGGAGAGGAGCAGGAATTGCCAGTACATGGGCAATACTTGAAGCAGTTCTTTTCATAAACATGTACAAAGAGAATTGAATGTTGCCAGTGCATGGACAACATTCAAATAATTCTCAAAAATATTTTTCCATGCACAGTAGTCTAGGAATCATTCCCGCTCCCCATCATTTGTTCCTTTCCTTTTTCCAGTTCCATAAAACCTCACCCCAAAAATAATAAAAGATGTGGTCTACTTCCCCAGGAGATTTGGATCCTTGTATACTCACAGGGAGTATTCATCCCAGACAGAGCCACTGTTAGCACAGTAAAATTTTCAAAATTTTACTATTCCCTTATTCCATCATATTTGAATAAACCCTAAAGGAATATCCCAAAAGGACCACAATATAAAATTTTTGTATCTCATAAAATGTCTAGGGATGAACAGTGTAAAAAAATCATCAAAATCAATCCATCGGCATAAGGTCGTGTGGCTTACACCGATACACAGCGAATTGTTTGAAAACAACCATCGGCGTAAAAATAGAGATCGGAAGAAGAATCATGGAGCTCACCGATGGAGTAAGCAACACCGATGACTTTACATCGGCAAGAAAGGCAAGTGGTCATGCCGATCGGTATGACAAATATCTATCGGATGATCTTTTAGAAGTTGCCCCGACGATATATATCATACCGATGAAGCACTTTCGGCAAGAGTTTCACCGAACAGCATGCGAGGGTAACAAAGCAATAGTCATCGGTGAGAAATGAACCATCGGAATAGAAAACAAGTAAGTCTCCGACGATCAAAAGTCCTGGCGATAAGAAAGTTATCGGCGAGACTCACAGCGATGCATCTTCATCGGGATAGCTTGACACATCGGAACAAAAGAAGCAAGTCTTGCCGATTCATAAGTCACGGCGATCAAAAGATATCGGTGGGACATTACTAAGCTTTGCCCGATGAAGGATGTGATAAAGGGCATCGGGGAGATGATTTCGATCGGGGTATCTTGAGAAAGCTATCCCGATAGAGAATGTCATTCCGATAAAGATAAAAGTTCATACATAAACAGACTATCGGTAAGACAATAAAGATCGGGGAGACATAATTTTAGTATCCCGATGGTCTCAATCTTCCCGATAAGCAAAATATATCGGTGGGACTTGCCATATCGCGGAGAGATCTAAAACCCTTGGCGATGAAGGAAATCATGCCGATGGTCACACCCACTTGAAATATGATACTACATGGCATCGGGGATACAATTGAGGGGTCACGCCGATTGACCGTCCGCGCCATAAAAAAGGGTTGAGGTCGTCCAGACATTTCAAAAAGCACGCCGATAGGAAGAGTTATGGCGATGTGACACTTCACAGCGATGAACATTGAATTGATCAGATAATTAATACAAAACGGCTACAAAGTTCATACGATCATTATAATTGCAAAAAACCGTCCGAGAGCAGAATACAGAAGAATTCTCAGGGCAAAAGCAAAGGCTTCCAATTCCAGTCATCGAGCGACAGGTACACATACACAAACCACTATATTACCTGTATTTGAATTTCCTGCCAAATTTTTCAAAACAAATGGAAACTTCGGGGAAAGGAAAAGGAAGAAAATCACAAGGAGAAACCAGTAAACCAAAGAAGCAAAAAACTGATCAAACCCCTGAAGAAAAAGTGAAAGACAGGAAACTAAATCAGGACTTGATTGATCAGTTGCCTGGGTCAGCTCCCAAGGCCAGGAGGTCTGCCCAACTCAGGGCAGAAGTAGAAAAATTAGAAGACAAACATAAGCGCCTGGGAGATATTTGGACCCCAATTAGGGGATATGAACTCTTCAGGTTTCATTACAACAGAAGATTTAGAAATGCCCCTGTGTCAAACCCATGGCACATGAATTTAGGCAAACTGGTTGTACCTAATGTATTCTTGAATGTAGAACTCCTGCAACTATTAGCCAGGCATTACAATTCAGGCCTGAAAGCTATCTGCAACCCTCAGGGAGAACCAATTATACACCTATCAAAAAATGCTATTTGTGAGGTGTATGATTTGGATGATTTGTGCACTGTCCCTGTTGTTTATGAAGATTTGGATAAAGAATACTGGAGAATGGATACAACCTACAATGGATGGAGGTTACCCATTCATAGACCCAGGATTGAAGGAGAAGTGATACCCTTGACTGAGAATGATGGCCCTCCCTTTCATGTATCCATTTTTGAACCATACATTCAATATACTTACTATTGTGTAGGTCAAGTCCTTGGCTCAGAGGTCCCTGAGTTTATGGCTATTCCTCTAATGGTCATAACCTCTGATATTCAATGTCACAATGCCAGACAGTTTGATTATGCCTCCTATGTTGCTACTAGAATAGACTCTGGTCTATCTGCAATGAAAAACAATGCTCCAGCATGCTCTTTTGAGCATTACTCGATGCTCATGCATATGGTCTTATACTACGGCCAGGAAGTAGGATTGTGGCCAAATGAGCTTCAAGTTGTTGCTGCAGGTAAGAAAGGGGAGAAGATACCTGTACAAATGTGGACCAGAATCTGGGATAGTAGGTATGCTAACTCCAGCTATGCTCAATTTGAGGAGCATTGTGTTAAAGTGCTGTATAGGTATTTCAACCACCCCTGTGAATATTCAATTTCAGATGAAATAAAAAGATTCCTCAGGCCAAAAGATTTTGGTGGCCCCCCTGCTGTCACTCATAATTGGGGAGACTGGTATTGTTTTGAGGACGCTACCATGATCAGAGTGTATGGTTTTGAGGATGCCCCCTTTATATTGCCTAAAACTGTCCCTGACAGGATTGCATATCTGGAAATAATTAGGCAAATGCATTGTTCCAATGTCATGCATCTAAGTTCGCATGATAAACAATCATTCATGCCTAGTACTTTGTGTTTTGGAGATTTTACTGTGGTTTCAAAAGAAGGGTATAATCTCATTTTGGATAAACTAATGCATTATAACATGGTGACTGCTGAGGTGAGGAAAGGGTTTGACCCTGAGGGTTTCATTGACTATGCAAGACGAAAACAAAATCTCAGTGGATACATGCACATACATTATCCACATGATGATGTCATTAGAAATTTGGAAGAGGCTGAAGTCGATTTGGTAGTGGAGAAATATAACAGAGATTTGAATGAAAAGAAAAAGCAGTTGGCAGAAGTTGAAGTGGTATCCTCTGAAGAGGAAGAATTGACTGAACAGCCACAAGATAAGACAACAGAAATGTCTAAAAGAAAAATGCAACAATATCAGCCTCCAGTTGTGATACATGATGAGGAGGGATCTGCTGATGAAGATCCACGCCAAAAGGCTTATGATTCTTTTGTGTCAGATGATACATTCATTCATTCAAAGGAATTTAAATCATTCCTGTATAAATACAAGGGAAAGGAAATTAGAGAGTCAGTAGATAATGTTTCTGCTGACAATGAAAAACAGTTATTGGAGATGTTAAAGGAGACAGTGGACAAGGAAATGCAGGACATGACACCAAGCAGAGGCAGACAGCTGCTTAAAGATGCGGGGGTTATGATTTTTCCCGGCTTAGATCTAAATTCTGCTCTGGTTTTTGATAGTTTTTTGAATAATGCTGATGATAAGTATAAGCTTACTCCAGAAGGAGTTAATGAAGTCTATATGGGAACAAGATACAACAATGATGAAAATTCTTTAATGATATGGGCATTGTATCCTCCCCATA
The DNA here is from genome assembly GCA_027924645.1 of Cunninghamia lanceolata. Taxonomy (NCBI): domain Eukaryota; kingdom Viridiplantae; phylum Streptophyta; class Pinopsida; order Cupressales; family Cupressaceae; genus Cunninghamia; species Cunninghamia lanceolata. The sequence continues at coordinate 31,175,947 of BSBN01000047.1, forward strand.
AGAAGACGGCCATAATAGACACTGAGAAAACTTTTGGCCATGTTATGACTTTTAGAGCAGGTGAGACTGACCCCATAATTACTGCAGACATTGGTATCAATGTTGCAAAATTGAATAAAGCACAAGCTCAGATGTTAATCAAGGAAAGGGATGCCTACAAGCTGAATTGTGAAAGATTAACAAAGGAGAATGACTACTTGAAGGATGCTGTTAAGAGCACCTTTGGGCAATCTACGAAGAGAATAACTCAAGGTGAAAGCTCACAAAGTAGTCAAGAGATATCCCATGATCAAGCCAAACAAATTCAAATAGATGCATTTGTTACAATACTGCAGAGCAGGTATGCAAACATGGTACGGTGGTTAAACCAGTTTTGGGATAACTACTCGGAAAATCATAAAGCAGTCAAAGAACACGAGAGGCTTGATCAGAGGATACAAGAAAAGGTGATCGAGTTGCAAAACAGAGGTACCCCTGATAGCACAGATGTCTCTGAGGCAAGAGCATTACTCAAAAGGCACCAGAATTTTTATGATAAACTCAAAGCTGATGCTAAGGAAGGGACTGATGCATCAGACGCAGGGGTGCCCAGAATATTCAAAGATAATGGAGAGGTAAAGAGCAAAGAAGAGTGGACTATTGATTGTCAAGTTATATTACACAAAGCCACAGGAGCCCTAAAAGATAAAGCCTCTGTATCTACAGAAGTTTGCAAGCAACTGGAGGAAATGATCACCCTCGATATAATCACCAGGAGTGCAGTCGAGCTTACTGATTCTCACCGTGCGCAGGAGTACTTGAATCATCTAACAAAAGTCTATTTATGGCTAAACAGAGCCTAGTTAAGATTATGTAATTATTGTTTGTTAAAATCTCAAGAGACTTATTGAAGAGTTGTATCTCTTCTTGAAGATATCTATATAAGTTCAAACAATCTATGCTGAAAGATCATCAGCAGTAGAAGATATTTAGATATACATATACATAATATTCCAGAATGATCATGTTGCATATTTTATTTTAAAGAAGAAATTTGAAGTTCTCTGATTCAGTATTTCCATTTGGGTATCAGTTATTTGTTGAAATTATTCAATTGTGTGGCTGTCTCCATTTCTGCATTTCCCTGTTATTCAGATTAAACTATCAAGTATACATTTAATCTGTCAATACACATTCGCTGTATCTGTGTGATCAATTCGGTTGGTATCCATCCTAAGGAATTAAACCCTTCTGATTTATTCACAGTAACCTGGAAGTAGTAAGTTGGGATTACTAAGTAGAGCCATATAATTAGGATTGACACACTGTCTCCAGTAAAATATTATCTGTAATCTTGTCTTTTCATTTCATTTGGCTCCTTCAAGTAAGGATTAAAGTACCTTCTGGTGAATTATAAGATCTCTGATTTTATTTGGTTGGATTATCAAGAAGAGTCTGTCAGTCATTTATTTGCACGTTTATACAAGCTATAAACCAGAACTGTGCCAAATATCTAGAATTATTACCATTTAGAAACTACTGTTCTCAGTCCTTCAAATTGACTCTGTTACCCAACAAGGCACTGGTCTCACTCAACTCATTAATTAAAACCTTTTGATATTGCTTATACAATTTCTGCCAATCACTTATTAAACATTACATATAGAATTAATTAGTCAGCTTTGTCATCTATCATACATCCTATGCCATTGTAGATAGACCTAGTTAGTCCATTCATCCACATTCAGACTGCTTTAATATTTTAAGGTTCACCCGCCTAGGTGTAGCAGGACCTAAAGTGTAGGAAATCATCAAACCTTGAAGGTTGATTTCGTCAAGTTAGTTCAAAAACGTTGCAAATCCAAATATAGAGCCTGGCATCCTCTTAGGATTAGTAACTTGCATTTTTGAGACCTAACAGAAGAATGTGTCATGTAAATTTTGATAACATCATCAAGATAAGCAATATTCAGGCTGTAAGAGATCTTCCAAAATTGATGAAACCTACAAATAGTTTGTGCAAAGAATATCAGCTAGGTAAACAGAGCAGAGTCTCCTTCAAAAGCAAAGATCAGTCCTCTACCGAATTATTGGAACTAGTACATACTGATCTCTGTGGTCCGACAAGGGTCAAGAGTTTGCAAGGTGATAGATATTTCATGTTGCTAATTGATGACCATTCTTAGATGATGTGGGTTACCTTCCTAAAGGAGAAATCATAAGCCTTTGAGAAATTCAAAATCTTCAAAGCTATGGTAGAGAATCAAACTGGATTGAAACTGAAATGTCTAAGGTTTGATAGAGGTGGTGAATTTACATCTGGTGAGTTCATTGACTTTTGTGAGAAGCAGGGTATAAGAAGACAGTTGTCTGCTCCTAGGACTCCACAGCAGAATAGAGTAGTTGAGAGAAAGAACCAGACCATCCAGGAAGCTGCCAGTACAATGATGTTAGAAGCAAATGTTCCTCAAATATTTTAGAAAGAAGCTATCAGCACTGTAGTTTACACTCTCAATCGAGTTCAAATAAGAAACAACACTGGTAAGACCCCTTATGAACTCTGGTTTGGCATCACTCCTACTGTGAAATATTTCAGAGTATTTGGTAGCAAGTGTTATATTAAAAGAGATGAAGATCTAGGAAAGTTTGATGCTAGAAGTGATGAAGGAATTTTCTTGGGTTACTCCACTCAAAGCAAAGCATACCGGTGTTACAATAAGAGATTGAGGAAGATGATAGAAAGCACTAATGTGAAAGTTGATGAAGGAATTGAGAAGCCCTCAAGATTTTATGAGTTTGATGAAGATGACCAAGATGGTGTTCAGGTTCAAGGAACTCAATCCTCTCCGGTAAGTCAGAGTCAGCCTGATCCGGTAAATCAGGAAGAAGAGATAGGTCTGAATGAGCCTGATCAAGAAGCAGCAGTGCAGGATACTCCCAAAATTCCAAGGTATGTAATACAGAACCACTCTGAAGATCAGATCATAGGTGACAAAAACAAAGGTGTACAAACTAGAAGGAATGTTGCTCAAAATCAGGATGAATGTTGTCTGATTTCAAAGATTGAACCTAAAACAATAAAAGAAGCTTGCAATGATGAAAACTGGACCAAAGCAATGAAAGATGAATTGATGCAAATTGAGAAAAATCACACTTGGGATCTTGTTCCCAGACCAAGAGACAGGAATGTGATTGGAACCAAATGGGTCTTCCAGAACAAACTGAATGAAGCTAGTGAAGTAATTAGAAACAAATCCAGGTTGGTCTGCAAAGGCTACTCTCAAATAGAAGGAATTGATTTTGAAGAAACCTTTGCTCCGGTGGCAAGAATTGAAGCAGTCAGATTATTCCTTGCATTTGCTGCCTTTAAAGACTTCAAGGTATATCAGATGGATGTCAAGTCTGCCTTCCTAAATGGTGATCTGGAAGAAGAAGTTTACATTGAACAACCGGATGGATTTCAATTGTCTGACAATGATGATATGGTCTGCAAGTTGAAGAAAGCTTTGTATGGATTGAAGCAAGCCCCAAGAGCATGGTATGAAAGGTTGGATAAGCATCTTGTTCAGATTGGATTCAACAAAGGTACTACTGACAGTAACTTATATTTCAAAATTGATCATGAAAATATTTTGATTGTAGAAGTATTTGTGGATGATATCATTTTGGGAGGAAGAGATAGTATGTGCAAAACTTTTGCAAATCAGATGAAAAGTGAGTTTGAAATGTCTATGCTTGGTGAAATGAATTTCTTCTTGGGTCTGCAAATTACTCAAACAAAGAAAGGGATCTTCATTTCTCAGACCAAATATGTAAAAGAATTATTAAGGAAATTTGGTATGGAAGATTCAAAACTAATGAACACTCCTATGGCAACCGAATGTAAGTTGAGCAAAGATGATGACTCTCCAAAGGCAGATCAGACAAAGTATAGATCAATGATTGGTGGATTGTTGTATCTCACTCAGACTAGACCAGATATAATGCAGGCTGTTGGCCTTGTGGCAAGATTCCAGGCTGATCCTAGAGAATCTCATGTTATGGCAATCAAAAGACTTTTTAGGTATTTGAAAGGAACAACAGTTGAGTATGGTCTATGGTACCCTAGAGATCCAGACTTCTCTCTTCATGCTTACACAGATGCAGATTGGGTAGGAGATGTGGATGACAGGAAGAGCACTAGTGGTGCAGCATTCTTTTTGGGGAAGAGATTGGTTTCCTGGCTAAGCAAGAAACAAGATGCAATATCTCTGTCTACAACTGAAGCAGAATACATTGCAGCAGCAGGTAGTTGCACTCAAATCTTATGGATGAAGTAGATGCTAAGAGACATTAAAGTTGAATATAAGGAGCATATCACAATCTTCTGTGATAATTCAAGTGCAATTAATATTTCTAAGAATCCGGTATTGCATTCTAAGACTAAGCACATATCTATCAAGTTTCACTTTTTGAGAGAACAAGTGAACAAGGAAGAAGTCAGATTGGAGTATGTTCCTTCCAAGGATCAGATTGCAGATATCTTTACTAAACCTCTTCCCAAGGACTCTTTTGAATATCTCCGAGAGAAGTTAGGGGTCATGGCCCCTCCGGTAATGAACTAGGATGCACTGATGTGCATCAGTCCGGTGGATATTGTAAGGAAAGCACAGGTGCGGAAAACAGCTTCCCTAATGTTAATTCCCAGGGGACAGTGTAGACCAGTCACTTTTAAATTACAATAACACAGATGAATACACAAGAGAAACCAAAATAGACAATATTTAGAACACAGACACACAGAATTACGTGGGAAAACCCTTACGGGTAAAAAACCCACCACCACAAGAAAACAATCTTTATTACAGTAAGATATACAGTTACAATAAAGAACTCAGCTTCTTGCTCTGGTGTTTGATTCTCGACATCATACACAGTTCACCTCCCTGTACATTTACAGAACGAACCTTTATTCAAGTCTCATCATAATCATACCAACGACACCTATAGACATATCATTCTATTTCCAATCTGCAAGAACAAGAATCGTTACAGACTTCTGCTCTAACTGATAGAACAAATTCCTCATACGTCGCTGCCATCTAACCGTCGCAACGGTTCACATTTCAGTGAGGCGTTTAGTCCCACATGTACCAAGTCGCAAAGGACTTTGCAGTTTATAACCGCCAACAGGCGAAAGAGTATTGTCAGCAATTTTGTTGCCGACAATACCAAGCCTCCAAGTCCATCGGCATAACAACTCCCATCGGCCCTCAGACTTCACCTCCCACCGATGAGCATTGTCTCCCCGATCACCAAGGTTACCATCGGTATGACATTCTCCATCGGCAAAAGATCTAGCCCTCGCTCCGACAGAGGTTTGTCTCACCGATACCAATAAGACTTCCATCAGGATGTCCGCAGTACATCGGCCCAACACCTTTAGCCGACGGGTATTCTCTTGCCGATAGACATACGCCATCGGAGTGACTACTCCTATCGGAGTAACTCTACAGAGTTTGGCCGATAGGCCCTTGTCTTGCCGACGGTTGAATGCTTCCATCGGGGTGACACTCAGCATCGGACAAACCTTCGATGCTTATTCCGACGGCCCTTGTCTCACCGATGCCAATGGTCTTCAACACGGTCCTGCCGATAGTGCTTCGTCACAGCGATGCCGACATCGCATATCCTCAGACCAATGAACCAAGGAACAGTTGAACTAAAATTCATTGAACCTACCAAATGAACTCTAGAAAGGTTCAACAAAGAGGTTCAAACAAGAGGTTCAACGAAGTGGTTCAAAGCATAGGTTCAACTAAGAGGTTCAAGTAGTAATTTGAGACACAAGTTCTCTTCAATCTCCCACTTGTCGAAGACATTACTGCTACCTCTTAGTCCTCATTCGATTATTGAGAACTATGGGCCCGAAGACCCATTTCATCTGAGCACCATTTGAACTTGGCTGTGTTCACTGGTTTAGTTAAGGCATCAGCAACATTTTCCAAAGTGTCAACTTTTTCCAGCTTCACCTTCCTGTCTTCCACCATATCACGAACAAAGTGATATTGGACATCAATATGTTTTGTCCTAGCATGAAATGTAGGATTCTTTGCCAAACATATGGCACTTTGACTGTCACAATGAATTTGTATTTGCCCTGCATTAAAACCAACATTAGAACACAACCTTTTCAACCAAACAGCTTCTTGGCATGCACGAGTGGCTGCCATGTACTCTGCCTCTATTGTGGACAAAGCGACTACAGCCTATCGCTTGCTCATCCAACTGATAGCACCACCATGTAACATGAACACGTATCCACTGGTGGATCTCCGACTGTCAATGTCCCCTGCCCAATCAGAATCAACATATCCCTGAATACTGATAGATCTCTTAGACCCTTCTGAGTTTCCATGATAACAAATAGCATAGTCAGAAGTTCCCTTCACATACCTCATAACTCTTTTCACAGCATCCCAATGTGATCTGCCTGGATTCGCCATAAATCGGCTCAAAACTCCCACTGCTTGGGCAATGTCTGGTCTGGTACAGACCATTGCATACATTAAACTACCAACAGCACTTGCATAAGGTACTCTCTTCATGTCATCAATTTCATTTGAAGATTCTGGACAATCTTCAACAGATAATTTCGTTCCCTGCAAAACTGGAACAACTAACTGTTTAGAATCAGACATATGAAACTTATCAAGAACATTGGTAATATACTTCCTCTGGCTGAGCCAAATTTTTCTCTTAGATCTGTCCCTTTTGATCTCCATTCCCAGAATGTACTTTGCTGCCCCCAGATTTTTCATTTCAAATTTCAAGGACAACTGAGATTTTAATTCTGAGATCATCCCCTTACCATTGCCAATGAACAACATGTCATCCACATATAGTGCAATTATAAGAATCTGGTCACCTTCAGTTTTATAATAGACACAATGATCAGATTTAGATCTCACATACCCCAAGGATAAAACATACGTATCAAACTTTTGATACCACATTCTGGGAGACTGTTTCAAACCATAAAGAGACTTTTTAAGTTTGCATACCAGATGTTCTTTACCTTTTTCGACAAAATGCTCTGGCTGAGACATATAAATTTCTTCTTCAAGGTCTCCATGAAGAAACGCTGTTGTCACATCCATCTGCTCAATTTCAAAATCATATGCTGCTGCAAGTGACAACAGAAATCTAATGGATGTCAACTTAGCTACAGGAGAAAAGATTTCTCCATAATCAATACCTTCCTTTTGGGAATACCCTTTAGCAACCAGTCTTGCCTTGTACTTCTCAATACTACCATCTGGACCATATTTCTTCTTAAATACCCACTTACAGCCTACAGGTTTTCTTCCTTCAGGCAAGGGCACCAGATCCCAGGTTCCATTCTTCTCCAATGATGTCATTTCACTATGCATGGCTTCCAACCAAGAATCTGAATCAGGTACACTAATAGCTTCTTTCACAGTCCTAGGTTCATCAGTATTAGTAAGTAAAGCATAGGCACAAGTTGAATCAGGTACTGAAAATCCATACCTATTTGGTTGTCTTCTTTCACGTGTAGATCTCCTCAAAGGTTGAGGTGCAGGTTCAGGTTCTTGCTCTGGATCAGAATCTTCGGAGCTACTTGAACTCTTATCTGAACCATCTACACTTGGTGCTTGTTGTTCCTCTTTTACAGGAGTCAGAGGAACATTCACAACACTCTTTTCTTTCTTTTCTTCTGTCTTTTCTGGCTGAGGATCAACAACCAATGGTTTCAGCTCTCTGAAAATTACATTCCTGCTGTAGATTACCTTTTCAGTTTCAGGATTCCAAAGCTTGTATCCTTTAATACCGACTCCATAGCCAACAAAGATACATTTAACTGCCTTGTTATCCAACTTAGATCTTTTAACTTCAGGAATATGAGCATATGCCTCACAGCCAAAGACTCGAATATGTCTTAGAGAGGGCTTCTTACCAGACCATGCTTCCATAGGTGTCTTATCAACCAATGCTGATGTAGGAGAACGATTCAGCAAGTAACAAGCTGTAGCAACTGCCTCAGCCCAGAACTTCTGTTCAAGACCAGCATAACTCAACATACTTCTTGCTTTCTCCATCAACGATCGATTTAACCTTTCAGCAACTCCATTCTATTGTGGAGTATAAGGTGTAGTTTTATGCCTTTTAATTCCATGGTCTACACAATACTTATCAAAATCCGCATTGCAATATTCACCACCGTTATCTGTTCTCAAGCATTTTAGTTTTCTACCAGTCTGATTTTCCACAAGAGTTTTAAATTCTTTAAATCGACTGAACACTTCTGATTTGTTTTTCAAAAAATATACAAATGCCCTTCTTGAATAATCATCAATGAACGATACATAGTATCTTGATTTAGATAAAGAAGGAACATCAACTGGACCAAAAACATCAGAATGCACATAGTCCAGAACACCAGAAGATTTATGAGAACTAGAGTAAAATGAAACACGGTTTTGCTTTCCATATATACAATGTTCGCAGAAATCGAACTCCAGATTACAATCAATCAGCCCATCTACCAGATTTTTGTTTTTCAAGGTTTTTAAACCTTTCTCACCTATGTGACCAAGTCTATGATGCCAGAGCATTGTTTTCTCTGCAGGAAGTTTAACTTCCATAGAATTTACGTCATGTGTTACAATAGTAGCCTTTTCAGATTTTGCAGAGACATTATTACAGCACACTGGTTTAGCATCTAACCTATACAGAGTTCCAATGCGTTCACCTTTTGCCAGAACAATAGAACCTCTAGTCATCTTACAGCCACCATTCACAAAAGTAACTTGCACTCCAACATCATTAAGTTTACTAACAGAAAGTAAATTTCGAGCCAGACCTGGTATATGAAGAACTTCATTCATTCCCTTTATTCTGCCATCCGGGAACTGGATTCTGACTCGACCTCGGCCAACAATTTCCAGTGTTGAATCACTAGCCAGGAACACCTTGCCACCAGCATAGGGTTCATACTTTGTGAACCACTCTCTATGAGATGTCATATGAAAGGATGCTCCTGAATCAATCAGCCAAACATCTTCAGAAGCAGGTGTTGCCAGAGCAGCAATGAAAGCATCAACATCACTGTGTGAAGACTCAGAGTCAGAGAAGTTCTTCTTCTTTTTCTCCTCTTTGCAGTCTTTCTTGACATGACCTTTCTGTCCACAATTCCAGCACTTCACCTTGGACTTCTTGCCAGGAGATTTTGATTTCCCCTCTGATTTGGACTTAGACTTCTTGTCCTTCTTCTTGCCTCTTTCCTTTAATCTACCACGAACTGACAGAGCCTCTTTGGCCATTCCAGAAGATTTCCTCCGCATCTCTTCAGACAACAAAGAGGCAACAATAGTTTCCTGAGAAAACGTAGTTGTTGTACTTCCAATAGCCATCACCAGATGGTCCCACGAGTCAGGTAAGGAACATAACAGAAGCATACAGCGATCTTCCTCTTCTATTTTTACACCTATAGATGTCAACTGAGCAACAATCGTATTGAATGCACTCAGATGTTCTGCTACAGATGCACCTTCATCCATCTTCAGAGAATACAATTTCTTTCTGAGGAAAAGTTTATTTACCAAGGACTTGCCCTGATAAATATTATTCAACTTTTTCCACAAATCACTTGCAGATTTCTCCTCATGGATGTTCAATAGAACAGAGTCAGATAAACTCAGTCTTATCAGTCCTTTGGCTTTTCTGCATATCAGTTCCCAATCTTCTTGCTTCATGCCTGTAGGTTGAACTCCAGACACAGCAACCCAAAGATCTCTATAGACTAACATGTCTTCAACTTTAAGTTTCCACAACTCAAAGTTTGTGCCATTGAATTTCTCAATGTCTATTTTGTCTGATGTACTTGCCATCTCTATTTAATTTAAAAAATAACTTTCTACAGAACTCCCACACAACAGAATTAACACAAAAAACCCAAACTACCGACAAGGATAACACAACGGGCCAGGCTCTAATACCACTTGTAAGGAAAGCACAGGTGCGGAAAATAGCTTCCCTAATGTTAATTCCCAGGGGACAGTGTAGACCAGTCACTTTTAAATTACAATAACACAGATGAATACACAAGAGAAACCAAAATAGACAATATTTAGAACACAGACACACAGAATTACGTGGGAAAACCCTTACGGGTAAAAAACCCACCACCACAAGAAAACAATCTTTATTACAGTAAGATATACAGTTACAATAAAGAACTCAGCTTCTTGCTCTGGTGTTTGATTCTCGACATCATACACAGTTCACCTCCCTGTACATTTACAGAACGAACCTTTATTCAAGTCTCATCATAATCATACCAACGACACCTATAGACATATCATTCTATTTCCAATCTGCAAGAACAAGAATCGTTACAGACTTCTGCTCTAACTGATAGAACAAATTCCTCATATGTCGCTGCCATCTAACCGTCGCAACGGTTCACATTTCAGTGAGGCGTTTAGTCCCACATGTATCAAGTCGCAAAGGACTTTGCAGTTTATAACCGCCAACAGGCGAAAGAGTATTGTCAGCAATTTTGTTGCCGACAATACCAAGCCTCCAAGTCCATCGGCATAACAACTCCCATCGGCCCTCAGACTTCACCTCCCACCGATGAGCATTGTCTCCCCGATCACCAAGGTTACCATCGGTATGACATTCTCCATCGGCAAAAGATCTAGCCCTCGCTCCGACAGAGGTTTGTCTCACCGATACCAATAAGACTTCCATCAGGATGTCCGCAGTACATCGGCCCAACACCTTTAGCCGACGGGTATTCTCTTGCCGATAGACATACGCCATCGGAGTGACTACTCCTGTCGGAGTAACTCTACAGAGTTTGGCCGATAGGCCCTTGTCTTGCCGACGGTTGAATGCTTCCATCGGGGTGACACTCAGCATCGGACAAACCTTCGATGCTTATTCCGACGGCCCTTGTCTCACCGATGCCAATGGTCTTCAACACGGTCCTGCCGATAGTGCTTCGTCACAGCGATGCCGACATCGCATATCCTCAGACCAATGAACCAAGGAACAGTTGAACTAAAATTCATTGAACCTACCAAATGAACTCTAGAAAGGTTCAACAAAGAGGTTCAAACAAGAGGTTCAACGAAGTGGTTCAAAGCATAGGTTCAACTAAGAGGTTCAAGTAGTAATTTGAGACACAAGTTCTCTTCAGATATCACAGTTATATCTTGTGATCTGGATTGATGATGGGAAGCTGCTACTAAGGGGGAGCAGCTGGTATGATTCTGATGTGTTAGAATTGCAAATATGAGCCCTTTGCCATTGATGTCAAAGGGGGAGAGAAGACATGTGAAAAACAAGTGCCTGATGATCAAAAGGGGAGTAGTAAATGAGGAGAAGACATGTTGCTGATAGGGGGAACTGTGACAGAAAGGAGAAGTTCTTGTCTTGATGGTTTTTCACATCATATGTTGCCATCAATGACAAAGGGGGAGATTGTTGCAAATATGAGATGAACCAGTGTTGTCATTGATGTCAACATACTCATATTGCATTGACAAGAAAGGATTGGATGAGTAGTGTGCTGAGGATATTGAGAAAATTAGCCTCGATTAGGAACAATGAAGAACAGTGATGAAAAGAAGGCAAATGTACTGTATAGGATGAGAACTGGAGGATGCAGATTAAAGGGTTTGTAGATATAAGTCTTGAGATGCTTCAGTTAAGATTTTAGAGGTCCGCATGAAGATCTGAAGGAGTTGTGGCTATCTGTGTGGAACCGATTCCGGCAAGTGTTCAAAGGTGACAGAGGATCACAGACAGGTTCGGTGAGGTCTGGAATTGTATAATCCTAATCTGCATATTGGAAGGAGTGTTTGGGATATCCTTGTGATGTGTCATCTCGAGTTGTGTATGATTTTGAGGTTTGAAAGTGCCTTTTGCATTGTGACAGTGGCGACAGACTGTGTTCTTGAAGTTCCGGATGAGGAAGAGAAGAGATTCCAGTAAGTAGAGAAAGTGCGGATGTACCTGGTCATTCAAGCAGGCTTGTGAAGGTTCTTGGATCATGTTGAGGTTGTGTTGTTGGTCCGCATTGATGGTAGAGCCCGGAATTGAAGATATTCTTCCGGATGAAGTTCTTGTTCCGACTAGCCAACCGGATGAGTTGTTCATCCTGTGAATGTTCTTATGATGGCTGACCGGATGTGTTATTCATCTTGCGGATACTCTTATGGTTGATTGCTGACTTAGATGATTGTTCCTAAGTCGATGTCTTGTATAAATAAAGGTTTGTGAGTTCATTTCGAGGTGTGGATTGTGTGGATGAGTGGTGAATAGCGAAGAGAAGTGCGAAGGGCAGAGCAGAGACTTTTGGGCTTAAATGGAACTGATCCAGACATGGTAGAGATGTCATTTCTCTAGTTCAATATTGTGATTCTTATCACTTTGTAGACAGTGTGTCTCCTTGTAGGTAGTGAGCCTCTTTGTGAGCAGTGTGCTTGGGCAGTGAGCCCTAATTGACATGTGCCATTCATTTTTCTTATTCTTCTAACAGAGAATAATCCTTGGGATAATCACCCCGTGGTTTTTCCCTTAATCAGGTTTTCCACATCAAAATCTTGGTGTTCAATGTGTTAATGTTTATCTGCTCTTGTGTTTATGCATTATGCTTTCATGGATGGTTAATTGATATGCTGTTAACTAACAAAGAAGAATCAAGTATTTAAAGTAGAGCAAGTTTTTATACAACTGATTCACCCCCCCTTCTCAGTTGTATGCCGTGGAGCCAACATGCTTAGTAGGAGATAAGCCCAAGGGATGGGATTTGATTTCACCATAGGCAAAATTTCCTTACAACAATTCTATCAATATGAGTACTGGTAAATCACCATTCTAGATTGTATATGGGAATAGTCCAAGAAATAATTCAGAGTTAAGGAATCTAGACAAAGGAGAAAAGACAAGTGCTAAAGCTAAAGACTTTGTAGAACACATGAATAATTTGGATGAAGATGTGAGAAGGCACATTAATAAGATGAATATTCAACATAAGGCTAAGGAAAATCAAAAGAGGAGATATAAGGAATTACAGGTAGGAGATGAAGTCATGGTTCACTTGAGAAAAGAAAAGTTCCCAATTGGAACATACAATAAACTATAAATGAAGAAATTTGGATCATGCAGAATTTTGAAGAAATATGATTTAAGAAATACATATGAGGTAGAGTTGCCAAGTGGGATCAACATTTCCCCTATTTTCAACATTACTGATTTATCAGAATATCATGAAGGTGGAATAGAGGATGGACCAATAGAAGAACAATGGAGTATTCTGGCGTCTACTTCAACAGAGGAGATAGAAGAGATCTTGGATAGCCATTTGGGAAGAAGTACTCAGAACAGGCAATATGAAGAATATCTAGTGAAATAGAAAGGAAGGCCTGTTGAAGATTCTTCTTGGTTGTCTAAGGCAGAGGTTGACCGTTTGGGTTTTCCTCACACAAACACCTGAGATGTGACAGGGTCACTTCTCAAATTACCCTGGGTGTTTGATGCAGGAGCATCCAGTGGTGTAAGGGCAATCTTGCATCACCCAAAAAAAGATGGATTTCAAAATCATTAATGATCTTTCCATTTCTTTTCAAAATTTGTGGTTCTAGTTCCATAATAGCTTGAATAACGATGTAGAACTTTCAGTTTTTTCAAACTACTAAAAATAGCAACCTACTATTTTAGGAAAGTTTGCATTTGGACATAGATTGAAGTGAAAATTTATAGGAAGCTTCGTAACTGAAAAATAAGACCTTTGGCGAAGGAATCATGCAAAGATCATTTGTGAGCTAAAAGATATTAAAGTTTCTATTTCCTTAAAAATGCTTGAAAATTATTCAAACTTAGGTTTGAGGCACTAAACGGCTCCGTACAGGCCAAAAATGGCTAGAACCAGCACAACTAGCTCTAAGCGAGTAGAGCACTCTGCGAGCTTTTTGGATTAAAACAGCTTGGGATTAAAATGGTTTGTTAATTGGACACCCGGATCAAAAGTTATGGCTCCCAAAAGTTGACTTATTTTTGGAGGGAGATGCAAATTTTGAAATTAGGTTGTTGGCCACCAAAAAGGCTATTAATAACCATTTTTGGGAACCCTGGGTAGTAGTGGAGTTAAGGTGGAAAGTGTGGAGTCAAGAATAGGTGAGAAAACATAAACCCTAGCTGATTTGGGGTTACACAAGGTAGATGATTCCAGAGTCTTGAGAGAGGAAGCTGTAATGTGTTGCAACTTGTGGAGGGTTGATTCCTGTGATTGTATTTGAGATTTTGTAATGTAATAAGTTATCCAAATCAATAAAAGAAAGTTATATTTTCTATGTGCAATTTCTGTTGTTATGTGTTTTATGATTTACCCCCTTCATCAAGTGGTATCAGAGCAAGGGTTCCTGAGTGTGTAGATAGATCACTGACCATGAGGTAGTTTGCACCAGGACTTAAGGTTGTGGGTTTGCTGCAAAGATCAAGATGCCTCCATTAAGAAATCGTATTGGGAGGAATGCTTTGACAGAAGAGGGTTTTAGAGCCTTGAAAAGACAAATTGATGCATTGCAAGAGGAGCTGTGAAGAGGGTTTGAGCCAAGAACAAAAGAAGAAAGCGAGGATGAAGCGGAAGGGGAGCTATATGAGGAAGAACAAGAAGTTGCAGGAGATCCTACAGAAGTTAGGTTGTTAAGGGCCATTTTTAAGATTGGAAAGAGGCCTAGGATTGAAGTTTCTACATATTTGGGAGATTTGAATTCAAAACAACTTATTGATTGGATCAATGACATGGAGGAGTATTTCGAGTATGAAGATGTGGAGGACCCAAATTGGGTCAAGTTTACAAAAACAAAGTTGAAGGGTCATGCTAGTATTTGGTGGAAGGAGGTCCACTTAGAGAGGAATAGAAGAGAAAAATGAAAGATCACCAGATGGGATCAGGTGGAGAAACTAAAGAAGCAATTCATTCCTGTGGACTATGAGATGGAGCTACTAAAGAAGATGCAAGGACTGAAGCAAGGTAACAAGTCTATTAAGGAGTATACATAAGAGTTTTGTAAAATTACTATTAGGACAGGCCATGCAGAGCCCAACAAGGAGAAGGTAGTATGTTACATTAATGGGTTGAGGCTGAGTATTCAAGAGGAGTTGAGCCTGTTCAGAATGACCACCATAGAAGATGCATACCATTTTTCCCTGAAGGTGGAAGAGAAGCTGAATAAAAGATTTGATAGCAAGAAAAGGGGAAGAGGTCAAGGCAGAAGGACTAGTGGAAGACCCTATGGAGGCCGTAATGAAGATCAAAAGAAAAGTGAAGAAGCTAGCACCAGTCGAAATTAGAGAGGGGATAATGCCTACTTCCCTCATGAACAAAATAATGGTGAGCAAAGAGGAAGAGGAAGAGGTAGACCTAGGCAAGGACCTGGAAGAGGAGGTTTCAGAGGAACCTGTTTCCAATGTGGAGAAGAAGGGCATTGAGCATACGAGTGTCTATAACATCAAGGAAGGATGAATAGAAGATCTGAAGGTAATGTACGAGTTGCACATGTAGATGAAGATGCACAATCTGAGCACTCTGAAGATTCTAAAAGGGAAAAAACCCTAGTTGTCAGAAGAACTTTGTTGAATGAGGAGAAAGAACCCAATCAGAGGAGTTTATTCTACACAAGGTGCAAATGTGAAGGTAAGTGTTGTGATATTATTATTGATAATGGGAGCACTGATAATCGGATTGCATGGTTGCAAAAAGACCATAGAGCTTTGGTCAATGAGCAGTGTTTAGTGAAGTTCAAGATTGGAGACTACCATGATGAGGTGTTGTGTGATATCATACTAATGGATGCATGTCATATGCTATTGGGGAGGCCATGGTAGTATGATAGGAGCATTGTCCTTGATGGTCGTGCAAAGACATATTCCCTAACAAAGGATGGAGTTCATCATAAATTGAAGCCCTTGAAGGAGGTGGAAGAAAAGGTATGTAGTACTGCTAGAATTTGCTTGGTAGATGGTAGAAAATTTTTGGAGGGTATGAAGCATGAGCGTCATTGCTTTGCATTGATTCCTAAGATTAGTCAAGAGAAATGTGAAGATGTACTAGCATAAGTCTCAAAAATGTTGGAAGCATTTCAAGATATTGTCTCTGATAGTGTACCAGAAGGTTTACCACTAGTGAGGAAGATAAGTCATCAAATGGATTTGATACTAGGAGCCAGTTTGCCGAATAAGGCAGCCCATACAATGACTCCAGTAGGAAGAGTTGAATAGACAAGTTCATGAGTTGTTGAGGAAGGGATTGATAAGAGAGAACCTAAGTCCATGTGCGGTACCTATAGTACTAGCACCAAAGAAAGATGGAGAGTGGTGAATGTGTACAGACTCTCGATCCATCAGTAAGATCATGATCAAGTACAGGTTTCCATTGCCAAAAATAGATGACATAATGGACTATTTAAGTGGAGCCAAGTACATGAAAATTGACCTGAAGAGTGGGTACCACTAGATCCATATTAGGGAAGGAGATGAATAGAAGATAGCCTTCAAGACAAAGGAAGGTTTGTATGAGTGGTTAGTCATGCCATTTGGGCTAACCAATGCACCGAGCACATTCATGCGGCTCATGAACAAGGTATAGAAATAATTTTTGGGAAGTTTTGTTATTGTTTATTTAGATGATATTTTGATTTTTAGCAAGACTTGGGATAAGCATATGATGCATATCAGAAGAGTTTTTGAGAAGTTGAGGGAGGAGAAGTTGTTGATCAATCTAAAGAAATGTAGTTTTGCAAAGGAGTTGGTATACCTAAGATTTGTTGTCTCAGAGGAAGGTCTTAAGATGGACCCAGAGAAGGTGAGGGCTACCATTGAATGGCCTATGCCAAGGAGTGCTTCTGAGGTAAGATCTTTTCATGGTTTGGCAAGTTTTTATAGAAAGTTTATCAAGAATTTTAGTAGCATTTGTGCACCCCTAACTGAGACAATGAGAGGGGATAGAAAAGAGTTGAGATGGACTAAAGGAGTAGATAAAAGCTTTGATACATTGAAGCAAAAAGTCACAGAGAAACCTATTTTGGCACTTCTAGATTTCAAGAAGGTATTTCAGGTAGATTGTGATACTAGTGGCAGTGTTATAGGAGCTGTTTTGAGCCAAGAAGGTAAGCCCATTGCCTATTTTAGTGAGAAGCTTAATGATGCCAAGAAAAAGTATTTTGTTTATGATTAGAAGTTTTATGCAATAGTTCAAGCATTAAAGAAATGGAGACATTATTTATTGCCAAAGGAGTTTGTTTTATATACTGATCATCAGGCTTTGCAGTATCTTAATAGTCAAGGAAAGTTGAACCAAAGGCACTCAAAATGGGTTGAGTTTTTGCAAAGCTATACTTTTGTTTTGAAGTACAGGAGAGGGAAGTCCAATAGAGTTGCAGATGCCTTGAGCAGAAGGAAAAATTTGTTGATAGAAATGAAGATAGAGGTTGTTGGGTTCGATGAGCTCAAAATTTTATATCCTAAAGTTCCATATTTTGCAGAGGCCTAGAAATCTTGTTTGGAACCTGTTACTTTGGACATGACAAAATGGTTGGATTTCATAATCCAAGATGGCATGTTGTTTAGAGGAAGCCAATTGTGCATTCCAAGGAGTTCCATGAGAGAGAACTTGATTAAGGAGAAGCATAGTGGAGGATTAGCTGGACACTTTGGTCGAGATAAGACCATTGCTATTGTTGGTGAAAATTATTATTGGCCACAGTTGCAACAAGATGTGAGAAAATTTGTGTAGAGTTGCATAGTGTATCAGATATTAAAAGGAACAAGTCAGAATATAGGGCTATATTAGCCATTACGTGTACCAAAGAAGCCATGGGATGATATCAATATGGATTTTGTTCTTAGTTTACCAAGGACACATAGAGGACATGATTCCATTTTTGTGGTGGTGAATAGATTCTCAAAGATGGCACATTTTATTCCTTGCGAGAAGACTAATGGTACTGTTCATATTGCAGAGTTATTTTTTAGGGAGGTGGTGAGATTACACGGTCTACCAAAGAGCATAGTTTCAGATCGAGATACCAAGTTTGTTGGTTATTTCTGGAGGACATTGTGGAAGAAGTTGAAGATAGATTTGAAGTTCAGTCCTGCACACCATCCATAGACTGATGGATAGACCGAAGTGGTGAATAGGAGTTTGGGTAACCTACTATGATGCTTAGTAGGAGATAAGCCCAAGGGATGGGATTTGATTTTATCACAGGTAGAATTTTCTTACAATAATTCTATCAATAGGGGTACTAGTAAATCACAATTCTAGATTGTATATGGGAATAGTCCAAGAAATGCTTTAGAGTTAAGGAATCTAGACAAAGGAGAAAAAACAAGTGCCGAGGGTAAAGACTTTGCAGAACACATGAAGAATTTGCATGAAGAGGTGAGAAAGCACATTAATAAGATGAATATTTAGTACAAGGCTAAGGTAGATCAGAAAAGGAGAGATAAGGAATTCCAGGTAGGAGATGAAGTCATGGTTCACTTGAGAAAAGAAAGGTTCCCAATTGGAACATACAATAAGCTGAAAATGAAGAAATTTGGACTATGCAGAATTTTGAAGAAACATGATTCAGGAAATGCATATGAGGTAGAGCTACCAAGTGGGATCAACATTTCCCCTATTTTCAACATTGCTAATTTATCAGAATATCATGAAGGTGGAACCAAGGATGGACCAATAGAAGAATAGTGGAGTACTCCGACATCTACTTCAACAGAGGAGATAGAAGAGATCTTGGATAGCCATGTGGGAAGAAGTACTCAAAACAGGAATTATGAAGAATATCTGGTGAAATAGAAAATAAGGCCTGTTGAAGATTCTTCTTGGTTATCTAAGACAGAGGTTGACCGTTTGGGTTTTCCTCACACAAACACGTGAGACGTGACAGGGTCACTTCTCAAATTACCTTGGGTGTCTGATGCAAGAGCATCCAGTGGTATAAGGGCAATCTTGGATCACCCAAAAAAAGAGGTGTTTCAAAATTGTCGATGATATTTCCATTTATTTTCAAAATTTGTGGTTCTGGTTCCATAATAGCTTGAATAATGATGTAGAACTTTCAGTTTTTCCAAACTACTAAAAATAGCAACTTACTATTTTAGGAAAGTTTGCATTTGGACATGGATTGAAGTGAAAATTTACAAGAAGTTTTGTAACTAAAAAATAAGACCTTTGGCGAAGGAATCACGTAAAATCATTTTTGAGTTGAAAGATATTGAAGTTTTTGTTTCCTGAAAAACTCCTAAAAATTATTCAAACTCAGGTTTGAGGAACTAAATGGCCTCGTATGGGCCTGAAAATGACCAGAACTGGCATAGCCAGTTCTTAGTGTGTAGAGCACTCCATGAGCTTTCCGGTGCTTAAAATGCTTTGTCAATCGAACACCTAGATCAAAAGTTATGGCTCCCGGAAGTCGACCTATTTTTGGAGGGAGATGCAAATTTTGAAATTAGTTTGTTGGCCGCCAAAAAGGCTATTAATAACCATTTTTGGGAACCCTGGGTAGTAGTGGAGTTAAGGGGGAAAGTTTAGAGTCACGAATAGGCGGGAAAATATAAACCCTAGCTGATTTGGGGTTATAGAAGGCAGATGATTCAAGAGTCTTTTGAGAGGAAGCTGTAATGTGTTGCAACTTGTGGAGGGTTGATTCCTTTAATTGTATTTGAGCTTCTGTAATGTAATATGTTGTCCAAATCAATAAAAGAAAGTTCTATTTTCTATGTGCGATTTCTGTTGTTGTGTGTTTTATGATTTACCCCCTTCATCAACTGGCCTCTTACTTCAGAAATGAGAAATTGAGAGGGGACATTATACAATCTTACACAGAAAGAGAAAAATCCATTACCCTTCCAATTAGAAAGGAATCTAAAATCCCTGAGTTTATCATTGCAAAATGGAAGCAACTTTTAGAGCACAAGGGTGTGGGGAGAAAGATTATGAATTTGAGGCTACAAGACTATGGCAAGATTCAATACTTGACAGTAGGGCTCATCCATCATTCTCACCAACATGTACAAGATAGGTGGAATAGTTTGACTCTAGAGTTACAAAAGAAGGAACCCCATTCTGTCCACAACTTCATGGCCATGTTTGAAAGGGTCAGAAAATATATGGACATTGCCAAGGGACAAGCACTAAGCTGGATATCACTTACTTTTTAGCCCCCTATGCTTCTATATCTAGTTCAACATTGGACTAGGAGGAGGAGTACAAAGTGTGAGAAATTAGAGGTCTCCAAGATGAATAGGTTGGCACACAGTAATGGCTTTTATTTGGAGTAGACTCAAGGAATAGATACTATTGCAGATTTCAAGGAGATTACCTTGTACTATAACCTACAACCTTAGTGGTTTGCTTGAGGTCAAGCAAAAGGATAGTTGGGGGGTGGGATGAACCTAGTTATTAGCCTATTTTCTTCTAGTTTTATGCAAGTTTAAAGACATTCCCAGACACTGTTTTAAGCATATTTCTATGTTATGTTATCCTTTATGAACATTATGCAGACTTGAACTTGGTTAATTAAGTATATGGAAATATGATTACGATATGATAAAATTGTATGTTATATGAGGGAATGTATGGTTTATTGAGAATATTTGTGTTGATTTTGGTTGTAAGTATTTTTTACATGTTCATGGACTAACCTTGCAGCTAAAAGAGGGAGGATTGTCACTCGTAGCAACTATAGGATGCAATCCGCAGCCACAATATTCCCAGGTGCAGAGCAGGGGAGATTCTAGTCTTGACTAAGTGCAACAACCACGACCAATGACACTCAATGGAGAGAATCACACATCGTGATAGGTGATCAATAAAGATGATTGGAAGCTTGGAGGACTCTGTTACAACTAGAAGACCAATGGGACCAATTCAATTGATCCATGTTCCTCTATTTCAGTAGAGAGTTCTAATTTTTCTAGGACACTTCTTTCCTTCTTTTCCTATCATTATTGTTAGCATTCATTACACTCTAGTTCATGTAGAGTGGTGTTTTTATGTTTACAATTAAGAGACCTATTTCAATAACTCCCCCATGCCTATATTATGGTTCGGTGGTTGAGGTAGAAGTAAGTTAAGTTCAGTTTTGAATAGTTTTTGTTCTACCACAGATATAGCTATCTAAATCTTTTCTAGATTATGTAGACAATGTTATTTGATTATGTGTTATGAATATTATAGTTTAGATAGATTTTATATGATTCAAAAATATTATGTAAATGTATGTTAGAATCAATATGATTGTGTTTATCTAAAAGAGTTAGATTTGAGTTTAAGCAGTGAGGCAGTCACCTGAGCAAGGGCCACTCAGGATAACTGATCTTCACTTTATTTCTTCTATGTTTTAATTGCTGTAGTAGTTAATTTATGAATACAAGATCAATTAGATTCTTAGAGTTGCTTAGTTCAATTCAGTTTTGATACCCTAGAGGATAGGAACAATTGTCATCAACAAATTAGAGTTGGTTTCTTAATTAATCTGTTGTTATAGTTTTACATTAAGAAGTATCCGTAGAAGTTGTAGAAACATTACTTTCCCTTGTTAATAAGTAGCTTGATGTAGTAGATAAGTTATTAGTTTGATCCCTGAAAGAACATATAGTGCAAGTGCCATCACAAGTCTACAAGCCCTGGTTGATAATTTGATAAGGTCTTTTCAAGAAGTTATAGTGGACTGTTCAGTAGGAGATTCCTTTGAATTGAGTGATTACCACCAAGTTTACCTAGCATTGTAAAGACACTACAGGTGCAAGGAAAATTAGATGGCTATTACTATTGCAAGAATTCGATAATACCATTATAGACAACCTAGGGAAATTCAACTTGGTTGCTGATTTTCTATCAAGGTTGCATACAGGTTGAGAAAACCAACTAGTGGAAGACAAATTCCCATATGAACATCTCTTTGTTGTTTCTTCTACTACACCTTGGTTTGCTGACATAGCTAATTTCTTAGCTATAGGCTTGTTTCCATCTCATTTCACCTCAAAACAAAAGAAGAGATTGGTAAAAGAAAGTTTATCTTACAAATGGTTAAATGGTTTATTGTTTAAGTGTGGTCCTAATTTTATTTTATGCAGGTGCTTGAGAGATGATGAAATTTTTGATGTCTTAAGAGCATGTCATGATGAACCCTCTGGTGGACATTATTCTCACAAAGAATCATTCACAAAATTCTAGGGGCTTGTTACTATTGACCCTCTCTTCATAAGGACACCAAGAGGTATGTGCAACGGTGTGATCAATGACAAAGGATGGGTCAACCAACCTTTACCCAAGAAATGTCACTGTACCCTCAAGTAGTTTTGGAACCATTTGAGCAATGGGATCTAGATTTTGTGGGACCAATTTCTCCACCATCTTCAGGTAAAGAATATATTTTGGTCTACACAGACTATGTAACCAAATGGGAAGAAGTTCAGGCATTGTAATTTGTAAGGGAAGAAAAAGTTGCTGATTTTCTTTATAATAGAATATTCTTGAGATTTGGAGCTCTGAGATCCATAGTTTCAAACAGACGACTGCAATTCACTTCTACGTAATTGAAGCTTTCATAGATCTATACCAAGTTAAACACAGAAAGTTGTCACCTTACCACTCTCAAGCTAATGGGCAGGTAGAGGTGACTAATAGAGAGTTGGAAAACATCTTGATAAGGACAGTAGCCATGAATAGAAAGGATTGGGCTAGCAAGTTACTTGAAGCAGTTTGGGCTTACAATACCACTTGGAAGTCCACAACCAAGTTCTCACCATATGAACTAGTTTATGGAAAGAAACCCATACTGTCCATAGAATTTGAATTGTAAACACTGAAGACCTCATTGGATATTGGCCTACCATTGTCTATAGAACAACAAAACATGATTATTTAACTCAATGAGCTGGATGAAATCAAGACAGAGGCTATACAACAATTAGAACTTGTTCAATAGCAAAGGAAGTAGTGGCATGACCAACACATCAAAAAAAGGATATTTTAGCAAGGGGATTGGGTTCTCCTATATGATTCTAAGTTTAAGGAGTTCAAGGGGAAGTTACAAACTCATTGGATGGTACCTTACCAAATTAGGGAAGTCTATGAGAATGGAACAATTTTACTGGCACTCATTGATGGAGGTGAAGACACATTCTTAATAAATGGCCACAAAATTTGGCTCTATACAAGACCAACTACTAAAGAAGAGTTTACCAAGGACTTGTGCTTGCTGATAGGGGTCACAACCTTTGCCACAGGTTGAATAAAATCAAGGACAATATGACAAAAAAATCAAAAAGGTTGAAACCAGCAAATGGCGGCCTTTCTAAAAAAAAAAAAGAAATAAAAGAAGGGTTGAAAACTAGCAAATGGTGGCCCTTCTCAATAAAAAAGGGGAAAAGATGGAAAACTAGTAAATGGCTATCTTTCTCACTAGGGGGACTAAAAACTAGTAACTGGCGGTTCCCTTCTTGTAGGATTTTAGTAGATGAACTCTGGAGCTAACTAGGAACCTAGGAGCCACTGACACACATCTCTGGAGTAGTCTAGGAGCACCTCTAGTGGTTCACCAATAATGGAAAAATTTCAAAGAATGGGGGACCCACCTCTCCAGGCATCAAAATGGGGACACCAAATGATGAGGTCAGCATGACTCGTCCTCCACTTTTGAAAAGTAAAAGTGATGAGGTCAGCACGCCTCATAATCCACCATCAAAAAGGAAGTTGCAATTGCCTGCACACGTCAGTCCACCTACTCCTCATGATGTCATCTGATAATGCATCATTTTCAAATCTATTCATGAGGAAAGATTCCAGACCATGTGACACTGAAAATGCTG
Source organism: Cunninghamia lanceolata (assembly GCA_027924645.1). Lineage (NCBI taxonomy): Eukaryota > Viridiplantae > Streptophyta > Pinopsida > Cupressales > Cupressaceae > Cunninghamia > Cunninghamia lanceolata. Next base: position 31,199,815 of record BSBN01000047.1, read on the forward strand.
ACACCATTCCAAGTGATGCAAGGGTTACACACATGTAAAGCCACCACCATACCTCATCAAATCCATGGTGTAGCAGCCAAGTACATCGGGCCATCATCACAAAAAGTGATCCAAGTAGTTGGCTCAAGTTAGTTAATTATTATTTGTCTTGTCATTTCTATTTTTAGGTGCAGTTACTTCAACATGTACCCCTGCCATTACTTCCTTTTTTGACCTATGCATTCCACCTTAATTGCCATATTACCAACCTCACTCCAAAGTGTCATATCATTCCCTGTGATTATGCTCGAGCCATCAATTCAAATTAATTGAAGTGAATTAACCCTCCCATAATCCAAGCAATTGCCATTAACAAATATCAAGTCCCTAATTTTAGAAATTGTAGAGCTTTCCAAACCCCAGAGGTAATTTTCAATCCATTACAATAAAAGTCATCTAAGGGAACAAAGAAAGAGGCCTATCATAATAGAGAAAAAGAATAGAGAAAAGAACTATAGAGAAGGCGAAGGGAGGTTCATTCATAGAGGGGTGAAATAATACAGACAAATGGGAGTGAAAAAGAAGTCAGAGCTTGAAAATGCAACAGGACTACTGCAAGACCAAGCTGTAACAAATATCTTAAGAAATGCTGGGTGGTTGGAATTTCTGGAGAAATTTGAAGGATTTCAAGAGGACATAGTAGATGATTTCCTGCACCACCTAAAGAATAACCAAACCACAGTACGAGGAGTCCCAATCAATGCCTCAGCCACCATTATCACCCATATTTCAGGGCTACCAGAACAAGATGAGACGTTCTATCATCTCAAAACCCTTTAGTATGATTTAATTAAAAACTTTTTAGTAGAAGGTGAGCCTAAAATCCAGTTGCATTTGAGTAAAAATGAAGACAAGGGAATTGTTAGGACCTCACTCACACAACCATGGCAATCTCTAGCCATGTGGCTAATGAAATATTTTACATGTGATGGGCGATTCTCTCTAGTTTTAGGACCCATAATGAATATGCTAATTTTCTTAAGGCATGGGCATGCCCATCCAGAATTTAGCATCAACCTCCCAAACTTTCAATATTTTGCTATTGTAGCCTCGGCAGATAAGTATCAACAGGGGAAGGGTCCCATGAAACACCACGGCCTCATTATCTTGATTGTAAAACACCATTTCCTATCTCAAGCTGATGGAGAGGCCTTGTGGAAGTCATGTTTTGATGAAAAATCACGTGCCAAGACACAAAATAGGGCACAAGGTGCAGAAGAGACTCCCTCTACTTAGCAGGATGAGGAAGCAGTACTTTCTAATTCCTCCCCAGTCACTGGAAAGGACAAGGGAAAGAAAGGAACAATGGAGGAAACATCAACTTCTACCCCCACTATTGAGAAGAAAAAGAAAGGGAAAGAAACTATGGGGGAAGCTTCATCTTCAATAGAACAACTATGTTGTGCCTTGCACACATGCCCCATTTCACTGAATAGGGACCCCTTTTCTATTATGATTTAGAGAGTGTTAGTCCTGTCCTAGTTGGTTCCTAAGGTGTTCAAGGATGTATAATCAAATGACCCATCTAAAGTCAAAGTTGTTGGAAAGTTAGTGCTTTCGTCTCCCTAAAGGTTGGTGTCGTGTTCAGTGCAACCTTGGGATTTGTGACATGGACTAACCACCTCCCATGGATTCATTAACTATGGCATTTGTATTGGAAATTGACAGGTCAACCTTTTGGTTTAACGACAATCATGGGCTAACAATTGGTATCAGAGCGAAAGGTCATGGGTTTGAATCCCCTTGAGCTAGCACTGGGGGGAGATTGTTGGAAAGTTGGTGTTTTCATCTCCTGAAAGGTTGTTGTCATGTTCAGTGTAACCTCAGGATTCATGACATGGACTAATCACCTCTCGTGGATTCATTAACTCTAGCATTTGTATCAAAAATTGATAGGTTGACCTTTTGGTTTAATGGCAATTGTAGGCCAACAAAAGTCACATTTATCGTAGATGTATAAGTTTCTTAGGTCCCCAAAACAATTGAGTCAAGTGATCTTCAACATCAAAAACCAAATCCTAAGGAGTCTTACCACTGAAAAGATGATCCACTGACCTTATCGCTAAAATTATAAGTCATTGACTTAGCACTAACTTGCTTGCCTACTACCTTCGCGCTGAATCCACCCTCCACTGATCGTGCACTGAAACTCCTTTTCACCGACTTTGTCCAAAGAATCCAAATTCCACGCAAGTCAGTAAGTGCTAAAAGTAGCGCTGGACCTAAAATTTTATAACACAGACTTTGTGTTAAAATTGCTTTCCATCGACTTTGGTTCATGGAGCCCAGAAGTCACAGTAGGTCTAAGGAACCCTGATCCTACGTAAAACCCTAAATGTCCTCTACACACTATGCTGGGATGACAAGGGTACATCCGCATTAATGGAGAGAATTACAATAGAATAAAAGGTTTTGAATTCATTTATTGTGTTTATTTTGCGCATCAAAAAAACAAAATGATTGAAAGGAGCTCTGCAAACAATCTAAAGGTGAATTCAACTAATGGAGAGCTAGATCTATTGGTAAAGCTTGAGTAATTTTCTTCACTATTATTCATCGACCACTGAATGCCATGTTTGGGTTTCTGTGATCTCATGATTTGTTCTAGACATGCCCTAGTTTTTTGCATGCATTGTAAACTTTTAATTTAGGGAGCTTGCAAATTCATTTTTATTTCAGTGACTGAAGAGGGATTAGACTAAGGTTTTGAGTAATGTTTCATTGGAATATGTCATTAGTTCTGTACAAAATGTCTAAGATTTGCTCCTTGCGTTCATTTACATAAAGTCCATGGTATAAGCCAGTTTTGGTCACAATTTAGGGTACATGCTTAACATTGGAAAACATTATTTTGCATGAGAAAACATTTCCAAAAACCCCCCATTGCTAAGGATTAGACCAACTTTAAACAACAATTGGTAAATCATCTTTCGTTAATCAGTCAAAACCCTTGAGAACTTACACTAGTTATGAGTCATTCACTCCAGGCACTAAAATAGGACCGACTCAAAAAACCTATCTAAAAATTAGTTGGCACTCCTTGAAACCCCTTGCGAAGCTTAACACAGATGCCTTGCGCTTAAAATGATAAACACTGCCTTTGTGTTAAATGTCCCCAATGCCGACCTCTTTCAAGGGATATTAGTCAGTCACTTAGAAATTCCCTGCTAAGATTCATTGATAAGCTTGGTGCTAAATTGGGCCCCAATTGACTCATGTTTAAAATGGTCCTCATTGACTTCAATCAGATGTCCCCAAAAATTGTGCTAAATCTATAGAACCATGAAATCCCGCCGGACCCAAGACAATGAACTTTGTTGATATGTGCTAGACAACTGAGAGGGGGGGGGTGAATTAGTTGTCCCAAAAACTTAAACACTTTCTGCAATTAAACATTCATCACTTATCCACAATTATTATGATTTAACAATGAGTGCATGAAATCAAAACTTATTCACATATACAACACCAAACACAAGAGACACTAGATTTTATGTGGAAAACCCCAAGGCAGGGAAAAACCATGGAGAGGATTAGCTCTCAATATATATTACAATCTTGAAATAATGATGTCTAGGCTTGGTCACTCCACGGGCCTAAACATACTGGCTCACTGCCATGAAGAACAACTAGGTCTAGTAGGCTCACTATCTCAACCCTAAATCTAGCAAGATTAGAATAAGGGCTATTAAACCCTGAGGGCTATTAAACCCTATTGATGTCTCACTGCCAGACTCACTACCACAATCAACACATTTCTATATTTACAACTGAAGTACAATAATTCCTTTTCTCTGCTCTTCCTCTCCTCTATTCTTCCTCTTCTTTCCTCTGCCTCTTCTCTGCTCTGCCTTTTGGACCTTTCTTAATATCTTTTCATTTCTACTCAAGGACAACTTTTCATGACTCAACTACAAGTATTTATACACTATAACAACCTTGGAATGATCATCAAGGTTGGCATCACAATCATCAACCATTGGAACAATCTCCAAGGTCAACATTACAAACATTTACAAAATAGGTCTTGGCCTATTACAACATTATGCAAAAGGGGATGAAGTAAAATTATATGTAGACCACGCCATGCCTTAGCTGGGACTCAAACATGATCTTCCATGCTTCAACATGCTTCCACAATCTTCAAGAGGTCTCCGTAATCACTGGGATTAACCAAGTCAGCTAAGACTGGTTACATGCTACATTATCTGGGAACAATCTTCAAACACAATCTCAATTTCTTAACACGGACCAAAATCTAGATAGGAACATGATTAGAAGACATCCACAAGCATGTTATAATCATCAGGAGCAACTGCACAACCTTTAACCACTTTACCCATAAGAATCTTCACACTGGAACACATGAACTTTACTGTCTTCAACTGTCATAAAGGAAAGATAGCTTGCAGACCACCAAACCATGAACCATTGCAACTGTAGGGACTTATCATCATCCTAGACTTCCTTCTAGAGCCATAGAGAAAAATACTTTATTATGGAGGAATGCAAAGTAGAATACTTTCTTCCTATCCCAACTAAACTTACAAAAAAAGAAGGTTTCACTCTGGTGAACACAACTCACTCAGATCTTCATGTAGAGGGCTCAAACCCACAATGTAGCATCCTTAGTCATACCTCTAACTTACTTCCAATCCACAGACCATGATCTTCAAGCAAAAATAAATGCAGAGTAGTTTACCAGACTGTTCTTCAGCATACAACTCACTATCTATACTGCACTTCTTTGTGACTCACTTTTTTCTTCTGGAGAGGCTAATTTTCTCAATATCCTCAACATACAAGTCTTCTAAACAAGTAATAGAATAAGATACAATTGACACCAATGGGAACAAGGATATGTTGACATCAATGACAACACTAATTAGGCACATACTTGCAACAATCTCCTCCTTTGTCATTGATGGCAACATATGATGTGAAAAACTGCAACAACCATCAAGACAAGATTCTACCCCTTTCTATTTACACACTTGCACTCTTTCTTTATCCAAAATTCTCCCCCTTTCTCTTATACATCTGCACTCTAATTTTTTCACATGACTTCTCTCACCCTTTGACATCAATGGAAAATGGGACATACTTGCACTCTTCTGCTCTAATCTAATCTCTTTTCAGAACTCTCTAACTACTCCCCCTGAGAAGTAGCCCTAAAAAGCATCAATCTAGACCTCTGAGCACCCCCAGACTGATGCACTATTGTGCATCTTAGTTTAGAGTAGGAGGGGTGATAACTCCTAAATTTTCTTTGAGATACTCAAAAGTATCGTTAGGTAGAGGCTTGGTAAAAATGTCTGCAATTTGATCCTTGGTAGAAACATACTCCATCTTGACTTCATTCTCTGTCACCTTTTCTTTGATGGATATGTTCTTTGTCCTTGAATGCATCACTAGATTCTTTGATATGTTTATGGCACTTGTGTTGTCACAAAAGATTGCAATGGGATCTTCATACATAATTTTGATGTCCTTCAAATTCTACTACATCCATAACACTTGAGTGCAACTGCATGCTGATGCAATAAATTCTGCTTCTATAGTAGACAGGGATATTGAATCATGTTTCTTTATCAACCAAGATACTAATCTTTTTCCCAAGAAGAATGCACCTCCACTTGTACTTTTTATGTCATCCACATCTCTAGCCCAATCTGCATCAGTATATGCACTGAGAGTAAAGTCACAGTCCTTAGGGTACCACAAACCATAATCCATTGTACCTTTTAAATATCTCAGAATTCTCTTAAATGCCATCACATGTGATTCCTTGGGTTCTACTTGAAATCTTTCCACTTGAGACATACTACATGCATTATGTTAAGTTTGGTTTGAGTCAGATAAAGTGATCCTCCAATCATAGATCTATACCTTTTGTGGTCTGCCAAGGGTGAGTTATCATCTTTACTCAACTTACAACCAGTTAACATAGGTGTGCAAACTGGTTTAGTGTCTTCCATCCCAAATTTCTTTAACAACTCTTTCACATATTTAGACTGAGAAATGAAGATACCTTTATCTGATTGACGTATTTGCAGACCTAAAAAGAAGTTCATCTCTCCAAACATAGACATTTCAAATTCACTTTGCATTTCTCTAGCAAAAACTAAGTGCATACCTTCATTGCCTCCAAAAATAATATCATCAACAAAAATTGCAACAATCAGGGTTTGTTCATCATTGATCTTGAAGTAGAGATTGTTGTCTGTAGTACCTTTACTGAACCCTATCTGTATCAGATACCTATCCAACCATGCATACCATGCCTTGGGAGCTTGTTTTAATCCATACAAAGCTTTCTTCAATTTGCATACTATGTCACCCTGATCTGATGACTAAAATCCTTCCAGTTGTTCGATATAGACTTCCTCTTCTAATTCTTCATTTAAGAAAGTAGACTTCACATCCATTTGATGAACCTTGAAATCTTTGTATGCTGTAAAAGCCAAAAACATCTGTATTGCTTCAATCCTTGCCACTAGAGAAAAAGTTTCTTCAAAGTCTATTCCTTCTACTTGAGCATATCCTTTGCATACCAACCTTGCTTTGTTTCTTACCACTTCACCATTCTCATTCATCTTGTTTCTGAAGACCCAATTTGTACCAATTACATTCTTGTCTACTGGTCTGGGAACAAGATCCCAAGTCTGATTATTCTCTACCTACATCAATTCCTCTTCCATAACCTTTGTCCAATTCTCATCTTTTCAAGCCTCATCCAAAGTTTTAGGTTCAATCTTGGAAATCAGATAGAAATTTACTTGTTTCTCTGCAGCTTTTCTTCTGGTTAAGATCCCTTTGTTCTTATCTCCTATGATTTGATCTTCAAAATGACTGATTCTTACATATCTTGGAGTTTTGGTAGCACTTACCGGAGCTTATTCTTCTTCATCTGGGCTGTCTTGATGCTGCACCACTTCTGAAACATCTGGATCATCTAACTCATACTCACTTGATTCTGAAGACCTTTCCTTACATTCATCAACTTTAACATTTGCACTTTCAATGATCTTATTTGGCCTCTTATTATAGCACTGGTAGGCCTTGCTCTTGGTGGAGTAACCAAGGAAGATTCCTTCATCACATCTAGTATCAAACGTGCCTAAATCTTCTTCTCTTTTGATATAACATTTGCTACCAAAAACATTGAAATATTTCACAGTAGGAACTTTACCATGCCACAATTCATAAGGGGTCTTTAAATTGTTACCTTTTACTTGAACTCTGTTTAGGATATATATAGTGGTGTGAATTGCCTCTCTCCAATATGCTTCCAAAAGATAAGCTTCCTTCATCATGGTTCTAGCAGCTTCTTGAACTGTTCTATTTTTCCTTTCAACAAATCTATTTTCTTCTGGAGTTCTAGACGCAGATAGCTGTCTCTTTATTCCATGTTCTTCACAAAAGAAATTGAATTCATTTGATGTGAACTCTCCTCCTCTATCAGACCTCAAGCATTTGATTTTCAAATCCATCTCATTTTCAACCATTGTCTTAAATGCCTTGAATTTATCTAGAGCTTCAACTTTCTCTTTCAAAAGGGTGAGCCAAGTCATTCTAGAATAATCATCAATAAGCAACATGAAATACCTATCTCCTTGCAAACTTCTTACTCTGGTAGCTCCACACAAATCTGTATGCACTAGCTCAAGTAGTCCTCCAACTGATTGGTCCTTGCTTTTGAAACTTGTTCTTATCTGTTTCCCAAATTGAAACTCCTTGCAAATAGGATTAGCAGGCTTCACTGCAAGCTTAGGCAAATCTCTAACAACCTGTGTAGTACTTATCTTCATAATAATATCAAAATTTATGTGACCAACTCTCATCAGTCTGAGTCAACAAGCAATAGTTATCAATTCCTTTCAAGTGATAGATGTTACCTCTGGTCTTCTTACCAGTTGCAATGACTGTTCTAGAGCTTTCTCTGATCTTGCATCCATTGTCCTTGAAGCTTAAATCATAGCCCTTGTCACACATGTGACCCACACTCAAAAGATTGTGCTTTAATCCTTTCACATACAAGACATCTTTAGTATTATGCTTTCCATCAAAATAAATAGATCCTTTCCCACAAATATTACCAATTGTATCTTCTCCAAACCTAACTAGTCCACCATCATATCTTTCCAAACTCACAAACTTACTTTTGTCACCAGTCATGTGGTTAGAGCTGCCACTATCAATAACCCATTCATCCTTGTCCTTAATGACCTAAGTAGCCAAAGCACTTTCCACTAGTCTTTCTTTCTTCACATAGCTAGTAGAATTAGTAGACATGATATCTTCCTTAATAGTAATAAACAAGCATTCATTTCCAGAGGAACTAGCATTATCTGGTTCACCATTATCTGATACTCCTTCATCATCATTAAAATCTTCAATGTAAGAACATTTCTTTTGGGTCCTAAGCCTATTCTCATATCTTCTCCTATCTCTTTTAATCCTTTTAGGACATCTGGAAGCAAAATGACCTACTTTACAACAAGGAAAAAATTTGAAAGGTAATTTGCCTTTATACTTACCGGATCTTCTTTACAGTTTGTCCACGAAGTTGGCTTCAACTTTATCAAACTCATCATCAGATTCTACCTTGTACTTTTTTGATCTGGAAGTACTTCTAGGAGTACTCACTTTGAAGGCTATCTCAACTTTCGACAGAGCATCACCAAACTCTCTCATTTCAAAGGCAGTAAGCTTACCAAGCACCCGATCCCTGTCAACCATTTTTTACTTGCATGAATTCTTCAATTGTGGCTACCTGTGATAGTATGACTTAGGTAGAGATCTGAGAATTTTCATAACAACTTCCTTTTCATTGATAGTTCCGCCTATGGCTTTTATCCCTGTAACAAGTTCATCAACTCTTTACATAAAGGCTGATATGTTTTCATCATCATTCATCTTCAGACTTTCATATTTCACTTTCAGACTTTGTAAGTTGACTTCCTTCAAAGAATCATCTCCTTCATACAGATTTTTTAACTTTTCCCATACCTTATTTGTAGTTTCAAGATTCACAAATTTCGTCAATATTGATTTGGTTAATGAGCTTAGCAGATCATCCTTTGCTTTGACATCTACCTCATATTCTTTGATTTCATCTTCAGTCGTCAGACCATTTTGAGGTATGGTGTTTTCTATTTTTGTAGCTTTCCATACTTTGTAACCAAGACAAAGAAGATGGATTTTCATCTGAACCTTCCAGAGAACATAATTCATTCCATCAAAATGCGGCGCTTCCTTCTTGTAAGACATTTTGGATCTTCCTCAAGCTATTAAACTATCTTCAGAGGAACTTGGCTCTGATACCAATTGTTGATATGCACCGAACAACTAAGAGGGGGGCTGAATCAGTTGTCCCAAAAACTTAAACACTTTCTGCAATTAAACATTCATCACTTATCCACAATTATTATGATTTAACAATGAGTGCATGAAATCAAAAACTTAACCACAGGTACAACATCAAACACAAGAGACACCAGATTTTACGTGGAAAATCCCAATGTGGGGAAAAACCACGGAGAGGATTAGCTCTCAATATATATTGCAATCTTGAAATAATGACGTTCAGGCTTGGTCACTCTATAGGCCTAAACATATTGGCTCACTGCCATGAAGAATAACTAGGTCTAGCAAGCTCACTGCCTCAACCCTAAACCTAGCAAGATTACAATAAGGGCTATTAAACCCTGAGGGCTGTTAAACCCTACTGGAAGCTCACTCCCAGAGTCACTTCCATGATCAACACCTTTCCATATTTGTAACTGAAGTACAATAATTCCTCTAGTTTGCTCTTCCTCTGCTCTGTTCTTCCTCTTCTTTCCTCTACCTCTTCTCTGCTCTGCCTTTTGGACCTTTCTTAATATCTTTTCATTTCCACTCAAGGACAACTTTTCGCGACTCAACTACAAGTATTTATAGACTAAAACAACCTTGGAATGATCATCAAGGTTGGCATCACAATCATCAACCATTGGAACAATCTCCAAGGTCGGCATTACAAACATTTACAAAATAGGTCTTGGCCTATTACAACATTATGCAAAAGGGGATGAAGTAAAATTATACGCAGACCATGCCATGCCTTAACTGGGAGTCAAAAATGATCTTCCACACTTCAACATGCTTCCACAATCTTCAAGAGATCTCCGCAATCACTGGGATTAACCAAGTGAACTAAGACTGGTTACACGCTACATTATCTGGGAACAATCTTCAAACGCAATCTCAATTTCTTAATGTAGAACAAAGTCCAAATAGGAACATGATTAGAAGACATCCACAAGCATGTTATAATCATCAGGAGCAATCACACAACCTTTAACCACTTTACCCATAAGAATCTTCACATTGGAACACATGAACTTTACTTTCTTCAACTGTCATAAAGGAAACATAGCTTGCGGACAACCAAACCATGAACCATTACAACTATAGGCACTTATCATCATCCTAGACTTCCTTCTAGAACTGCAGAGCAAAATACTTTATTGTAGAGGAATGCGGAGCAAAATACTTTCTCCCTATCCCAAATAAACTTATAGAAAAAATAGGTTTCACTCTGGTGAACACAACTCACTCAAATCTTCATGCGAAGGGCTCAAACCTGGAATGTAGCATCCTTAGTCATACCTCTAACTTACTTCCAATCTATAGACTATGATCTTCAAGTAGAAATAAATGTAGAGTAGTTTACCGAACTGTTCTTCAACATACAACTCACTGTCTATATTGCACTTCTCTATGACTCACCTATTTCTTCTAGAGAGGCTAATTTTCTCAATATCCTCAACATACAAGTCTTCTAAACAAGTAATAGAATAATATATAGTTGACACCAATGGCAACAAGGATATGTTGACATCAATGACAACATTGATTAGGCACATACTTGCAACAGAACTTAGCAACAAAACTTAGGATTACTAAGCTCACACTAGAAAACCTCCTCATTGACTTCGGTCGGTTGCCTTCAAAAATCACACTGAAGTGGTAAAGCCTTAAACTCCCACTAGTACATAGCATTTAACTTAGTGCTAAATCACTTACCACCTAACTCACATGAAAAGTCATCTCCACTGACTTTAGTCAGTCATATCCAAATCTTGCGCCGAGTCTGTCAATACCAAAATTATCGCTTTGACATAAAGAAATCTGAGACCCCCAAATTTAGTGCAAATTGTGCAAAAGGATGATTTTATTGAAAATTCTTAAGGCAAAAATAGATACCGCAAAGGTAAAATAGGATGTTTTGCATGATTTCATTTGGATTTTCGAAGTAATTAGCATTTATTGCATGGTTTAAATAAGATTTAAATGTTGTTCTTATGTTGTTTAAGTCATGTAATGAATGTTATAAAGCAATAAAGTCTGCAACTCATTAGATTCTACATTTGAAACTTAGAAAAGGACTTGGAATCTACTTTATAGGGTAAAAATTGACTTAGTAAAATAGGACAAGTAGCTTGTGGCTAAACTATTAAGACTTAAGGAATCAAATACTTTCAACACAATGTTGACTTATTAGGTCTAGTCATGTAGGTTAAATGTCTGCCCGAGCTCAAAACATGAAGTACAAATTCAAGGGAATTCCTCCTAAAACTAAGATAACTTCAACATGGAAGAATATAGGAGACATAGTTCTAGGTCACATAGACCTAGAGGACTTCAGACTTGGGGTGTTTGGACCAAACCCAACTCCTCTAGGCAAGAAGACCAGAGATAATGGGATTGCAGAAGTTGTTGCTTTCCCCACCTCTGCATAGTGTCTAGAACTCATTGTGGGATGTGCAGAAAGAGATGATCCTCTAACTAGAACTATTCAGACCACAAGTAGAGAAGTTCTAGCAAATTTGAGTTCACTCTCCTTGGTTGAAACCTTTGGAATACCTGTCTTCCCAATGCTCTCAATCCCATAAAAGAAAGATACAAAGGACACATATAAGAAAGATGTAGAGAAGTGTAAAAAACAAATCAATGAAGGATGGATGAAGCACAAAAGGTCCACTTTGACCAAGTTACCCCACACACTATACAGGAGTGATTTCCATGATGAAATTAAGGACTTAGCAACACTGTTAAGAAAATCTATGGGATTCCCACTACCTCTACCTTTGAAGAATGGATGTTTGCCCTCATTGAGGAAATAATACATGTATGGAGACAAGAAACTTTACTGGGCTCAAATCCTAAGTGACAACATGCATGAAGCCTTTGCAAATTTCATAGAGAAAGAAACATTTAGATGGACATCCTATGTGGTCTATGCTTTAGCAAGAATAAATGAATATCCGTGACTATCCAAAATCAGAGAAGTGGGAAATGGTGATCAACAATTGAAAGTCTATGAATGCTGTACATAATTAACACTCTCACAGTCATTGTTTCATTACAAGAGGGTGAATGATGCATTCACTATGCATATAACGAGGCTTCTCTAAAACAACATCAGGCTTAGAATATATCTCGAAGCCATGAATGTTATACGATAATATGGGAGATGGTACCTACAATTTTAGAAGTTTACATATTTGAGAATCCAGGGCTTTATAGGTACACCATATAGGCTGCCTCTATATCCAATAGACATGATAGTGCTCCTTGAGCTGACTAGGCAACTCCTCACCTATGCAGAGAGGTTGAAACATTTGCATAGGGTCAATATTAAATTTCTAATTCTATTGGGTAAGGGTCATTATTCTTGCACCACCTTAGGAGCAGTAGAGCACTTAGACAAAGAATTACAACTGCTGAATCTTTATCCATATTGTTGGAATTAGTCTGGACAACTGAGAGGGGGGGTTGAATCAGTTGTCCCTAAACTTTAACCTTTTCTAAACTTTAAAATCTTCTTTCTTAACCAAATTAATCATGTAAACATTAACCATAGATCAACACATGAGTAGAAACAACATGAACACACAACACCAGAATTTTGACGTGGAAAACCCAGTTAAGGGAAAAACCACGGTGGGGGTTAACCCACAAAAATGCTTACCATACTAGAAGTACTTAAGAAAATAGAAGGCACATGCCTTTAGGCATACTGCCCAGAGCTCACTGCTCAAGAAGAGGCTAACTGCTATAAGAAATTATGATTTACACAAAGATAATGAACTGAGAAATAACATCTATATTCAGGCTTGAATCAGTCCCTTTGAAGGCTCACAAAAACTTCTGCTGCTATCTTCAAATTCTTCTTCACTGACTCTTCACTCTATACTCCCTTTGCTCCTCTTCTTCTTTGCTCTGCTTTTGATCCTTTCTTTTGATTTAATTCATTTCATACAAGGATGATTTTCCAAAACTCTTCAACAACTATTTATACACTTCATCAACCTTGGAATGATCAACAAGGTCGGCTAAACTTAACGCAGATCTTTGCATTGTCAACCAAACATAGCTGAGACTTGAAACTTCCTCCATTAACATACCATGCTTCATAAAATGCTCTTTAGATCATCCGCAACATGCCAAGAACATCTGGTCAGCCAAGATTGGGAAGAATATCAACCTCAAAGAAGAAAACTTCAATCAATAGGCTTGAACTTCAATGTGGACCTCCAACACAGTAGCCACATGATCCAGAGACCTCCACAAGCACATTGAATTCACCAATAACATTCACTCTAAACAAAATTACCAGAATCATTTGTATCTTCCTTCAGAACCTCAAGAACACCATCTGCCATGACTGTCAAACAAGAAAGATAGCTTGCAGACCTCCAAACCATGAACCACTAGAGTTGATGATACACACTAACTTCCCAAACATGCCTTTAGATCTGCAGACCATAATATTTCATAGCGGAGCAATCTGGACCAACTTACTATCACACTGTCTCTTCTGAATACTGCAAAATCTGGTTCTACTCAGATGGCCATAATTTCTTCAAATCTTCATGCGGACTTCTCAATTCTTAACTGGAGCAACCTCTGACAATCCTCTACACAGCCATATGGTATGCATGCATTGATTGTTATTAATTTTCTCAATATCCTCAACAATCCGGTCTTCTATACAAACAACAATATAGGATATAGTTGACACTAATGGCAACAAGGATATGTTGACATCAATGACAACACCACTTAGGCACATATTTGCAACAATCTCCCCCTTTGTCATTGATGGCAACATATGATGTGAAAAATTGAATTCAACCATCAAGACAAGAACTTCTCCCCCTTTCTCTTATCACATCTGCAACCATTTTCTTCACTGCTCCCCCTTTCACAAGAAACTATTCACTTTCAAGTTTTTCACATGAATTCTCTCCCCCTTTGACATCAATGGAAAAGGGCACATATTTGCTATTTTTTCTCCCCCTTTTTATTTCAGACTGATCTCCATCATTTGGATACTGGCTACTCCTTAGAGTAGTATCTTCTTAACATCAATCCAGATCTCAAGATATGTCTAAGAATTCCACCAGAGTGATGCACATAAGTGCATCTTAGTTAATATCAGGAGGGGTAATATCCCTTAACTTCTCTCTGAGATACTCAAAGATATCCTTGGGAAGAGGCTTAGTGAAGATATCTGTGATCTGATCTTTGGAAGGCATAAACTCCAACTTGACTTCATTCTCATTTACCTTCTCTCTCAAGAAATGAAACTTGATAGATATATGTTTTGTCTTTGAATGCAATACCGGATTCTTTGAGATGCTTATTGCACTAGGATTATCACAAAAAAATGACTGGCTCCTCAAACACAATTCTAATGTCCTTCAACATTTGCTTCATCCACAGAACCTGAGTGCAATTATTTGTTGTTGCTATATATTTTGCCTCTGCAGTAGACAGAGATATTGCCTCTTGCGTTTTGCTTATCCAAGAGACTAATCTTCTTCCCAAGAAGAATGTACCTCCACTAGTACTTTTTCTATCATCCACATCTCTTGCCTAATCAACATCTGTATATGCATGAAGAGTGAAGTCATTGTCCTTTGGATACCACAATCCATAATCAATTGTCCCCTTGAGATATCTAAAAATTCTTTTGACTGCCATAACATGGGATTCTGGCAACAAGTCCAACTGCATTCATGATGTTAGGTCTGGTCTGAGTCAGATAGAGCAATCCTCCAATTATTGATCTATACCTTTTTTGATTTGCCTTGGGGGAGTCATCATCTTTGCTTAGCTTGCATCCGATTACCATAGGTGTACCTATTGGTTTTGAATCTTCCATTCCAAACTTCTTCAACAATTCTTTCACATACTTGGACTGAGATATGAAGATACCTTTATCTGACTGAACAATTTGCAGGCCTAGGAAGAAATTCATCTCACCAAACATTGACATCTCAAACTCACTTTTCATCTAATCAGCAAATGCTTTGCACATACATTCATTTCCACCAAAAATGATATCATCAACAAGGACTTCAACAATTAGAATATCCTTATGATCTATCTTGAAGTAAAGATTACTATCAGTAGCACCTTTTCTAAATCCTAGCTTAAGCAAATGCTTATCCAATCTAGCATACCAGGCTCTTGGAGCTTGCTTGAGTCCATACAAGGCTTTTCTTAGTCTACAAACCATATCTTCCTGATCAGACAACTGAAATCCTTCTGGTTGTTCAATGTAGACTTCTTCCTCCAAATCTCCATTTAGGAATGTTGACTTGACATACATCCATATGATATACTTTAAAATCTCTAAAAGCAGCAAATGCAAGAAACAATCTAACTGCCTCTATCCTTGCTACCAGAGAAAAAGTTTCTTCAAAATCAATTCCTTCCACTTGAGAGTAGCCTTTACATACCAACCTTGCCTTGTTTCTTACAACTTCACCATCTTCATTTAGTTTATTCTGGAAGACCCATTTGGTTCCAATCACATTTTTGTCCTTAGGTCTTGGAACAAGATCCCAAGTGTGATTCTTTTCAATTTGCATCAATTCTTCTTCCATTTCTTTAATCCAGTTTTCATCATTGCAAGCTTTACTTACAGATTTAGGTTTAATCTTTGAAATCAAAAAAATCTCCTCTTGATCTTCAGTAATTTTTCTCCTAGTTTAGACACCTTTACTCTTATCTCCTATGATTTGATCTTCAGGATGATTCAACCTTACATTGGAAATTGTTTGAACTTCTATTCCTTGAACTTGTTCATCATCTTTTGCACTAATCTCTTGAGTTACTGGAGTTACCGGATCAATCTGAATCTGAGTCTGGATTTGAACTTGTCTTCCTTGACTTTGACTTTCATCTTGATCATTTGAATCATATCTGCAGTACCTGGAATGTCCTTCTTTTCTTTCATCAACTTTAACATTGGCACTTTCAACAATCTTTTTCAACCTTTTGTTGAAGCACTAGTAAGCCTTACTTTGAGTTGAATATCCCAAAAATATTCCTTCATCACTTCTTGCCTCAAACTTGCCTAAATCCTCATCTCTTTTGATAAGCATTTACTACTAGAAACTCTGAAATATCTCACAGTAGGAGGATGACCAAACCATAGTTCATAAGGAGTCTTACCAGAATTTCCTTTGATCTGCACCCGATTAAGAGTGTAGACAATAGTACTCACAGCTTTCCTCCAATAAACTTGAGGAACATTTGTTTCCATCATCATGGTTGTGGTAGCTTCTTGAATGGTCTGGTTCTTCCTTTCCACAATTCCATTTTGCTGAGGAGTCCTAGGAGAAGATAACTATCTTTTTATTCCATGCTTTTCACAGAAAGCATCAAAATCACCAAAAGTGAATTCTCCACCTCTATCAGAGCTCAGACACTTCAATTTCCCAGCAATCTCATTTTTATCCATCATCTTGAACACCTTAAACTTATCAAGAGTTTCTAATTTTTCTTTTAGGAAAGTTACCCACATCATCCAGGAGTATCATCAATCAGCAACATGAAATATCTATCTCCTTGCACACTCCTAATTCTAGCAGGACCACAGAGATCAGTATGTACCAGTTCCAATCTCCCACTTGAACCTTTTTCCTTACTTTTGAATGAAATTTTGTTATGTTTACCCAATTGACATTCTCTACATATGCTATCAGGTTTCACAAGTCTTGGAAGATCTCTTACAGCTTGGGTGGAACTTATTTTGACAATGTTATCAAAATTCACATGACACATCCTCCTATGCCATAACCAACTTTGATCTGTTTGATCAATCAAACTACTTTTTCTTGAACTACTTAAGTGAAACATGTTACCTCTAGTTTGAGAACCGAATGCAATTTCAGTTCTGAAACTTTCCAAGATTCTACATTTTCCATCCTTGAATCAAAGATCATAACCCTTGTCAACCAACTGTCCAACACTGAGAAGATTATGTTTCAGTCCTTCTACATATAAAACATCATTGGTGCTATTCTTACCATCAAAAGAGATGGATCCTCTACGCCAGATTCTACCAGTTGAGTTGTCTCCAAATTTCACAAGTCCTCTTTCATAATTTTCAAAACTCACAAACTTAGTCTTGTCACTAGTCATATGATGAGAGCATCCACTATCAATCACCCATTCATCTTTTTCAATAACCTGAGCAGCCAAGGCACTTTCCACATTTGCACAACTAGCAGATTCAGTAGATACTGAATCTTCTTCTTTGATAGCAATGAACACCCAATCATTTTCAGAGGAACCTCCATGATCAGATTCATCATTTGTGACCCCTTCTTCTCCATCTTCTTGGACATAGTAACATTTCTTCTGACCCCTGTACCTATTAGGGTTTGGTTTTGAAAACCTCTCCAGACATCTTGAGGCAAATGACCAATCTTATTACAAGAAAAACATTTGAGTGGTAATTTTCCTTCATACTTACTGGATCCTCTTGGCATTCTTCTGGCAATAAGAGCTTCAAGATCTACAGTTTCTAATTCAACATCTTCAAGATCCTTTCTTGTCTTCACAAATCTATTTGATCTTGCTGAAGAGCCTTCACTCGGATCATATCTTTATTTTCCATGCGCACTGGCTTTTTATGCAGATTCAGACTTAGGAAGAGAATCACACAATTCACTCAATTCAAAAGGTGAAATTTTACCAACCAGGTGATCTCTTGTAACATCTGAGATAGTCCTAATCTCGTCTATAGATGCAACCTTATGTTTGTATGAATTACAAAAAGATCTAAGCACTTTTTCCACAATCTCTAATTCTTCCAAAATTCTGCTAGCACATCTGATCCCACACACAAGTTCGTTTATCTTTTGCATGTAGATTGTGATGTTTTCATCTTCACTCATCCTTAGATTTTCAAATTTTCCTCTTAGACTTTGTAGTTTGGCACATTTGACATATTTATCTCCTTCATACAGATTCTCCAACTTCTCCCAGATTTCATGAGTAGTTTTCAGTCCAAAAACATTTGTCATTTCTGAATCAGTCAGGGCACTCAACAAGGCTTCTTTAGCTCGAAGGTTATTTTTAGAATCCTTGAGTTCATCTAGAGTTGAAGGACCTTTCTCCAGAGTTTCATACTTGTCTTTGGTTATTATCCAATAAGCATCACCCATGCATTGTAAATGACATTCCATGCGACTCTTCCAAATAGAGTAATTTGTTCCAGCGAATCTTGGAATATCCTTCTTGTAAGTTGACATCCTAGATCTCCTCGAGTGGTTAGGCTCCTTTTAGAGGAACTTGGCTCTGATACCAATTGTTGGAATTAGTTTGGACAACTAAGAGGGGGGAGGGTGAATTAGTTGTCCCTAAATTTTAACCTTTTTTGAACTTTTAAATCTTCTTTCTTAACCAAATTAATGATGTAAACATTAAGCATAGATCAACACATGAGTAGAAACAACATGAACAAACAACACTAGAATTTTGACATGGAAAACTTGGTTAAGGGAAAAACCACGGTGGGGGTTAGCCCACAAAAATGTGTACCCTATTAAAAGTACTTAAGAAAAATAGAAGGCACATGCCTTCAGGCGCACTGCCCAAAGCTCACTGCTCAAAAAGAGGCTCACTTCCTATAAGAAATTATGATTTACACAGAGATAATGAACTAAGAAATAGCATCTACATTCATGCCTAAATCAGTCCCTTTGAAGGCTCACAAAAACTTCTGCTCTAATCTTCAAATTCTTCTTCACTGACTCTTCACTCTATACTCCCTTCACTCCTCTTCTTCTTTGCTCTGCTTTTGATCCTTTCTTTTGATTTAATTCATTTCATACAAGGATTATTTTCCACAACTCTTCAACAAGTATTTATACACTTCATCAACCTTGGAATGATCAACAAGGTCAGCTAAACTTAACGCGGATCTTTACACTGTCGACCAAACATAGCCGAGACTTGAAACTTCCTCCATTAACATACCATGCTTCATAAAATGCTCTTTAGATCATCTGCAACATGCCAGGAACATCCAGTTAGTTAAGATTGGGAATAATATCAACCTCAAAGAAGAAAACTTAATCAACAAGCTCGAACTTCAATGCGGACCTCCAACATAGTAGCCACACGATCCATAGACATCCACAAGCACATTGAATTTGCCAATAACATTCACTCTAAACCAAATTACCAGAATCATTTGTATCTTCTTCTGGAGCCTCAAGAACACCATTTGCCATGACTATCAAACAAGAAAGATAGCTTGTGAACCTCCAAACCACTGGAGTTGATGATACACACTGACTTACCAAACATGCCTTCAGATCTGCAGACCATAATATTTCACTGCGGGGCAATCCAAACCAACTTACTGTCACACTATCTCTTTTGAATACTACAAAATCTGGTTCTACTCAGATGGCCATAATTTCTTCAAATCTTCATGCAGACTTGTCAATTCTTAACTGGAGCAACCTCTGACAATCCTCTACATAGCCATATGGTCCACATGCATTGATTGTCATTAATTTCCTCAATATCCTCAACAATTTGGTATCCTATACAGACAACAATATAGGATACAATTGACACTAATGGCAACAAGGATATGTTGGCATCAATGAAAACACCACTTAGGCACATATTTGCAATACATATATAAGAAGGAAACATTTTGATCCCCACGGGATTATGGAAAAGTATGTAAGTAAGAAGCCATTTCATCAGGATCACCTTGAGGACTTTTGGACAGATAGTGTTGATGACTTCATATCATACAAGTGCCAGACTAGGTATTAGAGGATGAAAATGTAGTTCAGTGAGGGCCATGGGAAGCATTGCTTAATCAACCTATTCCTTCTCCAAATTGGGCCAATGAAGAGGAAAGTTCATTAGATGAAGCAATGAGGAATTCGATCAAACTCAGCAAAATTTGGGTCAGGAGCCAAATTGCAGTGCTAACACAAGTAGGGGCTACATTAACATATATATAAGAAGATTTAGAAAAGTAATCAGGAGATGAAGAAGATCAACCTCTAGAGATCATAAATACCGAAGATCAAGAAGTAACAAAAGACACTGATAGTGAGGAACATGTACTGTTGGCTGAGAAAAGGAAAGCTAAGAAGACTATTCCTAAGGCAAAAAAGAAGGATCCTCATCCTACTACAAGGACTAGAGTGACAAAGAGGAAAGATATACTTGGTGGCAAAGGGGAGAGTTCCAAGGCTAAGAAGCTAAGGGCACAAACAGCAAATGTATCTACTACCACCACTACTAACACTTCAGCTGCCCCTATAGTTCCTCCATATCTAGCTAGTGCAGCTATTGCTTCCTCTGCCCAACAAGTCACCTCATCTACCCCCTCTACTCTAGACATGACATTAATGTCACCTTCAACAACAAAAAATGTAAGCTTACCTAGTTCTTCCTCTTCACTTACTTCCTCTACCATCATCCCTCCAATATCATCATCACCTTCCATCTCTACCATGTCCTTGCCATCCATTTCATCAATTTTTGCTTCCATTCAAATGTCATTACCTCCACAATCTTAGCACCTTCCTTCTCTCTCCCATCACTTAGCCTTTCTTCAGCCATTACTATCTCTTCCATGTCCTCTCGCCCTTCCATACCATCTTCACTAGGTTTCTCTTCATTTGCCAATTTGTCTCATGCTTATTTGCCTTCCACACCTATTCATTCCCTATCCACAATAAATGATTCTTTGACAAGTCCAATTGTTGTCTTGCCAAAGTCTGTTCCTTTAGCTGTTCCACAATTACTAGGTATTGAAAATATATGTGTAGAACTAGAATCATAAGAGCAAGACTCAGCTAAGGAAGAGTTTGAAGATCTTCTACCTAACCCTGGAAATATAGAGATAATTGATCTAGCAGACAGTCCAACAAAGAAGGATACAACAGACACAATTTTGGGAATTACTCAACTAGCCATTTTGGAAAATCTATATAATATTGGGCAGTCAATGATGAAGGGCATGACAGAGATAAAACTAAATTAGAAATTCTTGATGGATCACCCAATAAAGGAGACAGTCACATTGACTCTCCTAAAGATTCTTCCTCCTCAGCACCAAATTGGTTACAATAGAGGTTAGAAAATAAAACCCCGTAGGTGAAATAATGAAATTTGACTTGGATGCACTCTTGGCTAGGGTAGAGAGACCTAAAAAGCAGAAAAGGGCCAAGATCCAGTTGAGAATCAATAAAGATGCAACAAGAGCTAAGATTGCAGAGGTGGTTGTTCCTCCTGTAGAGGCATACAAAGGAGAAGTGAGGGCCGATGACTACACCATTACCACTATCAATCTAGGACGGGCCACTTAGGGATAGAAGATAGATGAGTTCAAGGGGACGGTGTCCACAATTTTAGATCAGTTGAATAAGGATGAAATGACAAAGCAGTAGTTGAAACAACAAAATGAAGAACTTCATGCATGCATACAATTCTTGATGAAACCATTGAATTTTGATGAGGAACTAAGAGAAGCTCCTGCCCTACTGTCCAAGGAAGAATTGACTAAATTTGATGATATCAAGACAATTGCTGCAGGCACACATGAATGGTTCACTAAAGTATACAATGAAGGTTGTGAGGTAGTATCCTTCACATCTTTGATGCATAAAGAGTTTCATCTTTTGAGAGAAGAATGGGAAGATCTGTACAATGAATGTGAGCCATATGATGAGTACTATTCTCACATGTTCCCAAGAGTACAAGCCATGAGGAGGCCATCCAAGGAGGTCCTTTTGACAGAAAATATTTTGACAAAGGATAAGTTGAAGAAACCTAAGGAATGGCATGAACAAATGAAATTAAGAAAAGGTGTTTTTGATAAAGTGAAAGATTCTTTTGATACAATGAAGACCAAAATAATGGAGGTAATTTATGAAATAAATGATACATTGAGGGATTGTATAAATACTGGTCTAAATGATTTGACCCCAATAGATGAGTAGCTGTGTAAATACAAGTTGTATCAAGTGATTCATGGAGACTCACCATTGAACATGGTTGGCAAACTTGAAAAGGTCAGTGATCTTTCGGCCACCTTTTTGGCATTTAAGAGGGGAAGAAAATCAAGAGAAGTTGTGTACTACAAATTTTCCACAGAGATTGAGAGTTTGATGTTCAAAGCAAACTACATCAAAGACCCAGACCCAACAGACATCAACCCAGCTCTGTCAGCACTACTAACATATAGTAATAAAAGGGCAGAAGAAGACAAAATCAATTTGGAGGAGGATGAATGGTAGAGTCACATGTAAATCCCATCATTTGTAATTAATGTTATATTTGGAGGGTCATGTGACCTTATTTTGTCTTTATTAGGTCTTGGAAATGGACTTTTCCTATTGTACAACCAAATGGGTACTTTATTAGTCTACATTCAATGTATTTGGGAGCTGTTTTTCATCTTTTTCCTACAAGACAAATGTTAATCCGAAAATGTAATTTAGTTATTGTATCTCATTAAATGCCATGTAATCTAGACTGTTGGTGTTGAGTTAATCTCCACCGTTCATTCAAAACTCAGTATGGAGCCTCCTATTTATAAAGGGCTATCATTTCTCTCATTGAAACAAACTCTTGATGCCAAATTGTTGACACTCTACCATTTAAGATTAATACAAGCAAGTTTCTACAGTATTTCTAAGAATTTGTTCATTTGTGTTGTCTATTTGGTTTCATGGTTCACTTTATGATCTGCAATTAGCTAGTTGTGCTTTGTAATGTTAATGATTTGTTGAATGTATTTGATGAGCATTCTAGTCCATACTATTAGTATCTTGTTGATTGTGAGTTGATGTGTATAGTCAGCCTAGACCCATTAATCTGATCTTAGTTCAATTGCATTCCATAAGCTAAATTATGCTGTAATCTAGGATTTGGTAAATGAATGTGATCTAAAAAATTTTAGTCTCCATTGGAGATAGCATCATTTCCTGTAGCACTGTAGCATTCTTATAGCTTGATAAAATAGAAAGCAATTAACTTGAGAATGTTTTGTCTATCATCAATAAGCTTTGCATTGTGAATGTCACTTAGAACTTCTTTCTAACCCTTTACTCTTTTGCATTTTCTTTACCACAAATTGTTAGACTTAGGTTTTCAAGCAACACCCATATTCTAAATCAGCTGAAAGTATCATAGGGTTTTCTGCATTTCCATTGACATTACTTTTACATATGCTATCATTTTATGTAAGACTCCTTGTTGGCACAACTAAACATACCAACTAAGTCATTCCTACAAGCTAAGACCTAGTTGTATTATCCTTGGGGCAGTCCTATCTTGGATAGGATACCTTTTTCAAGAGAAGTGATATACCTATATTTCACCTATGTTGCTATGTGCTAAAACCACCATCAATAGAATTGGTGCTAGAAGGAGGGAAACCAAATCAAAATTTCCTCCACATAGTCAACAATTTTGGGGACCAGACAAAGACATACCAGGTCTAGCTCAGCTGGAGAAGAGCTGTTGTCTCTGACAAAATTTAGAAGAACCAGGAGAGATCAAGGAGTACCTAGAACTCCAAGGGCTAAATCTGCTCCAAGAAACCTAGCTACAATCTCAGTCAATCTCCCAGTCATGGCCTTTTTTTGCTACTAATAACCAATCTCCACTAAGTTTCAATGTTTATCATGACATGTCCAAAAATCCTGATAAGTTCTGTTCAAATTTTTGTACCAATGACCTTGACAAAACTGCTGATGAACACATTAGGATGTTTGAGAGCAGTATGTTCATGCTTCATGTACAACATTAGGACGTGGTCTATAGATTGTTTCCCTACTCACTATAGGATGAAGCATACTACTAGTTTTCTAATCTCCCTTTAGCTTCCATAAATTCATGGCTGAATTTGAAAAATGCGTTTCTGGACTGCTTCAGGATGCCCACTACCCCTGTGAATCTTTATAGGTCATTTGTAGAGATTTGCCGAGTTGAAGGAGAATTAATAAGTTCTTTTAATAATCGATTTCAGAAGGTCTACAACCGTTTACAAGCTCCTTATGCCCTAGCTCAAGCTACAACCTTGCCTATTTATTACGCAACCCTAGATATGCTAACTTCCATGTTTGTGAGAAGAACTAACCTAGCTCTAGGCACTCTAGCCCAGGCATATGCTGAAGCTGTCATAGTCAACACATAATTGGGATAGACAACAATAGGCCGACTAAACCACATAGGTCCTACAGCCATACCAAACCAGATACCTATGATCAATTAGGCCCTATCTAATCATACCCCTGTGATGAATGCTATCCCAGTCTCTGCAGCAACACAAGCCTTAGTGGTCCATCCTGGAGTTCTAATGGCCAAATTACCTCCTACCCAAATGTTGTTCCTACAGTCAGCTGAAGCTAGCAAAGCCAAGGATGATAAAGATGACATTAGGGAGTTGGTAGAGCAAATGAAAAAACTTACTGTTGAAGTTACTCATTTAAGAAATTAGAATGCCTACTTGCAACAAAGGAGTCAGAACTAGAATCAATATCAGACTTAGAATTTCCAGCAGTAAAATCAAACTTGGAATACCAGACCAAATAATGGTGGAGTCCCTTCACCCTTGGAGAATCAAAATGTTCAAAGTCGTCCGCCTGGTTGGGTGATATTGGCTGAAGCAACGTTATCCTCATCGTGCAGGCTCCACAACACAAATGCTCATTCTAAATTAGATTTCCTAGAGTTCCAATAGCTTCCAGTATTTTTCAAATGGAGATCTAGAATGCATAAGTATAAGAGAATCCTCCAACAGGGTATGAACTCATCCCAACTCAAAGGTATGATGATGCCCTTGTACTTGATAGTTATACATTTCCTTTCCAAGAAGAAAATCAACCTGAGGAAGAAGAATGCAAGGAGGTACATGGTTATCATTATTACAACAAGACTCCATATAACCTTAGAAGCAATAAGCTGAAAGGTCCCTTCACCACATCAATCCCTCCAAATAACTATCAGATTCTGCCTAACCCTGAGGCCTCTAATAATCCTAAGCCCCCCAATGCAACACCCTAGCCAATGCATTAGGGATACATGGCAGAAAGTTCCCAAAGAACTAAAATAGCTAATTTAGGGTAATATGTTGCTAATGAGCTCAAGAAAATGAAAGTCATCTTATCGATCTTCGAACGGTTGAAAGTTTCAGAAGTTAGGACAACCTTCTTTCAAGACATGGGAGCAAGTGTTAGAATAGATCCTTCCCAAAAGGAAGCTCCACCAAAGGACAATATGGACAAAGGGAAAGATAAAGTCCATGTGACAGATGTTGAGCAACAGGTCACATTGTATAAAGATAAACGAGAGAGTCCTCCTTTCCTCTTGACTCTTAGGATATTCGGGAAGAACCTTCATAACTATTTGGTAGACTCCGAGGCCTCTACTATTGTGATGCCTCTATCAGTATGCAAGGCACTGGGTCTCACTCTAGCTAAATCTTCTAGGAAAGTTACACAATTAGACAAAATTGAGGTTAATGTGATGGGTGAATTGAATCGGATCCATATGCAACTGGCATCAGACCCTAGGGTGCAACGATATATAGTGATATCCTTGACCAATATGGTATGCTTTTAAGCAAGGATTGGTCTAGAACTTTGAATGGTTACATGGCAACAGACTTTTCCCATATGTGGCTACCATGGAAAGGACTGGCAAATCAGATTCACATTGAAAGAGAGCCAAAAATGAAGCATATGATCATAGAATACAATCAGACCAATGAAATTTTGTTTTCAAAAGTAGACCTGAGGGTTTATCTACCCCAAGTTAATCAGGTAGAAGAAATACTCATGTTGAATTGCAGTAAATTCTCTAATCCTCCACTTATGAGATGTCAAGAAAGTACAGAGGCATATGTGCAGTCAGACCAAGAGTCTTCCTTTGATAACGAAGAACCAGGAATATTTGAAGGATTTAGAAACTTCATGGCTAAATTTATGAGTGACCAATTGGCTATTGGGAAGAAAATACAAATGGATGAATTGTTACTACCAAACTAGTGTCGCCTTCATGATGCCTCCCATTCCAAATTTACATGCTCACTCTATCAAGAGGCAGTTAAACAAGTGCAAAAGCATTTGAAGATTCTAGCAGTCCTAAAGGAAAATCAGGCTGCTACAGGTGTGGTTGGCTAGGAATCTCTGTCAGATAAAAAACAACAAACTACACAAAGTAATAAGGGCAATGACTCCCACATTTGGACATTAAGATTTGATGGATCTAGGTGCAAACAAGGATCTGGTGTAGGTTTTGAGTTGATCAGTCCAACAGGAAATTCATATCTAGCAGCGTATCGATTGCAATTCCCCTGTATAAATAACGTGATGGAGTACAAATCTTTGGTGCATGGATTGCTGATGGCACTTCAGAAAAAAAGTTAAAATTATTTAGGTATTTGGTGACTCTGAATTGGTCATTAAGAAAGTAAGAAGGAAGTATTCATGCAATGATAAGAGATTGAATAGGTATCGGAACCGTGTATGGGATTTGATTGAATACTTTGATGGTTTTAATATCCAGCTGATCCCATGTAGATAGAATCACATTGTTGATGCTTTGGCTTAGGCAGTTAGTTCTCTGGAGCCACTGTCCATGATAGGATTGAAGAAATTCACTGTAGAATTGGTCTCAATTCCCTTTGTATCGGATAACATCACAAATTTTTAGGTTTTCAAGGATGACAAGCACATAATTGATTTTCTCACCTCGTCAAATGTTTTTGCTGCTCAAATTATAGACAAGGAGAAATTGGAGCCTACTGAAATGGATCTAGAAGGAGTTCTCAACTTGAAGATGAACACTATTCCACAAGGAATGGTGGAGTTAGATTATCTATTTGATTCATATAAGTTTGGAATCCAGAAGAAACAGGGAGAATCCCTTGGTGCGTAATGTGAACCTTACAATTTGGGGACTCTTGAAGATATTGATAATGTCTTCATTAGAAAAGCTGACACTGCTAAAAAAAGGACATGAATTATTCTTGCATTAAGGGATTATCATGAAGTCATAGATTGGAGTTATGAAGATCTCAAGGCATATGATACCTCAATCATAACTCATACGATACCTCTTAAGCTAGGAGTAAAACCTTTTAGGCAAAGACAGTGGCCAGTTAATACTCTACTAGATGTGTTAATTTTCAAGGAAGTACATAAATTGTTGTCTGCCAGAATCATATTTCCTATAAGGCATTCTACCTGGGTAGTAAATTTAGTACCAGTGCATAAGAAAAATGTAAGAAAAATGGGGAGATCAGATTCTGTGTTGAATTCAAAAATTTGAATGGGGCCTCCAAAAAAGATAATTATCCATTACCATCCTTGGACGAAGTGTTGCAAATAGTCAATGGTTCGCAGATGATGTCATTTCTAGATGGTTATTCAGGTTATAACCAAGTAATGGTAGAATATGAAGACATATTGAAGACATCCTTCACATGCAAATGGGGAATCTATGCGTATTGCAGGATGCCCTTTGGATTAATCAATGCAGGAGCTACATTCCAACACGTAATGGACATAGCTTTCAAAGGATTGGTTGGAAAATGTATCATTATGTATATGGATGATCTCACTGTATTTTCAAAGAAAAGGGAAGATCATGTGGCAGACATAAGGAAAATCCTATAGCGATGCAGAGACTATGGCATTCTGCTTAATCCCAAGAAATGTATCTTTGGAGTGACTTAAGGGAAGTTACTTGGACATGTGATTTCTGAGCAAGGTATATCAATTGACCCAAATCGGGTCCAAGCAATTCTTAAGATACAACCCCCAGCCAATAAGAAAGAACTAAAGTCATATTTTGGTAAGATCAACTTTGTTTACAATTTCATCACAAGGTTTGCCGATATTGTTCACCCACTAAATGCTATGTTGAAACAAGATGCTAAAATAGAATGGACCCCGAAATCTAAGGCTGCGTTTGTAGAAATCAAATAGGCAATAGCCAATGCCCAGTATTGGCAAGTCCTGATTATACACTACCATTTTGCATTTACTCCTTTGCTTCAGAACATACCTGTGCAGTGATGTTGACACAAAAGAGAGCTGTGAACGATGAAAGACCTATCACTTTTATGAGCACCCCTTTGAAAGATGCAGAATTGAAATATCTGAATGTGGAAAAACAAGCATATGCCTTAGTCAAAGTAGTGAACAAGTTCCATCATTACATCTTAAGAAGACAAGTGATCGCAATTGTGCCTGATGCAGTAGTCAAGACATTATTTATGCAAAGTGAGCTCGGTGAATGAAGAGGAAAATGGGTCACGATTCTGCAGGAGTTTGATATAGAAATACAACCCATGAAGCTAGTAAGGGGTCAGACACTAATGAAAATGATGGCTGAAACTGATCTAGGCTTAGTCTCTCAACAATATATGTTAGAAGATATTTCCCAAGACGGATGGTATAGAGACATTGTATTCTATCTTCTCAATCAACATTGTCCACCTCATCTCAATTCAGTCCAGAGAAGAGCACTCAGATTAAAGAGTAGCAGCTTTATGATCAAGGGATCAGTGCTATATAAAAAGAACCATGAAGGTATCTATTTGAGATGCTTGGATAAAATAGAAGTAACCCAAGTATTGACTAGTTTCCATGAAAAGTTTGGGACATGCCATGGGTCGACTCTTTCAACCATCAACCAAATCCTATGAGCAGGGTACTATTGGCCTACACTCTTCAAGGATGCACACTCGCATGTAAGGACCTGTCACACATGTCAAACAGTTGCAACAAGAGAACAAAATGTTGCTATGCCTCTATAACTAGTTTTGGAGGTACGACCATTCACATAGTGGGGGTTAGACTTCATTGGTACAATCAATCCACCCTCTTCTATGGGCCACACGTACATTCTATCCGCTACTAACTACTATACAAGATGGGTAGAGGTTCTCACATGTAATCAATGTACCACTGAGGTAGTGATTGAATTTATTGAAAAATACATCATCATAAGGTTTGGCTATCCTTTTTCTCTCATATGTGATAACGATCCTACATTTTCTTCATTACACTTCTCCAATTGGGCATTTGACTATGGGATTATTTTAAAATTTTCATCTAATTATTACCCTCAAGGAAATGGAGTGGCTAAATCAACAAACAAAAATCTTCTTGAGGTCATCAAAAAACTACTTGATAAAAATCCCAGAGATTGGCATACTTAGCTTCGGTTTGCTTTATGGGCCGATAGGGTTAGACACAAACCTGCACTAGGCACATCCCCTTATCACTTCGTTTATGGTGTTGAGCCTATCTTCCCCATCCATCTGAGAATTCCTGTACTACAATTAATGCAAGATTGCCTTGAACCAAACGATCAGATGTCATCCTGCGTGGCTAGATTACTGCACCTAGAAGAAAAACGTGATGCTGCTATAGAAAAAATTGCCAAACACCAAGGTGTAGTGAAACAGTGGTTCGATAAGAGGGCTAAAATAAAAGCCTTCTACATTTTTGAATTAGTTTTGTATTGGGACAAAGCCCATGAGAATAAAGGTGTACATGGTAAATTCGATAAACTTTGGCTAGGTTCATATTAGATTTACGAAATCCTTGGAGACAACATGTACTGACTGAAGAGCCTTACTGGTGAAGAGCTCCCATTGCCTGTCAATGGGTAGTTTCTGAAGCACTACTTCTAGGCCTAGGAGGCATCTTTGTCTTCTTTTAGTGTACATAATTAGGGTGCTTGTCTACTTTGGTTAGATTAGGTTGTTGATAGGATAGTTTCTGCTTTCTGCTTTTGCCTTCCATAGCTGTTAGGTGTTTGTTTTCACTTAGGTTAGTTGTTCTTTCTTGCTTTGCTTTTGCTTTGCTATCCTTCTTTGTTGGGGATATCCTTTTCTTGAATGTGGCGGCAAATTGTGCAGACCAATAGGTGGTCCTTTGTTGGGTAAATATTCTAGAATATTTCTTTGAGAAGCTAACGTTTTCTACTTAGGTCTTCCTGTGGGTTCCATGGTTATACTTAGATGGTATGATGTCTGTTCATGGGAAATGAGTCATTAGTTGGTGCACTTGAAGTATTTTTTAGCTATATATCTCTCACACTTTTAATACTCCTAAAGTGGCTAAAGGATTCTGGGTGATATCATATTAAGTGAAAAATGTAAAGGCCTCATCTTTGCCACCATTATGAATTTTGTCAACAAAATTGGAAGGGTAAGTGGTACTACATTGTACTCTACCAATAATAAAGTAAAAAAAAATCCAATTGCATCTAGCACACACTGCAACTCAATTGAGCTGATGGGTTTACAGGACAACTCCATCGGGGCTATGGATGCCTCACTAGAAGTGAGGAAATGTCAAGGTGGAAGAGATGTGTGTTAACCTACGTAGCTTAATGCAAAGGATCTTGGATGATCTTAGTGGCTAAGATATGGGAATTAATGCAATTGCACACACTCAGGCTTTCAGGATACGGATGGTAGTGTTATGCTTTTGATTTCTACTTCTATGATAGGGTATCATGTCTTCCCATCTAACCTGTGGGAAACACAGAGATTTTGGGTCTAAAACTGAAGTTTATCGTTGAAATGCTCTAGAGCATTTCCCTAGTAGAGTTGCCATTTGTTGTTCCTTGCACACACGCCCCATTTCATTGAATAGGGACCCCATTTTCTATTACGGTTTAGAGAGTGTGAGCCCTGTCCTAGTTGGTTCCTAAGGTGTTAAAGGATGTATAATCAAATGACCCATCTAAAGTCAAAGTTGCATTTCTTATAGATGTATAAGTTGCTCAGGTCTCCAAAACAACTAAGTCAAGTGATCTTCAACATCAAAAAACCAAATCCTAAGGAGTCTTAGCATTGAAAAGATGATCCATTGACCTTAGTGCTAAAATCATAAGTCATTGACTTGGTGCTAACTTGCTTGCCCACTACCTTCGCACTGAATCTACCCTCCATTGACTACACACTAAAACTCCTTTTCACCAACTTTGTCTGAAGAATCCAAATTCCACGCAAGTCAGTAAATGTCAAAAGTAGAGCTGGCGTTAAAACTTTATAATAGGACTTTGCACTAAAATTGCTTTCCACCAACTTTGGTCCATGGAGCCCAGAAGTCATGCTAGGTCCAAGGAACCCCAATTCCACGCAAAACCCTAAATGTTCTCTGTACACTGTGTGCCATGCTGACAAGGGTACCTCTGCATTAATAGCGAGAATTACGATAGAATAAATAGTTTTGAGTTCATTTACTGCATTTATTCTACGCATCAAAAAACAAAATGATCGAAAGGAGCTCTGCAAATAATCTGAAGGCAAATTCAACTAACAAAGAGCTAGATCTATTGGTAAAGCTTGAGTAATTTTCTTCAGTGTTCTTCATCAACCACTGAGCACCATGTTTGGGTTTTTGTGATCCACTGCTTTGTTCTAGACATGCCCTTTTTTTCTGCATGCATTGTAAACTTTTAATTTAGGGAACTTGTAATTCATTTTCATTTCAGTGACTGAAGAGGGATTAGACTAGGGTTTTGATTAATGTTTCATTGAAATATGTCATTATTTCCATACAAAACGTCTAAGATTTGCTCCTTGCATTCATTTGCATAAATTCTATGGTATAAGCCATTTGTGGTCACAATTTAGGGTATGTGCTTAACATTGGAAAACACTAATTTGCATGAGAAAACATTTCCAAAAACCCCCCATTGTTGAGGACCAGACCAGCTTTAAATAACAACTGGTAAATCATCTTTTGTTAATTGGTCAAAAATCTCAAGAACTTACACTGGTTATAAGTCATTCACTCCAGGCGCTAAAATAGGACTGACTCAAAAAACCTATAAAAAACTTAGTTATTTGGTGCTCGATGAAAGCCCCCGCAAAGATTAGCATAGATGCCTTGCGCTTAAAATGATAAACACTACCTTTGTGCTGAATGTCCCTAATGCTGACCTCTTTTGAGGCATATTAGTCAGTCACTTATAAATTCCCCGCTAAGATTCATTGATAAGCTTGGCGCTAAATTGGGCCCCAACTGACTTGCATTTAAAATGGTCCTCACTGACTTCATTAAGATGTCCCCAAAAATTGTGCTAAATCTATAGAACCATGAAATCTCACCAGACCCAAGACAATGAACTTAGCGACAAAACTTAGAATGACCGACCTTGCGCTAGAAAACCTCCTCACCAACTTTGGTTGGTTTCCTTCAAAAATTGTGATGAAGCAATAAAGCCTTAAACTCCCACTAGTGCATAGCATTTAACTCAGCGCTAAATCACGTACCAACTTACTCACGTGAAAAGTCATCTCCACAAAATTTAGTTAGTCATATCCAAATCTTGCGCTGAGTTTTTCAAGACCAAAATTAGTGCTTTGACATAAAGAAATCTAAGACCCCCAAATTTAGTGCAAATTATGCAAAAGGATGATTTTCTTGAAAATTCTTAAGGTAGTTAGATTTGTTTTTCCAAGATAGATACTGCAGAGGTAAAAATAGGATGTTTTACATGATTTCATTTTGATTTTCAAAGTAATTAGCATTTATTGCATGGTTGATATAAGATTTAAATGTTGTTCTTATGTTGTTTTAGTCATGTAATGAATGTTATAAAGCAATAAAGTTTGCAACTCATTAGATTATGCATTTGAAACTTAGAAAAGGACTTGGAATCTATTTTACAAGGTAAAAATTGACTTAGTAACATAGGACAAGTAGCTTGTGGCTAAACTATTAAGACTTAAGGAATCAAAGACTTTCAAGATAGCCTTGACTTATTAGGTCTAGTCATGCAGGTTAAATGTATGCTCGACCTTAAAACATGAAGTATGAATTCAAGGGAATTCCTCTTGAAACTAGGATAACTTCTGCATGAAAGAACATAGGAGACACAGATCTAGGTCACATAGACCTAGAGGACTTTAGACTTAGGGTGTTTGGACCAAACCCAACTCCACTAGCCAAGAAGATCAGAGATAATGGGATTGCAGAAGCTGATGCTTTCTCCACCTTTGCACAGTGTCCAGCACTCATTGTGGCATGTGCAGAAAGATATGATCCTCTAACTAGAACCATTCAGACCACAAGTGGAGAAGTTCTAGCAGATTTGAGTTCACTCTCCTTGGTAGAAACCTTTGGAATACCTGTCTTCCCAGTGCTCTCAATCCCAGATAAGAAAGATGCAGAGGGAACATATAAGAAGGATGTATAGAAGTGTAAGAACAAATCAATGAAGAATGGATGAAGCACAAAAGGTCCACTTTGACCAAGTTACCCCACACACTATACAGGAGTGATTTCCATGATGAAATTGGGGACCTTGTAACACTGTTAAGTAGAATCTATGGGCTTCCCATTGCCTCTACCTTCGAAGAATGGATGTTTTCCCTCATTGAGGAAGTAATACATGGAGACAAGAAACTTCACTTGGCAAAAATCCTAAGTGACAACATGCATGAAGCCTGTTAGTGCCTGAATTGACTGGTAGTTTTTGAGCAATTTTCATTCAGGCACTCTCCCTAAGTATCCAAAAAATGTTCTAAGTGATGGACCTCCTCAGTATTTTTCAGCTGCATCATCATATTTTCTTGAGGAGGAGGTCATCATCGTCATGTTTCCTTTGATGGTGGTCAGCATCATCATGTTCTCCGTCTACTGGTTTTTCATCGTCATCATCATATTTCGCTGTCGGGTGATGTTTGGGTTTTATCCTGATGATGCTGACGAGCTACAGTGCGCTTTGGTTTGTTTGCGGGGGTGATTTCTCAAGTATCCGGTGATCTTCCATTTATCACCTTGCGCAAACATGATGATGATGTTGCCCCGTTATTCTGAAGGGGTTATTCTTTGAGTTGCTCGACCTGACTTGCTTTTTCCTAAGGGTCGTCGTCATCATCATCATATTTCTAGTTATCACCGTGTTGCTTGCAGGGGTCATCATATTATCTGCATCATGATATCTCGCCGGGGTGATATTTCTATCATCGGGTGATCTTGGTTATGATCATCCTGATGATGTTGTTGAAGAGTTCTAAGTGCGACCCGATATTCACTGGGGTCATCATATTTTGAACGTCAGGATGATCTTAGTCAATATCATCCTGATGATGTTGTATCACTTCTTGTTCGTTGTTTTGTCATCCTGATGATGCTGACGTCATCCTTATATCAGGGTGATATCTTTCTTTCTGCCTATCTGCATCATGATATTTCTGAAGGAGGGGGTGATATTTTCATATCACTCGAGTGTGTGTTTGTTCCAGCATCATGATGATGCTGATATCAGGGAGATATCCGCCTGCCGGCTTCGTGCGCTATCTAGTGGGGGTGATCTTTTCGAGCATCATCATATTCATCTATCGCCCTGATCTTACAGAGGAGCTACAGTGCAACCTGATATTTGCACATCAGGATGATATTTCCAAATATCCGGTTGTCTTCCGAATATCATCCTGATGTTAATATGATGATGACGTCATCGAGGTCCCGGGGGGGGTCATATTTCTAACACTGATCATCTTGAGGAGATCTCCCGATATTTGCAAACATGATGATGACGTCATCCGGATATGAGGAGGTGCACAGTAGGCAGATATGATGATGACGTCAGTAGGATATGATGATGACGTCATCAGGATGTTCATCGGCCAGACTTTTGTTATAAGCTCAGCAGGAGGATGTTTCTCCGATGGATCCGGTTGTGCCGATGAAGGCGAATATCATGCAGTTTGTATTGCTATATGATGCTGACGTCAGGGTGATATTTCGGGCAACAGGATATCATGCTGCTGGAGGATGATGATGATGAAGTCTTATACTAGTGTCGTCAGGAGCAAAAGCACCGACATGATATATGCTCATGACCTAGTATATAAAGTGTTAAAGAGGTCATCGCGGGGTGCATGTGGGATAATGTTATCCTGCATATTCGAAATATCATGATGATGAACCTCGGCGGGAAGTGGTTGCGATCGACTGTTTGATGTTCTTCCCAAGGCCGCGGGTTGGTGCGCCATCAATGGCGATTGTTGCAGAGGTATGGGCGATGGCGTGGACGGATGTAGTACCTGATTGAAGATCTGGATCCCGAGGCAGTGGCGCAGGGCTCGAGAAATCTTCCTGTCTCCTCCCCTACCTGCTGCATTCAAGTTTGGGCGCCAATCTGGTAATGTTTGAGCGCCATTTCTATGATACTGTATATCTGGCGGGAGTTTTGGTCAACCTGGTAGTTAATGCTGGATACATCCTCCTGCTATATAAGGCAGACGATGTCATTCATTCAAGGTTGTTGAAAGTTATGGATTTTTGGCTCTGTAATCCAAAACCAGCTGATCTGGTTGCTCTGTACAGCTTGATCTTGTGAGTTTATGTATCTCCTGTTGTAGGACTTGGCATGAATCCACTGGTTTCATGGTTGATCTTATATGAGTAATGCTATCTTAGCATGTGTTGTGTTAATTCTATCTCCAGTATTGCATGTATTCTTCTTCTGGATCTGGATATTTGTGTGATGTTTAGATTCTAGAGCATAGAATTCCTATGTTGAATGTCTGATCTTTTAACCTCTGCTCAAGGGGCAGATTAAACTGTTTTCAGGTTGAACATTGGGAAGGGTATACTGCAGTAGGGATGCCATAAGTAGAGATAGCTCAACACTCTATATTGGGAGATATCTGTAATGCAGATATCATGTGTATCCCCCTGAAATCTAGTTTTAGCTATTCATGCTGATCATTCACAGGTGTATGTCTACCGACTCCAAGCCCTGGATAGGCACCAATCATGCTGTGTTCTTGTGTTATACACCATGTCCAGCTTTGCATCCAAATTCATATCAAACCATTTCATACTTCCACCTGTTAGTTGTAGGAGTAGGATTAGGAACCCCCTGCATGCTCTCATACCCAACCAGACATCATGTCCAAGAATGTTGCCAGCCTTGTGATCTATCATGCAGATCTTGGTCCATACATGAGAGTATTCTGCCTGTTGTTGTCAAGTTAGATCTTTCTATCTTTGAGCTAGTCAAGGTTACATCTTAAGTTATAGGGATACCCCCCTTGGTGCGGCAGAACCAGAAGTGAAGGGGAGGAGCTCACGCAACCTCCTGTATTCAGTTGGCCTGAATCTGCCTGTGCATTAGAAGTGGCAAACCCTAATGCTGATTCAGAAGAAATGTCAACAAAGCCTTTGTGAATTTCACAGAGAAAGAGACATTTAGATGGACATCCTATGTGGTCTATGCTTTAGCAAGAAGAAATGAATATCCGGGACTATCCAAAATAGGAGAAGTGGGAAATGGTGATCAGCAATTGAAAGTCTATGAATGCTATACACAATTAACACTCTTACAGTCATTGGTTCATTACAAGATGGCGAATGATGCATTCACTATGCATATAACTAGCCTTCTCCAAAACAACACTGGGCTTATAATATCTCCCAAAGCCATGAATGTTATATGACAATATGGGAGATGGTACCTACAATTTTAGAAGTTTACCTACATGAGAATCCAAGGCTTTATAGGTACACCATATAGGAAGCTCTGGATCCAATAGACAAGATAGTGCTCCTTGAGCTGACTAGGCAACTCCTCACTTGTGCAGAGAGGTTGAAGCATTTGCATAGGGTCAATATTAAATTTCCAATTCTATTGGGTAAGGGTCATTATTCTTGCACCACCTTAGGAGAAGTAGAGCACTCAGATAAAGAATTACAACTATTGAATCTTCATCCATATATAAGAAGGAAACATTTTGATCCCCACGGTATTATGGAAAAGTATGTAAGTAAGAAGCTGTTTCATCGGGATCACCTTGAGGACTTTTGGGCAGATTGTATTGATGACTATGAGGTGATTGGAAGAAATTACTCCCATCTGTCATTGGAGCACATAAAGAGATTTCATTTCATACCAATGCTAGACTAGGTAGTAGAGGATGGTAATGTAGTCTAGCAAGGGCCATGGGAAGCATTGCTTAATTAGCCTATTCCTCCTCCAAATTGGGCCAATGTAGAGGAAAGTTGATTAGATGAAACAATGAGGAATCTAATCAAACTCAAAAACAATTTGGACCAGGAGCCAAATTGTAGTGCTAACACAAGTAGGGGCTACATTAACATATACAGAGGAAGATTTAGAAAAGGAATTAGGAGATGAAGAAGATCAACCTCTGGAGATCATAAATGCTGAAGATCAAGAAGTAACAAAAGACACCAATAATGAGGAACATGTGCCATTACTGACAAAAGGAAAGAGAAGAAGACTATTCCTAAGGCACAAAAGAAGGATCCTCCTCCTACTACAAGGACTAGAGCAACAAAGAGGAAAGATATACCTGGTGGTAAAGGGGAGAGTTCCAAGGCTAAGAAGCTAAGGGCACAAACAATAAATGCATCTACTACCACCACTACTAACACTTCAGCTACCCTATAGTTCCTCCATCTCTAGCTAGTGTAGCTAGTGTAGCCATGGTTTCCTCTTCCCAACAAGTCACATCACCTACTCCCTCTTCTCTAGACACGACATTAATGTCACCTTCAACAACAACAAATGTAAGCTTACCTAGTTCTTCCTCTTCACTTACTTCCTCTGCCATCATCCCTCTAATTTAATCATCACCTTCCATCTCTACCATGTCCTTACCATCCATTTCATCCATTTCTGCTCCCACTCAAATGTCATTACCACCCATTTCCACAATCTTAGCACCTTCCTTGTCTCTCCCATCACTTAGCCTTTCTTCACCTGTTACTATCTCTTCTATATCCTCTCGCCCTTCTGTACCACCTTCACTAGGTTTTTCTTCATTTGCCAATTTGTCTCATGCTTATTTTCCTTCCACACCAATTCATTCCCTATCCATAATAAATGATCCTTTGGTAAGTCCAATTGTTGTCTCCCTAGAGTCTATTCCTTTAGCTATTCCACAATTACCAGGTATTGAAAATATATGTGTAGAGTTGGAATCACAAGAGCAAGAGTCAGCTAAGGAAGTGTTTGAAGATCTTCTACCTAACCTTGGAAATATAGAGATAATTGATGTAGCAGACAGTCCAACAGAGAAGGATACAATAGACACAATTTTTGGAATTGCTCAACAAGTCATTTTGGAAAAATCTACATAATATTGGGTAGTCAAATGATGAAGGGGATGACAAAGATAAAACTAAATTGGAAATTCATGATGGATCACCCAATAAAGGCGATAGTCACATTGACTCTCCAAAAGATTCTTCCTCATCAGCACTAGATTGGTTACAGTAGAGGTTAGAAAATAAAGCCCCATAGAGAAATAATGAAACTTGACTTGGATGCACTCTTGGCTAGCGTAGAGAGACCTAAAAAGTAGAAAAGGGCCAAGATCCAATCAAGAATCCATAAAGATGCAATAGGAGCTAGGATTGCAGAGGTGGTTGTTCCTCCTACAAAGGCATACAAAGGAGAAGTGAGGGCCAAGGACTACACCATTACCACTGTCAATCTGGGACCGACCACTCAAGGAAAGAAGATAGATGTGTTCAAGGGGACAGTGTCCACAATTTTTGATCAATTGAATAAGGATTGAATGACAAAGCAGCAGTTGAAACAACAAAATGAAGAACTTTGGGCATGCATATAATTCTTGATGAAACCATTAAATTCTAATGGGGAACCGAGAGCAGCTCCTACCCTATTGTCCAAGGAAGAATTGACTAAATTTGATGATATCAAGACAACTGTTATGAGCACACATGAATGGTTCACTAAAGTATACAATGAATGTTGTGAGGTAATATCCTTTGCATCTTTGCTGCATAAAGACTTTCATCTTTTGAGAGAAGAATGGGAAGACCTATACGATGAATGTGAGCCATATGATGAGTACTATTCTCACATGTTCCCAAGAGTACAAGCCATGAGGAGACTGCCCAAGGAAGTCCTTTTGACAGAAAATATTTTGACAAAGGATAGGTTGAAGAAACTTGAGGAATGGCATGAACAAATGAAATTAAGAAAAGGTGTTTTTGAAAAAGTGAAAGATTCTTTTGATACATCAAAGACCAAAATAATGGAGGTAATTTATGAAATAAATGATACATTGAGGGATTGTATAAATATTGGTCTAAATGATTTGACCCAATAGATGAGCATCAGTGTAAAGATAGGTTGTATTAGGTCATTCATGGAGACTCACCATTGAACATGGTTGGCAAATTTGAAAAGGTCAGTGATCTCCAGGCTGCATTTTTGGCAATTAGGAGGGGAAGAAAATCAAGAGAAGATGTGTACTACAAAATTTCCACAGAGATCAAGAGCTTGAGGTTCGGAGTAGACTACATCAGAGATCTAGACCTAGTAGACATCAACCCAGCTTTGTCAGCACTAGTAACATACAATAATAAAAGGGCAGAAGAACACAAAATCGATTTGGAGGAGGATGAATAGTAGAGTCACATGTAAATCCCATCACATGTAATTAATGTTATATTTGAAGGGTCATGCCACCTTATTTTATCTTTATTATGTCTTGGAAATTGACTTTTCCTATTGTATAGCCAAATGGGTACTTTATTAGTCAACATTCAATGTATTTGGGAGCTATTTTTCATCTTTTTCCTACAAGACAAATGTTAATCCGAAAATATAATTTTGATGATGTATCTCATTAAATGCCATGTAATCTGGACCATTGGTGTTGAGTTAATCTCCACCATTCATTCAAAACTTAGTATGGAGCCTCCTCTATATAAAGGGCTACCATTTCTCTCATTGAAATAGACTCTTGATGCCGAATTATTGACATTATGCTATTTGAGATTAATACAAAGCAAGTTTTTGTAGTATTTCTCAGAATTTGTTCATTTGTGTTGTCTATTTGGTTTCATGGACCACTTCATGATCTACAATTAGTTAGTTGTGCTTTGCAATGTTAATGATTTGTTGAAGGTATTTGATGAGCATTCTGACCTCCATGCTATTAATATCTTGTTGATTGTGAGTTGCTGTGTATAGTTAGCCTAGACCCATTAATCTGAGTTTAGTTCAATTGCTTTCCATAAGATAAATTATGTCATAATCTGGGTATTTGGTAAATGAATGTGATCTGAAAATTTTTAGTCTCCATTGAAGATAGAATCATTTTCTGTAGCATTGTAGCATTCTTATAGCTTGGTAAAACAGAAAGAGGTTAACTTGAGAATGTTTTGTCTATCATCAATAACCTTTGCATTGTGAATGTCACTTAGAACTTCTTTCTAACCCTTTACTCTTTTGTATTTTCTTTACCACAAATTGTTAGATTTAGGTTTTCAAGCAGCACCCATATTCTAAATCACCTAAAAGTATCATGGGGTTTTTTGCATTTCCATTGACATTACCTTTACAAACCCTATCATTTTATGTAAGACCCCTTTTTGGCACAGCTAAACATACCAACTGATTCATTCCTGTAAGATAATACCTAGCTGTATTATCCTTGGGGCAGCCTATCTTGGATAGGATACCTTTTTCAAGAGAGGTGATATACCTATATTTCACCTATGTTGCTGTGTGCTAAAACCACCATCAATAAACTGGAAGAACCAATTATAGAGAAACACTTCCATATGACTCACTCAGTAAAATGAAAGATAACCTTAACTGAGGAGTCTACCCCAACCAAGCAAATGAGGGGAGCTATCATCATGGAAGAGGAAATAACACTGGCATCTACTGTCACATCTCAGACTGTTGGGATTGATTTTATTATGTTAAATGCATTGAGAACCATTGGACTCTATTTGATTTTTAAATTAGTAGGATGATAATCATCAGTTCTTTATGTCACTTTGGCTATATTTTTTAGAACTAACCTATTGATAGTGGGAAATGAGTGGGAATGATTGCAGGTTTTGTGAAAGAAAGAACATGTTTTAGGTAGAGGGGACCTACCCGTTTGTCAACAACTAGATGGGTTTTTTCTGGTGCCCTATCACACACTCATGTAGAATTATATTCTTGCTTTGGTGACAGTTGCTTTCTTGCAAATATCTTTATATGTGAATTCAATGCTTGAACCATTAAATTCAAATAAACTTGTCTTTGTTATTATGTATATGTATATATATATAGTATTAAATTTTATTGAGAAATTAAAAATCACTTATAATTATATATATTTGTATAAATATAGTATTTGTGAAATTATTCAAAAATAAATAAATTTTATTTTGCCAATTTATGAAAACATAGTATTTTTCTTATTTTATAAAATAAAAATCTACAATATATATACACTTATATTTAGTTTTGATCTATTTAGACTTCTACCTTATTAAAATTGGAAAAGAAAAGCATGCTATGCATGCAAAGGAGATTAAAAATATAAAAGAAAAAGAATTGTATGAGAAGCAAGAGGATGGAAAAAAATAGGGTTTGGAATACAATAAAAAGAAAAGAAATAAGGAAGAAAGGACACGCACAGAAGAGTTTGGAGGAAGGAAAAACAAAGAAAAAGAAAAAAAATCTCATAGTGAGAAAAGGAGAACACATCTGTTGGCAAAATTACCAGTAGAGGATTCCTCACAGGCAGCGAACCAGGTACTTCTTTTTTTAATTTATATAATGCTACATGTCTGTTAGAACAATAAATACTCTACCATGATTAATCTTGAATGAGAACTTTATAAAAACCTGAGATATTTGCTATGGTCTGTGTGTTGTTTTGAGTGGACTAATTTCACCTTAAATGGGCCTTTTTCATTTTAATGCTATGTTGGTTTATGGATCAGCCTCAACAAATTGTTTTGATCTTCTTTCTGTTGCAAGTATGTGCCTAATTAGTGTTGTCATTGATGTCAATATATCCTTGTTGTCATTGGTGTCAACTATATCTCATTCTATTCTTGTTTAGAAGACTTGTATGTTGAGGATATTAAGAAATTTAGCCTCTCTGGAAGAAACAAGTGAGTTACAGAGAAGTGTAGTACAGACAGTGAGTTCTATGCTGAAGAATAGTCCAATAAACTGATCCAGATTTATTTCTGCTTGAAGATCATGGTCTGCAGATTGGAAGTAAGTTAGAGGTATGAATAAGGATGCTACATTCTGGGTTTGAGCCCTCCGCATGAAGATCTAAGTGAGTTGTATTCACCAGCTCTGTGAAACCTACTTTTTCTGTAAGTTCAGTTGGGATAGGGAGGAAGTATTCTGCTCTGCATTCCTCTACAATAAAGTATTTTTCTATGCGGTTCTAGAGGGAAGTTTTGGATGATGATAAGTGCCTACAATTGTAGTGATTCATGGTTTGGTGGTCTGCAAGCTATTTGTCTTTTATGACAGTTGAAGACAGTGAAGTTCGTGTGTTCCGGTGAGAAGAGTCGTATGGGTAAAGTGGTTAAAGGTTATGCAGCTGCTCTTGATGATTATAATGTGCTTGTGGATGTCTCCTAATCATGTTCCTATCTTGTTATTGGTCCACATTAAGGATTTGAGATCGTGTTTAAAGATTGTTCCTAGCTAGTGTAACGTGTAACCAGTTTTGGCTGACTTGGTTAATCCCAGTGATTGCAGAGATCTCTAGAAGATTATGGAAGTGTGTTGTGGCATGGACTATCATTTTTTAGTCCCAACTAAGGCATGGCATGATCCACATTTCATTTCATTTGCATAATGTTATA
This sequence comes from Cunninghamia lanceolata, assembly GCA_027924645.1. Classification (NCBI taxonomy): domain Eukaryota; kingdom Viridiplantae; phylum Streptophyta; class Pinopsida; order Cupressales; family Cupressaceae; genus Cunninghamia; species Cunninghamia lanceolata. The sequence continues at coordinate 31,242,849 of BSBN01000047.1, forward strand.
ATAGGTTAGGACCTATTTTGTAAATATTTGTAATGTTGACCTTGGAGATTGTTCCAATGGTTAATGATTGTGATGCTGACCTTGATGATCATTCCAAGGTTGATGAAGTGTATAAATACTTGTAGTTGAGTCGTGGAAAAGGTGTCCTTGAGCGAAAATAGAAAGATAATAAGAAAGGTCCAAAAGGCAGAGTAGAGAAGAGGCAAAGGAAAGAAGAGGAAGAATAGAGCAGAGGAAGAGCAAAGTAGAGGAATTATTGTACTTCAGTCACAAACATAGAAAGGTGTTGATCATGGTAGTGAGCCGCTAGTAGAGTTTAACAGCCATCAGGGTTTAACAACCCTTGTTGTAATCTTGCCAGGTTTAGGGTTGAGGTAGTGAGCCTGCTAGACCTAGTTGTTCTTCATGGCAGTGAGCCAGCATGTTCTAGGCCCATGGAGTGACCAAGCCTAAACATTATTTTTGTAAAGATTGCAATATATATATGTGAGAGCTAATCCTCTCCATGGTTTTTTCCTTTTTGGGTTTTCCACGTAAAAAATCTTGGTGTTCATGTGTCATGGTTTCATGGTTGTTGTTCATATGCATATTGTGTTTCTATTTAATTAATTTTGGGAAACTACTGAAAGTTAAAGTGCATGAAAAGATTTTTAGAACACTGATTCACCCCCCTTTTAGTGTTCCTGACAATCAATAATTGGTATCAGAGCAAGGTTCCTTGGAAAAAGTTTAACAGCTTAAGGAAGATCTAGGATAGTATGATCATGGCAGCAAGAAGGTATGGAAATTATGAAAGATACAACCAACTAGAAGAAGCCCTTATGGATCTTGAAAATTTTGAAGCAAAAGTCAGGGATATGAAAGAAAACTTACAACAAGCTGATGAATGCATCTTGAAGCTGAAAGAGCAAGTCAAGAAACTCAAAGACAAATACAAAGAATTTAGTGATCAATTGTTATTAGCAAATGAAGCCCTAAATAATTTGAAGAAAAAGTTATAGAAAGAACAAGAGCAGAAGATGATCTAAATTTGATTATGAAGAACATATTAGAAGATTGTGCAAAACTTGAAAAAGAAATTATAAGTTTAAAGGCAGATCTGGAAAAGGCCAAAAGTTTTGAAGAAAAATTCAAGATAAGTACTGCAAAGCTTGATGAAATGATTGCTAGTCAGAGGAATGTTGATGACAAACATGGTTTAGGATTTGAGAAAGGAGAAAGTACAAACTCTGGTCAAATGAGCACTGAGTCAAGACAAAACAAAGGACACCAGTTTAGATATCAAAGAAGACCTAGAAGACCTCCGGCCGGACAACCAAATGCTCAAAGGTACCCATCTTTCAATGGTTATTTTAATTCATGCAATAAATATGGTCATAAGGCTACTTAGTGTAGGAGCAGAATAAATCAAAAAATTCCATCATTCTCTGGTTAGTGTTTCAATTGTAAGAAAATTGGTCATAGAGCAAATGAATGTAGAAATTATATCAGGAAAAGTTTCAACAATGGGAGGAATGAACAATCATTCAAAGGTAAATGCTTCACTTGCAATAGAACTGGTCACATAGCTATTGTATGCAGAATTCATAATTCTATTAGGTGCAATGCATGCTATAAAATGGTACATAGATCAAATGAATGCAGAAGTTTGGTAAGAACTAATTTTCAAAATACAAGGAATAGTCAATTGTAAGAAAATTGGTCATAGAGAAAATGAATGTAGAAATTAGATTAGGAAAAGTTTCAACAATGGGAGGAATGAACAATCATTCAAACGTAAATGCTTCACTTGCAATAGAACTGGTCACATAGCTATTGTATGCAGAATTCAGAATTCTATTAGGTGCAATGCATGCTATAAAATGGTACATAGATCAAATGAATGCAGAAGTTTGGTAAGAACTAATTTTCAAAATACAAGGAATAGTCAATCATTTAATGGAAAGTGTTTTACATGCAATAGATTTGGACATATGGCTAATCAATGTAGATCAAATTCAATCAATGGAAGGAATCAAGGTCAAAAGAATGTGATATGTTTCAATTGCAGCAAATCTGGACACATTGCAAAATTTTACAGAAGCAAGAATGTGAGGATAAATTACTCTTTTGAAGAAATGAAGACAGAGCAAAGAAATGATAAGGGAAAAGAGAAAGTTGATCCAGTCGAAACCAAGAGAGAAATGAACAAGGTATGGATAAAAAAGGAAGTAATTAAAGTCAGAGATCGATCCGCATCCATATTCGGTATAGATACTTCCTCTGGGAAGTAAATTGAGAGCTTTGGCACAGGGGGAGTAGTGTTGAAACTCCAAAACCCCCAGCTAGAAATTGGGTGCTAGAATTTGGCACGAAGGTATATGATGAAATCTAATGTGACATATCTCTTGAAGGAAGAACCAAAAGCAAAATGGTCAATGCGGCATATTGTGGAGCAATCCTACTCAACTATATTCTATAGTGAAGGGTTTTAAGAGCTTTTTGGATGACTAGTGTATCAATTTGCACTGTAAACTATGAGATTTTTCAACCTGCGTCGTGGAAATTCTTCTTTTGACTAAGGATAAATGATTCTATTTGGTCATGCTCACATATAGAAGCCCTTGGAAGGTTGTATTTGTAGTAGTTGTAAATCAAGCAAGGACTATGGCATATTTTGAGAATTCACTATTGGAGGCAACTGGTCGAACTAACGCTTATGATGGAAAGCATAGGAATTGAGCTTCAAATAAGAGGAAGCAATCTAATTATTTTTCAAATGATGGTAGTAATTCAAATTCTGATAATGGGGATGATTCTGATGATGTTGGAACAACACATAGAAAGGCATCTGGATCAAGAATGTGTTTGAAGAAGAGATTTGATTCTAGTGAAAAGGATAATAGTGATGAGGGCTAGAGAGATGATTTAGACAGTGATGGATTATCGCCTAGGAGTGATTTGTACAAAGATGATGAAAAGAGAGAACAACTTCGAAAGATGTCTGAACTAGATATGGAGATGATTTTGGCAGAGAGAGCAGAGGTGAGGGCTAAAATGTTTAGTGCTAAAGAGGGCCACCATCTTCACGGATGCGTTCCTTCGTGAAATCTTCTAGGACAGTGAAAGAAAATGCCTTAAAATCTACGAGGACAGTGAAAGAAAATTCCTTAAATGAATTAATTACAAGGAGACAGGATTCATATGTGGAGAGAAAGTGAAGGGACATTGTTGGGTCATCTAGAGGATGGGATTCTTCACCTAGTAGGTGAAACTCTCATGATAGTTCTAGTGCTAATCCATCATCCTCTAGTAACAAGGATCAGAAGTCCAAGCAGTCATGGAGATCCACATGACAGTGATGGAGAAGGCACAAATTTTGAAGATATTAAGAGTATAATAATCTAGAGATCAAAGCTTCCCAAGAGAATCATGGAGCCATTCTTCAAAAAGATCATTGTGGGTTGTTTTGTCAGAATTGGGATCGGTATGGATAGCATATTTACCATCTTTGCATGGTCATAAATGTCGACTAAACCAATGCTGACAAGCATTACAAACTTGAGAATAGAATTATCCACAAGTACTTGGATTGTGTTTGAGGTAGAGATGATAATACAACTAGATAGCAGATGGAAAGGGTGTCTAATTCACCACCTCTTGAGAAAGAGTTTAAGGAATGAGAACAGGAAGTAAAGTGCCTGAAAACTTAATTTTAGAGCTGATGTGGAAGAGAAGAAAAATGCACTGAAGGAAATAAATAATTTTGTTTTATCCTACAAAAACCGTAAAGCAGATACTGCAAGAAAAGAATATTTCTTCTGCAAGGTCATCAAATCTGGCTAATGAAAAGGATAGGCTAAGGAATGAGATAGAGCTTATAGAGAGAAAACATGATTATTTAGAAGTAGACAGGATCAAAACAAGGTTGAAAGACTTAGAAGTCCTTTCACTTCAAAAAAAATTAAGGATGCAAAAGCCATAATGCGTGTAAAGATGAACAAGAAAATCAATTTGAAAATTTTAAGAATGCTTCAATGATCAAGCCTGCTAACTTTAATCTCAAAACAGGTGAGGCTGGGTATGATCCTTTTCTCTTGTCGCTAGACTAGATCACAAAAATATTATAGTGCAAAGAATGGTGCTACAGAAGCAAACACAGAGGCAACATAGACATAACTGAAATGACTCCCAGGGCATGGTATGTATAGTTGGATAGTTTTTGATGATATTATTTTTGGAGGCAATGAAGGTATGTGCTCAATTTTTGCTGGAGAAATACAAAGTGAATTTGAAATGTCTATGCTTGGAGAGATGAACTTCTTTTTAGGTCTACAAATAAGTCAATTAGATAAAGGTAGCTTCATTTCTTAGTCTAAGTATGTGAAAGAGTTGTTAAAGAAATTTAGGATGGAAGACTCTAAACCAGTATGCACACCTATGATAACTGGTTGTAAGTTAAGCAAAGATGATAACTCACCCATGGCAGACCAGAAAAGGTATAAATATATGATTGGAGGATTACTTTATCTGACTCAAACCAGGCCTGACATAATGCATGCAGTATGTCTTGTAAGATTTCAGGCAGAACCCAAGGAATCACATGTGATGACAGTCAAGAGAATTATGAGATATTTAAAAGGTACAATAGATTATGGTTTGTGGTACCCTAAGGACTATGACTTTACTCTCAATGCATATATTGATGTAGATTGGGTTAGAGATGTGGATGACAGAAAAAGTACAAGTGGAGGTGCATTCTTCTTGGGAAAAATATTAGTATCTTAGTTGAGCAAGAAATAGGATTCAATATCCATGTCTACTATAGAAGAAGAATACATTGCAGTAGCATGCAGTTGCACTCAAGTGTTATGGATGAAGCAGACTTTATAGGACATCAAAATTGTGTATGAAGATCCCATTGCAATCTTTTGTGATAACACAAGTGCCATAAACATATCAAAGAATCCAGTGATGCATTCAAGGACAAAGCACATATCCATCAGGTATCATTTTATAAGAGAAAAGATGACAAAGAATGAAGTCAAGTTGGAGTATGTTTCTGCCAAGGATCAGATTGTAGACATTTTTACCAAGCCTCTGCCTAAGGATACTTTTAAGTATCTTAGAGAAAATTTAGGGGTTATCACCCCTCCTACTCTAAACTAAGATGCATAATAGTGCATCAGTCTGGAGATGCTCAGAGGTCTAGATTGATGCTTTTTAGGGCTACTTCTAAGGGGGAGTAGTCAGAGAGTTTAGAAGAGAGATTAGATATTAGTAGAAGATTGCAAGTATGTGCCCTTTTCCATTGATGTCAAAGGGGGAGAGAAGCCATGTGAAAAAATTAGAGTGCAGATGTGTAAGAGAAAGGGGGAGAATTTTGGAGAAAGAAAGAGTGCAGGTGTGTAAAGAGAAAGGGGCAGAATCTTGTCTTGATGGTTGTTGCAGTTTTTGTTGCAAGTATGAGGTTAACCAGTGTTGTCATTGATGTCAACATACTCATATTGCATTGATGAGAATGATTGGATGAGTTGTGTGCTGAGGTTATTGAGGAAATCAGTCTCAATCAAGAACAGTGAAGAACAGTGATGAGAAGAAGGCAAAAGTACTCAATATGTTGAGGATCAGAGGTTGCAGATTAAAGGGTTTGTAGATATGAGTCTTGAGATGATCTAGTTAAGATTTCAGAGGTCCGCATGAAGATATGAAGAAGTTGTGATCGATCAAGTAGAATCGGTTCCGGGAGATGCTCTGGAGTGACAGAGTGTTACAAAAAGGTCCGGTGAGATCCGGAAGTGCATTGTCCTATTCTACGGATTGGAAGGAGTGTTTGGGATGTCTTTGTGATGTGTCATCTCGATTTGTACATAGTTTGGAGGTCTGGAAGTACCTTTTGCATTATGACAGTCGCGACAGACTGTGTTCTTGAGTTTCAGATGAAGAGGAGAAGAGATTCCAGTAGGAAGAGGAAGTGTGGATGTACCTGATCATTCAAGCAAGCTTGTGAAAGTTCTTGGATCATGTTGAGGTTGTGTTGTCAGTCCGCATGAGTGTTAGAGCCCGAAATTGAAGATATTCTTTCGGATGAAGATGTTCTTATTTAGACTAGCCGACTGGATGAGTTATTCATCTTGCAAATGTTCTTGTGGATGATTGCCGACTTAGATGATAGTTCCTAAGTCAATGCCTTGTATAAATAAAGGTTTGTGAGTTCATTTCAAAGTGTGTCGTGAAGCGGATGAGTGTGGCATAGTGAGAGAGTGAAAGGCAGAGCAGGTGTGTCTCGGGCTTAAATGGAACTAATCTAGACATGGTGAAGATATCAATCTCCAGTTCATGTTTGTGATTCTTATCACTTTGTAGATAGTGTGTCTCTTTGTAGGTAGTGTGCCTCCTTGTGAGTAGTGTGCTCAGGTAGTGAGCCCTGATTGGCATGTGCCATCCATTTTTCTTATTCTTCTAACAGAGAATAATCCTTGGGTTAATCACCCCATGGTTTTTTCCCTTAATTGGGTTTTCCACGTCAAAATCTTGGTGTCTAATGTGTTGATGTTTATCTACTCCGGTGTTTATGCTTTATGCTTTATGCTTTCATGAATGGTTAATTGATATGCTATTAACTAACAAAGAAGAATCAAGAGTTTGAAGTGGTAGCAAGTTTTTACACAACTGATTCACCCCCCCTCTCAGTTGTGTGCCCTAGATCTAATAGTTTTTCACATCATATGTTGCCATCAATGACAAAAGGGGAGATTGTTGCAAGTATATACCTAATCGGTGTAGTCATTGATGTCAACATATCCTTGTTGTCATTGGTGTCAACTATATCTCATTCTATTACTTGTTTAGAAGACTTGTATGTTGATCATATTGAGAAAATTAGCCTCTCCAGAAGAAACAAGTGAGTTACAGAAAAGTGCAGTATAGACAATGAGTTGTATGTTGAAGAACAGTCTGGTAAACTGCTTCGCATTTATTTTTTCTTGAAGATCGTGGTCTGTGGATTGGAATTAAGTTAGAGGTATGACTAACGATGCTACATTGTAGGTTTGAGCCCTCTGCATGAAGATCTAAGTGAGTTGTGTTCACTAGAGTGAAACCTGCTTTTTCTGTAAGTTCAGTTGGGACAGGGAAGAAGTATTCTACTCTGCATTCCTTTGCAATAAAGTATCTTGCTCTGTAGTTCTAGAAGGAATTTTGGGATGATGATAAGTTCCTACAATTGTAGTGGTTCATTGTTTGGTGGTTCGCAAGCTATCTTTCTTTTATGACAGTTGAAGACAGTGAAGTTCATGTGTTCCGGTGAGAAGATTCCTATGGGTAAAGTGGTTAAAGGTTGTGTGGTTTCTCTTGATGATTATAACGTGCTTGTGGATGTCTCCTAATCATGCTCCTATGTTGATATTGGTCTGCATTAAGGATCTGAGATCGTGTTCAAAGATTGTTCCCAAATAGTGTAATGTGTAACCAGTTTTAGTCGACCTAGTTAATCCCAGTGATTGCAGAGATGTCTGGAAGATTGTGGAAGCATTTTGTGGCATGGAAGATCATGTTTGAGTCATAGCTAAGGCATGGCATGATTGGCATTTCATTTCCTTTGCATAATATTGTAATAGGCCAGGACCTATTTTGTAAATGTTTGTAATGCTGACCTTGGAGATTGTTCCAATGGTTAATGACTGTGATTCTGACCTTGATTATCATTCCAAGGTTGATGAAGTGTATAAATACTTGTAGCTGAGTTGTGGAAAAGGTGTCCTTTAGAGAAAATGGAAAGATATTAAGAAAGGTCCAAAAGCTAGAGCAAAGAAGAGGCATAGGAAAGAAGAGGAAGAACAGAGCAGAGGAAGAGCATAGTAGAGGAATTATTGTACTTTAGTAACAAACATAGAAACATGTTGATCGAGGCAGTGAGTTTGGCAGTGAGCCACTAGTAGGGTTTAACAACCCTTTTTGTAACCTTGCTAGGTTTAGGGTTGAAGCAGTGAGCTTGCTAGACCTATTTGTTCTTCATGGCAGTGAGCCAACATTTTCTAGGCCCGTGGAGTGACCAAGCCTAAACATTATTTTTGTAAAGATTGCAATATATATGCGAGAGCAAATCCTCTCCATGGTTTTTCCCTTTTTGGGTTTTACACGTAAAAAATCTTGGTGTTCATGTGTCATGGTTTCATGGTTGCTGTTCATATACATATTATGTTTCTGTTTAATTAATTTTGGGAAATGACTAAAAGTTAAAGTGCATGAAAAGATTTTTAGAACACTTATTCACCCCCCTCTTAGTGTTCCTGACAATCAACACTTTCCACATTTTTTGACCTCTTCATTCTTTTAACTACCTACAAACCTTCTATTAAACGATCTCTTAAAACACATATCTACCTCTGTAATTTGTTGTGATTTGCAAGTACTTTTTATAGGCCATTTTACTTTGATTAGGACAGTGAATTGTGACTAAGATATGCTTTTCCTTTGATTAAGTCTGCATTCTCATTAGATCCACTGTTCTTTTAAAAATGACTTTGTAATTTTTACGTAGATCTGAAACTTCAAATGACCTCATGAAAAGCACAACAACCTCTTTCAATCTTTGAACAGCCTCTTGCAACGTATTCTATAGACCATCTTTTCATTATGTGTTGTTACCATTTAATCGGCCCTTATTTCCTTAAGTCCAGTTTGCATTTCCTTTATGGTCTTCTGCAAACTGTTTAGTTTTACATTGAGCCTTTATAGTCCATGTATTTACTTGTAATCGGCCTTAGTTGCCATTACAATTGACTCTCTCTTTTCCTATTGACCTGTTGTGCCATGTGAATTGATTGACTTTCCTTTAGTTCGATCGGCTTTTCCTTATAGCAACCTCTGAAGTGATTTTTAAAAATCTACATCATAGATCCCGATCTCCAAGTCCATTTAAACTATCTTTATCAATGGCTACGTCCTTATGTACTGTGTCAATCTGTAAAGTCTTTTCAATCGAGCTTCATGCAAACCATCTAACGACCTCTGTAAATTTATTTTGACCTGCACTTTTTACATATACAGCCACACTAGATAACCCTCTGCATGTAGACATGTAACCGACCTTAGTAAGATCAACTTGTTCTACATTTACCCATACAATCGACCTTATATGTGTATAGTTCAATATCAACTCTGTATTATTAGTACTGATCGGTCTTTACATATAAACGACCTCTTTCAACATGTGGTTGACTTGTTGCGACAAATAATGACCTTAGTAGTTTGCATATTGAACTGCTTTACTTTAAAAATTGTCATATGTATCGTTTGGTGGTATTTGCTTATATATTCGGCCTTTTTATTATTTATTTGGTCTGTCACCTACATAAAATTATTAGATCTCTATCATATGTATAAGATTAGTTAAAAAAAAAAACAAAGGTAGATTTCCTCATGCAATTATATATATATATTAATAAATAATTTGCATGTTAACTTTTAGTGAATTTATTAACTCATATACGAAGAGGATTTTTTATTTCAATTGCCCAAATACACTTGAATAAACTATTTATTTATAGTTAGAACCTTAATAGTATTATTAAGTTATAGATCTATATATACCTTCCATCTATAACTGGTATACTGAAATATCTATTTTGCTCTATGAATGAAATACTCTATATTTCACCTACAACAATGAAGATACTAATCGATTACATGAAATGAATAGATACAACTGTATAAATCACACTGAGTTACTTGCTTAGAAAACTGACTACCTATGAAACAAATAACTTTTGAAATCATCTGAAATGTAATATCTATTCTTCAATTAATGCATGCATGAATTGAGTGTTATTTTGCTGTAAAATGTGATTTGAATGGGAATGGTTATTTTGTTTTTCTATGTTTATGTTCTTTTGTGGAAAGTTACCTTCCAGGGTGGGTGCCAAATATGGGGGAACGGGGAAGTAGGTTTTCTTTTCAAAATCTACACACTGTTAATTGGTTTTACACTTTGGCCAAAGTTAATATTTGATGTTAAAATAAATGTGTGTACCACTGAAATAGATGGATTGTATGCCTAGTTTTATGTATTTATTTCCTTGCCATATCCTGTTAATGTGATGGTGCATTCAAGTTAGGGATGCAAGTAGGTTAATAGGTACACACGAGATTCCACCCTGCCGCTTGTTTACAGGTTGCTAGGCCCTTCGAGCATGGTTGGGTATCCTTTAGTTTGAAGGATACCAAGGAAGCACAAGCTTCGTAGTTGGGTAGAAAAGTGCCTGAATCATGTTCTTATCCTTCAATGCAGCAGATGGCCAGATGGTCGATGGTGGTCAAGGATTGATTGTTTTGGATTTACTTGTTCTTGCTGACAGTTGTATTTCTTCATTGAACTCAAATGAATTGTAAGGTGAAAAGCCATTATTGAAACATATGTATATAGTTACTTCAAGGTGCTCTGTAATTGTACTTTTGAAAGATGAAATGTAATTTGATTATATATCACTTATGAATGAATTCTTGTATTATTGTAATCTATCTCCTTTACTTGTTAGAGTAATTGTAGTTCCTTACTTTTTCTTTAATTATCTCTTAGGTTATGTATGTATGTATGTGGAATTTTAGTACTTTACATCTACCTAGACTTCTAGCCACAAAAAGAATAGGAAAGAAATAGAGCAAAAAGAGAAAACAAAGAGGCCTCCAAGAACACCTAAGTCTAGTAGGCATCAAAGGGCAGAGGAGGAGTCTGATGAGTCTGATAAAATTCCTCTAGAAAATTAAAAAGAAGAGTAGTTGAGGGAACTACTATGGAATTTCCTACCCATCCAAGGTTTTAGACTCTAGAGCCACAACACACTCAATCTCTAGAGACAATAGAAAAAGAAACCCTGATCACCTCTTTAGATTTTGAGAGTAATGAACTAGCTCTGGAGACACAGGCTCCACCATTGCTCCAGAGAAGTAAAAGGAAGAGATAACCTACTCAGGTTGAAACACTTCTCTCTTAGCTAAGGTCATCATGGGCTTTAGAACTTTGATGGAGGAAGCTGGACCTTGATCAGCCCCAACATTTGTAGAAGTAAGCTAGGAAGAAGCTTAGGAAGAAGAGACCCAAGGGGAAGATTGTTGATATACCCCAGACAACTGAGAGGGGGGGTGAATCATTTGTCTCAAAAACTTAATCACTTAATCACAATTATTATGATTTAACAATGAATGCATGAAATCATAAACTTAATGACAAATACAACATCAAACACAAGAGACACTAGATTTTACATGGAAAACCCCAAGGTGGGGAAAAACCATAGAGAGGATTAGCTCTCAATATATATTTCAATCTTGAAATAATGATGTTCAGGCTTGGTCACTCCACGGGTATAAACATACTCGCTCACTGCCATGAAGAACAACTAGGTCTAGCAGGCTCATTGCCTCAACTCTAAACCTAGCAAGATTACAATAAGGGTTGTTAAACCCTACTGGCAGCTCATTTCCATGATCAACACCTTTTTATGTCTGTGATTGAAGTACAACAATTCCTCTACTCTACTCTGTCTCTGCTCTACTCTTCTCTGCTTTGCCTCTTCTCTACACCACCTTTTGCTTTGCCTCTTCTCTACACCTTCTTTTGGACCTTTCTTATTATCTTTCCATATTTGCTCAAGGACCACTTTTTCACAACTCAACTACAAGTATTTATACACTTCATCAACCTTGGAATGTTCATCAAGGTTGGCATTACAATCATCAACCATTGGAGCAATCTCCAAGGTCGACATTACAAACATTTACAAAATAGGTCCTAACCTATTACAACATTATGCAAAGGAAATGAAGTAAATGTGTATGTGGATCACACCACACCTTCGATGGGACTCAAACACAATCTTGCATGCCACAACATGCTTCCACAATCATCAAGGGATCTCTGGAGTTACTGGAAATAACCAAGTCGGCCAAGACTGGTTACATGCTACGTTATTTGGGAACAATCTTCAAAACATGATCTTAATTCCTTAACGTGGACCAATGTCAAGATAGGAGCATGATTAGGAGGCATCCACAAGCACATTATAATCAATAGGAGTAACCACATGAACCTTAACCAATTTAGTCATAGGAATCTTCTCATCGGAACACATGAACTTCACTATCTTTGACTTTCATAAAAGAAAGATAGCTTACAGACCACCAAAACATGAACCACTGCAATTGTAGGCACTTATCATCATCCAATACTTCCCTCTAGAACTGTAGAGAAAAATACTTTATTACGGAGGAATGCGGAGCTTAATACTTTCTCCCTGTCCCAACTAAACTTATATAAAAAGTAGATTTTACTCTAGTGAATGCAGCTCTCTCAATTCTTCATGCCAGAGGCTCAAACTAAGGATTTAACATCTTCAGACATCCCTTTGAATAACTTCCAATCCACAGACCTAGATCTGTAAATAGAAGGAAATGCGGAGCAATGTACCAGACTGTTCTTCAGCATACAACTCTTTGTCTATACTGCACTTTACTGTAACTTACTTGATTCTTCCAGAGAGGCCAATTTTCTCAATATACTCAACACACACGGCTTCTAAACAAGTAATAGAATAGAACACAGTTGACACCAATGACAACAAAGATATGTTGACATCAATGACAACACTGATTAGGCACATACTTGCAACAATCTCCCCCTTTGTCATTGATGGCAACATATGATGTGAAAAACAATAACAACCATCAAGACAAGACTCTCCCCCTTTCTCTTTACACACCTACAGACCTGCACTCTTTCTTTCTACAAGATTCTCTCCCTTTCTCTATCTAAGTTTTTCACATGACTTCTCTCCCCCTTTGACATCAATGGAAAAGGGCACATACTTGCACTCTTCTGTTCTGATCCAATCTTTCTTCTGAATTCAATGGCTACTCCCCCTAAGAAGTAGCCCTAAAAGGCATCAATCTGGATCTCTGAGCACCTCTGGACTAATGTACTATTGTACAACTTAGTTTAGAGTAGGAGAGGTGATAACCCCTAACTTTTCTCTAAGATACTCAAAGGTATCCTTAGGTAGAGGCTTGGTGAAAATGTTTGCAATCTGATCTTTGGTAGAAACATACCCCAACTTAACTTCATTCTCTAACACCTTTTCTCTAATAAAATGATACCTAATGGATATGTGCTTTGTCCTTGAATGCATCACTGGATTCTTTGATGTGTTTATGGCACTTGTGTTGTCACAAAAGATTGCGATTGGATCCTCATACACAACTCTAATGTCCTTTAAAGTCTGCTTCATCCATAAGACTTGAGTGCAATTACATGCTAATACAATGTATTATGCTTCTGCAGTAGACAGGGATATTGAATCCTATTTCTTGGTCAACCAAGATACTAACCTTTTTCCCAAGAAGAATGCACCTCCACTTGTACTTTTTCTATCATCCACATCTCTAGCCCAATCTACATTAGTATATGCACTAAGAGTAAAGTCACTATGCTTAAGGTACCACAAACCATAATCCATTGTACCTTTAAAATATCTCAAAATTCTCTTGACTACCATCACATGCGATTCCTTGGGTTCTGCTTGAGATCTTGCCACAAGACATACTGCATGTATTATGTCAGGTCTAGTTTGAGTCAGATAAAGTAATCCTCCAATCATATATATGTACCTATTTTGGTCCACCATGGGTGAGTTATCATCTTTTCTTAACTTACAACCAATTAGCATAGATGTGCAAGTTGGTTTAGAGTCTTCCATCCCAAATTTCTTTAACAGCTCTTTCACATACTTAGACTGAGAAATGAATATACCTTTATCTAATTGACTTATTTGCAGACCTAAAAAGAAGTTCATCTCTCCAAACACAGACATTTCAAATTCACTTTGCATTTCTCCGGCAAAAACTAAGCACATACCTTCATTGCCTCCAAAAATATTATCATCACCAAAGACTGCAACAATTAAGATTTGTTCATCATTGATCTTGAAGTAGAGATTGCTATCTGTAGTACCTTTACTAAACCCTATCTATATCAGATATCTGTCCAACTGTACATACCATGCCCTGGGGGCTTGTTTTAATCCATACAAAGATTTCTTCAATCTATATACCATGTCACCCTGATCTGATGAGTGAAATCCTTCTGGTTGTTCAATATAGACTTCTTCTTCCAACTCTCCATTTAAGAAAGCAGACTTCACATCCATTTGGTAAACTTTGAAATCTTTGTAGGCTGCAAAGGCTAAAAACATCCTTATTGCTTTAATCCTTGCCACTATAGCAAAATTTTCTTCAAAGTATATTCCTTCAACTTGAGCGTATCCTTTGCATACCAATCTTGATTTGTTCCTTACCACTTCACCATTCTCATTCATCTTGTTTCTGAAGACCCACTTTGTGTCAATAACATTCTTATCTATTGGTCTGGGAACAAGATCCCAAGTCTAATTCTTCTCTATTTGCATCAATTCCTCTTCCATAGCCTTTGCCCAATTCTCATCTTTGCAAGCCTCATCCATAGTTTTAGGTTCAATCTTGGAAATCAGATAGAAATTTACTTGTTCCTTTGCGACTTTTCTTCTGGTTAAGATCCCTTTGCTCTTATCTCCTATGATTTGATCTTTAGAATGACTGAGTCTTACATACCTTGGAGTTTTGCTAGCACTTATTGAAGCTTGTTCTTCTTCATCTGAGTTGTCTTCATGCTGCACCACTTCTAAAACATATGGTTCATGTGATTCATATCCACCTGATTCTAAAGACCTTTCCTTACATTCATCACCTTTAACATTTGTACTTTCAATGATCTTATTCAGCCTCTTATTATAGCACCGGTAGGCCTTGCTCTTATGGAGTAACCAAGGAAGATTCCTTCATCACATCTAGTAGCAAACTTGCCTAAATATTCTTCTCTTTTGATATAACATTTTCTACCAAAAGCTTTGAAATATTTCATAGTAGGAAATTTACCATGCCACAACTCATAAGGAGACTTAGAACTATTACCTTTTACTTGGACTCTATTTAGGATATATACAATGGTGTGAATTGGCTCTCTCCAATATGCTTTCAGAAGATCAGCTTCCTTCATCATGGTTCTAGCAGCTTCTTGAACTGTTCTATTTTTCCTTTCAACAACTCCATTTTGTTGTGGAGTTCTAGGCACAGATAGCTGTCTCTTTATTCCATATTCTTCACAAATGCAATTGAATTAATTTGATGTGAACTCTCCTCTTCTATCTGACCTCAGGCATTTGATTTTCAAATCCATCTCATTTTCAACCATTGCCTTAAATGCCTTGAACATATCTAGAGCTTCATCCTTTTCTTTCAAAAAGGTGACCCAAGTCATTCTAGAATAACCAACAATAAGAAACATGAAATACCTATCTCCTTGCAAACTTCTTACTCTGGTAGGTCCACATAAATCTGTATGTACTAGCTCAAGTAGTCCTCCAACTGATTAATCCTTGCTTTTGAAATTTTTTTTTGTTTGTTTCCCAAATTGACACTCCTTGCAAATAGGATTAGTAGGCTTCACAATCGTAGGCAGATCTCTAATAGCTTGTTCAATACTTATCTTCATAATATTATCAAAATTTATGTGACACAACCTTCTATGCCATAACCAACTCTCATCAGTCTGAGCCAACAAGCAATAGTTATCAGTTCCTTTCAAGTGATAGATATTACCTCTAGTCTTTTTACTAGTTGCAATGATTGTTTCAGAGCTTTCCTTGATCTTGCATCCATTGTCCTTGAAGCTTAAATCATAGCCCTTGTCACACATCTAACCCACACTCAAAAGATTGTGCTTTAATCATTTCACATACAAGACATCTTCAATATTATGCTCGCCATCAAAAGAGATAGATCATTTTCCACAAATCTTATCAACTATATCATCTCCAAACCTAACCAGTCCACCATCATATCTTTCCAAACTCACAAACTTACTTTTGTCACCAGTCATGTGGTGAGAGCAACCACTATCAATAACCCATTCATCCTTTTCCTTAATGACCTAAGCAACCGAACCACTTTCCACTAGTTTTTCTTCCTTCACACAACTAGTAGAATTAGTAGACATAGGATCTTCCTTAATAGCAATAAACAAACATTCATTTCCAAAAGTACTAGCTTTATCTGGTTCACCATTATTTGATACTCCATCATCATCAAAATCTTCAACATAATAATACTTCTTTTGGGTTCTAGGTTTGTTCTCATATCTTTCTCTATTTCTTTCAATTCTTTTAGGACATCTGGAAGAAAAATGACCTACTTTACCACAAGAGAAACATTTGAAAGGAAAATTGCCTTTATACTTATTGGATCCTCTTTGCAGTCTATCCACAAAGTTGGGTTCAATTTCATCAAACTCATCATCAGATTCTACCTTGTACTTTTCTGATCTAGAAGTTCTTCCAGGAGTATTGGCTTTGAAGGTCATCTCAACTTTCGGTAGAGCATCACCAAACTATCTCATTTCAAAGGGAGTAAGCTTACCAAGCAGCTGATCCCTATAAACTTCTTTTACTTGCACGAATTCTTCAATTGTAGCTACTTTGTGATAGTAGGACTTGGGCAGAGATCTGAGAATTTTCATCACAATTTCCTTATCATCGAGAGTTCCCCCCATGGATTTTATCCCTGTGACAAGTTCATCAACTCTTTGCATAAAAGGCTAATACATTTTCATCTTCATTCATCTTCAAACTTTCATATTTAACTTTTAGACTTTGTAGCTTGGCTTCCTTCATAGATTCATCTCCTTCATACAGATTTTTCAACTATTCCCATACCTCATTTACAGTTTCAAGATCCACAACTTTCGTCAGTATTGAGTTGGTTAATGAGCTTAGCAGAGCATCTTTTTCCTTGACATCCATCTCATATTATTTGATTTCATCTTCAGTCATCAGACCATTTGGAGGCATGGTGTATTTTGTTTCTACAGCTTTCTATACTTTGTAACCAAGACAAAGAAGATGGCTTTTCATTTGATCCTTCCACAGACCATAATTCATTCCATCAAAATGCAGTACTTCCTTCTTGTAAGACATTTTGGATCTTCCTCAAGATTTTAATCTTTCTTTAGAGGAACTTGGCTTTGATACCAATTGTTGATATACCCTAGACAACTGAGAGGGGGGGTGAATCAATTGTCTCAAATACTTAAACACTTCTGCAATTAAACATCAATCACTTATTCATAATTATTATGATTTAACAATAAATGCATGAAATCAGAAACTTAACCACATATAGAACATCAAACATAAGAGACACCAGATTTTACATGGAAAACCCCAAGGTGGGGAAAAACTATGGAGAGGATTAGCTCTCAATATATATTGCAATCTTGAAATAATGATGTTCAGGCTTGGTCACTCCAAGGGCCTAAACATACTGGCTCACTTCCATGAAGAACAACTAGGTCTAGTAGGCTCACTACCTTAACCCTAAACCTAGCAAGATTACAATAAGGGTTGTTAAACCTTGAGGGTTGTTAAACCCTACTGGTGGCTCACTGTCACAATCAACACCTTTTTATGTCTGTGATTGAAGTACAACAATTCCTCTGCTCTGCTCTGCCTCTTCTCTGCTTTGCCTCTTCTCTGCTTTACCTTTTGGACCTTTCTTATTATCTTTCCATCTTCACTCAAGGACCACTTTTTTACAGCTCAACTACAAGTATTTATACACTTCATCAACCTTGGAATGATCATCAAGGTCAGCATTACAATCATCAACCATTGGAGCAATCTCCAAGGTTGGCATTATAAACATTTACAAAATAGGTCCTGACCTATTACAATATTATGCAAAGGAAATGAAGTAAATGTGTATGCAGATCATGCCACACCTTAGCTGGGACTCAAACATGATCTTCCATGCCACAACACACTTCCACAATCATCAAGGGATCTCTGGAGTTACTAGAAATAACCAAGTCAGCCAAGACTGGTTACACACTATGTTATCTAGGAACAATCTTCAAAACATGATTTCAATTCCTTAATGTAGACCAATGTCAAGATAGGAACATGATCAGGAGGCATCCACAAGCATGTTATAATCACCAGGAGCAACTGTATGAACCTTAACCAATTTAGTGATAGGAATCTTCTCACCGGAACACATGAACTTCACTGTCTTCGACTGTCATAAAAGAAAGATAGCTTGTGGACCACCAAAACATGAACCATTGCAATTGTAGGCACTTATCATCATCCTAGACTTCCCTCTAGGACCAGAGAGAAAAATACTTTATTGCAGAGGAATGTGAAGCATAATACTTTCTCCCTGTCCCAATTGAACTTACAAAAAAAATAGATTTTACTCCAGTGAATGCAACTCTCTCAATTCTTTATGCTGGAGGCTCAAACTCAGGATTTAGTATCTTTAGACATCCCTTTGAAAAAGTTCCAATCCGCGGACCTAGATATGTAACCAGAAGGAAATGCGGAGCAATCTACCAGACTATTCTTCAGCATACAACTCTCTGTCTATACTGTACTTTACTATAACTTACTTGATTCTTCTGGAGAGGCTAATTTTCTCAATATCCTCAACACACAAGGCTTCTAAACAAGTAATAGAATAGAACACAGTTGACACCAATGACAATAAAGATATGTTGACATCAATGACAACACCGATTAGGCACATACTTGCAACAAAGATGAGGGTCATCAAGGAGAAGTAGATGAGCAGGGGGAAGTAGCTAATAATGTGGGACAAGGAGACATAGAAACCCCTGATGAGGGGAGAATAGAAGGGGGAGAAACAGGGAGTTACTTTCACCCCTCTGATCAAGAAGATGTAGAGGTTCCAATAGAATAACATATGATGGAAGAGACTAATAATCTAAAGAGGCTAGTGTGGGGCAAGAACCTAGTTATCACTGACCTTAAGAAGGTCATGAAAGAAAAAGAAATAGAACAGAAGAAGGAAATAGAGGAGCTAAAAAATGAGCTCAAAGAGAAACATAGGATCATTCAAAAGAAAAAGGATGAAATTAGAGAGGAGGAAAAAGTAGCACAGAATGCCTCTGGCATCATCAAGCCTAGAGATAATGGCATCAAATTGATTTCAGCACCGATAGAGAAAATGCAGAGTGAGGCTAAGCAGTTGACATGGGCCAACAAGATGGATGATCAGGAAGAGTTGCTTCATGAGCTGACCAACCCAGCTACTATTGTTGAATAAGGGACTCAAACAGATGCATACCTGGGGGTGCTCCCAATAGACATCCTTAAGGCCATGTTTCACTGGGGAAGGAGATGTCAGGAGTAAGAGGAATCTAATCCAATGCTGTAACTGCAAAGGGTAGTCACCGCCATGTCAGAAAAAGTATAGGCCCTAGAGGAGAAAGTCATCAAGGTGGCCACTCTCTCTACTAAGATCATATCTTGCAGATCTCCCAGTGGCATTTATGCTTTGTTTTTTCAAGAGCAAATCCTCCAGAGGAAAATATCATTGGTCTTGTCTGATTTATCTAAGAATATACAAACTAAGACAGACTTCATGGAGGTATAAATGTTCTGATGAAGATAATAATTTCCTGTGTGAACTATATTTGCATGATTTATGCATTAAAAATCATACTTTCTTCACAACTACTTTGTGGGTGAATGCCAACTTAGAGCATTTATGTCATTGATGAGAAATCATCAGATTTGGAATGAAAGGATGGAGGCTTACACAAAGAAAGATGTAAAAACAAGCCTCTTCCTCATGGGAGAGTGCCCAAACCCCATGGGATTTGAGATTCATTTCAGGGTAAAAATTTGCTCCCCAGAAGGTAGAACAAATTTTTTTCCTTGGTATCAGAAACACCTGCAAGAGTGTGCAATTGAGTTTGGTCTCTTCACGCACAGTTTAGCTAATCAAATGGTCACAATTGGAAAGAAGAGGTGGAACACCCTAACTCTGGAGAAAAAGATGGAAAAAGTAGTGTCCCCAGCCAACCTCTGGTTATTTATGAGGAAAGAAAGATCAATGTCTAGATTGATGGAAAAATATAAATAGGATTGGATAGGTGGCTGTTTCAGGCCACCCCTCATTATTGAGCCACTTCCCATATGGGCTGAATAGATGGAAGATGCCAAATTTTAGGAATGGCTAAAATAGGTTGAGCAGTTAAGGGGGAATAACAATACAAACCTCACTACTTAGTCCACTTATGAGAAGGAGTTCAATCTGATTGATATAATATACCACCTCAACAAGTCCAAGTTATGAAGTGCAGGAGGACCTGCTAACCTTTAAGTTTGGGGGGGATGATGAGTGCTAGGTAGCACCTAGAATAATACACCTTTTTACCTCCTTTTTTCCATCCTTTTATTCTGTTGTCCTAGTAATTGCACCATAGAACATGAAAAGACTCGTCTTAATTACATTAATGAGAGATGAATTGCTGAAGGTCATGATTTTTGATTGAAGGACTAATGTGCAACAAACTAATGAAAATGTGCAAAAAGTCTCTCTTTATGCGTCTATAGATGTAGTTGTATGGGGAAAGCAATTTTGAACATCTCCAGAGCTGACATGAGGGATACTACACCAAACTCCAATGTTTTCCCAATGTGTTGGAGGTATTTTGAATTAGGGGAGACAAGGGTGGATCATCACTAGAGCCATACAAGAGTCATGGGTGCATCTCCAAAGCTCTTGGTGATAGCACATAGTCTTTGGAGGTCCTGGCGATAGTGCAGAGTCTCCAGAGCCGCTATCAATCTACATCTCCAGCTGTAACTGTAGCACTCTTGAGTTTACTCAGCTAGCACCAGAATGATCTAGAGAAGACTCTAGTTGACTACTAGGGTGTTAGAATTTTTAAAAAGAATATAACCCAGAATAAAATTGAAAGACCTAGAATCAATAAATTGTAATGCAAATGAAATGAACAGCATAACAGTACAATGAGAGAATAATGTAAATGCTCAATGGCATAATAGCATTATGAGAGAACTATAGCTCCAGCCTTCATTACATTCATTCATTACAAAATGAAAAGAGATACCTTTCTTATAAAGACAAGGTTGAGAGATAAGATGTTGTAGTCATGTGACAAGTGTCATTATCCTATTACATGTGACAACTAGAGGGTAAGATGCCAACTAGTTGATGTGTAGGATATGACAACTATATGACAACTATAAACAACTATCAACAACTAGACACAACTAGAAACAACTAGAAACATCTAGAAGGCTCACTAAGTCAACTTAACATGTGAATATGTGTGTGAATATTATTTAACTAATAAATAGTTAAATAATATGAATTATCCACATAACAAGGGAAATAACTAGTTAGGTAATATCCCTATTCACACTATTATGTTGTTCATTACATTCATTCATTACAAAATGAAAAGAGATACCTTGCTTATAAAGACAAGGTTGAGAGATAAGAAGTTGTAGTCATGTGACAAGTGTCATTATCCTATTACATGTGACAACTAGAGAGTAAGATGCCAACAAGTTGATGTGTAGGATATGACAACTATATGACAACTATCAACAACTATCAACAGCTAGAAACAACTAGAAACATCTAGAAGGCTCACTAAGTCAACTTAACATGTGAATGTGTGTGTGAATATTATTTAACTAATAAATACTTAAATAATATGAATTATCCACACAACAAGGGAATAACTAGTTAGGTAATATCCCTAGTCACACTAACACCCCCCTTAAGTGCAACTTAGGGAGAAAATGACTAAAGAAAGAATGCAAAGTACAAAAATGGATCTTGGCAACAAGGCCATGTTAGGTACCCATGTACAAAAAAGCTCTCACAAACGGAGAAAAAGAGAAAACCTAGTGGGAAAAAACTCCTCCCCAAAAGAGAGAAAAGACAAAATACTCTCTATAGTATGAGAAGAACAAAACTGCTTGTGAGGAAAAAATTCCCCCCATAAGAGAGAAAACACCCCCCAGAATAGAGAGAGTGAAAGAGACTATGAAACCCCCCCACATTGAAGTAGCTCCTGTTCCAAAAGAGGATGCCCATGTATGAATACTAAAGATGATCCATCTGTGGCAAATGACATTTCTCCCCTTAGGAAGAAACAACTCCAATGATGAATGCTAAAGTAACTCCCATTTGAAGAAGCAATGTGAGGATGGAAGTCTCATGATATATCTTGTCTCAGAACTCTACTCAAATGTCTCCATACCAATGTCAAAATGAGTCACTATCAAATCAAGAGTCCCATGCCTAACTGAAACAAGTGACCTCTCAAAAACATGTGAAGACTAATGAAGAGCATGATCCACAGAACTAATGTGCAAATGACATTTCTCCCCTTAGGAAGAAACAACTCCAATGATGAATGTTAAAGTAACTCCCATTTGAAGAAGCAATGTGAGGATGGAAGTCTCATGATATATCTTGTCTCAGAACTCTACTCAAATGTCTCCATACCAATGTCAAAATGAGTCACTATCAAATCAAGAGTCCCATGCCTAACTGAAACAAGTGACCTCTCAAAAACATGTGAAGACTAATGAAGAGCATGATCCACAGAACTAATGTATGGATGTGGAATGACAATGCATACCATGTGGCTACAATGCAAATCCCGCGAGATGTCCTGTGAAGAATCACTAGAAGCCCTCAGTGAAGCCTCTTTGAATTGTGTAGAAATAACAGGTGTATGTGTACTATCATCAAATAGGAGAGATAACCCCTCAAATGTGTCCTCCAAATCATCAATGTGAGACTCCAAACACAAAGATGGAATGTCTGATAAATAGGAATCCCAATCAGGAAGACTAAAATGAACCTGCTACAGAGAATCATTAGAAGCTCTTGATGAAGCGTCATTGAACTCAGAAGTAGCAGTAGGTACTATAGGAGTGTCCTTAACTATCAATGAAAGAGATGAATCCTTGATGTCCTAGTGCAAAGAGTTATTGGAGGCTCTCAAAGGAATAACACTAAACTCTAATGAAGCAACAAGTGCTAGAGGAGATGAGATCTGACTATCCTGTTGTAAAGAATCACTGGAAGTTTTCAAAGGAACGTCATTGAACTCTAAAGTAGCAATAGGTGATGGTGAAGCAATGATCTCAATAGAAGGAGAGAGAGAAGCAATAGAAGAACAATCAAGTCTTGCTAGATATTCAAGCTCCTCTTCTGTATTATTATCAAAGGGCATATTATCTGCTTCATCAATGGGTATGAGGCAATCCATTGTAGGATCATCTGGGTCTGGAGAAATATGTGGGTCTCCAAAGATCTCCCAAATCTTAGTCCAAAGTGTGCATGGACAATCAATGTCTAAAACAACCCACATAGTGTCAGAATCAACACTAGAACCAATCAATCCTACAATATGATCATTCCTATTTGCCCATGCATTCTTCTTCTGAGGTGAATCTGGTTCAAGTATGAGGCCATAAAGATAAGGCAAAAGATTGAGCCACCTACAATGTGTGATGATACTTTTTTTCCAAGATTCATAATTATCTTTGTTTAGATTTATCACAAAAGGATGAATAGAATAGCCCATGATATCTTCTCAAATGAATAGAGATCAAACCATCAAAAGATTACCTTGTAACTCAAGTAGAGCACATAGGAGACAACCCCCCCTTTTTCACTCAATCAAAGAACCCCCGTAGAAAAAAATGATTGTGGTACTTTATGATCAGTCCAATTACAATTGCCACAAGCCAAAACAACAAAGTGGTCTTTGATTTTGGTACAATGCAAAAGCCAAGATTAGGCTAAATCTGAAAGTACAATTAAGAAAAATAATTGCATCAAAATGATAGCAGATCTGGAAAGTACTCAAAAAATCATGCACTTTCAAAAAAAATTGCACCAAAAAATGTTACCGTATGAACCCAAACGGAGCCTTTGAAGTTCTGAAAACAAGGGCTGCTCAAGTACAGTGATGAAAAACTACAATTTCTAGGCAAACCAAGCACCAAAATAGAAAAATAATTCCACCACTATGAAGCTTGTGAAATTCTGGCCTAAATAAAAAAAATTGCTCAAAAATCAGAGAAAAAATGAGCCAGATATAAGCATTTGAGGTAGGATTGCCAAACTCAAAAGCTCAATGGAGGAGGGGGCAAACTTGGGCCAAGGCTGCTAATGTCAGTAGAATCTATGGTAGAATCTTCAAAGATTCCATGGAATATTCTCTGGATTTGGCTGAAAAGATGATGTCAGTAGGGCGGTGCAGGTTGATGACGTCACCTGACAGAATGATGACATCAGCAATCAGAATGATGACGTCAACAAGGGAATGCAGATTGATAACGTCACCTGACAGAATGATGATGTCATCAATTTTTGTTGATGGAATATGCTATTTTTTCTAGAATATCCTGTATTGCAGCAAGGAAGATGATGTCATCTGATGGAAATGACATCATGCTGACGTCAATAGACGCAAAAAATAAGGTGTCGGAATATGTGCAGATTCCCTCGTAGATTCCAAAACCACCTGAAAATTTGCAAAACCTCTGATTTAAATTTTGAAACTGCTTAGGTTTGGTGGGAAACCACTTTACGACATGGATGGTTGGTTTTATGTGTCTACGGGCGGTTTTAAGCCGCAAAACCACCCCTTTCGAACTGCCTGAGCATTGGAGAATACCGCCCATGGATTTGCGTAAAGATCCCGCTTGTCTACAAAGATTCCCATGGAAGGAAGATTGTGGGCACTTTGAGCACCAATTTTTAATTGAATTCGTTGATTTGATTTAACGTCCACCAAGATTTGAATCCATAGTCACTGATAGATCCGCTGTTTGGTTCTTTTAACTACCTATGTGAAGATGCCATGGGCGATGAAGACTGCTGGCCAGATCTGAGCTGAGCTTTAATGCTTGGTCGTCAAAGGTTTATCCATCCACCACCTGCTAGAAAATTATGGAGAGGCTGAAGTTTATGATGACTGAATATTGGCCATTAAGAGATCTACCTTGGTGAGTGAAGACTGAAGTGCCTGTGGATGGTGTTTTCTAGTGTGGTGGGTGGCGTGTCCTATGGTCAAATGTACCATAGTACGTGGCCATCAACTATACCATCGTATCCTGCAAGAAAACACAAACAAATAATAACCCACAAATAAAGATTTACACAGCGAATCAAATGATTTACCCACTGGTCAAGGATTGATGCACTGACACAGTGTGATTCTGTTGACACAGAAGATTCTCAGAATATGCCAATGAATATCTTTCCTGTAATTCCGTACAGCAAAATCAGGTAAAGTTTTTTTGCCTCTCGTTGCAACTTTGTCTGATTTCAAGGAATTGACAGTTGATCTTAGGGTTTTTGGGCCTCCTGAGCACGATGGTAGGGTCTGATTTTGCCCACAATGCTCCAAAAGATTAGCTACCTATTGGATCAGGCATGCACCTCACAACTTCAAACCCTCATAGATTTGTCCTCTGATGTTTGATTTAGACGAAACAAAAGGTGATCTTGATTATCTTAGACCTCCTGAACATAATGGTGTGCTTAGATTTGCAACAACATACTCCAAAATGAACCTACAACACATGGCCACAAAGAGGAAACCCTCACAAATCTGGTATTCTATCAAGTCTTTTTGATTCTCTAGGTCATCAATGGATACAAGAGAAGAGCATACTCAACTATCAAGATCCACCAAGATTTGCACTCTCAAACAATGAATCTAATGTTTCAAAATAAGCTCTAATACCATGTTAGAATCTTGAAAAAGAATATAACCCAAAATCAAATTCAAAGAGCTAGAATCAATAAACTGTAATGCAAACAAAATGAACAACATAATAGTACAATAAGAGAATAATGTAAATTCTCAATGGCATAATAGCATTATGAGAGAACTATAGCTCCAACCTCCATTACATTCATTCATTACAAAATGAAAAGAGATACCTTACTTATAAAGACAAGGATAAGAGATAAGAAGTTGTAGTCATGCGACAAGTGTCATTATCCTATTACATGTGACAACTAGAGGGTAAGATGTCAACTAGTTGATGTGTATGATATGACAACTATATGACAACTATCAATAACTAGACACAACTAGAAATAACTAGAAACATCTAGAAGGCTCACTAAGTCAACTTAACATATGAATATGTGTGTGAATATTATTTAACTAATAAATAGTTAAATAATATGAATTATCCACACAACAAGGGAAATAATTGGTTAGGTAATATCCCTATTCACACTAACATAGGGATCTAATTCATCTTTTATTGATTTTGCATGAGTTCTAAAAGACTTGTTAAAGACCTACATTTCAAGGCCTCGCTGACCAGTTGTTATTTAAGTTAAGACTTCGGGTTTCGTGGGACTTCTCTACCACTAAAACCTATTTTAGTTTGCATGATTTTACTCTACAGTTAAACAATTGTTAAAATAAGAGATTGATGTATCTCATAGATAAACTGATAGATTGAATAGATAGATATCTCGTCTCTTGATTTGATATATGTTAAGGTAGGAGCACCAGAAAGACACGAAATTATTGCTATTAGATTATTGTAATTTCCATTTTCTAGATTTGCATACTTTTTGAATAAAAGCATACTAACGGAATTAGATTGAAGAAAGACTTTGTTATTACATCTTTGTTTTGAGTTCTTGCTTTAGCCTTCAGTCCTGAAGGCGAGGAGCAAGGGCCCACTCCTACCATCAAGACAGGAGGCTAGTATCTTTTTGTTTCATTGTCTTGTTTCAGATTCTATTAGGAAGAGAGTTTACTACTTTCATAAGATAGATTTATTTCTATTTGATAGTTGTTTGCAGTAAATGCATATTTTCATTTGTGTGGATTAGAATAGGTCAATTTCAACAATTTACTATTTCAGCATTGTTTTAGTGTTTTCAGAATTTTCTTTCATAGCAAACAAATTAGTAGTATTAATCTTTGAAACAGTCAAATCAGTAGGAGTAGTTAGTGGACTGGTAACTATGTGATCCCTTATTGTAGATAGACTAAGACACAACCCTAGATTTGACACATGAAAAACATGATTAAATGCCAAGGTCTAGCGACCCTTGTCAATTTGCATATTTTTTTGAGATATTAATGCATGAACAACATAATGTTCTTTCTATGGGTCTCATAAAGCCATCATGGACTCAGTCTTTGTTGGTTGGTCAACCAAAAGGATAGAAAGAGTCAGGTCAATCTAACAAGAAACAAAAGAAATCTAAGAAAAATCTACACATAGATCAAGCACATAACAAATCCTCTTCAAAAGAGGACTTATCTAAGAAGGAGAATCCTATTTATGCATATTTCAAGAAGATTGGACATGAAGAAGATTCTTGTTATAAGAAGGATATTGATGAATTTAAACATCTTCTTAAGAAGAATAACATTAATCTCCCTTCTAGAATGTCTAAGTCAACTTCTTCTTCTTCACATTCTAAACTATTAGGATTAGGTAAGGGAAAAGGCCATGTAGGTATTGCTTCTGAGTCACATAAAAATAAAGGAAAAGTTCTTTGTACTTCTATAGGTCTTGTATCAGGGAGATTGCTTCTTGATTTTGGAGCTTCTCACCATATGGCTTCTTCACAGTCCATGTTCTCTTCTTTTGAGCATTGTATTATGCCACCTATACTGATGGGCAACAATACTTACATGAATGTAATTGGGAGAGGATCTATTGATATTGGGGATGGCACTTTCAATTATGTTTTGTGTGTACCTTATTTGTCAAATGATCTTTTTGGATGTCTAAAAAGAGACCTAGTCAATCATATACTACTTAAGCTAGTTTTTAGATCAAACATTCAAACACAAACTAAGCTTGGCTATAATCTTGAAGGAGAGACAAACTACAGGGATTTTTTCCCTTTTTTATAATCGAAAGGATTGAGACAAATATGCTAGATCTAGGGTTTTAGAGGCTTAATTAAGTAAATATTGAACAAATTGATAGATACAATCTGACTACTAGAATTGAAGACAGAGAAGCAATGTGTAGAGTACTTGGATATTCTAATTCAACTATGGAGTAAACTAGGAAGGACTATGGCACATGGGTGTAGGTGTCTTAGGGTTTTCTACTCTGTTAAAGTTAGTCTTTGACAATCTCAGATCTTGTTTGACAATCTACCTTTTGATCTACGACACCTATTTCCAACCTTTCACAACCTGCACAAACACAAGAGGAAAAATGGTTTCGGATATTTATGGGTTTTCCTTAGTCAAACCCCATGAATGGTGTTCTCACCTCCACAATAGCCAAGATTATGATGATAAGAGAGCATGTTCTTATAGAACAAAGGTGAAATCTAATATAAATGAATGCTACAATAAATTAGATTTACCACAACATGAAGCCCTAGTGAGACTTGGTGTCACAACACAAGATCACCACAAGGATGATGATGGAGGAAGGATCTTCCTAAAAAAACTTGCAATAATATCACAAATCTGCGATAAAGGGATTCACATAAATCTACATAATAACATCCACAATAGATAGCTTTGATTGATCACACAACTTGAATATCACTTTTGTTCATATGAATTCCCTTTTTTCTTTTCAAATGAGAGAGGTAGACTTGTTTATATATGCATTCCAATTCATTTTTTGGAAAACATTTTGAGCAAAGTTGACAAAGTGCATCACCCAAGGCAATAAGGCCAGCATCGAAGGCCACAAAACTTTTATTTTTACAAATAAATAGGACACTAGCACTTGGGCTCTATTTTTTGAGTGTTTTGGGTCATTTTAGGGCCTTTTGTTAAGGAACAACACCTGGAGTCTGAATCTTCCTCAGATTTAGTCTTCTTTCAACAAAGGTCTACAGATTAATTCACAAGAGTGCTAAACCTAGTGCAAATTACTAGTGTCAAAAATTTATGACACTACATTTAGTGACCACTTTAGTGTGGGTATGATCTTATGTTCATACACACACTAAAGTATGAAGAAAACAAACTTCCTTGCTAACATGTCGAAGCCATTAGAATATTGCTAAGTTGAGAACTATGAAAACCCCCAAGCTTAGGATTCTAAAGGTCTACAAAGCATAGCAAGAAGAGATTACATACACAATAGATATACAACATAATTGGAGTATTCACAGAGAATCCAATGAGAATATAGGTAAAACACAAGGTATACATGCAATACACAAAGCATACATAGAATACACATGGAGTATACAAGAAATACACACGGAAACACGCATAGAGAAAACATGGAAAAAACATGGTAAAAAAAGAGCATACAATTTAATCAATTCATCATATAAACAAGGAAAGAAAACAATCACAAAGAGAACATGACGTAGACACTAGCTTGTTCTATCACTAGGGGTCATGTAAAAATGCTCTCATGGATCAGAGGTTAGTAAGGACCACTGAATTACTAGGTGACCATAGATGATAAGTTGCATAAAGCACACAGGCTAGCAAGTTGCATTATCCTAGGTGGCTCATGGACACACAACATAAGTAAACATCATATGCTAGTAAGGACTGCTGAATTACTAGGTGAGGTCCATGTCAAGTGAAGATATCACAGGCTAGTGAGGACTGCCGAATCACTAGGTGAGCTCCATGCCAACCATATCAAAGACTACAGGGCAGACAAAGAACATTGTTTACTGGGTAACGTTGGTAAGGTGCTACAAACATAATCAATGAGTGTTGTAATAGTAAAACCATCCACGTGGTGCATGAATAAAGTAAAACGTATAGCATGATGTATGCCCCCACCTTAAAGTGATTGCTAACTCCACTATGAAGCAATTGCTTTAAGGTAGAATGAATAATGAATGTAAATTAGGCATGAGAGCTTTATGGAAGCACATCCCTAAATGATACATGTTCTCAAAAGCTACATCACAACAAGGGGTGCTCCCAATACATGCAAACTACAAGGTGCCACATATATCAAACAATATAGAAATAAAATAACACAAAAGGGATCTACTCGAATGGAGTTAGTAAATGAATGGTTATATAAAGGGATAATCATTTTTGGAACTGTCATCTTCCAGTTTGTAGTTCTATGAAGATGGAGGAAGAAATATCACATAAAAAAGGACATAAAAATGGTCAGCATGGAAGGATACTAAATCATCCAACCAAAATCAATAATTAACAAAATTGCAAATTACAACATATAGAAGAATGAAAATACATAAAGAGGAACGTTACAATAGGTTTGGTCCCTTTTTATCCTTGCACCAATGAGAGTGTCAAGGGTCATCCAAAGAGAGCTTAATAAACAAAAATACACACCAAGCAAGATAATACGAGGATAACATTGCGTGCAGTCATAACAAAAAAGAGAAAAGGGGGGCCACACTTGCGAGTTGGCCTAAAGTAAATTGTCTTCTTACCAATCTTTCTCATTATAAAGGGGTGGAGGATAAGATGCAAGAGGGACTATAGAAAGTGTGGTGCAAGGTGCTAGAGTCATACGTAGTTTAGCATTGTTTTTTGTATTGTTTTTGGAATAAAGCACAATGGGTGAATTGATGGGGGCCATTGTGGGTTGTGGATCACTATCATTCACATGAGGAGATGAAGCATTAATAAATGTATCTTCCATATCCATGTTGTAAATATGTGCCTAAGTGGTGTTGTCATTGATGTCAACATATCTTTGTTGTCATTAGTGTCAACTGTATCCTACTTGTTGATTGGTTTGTGATGTCAGTCACAACCAAGCACACGAAACAAAAGTCACACAACAACCCTTGTTTATCCTGAAAGATATGATGAATTCCAAGAATTCATGATCCCAAGTCCCCGTCGATTAGTTCATAATCTGCTGATGTTACTCTATGGTTGATGTGTATTGCTGTTTTCCATTTTGGGGCCTTACATAGATTAGTAGATTCTGTTTCTGCAACTATACTATATAGGGAAGTTACTCTACACAGCATATATCTCCAAATGATGTGTCTAAGTTGATATTTGCATGAGTTCTACCCTTATTTGTGATTCTCTGCATGATATTTTCAATACTACATGCATTTAGCTCAAAATATGCTAATGATATTTAGTTGTCTTCGGGATGTCAGCATATTTTTCTGTTCTATTTCTGATTTATCTTGATGTGCAGTTATGAAAGTGATTTCAATGAAATTAAAATGAGAAAAAGGGTTAGAGAGTGAGATTCCTAAAATTACTTGACTAAGATCATTGATCCACATACATGTTCCCATACAGCAATGGAGAGAAGAAAACTAAAATCATACTTCACCAGGACAGTCCACAAATCTGCATGATTCAGTGCAAATCTTCAGGGGAAAAGTTGACAACAACATGCAATGAAATGAAAGCGCTTCTATAGAACACAGCATTCACCAGTACATATCTAGAAATCAACTTGAAGACTACTTAAGGTTTACAATCAGGGTATAGTCTGAAACTTCATCTCCATACAGTATGTTCATAAAATAGGTACATTTACAATGATCTGAGGAAGGGACCTTGATTAGTTTTCCTGTTGATTGGTTCGTGATGTCAATCACAACCAAGCACATGAAACAAAAGTCACACAACAACCCTTGTTTATCCTGAAAGATACGATGAATTCTAAGAATTCATGATCCCAAGTCCTCGTCGATTAGTTCATAATCTGCTGATGTTACTCTATGGTTGATGTGTTTTGCTATTTTCCATTTTGGGGCCTTATGTAGATTAGTAGATTCTGTTTCTGCAACTATGCTATACAGGGAAGTTACTCAACACAGCATATATCTCCAAATGATGTGTCTAATTTGATATTTGCATGAGTTCTACCCTTATTTGTGATTCTCTGCATGACATTTTCAATACTACATGCATTTAGCTCAAAATATGCTAATGATATTCAGTTGTCTTCGGGATGTCAGCATATTTTTCTATTCTGCTTCTGATTTATCTTGATGTGCAGTTATGAAAGTGATTTCAATGAAACTAAAATGAGAAAAAGGGTTAGAGAGTGAGATTCCTAAAATTACTTGACTGAGATCATTGATCCACATACATGTTCCCATACAGCAATGGAGAGAAGAAAACTAAAATCATACTTCACCGGGACAGTCCACAAATCTGCATGATTCAGTGCAAATCTTTGGGGGAAAAGTTGACAACAACATGCAATGAAATGAAAGCGCTTCTATAGAACACAGCATTCACCAGTACATATCCAGAAATCAACTTGAAGACTACTTAAGGTTTACAATCAGGGTATAGTCTGAAACTTCATCTCCATATAGTATGTTCATAAAATAGGTACATTTATAATGATCTGAGGAAGGGACCTTGATTATTTCAATAATCCAATCCTCACTAGTCTCAGTAATCCGATCTCTCCTAAAACTATTGCAGGTCTGATTTTTTTGTATTATTGACCTCCTCTCCCTTTGTATAGTACCGGGGCTCAATATATATATCTCTGGTTTTTCCCCAATCTGGCACCTAAAAACCCTAGGAGATCAATGGTCAGCATCTTGAAATGCAGC
This sequence comes from Cunninghamia lanceolata, assembly GCA_027924645.1. Classification (NCBI taxonomy): domain Eukaryota; kingdom Viridiplantae; phylum Streptophyta; class Pinopsida; order Cupressales; family Cupressaceae; genus Cunninghamia; species Cunninghamia lanceolata. The sequence goes on from BSBN01000047.1 coordinate 31,275,291, forward strand.
ATCCAACGGTGGGGAATGAACCCCGCCAAGAATTCGAGCAACATACCCAGACAGGGCGCTGCGCCCTCAATAATGTTTCCACCCACAAAACTCCTCTGCATTGAAAGCTTCGTCTCCCTGTGGTGTGTTTGGCTTCTCAAGATCTGGCTTGCCGCCTGCGATGTCATTGTCATTTGAAACCCTGTCTTTGTGTTCACCTGCATGCCATTACTGTGTCGGCAACTCTGCTTCTTCCTAGCTACTCCAACAATCTGCAATAAACAAGCAGGAATTAGCACCATCCTTTAATAAATTAGCAAGAAAAAATGAACATCTGCATTAAAACAAGCTCCAAATGCACAAACACAGCCATTGGGCTCAAAAACCATGGAAAATGGGCAACAAAATGCATATACAGCGTTAAAACCAATCGGGTCAACCATCGTTGACCAGAAACATGCATCGGGCGCCCAAAGAAGCTTCAAAATTCCTATTGCTTCACTTTCCCGCTCATTTTCCTTGTTTAAATCTTTGTATATCCGATATACAAGCCAGACGTGAAACAAGCATTTAACCGCTTTTAATTTGCCTCTGAGTTCCGCAATGTATATTTCGTTTTATGCTGAGCAATGTATATCAATATACATTGTGGATGTGATACATTGATTCAATCGGATTTCAATCTTTTCAAATCCGCGGCCTGTATGCTTCCTTTGTATATCTTGCTTGTATATTGCAACATACAAATGCAAAATATACAAGCATTTATCTCCGTTTCATAACTTTTCAATTCCGTAGCTTGTACATTTTGTGATGCATATGTCAAATGTATCGAAATATACAAAGCGCGAACATATAATGAATTAACCTCTTTTAACTTTATGTCATGTCCACGGTATGTATATTTCCATTGTATCTTTAGACATACATTTCGGGCCCGATACAAACATTTAATCAGATTTAAATCTGCCCTTGGATTCTGTGTTGTATGAGTGCAATGTATATCAGTTTGTATATAAGAATATACAAGCCCGATATACATTAAATTAACCCTATTTCATAAAAATGTTAGTTCCGAGCAATGTATAAAGTAATGTGTATCCGCCTTGTATGTTATGAAATATGCATTGTGGAAACATACAAGGATTTAACCACTTTTAATACTCCCTTCGGGTCCGTGTGATGCATATGAACGTTGCATGTATCTTGACTTGTATATTTCATTTGTATGTAAAAACATACAACAGTTTAACTCCTTTTCATAATCCTTCGGGTCCGCATCCTGCACATTGCAAATGTATATGTCAAATGTATGTGTAAATATACAAGCCTGAAATATACAATGAATTAACATTGCTTAATAACTTTTCAGTTCCGGGCCTTGTATAAATACATTGTATGTTACGACCCGCCAAACATACAAATGTGAGATACATGCAATGGATTTAAATGTTTATTCATTTCAACTCTTAACCATTTTGGGTCCACCTTGTATGTATGCATATAACATTAACAAATGCTTACAAGGCAAAAAGACATACAATTGACTTTGTATATGAACTTGACTACTCATGCGACCAAGTATAAAATGACCCTTTGCATATACAAATGACTTTGTATATGGAAAGCGATATACGAAGGTCTTTGTATACTAGAAAACTCACATACAAAGGGCCTTGTAGATGCAACCCGATATACAAAGAGACTTGTATGTGCAAGCAGCAAACCCTTCCCTTGTACATTTTACCAAAATGCTCATAACTTGCAAAATATGGCAAATTTTAAGATGGTTCAAAAAGCAACCCTAGCTCATTTTTCACAAGGAATCCAACCATATCATGCACTAGTACTAAAAATGCATTTTTTCTTCATTTCTATCAAAGTTTGCAATTTTAACCTTCTTTTCCCTTTACCACCAAGCAAAACAAAACACACAAAAGCAAAAGCAAAAAGCCACAGCAGGGGTCCTCATTTTGCTAAGGAGTAAAATGGGGGATGTTGTGAACATCACAACAACTAGCAACCAAACAAAACAATTAAATTCAAAGCATTTAAGAAAACTAAATGAAATGAATCCATAATTTCCAACTGTCCTTCCTGCAAATTATTATTCAACTTGAGACCTAAGGTATTTAATAAGGGTGCATGAATTTTCATTTTTAGTTTAAGTATGTGCACGCGATTAATAAGCCTCATCTTGAAGATCAGTTGAACAAACCAGTGATTGATATTAGACTACGTAGGTGAGGACATTCCCTCATAGCCAACCGGATAGAGCCTTGCTGCCAGCGAGCGTCCATAGTCCCGGCAAGGTTATCGTTACAATTCTCCTAAGTAGAGCTCCATTGCCAGCGAGCGTCTATAGCCCCGGTAGAGTTACTTAGATGGCTTAATCTGGATTTTCAGTATAATCCATTTTATTTATTTATATTTTTTTTTATATTTTCTGATTTTTGAAAGAGATTTCACAAGATATTACATTTGTAACTTCATGATGCAAGGAGTGAACACTTGCTAAAATTAAGTTGAGAATTGTAATGGTAGCAAGGGTGACCTTGGATTTTTCACCTAATATCTACACTGGTAGGTTCAACAAACCCAAGGATTTTAGGTGTGTCATCGTGAGAAACTTTCTTTGAATTCTCAATCACTATTAATGAATACTAAATTTCACAAGTTAAACATCTCTCTGCATTCATGACAGTCACAACAAGTTATGCGTAGATTTCAAACAATTAACCTGACTAATTTGAATTCTCCATTGTTTTCAGTGGTTGTTAATCTGCCCCTTTATACTCTAAATCAAAAGAATGATCCCTGCTGAGGAAATAAAGCAACCAAAACAAAACAAGCAAAACAAAGCCACTATACAAACAACTATACAAAGAAAGTACACTATGATACACATGACTATCATGATGCAATCTTCAGGCCTGAAAATAGTGTTTGAGGAACTGTCCATTAACTGGTAATGGAACATCCTCACCTGTTAAGGACTTGAGCTTGTAGGTGTTGTTTCCTAGAATTTTAGAAATTTGAAAGGGGCCTATCCAGAGTTTGTCAAATTTGCCATGATCACCCTTCCTTTCATGTGCTTTGTCCCACATCAGGACCAGATCTAAGATCTTGAAAGCCTTGATTCTGGCCCTTTTGTCAAACCAGCGCTTGATAATAGCCTGATGTTTAGCAAATTGGTTAATTGCTACACTTCTGTTTTCCTCTAGGTGCATTATTTGTAGCAATCTAACTTCCTGTTTATTATCTATGCCTAGGCACTCTTGTACAAACTGCAGCGTAAGAATCTTTAAGTTGACAGGGAGGATGGGATCCACCCCATATACTAAGTGAAAAGGTGAATTTCCTAATGCAGCTTTATTCCTGGTTCTATCTACCCACAAGGCATATTTCAATAGAGTGTTCCATTCCCTTGGGTTCTTATCTATCATCTTTTTTATGATGTTCAATAGGTTCTTGTTTGTGGATTCGGCTAATCCATTCCCTTGGGGGTAGTAATTTGAGGAAAATTTTAAGATGACCCCATGATCGAAAGCCCAACTTGACAATTTAATTGAAGCAAAAGCAGGCCCATTATCACATACTAAAGCATATGGAACTCCATATTTGGTCACTATATTGGTTTCCAAAAACCTAATAACATCCTCGACATTGCATGTCCTACTGCTGACAGCCTTAGTCCACTTGGTACAGTAATCAGTGATAGTTAAAACATACCTGTGGCCCAAGGATGATGGAGGATTGATGGGTCCTATGAAGTCCATTCCCCATTGAGCAAAGGGGCACACCTCCATCACTGGCTGCAAAGGTTGAGCAGCATATTTCTCTCTATTGGCAGCAACCTAACACATATGACAACATTTGATGTGTTCAGCTGTATCCTTGAAAATTGTGGGCCAATAATACCCTGCCCTGAGGATAGCATGAGTGGTGGCTAAGGACGATCCATGTGCAGTCCTAAATTTATCATGTAATTCTGTTAGCAGCTTATCTGCTTTTGATCTCTCTAAGCATCTTAGGTATATCCCCTCATTGTTTTTCTTGAAAAGGACTCCTCCTTTTAACATAAATTTTAGCGACCTTATCTTCAGGGCTTTCCTCTGTGAGGCCTGTAGTCTTGAGGGACATCTCCCAGTGGTCAGGATGTGCCTAATGTCTAAGTACCATTCTCCATCATCTTTTGCATTTACGATGTACTACTGGCTCAGGATATTGGGATCAACCTCTGATATCATATAGCTTAACGCCTGCCCTCTTACCAGCTTCATAGGGGTAATGTCCATATCGTACTCCTAGAGGACAGTGATCCATTTAGCCCTTTTCTCACCTGGTTCACTTTGCATTAGCAACATTTTTACTACTGCATCGGGTACAACAGCAATCACCTTACTTCTCAGGATGTAGTGCCTGAACTTCTTGACTGCTCAGACCAAAGCAAGCGCCTGTCTTTCAACGTCCATATACCTGAGCTCTGCGTCTCTCAAAGGGTGGCTCATGAAGGCTATAGGCTTTTCTTCCTTTTCTTCATTTTTCTGTGTCAGTACTACTGCAGAGGTATGTTCTGAAGCAAATGAGTAGATGTAGAAGTCCTTGGTGTAATCTGGACTGATCAGGACTGGAGCATTTGATATGGCCTTTTTAATATCTTTAAAAGCTGCTCTAGCCCCCGGGGTCCATTCAATTTTAGTGTCCTTCTTGAGCAGGGCATTCAAGAGCCTGACTATCTCTGCAAAGCTAGTGATAAATTTCCTAATGAAATTAATCTTACCAAAGTAAGATTTGAGCTCCGTCTTGCTTCCAGGCAGTTGTATCTTCATGATGGATTTTGTTCTGTCAGGATCAATGATGATCCCGTCTTCAGTTATCAAGTGGCCTAGCAATTTCCCCGTGGTCATCCCAAATATGCACTTCTTGGGATTCAAGGATATCCCGTACTGCTCGCACTTCTTCAACACCTTTCTCAGGTCCTCTACATGGTCCACTCTATCTTTGGAGAACACTGTTAAGTCATCCATGTATATTACTATGCACTTACCAATCAAGCCTCTGAAGGCTATGTCCATTTCTTTCTGAAATGTGCTCCAGCGTTTATCAATCCAAACGGCATGTGCCTGTAGGCGAAGATCCCCCATTTCGTGGTAAATGCAGTTTTCAATCTATTGATTCTGTCCACCATCACCTGGTTGTATCTAGAGAAACCATCCAAGAAGGACATCATCTTGGCGCTGTTCACCATCTGCAGAACTTCGTCTAGAGAAGGCAAAGGATAATTATCCTTTTCAGAAGCTTGATTCAAATTCTTGAAGTCCACACACAGTCTGATGTCACCGTTCTTCTTTCTCACTGGGACTAGGTTTGCCACCCACGTGGAGTGTCTCATAGGAAATATGATCCTAGCATCGAGCAGTCTTTTAACTTCTTCAAAAATGATTGGCTCCAGTAAAGCGTTGACGGGTCTTTGCTTTTTCTTAAAAGGCTTGGCGACTGACTTCACAGGTATCGTATGAGTGATGACTGATGTATCAAAAGTTTTCAATTCATCATACGTCTAGGCAATGACATGGATGTAATCTTTGAGGGCCTGATATCCCTTTCAACTCCTCTTCTATACAGACCTTCCCAATCAAAACATTTCTTCTTCTATCACCTTGCCCAAGGTCGACCTGTGAATACTGTCCCTCATCAGCCTTTTGAAGATCCCTTTGTTTCAGCATGCTGTCCAAATCAAATGCTCTTTCCAGCTCTATCATTCCCCTAGGGATTTTGTTACTTGGCAGCTCTAGGATTTCTTCTTCTTCCCAGACATGATCTTCTAAATTCTTTTCATCAATGATCTGTGCCTCAAAAACATCTCTATCAGAAATAAAATCCAATATATGCTGATCATCTTCAAATACTTGGAGGTTAGTTACATTATCAGGTACTGAAGGCACTGATACTAATTTAACTAAGAATATTTTTAAACGTGATATGGATAGTGGATCTAGAGCACTGGCAGCCTGGGCCAAAGCATCTGCTCTATGGTTTTGCTCTCTGGGTACATGGGTGATATTGAATGCATCAAACTCTTCTATTAAGTCCCACACCCTGTGTCTATAATTGGACAACCTCCTGTAATTGCAAGAGTATATACCTCTTACCTATCTAACAACTAATTTTGAGTCCCCATAGACAAGCAGAATTTCCACCTTCTTCTTAAGAGCAAACAGTATCCCATGAATTAGAGCTTCATATTCTGTCACATTATTTGTACATGGGAATTGCAATCTGTATGCTGCAAAATAGGATTTTCTAGATGGGTCAATGAGGTCTATTCCTACTCCAACTCCTTGTTTTGACTTGGATCCGTCAAATCTGAGGATCCACGGCTCATCCTCAGCTAAAAGCTTGTCTAGTGCTTCCTTCTTTCTTTTGGCTCTAGCAGCCGCACCACTGGATATCCATTTTAGCTTTGGTGTCCTAGGTCTCTCAGACACCACCTCATCATCTTTATGAGGAGATGATACTTCTTCTTTTCTCTTATCACCAAGAGGAACACTCTCTGGACCAGGCAATGTATGCCTTCTCAAGATATGCAGGCACAATGAGCAAGATGTCTCTGAGTGAGGTGCCTCATGCAACCTGCACCACTTCTCAATCAAGGCATCCTGGGGAGGCCTATGCTGCTGCGTCATCTTTTGGATTTCTTTTGATAGAAACTCCTCGAACTTGGACAGATTGCTTCCACTATCCTCATCAGATAACTCATAATCTGACTCCACTAAACAATCACTCCTAGGGGTGATTTTCTTCTTGTTCTTATCATTACCCCCATTGCATACTAGTATCTCTTTTGTCATCTGGACAGAACCTTCATCCTTCTGTGTGCATCCTCCTATTCCTGCATAAGAAAAACATAAATCAGTATCACTATTGCTATCCGTGGAACTCACTACAGGTGAAGATGCTTCGCCATATGCTTGTTCCAACTCCAACATGTCTAAACAAGCATCACAAGTTTTTTTAGAATGAGCCTCATCATGCAATCTGCACCATCCATCAATTAGAATATCATGAATAGGCACACTTAATAATTGACATCATTTCACCTGTCTAAGCAAATGTATTTCAAATTTCTTGAAATGATCCAGTTCTATTTTATTTCCAAGATTACAATCAGGCTCTGAATTTATTTCATCACTCCAAAGGTCACCATTATGATCATGTATGTCAAGCATCAGGATTTCTTCTATGCTGGCGGTTTGAGGTCTGATGGAGTAAACTCCAGGGTCCACATCCACATACATGATTTCATTGGTTCTATTATATTCGGTGATCATGTCTCTCATGCAATTTTTAGCTTCGATCTTTATTTGATTTGGTATACCCTTCCAAGGTAGCCACATATGGCTGAAATCAGTTGACATGTATCCGTTGAGAGTTTTTGACCAGTCTCTGCTGAGTAACATTCCATATGTATCAGGTATATCTACTACCTGAATATCAATATAGTGCCAGATTCTAGGATCTGATGCTAGCTGCATGTGAATGTGGGTCAGTTCTCCTACCACACTTACTTCTATTTTGTCTAATTGTGTTACCTTCTTCAACAATTTAGCAGGATGTAACCCTAAAGTGTTGCATATGGATAGGGGCATTACATTGGTAGATGTTCCTGAGTCTACTAAGCAGTTGTGCAAATTTTTACCAAACATCCTTGTGGTAAGGAGGAAGGGAGGTGACTCACTCTTGTCTTTGTATAGGGTCATGTGGGAGGTATCTATAGCTTGAACAGTAGCCAGGGTTTTAGGTTTGACGTTAACGTCCTTGGCAACATGATCTTTATTTCTAAATTGGCCTGGGGTATGGCTATCTTCCTTTTGAGTAGAACCGTCCAATGATTTCATGAAAGCATTCTTGATAGCAGGGGTTTTAAGCAACTCTAACATTGGCAGGCTGATCTTTACTTTTTTCATTTCATCTGCCAAATATGTAACCAATTTGTCAGATTCAGGAAGTGGATTTGCAGCTTTTGATGCTGTGTTATGCGGTGTCAGATATTGAGCATCGACCTTGGAGAGTCCAGGGTTATTACTTGCCTTGGGATCAGGTGGAGTATTGAAATTGTTTGGAGGAAATGAGGTAGTCAAAGGATCGGCAGACCTATTTAAGTTATTCCTTAAGTTGTAGTTATGCCTACCCTGAGGTTGCTATTAATAAGCATTGACTTCCTCATGCTCAATTGATGGCTCATTCTCATCCTCAAAGGGGAAAACATAGTTAGACTCAAAATCCATATCTGATTCCTCACATGTTGAAGTGTAATCCTAATGTGATGATATTGTCTGCTGATAAGGACAATGCATGAAGCTTTCTAGTACTAGGGTAGAATCATACTCACAGGGGACAATTTCATTTCCCTCTGCATAAGGTGGGTTACCTGAGGTACTGGCCACTTCAGCTTGGAATATGCTAGCAACAATCCTGAATTGAGGACAGTCCAACTCTGCATGAGCATTGGTGTTATGTATTCTGCACCAGTTCGTAAGTGCTGCCTCTGCAAGGTTTACTTTGGTTGTTTGCCTAGGTTCACCAGGAGGCTGATTGTCTAGGGGTGATGGCAAGGAACCATTGTTAGGCCTGGTTTTCCACACTCTAGGCTATCTAGGAGGATTATTGTTGCCATTGTTGTTATTGTAAATGTTGTTGTACCCCCTGTCAGGATAATTAGGTTTGTCATTAGCATAACCCCTGTTTTGATTAGGTTGAGAGTAGAAATTTTGATTTCTTAGATGAGTGACCTCAGTAGTAAGTTTTCTTAACTGAGCTAATATTTCTTTGATTTCTTCCTTCTCTTCCTGAACCTTGGCCATCACATTCTCTACCTGGGGCTTGAAAAAGGAAGACCCATTGTTATTGTTGGATTGTTCTACACCCTGAGGCACTTGTGTTTGATATGGTAACATCTGGTTACTCCCACTTGGTGGGGGCATGACACTGAGTGGGGGTATTTGCAAAGGGGATGGCATCACAGCTGAAGGCATCATGGCTCCATTGGTCTATTGGTGGATAGGATATGTAAGATAACCAGGAAATGTAGGGAAAGCAATATTTGGTGTGGGAGTAGGAGCCAATTGCTAACTAACTTTGATAGCTTCCTCAAAATCCTGTGCTAAAGTTATTACACTAGGGTGTGTCCTTCTGATAAACATGGAGTTTAGGGGATCTAAATCTGAATAATAAATACTCCTAGCAGCCTTGTCTGCTACAATGTAGGGAGCAACCAGTTTAGACAGCATCTTCTGGAATCTAGCATTGAAGTTTGCAATGGATTCTCCTTCGCACCTCTTGATGGTGGCAAATAGATGATAGTTCATTGAAGGATCTATAGGCACCCTAAACCTATCCTTGAAAGCTTTCTCTAAGGCATCCCATGAACAAACTGAACCCTGACCTAGGCTGGTATACCAGTTATAGGCCTCTTCCCCTAAGGAGAATGGAAACAATCTGCATACCACATCCTCATACTCAATTCTAGCCCTACAACAAGCTTCCTTGAAGGTCCTGACATGATCATCAGCATCTTGATATGGATGGTACCTAGGACAAATTTTATCTGGGTTTTTAGGCAAAGCATGATATGCATTGAAGGTCAGCGGTGACTCTGCTGTGAAAAATGACATCGCAACTGGTGGAGGTTGGATCTGGGGTACGACAGGCTGAGGATGGGCCTGAGGTGTGATAGGTAGTCCTGTGGGTATTTGAAAGCCAATAGGGGTTACAGGAGCACGCTCTAGTGAGGCTTCTATCGCACTAGAATCAGGGGTGTGATGAATGTCCACAGTCCTAGGTCTAAATCCCCCAATAGGCAGCTCTTCGAAGAGTCCACTAGATCTGGACCTGGTATTTGGCCTGAAAGCTAGGATTTCTCAAGTTTTTAAGGCAAAATGGTGAGTTTATGGCCAGAATTCAAACCGCTAGATGTTTAAGCAATGTATGCAAGAATCTACGGTTTCCTTTGTCAATGACCCTCCTTCTAGCGCTAGTTTTCCTGTTGATTGGTTCATGATGTCAGTCACAACCAAGCACACGAGACAAAAGTCACACAACAACCCTTGTTTATCCTAAAAGATATGATGAATTCTAAGAATTCATGATCCCAATTCCCCGTCGATTAGTTCATAATCTGCTGATGTTACTTTGTGGTTGATGTGTATTGTTGTTTTCCATTTTGGGGCCTTACGTAGATTAGTAGATTATGTTTCTGCAACTATGCTATACAAGGAAGTTACTCTACATAGCATATATCTCCAAATGATGTGTCTAAGTTGATATTTGCATGAGTTCTACCCTTATTTGTGATTCTCTGCATGACATTTTCAATACTACATGCATTTAGCTCAAAATAAGATAATGATATTCAGTTGTCTTCGGGATGTCAGCATATTTTTCTGTTCTACTTCTAATTTATCTTGATGTGCAGTTATGGAAGTGATTTCAATGAAATTAAAATGAGAAAAAGGGTTAGAGAGTGAGATTCCTAAAATTACTTGACTGAGATCATTGATCCACATACATGTTCCCATACAACAATGGAGAGAAGAAAACTAAATTCATACTTCACCAGGACAGTCCACAAATCCACATGATTCAGTGCAAATCTTCAGGGGAAAAGTTGACAACAACATGCAATGAAATAAAAGTGCTTCTATAGAACACATCATTCACCAGTACATATCTAGAAATCAACTTGAAGACTACTTAAGGTTTACAATCAGGGTATAGTCTGAAACTTCATCTCCATATAGTATGTTCATAAAACAAGTACATTTACAATGATCTAAGGAAGGGACCTTGATTATTTCAACAATCCAGTCCTCACTAGTCTCAGTAATCCGATCTCTCCTAAAACTATTACAGGTCTAATTTTTTTGTATTATTGACCTCCTCTCCCTTTGTATAGTACTAGGGCTCAATATATATATCTCTGGTTTTTCCCCAATCTGGCAACCAAAAACCTTAGGAGATCAATGGTCAGCATCTTGAAATGCAGCATCCAATGGTGGGGAATGAATCTTGCCAAGAATTCGAGCAGCATAGCCAGACAGGGCGCCGCTCCCTCAATAATGTTTCCACCCGCAAAACTCCTCCGCATTGAAAGCTTCATCTCCCTGTGGTGTGTTTGGCTTCTCAGGATCTGGCCCGCCGCCTGGGACATCATCGTCATTTAAAACCCTGTCTTTGCATTCACCTACACGCTGTTACTATGTCAGCAACTCTGCTTCTTCCCAGCTACTCCAATAATATGCAATAAACAAGTAGGAATTAGCACCATCGTTTAATAAATCAGCAGGAAAAAATGAACATCTGCATTAAAACAGGTTCCAAATGCACAAACACAGCCATCGGGCTCAAAAACCATGGAAAATGGGCAACAAAATGCATATACAACGTTAAAACCAGTTAGGTCAACCATCGTTGACCAGAAACATGCATCGGGCGCCCAAAGAAGCTTCAAAATTCCTATCGCTTCACTTTCCCGCTCATTTTCCTTGTTTAAATCTTTGTATATCCGATATACAAGCCGGACATGAAACAAGCATTTAACCGCTTTTAATTTGCCTTTGAGTTTCGCAATGTACATTTTGTTGTATGCTGAGCAATGTATATCAATATACATTGTGGATGTGATACATTGATTCAATCAGATTTCAATCTTTTTAAATCCGCGGCCTGCATGCTTCCTTTGTATATCCCGCTTGTATATTGCAACATACAAATGCAAAATATACAAGCATTTATCTCCATTTCATAACTTTTCAATTTCGTAGCTTGTACATTTCGTGATGCATATGTCAAATGTATCGAAATATACAAAGCGCGAACATACAATGAATTAACCTCTTTTAACTTTCCGTTGCATCCGTAGTATGTATATTTCCATTGTATCTTTAGACATACATTTCGGACCCGATAAAAACATTTAATCGGATTTAAATCTGCCCTTGGATTCCATGTTGTATGAGCGCAATGTATATTGGTTTGTATATAAGAATATACAAGCTCAATATACATTAAATTAACCCTGTTTCATAAAAATTTTAGTTCTGAGCAATGCCTAAAGTAATGTATATCCGCCTTGTATGTTACAAAATATGCATTGTGGAAATATACAAGGATTTAACCACTTTTAATACTCCCTTTGAGTCCACACGATGCATATGAACGTTGCATGTATCTTGACTTGTATATTTCGTTTGTATGTAAAAACATACAAGCGAAAAACATACAACAGTTTAACTCCTTTTCATAATCCTTTGGGTCTGCATCCTGCACATTGCAAATGTATATGTCAAATGTATGTGTAAATATACAAGCCCGAAATATACAATGACTTAACATTGCTTAATAACTTTTCAGTTCTGGCCCTTGTATAAATGCATTGTATGTTACGACCCGCCAAACATACACACGTGAGATACATGCAACGGATTTAAACGTTTATTCATTTCAACTCTTAACCATTTCGGGTCCACCTTGTATGTATGCATATAACATTAACAAATTCTTACAAGGCAAAAAAACATACAATTGACTTTGTATATGAACCCGACTACTCATGCGACCAAGTATAAAATGACCCTTTGCATATACAAATGACTTTGTATATGGAAAGCGATATACAAAGGTCTTTGTATACTAGCGAACTCACATACAAAGGGCCTTGTATATGCAACCCGATATACAAAGAAACTTGTATGTGCAAGCAACAAACCCTTCCCTTGTACATTTTACCAAAATGCTCATAACTTGCAAAATATGGCAAATTTTAAAATGGTTCAAAAAGCAACCCTAGCTCATTTTTCACAAGGAATCCAACCATATCAGGCACTGGTACTGAAAATACATTTTTTCTTCATTTCTATCAAAGTTTGCAATTTTAACCTTCTTTTCCCTTTACCACCAAGCAAAACAAAACACACAAAAGCAGAAGCAAAAAACCATAGCAGGGGTCCTCATTTTGCTAAGGAGTAAAATGGGGCATGTTGTGAACATCACAACACTACTGTTGTCTATATAGAAGTCTAAATTTTTGAGGATATTGACAAAATTAATGACAATCAATGCATGTAGACCATATAGTTGTGTAGAGGATTGTCAGAGGTTGCTCTAGTTGGGAATTTAGAGGTCCACATGAAGAATTAGTGAAGTTATGGAGTTTTGAGTAGAACAAACTTTTACAGTTGTTCAGTGTTGACAAAGTGGCAAGAAGCTAGTTCGGATTGGTTCGGTATTAGCACTCTATGATCTATAGATCTAGAGGCATGTCTGGGATGTTGGTGTGTTCCCTCAACTCGAGTGGTTCCTGGTTTAGAGGTCTGCAAATAGTCTTTCTAGTTTGACAGTCATGGTAGATAGTGTTCTTGAGGTTTTGGATGAAGGTGTAAGAGATTCTGGTGATGTGGAGGAGTGTGGATGTTTCTGTTGAATTCATTGTGTTTGTGGAGGTCTCTAGATCATGTACCTACTGCGTTGGAGGTTCACATTGAAGTTTGAGCTTGTTGGTGAAGATCTCATTCTTGGTGTTGTTGTTCTTCCTAGTCTTGGCCAACCGGATGATTCAAGCATGTTGCAGATGTTCTAAAAGCAATTCTCTGGAGTGTGGCATGTTGATTCAAGACCTAGCTATATTTGGCTGAGAGCTTGGAGATTCACATTAAGAGGAGTGTTTGGAGTGCCAAACTTGATGTTTATTCCAAGGTTGATGAAGTATATAAAGGAGTTTAGTTGAGCTGAGGAAAATCATCCTTGAGCGAATTATCAAATCCAAAGAAAGGATTAGAAGCAAAGCAGAGAAGGAGAGGAGCAAAAGAGTAAAAGTAGTATAGAGTGAAGAGTTGGTGAATAAGCATTTGGAGGTAGAACGAAAGTCTTATGAGCTTTCAATGGTACTAAATCAGGCATGAAGTAGATGCTATTTCTCAGTCAATTCTTTCTGTATCAAACATATATTTCTTGTAGGCAGTGAGCCTCTCTTTTAAATAGTGAGCTCTGGGCAGTGAGCCTGAAGGCAAGTGCCTTCCCATTCTTTTAAGTACTTTTAACAGGGTACAAATTTTTGTGGGCTAACACCCACCGTGGTTTTTCCCTTAACCGGGTTTCCACATCAAAAATCTTGGTGTCAAATGTGTTGATCTTGTTTTTGCTTATGTGTTGTTGTTTCATGCTTTAATGTTTACATCATTAATCAATTTAAAAATTGTGAAAGAGGTTTAAAATAAAAAGAGAAGGTTGTTTTGTGATAACTGATTCACCCCCCCTCTCAATTGTCTGGTCTAATTCCAACAATTGGTACCAGGGCCTAGTTCCTCTAAAAGAAGCTTAACCACTTGAGGAGATCCAAGATGTCATATTACAAGAAGGAAAGTTTGAGATTTGATGGAACAAATTACTCCATCTGGAAGGTACGCATGCAGTGTCATATAGAATGTATGGGTGATGTCTTTTGGTTAATAACCAATAATGCATATAAGATTATGAAGAATGGACCTACAAGTATAGATGAAATCAGAGATGCTGAACAAAACACTCGAGCCAAAGAAGCATTGTTGAGTGCCCTATCTGATACCAAATTGGCAAATGTTCTGGATTTAAAAATTGCTCATGAAATCTGGATTAAATTAGAAAATCTGTATGAAGGTGAAAAATATGTCAAATGTACCAAGCTACAAATCCTGAAGGGTAAATATGAAAGATTGGTAATGAGTGAAGATGAAAACATTACCTCCTACATATAGAAAGTAACTGAACTTGTGACCAGTATCAGAAATGCAGGTGGAGTATTGGATAAATCAGAAATTGTTGCCAAAATACTCAGATCCTTACCTGCAGCTTACAAGCACAAGGTTGTAGTCATTGAAGAAATCAGGACAGTAACAACTATCATAAGGGATCAGTTAGTTGGTAAGCTTTCAACATTTGAAATGAGTGAGTTTGGTGATTCTCTCCCTAAGTTTGAATTTGCATTCAAGGCCAGTGTGTATGGAAAGCAAAGATATGATCCAGGTGAAGGTTCTTTAGGAAGATCAAGCAGATTTATCAAAACAAGGAAGGATCTTGAAGATGATGAAAATGAGACTACAGATCTTGAAGCTCTCATTGCCAAATGGATGCCAAGAGGATCCGGTAAGTATGAAGGAAAGTTGCCACTCAAATGTTTTTCTTGTAATAAGATTGGTCATTTTGCTTCAAGGTGTCCAGAGAGGTTTTCAAAACCTAACCCTAACAGATACAAAAATTAGAAGAATTGCTACTATGTCTAATAAGCTGGGGAAGAAGGAGTCATAGATGATGAGTCTAATCATGGAGAAGGTGATTGGGTGTTCATTTCTATTAAAGAAGAAGATCCAATGTCTACTGAATCTACTAGCTGTGCAAATGTGGAAAGTGCCTTGGCTACTCAGGTTGTTGAAAAGGATGAATGGGTGATTGATAGTGGATGCTCTCATCATATGACTGGTGACAAGAGTAAGTTTGTAAGTTTTGAAAATTATGAAGGAGGACTTGTGAAATTTGGAGACAACTCATCTGGTAGAATTCATGGTAGGGGATCCATCTCTTTTGATGGTAAGAACAACACCATTGATGTTTTGTATGTAGAAGGACTAAAACACAATCTTCTCAGTGTTGGACAGTTGGTTGACAAGGGTTATGATCTCTGATTCAAGGATGGAAAATGTAGAATCTTTGAAAGTTCTGAAACTGAAATTGCATCCTGTACTCAAACTAGAGGTAACAATTTTCACTTAAGTAGTTCAGGCAAAAGTTGTTTGATTGCTCAAACAGATCAAAGTTGGTTATGACATAGGAGGATGTGTCATGTTAATTTTGATAACATTGTCAAAATAAGTTCCACTCAAGCAGTAAGAGATCTTCCAAGACTTGTGAAACTGAATAACATATGTAGAGAATGTCAATTGGGTAAACAAAACAAAATTTCATTCAAAAGTAAGGAACAAGGTTCAAGTGGGAGATTGGAACTGGTACATACTGATCTCTATGGTCCTACAAAATTAGGAGTGTGCAAGGAGACAGATATTTCATGTTGCTGTTTGATGATTACTCCTGGATGATGTGGGTAACTTTCCTAAAAGAAAAACCAGAAGCTCTTGATAAGTTTAAGGTTTTCAAGATGATGGTTGAAAATGAGATTGGTGGGAAATTGAAGTGTCTGAGATCTAATAGAGGTGGAGGATTCACTTCTGGTGAGTTTGATGCTTTTTGTGAAAAGCATGGAATAAAAAGATAATTATATGCTCCTAGGACTCCTCAACAAAATGGAGTTGTGGAAAGGAAGAATCAGACCATACAAGAAGTAGCCAAGACCATGATGATGGAAAGAAATGTTCCTCAAGTTTATTGGAGGTAAGCTATGAGTACTACTATCTACACTCTTAACCGGGTGCAGATCAAAGTAAATACTGGTAAGACTCCTTATGAACTATGGTTTGGTCATCCTCCCACTGTGAGATATTTTAGAGTTTTTGGTAGTAAATTCTATATCAAAAGAGATAAGGATTTAGGCAAGTTTGAGGCAAGAAGTGATGAAGGAATATTTTTGGGATACTCAACTCAAAGTAAGGCTTACCGGTGCTTCAACAAAAGGTTGAAAAAGATTGTTGAAAGTGCTAATGTTAAAGTTGATGAAAGTAAAGGACATTCTAGGTACTGTGGATATGATTCAGATGATCAAGATGAAAGTCAAGGTCAAGGAAGACAAGTTCAAATCCAGTCCCAGATTCAGATTGATCTGGTAACTCTAGTAACTCAAGAGATTAATGCAGAAGATGAGGAACAAGTTCAAGAAATAGAAATTCAAACAATTCTCAAAACCCCCATGTCTGTAAGAATGAATCATCCTAAAGATCAAATCATAGGAGATAAAAATAGAGGTGTTTGAACTAGGAGAAGAGTTGCTGAAGATTAGGAAGAGATTTGTTTGATTTCAAAGATTGAACCTAAATCAGTAAGTGAAGACTGCAATGATGAAAACTAGGTTAAGGCAATGGAAGAAGAACTGATGCAAATTCAAAAGAATCACACTTGGGATCTTGTTCCTAGACTCGAGGACAAAAATGTGATTGGAACCAAATGGGTCTTCTAGAATAAACTAAATGAAGAGGGCACGGTTTTAAGAAACAAGGCAAGATTGGTATGTGAAGGTTACTCTCAAGTGGATGGAATTGATTTTAAAGAAACTTTTGCTCCGGTGGCAAGGATAGAGGCAGTCAGATTATTTCTTGCTTTTACTGCTTTCAAAGATTTTAAAGTTTATCAGATGGATGTCAAATAAACATTTCTAAATGGAGATTTGGAGGAAGAAGTCTACATTGAATAACCGGAAGGATTTTAGTTGTCTAATTAGGGAGATATGGTTTGTAGACTAAGAAAAGCCTTGTATGGATTCAAGCAATCTCTAAGAGCCTGGTATGCCAGATTGGATAAGCATCTGATTAAGCTATGGTTTAGCAAAGGTACTACTGATAGTAATCTGTACTTCAAGATTCATCATGAGGACATTCTAATTGTTGAGGTCTTTGTAGATGATATCATTTTTGGTGGAAATGAATGTATGTGCAAAGCATTTGTTGATAAAATGAAAAGTGAGTTTGGGATGTCAATGTTTGGTGAGATGAATTTCTTCCTAGGTCTACAAATTGCTTAGTCAGACAAAGGTATTTTCATATCTCAGTCCAAATATGTGAAAGAGTTGCTAAAGAAGTTTGGAATGGAAGATTCAAAGCCAATAAGTACACCTATGGTAACTAGATGCAAACTAAGAAAAGATGATGACTCCCCCAAGGCAAATCAGAAAAGGTATAGATCAATGATTGGAGGATTGCTTTATCTAACTCAAACTAGAATTGACATCATGAATGCAGTTGGACTTGTTGCCAAATTTCAAGATGATCCAAAATAATCCCATGTTGTGGTAGTCAAAAGAACTTTTAGATATCTCAAGGGGCCAATTAATTATGGACTATGGTATCCAAAGGACAATGAATTAACTCTTCATGCATGTACAGATGTTGATTGGGTAGGAGATGTGGATGACAGAAAAAGTACTAGTGGTGGTGCATTTTTCTTGGGAAGAAGATTGGTTTCTTGGATGAGCAAAAAGCAAGAGGAAATTTCTCTGTCTACTATAGAGGCAGAGTATATAGCAACAACAAGTAATTGTTCTCAAGTTCTGTGGATGAAGCAAATGCTGAAGGACATCAGAATTATGTTTGAGGATCCAGTCACAATTTTTTGTGACAATTCAAGTGCTATAAGCATTTCAAAGAATCTGGTATTGCACTCAAAGACAAAACATATATCTATCAAGTTTCATTTCTTAAGAGAGAAAGTCAATGAGAATGAAGTCAAGTTGGAGTTTGTGTCTTCCAAATATCAGATTGCAGATATCTTCACTAAGCCTATTCCCAAGGATACTTTTGAATATCTCAAAGAAAAGTTAGGGGTTATTACCCCTCCTGATCAGAACTAAGATATGTTGTGATGTTCACAACATGCCCCATTTTGCCCCTTAGCAAAATGAGGACCCCTGCTGTTGCTTTGCTTTTTACTTCTGCTTGTGTTGTTTTGCTTGGTGGTAAAGGGAAAAGAGAGTCAAATTTGCAAACCTTGTTAAAAATATGGAAAAATGTATTTTTAGTACCATTGCATAATATGGTTGGATTCCTTGCGAAAAATGAGCCAAGGTTGCTTTTTGAACCATCGTAAAATTCATCATATCTTGCAAGTTATGATCATTTAGGTAAAATGAACTATCAGGTTTTGCATAATATACAGTCAGTTGTTTGCCCTTTTTTGTTGGCATTCATTTTAAATTTCAAGAAAATTCATACTTAGTGGTTCCGGGTCATGGGCAATTTTGTCTGGGTTCCACTCTGTATGTTACATTTGATTATTTTGCAGAAAGAACATTGGCCTAACAATAGTGATCGGTGGAGTTTTGAAGTGTTCCACCGAAGTAGGGTTTCTCGTCGATGAAATTGTCATCGGCATAACCTTCAGGTATCGGCCGAGTTTCAAATGGTTACCCCGAAGCATGTGGTCTCGCCGATGGTATGCCATCGGCATGACTTACACTGTCGGCGGTGTTTTATTATGTCTTAGCGATAGGCGGGAGTCATGCCGACGAAGTGGCATTGGTATAACGAAGGCCATCGGCGGAAGAGATTCGTGAGTTGCCGATGGGCCATCTCACGCTGATGGTGAACAACGAAGGGGGTTATCGGCGAAACTCTCGCCGATAAAGGTATCGGCCAAAACAAAGGTCATCAGCGGAGGGAAATTATGAGGCGCCGATGGGTGATCTCTCGCCGATGAACATCAACGAAGGGGTCATTGGTATGAGTCTCACTGATAAAAGCACATCGATGTAACCATAGTCATCGGCGGAGGGAATTTTGAGCTTGCCGATAGTGTAGTCTCTCGCCGACAGAGAAAAAATGAAGAGTAAAGAGTGTCGGCCAAACAAAGGTCATCGGCGGAGGAAATAAAAAGCCCGCCGACAGTATAAGTCAGCCCGATAAAGAAGAAATACAGGTCGAAGGGCTATATCGGCATAACTCACGCCGATAGGAAGGAAACAAAGGTTAAAACAAAGGAAAGGCCGTCGGCCAAACAACGAATATCGGCCAACATGTTTTTTGGTCCGCCGATGGCAATTCTCACGCCGATGGGTGGGAAATCAAAGCGATAGGAATTTTAAACAGTTTTTTGGGCGCCCATGGTAGCCTTTTTTGGTTAGCGATAGTTGACCTGATGGGTTTTGAACAGTCTGTGTACATTTTGAACGCAGTTTCTGCTAATTTTGGACCCGATTTCCACATTTTGCACGGTCACCTTGATTTAAATAGATATTTTTGGTTTCTTGCTGTTCGTTTGATAAATATGGTACTTATTGCTTGTCTTGTCTTGCAGGCTTGCAGTCGAGGAAGCAGCTAGAAATTCAACATAGTGACCTCATGGAGGAAGGAAATCCAATCTCAGGAGCAAGAAGATAAAGATGAAGTGCGAAGAAGTCAAGGCCAACCAAATGAAGAACAAGGTTGCAGCTGAGAGTATTACTACAACAGACAAACAAGAGTTATTGCTGAGCTGCCAGAACTTCTTAGAAGGGGCAATATTTCGCCCAGATTTGACACTGCTCAGAGATATTTTGGAAGATCTGGTTCATCTGTATTTATTGCTGTAACCAGGGGTTTGAACCAGAGGTAGTTAGGTTTTTTTTTGCTGTAGTGAGGACAACCAGAGAGTCTTTATATTGTGCCTCTCTACACTGTAAATACTTTACAACAGGGGCTACACAGGGATTTTTAGGAAAACACAGCAAGTTAGCTTAGTTTAGATTAGAAGTAGAAGAAGGAGGTCGCCTGTTTGTCTGCAGTAAGGTGCGCGTGGAATGTCTGGCTGCCTTACTGTATCTGTAAAGCTTGTAAGTTCTCTGTAGTATGATCAATGAAACTAAGAGTCATTCCTACATTGTAAATCATGTATGACTATTCGTTTCTAATACAATAGAATCTGGAGTTCTGCATCTATCTTCTGAGTGTTCTCCTGCTCTTCTTTGTGTTTTGAAATATTTTCTTTGAGAGCTTGCAATTTTAAATGTATGTTTGTGAAAATGCTCAGAACTTGCATTTAAGGTTTTTACTGTGGATTTGATCAAATTATTGTAGTATTTACATAGTGCATAACAGAAACAATTAGATCCTTCGGTAGATTAAATGAGGTATAGATTAGATCTTTCTAACTTTTCCCAACCCATCTAAAATATTTAGCTGAAAACGTAGAAATCTAAAGGAAATTGTCTCAAATTTGAAGAAGCATGCATAACAGAGTTAAGAGTAGACAGTTTTCATAAATGAATAAAAGAGAAGGCTGCAATAATTCAAGAAAACCATCTGAATTTGCAACACAGTAACACTTGTATGCAAATGAACAAAATACTTGTTGAAATCTATGATTCTTTTGCATATTCTTAGTCCATTAAACCACCAAACAAACCTAAACTACGTAAGGCCCCTTGAACATTACAGCTTCACATTGACCAACTGAACTTGACCAACCAAACCATTGTAGACTTGGGATTAGTTGAATCTCAAATGATTCCTTCTTATCTTTCAAGTATAGTTTCAGTTCATTATATGTGAATTTTAACTTACTGTTATGATTGCATCAAAATAAACACCAACAAGATACACGAAAGTGCATCAGTCTGGTGGAATTCACATTCATATCTTGTGATCTGGATTGATGTTAAGGAGGTACTCCTCAAAGGGGGAGTAGTCAGTATGCAAATTTTGGGATCAGTCTGAAGCAAAAAGGGAGAAAAGATAGCAAATATGTGCCCTTTGCCATTGATGTCAAAGGGGGAGAGAAGTCATGTGAAAACCTTGGAAGTGAATAATTGCTAGTGAAAGGAGGAGCAGTAAAGAAAATGGTTGCAGGTGTGATAAGAGAAAGGGGGAGAAGTTCTTGTCTTGATGGTTGAATTAAGTTTTTCACATCATATGTTGCCATCAATGACAAAGAGGGAGATTGTTGCAAGTATGAGCCTAAGTGGTGTTGTCATTGATGTCAACATATCTTTGTTGTCATTAGTGTCAACTATATCCTACTATTGTTTCTATAGAAGTCTGAATTTTTGAGGATATTCACAAAATTAATGACAATCAATGCATGCAGCCCATATTGTTGTGTAGAGGATTCTCAGAGGTTGCTCTAGTTGAGAATTGAGAGGTCCACAAGAAGAATTGGTGAAGTTATGGACTTTTGAGTAGAACAAACTTTTACAGTTGTTTAGTGTTGACAAAGTGGCAAGAAGCTAGTCTGGATTGGTTCGGTATTAGCACTCTATGATCTACAGATCTAGAGGCATGTCTGGGATGTTGGTGTGTTCCCTCAACTCGAGTGGTTCATGGTTTGGAGGTCTGCAAGGAATCTTTCTAGTTTGACAGTCATGGCAGATAGTGTTCTTGAGGTTCTGGATGAAGGTGTAAGAGATTCTAGTGATGTGGAGGAGTGCAGATGTTTCTATTGAATTCATTGTGCTTGTGGAGATCTCTGGATCATATAGCTACTATGTTGGAGGTCCGCATTGAAGTTTGAGCTTGTTGGTGAAGATCTCATTCTTGGTGTTGCTATTCTTCCCAATCTTGGCCAACCGGATGATTCAAGCGTGTTCCAGATGTTCTAAAAACAATTCTCTGGAGTGTGGTGTGTTGATTCAAGACCCAGCTATGTTTGGCCGACAACTGGAGATTCACATTAAGAGGAGTGTTTGAAGTGCCAACCTTGATGTTTATTCTAATGTTGATGAAGTATATAAAGGAGTTTAGTTGAGCTGAGGAAAATCATCCTTGAGCAAATTATCAAATCTGAAGAAAGGATCAAAAGTAGAGTAGAGAAGGAGAGGAGTAGAAGAGTAAAAGTAGGATAGAGTGAAGAGTTGGTGAATAATAGTTTGGAGACAGAATGAAA
Organism: Cunninghamia lanceolata; assembly: GCA_027924645.1. Classification (NCBI taxonomy): domain Eukaryota; kingdom Viridiplantae; phylum Streptophyta; class Pinopsida; order Cupressales; family Cupressaceae; genus Cunninghamia; species Cunninghamia lanceolata. Next base: position 31,297,818 of record BSBN01000047.1, read on the forward strand.
GTCTTATGAGCTTTCAATGGTACTGAATCAGGCATGAAGTAGATGCTACTTCTCAGTCAATTCTTTCTGTATCAAACATATATTTCTTGTAGGTAGTGATCCTCTCTTTTGAACAGTGAGCTCTGGGCAGTGAGCCCAAAGGCAAGTGCCTTCCCATTCTTTTAAGTACTTTTAACAGGGTACGAATTTTTGTGGGCTAACACCCACCGTGGTTTTTCCCTTAACCGGGTTTCCACGTCAAAAATCTTGGTGTCAAATGTGTTGATCTTGTTTTTTCTTATGTTTTGTTGTTTCATGCTTTAATGTTTACATCATTAATCAATTTGGAAATTATGAAAGAGGTTTAAAATAAAAAGAGAAGGTTATTTTGTGACAACTGATTCACCCCCCCTCTCAATTGTTCAGTGTAATTCCAACAATCCGTGGGTGGCTGACACTAACGAGGTGGAAGATTTTCATCTCCTATAGCAAGTTGGTGAGCAAAAGCATGATGTCACTTATTATGTTATCTTGCATTTTGATTTTGCTTTGTGTGATTTGTAACATTTGTGAGGGGAACCGTGGTATCCTCCAACATGGGTTCCTTTTCTTCCTTTGCTCAAGGAGCATGAGGATGAACAATAGGAACCTCTGAAGGTTGGGAGACCACAGGGGGAGGGTCTCTCAAAGTGGACTGATATTCTCTCTCAACCTGTGAAATAGGTGGAGGTACTAGAGAATCTATAGGTGATTGAGAAACCATGGTAAAAATATTTTGTTCAATGGATTTCTTTCCACTAGACTCTAAAGAGACAAGATAGACAAAAATAATTACCAAATTGTAGGGAGGTATGGATTGTGTTGGGTGTTTGTCTCGTGGTCCTAAATAGGATGGAAGAGGTGGAACCACAACATAAATACCAGATGCTCAAAAATGGGGAGGATCCTTTGATTCAGGCTTTGGTTTGTTCAACACTTACAGGGCAGGGGGAACTATTGTCGCAGCCACAAAAGATCAAGGGTCTTTAGGTGTACTAAGATAATTCAACAATTTTCTTTTCTTCAAACTTTTGATAGGAGAGAAAGAAAAGTTCTTCACAAGGCTGAATAGACCCCACTAGCTGTGGTTAGAAATAATCAAGAAAAAAGTGTCCACAATAAGCCAAGGGATGGAACCCACTGTGATGTATAACATGTACCTATCCTTGGAATGGAAACTTTAAGCATTTATGTACCATAGAGGGGACCACTTTCATAAAGGTGATCCACGAATGACCCAAATTCACATGAAATAGGTCTAAAGTAGGAATGATAACATAAGACACGTCCAATGTTCTTTGCCCAACCTTGACAAAAAGAGTCAAGGTGCCAAGAGTTGGATGGATAGACCCATCATGTGCTCTAATCAAGATTTTTGAAATGTCATACTTGTCTTGATGTAAATCATGCATAAAGAGGAACTCTTCAGTAGCCACATTTACCATGCACATATGATCGATGAGTACTCCTCTTATGGGAGAGTCATTAATCTTGGTAGTAATGTAAAGAGGTCCCTTAAGTGCTTGAATAGAAGCATCATGAGGTGTGAAAAAGATAGCAGGTTTAGGTTCCACTTGTTCTCGATGAGGGCAAGCATATACCATTGAAACCACATTATCAAAACCTTTATCTTGCTAATTAGATGATGTAGAAGTAGGTAGTGAATCAATACATGATTCTATAATGTTTGCTTCATGATGAGGTAATGAATGTGTAAATATTTGTAAATTTTAATTTGGAGGAGCAACTGACTTATTTCCTTTGTTATTTTCACCTACTACCTAGATAAAATTAGAGTCAATGAGGTCTTCAACTTCATGTTTAAGATGCATACATTGCTCAGTGTCATGTCCAAGGGTACAATGAAATTGGAAAAAGGCCTTTAGGTTGAAAGAAGGTGATTGCATCTTATTAGTATCAAAAAGTTGAACTGGAAGAAGCTTGATGGGATTATTATTTAGAAGTTGCAACACTATTGAATGAAGAGACTCTGAAAGTTGTGAAAATTATCACATCTTTTGTTTAAACTTATAGGGGGCCAGAGAAGAAGGTGCTACTGCCATAACATGTGTTTGAATGTTGTTTGAAGATGAATTAATTTTGATGAATTTTTTGTTTTGCTTTTTAAATGAATGATAATGCGGGGTAGCAACTTTAGATTGACCAATGGGAACTGATGAGGTAGTGCTCTCATACTGACTAACCAACAATTGATAATCACAAAGAGCCATGCAAAGATGTGTGAAAGAACTATAGTGCATCGACAATATCTTATCACGGATGTGTGGTTGTAAATTTCTAATGAAAACTCTTTGTACATCAACATCTAGAAGAGAATATGATATTTGTGAAAAGAGGGCTTGGTAACACCCAATGAAATTAATCACTTTTTCCTGCACTCCTTTCTTGCAATGAACCAAATCAATCAAGGAAACTTGAGGTCAAATATTCACTTGGAAATGTTGGAGAAATTGATTGATAAGCTTGTTGCAAGTATGGGCCTAACCAGTGTTTTCATTGATATCAACATACTTAGGTTACATTAATGAGAAGGATTGGATGAGTTGTGTGCTGAGGATATTGAGAAAATCAGACTCAATCAGGAACAGTGAAGAATAGTGATGATGACAAGGTAAAAGTCCAAGATAGGTTAAGGATCAGAGGATGAAGTTTAAAGGGTTTGTAGATATGAGTCTTGAGATGTTCCTATCAAGATTTTAGAGGTCCGCATGAAGATCTGAAGAAGTTATGGTCGCTCAAGTAGAACTAGTTTTGATAGATGTTCAGCGGTGACAGAGTGTCATAGATTGGTCTGGTGAACTCCAGAATTGCATTATCTCACTCTACGGATTGGAGAGAGTGTTGAATAAGTCTGTGTGAAGTGACAACTAGATTTGTTCATGGTTTGGAGGTCTGGAAGCACCTTTTTCATTATGACAGTGATGACAGAATGTGCTCTTGAAGTTCTAGATGAAGAAGAGAAGAATTCCAGTAAGCTGATAAAGTACGGATGTTCTTGATGACTTAGGAAAGGTTTTGGTGATCTTTGGATCATGTACAATTCTTATTGGTGGTCTGCATTGAAGTTAGAGTTTGGATTTGATGGATAACCACCGGTTGTTGGTGTTCTTTCTGTGACTAGCCGACCGGATGAATTATACACCTTGCGAAAGATCTTGTGGTTGTTTGCCGACTTAGATGTTTGTTCCTAAGTTGATGTCATGTATAAAGAAGGGATTGTGAAGTCATTTCAAAGTGTGACTATGAAGATGAGTGTGTGGTAGCGAAGAGAAGAGCGAAAGGCAGAACAAAAGTTTTTGGGCTTAAATGGAACTAATCCAGGCATGGTAAAGATGTCAATCACCAGTTCAAGTTTGTGATACTTGTTACTTTGTAGACAGTGTGTCTCTTGTAGGCAGTGTGCCTCTTGTGAGCAGTGTGCTCAGGTAGTGAGCCCTAATTGGCATGTGTCATCTATTTTTCTTATTCTTCTAACAGAGAATAATCCTTGGGTTAATCACCCCATGGTTTTTCCCTTGACCGGGTTTTCCACGTCAAAATCTTGGTGTCTCATGTGTTGATGTGTATCTACTATGGTGTTTATGCTTTATGCTTTCATGAGTGATTAATTGATATGCTATTAAATAAAAAGAGAATTTAAGTGTTTGAATTAGAAGCAAGTTTTGGACAATTGATTCACCCCCCCTCTCAGTTGTCTATCCTGAATCCAACAATTGGTATCAGAGCCAAGTTCCTCTAAAAGGAGCTTAACCGCTTGAGGAGATCTAGGATGTTGTCATACAAGAAGGATAGTCTGAAGTTTGATGGAACCAACTTCTCTCTCTGGAAAGGTCGCATGAAATGTCACTTGCAATGTATGGGAAAGGCGTACTGGTCCATGGTCACAAAAGCGTATACAGCTCCATAGGGTGGTCTGACAACTCTAAATGAAATCATAGATGTTGAAAACAATCTGCGGACCAAAGAGGCTCTTCTAAGCACATTAACTGACTTAAAGCTCTCAAATGTTATTGACCTACCAACTGCCTATGAGATCTGGATCAAACTGGAACTTCTGCATGAAGGAGATGAGTATGTTAAGAGTGCAAGGTTGCAAAGTCTCAAAGGGAAATTTGAAAGACTGAAGATGAGAGATGATGAAAATATTACTGCCTTTATGCCAAGAGTAAATGAGCTGGTGTGTGGAATTAGGAATGCTGGTGGAGTTTTGGATGAAAATGAGATTGTTGGCAAAATTCTCAGATCCCTTCCTGCTACCTACAAAATCAAGGTTGCTGCCATTAATGAATTCAGAGCCCATACAACTATCACAAGATACCAACTAGTTGGCAAACTGGATGCATTTGAAATGACTGAATTTGGAGATGATCCCCCCAAGACTGAATCTGCATTCAAAGCCAGTGCCTTTGTGAAAGGTAAACAAAGATTTGATATGGGAGAAAACTCTTCAAGCAAGCTGTCATGGTATGATCAAGCAAGAAGAGACATGGAAGTGGAAGAAGCAGAAACAACTCAACTTGAAGCCCTCATTGCAAAGAGACTGCCAAGAGGATCTAGTAAGTATGAAGGAAAATTACCCTTTAAGTGCTTCAACTGCAATAAGATTGGTCATTTTGCCTCAAGATGTCCGAAAAGATCTACAAGGTCAAATTCTAACAGACAAAGGTTCTAAAAGAATTGTTATTATGTTCATGAAGATGATAATGAAGGAGTAACAGATGATGAATCAGAGATAGGAAACAAATCCAGAAATGAATGGGTGTTTATTGCCATCAAGGAAGAAGATCCAATATCCTTTGAATCTGTCAATCATAAGGTTGTAGAAAGAGCTTTGGCTGCCCAAGTTGAAGAAAAGGATGATTGGGTTATTGACAGTGGATGCTCTCACCATATGATAGGTGACAAATACAAGTTCTTAGATTTGGAAAGGTATGAAGGAGGAATGGTAAAGTTTGGTGATAATTCTGCTGGTAGAATCAGAGGTAGGGGAACTATTTCTTTCGATGGAAAGAACAAAATCGGTAATGTACTGTATGTTGAAGGATTGAAGCACAATCTTCTCAGTGTTGGACATCGGTGGACAAAGGTTATGATCTCCAGTTCAAGAATGTAAGATGCAGGATCTTTGAAAGCTCTGGAACTAAGATTGCATCCGGTACTCAAACAAAAGGTAATATCTTCCATCTAGTTGGTACTAATAAAAGTTGTCTGTTTGTTCAAGTTGATTAGAGTTGGTTATGGCATAGAAGGATGTGTCATGTAAATTTTGATAATATCATCAAGATAAGCAATACTTAGGCTGTAAGAGATCTTCCAAAATTGGTAAAACCTACAAATAGTTTATGCAAAGAATGTCAGCTGGGTAAACAGAGCAGAGTCTCATTCAAAAGAAAGGATCAGTCCTCTACTAGATTATTGGAATTAGTTCATACTGATCTATGTGGTCCGACAAGAATCAAGAGTATGCAAGGTGATAGATATTTCATGTTACTGATTGATGACCATTCCTGGATGATGTGGGTTACCTTTCTGAAAGAGAAATCAGAAGCTTTTGAGAAGTTTAAATTCTTCAAGGCTATGGTAGAGAATCAAACCGGATTAAAACTGAAATGTTTGAGGTCTGATAGAGTTGGTGAATTCACATCCAGTGAATTCATAGATTTTTGTGAGAAGCATGGTATAAAGAGACAGTTATCTGCTCCTAGGACTCCACAACAGAATGGAATAGTAGAAAGAAAGAACCGGACCATCCAGGAAGCATCCAGGACAATGATGATGGAAGCAAATGTTCCCCAGATGTTTTGGAGAGAAGCTGTCAGCACTGTAGTCTATACTCTCAATTCAGTTCAAATCAAAAGCAATACCAGTAAGACTCCTTATGAACTTTGGTTTGGTATCACTCCTACTGTGAGATATTTTAGAGTATTTGGTAGCAAATGTTACATTAAAAGAGATGAAGATCTAGGAAAGTTTGATGCTAGAAGTGATGAAGGAATTTTCTTGGGTTACTCCACTCAAAGCAAAGCATACCAGTGTTACAATAAGAGACTGAGAAAGATGATAGAAAGTACAAATGTGAAGGTTGATGAAGGAATTGAGAAGCCCTCAAGGTTTTATGAATATGATGAAGATGATCAGAATGGTTCTCTAGTTCAAGGAGCTCAATCCTCCTCTGAAAGTCTGATTCAGACTGATCCGGTAAATCAGGAAGAAGAGATAGGTCTGAATGAGCCTGATCAAGAAATAGAAGTGCAAGAAACTCCCAAAGTTCCAAGGTATGTAAGACTGAACCACTCTGAAGATCAGATCATAGGTGACAAAAGTAAAGGTGTGCAAACTAGAAGGAAAATTGCTCAAAATTTAGATGAATGTTGTCTGATTTCAAAGATTGAACCTAAGACAATAAATGAAGCCTGCAATGATGAAAATTGGACCAAAGCAATGGAGGAAGAGTTGATGCAAATTGAGAAAAATCACACTTGGGATCTTGTTTCTAGACCTAGAAACAAGAATGTGATTGGAACCAAATGGGTCTTCTGGAACAAACTAAATGAAGTTGGTGAAGTAATCAGAAATAAAGTTAGATTAGTCTGCAAAGGCTATTCTCAAATAGAAGGGATTGATTTTGAGGAAACCTTTGCTCCGGTGGCAAGAATTGAAGCAGTCAGACTATTTCTTGCATTTGCTGCCTTCAAGGATTTCAAAGTGTATCAGATGGATGTCAAATATACTTTCTTGAATGGTGACTTAGAAGAAGAAGTATACATTGAACAACCGGATGGATTTTAGTTATCTGAGCATGGTGATATGGTTTGCAAATTAAAGAAGGCACTGTATGGTCTAAAGCAAGCCCCAAGAGCATGGTATGAGAGGTTGGACAAACATCTTTTGAAGATTGGTTTCAACAAAGGTACTGTTGATAGTAACCTATATTTCAAAATTGATTATGAAAACATCTTGATTGTTGAAGTATTTGTTGATGATATCATCTTTGGAGGACGAGACAGTATGTGTAAAACCTTTGCAAATCAAATGAAAAGTGAGTTTGAAATGTCAATGCTCAGTGAAATGAATTTCTTCTTGGGTCTACAAATTACTCAGACAAAGAAAGGAAGATTTATCTCTCAGACCAAATATGTGAAAGAATTGTTGAGGAAATTTGGAATGGAAGATTCAAAGCCAATGAACACTCCCATGGAAACTGGATGTAAGTTGAGCAAAGATGATGACTCTCCTAAAATAGATCAGACCAAGTACAGATCAATGATTGGAGGATTATTGTATCTCACTCAGACTAGACCAGATATAATGCAGGCTGTTGGTCTTGTGGTGAGATTCCAGGATGATCCCAGAGAATCTCATGTCATGGCAATCAAAAGAATTTTTAGGTACTTAAAAGGAACAATTGTGTATGGTCTATGGTATCCTAGAGATCATAATTTTTCTCTTCATTCATATACAGATGCAGATTGAGCAGGAGATGTGGATGATAGAAAGAGTACAAGTGGAGGAGCATTCTTTTTGGGAAAAAGGTTGGTTTCTTGGCTAAGCAAGAAATAAGAAGCAATATCCCTATCTACAACTAAAGTAGAGTACATTGCAGCAGTAGGAAGTTGCACTCAACTTTTGTGGATGAAGCAGATGCTAAGAGATATTCAAGTAGAATATGAGGAGCCTATCACAATTTTCTGTGTTAATTCAAGTGCAATAAATATTTCTAAGAATCCGGTGTTGCATTCTAAGACTAAGCATATATCTATCAAATTTCACTTTTTGAGAGAGCAAGTGAACAAGGGTGAAGTCAGATTAGAGTATGTGCCCTTTAAGGATCAGCTTGCAGATATTTTTACTAAACCTCTTCCCAAGGACTCTTTTGAGTATCTCAGGGAGAAGTTAGGGGTTATTGCCCCTCCGGTGATTAACTAGGATGCACTGATGTGCATCAGTCCGGTGGATATCATAGTCATATCTTGTGATTCAGATTGGTGATGGGAAGCTGCTACTCAGGGGGAGTAGCTAGTATGATTCTGATGTATTAGAATTGCAAGTATGAGCCCTTTGCCATTGATGTCAAAGGGGGAGAGAAGACATGTAAAAAACAAGTAGTTGATGATCAAAGGGGGAGTAGTAAAGGAAGAGAAGACATGTGAAGGGTTGTTGCTGTTAGGGGGAGCTGTGACAGAAAGGAGAAGTTCTTGTCTTGATAGTTTTTCACATCATATGTTGCCATCAATGACAAAGGGGGAGATTGTTGTAAGTATGGGCCTAACCGGTGTTGTCATTGATGTCAACATACTCAGGTTGCATTAATGATAAGGATTGGATGAGCTATGTGCTGAGGATATTGAGAAAATCAGTCTCAATCAGGAACAGTGAAGAACAGTGATGATGACAAGGTAAAAGTCCAAGATAGGTTGAGGATCAGAGGATGCAGTTTAAAGGGTTTGTAGATATGAGTCTTGAGATGTTCTTGTCAATATTTCAGAGGTCCGCATGAAGATCTGAATAAATTATGGTTGCTCAAGTAGAACCGGTTCCGACAAATGTTCAGTGGTGATAGAGTGTCACAGATTGGTCCGGTGAGCTCTGGAATTGCATTATCTCACTCTGCAGATTGGAGGAAGTGTTGAATAAGTCTGTGTGAAGTGACAACTAGTTTTGTTCATGGTTTGGAGGTCCAGAAGTACCTTTTTTATTATGACAGTGATGACAGACTGTGTTCTTGAAGTTCTGGATGAAGAAGAGAAGAATTCCAGTAAGCTGATAAAGTGCGGATGTTCTTGATGACTCAGGAAAGGTTTTGGTGATCTTTGGATCATGTACAATTCTTATTGGTGGTCCACATTGAAGTTAGAGTTTGGATTTGATGGATAACCACTGGTTGTTGGTGTTCTTTCTGTGACTAGCTGACCGGATGAATTATACACCTTGCGAAAGATCTTGTGGTTGTTTGCCGACTTAGATGTTTGTTCCTAAGTTGATGTTGTGTATAAATAAGGGATTGTGAAGTCATTTCAAAGTATGACTGTGAAGATGAGTGTGTGGTAGCGAAGAGAAGAGTGAAAAGTAGAACAAAAGTTTTTGGGCTTAAATGGAACTGATCCAGGCATGGTAAAGATGTCAATCACCAGTTCAAGTTTGTGATACTTGTTACTTTGTAGACAATGTGTCTCTTGTAGGCAGTGTACCTCTTGTGAGTAGTGTGCTCAGGCAATGAGCCCTAATTGGCATGTGCCATCTATTTTTCTTATTCTTCTAACAGAGAATAATCCTTGGGTTAATCACCCTGTGGTTTTTCCCTTGACTGGGTTTTCCACGTCAAAATCTTGGTGTCTCATGTGTTGATGTGTATCTACTCTGGTGTTTATGCTTTATGCTTTCATGAGTGATTAATTGATATGCTATTAAATAACAAGAGGATTTAAGTGTTTGAATTAGAAGAAAGTTTTGGACAACTGATTCACCCCCCTCTCAATTGTCTGTCCTGAATCCAACAAAGCTATTGAAAACAATTTATTGAATTTGCAGGTAAAGAACAAAACCAATCCAAGACTATATCTATGAGTGACTGAGGAAAGATTTTAGCTAAGATATCACCATTAAAAAGGAAATCACTGCACAAAGTTGTAAAGGCCTCCACATAGCTGTTAGGATCTCCCTTTCCATTATACTTCTCAAAATGAGGGGTTTCAAATTTCTCAGGTATTGGTGTTTTTAGGATGGTAAAAGATAATGGGCTACAAGTGTAGTAAGATGGAATAGAGGGTAGAGATAGACCTTGACTTATACTTTCTATTTGTTGTTGTAAGGAAGTGACATTCTGTAAAAGTTGATTAATTATGGGACTAAGTGGTGGAGTGGCTTGAGATTGGATAGGATTTGAATGAGAAAGGATAACAAAAGGTAATGACACTATGTGTTTGGCTTTTTGGTAAGTGAAATTTGATTGAGGTTAACTAACAATAGGTGGTAACATATTTGAAACAATACTTTGATATGTAAAGGGGACAACACTATAGTGGTGTATAGGATTCTCGCTTGATACTCCAAGACTCGTGTTAGAACTATTACTCAATTGTGCAGTGGTGGTGACAATATGATGAAGGGGGTAAATTACAAAACACACAATAACAGATATTGAACACAGTAAATAGAACTTTCTTTTATTGAACTGGGCAACTCATTACATTACCGAAGCTCAATTACAATCAGAGGATAAATCCTCTACTGGCTGCAACACATTACAACTTTCCCAACCTCAAGACTCTAGAATCTTCAGCCTTCTGTAACCCCAAATCAGCTAGGGTTTCTATTTTCCCACCTATTCTTGACTCCACACTGGCCCCCTTGACTCTACCACTACCCAGGGTTCCCAAAATAGTCATCAATCACACCTTTTGGTGGCCTCCAGCTAAATTTCAAAATTTGCAACTCCCTCCAAAAGTAGGTCAACTTCCGGGAAGCATAACTTTTGATCCGGGTGTCTGATTGACGAACCGTTTTAAGCGATGGAAAGCTCGTGATGTAAACTATCACGCCAAAAATTTGTAAATGGATTTCTGTCAACTTTTTGAGACATTATGAGAAGTTTTAGTGCCTCATATCTCATTCCGTAAATTTTCAGGGGCTTTTTGGAAAATAAAAACTTTAATATTTTTCAGCTCACAAATGATCTTTACCTGATTCCTTCGCCAAAGGTCTTATTTTCCATTATGTAACTTTTTGGAAGTTTTTTCTTCATTACATGCCCAAATGCAAACTTTCTAAAAATAGCAGGTACACTTTCCTAAACAGGCAGGTCACTATTTTTAGCAGTTTTGGAAAAACTGAAAGTCCTACATTATTATTCTGGATATTATGGAACCAAAAACACTAATTATGGGAAGAAATGAGAATAACTACAATGGTTTTGAATTAGCTTCTTTTTGGGTGATGCAAGATTGCCCTTACACCTCTGGATGCTCCTGCATCAGACACCCAGGGCAATTTGAGAAGTGACCCTGTCACGTCTCAGGTGTTTGTGTGAGGAAAACCCAAACGGTCAACCTCTGCCTTAGACAACCAAGAAGAATCTTCAATAGGCCTTCCTTTCCATTTCACTAGATATTCTTCATATTGCTTGTTCTGAGTGCTCCTTCCCACATGGCTATCCAAAATCTCTTCTATCTCCTCTGTTGAAGTAGATGCCAGAATACTCCACTGCACTTCTGTTGGTCCATCCTCTGTTCCACCTTCATGATATTCTGATAAATCAGCAATATTGAAAACAAGAGAAATATTAATCCCACTCGGCAGCTCTACCTCATATGCATTTCCTGAATCATGCTTCTTCATGATTCTGCATGGTCCAAATTTCTTCATTTTTAATTTATTGTATGTTCCAACTGGGAACCTTTCTTTTCTCAAATGAACCATGACTTCATCTCCTACCTGGAACTCTTTATACCTCCTCTTCTGATCTGCCTTAGCCTTGTACTAAATATTCATCTTATTAATGTGCTTTCTCACTTCTTCATGCAATTTCTTCAAATGTTCTACAAAGTCTTCGGCTTCAGTACTTGTCTTTTCTCCATTGTCCAGCTTCCTTAACTCAGAAGCATTTCTCAGGCTATTACCATATACAATCTAGAATGATGATTTACTAGTACTCCTATTGACAGAATTGTTGTAGGCAAATTCTGCCTATGGTAAAATTGAATCCCATCCCTTGGACTTATCTCCTACTAAGCATCGTAGCAGGTTACCCAAACTCCTATTCACCACTTTTGTCTGTCCATCAGTATGTGGATGGTGTGCGGAACTGAACTTCAAGTCTGTCTTCAACTTCTTCCACAATGTCCTCCAGAAATAACCAACAAACTTGGTATCTCGATTTGAAACTATGTGTTATGGTAGACCATGTAGTCTCACCACTTCCCTGAAAAATAACTCTGCAATATGAACAGCATCATTAGTCTTCTTACAAGGAATAAAATGTGCCATTTTTGAGAATCTATCCACCACCACAAAAATAGAATCATGTCCTCTCTGTGTCCTTGGTAAACCAAGAACAAAATCCATGCTAATATCATCCCATGGCTTCTCTGGTACAGGTAATGGTTGATACAACCCTGTATTCTGACTTGTTCCTTTTGCCATCTGACACACTCTACAACTCTGCACAAATTTCCTCACATCCTGTTGCAACTGCGGCCAATAATAATTTTCACCGACAATGGCAATGGTCTTATCTCGACCAAAGTGTCCAGCTAACCCCCCACTATGCTTCTCCTTAATTAGGTTCTCTAAACAACATGCCATCTTAGATTATGAAATCCAACCATTTTGTTTTGTCCAAAGTAACAGGTTCCAAACAAGCTTTCCAAGCCTCTGCAAAATCTGGATCTTCAGGATACAAACTTTTGAGTTTATCAAACCCAACAACCTCTATCTTCATTACTGTCAACAAATTCTGCCTTCTGCTCAAGGCATCTGCAACCTTGTTGGACTTCCCACTCCTGTGCTTCAAAACAAAAGTATAACTCTACAAAAACTCAACCCATTTTAAGTGCCTTTGATTTAACTTTCCTTGACTATTAAGATACTGCAAACCCTGATGATCAGTATATAAAACAAACTCTTTTGGCAATAAATAATGTCTCCATTTCTTCAAAGCCTGGACTATTGCATAAAACTCTTGATCATAAATAGAATACTTTTTCTTGGTATCATTAAGCTTCTCACTAAAATAGGCAATGGGCTTACCTTCTTGGCTCAAAATAGCTCCTATACCACTATTGCTAGCATCACAATCTACCTGAAATACCTTATTAAAATCTGGAAGTGCCAAAATAGGTTGTTCTACAACTTTCTGCTTCAATGTGTCAAAGCTCTTGTCTGCTCCTTTAGTCCATCTAAACTCTTTTCTATCCCCTCTCATTGTCTCAGTTAGGGGTGCACAAATGCTACTAAAATTCCTGATAAAATTTCTGTAAAAACTTACCAAACCATGAAAAGATCTTACCTCCATTGCACTCCTTGGCGTAGGCCATTCAATGATAGCCCTTACTTTTTCTGGGTCCATCTTAAGACCTTCCTCTGAGACAACAAGTCCTAGGTATACCAACTCCTTTGCAAAACTACATTTCTTCAGATTAATCAGCAACTTCTCTTCCCTCAACTTCTCTAGAACTCTTCTGATATGCATCAGATGCTCATCCCAAGTCTTACTGAAAATCAAATTATCATCCAAACAAACAATAACAAAACTTCCCAAAAATTCTTTCAGTGCCTCATTCATGAGCCGCATGAATGTGCTCGGTGCATTGGTTAGCCCAAATGGAATGACTAACCACTCATACAAACCTTCCTTTGTCTTGAAGGCTATCTTCCATTCATCTCCTCTGATACAGATCTGGTGATACCCACTCTTCAGGTCAATCTTCGTGAAGTACTTGGCTCCACTCAAACAATCCATGATGTCATCCATTCTTGGCAATGGAAATCTATACTTGATCATTATCTTATTGATGGCTCGAGAGTCTGTACACATCCTCCATTCTCCATCCTTCTTTGGTGCTAGTACTATAGGTACCGCACATGGACTTAGGCTCTCCTTTATCAGTCCCTTTCTCAACAACTCATGAACTTGTCTGTTCAGCTCTTCATTCTCTGCAGGGGTCATTCTATGGGCTACCTTGTTTAGCAACTGGTTCCTAGTATCAAATCCATTTGATGACTTATCTTCCTTATTGGTGGTAAACCTTCTAGTACATTATTAGAGATAATGTCCTGGAACTCTTCCAACATATCTAAAACTTCTATAGGTACACCTTCACATTTCTCTTGACTAATATTAGGAATCAATGCAAAGCAATGACGCTCATGCTTCATACCCTCAAAAAATATCCTACCATCTACCAAGTAAATTCTAGCAGTACTACATACCTTTTCTTCCACCTCCTTCAAGGGCTTCAACTTATGATGAACTCCATCCTTTGTTAGGGAATATGTGTTTGCATGGCCATTATGGACAGCACTCCTATCATACTTCCACGGCCTCCCTAACAGCATATGACATGCATCCATCAGTATGTTATCACACAACACCTCATCATGGTAGTCACCAATCTTGAACTTCACTAAACACTACTCATTGACCAAAGCTCTATGGTCCTTCTGCAACCATGCAATTCGATATGGATGTGGATGTTTTCTTCTTGTCAACTTCAACTTGTCAACCATCTCCTCTGAAACAAGATTATCAGTGCTTCCACTGTCAATAATAATATCACAACACTTACCTTCACATTTGCACCTTGTGCAGAATAAACTCTTCCTCTGATTGGGTTCTCTCTCCTCATTCAACAAAGTTCTTCTGACAACTAGGGTTTCTCCCCTTTCAGCATCTTCAGAATGCTCAGACTGTGCATCTTCATCTACATGTGCAACTCGTGCATTACTTTCAGGTCTTCTATTCATCCTTCCTTGATATTGCAGACATTCATATGCTTGATGCCCTTCTTCTCCACATTGGAAACAGGTTCCCCTGAAACCTCCTCTTCCTCTTCCTCTTTGCTCACCATTGTTCTAGTCACGAGGGCGGTAGGTATTGTCACCTCTCTAATTTTGACTAGTGCTAGATTCTTCACTTTTCTTTGCATCTTCATTTCAGGCCACATAGGGTCTTCCACCAGTCCTTCTGCCTTGACCTCTTCCCCTTTGCTTGCTATCAAATCTTTTATTCAGCTTCTCTTCCACCTTCAGGGAAAACTGGTACGCATCTTATATGGTGGTCATTCTGACCAAGCTCAACTCCTCTTGAATACTCGGCCTCAACCCATTAATGTAATTGGCTACCTTCTCCTTGTTGGGCTCTGCATGGCCTCTCCTGATAGTAATTTTATAAAACTCTTCTGTATACTCCTTAATAGAATTGTTACCTTGCTTCAGTCTTTGCAACTTATTCAACAACTCCATCTCATAGTCCACAGGAATGAACTACTTCTTTAGTTTCTCCACTATCCAATCCCATCTGGAGATTTTTCCTTTTCCTCTTCTATTCCTCTCTAATTAGACCTCCTTCCACCAAATATTGGCGTGGCCCTTCAACTTTGTTTTTG
Organism: Cunninghamia lanceolata; assembly: GCA_027924645.1. Classification (NCBI taxonomy): domain Eukaryota; kingdom Viridiplantae; phylum Streptophyta; class Pinopsida; order Cupressales; family Cupressaceae; genus Cunninghamia; species Cunninghamia lanceolata. Next base: position 31,312,958 of record BSBN01000047.1, read on the forward strand.
CAAACTTAACCTGATCTGGGTCCTCCACATCTTCATACTCAAAATACTCCTCCATGTCATTGATCCAATCAATAAGCTGTTCTGGATTCAAATCTCCAGAATATGTAGAAACTTCGATCCTGGACCTCTTTCTAATCTTTGAAATGGCCCTCAACAACCTAACTTCTACAGGATCTCCGGTAGCTTCTTGTTCTTCCTCAAATAGCTCTTCTTCATCTTCACCTTCACTTTCTTCTCTCGTCCTCGGCTCAAACCCTCTTTGTAGCTCCTCTTGCAATGCATTGATTTACCTTTGTAGGGCTCTAAAACCCTCTTCTGTCAAAGCATTATTCCCAACATGATTTCTTCGTGGAGGCATCTTGGTCCCCACGGCAAACCCACAACCTCAGGTCCTATGCAAACTACCTCACGGTCAGTGATCTATCTACACACTCAGGAACCCTCACTCTGATACCACTTGATGAAGGGGGTAAATCACAAAACACACAATAACAGATATTGAACACAGCAAATAGAACTTTCTTTTATTGAATTGGGCAACTCATTAAATTACCAAAGCTCAATTACAATCAGAGGATAAATCCTCTACTAGCTGCAACACATTATAGCTTTCCCAACCTCAAGACTCTAGAATCTTTAGCCTTCTGTAACCCCAAATCAGCTAGGATTTCTGTTTTCCCACCTATTCTTGACTCCACACTAGCCCCCTTAACTCTACCACCACCCAGGGTTCCCAAAATAGTCATCAATCGTACCTTTTGGCAGCCTCCAGCTAAATTTCAAATTTTGCAACTCCCTCCAAAAGTAGGTCAACTTCCGGGAAGCATAACTTTTGATCCGGGTGTCCGATTGACGAACCGTTTTAAGTGCTAGAAAGCTCGTGATGTAAACTATCACACTAAAAATTCATAAATGGATTTCCATCAACTTTTTGAGATGTTATGAGAAGTTTTAGTGCCCCATATCTCGTTCCGTAAATTTTTAGGGGCTTTTCAGAAAACAAAAAGTTTAATATTTTTCAGCTCACAAATGATCTTTACCTAATTCCTTTGCCAAAGGTCTTATATTTCCATTATGTAACTTTCTGGAAGTTTTTGCTTCATTACGTGCTCAAATGCAAACTTTCTAAAAATAGCAAGTACACTTTCCTAAATAGGTAGGTCGCTATATTTAGTAGTTTTGGAAAAACTGAAAGTCCTACATTATTATTCTAGATATTATGGAACTAAAAACACTAATTATGGGAAGAAATGAGAACAACTACAATGGTTTTGAATTAACTTCTTTTTGGGTGATGCAAGATTGCCCTTACATCTCTGGATGCTCCTGCATCACAATAGAAGAAGTAAATGTTGAAATAGAAGATGTCTCTATGGGTATTGACATTTGTGTCCCTATTTTGTTTTGATTGGACACATTGTTGATGGTTTCAATGCAACTAGCGGGTGACATAATGTTTTTATCCATTATGTGAGCTAAGCTATGTAAAATTTCTATTCCTTCTTAACCTTCAAGAAAGAAATTTCTTAGACCTTCAACAAGAGGCACAACTTCTTCAGCTAAATGTTTCATGCCCACAAATTGTTGAAAACAAGCCAACTTAGTTTCTAGTTTCTGAACTTGTGTTTTAGGGACATGAGCTACAAGGTTGTCTATGTCTAGAGAGCCATGAAAATGTTGTGCTTTAGATATCATAGGAAAAGTAGGCATGTAATCTAAAGATGATAAAATTCCATTTGTGAATAAGGTAACAACATCAAGTTCCGATGTGGGAACACTGGAATTATTTAAAGCATTATAAGGTCCATAATTCTATAACTTCTTACAAGGAGGTTAGATTCAGGGCATCAAGTCACAAAACTCATTAAAGACTTTACAAGTTTTATGATATTCAAAATTCTTCTATAAACAAAAGTGTTGATAAGACAAAATATGCAAATGATGTGATAGAAGAAAAGGTTTGCTTTAGTTTTCTAAATGAATCAATGCTTCCAAATGATTAACAATATGAACAAATATATGCAATAAATGTCTAATCAATTCAACAATTAATCAAGACAATGAAGAGGTATAAATGTTTACTATTTAATTATATCATTAACTAATCAAATCTGGAGTAGCAAACATATTAGATTGATAGACCGAAGTCTACAAAAGTGCAAGATATGTTGGGTTCACCAAAATGTGAGATTTTGGTAGCCACAACAATAAAGATCTATAAGTGTGTTGGTTTCTAAATTAAATACATGAGATAAAAGGAGATATGCAACATAAATGTTTAATCACATTCATCAACTAATTAAACACAACTACAGATCTGAGCAAAGAAGGTTGTGTAATATGTTAGGCTCACCAAAATGTTTGCATGTCGAAAAAGAGACTAAGATTGGATACAGTCCTAAAGGAGAGCCAAACTATAGGGGTTCTGTCCCTTTGTTGTAATCAAAAGGATTGAGACAAATATGGTAGATCTAGGGTTTTATCTATGATTAATTAAGAAAATCTTGAACAAATTGATAGATACATACTTACAAACTGGAACTGAAGGTAGAGAAGCAGTATGCATAGTACTTGGATATTTTGATTCAAATCTAGAGTAAACTAGGTAGGACTATGGTGCCTAGGTGCAGGTGTCCTAGTGTTTTGTACATGTCAAAGTCAGAGTCTTCGATGATCTCAAATCTTGTTCGATAATCTATCCTCTAATATGTGACACATGTTTCTGATCTTTCATAACCTGCACAAACACAATAGGAAAAATGGTTTGGGCCATTTTAGGGAAAACCCCTTAGTCAAACCCCTAAATGGTGTTCCACCTCCACAATAGCCAAGATTATGATGATAACAGCACATGTTCTTACAAAATAGAGGCAAAATCCAATATAATTGAATGCTGCAATAAAGAAACTTTACTACAACATGAAACCCTAGTGAGACTTGGTGTCACAACACAAGATCACCAGAAGGATGATGATTGAGGAAGGAGCTTCCTCAAAAAACCTACAATAATATCACAAATCTACAATAGAGAGCTTCATATAAATTTGCATAATAACATCCACAATAGAGAGCTTTGATTGATCACACAACTTGAATATCACTTTTGTTCATATGAATTCCCTTTTTTTTCTTTTCAAATGAGAGAGGTAGACTTGTTTATATATGCATTTAAATTCATTTTCAGAAAACAATTTCAGGAAAAGCTGACAAAGTGCATCACCCAAGGAAACAAGACCAACATCCAAGGCCCTAAAACTCTTATTTTTGCAAATAACTAGGACACTAGAATTTGGGTGCTAGTGTCTAGGTGTTTTGGGTCCTTTTAGGGCCTCTTGTTAAGGAACAACACCTAGAGCCTAAATCTGCCTCAGTTTTTAGTCTTCTTTGAACAAAGGTTTGCACATCAGTCCAGAAGAGTGCTAAACCTAGTGTGGATTGCTAGTGTCGACAATTTATGAAACTACACAATCTTCTTTCCATCTATCTAATTACCCATGGTGGAGTAGGGAAGACTATGGAGTTTACACTTGATTCAGTTATCATTTGAGACTTGGGGAGCAAAGAGATTATTTATACTTGGATGGTTTATCATGCATCTTGGTTATAGTCATTTTCATACTTTGCACTTGATAATGGTTCTGAGCCTTTGGCTATTGATCACACTCCTTGTGTGAATTTTGATTTTGAGGATAATTTTGGTTACTCAAACCTAGGTGTTCTCACATCTAATCCAATTATTGAGCCTTGTATTTCCTCTCCTCCTCCTCCTGCTTGTTCATGTTGGCAACTTGGAAAACATCATAAAGAAAGAGACACTACTAATATGATGAGCAATGTTTGTGCATGATGTTTGAAGATGTTTTCATTGATGGCAACAAGCAAAGGAACAAGATTGGAACAGTGTTTTTGGTCCAGAGAAGAAGACTTAGCCATTTTGGCTATGTTGGTAGTATACAAAAGCAACGATAAGGAGAAAGTGTTTGATTTGGTATTGGTCCACACTAGAAGATCATATCATGCGGTTCAAGTATGTTGTTCATAGTCCTCAAATGATCATTTGTCCAAGATTTCAGTTTTTGATGAGTACCGAAAGTCTATCTTCAAAAAGTCTAAGTCTGACATTGTAGAGAACAAAAGAAATCAAAACAAAACACTCAACTGAATTGGTTTGCATTCCTCTATTGTTGCACATTTTGTTATGCAGTTTTGAGGTGTTGTAAAGGCATTTATAAAGTATCTATATATAGAGTTGCAAGTTTTGAGCTCCACCGAAGAGTCAGTTATGAATGTATAAGTATCGCTACTTGGTATGATGTAGCTTGACTATGACAGAGCATGTGTTCTTGTGGTCCTCATTCTACTGCAAGAGAATATTTTTCTTTGCAGTTCTGAAGGTATGATCTATGATGTGTGAAGAGTATTTGATATAATTTTGGAAGCATCTTGTGGTCCATAGTGAAAGTTGTTCTTTGACAGAGGAAGTGAACCAGTGTCAATCTATGTAGGAAGCCAACATGATAAGTTTGATCTACATGCGGTAGGTTATATTGTTTAGAACTTAATCCCAAGTAATGGAAACATTGAGGTCGACATGTGAGAAGGTACTTCAAATTTTGTTTAGGTTTGCTATGTATTTTGGTGAATGAATTTGGCTGATAGAGTACATAAGGCATGACTACATGCTACACTTTATTAGGATGACCTAATATGAAGATTTTAATTATTCTAGGTACATATGGGATTGAATTTGGTGTTTGAGGGGTGTGATGTGAATATGAATGTATGAAATATGTGAAGTACAAAGCAGGTAACAAGAGAAAAAGAAGAGAGATCTTGCTTAATGTAAAAGTAGAGTAGTGAAATAGAGCAGTCAAGATGAAGAGTTTTGAGATAGTATTTTGAGCATTCATTGGAGCTGCATTCATGCATGTGTAGATGCAATCTGAGCAGTTCAACCTAGCAGTGTGTTCTTATATGGAGCCTAATTAGACTCAGAGGTTAAATTTTTCCCACTTTTATTGGCACAGTTTCCCCCCAAATTATTTAATGGGGGAGTGTAGGGGGGGTAGAGCCCCTCCTACAGGGCCCAGGGGGCTTATCCCCTAAGTGGGGGCCTGGGGTGGAGCCCACAGTGGGGGTCTAGGGGCAATACCCCCAGTGGGGGCTGCCGAGGGTAGTGCCCTCAAAGCAAAAATTGCCTTTTAATTTATAAAGGTGTCGGGAGTTATTTTTCTATTTCACTAACATAAAAAACCTGATTTTGTAACCGACATAAATCTTGATAGAAACGGCTAAGGGTTAAGGTTTCCATTGATATTGTATTGTAACATTTGCAGCAGTATTGAGTTGTAAGGATTGCTAGTTGTAATCAGTTTAATTTGCTGGATAATAATATTGGACTCTCTGTTGGTGGATGTAGCTCGAGTTTGGGTGAACCATGTTTAAAATTGTTTCTCACTATTATTATTTATATGTATTTTTCCATTTCTCTATTTTATCTTTATTTTCCTTTAATTGATATCTTTTGCATGCAATTCCTAACAAATGGTATCAAAGTGGGTTGTGTTTGATTATCGTCTGCAGGAAGGTCTCATAGTTGAGTGGGAGTCTCACGATTAAGTGGGAGTAATGACAAATGAGGGTAAATTGAAGGTAGATAAATTCAATGGGCAGAACTATCAGTTATGGAAGATGCAGATGGAGGATTATCTCTATCAAAAGGATTTATGGAGGCTGTTGGAAGGAAAAGCCAAGAAACTAGCATCAATGACTGATGAGGATTGGGATCTTCTGGATAGAAAGGCATTGGGAACCATTTAGTTGTGCCTGGCACTATCCGTGGCATTTAATATAATAGAAATGAAGATAACAGATGAACTGATGAAATCTTTGGCTAAATTGTGTGAAAAACTCTCAGCCTCAAATAAGGTATTTCTCATGAATCGTTTGTTTAATCTGAAAATGATTGAAGGTGGATCTATGACAGATCATATAAATGAGTTTAATATGATTACCAGTTAGTTAACTTCTATAAAAGTGAAATTTGATGAAGAGATGAGGGCTCTCTTGGTTTTATGTTCTTTGCCAAAAAGCTGGAATATCTTGGTAATGGCTGTAAGTAACTCTATCTCTAGTTTAAATACTTTGAAATTTGATGATGTTGTTGGTGTTATCCTTAGCGAGGAAATACGATGGAAAAGCTCGAGTGGATCCACATCAGGTAGTGTTTTGAATTAAGAAAGCAGTGGTAGATCAAAGAAGAGAGGAAAAGGTTCTGGAGGTCATGGGAAGTCACGAGGAAAATCAAAGGACAAGAGATCCCAATCCAGAGAAAAGAAGGATTGTTGGTACTGTGGGAAACTAGGTCTCCTGAAGAAAGATTGTTGGTCTAGGAAGAATAAGGAAGGAGACAAACAAGAAGGCAATAAGGAGGCAAATGTGGTAAGTAATAAATCTAAAGGTGATGCTTTGATTCATTTCCTAGATAATGGTGATGATTCATGGGTTCTAGATTTAGGGGCCTCATTTCATGCTACGCCCCATAGAAGTTATTTTCTTGATTATGTCCAAGGGGATTTTGGGCTGGTTTATTTGGGAGATAATGAACCCTGTCAAATTGTTGGAAAGGGAATAATTAAGATTAAGTTGCAAAATGGGAATCATTGGCTACTACAAGAGGTAAGGCACATTCCAAGGCTAAGTAGGAATTTAATTTTAGTAGGGCAGTGGTGCAGGAGCACCTTCTCTATGGTGTAGGAGTCATGTTTTGTTTTTGTTTTCAATAAGGCTTTTTAACCCCCATCATGTTTGTAATAAGGTTTTTTGTCAATTTGGTCACTAGACCTATGTAGACCATGTTTTGGTCAAGTTTGATGTAATCACACAATGAAAACATGTCATTTTCTTGTGTTAGGAGAAACCCAATGGCTAACTGTCTTTCAAATCAGTTTGTTGGTTGGGAGGAATGTTAACTAATCTCTCAAGCCTTCTATAGGTGAGGAGTTGGATGTAATAAGGAGGGGAGAAGCATGCTTGAATGAATGAAGATCTAGATTTTTGGGTGTGTTGAAACATTGTCTTTTTTCTAAGTAATTTCCCGTAATAATCATTCTGTATGGATAGTTGTTCATCTGAAACTAATTGGAGATGTTCAGGCATTGAAGTAGTTTCCATTTGATAATAGTCTGGTGTCTTAAAGTGTTGTAGTTTGTAAGATATTGTTCTTCTTACAAATACTAGTCAAAAAACCTAGAAACTAGGGTTTTGTGAATAGATGGATTGTATTTCCTCTGTTTGTTGAAAGCAAGGTTCTCACATTCAGTGTGATGGAGGAATACAGTGTACATTTTTTGTTTTCTGTTGTTTTGAGTCAACACCCAGGGATCCAAGGAGTTTGGGCATGAGTGGACTAGGCATCTCTATGTGACTAGTCATTGAAAAGATACTGTTATGTGAGAACAGTGGCCAAATTGTCAGGGTGATCAAGTGGTTGCAGAGGAGTGTAGACCCTTTCTGTTCTATCAAGTTCTTGTTTTTGTTGAATGCCTATGAAACATGGAATTACAGAGTGGCTATCGGCGTAACATAACCCTTGGGGAAGTTTTTGAAAGTTACACCGATAGGAGGTGTATCAGTGAAGAGTGAAGGGAGTCTCACCAAAGAAACATACATCGGCACCAATTTTGTATTGGTTCACCAAATGTATATTGTGAATGCATATCATAATTGTATGTTGTGAATGTATGAGATTGTATGTTGAGAATATACATTTCGTCAGATACAAAAGGTGACCGACTGCAACGGTAAAGTAAAATGTATGTTGGGAATGCACCTTTTGTCGGATGCAAACGGTGACCAGGCGTAGCGGTGAAAGTAGGGCAAAGATACATTGGCTAACTGGTAATAGCAAGTCAAGTCTTGCATATACAAGTTAATACATCAGTGTATCGGGAAGATATACAAGGAGGTCACCGATGGTCAAAGTCTAGCCGATAAGATTGTGACTAACTGCCACAGTTAAGTTGAGTGGAAATGTAACTGCCATCAGGTATCGGCAGGAGGTTAGAAGACACCGCTGACAACAGAAGTCTCTCTAAAGACAAGGAAATTGAACTGTAGGGGAGAGTTGGGAGATCGGGCAGAGAGTTTGCAAGGTGGCTGACGGGGTATGTTTGGCCGATAAGGTTTGGTCGCCAAGACATAAGCCACATCTCACCGATCAAGTTTATTGATCAATTGAACACTTCCACTGTGCACTCTGCACCATATTGGTATCAAAGCCAATATTTGAATTGAAGCAGTGTATGTCAGACACGGAGATAGAAACTAAGGCTAGCACAATGCCTCCAAGTCTATGAGCAAAGAGGCCATCAAGAAGATGGTAGAAGAGATACTTGAAGCAAAGTTGAAAGAAGAGAGGCCCAAGGGTAAGAGTAAAGAGGATGGAAGTGCTTCTTATACAGAAGAAGAAGAAGAGGTAGAGGAGAGCCCTCAAGAAAAAGATATATCTACTGACCAAAAGGCATTCTTGAATGCACTTAAAGGTGCTCAAGGAGATAGTGGTGATCCAAAGATGGATTTTCCTACATTCAATTGGAAACTAGATGGAGATGCCCTCATGGATTGGATTGAAGCCATGTGTAACTATTTTGACTTCAAGGAGTATAGTGACAGCAAGAAAGTCAAGTTTGCTAAGACAAGATTGAGAGGTTCTGCCCTAGTTTGGTGGAACTATATGCAAGGGGAAAGAGAGAAAGTTGGAAAGAACCCTATCACCAAATGGAGTAGAATGGTGGCCATGCTAAGAGACAAGTTCATGCCATCTGATTATGAGTTGCAGACCATTAGGAAGTTTAATCATCTCAGACAAAAGGATATGGATGTGGCTACATATACTGAAGAATTTCATAGATTGAACATGAGAGCCAATCACAAAGAGGAGGAGAAAGAGATGGTGGCCAGATATCTCGATGGTTTGAGGTATAACATACAAGATGAATTCAGTATGGTGGTTCCTAAAATAGTGGAAGAGTGTTTTCTATTAGCCTCTAGGGATGAGGAAAAGTTGAAAAGGAAGAGTGATCAAAACACCAGAGGAAGAGGTGGCAGAAATAATAGGGGAAGAGGCAGTTTTGGCAGAGGACAGTCAAGTAGAAATGAAAATCCAAGTCAACAAGAGTCTCATTCTAAAGTAGAACGTAGGGGTGGTGGTTTTAGAGGTTGGAGAAGACCAAATGGCATAGGTAGAGGTGGTGGTGCAGGCAGAGGACCCAGAGTTTTCACTGGTAGATGCTATGGCTGCAATCAAGTAGGCCATACTGCGAGCAAATGCCCTGAGAAGGCATCTAGTTCCCATGATGGTGGGAGAAGGAATTAGTCATTGAAAGATGATGATTGCCAAAGTGTGAATTCACCCATTAGTAATGTTGCACCATTCCTTGAAGGAGAGAGCATGATGATCAAGAGAACCTTGATGAAGATGTCATTGAAGCAAGAGCCCCCACAAAGGAAGACTCTCTTCAGAACCCAAGGTATAGCCTATGGTAAGATTTATAAAATAATTGTTGATTCAGGTTCTACTAGGAATGTAGTGTCTATTGAAATGGTAGAGAAGTGTAAGTTGAAAAGGCTATGCTATGTCAGTCCTCATAAGATCTCTTGGTTGAATAAGAATCAAAATTACATGGTAGAAGAACAAACTTGGGTTGAGTTTGAGATAGGTGATTATAAGGATAAGGTACTATGTGAGATTATTCCTATGGATGCTTGTCACCTTCTTCTTGGACATCCATGGTAGTATGATGTGAAGGCACAACATGATGGTGAGAAGAACACATACATCATCACCAAGAATGGAAGGAAGTTTAGGATGGACCCTATGCAAGAGCAGATTGGACAGAAGAGCAATGACACCAATGTCATGATGGTTAGTGGCAAAGAGTTCTTACACCTCATGAAGGAGAAGGATACCCAAGGGTATGCCTTGATAATGAAGCCTAAAGATGAATCAGGACAACAAGACAAAAAGCAGAAAGAGATTCCACCAGAAATACAGCAATTGTTGGATGAGTACTAGGATCTTGTGGTAGAGGATACTCCTAACTCCTTACCACCCATGAGAGAGATAAGTCATCAAATTGACTTGATTCCAGGTGCCACATTGCCCAATAAGGCTACCTATAAACTGACACCACGGAAAAATCAAGAGATGAGTAGACAAATTCAAGAACTCTTAGATAAAGGATTGATTAGAAAAAGTCTTAGTCCATGTGCAGTCCCTAGTGTACTTGCTCCAAAGAAAGATGGAAAGTGGAGACTATGTACGGACTCAAGGGCCATAAATAAGATCACAATAAGGTATAGATTCCCTATACCAAGGATTGAGGATCTTTTGGACTATCTTGGTGGGTCATGTTATTATTCAAAGATTGATTTAAAATCTGGTTATCATCAAATTAGAATTAGGCAGGGAGATGAATGGAAGACTGCCTTCAAGACAAATGAAGGTCTCTATGAGTGGCTTGTCATGCCATTCAGCCTTAGGAATGCCCCAAGCACATTCATGCATTTGATGAATGAGGTACTTGTTGAATTTATTAGCAAATTTCTAATTGTTTATCTTGATGACATACTTATTTTCAGCAGGACAAAAGAAGAACATGTGAAGCATCTTGGACAAGTGATGAAGAAGTTGCATGAGAGTAAGTTGATGATCAACTTGGATAAGTGTGAGTTTATGAAAACTAAACTTGTGTATCTTGGTTTTGTGATTTCTAATGGTTGTTTGAAGATGGACCCCACAAAGGTTGAGGCCATTCTCAATTGGCCAACTCCTAAGACAGTGGGAGATGTTAGAAGCTTTCATGGCTTGGCAACTTTTTATAGGAAGTTCATTAGAGGATTTAGTCACCTAAGTGCTCCTATTCTCAACACCATCAAGGGTGGAATAAAGTGCAAATTTCAATGGACAAGGCAAGCAGATGATAGTTTTGAATTGTTGAAGAAGCAGGTGGTTGAACTACCTACATTGGTGCTCCCAGATTTTGACAAAGTTTTTGTAGTGGAATGTGATGCAAGTCAGTAAGAAATAGGTGCTGTTCTTAGTCAAGATGGACATCCTGTGGCATTTTTTTCAAAGAAGTTGAATGAGGCTAAACAAAGGTATTCTACCTATGACCTAGAGGTTTATGCAATGGTGCAAGCTCTCAAAAAGTGGAGACACTATTTGCTGCCAAAAGAATTCATTGTTTTTACTGATAACCATGCTCTTAGCTTTCTAAATAGTCAAGAAAAGTTGAATCATAGGCATGTTAAGTGGATGGAACAATTGCAGGCCTATACCTTCACTATTAAGCATAAAAAAGGTGTTTCCAACAAAGTGGCTAATGCTTTAAGTAGAAGGATGCTGGTCATATAGGAAGTACATATGGAAAGCATGGGGATAGATTGTTTGAAGGAGTTATACAAGGAGGATGCAGATTTCAAGGCTGCTTATGAAGTTTGTGCTAGTTTGGCTAACACTTTACATGGGGAATATTCAGATTTTGTGTTGCAGGAAGGTCTCTTATTCAAAGGTAGTTTGCTATGTGTTCCTAAATGTTCAATGGGGTATAACATCATCAAATTTGGGTTGGACAAGACTTTGGAACAAGTCACTAGATTCTACTATTGGCCAAAAGTACAGTCGGATGTAAGAAGATATGTTGCAAGTTGTACCATATGTCAAAAGGCCAAAGGTATGTCTTCTAATGCTAGTTTATAACAACCCTTCCTATCCCAACAGGCCTTGGGAAAGCATTAGTATGGATTTTGTACTTGGTCTTCCTAAGACATCAAGAGGTGTGGACAGTGTTTTTGTCATTGTGGACAGATTTAGTAAGATGGCTCATTTTGTGCCATACAAATGCACAAATGATGCATCTCACATTCTTGGTCTCTTTTTCAGAGAAGTGGTTAGAATCCATGGTTTGCCCCTTTCAATTGTCACTGATAGAGACTCCAAGTTTGTTGGTCATTTTTGGAGAACCTTATGGAGAAAATTGGGAACACAATTGTCTTTCTCATCAGCCTACCATCCCCAAACTGATGGTCAGACTGAGGTTGTTAATAGGTCCTTAGGAAACCTTCTAAGATGCCTTACTAAGTAGCATGGGTTGGCATGGGACTTGATTATAAGTCAATATGAGTATGCTTACAATGATTCAGTGAATAGAAGTACTGGGAAGAGTCCATTTGAAATTGTTTATGGTTTCCATCCAAGAGGACCACTTGAACTCAAAGACCTACAAGGTTGGGATAAGAGGAGTGCTCTAGGAGAAGATTTTTCTGCCACCATGAAGGTAGTTCATGATCAAGTCAAAGTTTAGTTGGATAAAACAGTCTCCAAATACAAGGATAGAGCAGATCTCAAAAGGAGAGATGTACAGTTCAAGGTGGGAGATTTGGTGATGGCCTATCTAAGGAAGGAAAGATTGCCTAAAGGATAGCCAACCAAGCTTCTGATGAAGAAAATAGGACCATGCAAGGTAGTGCATAAGTTTGGTCCAAATGCTTATGAAATAGAATTGCCATCCGGCCTTGGTATTTGTCCCATATTCAATGTTTCAGACCTGTTTCCATTCAGACCTCCATTGAATGCTGAAGATGGATCAGATGCTATGATTGAAGATGAAGACTAGATCAAAGATCTACCTCCAAGTAAGCCTTTACAGTTGGAATGCATCTTAGATTCCAAGGTTGTCAAAAAGACAAGGAAGGGTGTGTACAAGGAGTACTTGGTCAACTGGCAAGATCTTCCTGATTTAGAAGCTACATGGATGAGTGAGGTAGACATTTTGAAGCATGGGAAGACACTCCAATAGTTAGCAACTCAAGAGGCTTGAGTTTTTCCTACAGGGGGAGTATGGTGCAGGAGCACCTTCTCTATGGTGCAGGAGTCATGTTTTGTTTTTGTTTTCAATAAGGCTTTTTAAGCCCCATCATGTTTGTAATAAGGTTTTTTGTCAATTTGGTCACTAGACCTATGTAGACCATGTTTTGGTCAAGTTTGATGTAATCACACAATGAAAACATGTAGTTTTCTTGTGTTAGGAGAAACCCAATGGCTAACTATCTTTCAAATTAGTTTGTCGGTTGGGAGGAATGTTAACTGATCTCTCAAGACTTTTATAGGTGAGGAGTTGGATTTAATGAGGAGGGGAGAAGCATGCTTGAATGAATGAAGATCTAGATTTTTGGGTGTGTTGAAACATTGTCTTTTTTCTAAGTAATTTCCTGTAATAATCATTCTATATAGATAGTTGTTCATCTGAAACTGATTGGAGATGTTCAGGCATTGAAGTAGTTTCCATTTGATAATAGTCTGGTGTCTTGAAGTGTTGTAGTTTGTAAGATATTGTTCTTCTTGCAAAGACTAGTCAGAAAACCTAGAAACTAGGGTTTTGCGAATAGATGGACTATATTTCCTCTATCTACTAAAAGCAAGGTTCTCACATTCAGTGTGATGGAGGAATACAGTGTGAATTTTGTGTTTTCTATTGTTTTGAGTCAACACCCAGGGATCCAAGGAGTTTGGGCATGAGTGGACTAGGCATCTCTATGTGACTAGTCATTGAAAAGATACTGTTATGTGAGAACAGTGACCAAATTGTTAGGGTGATCAAGTGGTTGCAAAGGAGTGTAGACCCTTTCTGTTTTGTTGAGTTCTTGTTTCTGTTGAATGTCTATGAATCGTGGAATTATAGAGTGGCTATCAGCGTAACATAACCCTCAGGGAAGTTTTCGAAAGTTACACCGATTAACAGAGTTAGACCGATAGGAGGTGTATCGGTGAAGAGTGAAGGGAGTTTCACCGAAGAAACATACATCGGTGCCAGTTTTGTATTGGTTTGCCGAATGTATATTGCGAATGTATATCGCAATTGTATGTTGGGAATGTCTCTTGAGATTGTATGTTGAGAATATACATTTTGTCAGATACAAAAGGTGACCGACTGCAACGGTAAAGTAAAATGTATGTTGGGAATGCACCTTTTGTCAGATGAAAACGGTGACCAGGCATGGCGGTGAAAGCAGGGCAAAGACACATTGGCTAATCGGTAATAGCAAGTCAAGTCTTGCATATACAAGTTAATACATCCGTGTATCAAGAGGATATACAAGGAGGTCACCGACGGTCAAAGTCTGGCTGACAAGATTGCAACTAATCACCACAGGTAAGTCGAGTGGAAACATAACTACCATCAGGTATCGACAGGAGGTTAGAAGACACCACTGAAAATAGAAGTCTCTCTAAAGACAAGGATATTGAACTGTCAGGGAGAGTTGGGAGATCAGGCAGAGAGTTTGCAAGGTGGCCGATGGGGTATGTTTGGCCGATAAGGTTTGGTCACCAAGACATAAGCCACATCTCGCCGATCAAGTTTGTTGATCAATTGAACACTTCCACTGTGCACTCTGCATCAGGCAGCTAGGTGATGAAGGTTGCACAATTACTTTTAATGATAAAAATTGGAAGTTTTCAAGAGGTACCTTAATAGTAGCAAAAGGTGTGAAATTAGGCACCTTATATCTTTGTACACGTCATACTGTTCCTTCTACTTTAGTTGTTGCAGAGAAAAAACAAACAGGTTCAGGAACAATTGTTGCAGGTTCACAAGAAGAGACTGAAATAGTTGTTGTAGGTTCTGAGACAACATTGTGGCATAACAGACTTGGGCATATGAGTGAAAAAGGTATGAAGGTACTTCATTCTAAGAAAGTTTTACTAGGTCTAAAATGTATTAATATGTATTTCTGTGAAAGTTGTGTGTATGGCAAACAAAAGAGAGTTACTTTTCTCAAGGATGGGAAGAAAAAGAAAGATGAAAAGTTGGAACTTGTGCATACAGATGTATGGGGACCAGCTCAGGTATCTTCTCTCGGTGGATCTCAGTATTATGTAACATTCATAGATGATGCAACTAGGAAGGTTTAGATTTATTTCCTTAGGCAGAAATCTAATGTAATTGAAACATTTAAGAAATGGAGAAGCTTGGTTAAGAATGAGATGGGTAAAAGATTAATATGTCTCAGATCTGATAATGGTGGTAAGTATTGTAGAAAAGAATTTGATAATTATTATTCCTTTAATAGAATTCATAGGCAAAAAATGGTTCCAGGGACTCCATAGGAGAATGGACTGGCTGAGCGCATGAATAGGACAATAATGGAGCATGCAAGGAGCATGAGATTACATGTTGGGATGCCTTTAAACATGTGGGAAAAGGCTGTTAATATCGTTGCATATTTAATTAATAGAGGTCTTTCAGTTCCTTTGGGTTGTGGTATTCTAGAGGAAGCATGGATAGGTAAGAAGGTGAATTATTCTTTTCTCAAAACCTTCGGATGTGAAGCATTTACACATGTAGATTCTGAAAATAGAACCAAGCTAGATGCAAAATCAAAAAAGTGTATCTTTGTTGGATATGGTATTGATGAATTTGGTTATAGGCTTTGGGATGTTGAAAATCTAAAAAGTGTGAGAAGTAAGGATGTATTCAATGAGAAGGTGTTGTACAAAGATCATTTGCAGCAGCATGAGAAGAAAGAAAAGGATTTTGAGGTGCTGGATGATACTCCAGATAATGATGTTCCAGTGGTTCCTCATGCTCCACAACAGCAACACGAAATACCACAAACTCTAGTGAATGTTAGACAATAAAAAAGGCTAAGTAGACCTCCTGAAAGGTTTTCTTCCTCTTTGTATTCTATTTTGTTAATAGATTCTAGTGAACCGGAAGGGTATGATGAAGCTATGTAGGTGGATACAAAGGTTTAGTGGGAGCTTACAATGAAAGAAGAAATGGACTCCTTGCTGAAAAATCAGACTTGAGAATTATGTAAGTTGCCTATAGGTAACAAGGCTTTACCAAACAAATGGGTTTATAGGCTGAAAGAGGAAGATGGAGGTAAGAAAAGATTTAAATCCAAGTTAGTAGTAAAAGGATTTGCATAGAAAAAGGTATTGATTTTGATGAGATTTTTTCTCTGGTTATTAAGATGACTTCTATTCGTACTATTTTAAGTATTGTGGCTACTAAAGATTTGTATTTGGAACAACTAGATGTAAAAACTTCCTTTCTCCATGGTGATTTGGAGGAGGAGATATATATGGAACAACTAGAGGGATTTGAGGTCAAGGGTAAGGAGAAATTGGTGTGTAGATTAAAGAGGAGTTTACATGGCTTGAAACAAGCACCTCGACAATAGTATTTAAAATTTGATAGTTTTATGGCTAAGCAAGGCTACATTAGGTGTAATGCTGACCATTGTGTTTATTTAAGAGGTTGGCTAATGACAACTACATTATTTTATGTTTATATGTTGATGACATGCTTGTAGCAGGGTTTAACATGGATCACATAAGTGAGTTAAAACAACAGTTAGCACAATCATTTGGTATGAAGGATTTGGGGGGCAGCAAAACAAATCCTTGGTATGAAAATTTGTAGAGATAAGAAGAACAAAAAATTGACTCTATCTTAGGCTGATTATGTTGAAAAGGTGTTGCAGAGATTCTATATGGAGAATGCAAAAGCTATCAGTACACCTTTGCCCAGTCATTTGAAATTGACTAAGGAGATGTGTCCAAAGACACAAGAGGAGGAAGATAAAATGTCCAAGGTACTATATGCTTCAGCTGTAGGAAGCTTAATGTATGCCATGGTATGCATGAGACCAGATGTTGCACATATTGTAGGAGTCGTAAGCAGGTATGTAAGTAATCCCATATTGGAGCATTGAAATGCGGTAAAATGGATTCTTATTTATTCAAGAGGTACATCCAATAAACATTTATGTTTTGGCGCATATAATACTCATTTAGTAGGCTATGTGGACTTAGATTTGGTAGGGGATATTAATACCAGGAGGAGTACTACATGTTATGTCTTTACTCTAGGTGAGACAATGGTGAGTTGGATCTCCAGGTTGCAAAAGGTGGTTGTTTTATCCACCACGGAGGTAGAGTATGTAGCTGCAACAGAGGCAAGCAAGGAGATGATATGGATGCAATCTTTCATGGAGTAATTGGGAAAACAATAGGCTAACAATTATTTTTACTAATATCTAGAGTGCCATACATCTTGCAAAGAGTTATGCCTTACATTCAAAGACCAAACACATACAGCTAAGGTATCACTTCATCCGGTTGGTGTTGGATGATGGATAATTATGGCTGGAAAAGATACATACAAATGAAAATCTAGCGAATATGTTTATGAAGGTAGTAACAAGGGAGAAGCTGGCCTCCTCTTCAACTTTAGTTGGTCTTCAAGATTGAAAACAATAAAATCAAAATAGCAGGGTCCGGGGTGTTTATTTCCAGTGGGAGCTACAGGGTCAACGGTGTTATGATCAATCTCCAAGTGGGAGATGATATGGTGTGGAGTCTGATCAGTCTCCAAGTGGGAGATTGTTGTTACATGGAGCCTAATCAGATTCAGAGGTTAAATTTTCCCCACTTTTATCAGCACAATTTCCCCCCAAATTATTTAACAGGGGAGTTCATGGGGGTAGAGCCCACAATGGGGGTCTAGGGGCAACGCCCCCAGCGAGGGCTACTGGGGGTAGCACCCCCAGCTGGGGGCTCGAGGGTAACACCCCTGAAGAAAAAATTGCCTAATATTTTATAAAGGCACTGGGAGTTATTTTTCTATTTGGCCAACATAAAACCCTATTTTTTAACTGACATAAGTCTTGATAAAAATGGCTAAGGGTTAGGGTTTCCATTGATATTGAGTTGAAAGGATTTTTGTTTATAATCAGTTCGATTTGTTGGATGTCATGTCCCCTTTATAGTAAAAATAAATTGGTGAAATTATTAGTCCATTCCTATTTTCCCATGGGCTAATGTGAATCAGAAGGGAAAATATTTTATTTAATATTTTAATTGTAATACCGCAAATTAAGGATTTATTATTTTCGGGAGCAATTAAATATTAAATATTTTTATTTAATTACACAAGTGGATGAATGGAGTTTAATGAGGTGTAATTATAACTCCCAAGATAGAATTTTGAAGATTTTATGACAGTTATGACAACATTCTATGACATCATCTATGATAGGTTGTCATAGTGGGAGTTATTTTCTATTTTTAGAGAAGAATCTTGCATGGGCTATTTTGGTGAGCATCTTTGGAGGGAATTTGTTGGAAATTAAATTATTTTAATTTAATTTCCAAGAGAGGGACATTTGGATTTGGATCCATTATAAATATGCAAGTATCTTCTTTCACAGGGACTTCTTGATCATTTTTACAACCTAATTTTCTTGTTTGAGCACTTGTGCTTAGATTTTCTTCAGTGGATGAAAACCCATTGGAGTTGGAGGCTTGTGGATGAAAACCCATCAGTCTCAAGTGATCAGAGGATGAAAACCCTTTGGTTACAGAGAGTAATTCCATATAGGGATTGCATTGGGCTTCAAAGGATTGTGCAGTTTCAGCAGTTTTGCAATATTATGTTTGTAGGTTGTTCTATTGCAGTTTTGGTGATTTTTAGTGTGTTGTGTAGAGTTTATGTAGTGTTGTGGATTGTGTTTCTATTCCATGGTCATTTGGAATCCATTCCAAGTATCTAGGAGCTATTCTTTTCAATTGGGGTTTGATTTAGCATTGTTTTCGGTAGTTTTCAGCAGTGTAGTTTTGCATAGTTTGTGTAGTTTGAAGTGGATTTTTGGAGATTTGTGTTGTAGATGTTTTTTCTAGTGTAATTAGTGTTTTAGACCTGATCATATGTTATTTACATCATAAAAATTAATAAAAATTAGTTTGTGGTGTTTCCAGCATATTTGGTGTAATTTCTTGTTTGACTAGTTAGCTAGTCTTGATGTTTTTGTTGCAATTTTTAGTGGAGCTTATCAAAATTTATTTTTAGATCTAATTTTATGTTAAAATCTTAGTTTGGAACATTATAGTGGTATCAAAGCTACGATCTTTCTATCTTGTAGGGTACTAAGTTGTTGATCATGGGAGGATTCTTCAGATCCCTTTTGAGGAGTTTAGAAAATGATGTTTTAGTTTCTAAAATATCAGTATGGTTTGATGAATATTATATGAAATGTATAATTTCAAAGGTAGTCCTCACTTTTTATGAATATACAGAAATCACTGGGAAAGATTTGCCTAAAGAAGGAGTGGTTCTCAAAACTTTTGAAGAGTACCTTTCAGAGGGAAAATTTGAAGTATCATTTGAAGATTATTTCATGAGAAGAAGAAAGGAAGAAGTTAAGATGGAAAAGGCTATAAATACCAAAAATCAAGAAGATGCAGTCACAATAGTAGAACCAGAAGAGCCAGAAAAGAAGGACATAGAACCAGAAATGGTGATTGTGAAGCATAAAGAAAAATCAGATTTGCAAGAAATTGAAAGGAAGCAAAACTTGGAGAAATCCACCATACAATTTGAAGGTAAAAATTGTTTGGAAATACAAGATGTTTATTTTACTTCTAATGATTGTACATGTCAAGAAAATATTGATGAAGTTGAGGAGGAAAAGACATCTCTTGTTAGTTGTGAAGAGCCTAAGATGGATGGACATACACCAATTCATGCACTATCTTTTGAACATCCAAATGGTGAGCCATTGTTTGATTTGCACAATAGCATTGTAGATGGGTATGCATTTGAGAAGAATATTTTGGATAGTCCTAATTCAAGGGTTTTGAATCACAAAAATGGAGTTGTTGAAGCTATCTCAATGAACACTCTTTTAGCAAATAAGGATGAACATCTTATTTGCAGACCAAGGTATGAAAATATTTTAGATTTGTCTCCTTCTATGTCACTACAAAATTCTTGTCATCATGGAAAGCATGCTAAAAAAGGTGATAGAGTGAGGGATACAACTTGCAGTATAGGGCATGAGGACTCTTTGAGACAAGTCCAAATTTGTGTTTTCATATGGGAACTAGGTAATCTCTTGAGGATTAAAGTAGTTAGAGGCATTATTGAGTTCTCCATCTCTTCCATTTGGAATGAAAGGAATTTAATGAGGATTCATATAGGGTTTGTTGTGCTTTCTAACCACATTATGAAGGATCAATGTTCACATTTTAATGGATCACTTGTGCAATCCCAAGTACCACACACTTGAAGAAAAATATTTTGGGTAATGGTCAAATGGAGATAGGCAAATTGAGATGCTTATCATGAAAATGTGGTAAGGAAAGAAGGTGTCAATTTGATGTTGTCAATTTTATTACTAAGCATGGCATGGTACTTTCAGGACCAAGCTTCATACAGGTTTTCTACCATTAGGTGTATGGAGGAGTTTACAAGAAGGATAAGATTCAAAAAGATGGCCTCATTGTTACTAGCATCAAGAAGGTTGCAAATTTATCATGCTTGGATCATATCAATGGAACTTCAAACATGAAGGAGAATGGAATGCAAGAAGTATTTGATGAGCCAATGAAGGTAACCAACTCATAGCTTATTTTTTTCATTTTAGATTTCTCATATCCATTTGTGGAAGGATATGATGTTTTAGGGGAAGGTGATTGGGCTTCATTAATGTAAAGGTGTGGCTTCATTTAAATTGAGAACATGAAGTTGACAGTTGTAGGAAATGGGTTTTCTATTTATGTTAGAAGATTCCAGTATGTTTTAGAGTTTTCTATGGGTTGCATTGAGTATTTGTGCTTAACACTTGCTGTACTATGTGTTTATGATGAGGAGTTCCAAGATGACCCTATTAAAGAATATGCACATGAAATAGACATCTTTCTAGATATAGATGTCAAATTTCAGCTTGCCAAAAATTTTAAATTAGCAACCTATGCAGGAAATATCAATTTGATCATACATGAGCATGAGGAAAATAATGTGAAGGATCACATGGTTCTATGGTTGCAGCCTAAGAGTCAAATGCAAGGAGCCATAGGATGTCACTTCTGATATGACTATGGTAAAGGAGCAATCTTGAGTTCTGGTAAGAAACACAATCTACTTTATGTTATTCAATTGCTTCCAAATCCACAAAGAATGGTGTTTAGTAATATGTTCCCAGGATCACCATTAGATAGAAGATTCCAACATGTCATAGAGTTGGAAATTGATTTTCATCAGAAAAATTTGAGGAAGAATGATGTCACATACTTGGGCCATGTCACTAATGCTTAGGGCATACATGAGGATGCAAGACAAGAAGCATTGGAAGGGATTGAAAAGGTAAACAACTCATGTTATGTACTTATAATTTCAGATTTCTTACAAGCATTGTTTATAGGATGTGTTGATTTAGGAAAAGGAGTTGTTTTGGTTATAATGCAAAGGAGAAACTCCATAAAATTTGAAAGCATGAAGCACAAAGATTCAGGAGATAGTCTCAAGTTCTTCTCAAATCCACTTGTCTTGTATGATTAGCAACAAAAATAGAATTTCAGAAGTATACAAATATTTGTGGAGAGATTTTCAGTCCTTTCATGGTTTTCTACCAATCCTACATCAGTCACATTGATGATTATTAAACAGATTTGTCATTTTTGTAGTTGTTACATCATTTGCATGTTGTTGATTTTGATAAATTCAGTTATGAACAACTGTAGATTGATGTGTTTGGAGAAAGTATCCTTGCATGATGATGTGACAAGAAGGTCTACAATATTAGTGAACACTAATCAATCCATCATAACACTAATTTGGTGTTCCAATAGTGCAGTATGTGAGTGTTGCTTGTAGGTTTCCAATGAAGTTGTGTGAAGATTTGTGGGTTTTGTGTATTGGGGAATGTGTTTCTATTGTAGATAAATTTCATGCTACTATAGATCATTTCATATTGTTATTTTCCCCACTCATATCAGCTTCAGAAGTTGTGGTTTTCATCTTTCAGTTTGGAGCAAAACAATGTTGGCAATATTGTGTGATTTGGAGTTTTTATTTGACAGTCATGGGATTTTTATGTTATGGACATTATAACATGATTCTTGCATTGGTGTATATGAAAATGTATGTTAATCCTTGGAATAAGAGTGATGAGTCATAGAAATGGGCCGACAAGTTGGTGCTTGTAGATGATCTCATTTGGCACAAGGATAGAATCTTTCCAATTTTTTACACTAAAATGAAGCAGAATATTTTGTGGAGGAATCTTGAGGAGGGAGTTCTCAAAAATGCCAAGGAGTACAGCATCTTCCATAACAATATGATAAATCATGTTGTTCTAGTAAGTTTGTTGCAGCCATTGCTTACCTCTTATCAAGATTGGAAAAGTGTTTACATGGACATCATCTTCTATTTCGATGAGTTGTTTGGAGATTCATTTTTTGATGATTTGTGGTGTATATGTTGCTATTATATTATGCTACTTGTTCCTCCTCTATTGAACACTTGCTGTTATAAATCAGTCCATGAATCTGAAAGAAACACCTCTCAAGTTGAGGTAAAGTATGGGCCAATTGTTGTGCATTCCTGTAATGTATATTTCAGTACTTTGGAAGTAAGAGAAGTAACTATTTCTCAATTTCATATTTGTTGTAATGGAGAGTGCATTGACAGTTATATCAGTCCTACAAGTAGTAAAAAATATATTTATATCATTGGGAGAAGTTGTAGGAGTTTCAATTTTGTCTTATCTCATGCTAGTGCATTTGACAAGTTTACTAAATCTTTGTGGGAATATGTGGATCAGTTGGAGTATGAGAAAGGATGCATCAAATGCTTACATATCCAAGAGCTTAGATTGCATATATATTATTGTTTAATTCATGGCATTGGTAGAAATGAATATGAGTTTTCAGGTTTTCATAGTGTTCTATTGCAAGAATTGCAACATCTCACAGGTACAAGATCAAGGCTTTCTATGCAGTATAACATAATTTGGAAGCATCGTGGTTTTAATTGCTTGAGGACAAGCAATTTTAAGGAGGGGAGATTTGTCATTTCCCCTTTATAGTAAAAATAAATTGGTGAAATTATTAGACCATGCCTATTTTCCCATGGGCTAATGTAAATCAGAAGGGAAAATATTTTATTTAATATTTTAATTGTAATCCCGCAAATTAAGGATTTATTATTTTTTGGGAGCAATTAAATATTAAATATTTTTATTTAATTACACAAGTGGGGGAATGGGGTTTAATGAGGTGTAATTATAACTCCCAAGATAGAATTTAGAAGATTTTATGACAGTTATGACAAGATTCTATGACATCATCTATGACAGGTTGTCATTGTGGGAGTTATTTTCTATTTTTAGAGAAGAATCTTGCATGGGCTATTTTGGTGAGCATCTTTGGAGGGAATTTGTTGGAAATTAAATTATTTTAATTTAATTTCCAAGAGAGGAACGTTTGGATTTGGATACATTATAAATATGCAAGTATCTTCTTTCACAGGGACTTCTTGATCATTTTTACAACCTAATTTTCTTGTTTGAGCACTTGTGCTTAGATTTTCTTCAGTGGATGAAAACCCATTGGAGTTGGAGGCTTGTGGATGAAAACCCATCAGTCTCAAGTGATTAGAGGATGAAAACCCTTTGGTTATAGAGAGTAATTCCATATAGGGATTGCATTGGGCTTCAAAGGATTGTGCAGTTTTGACAGTTTTGCAGTATTGTGTTTGCAGGTTGTTTTGTTGCAGTTTTGGTGATTTTCAGTGTGTTGTGTAGAGTTTCTGTAGTTTTTTGGAGTGTGTTTCTATTCCATGGTCATTTGGAATCCATTCCAAGCATCAAGGAGCTATTCTTTTCAATTGGGGTTTGATTTGGCATTGTTTTCGGTAGTTTTCAGCAGTGTAGTTTTGCATAGTTTGTGTAGTTTGAAGTGGATTTTTGGAGATTTGTGTTGCAGATATTTTTTCTGTTGTAATCAGTGTTTCATACCTAATCATATGTTTAATTACATCAGAAAATTCAATAAAAACCAGTTTGTGGTGTTTCCAGCATATTTGGTGTAATTTCTTGTTTGACTAGTTAGCTAGTCTTGATATTTTTGTTGCAATTTTTAGTGGAGCTTATCAAAATTTATTTTCAGATCTAATTTTATGTTAAAATCTCAGCTTGGAACATTACACTGGATAATAATATTGGACTCTCTGTTTGTGGATGTAGCCCAAGTTTGGGTGAACCACATTAAAAATTTTCTCTTGCCATTATTATTTCTGTGTATTTTTCCATTTCTATGTTTAATCTTTATTTGTATTCAAATGATATCTTTTGCATGCAATTCCTAACACAGTGATCCATTCTTCCTTCTCTTTTTCTTTCTCTAGTAAATAAAGCCATTCTTGCAGTGAGCATTTTCTTTTGGATAGTGAGCCCTAAGGCAGTGAGCTTCTATTGTAATTTGGTATTGTTCCTACATAATATATTGTGAGCTAAACACTCACTGGTGGTTTTTTCCCAGTTTTGAGTTTTCCACGTAAAAATATTGGTGTTGATGTGTGATGGAGTTGTGGTTGGTCTCTTCTATGCTTAATTTGTTTTAATTATTGCATGTAGTAAATGAATTGTTAGAAATTAACAAGTAAAGTTTTAATAGGATATTGATTCACCCCCCGCCTCTTAGTATCTTCGGTGTTCAACAGTTCCAAGCTCAGTATTACAATGATGTAGGAGGTTCATAATGGTCTTCCCTGATCTAGTTCCTTGAGATGTATTCCTACTAGATATCTCTTGCTTGTTTGAAGAGTCCCACATTTTGGATTTGGGAGACAATATTGAGGAGATTCATACTCCTCTATGATGATAGATTCTATGCAGTTGGTTCTTCTTCTTTAGATGTTATAAGGACACATTCAAACCTTCCTGTTCCTATCTTTGCCTACATCTACTTCTATAGTGATAGTTTCTTTGCCTTCATTATTTTCTACATCAATATTGACAGCCTCTGTAGGGGGTACCCATCATCTTCTATGGTACTTGATCCATCATAATCATCATTTGTCACAGTTTAGCATTGGATTAGAGATCCTTGAGTAACATTTGGAGGAGGCATCCTTGTCTTTAGATGAGATATCTTCATCTTTGGATCTTATTTTATTTTAGTATCCACTTGGTTTATGATTTGTCACCTTCATCAATTAGGCCTAGGACTCCTGATTTGGTTGTGGTATGTTTCAGCATTGACATGGAGACACATAAGTAGTTTTGTAGAGATTTCCTACATCTTGATCTTTCTTCCCTTATATTCCTTTCATGAATGGGAAGATATCATGCATACATCCTTGGTTTTCTTTCTTCCTAAGGGAGAGGAACATTGTTCAATTATCTTGGTTCCTCTTTTTCATCCTATGTCGAGCATCTACCACTAGTGCAGGTCATTCTACATTGAGGGGATGCTTCTTAGTCCTCTTTTCTCTCTCTATTCTGGTGGGGTTTTCTCTCTCTATTTGTGGAGGGTGCTTCTCATCCTCTCATGGGGGTAGTTTTTTTTCCCACTGGGTTTTCTCCTTTTCTATTTGAGGGGATCTTTTGTACATGGGTACCCTCATCAGGCCTAGCTGTGAGGACCCATCTTTATATCTTTGTCCACATTTCCCCCTAAGTTGCACTTAAAGGGGGGGTGTTAGTGTGAAAAGAGTTCTTTAGCTATCTAGTTCTTTCCTAGCTAAGTTCTCCAACTTTAGCTCTCTTCACACTAGGTTAAGTTTACTTAGGGACTTTTTTCACTTTATCCCACATTGGTAGTGTTTTTAGTCTCTTGGGTAAGTAAATCTTATATATAATTAACCATTGGTCTCATAAGAGTAATCTCATTCCATTGTATGCTTTGCATTCTCTTGAGTAGAATATAGTTTATTCTTAGTCATTTCTAATTTCTAGTTTTTCTTTCCTCCATTCATTTGCATTATTGGGTGGCTTTCAGCCAAATCTTACAATGTTAATGTCTTGTTGTAAGGAATCACTGGAAGCTCTCTATGAACCAACCCTGGACTTGGATGTAGCAATATGTATTGAAGATGTGATCTCAATAAGAGAAGGAGAAGCAAGAGAAGGACTAGTAAGAACCTACCAAATATGCAAGCTTCTCTATTGTATCATCATGAAATGGTGTATGATCTACATCATCAAAGGGTATGTTACAATCCATTGTAGGAGCATTTTGGAATGGAGAGATATTTGGGGTCTCCATAGATCTCCCAAATTCTAGTCCAAAGAGCACATGGGTAGTCAATATGTGAGATAGAACACATAGTGTCAAAATCAACACTAGAACCAATCAATCCTACAACATGATCAATATTACTTCCCCATGCATATTTCCTCCCAGGTGTGTCTAGTTCAGGTATGAGTCCATAAAAGGAAGGAAAAATATTGAGCCACCTAAGATGTGTTAGGATGCCTTTTCACCAAGACTCATAACTATCCTTATCCAGTGTTACCACAGAAGGGTGAATAGTAAAACCCATGATATCTCCTCAAATGATAAAATCTAAGATCAATAATCTAAATATTGATTAATGCTGATAAATGAAGCCCAACAAAATAAACAAAACCTTTCCAGGTGCTAGTATGTCCAAGTTATCAACCAGAATGCATAAAACTAATGAACTGAATAAAAGATACCTAGGGTTGAATTTAGAAAAAGTGCATGGATGGCTATTGTAGAGATCCTTAATACCTTTCCAACATCATAAGAATCATGAAAATTAGAGAACATTCCAAAACATTATGAGCTCAAAGGACAAAAAGGGGGTATATGTACTTCAAACAACAATTAAATGCACCAAAAGAAAAATCTAGAAAAAATACCCGCACCACTGGATTGTGCTCAAAACGCTTTTCTAAACACCTTTTTTTTCAAAAATCTAACTTTGTATACCCACTTTATGCAAATTGGGGCCAAAAAGGGGGCTAGGAGTACTATTTTGGTGGCTCTGTGGTAGAACCACTGGTGGTGGGGATGATTGGGCCAATAGAAGGTTCAAAGTGGTGGAGGAGTAGCCAAGGGGTGGTGGATTAGCATTTACTACCATTGGGGTAGTGATGTGAGGTGGGTTGGCATGTTTTTGGAGGTGACATAATAGATTTTTGAAGGTAGCATGGCTAGTGAAAGGTTGTGCCCCAGATGTGTGTCAGTAGCGGCTTGAGGGCTATCCTTGAGTACCTTTGTGTGCAGACTGCAGTCCAAAACTAGACTCCTTGGGGCCAATTTTGAGGTCATCTCATCCCAAACAAGGGCTTGTGCATCCTAATTTGGGGTCGTAGACTCAAAACTATTTTTTTCAAATTTTGTTCTTGAAAAAATCGTATGATAGGGCTATACAGGTATCGTAGAACCTTAGAAACAAAAAAATTACCTTTTCTACTCCCAAGCAAGATTTCAGCAATTTGACAGTCATTATTAGGGTTTTGGGCCTTTTGAGTGTGATGGCAGGGCCAATTTTGACCCACACTACTCTGGAATTTATCTTTCCTCTAAATAGACTAAAAAAACATCTGCTTCAAACATTTTGCCTACAAGGCTCAAATTGAACCAAATAAAATGCTAATCTGACTATTTTGACTTCTTTTAATCTAATGGAAGATTTTGTTTTACACAAAATTACACCCAACAAATGACTCTTGCCTTTTTTTTTCTGATTTTGAGAAGGGGCTTACAAATCTAGATGCTCTGATACCATATGAGAGTCATTGATTGAATCAAGCTTCCAAGATCACCTACAAAACCAAGGATTTAAAATGCAAAAAGGAGATGGGGGTACCTTACCAGGCAACCCAATCTTGCAGCCAACACAACACACTTTTGACTACACACATAAATTTATCAACGTGCAAGCAAAAACTAAATTTTTATTTATTTATTTATTGAACTCATATTAAAGATTGCACAACTAGAACATTTCTTTAGACATTTCTCTATCATTCAACTCAAATACATTGCTCTATTCATAGAATCCCATCTCTATTCTTTTCAAATTTTCTTTTCAATCACTCATATTCTTCCTATGCAATCTGCCTTCAAAATTGCTCTTACAATCTGCAAGTTGCACTATATCATATTAATCTTTTTTTCTTTAGAAGACCTATTCCTTTCTCTATAGAGTGTCATTCAGAAAATACCGAAAGGTTTTTTTTATTGCAGCAACTGAGTTGCCCCAAAATGGTATCTATCCCCTTCTGGCACATGCACTTCACTCTCTACACCTTTTCTATTTTTTTTATCTCTTAAATATTTAGCTAGGTGTTTTCTTTCTTTATTTTCCAGCACCCCCCTTTTGTCTTCATTTGCTGACTAGTTAGGATTTTCTTACACCCTTCAATACCTTTATTCTTCATTTACTATTATGAGTTAGTGGGCCTCGTTCTTCCTCCTTACCGCCTTTCTATTTGGAGTTTTTTTCTTTTCTTTTCTATAATGTTAATAATTATGCAAGAGGAATTCAAGAATAAAAATTTGCATTTTTAATTGCATACCCCCTTTAATGTTCGTCCAGAATGAAATAATCAAATTGAAGCTCTCGATGTATGAAATCGGGGTAGTCAGTAGGTGAAAAATTCAAACTTCTCTGAATTGAACGAAAATTGACGAGTAGGCTCAGAATGATGTCCCAATGTTCCTTGCAAAATGATTTTGCTCTAGCTTTCAAGAATTGTGAATTTTTAAATTTTCCATAAACCCATTAGCACAAATTACCGACATTAAATTCTCCCTAATGGTAAGGAATTTTGCACTGATTCCTTTTGTAAATTAGGCGAAATGCTTTAAAAAATCTTCCCCCTGAAACGATTTTTGACCATCTCTTATGGAACTCCAGAAACAATTTTTGACTAGAGAGGGAGACATAAAAAGAGAGCAAGGGAGAGAAAGAGAAAGGGAGGGGGATAGAGAGACAGAGAGATAGAGGGAGATATATAAAAAGATAGTGAGAGAGATAGAAAGTGATGGAGGGGGAGGGAGAGAGACATATATAGATATTTAGAGAGAGAGAGACTTTACAGAAAGTGCTTCAAACTTTGAAAATCTATACTAATCCTTTTCTAATGTGTCAATTTAACATTTCACAGAGGAATTATTGTTTAATCATCATACTCAACAATAAGTACATTCTAAAGCATCATAAAAAATTACAAATGACATATTGAATGAAACAATGGATGTATTATCTTGCCTTTAGAGGTTGGTCCAAATATGGTGCAACTTTTATGTCACATTGATTCTTCTTCAAAGATATTTGATATTTTATTTGGTAGACCTTGGATACAACAATGTAAAGAAATGGCTTCTATGTTAGATCAATGTATCAAGTGATATAAGGAATAACAACTAAGAGAAGAATTGGCAATTTATAAGACCAAGTGAGCCTATACTGATAAAGTCCAAAGTCACTTATGCACATTCTTGTTTTAAATAAATTGACAAAGCTAGGCCTAAAGCACCTCAAATTGCAAAATTTATAGTTAATGGGCATTAAGGGTTTGATATTTTTATGCATTTAGGAGATTCTTATGAATAAAAAAATACTCACGTGTCAAGGAAAATGAAAGGAATAAAGGTGTTGTAAATGATAAGGAATTTCTATAGGAACTTATTCTACTTGGGTCCACAAAGAAAGATATACAATAAAAAATTTTACATATAGAACTACCTCCAATGAAGTAGTAATAATAGGTAAACAAAGATAAATCAATAGTTCTACCATTCTCTATCACATTTGTTAAAGGTACCACCATACATAGTGATGAGAACTTCATTCTACTTGATAGAGAGAGAGAGAGAGAGAGAGAGAGGAGAGATGAGAGAGAGAGAGAGAGAGAGAGAGAGAGAGAGAGAGAGAGAGAGAGAGAGAGAGAGAGAGAGAGAGAGAGAGAGAGAGAGAGATGAGAGAGAGAGAGAGAGAGAGAGAGAGAGAGAGAGAGAGAGAGAGAGAGAGAGAGAAGAGAGAGAGAGAGAGAGAGAGAGAGAGAGAGAGAGAGAGAGAGAGAGAGAGAGAGAGAGAGATGAGAGAGAGAGAGAGAGAGAGAGAGAGAGAGAGAGAGAGAGAGAGAGAGAGGGGGGGGGGGCTGAGATAGAGAAAGGGATGGATGGAAGGGAGATAGATAGATTGAGAGGGTAGATAGAGATAGAGATAGAGATAGAGAGAGTAGAGAGATATGAAGATTAGAGAGTGAGGGAGACATGGAGAGATAGAGAGGGAAAGATATAGAGATAGAGATAGAGAGAGAGGTAGAGAGGTAGATATAGAGAGAGTAGGGATATAGGGAGAGATAGAGAGGGAAATAAATGGAGAGATGAAGAGAGATGGGAGATATATTAAGAGGTAGAGATAGAAAGAGAAGGTGATAGAGATAGATAGGGAAAGTGATAGAGGGGAATACAGAGATAGAAATAGGGAGAGAGATAGAAAGAGATATCTAGATAGATAAAGGATAGGGAGATAGAGGGAGGATAGAGAGAAAGATATAGAGAGAGGATAGAGATAGAGAGATAGAGGATAGGTAGAAAGAGACTCTCCCTATATCTCACTATCTCTCCCTCTCCCTCTCCCTCTCCCTCTCCCTCTCTCTCCCTCTCCCTCTCTATCTCTATCTCCTTATCTCTCCCTCTCTATCTCTCCCTCTCTCCATCTATATATCTCTATCTCCCCCTCTCTCTCATCCTTTCTATATATCTCTATCTACTCTCCCTCTATCTCTCTATATCTCTTTATTCTCCCTATCTCCCTATCTCTCTATCTTTCCCTCCATCACTTTCCTTATCTCTCCATATCTCTCCCTGTCTCTATCTCCCCCTCTCCCTCTCTCCCCCTCTCTCTCTATCTTTATATCTATATCCCCCATCTCTCTCCCCTCTATCTCTCTCCATCTCCCCCTCTCTATATCTCTATCTACTCTCTCTCTTTGTCGCCTCTCCCCTATCTCTTCCCACTCACTATCTCTCCTTTCTATCCCTATCTCTCTATCTCTCCTCCCCCCCCTCTCTCTCTCTCCATCTCTCTCCTATTAGAATTATGTTAGGATTTTTAATGGCAGATTGGAGCAATACACATTACCAATTATATGCAGATTTTAAATACACATATAAATAACAATGAAGAATAACACAAATTATACAACAAATATTTAATGTGGTTCACCCAATGTGGGCTACATCCACAAACATAGCCATCCAATGTCAATCAGAATAGATTACAATCTACAACCTTGTAGTTCAATAGCACTACTATATTTGCTACATGAAATACATTACAATCTCAACTATGACTCATGGCTTTTCACCTTATCCAACCACTTATTTATCAAGCCTCTTTGGTGATTAGAAAAATGGGTTTCTTCATGTCGGCCAATAACAAACTAACTTCTGGCACCTTTATTAAATATAGGACATTTTGGGGGGAAACCGCGCCTAACAAAGTCATCAAAATTTATCTTGCTACATGTACCTACAACCCCTACAACATGATTAGTCACCCACATATTAACATACCCCTATCTCTATCTCTCCCTATCCATGTCCCTCTCTTTGTCTATCTCTCCATCTCTATCTCCCCACCTCTCTCTCTCTCTCTAATTTACCTTGCTACATGTACCTACAACCCCTACAATATGATTAGTCACCACATATTAACATATTCTCTCTCTCTCTCTCTCCTCTCTCTATCCCTTTCTCTATCTTTATTTATATCTCTCCCTCTCCATCTCCTCACCTCTCCATCTCTCCTTTCTATCTATATCTCTCAATCTCCCATTCCCTCTTTCTCTTCCCTACCCTCTCTATCTCTCTCTATAAGTCCCTCTTTGTATATCTTTCTAATCTCTCCCTCTGTATCTCCATCTCCTTCTCTATCTCTCCCTCTCTCTAGATCTTTATCTCTTCCTCCCTCTATCTCTCCTCTCTCCCTCTATCCACGCCTCTCTATCTCTCTCTGTATCTTTGTCTCCCTCTCCCTCTCTCCCTCACTCTCCCCCTCTATCTCTCTATTTATCCCTCTCTCTCTCTTTCCTTGTACCTCTACCCCTCTTTATCTCTCTATTTATCTCTCCATCTCTCTATCTATTGCTTTTTTTCTTCTAGTATTGACTATAGTACAGGTGTATGTCTAACATCCTTAAATTCCCCCACTATCTTGTTGCTTGACCATATTAATACATTAAAACTCTTTCTTATTGGTTTCTCAATTGTCTTTTATCATAAAAATTATATGTAGATTTGAAATAAAGGAGAAAGTAGATTTCCTGATGAAGGGGGTAAATCACAAAACACACAACAACAGAAATTACACATAGAAAATAGAATATTCTTTTATTGATTTGGACAACTCATTACATAATAGAAGCTCAAATACAATTAGAGGAATCAATCCTCCACATGTTGCAACACATTATAGCTACCTATCACCAGGCTCTAGAATCTTCTGCCTTCTGTAACCCCAAATTAGCTAGGGTTTCTATTTTCCCACCTTTTCTTGACTCTACACTTTTCCCCTTATCTCTACTACTACCCAGGGTTTCCAAAAATAGTCATAAATAGCCCTTTTTTGGTGGTCTCCAGCTAAATTTTGAAATTTTCCAACTCCCTCCAAAAGTAGGCCAACTTCTAGGAAGCATAACTTTTAATTTGGGTGTCTAATTGACGAACCGTTTGAAGTAAAAAAAAGCTCATGAAGTGAAATATCATGCCAAAAATGCACAAATGGATTACCATCAACTTTTTGGGATGTTATGGGATGTTTTAGTGCCTCATATCTAATTTAAAAAAAAATTAGGTGTTTTTCAGAAAACAGAAACTTTAATAGTTTTTCCAGCTCACAACTGATCTTTCCCTGATTCCTTTGCCAAAGGTCTTATATTTCATTTATGAAGCTTCCTATAAATTTTTGCTTCCATCTGTGCCCAAATGCAAAAATTCCAAAAATAGTAGTTAAACTTTCCAAAAATAGTAGTTTGCTATTTTTAGCAATTTAGAAAAAAATTGAAAGTCCTACATCAATATTCAAGCGATTATAGAACCAAAAATACTAATTATGGAAATAAATGCAAACAACTATAATGATTTTGAATCAACATCTTTTTGGGTGATGCAAGATTACCCTTACACCATTGGATGCTTCTGCATCAAACACCCAGGGTAATTTGAGAGTGACCCTATCACGTCTTTGTTGATAACTGAGAGGGGGCGTGAATCAGTTATCCCTAATTATTTTTGCTTTCTGAACTTTCTTAATAATTAATGCAGCATTAATTCAATATGCAAACATAACCATTACATGGAAATACACATGACACAATATTTTTGATGTGGAAACCTTGTTAAGGGAGAAAACCACGAGGTGATTAACCCAAGGATTATTCTCTGTTAGAAGAATAAAGAAAAACAAAATGGCACTTGCCAATTAGGGCTCACTGCCCGAGCACACTACTCATAAAGGAGGCACACCTGCCTACAAAGAGACACATTATCTACAAAAGAATGTTATACAATACTTGAACTGATTGGAAGCATCCACATATGCTGGAGTTCAGTTCTAGTTAGGCTTAGTTACACTGATCTGTTGCACTTCATCTTTCCTTTTCACTTATGCTGCTTTCCTTTCACATACCAGATCTTTCTTACTGCTTCAGCTTTGCTCTTCTACTTTTATTCACACACCCACATCCACAACAATAGCCTTCACAACTAAATCCATCATGTATATATATATATCCGCAAAAGTGATTTCATCACTTTTCTAGTCAGCACCCGGAATAGTCAGTCTTTTCACAAACTCTGATCTGTCGGCTGAATCCTTGCATATCAAGTAATGTGGATCAATGATATACTTATGGAAATCATTAATCATGTCAGCTAAACACAATTCATGCCTTCTTAAACTTCCCCCAACATCAGTAACACATCAATAATAATGTCTGATGTTCTGCCAGTCAGTTCTTCCTCTGTACACACTGTCACATGAGAACCCAACACTCAAACATTCATATCTCTTTATCCTTTTTACACTGGAGGCTCAAACCTTGGAATCTATCAGTCAAGATACTCCTCTTGACCTTCCCCAAAGCTGCACTTCACCAAGATACTTCCTTTGAGAGATCCGGACCTGTCTGTCAGACCTTGCAAACATGCTCTGTTCTTGTTTATCAGACCACAACATTCTTCACTCTGACTTCTAGTAGAGACATACCATGTCCTGCGGATGTGTGGGATGACCTTTGTTGCCATCAATGACAACATTTATGAATCCATATAGTGTCTCTTGCCAACAATCTCCCCCTTTGGCATTGATGGCAACACTTAGTGAAAAATGACTAAGTGTTTACACTATGCTCCCCCCTTGGCCAATGGCTCTATTTTTATATACATTTTCCAGAACTCCCCCTTAGTTGGATTCCTCATTTTTCACTTCTCCTCACTCCCCCTTTGACATCAATGGCAAAGGGTAGGTTCTGTACACCCAAAATTTCCAAAAATACTTCCATACTTAGCCGCATAAGTATTTGTGCAAGCTATACTTTACATAAACTGAAGGATATCTACAAAAGTTGTCTTCAATTGAGTAAATTCTGTAGCCCAACTTTGCTTCATTCTATCCAAAATTGAAATGTGACCGCTCAACAGGAATGCAAAAGCTTGTTTCCCTCTTAAGATCTATTGGATCATTTGTCTGGGCTGTGATTTGAGCTTCTTTTATGGCCTCATGCATGGCCTCTAATTTAGGGACAATTAACCCTCTGAGCTCACTCAATCTACTGATTCTATTTTTCTTCTCTTTTTCAAGCTTCTTAATCTCATTCAAGACTACAACCATTTGACATTCTTGATTTATTATGGAAGCAGTAAGTGGATCAAAATTTTGAGAAAGATTTGTCAGTTTATCCTCCTGTTCTTTTATTTTCTTCTCAATCTCCACTGTTGTTTTGGACCAAGATAACAAAATTTGTACATTTCTCTGCCATCTTTAAGAGCATTTTCTAAGCTCTTTATCCACAATATTCATATTTCTCCTATCATTACTTATCAACTCTTGTACCTTTGATGACCTTTTTTGCAAGAAATTCCTTCCGGACCTTATCTTCTGTTGACTTCTCTAGTGAATCAAAATGTGTGCTAACACTATTGACTAGAGTATTAAGATTACCAGATGCGGAGGCTGTGGAATCCTTATGAAACAATGGCATAATCTTTTCAAGTACTCCAGATGCAGTTGCTATAAGCTCACAGTCTTTCATGTGAGATTTCAGTAGTTTCTCATTGGCCTTGGCATTTGCGAATGAAGCTATCTTCATTGTTTGTACCGGAGAAAGAGAATCAAAATCAAATGGTCCTTTTAGCCATTCCAGTTCATCAATATCCATTGCTCTCTTTTGTCAAGAAGTCCTTGACAGATTCTGCATTGTCTCTTGCCGGAGAAAGATGTTTCTTCTTTTTTGCATTCTTAGAATTGTCATCTTTCTTTTTCCTTTACCTCTGCTTCTTTCTCCTTTACCTCTATCTTCTCCTTTGGATCCAGAGTCCGGAGGAGAAATATTGGTTTGTTCATGAGACACTTCTTTTTCTAGAACAGAGGATTCTAGGTCCTTATCCTTTTCTATACCGGTGTCCATTACTTCTTCTTCCATTTTCTCAGTAGACTCTACTGCAACACTTGTGGTGGAGGGGTCAGTACCCAAGTCCTCTATAACTAGAATGTTGAATTTCTTAAAGGCATTCCAGAGGATTTCTTCGGTCTCGTCTTGCCACTTGGTCAGTTTCACCGAGCATTAGCTGATTCATCCTGGATTTGCTCCGGAACTCATCCTTGCAATCTTTGAATACCATATTCATTGTCTTGGGATCGATTGAAGGAAATAGCTGAATTGCTATCTGTTCCCCGGATCTCAAGATCTTTTGCTCAAGCATTATTCTTCCTCATTTCAAGCCTTTCTTCTAAGCTTTTGGGAATTAGAGAGATAATTTCAATGAAAGCTTTGTTGTAAGTGTTCAAAAACTAAACTATGGCTTCCTCCAGAATCTGTTTATCTGCTTCATTATAATCATCATAGAATTCTGTTAGGGGTTGCAGGTTTCCATCCATAGTGACTGCTTTCACTACAACATCTAAGGAGAGAGTGGTTTTTTCAGCAAATTCCTCTTCCTTCTCTTCTTCTCCTTTACCGGTAGAGTGTTCACCGGATGATTTCTTCTGTTTCTTCATTTTTCCTGATTTCTTCATCAGATTCAGTCTCCTCTTCATCCCTTTGACTGACATAAGCTCTTGCAGCTTTTGTCTTTGTTCTCTTCTCTCCTTTGCTAGATGATTGTGCTTCTGGTTTAGATGCCCTTGAGCTTTTGGCAGTGGCAGGAGCAGATCTCTTTGAAGATCTGGTCTAGGAGGAGGTTTCTACCGGAACACTTTCCTCACTTTTCTTTTCTACCTTCTTCTTCTCTTCCTCAGCCTTTTCCTTCTTCTTCCTATGAGCATCAAGTGCCTCCATTGAGATGCCAAAGCCTTTGGCCACATCTTCTACTTCTTTTCTCACTTTCCTCTTGATCTTTGGCTGCCTCAACTTTGTATGAATTTTTATACTTAGTTCATCAAAAGTTCCAAATCTTTCTGCTTTAGGGTCATTTGGTTGTCTGAGCATGTGTTGAACATGCAGCTCAACAATTTGTTCATCTACTTCATACCCCATAGGCATGATCCAGATTGTCCTTGGCTCTACTGCCTCCATTAGGCATTGATTAGTGTCTACCATGAAGCACACTGTATCCTTGTATTTCTCAACCACTGATTTAGGGATTCTTTCTCTGATTTGTATCATGTTCTAAAAATTCTTGAAATATCCCCATAGGGCTATATTTCTTGCTTTAGCATCCCTAAGTTCATGCAGGTAATCTCTGATCTAAATTGCTACCAGTTTGTCATTTTGCCATACCCATCCATTTGATCCAGGCAACTCATTCATGAAGTAGAAAAATAGGCATATTATTAGTCCACCATATTTAAAGGAGTTTTTCTTGTCCTTTTTGATCTTCTGTATGTTTTCCATTAGTTGGCTCAATAAAAGTTCATAGAGATCATAATCTGCATTCTTTCTCAACATCTCATAGGCTGTGTATACTGCAGTTCCAGATACTAAATTCTCCCTACTGGAATGATATATCTTGTATCCTATTATCATAGATGCATACTTGATATCCAGGTTAGTAATATCTTCAATGGTCATTGCCCTCTTATCAAATTTTGATCCGGTGGCCTCTGTGACAATGTTGTTTTTGACAGATTTGAGGATAGGAATTCCTCCGGAGGAATGTAAACCAGTTATTGCCCTAATTACCTCCTTGGTGATTTTGCAAGGTCTGTTCAGCCATAGAAAGTTGCCATGAACCCTACTCAATACATACCAGACCCATTCATCTTCTTCAAAGCAGGGGAAATGAATGAACTGATCAAAGTGTTTTTCCTGGATGCCCTTATACTGAGGTTTGATCTCAAAAGAATCATCTATTAACTGCTTGTGGTATATGTCTCTTAGTTTGAATTCCCCAAACTCTTCAATGTTTTCATGTATATAAACCCTAATATCTTCAGTGTGCAAAATGCCATGTGGAACACTGGAAAATGCTCCTAGGGGATCTACCTCCAAGGATTTGTAAGGATGTTTCTTAAATGTGGGGTGAGGTCTATCAAAGATCTTTACTATATTCAGAGTAGCCATCATCAAGGAATCTTACTGAAGGATATCAAGAATGAAAAATACCTTTTACACAGTTTAGGGCACACGATGAAATCCGGATTGAGCTGTGTGAAGAATCGTCTTGATCTTTTGTAGAGCTCCTTTTCGTTTCTTCTTGAATGCAGAATGAACAAGAGATTAATGAGAAGACCCTTATATTGCTCCACAAACCCTAATGTCAGATTGCAATAAATGCTCAACCTAAGTTATTCCAGTTGCTCTGTTTTCCCGAATCAGTCTTGTGAAAACACCTGTTTCTTTGGAAGACTCTTCAAATATTTTTGCGGATCTCTCAAATTTTTACCAGACCTTCTTTAGATGTTTCTCTAGAAACCCTTTGATCCGCAGCTTCTCATGTGCCAATTTCAGGCACCAATTAACTGGTTGGGGGAATAAGGTTTTCTTTGTGTCTCCCCCTGAGCCAGAGCTCACCTTTTAATTTTTGGAAGGAATATTAGCACCAGAGTCTGGTGTGGATCCAACCTCTACATTCTCTAAACTTTTCTTCAACCAAATCTTGTTCATCTCATTCCTAACTTCATCCGTATTCACTTTTTGTTTACCCTTATCTTGATTCTGATTATGATATACCAAACCTCTTTTGTCCTGATTCTTGCTTCTACAAAATTTTGCAATATGACCGGATCTATTGCAGATTTGGCAAACAACATTTCTTTGAATATTTGATTGATATCCTCTTGATCTGCATTGATTAACCATATGACCTATTCTATTGCATGTAAAGCATCTACCATTGAATGATTTGTTCATTTGCATATTTCTGCATTCATGAGATTTGTGACCATACCTTTTGCAGTTAAAACATTGTTCGAAGAAGGATGAATTTGTCTGATTCATTCTCTTTCTGCATTGATTAGCTTTATGCCCAAAGGTATTGCAGTTGTGGCAGTATCCATTGAAGGAAGGATATCTTTGAGCATTAGGCTGTCTTACCGGAGGTCTTCTAAATTTGTTCCTTGGATTTTTTGATCCAAAAGTCTTCTGACCGGATCCAGAGCTTTCACCTTTCTCATATCCCAAACCATACTTGTCATCTACCCTCTTTTAACATCCAAGAAGAATTTCAAGTTGAGCAGAACTTATCTTGAATTTCTCTTTATATTCATTTGTTGTTTGAAGATCCCTTTTGAGAGAGACAATTTGATCCTCAAGTTTTTCTTCATTATCTTTAGCATCTTCAAGATCAGATTCAAGATGTCTGTTAATTCTATCCATCTTGTGGTAATCTTCTGATTTCTCCTTGAGAGATTGTCTTAGATTATCTTCAGTTTTTCTTTTCTCTTCAACTTCTTGGGTAAACTTTATAACTCCTGATTCCATTTCATGTGTTACCATAATGATTTCTTTTGATAACTTTTCACACAACTCGGTTTTCTCCTTCAGCTCTTCATTTGCATCATTTGTTTCACCTTGTCTTGCCAATTGCTGAAGCAGCTCCTTTCTCTTTTTCATAGAGAGACTTAATTTGTCTTTTAGTTCTCTCATGAACTCATCAGCCTGTTTGAGTCTTGCTTTTAATTCATTGACTTCAGAGTTTGACTGTTCGAGATCATCAAGGGCAGTCTTGAGTTGCTCTCTTTAACCATATGCATCCATTTGAATTCCTAGATCTTCCTCAAGCTGTTAGACTCTGTTAGGAGGAACTTAGCTCTGATACCAATTGTTGATAACTGAGAGGGGGGGTGAATCATTTATCCTAATTATTTCTGCTTTTTGAACTTTCTTAATAATTAATGCAACATTAATTCAATAAGCAAACATAACCATAAATGGAAATACACATGACACAATATTTTTGACATGGAAACCCTGTTAAGGGAGAAAACCATGGGGTGATTAACCCAAGGATTATTTTCTGTTAGAAGAAAAAAGAAAAAGAAAATGGCACTTGCCAATTAGGGCTCACTGCCCGAGCACACTACTCACAAAGGAGGCACACTGCCTACAAAGAGACACACTGTCTACAAAAGAATGTTATACAATACTTGAACTAATTGGAAGCATCCACATATGCTAGAGTTCAGTTCCGATTAGGCTCAGTACACTGATCTGCTGCACTTCATCTTTCTTTTTCACTTATGCTGCTTTCCTTTCACATACCAGATCTTTCTTACTGCTTCAGCTCTGCTCTTCTGCTTTTATTCACACACC
The DNA here is from genome assembly GCA_027924645.1 of Cunninghamia lanceolata. NCBI lineage: Eukaryota > Viridiplantae > Streptophyta > Pinopsida > Cupressales > Cupressaceae > Cunninghamia > Cunninghamia lanceolata. The sequence continues at coordinate 31,352,765 of BSBN01000047.1, forward strand.
CACATCCACAACAACAACCTTCACAACTTAATCCATCATGTATATATATCCGCAAAAGTGATTTCATCACTTTTCTAGTCGGCACCCGGAATAGTCAATCTTTTCACAAACTCTAATATGTCAGCTGAATCCTTGCATATCAAGTAATGCGGATCAATGATATACTTATGGAAATCATTAATCATGTCGGCTAAACACAATTCATGCCTTCTTAAACTTCACCAACATCAGTAACACATCCGAAATAATGTCTGATGTTCTGCCAGTCAGTTCTTCCTCTGTACACACTGTCACATGAGAACCCGACACTCAAACATTCATATCTATTTATCATTTTTACACCGGAGGCTCAAACCTTGGAATCTATCAGTCAAGATACTCCTCTTGACTTCCCCAAATCTGCACTTCACCAAGATGCTTCCTCTGAGAGATCCGGACCTGTCTGTCGGACCTTGCCACATGCTTTATTCTTGTTTACTGGACCACAACATTCTTCACTCTGACTTCCGGTAGAGACATACCATGTCCTGCGGATGTGTGGGATGACCTTTATTGCCATCAATGACAACATTCATGAATCCATATAGTGTCTCTTGCGAACAATCTCAGGTGTTTGTTTGAGGAAACCTAAAAAGTCAACCTTTGCCTTAGACAACCAAGAAGAATCCTCAACAGACCTTCCTTTCTATTTCACTAGATATTCTTCATTTTGCCTGTTTCGAGTACTTCTTCCCACATGGCTATCCAAGATCTCTTCTATCTCCTCCATTGAACTATATGTCAAAATACTCCACTATTCTTCTGTTGGTCCATCCTCTGTGCCACCTTCATGATATTCTATTAAATCATCAATGTTGAACACATGGGTGTAACATTAGAAAATTTCCCCTTGGGGGATTTTCCCCCATAAGGTTTAGCTCTCAGGTGTTTTATCCGCATTTAGGACATCTTGCATCATATTTTGACATCCTGATGAAATGATCCCTAAGTTTCATGAAAAATGGGACCTAGGGGGACCCCTTGAACCTAACCCTGACCAAAATAGGGGGAAAGACTTGGGTGCCTGCATCCTAGTCCTTCCCTATTTTGGGTCATGCCCAAATTTTGGGTGTCGGCTTGTGACCGTTACTTAGGTCCTATGTTGACACAGTAAGTTTGAATTACAAAATTCTTGGTGGGAGTGTTTGTAGTTGCATATATAAGCATGTTTAGGCATTCAGTTGTAAACTATATGGACATTAGATGGCTATTGTGAACTTTATGCATTCAAAATGTGATTCAAGGCATTCATTGTGTGGCAAGAGCATGTATTGTGTTGTTTATGTGTTTGTATTTGCAGATTTGAGCATCCATCTCCTCATGGTATGAAGAGCTTCTTCCTTCCATGAGATCTTCACTACAAGGTGATAGCCTTTGTGTTTTCAATCATTTATCATTTGATTTTTGCCTTTGCCTCCAAGGTCACACACTATCTATCTGACAACAGTGTTCGAAAGACTTGAATGTCTATTTGGGGCTTGACTGAGGTAAGCCTCTAAACACCACAACCCCCTCCCAAAGTTTATGTGATTGCAGGTTATAGGTTGAAGATACAAGAAAAGTAGAGTTGCAGGAGGGTATTACAAAGTGTCAGATTTGCAAATCAGAGTTAAAAAAAGCACCCTAGACTTGGGTGCCCGCTACCTAGTCCTTCGGATTATGTGACGGGAAAATCTCTAATGCAACAGGAACAAGTTATAGATCAAGTTTCCAAATCCTGACAAAAACTTGGGCATTGGACTTGGGCACCCTCTCCTTAGTCCCCAACTATTTCACTTCCAGAACTTAAAAAAATAGGTGCACATTTATCTATCATTTTACATCTTTCTGTAGCAGCATTTTCTGGTATTCGTCCATTTGCTTCCGTATTTATATAATTAGGGTTTTGAGGTATAATTGAGCATAATTAAAGATAATTGATAATCAAATCACACAAATCTAATTTTCCCTACATTCCTAAGTGACCAAGGGCTTGATAGTGCATTTCCACTCGACTCAAGGTCCTTGAATGTAATTGGTGAAAGGAGGATAGGCATTAAATTAATCAAACACCCACTATCCAAATTTTACTTATTAAATTTTGGTGAACCCATTTTTTTAATGAATTTGGCACCTTTCTGATTATTTTTCTTCAGATTTGCATTGATTCCATTCATTCATATTATCATTCATCTTATTGCATTGGAAAACTTACAAAAAAAAATTGAAAAATTTGAAAAAAATTACATTCTAGGGTTTGCATGTTGCATCAATTAATTTGAATTTCATAAAATTTCTAATTTTTTCATTATATCTGAGTTAAATTGTAGAAAATTACAAAAATTCAATAGCTTGCATTACATTTTCATCTTAATATTGCTAGGGTTTTGTTGAAAATTGTGAATTTTGCATATAACCTAGTAATTCCAAAAACTAGGGTTTGTAGGTAAAATTTTGTTTCATATTTTTCTACTGATCTTAGACACTCATTAAAATTTGAATTTGGCTGTAGTGTTGCATTTTAGCATAAATTTGCATTTAGATTTCAAAAATTTGCATTTTTACATAGAAAATTTCAACAAAAAGCTAGCATTTTCATTGATTTTTCATTAGATTTGCACTTGCATTTTGCATTATAGGGTTCAAAAATCATTTTCAGATCTGAGTGGAATTAATTCTTATCATAATTTATATTACAAAACATTCATATAGCATTTTGCATTAAGATCTCAAACCTAGGGCTTGAAAAACCTTGATTTTCATGAGATTTGGCCTTATCGACTCTCTAGATTTGCACTATAGGCACGTTGTAAAGAATATTTTTGCATTAATTGTATATTATTAGGGATATTATCTGCTACCCCTCCTAAATTTCTTTACATCACCTTGTTATCGGGCCCTTGTATTGAAATTTTGGTGAAAAATTGCACTTTTTGCTATATTTGCCCTAGGGTTTGACCTAGTTTGTACTCAAGCGTATTGTAAAAGATTTTATTCTTATAGGTGACTGATATAATTTTTATTATTTGCTTCATCTCATAAAATTCCTTACAACACCTCTTTCATTAGGTCTTGGGATTGAAAAATTGTGAAAAATTGCATATTTGTGCTATATTTTCACTAGGGTTTAACCTTGAGTGGCACTATAAGTGTATTATGACAGATTTTTTGGCATTAGATGGCTGTTATTACTTATATAATTTTCTTTCCATCATAATTTTCCTCACAACATCCTTTGTCATGCTCTTTTGCATTAAGATTTGGTGAAAAAATTGCATATTTTAGTGTATTTTCACTAGGTTTTGGCCTATCATCATCTTAGATTTGCATCAAGAGTGTGTTGTGTAGGATATTATCACTGTATTGGACTGAAAATAGACATATTATTTTCTTCCCTTGATCAAAATCCTTACAACACCTATTCTTTCATATATTTGCATTGAAAAAGTACAAAAAACCAAGCATTTTAGGTCATTTTTGCACATAGTTTTACACTTGTCTTTTGCATACTTTTGGAAAACTTCTAAAAACCTAATATTGCATTAATTTGAGCATATACACATGGCCTCTAATTGTAAAAACAACAATATGTTCCCTCCTAGGCGTTACATGAAGAGAAAGGTCCCTGAACCTAAAATTGTGTTTACACCTCATAATAGAACAATTGGAGACACTGTAGGACCTCTTTATATCACTGTGAAAATAATGGGAAATACTATGGATGGAACCCTTATCAACCCTAACTGCATGACTAATGTAGCTACAAAAGAGTTCCTCTATTTACATAATTTAATGCAAGGATATTTGTTGTGATGTTCACAACACGCCCCATTATGCTCCTTAGCAAAATGGGGACCCCTGCTGATGTTTTGCTTTTTGCTTCTGCTTGTGTTTTTTTTGCTTTCTGGCGGTTTGGTAAAAATGAGTCAGGTGCATCATCATCATGAAGGTCGAGATGAGGTGCATCATCATCATGAGGTTAGTTTGTCAAAGTTCATATTTTGTTTCTGTGACCTCATATTTAGAAAGAGCTTGAAATTCTAGGTAGGTTTGCCTTTTACATCACTTGAAAATTCATCCATATGAGGGAGTTATGAGAAGTCAAAGTTTTGGTCAAACCTGATAATCACAAGAGGATCATCATATCTTTATCCTTAGTCATGTTGTCAAGATCATCCTGATCTTGGTCTATCACCCGATAAAAATCATGTAGTCGCAATATCGGGACGTCAATCTTAGGTGGTAGTGCCCTTTACCCGTCAAATGGCCTTAGGCGCATCGTGAGCATCATGATTTTAGGAGGGTCACATTTTATAAACTCGGTTTTGCTGAATGGAGAACATCATCATCATATTTAAAATGCCCCCCCGATAATATCCTGAGGTTCAAATATCCGGACGTCAACTTTAAGTCATAGTAGGTTTTCCCCGTCGAGCGGTCTTTTTTATCGCGAGCATCATGCTGATATTTTAACATTACCTGATATTATAATATCATGCTGATATTAAATATCACCCTGACTTAGAAAATCCACCATCTGCATAATTTGCATGCGCATGTCAATATCCTGATGATCATCATCATCCTGATCTTTCACAAGAGGGTCATATTTGCTGAAATTAGCTAAGATGATGATGACGTCATCATATCCTCCTGATCTCCTTTTGCATGATCATATTTTAAATATCACCCTAGCACAAACTTGATGATGACCTCAACTCATCTTCATGCTTCGAAGATGGAAAATGATGGTTACGTCATCATGATAATTCGATGAGGAGGATCATCATATTTTTTTTATCCTGTCATATTGTCAAGATCATCATGATCTTGTTTGTCTACCCGATATTTCATGAAGTCCTCCTGCCAAGAAATATGACCTTTTGCAAATATCCTGATGATCATCATCATCACATTTCCCTTCGGCAGGATATTTTCCAAAACATGATCCGGTTAGCGAAACATCCTGATGACGTCATGTTCTAAGTTTAACAAAGGCCCCGGATATCATGATGACGTCATCCCGATCTGATAAACGAAGAAGAAAATATCCTGATGATCATCCTCATCACATTTCCCTTCGGCAGGGTATTCTCCAAAACATGATCCGGTTAGCGAAACATCCTGATGACGTCATGTTCTAAGTTTAACAAAGGCCCCGGATATCATGATGACGTCATCCCGATCTGATAAACGAAGAAGCAAATATCCTGATGATCATCCTCCTGATCTTTCGAGAGAGTTACCTTGGCCACGAAGGGGTCATATTACATTCACCACCTGATCATGCTCCTTAGGTGACCCGATTTTACATTTATCCCCTGATCTTAACGAAACATCCTGATGACGTCATCTTTTGCATTTTAATGAAGCCCGGACATGACGATGATGTCACCATCATATTCCTTTCCTCAGCAGCAGGATCATATTTCATATCCTCCTTTTTTCCTTCGACATCCTGATGATGATGCTAATTGTCATTCTTTTCCCCAATATACAGAAGCGAAACATCCTGATGACGTCATCTGGACCTTCGAAAGGGGGAACATCACATTTCCAAAATATCATGCAGATGAAGTGAACATTGGCCAAACAAAGAACATCGGCCAAGCCATTTTTTTTGACACGCCGATGGGCGGGAAATGAAGCGGTGGAATTTTAAAGCGTTTTTTGGCGCCCGTAGCATTTTTTCGGTCAACGATGGTTGACCCGATGGGTTTTGAGCGGTCTGAATGCGTTTTGAACGCGTTTTAAGAGTATTCTGGATCCGATTTCCACAATTTTGTGCAGTCACCTGGATTTAAATGATTATTTTAATTTCTTGCTGTTTATGTGATAAATGAAATACTTATTACTTGTCTTGTCTTGGAGGCTTGCAGTTGAGGAAGCAGCTGGAAAGTCAACACAGTGACCTCATGGAGGAAGGAAATTTGATCTAAGGAGCAGGAAGATAAGGATGAAGTGCGAAAAAGTCAAGGCCATTCAAGTGAAGAACAAGGTTGCAGCTTAGAGTATTACTACAATAGACAAACAGAAGTTATTACCCAGCTGCCGGAACTTCTCAGAAGGGGCAATATTTCGCCCATATTTGACACTGCTCAGAGATATTTTGAAGAGCTGGTTCACCTATATTTATTGCTGTAACCAAGGGTTTGAACCGGGGGTTTAGTTAGGTTTTTACTGTAGTGAGGACAATCAGAATGTCTTTATATTGTGCCTCTCTACACTGTAATACTTTACAACAGGGATTTTAGGAAAACAACAGGGGCTACACAGAGATTTTAGGAACATACCGTAAGTTAGCATAGTTTAGAAGTAGAAGAAGGAGGTCGCCTGTTTGTCTGCAGTAAGGTGCGCGTGGAATGTCTGGTTGCCTTACTGTATCTGTAAAGCTTGTAAGTTCTCTGTAGTATGATCAATGAAACTAAGAGTCATTCTTACATTGTAAATCATGTATGACTATTCGTTTCTAATACAATAGAATCTGGAGTTCTGCATCTATCTTCTGAGTGTTCTCCTGTTCTTCTTTGTGTTTTGAAATATTTTCTTTGAGAGCTTGCAATTTTAAATGTATGTTTGTGAAAACGCTCAGAACTTGCATTTAAGGTTTTTACTGTGGATTTGATCAAATTACTGTGGTATTTACATAGTGCATAACCGAAACAATTAGATCCTTCGGTAGATTAACTGAGGTATAGATTAGATCTTTCTAACTTTTCCCAACCCATTTGAAATATTTAGCTGAAAACGTAGAAATCTAAAGGAAATTGTCTCAAATTTGAAGAAGCATGCATAACAGAGCTATAAGTAGATAGTTTTCATAAATAGATAAAGAAGAAAGCTGCAAAAATTCAAGAAAACCATCTAAAACTTGCAGCACAGTATCACTCTTATGCAAAGGAATGAAAAGTATTGACATATCTCATGACCTTTTTGCATATTCTTAGTCCAGTAAACCACCAAACAAACCTAAACTACGTAAGGCCCCTTGAACATTACAGCTTCACATTGACCAACTGAACTTGACCAACCGAACCATTGTAGACTTGGGATTAGTTGAATCTCAAATGATTCCTTCTTATCTTTCAAGTATAGTTTTAGTTCATTTCATGTGAATTTTAACTTATTGTTATGATTGCATCAAAACAATCATCAACAGTTTTCTGGTGCTAGAAGGAGGGCCTTCTTGAGTTAGGTTTCATTTCAAACTGGCTAACGACAGCAATAGAGTGACTAGGTCTAGATCCAGTTCAGGAGATATATTTATGTAACTACCTGATACAAGGCGAAGTAAAAACCCTTTAATTTGGAATCCAAAGATATCGCAAGCGGGAAGTTCATCTGGAACACCTCCTGGGTCACCTTTTAACATCCGTAGTATTGTAAGTCCTGACAGATCACTGTTTAGATCTTTAAATCTTAGTTCAGGCACTCCTGGAGGTCTCAATACTCCTGTAAATCCTAATCCACCAATCAATCCAGGTATTCCTGCAGGTTCAAGTCAAGCTCAAACACCTGCAATGGCTTATTTCGATGTCAATTCTCCCATACTCTTCAATGATTATCATGAGATGCCCAAAAATCTGGAAAAGATATGTCCCAAATACCAGTTGCATCAAGACCCAGAAGATCATATTAGAATATTTAAGGAAGCATGTTTTAGGGCTATGTTAGAGCACGAGGATGTTGTGTGTAGATTGTTTCCTTACACCTTTAATGAGCAGGCCTCTAGCTGGTACGTAAACTTACCCAATGGTTACATTTCTTCCTGGGCACTTATGGAAGAAGCATTTCTGTCAAGATTTAGAGGACCCATTGACCCTTGCGCTTTGTATCATAAATTGGCTGCTATAAAACGAGGTGAGGGAGAGCTAATTGATAATTTCAATGACAGATTTCAAAAGGCCTATTCTAGGCTGGTAGCCCCTTATACCATAGATGATGCTCCCTTGTTGGCTATGTACTATGCTGCCTTTGATCCTTTAACTGCCATGTTTGTCAAAAGAAAACCTGACATAGATTCAATATCCAAAGCCTATAAAGAGGCAGCCTCAGTGAACCAAGAAATGAGACATACAACTTATAGTCCATTTGTCAATGGAGGAAATTTTGGGGTGCAGAATCAGGCATACCCATGGAATGGAGTCCCTGTGCAGCAGGCTCCACTAGTAAATCCGGTTCCTCCTTACACACCTGTGTATAATCCTACTCCAATCCAAGCTATAACTCCTTACACGGCTAGTACTTCCAATAACAGTCAAAATAATGGCCAGCCTTTCTTCCAACTTCCTAGGGATGTAACTGTGGCAAAAACACAAGAGGATAGGGAAGAAATTAAAGAAATTACTGCACATTTGAAAAGATTAACAATTGAGGTGACACAGCTAAGAAATGAGAACCTCTATGGAAGAAGCAACCAAAACTACAATCCACATCAAAATCACAACCAAGGCCAAAATCAGAATTATAGTCTCAATCAAAATCAGCAGTACAATCAGAACCAAAATTACAATAAGCATCAAGGCCCCAGTCAGGGGCAACCAATGCAAAATAGGGGGCCAGTGATAGATAACAGGACTTGGGGCACTAATAACAAAAATCAGAATCAACCTAGGCCACCCAAGACATGGAACACTGGGCCCAACAATGGTACTCTGGCTTCTCCTTTTGAGAATATAGATAATCATGGTGCAAAACAAATGACTAGCATACAAATGGCCAGTACAGCACCCAAAAATTGGTGCAGATTTCACAATACCAATGCCCATGCTGAGCACGACTGTCCACAGTTCCACTTGGCAGCTAGTATTTTCAACATAGATGTACAGCCTCCTACCTCTAAATTTCTCATTCCTAAGGGTAATGAGGTAGTACCCTCAGAGTATGACACAGCATTAGTCTTAGAAACATTTACCTTTGTAACTGCAGAAGAGAAAGAGGATGAATTGCTAGAGGATGAACCATGCTGTAGTGAAAGTCTTTATCCTGAATCAGCCTTTGTGTTAAATGCTTTTCAGTTTCCTTTTGAATCTGAAAATGAGATATTAAATGAAACATAGGAGGTGCAAGCCTTTCAACAGACAAATAAAAGCCACACCTACAATTTGAGGAACAACCCTAGGCCGGGAGGACCTTTCACCACTTCCACTCCTCCGAATAACATCAATACACCCCCAGATCAGAATGCTAGCAACAATCCTGCAATACTTAAAGCTAGTCAGCACACAAATAATGGAACAACAGTGCAAAAGGATCAAACAAGTAAGGCAGAAGCAATAGAGACAACAAGATTAATGAATTACTTATCAGAGGCAATAAAGAAAATTAAGGTCAGTATACCTCTAAATGAATTATTGAAGACCCCAGGGATCAGAAATGCTTTTTTAAAATCCCTGGATACATCCATAACAAACAAGGTGTCCGCTGATATAACTGTTCCTAATAGTGATTCACCACCTAAGGAGAAAGGTAAGAAAGTTGAGCAGCCTTCCAATACTAATGTAGTAATACATGCGGATAAGAGGGATACTCAACCTTTCTTGTTAACTATTAGGTTGTGTGGGAAGAATATACACAATTGCATGGTAGATTCTGGTGCTTCAGCCAACGTAATGCCCTTAGGAATATGTAAAACTCTCGGGCTGACTCCCACCAAATCTGCCAAGGTTGTCACACAATTAGATAAAACTGAGGTTAGCGTGATATGAGAACTCATGAACATTCAAGTGCAATTAGCTTCAGACCCTAGGGTAAGCCAAATCATTGACATTCAAGTAGTGGATATACCCGTAAATTATGGAATGTTGCTAAGTAGGGATTGGTCCAAGACATTAAACGGATATATGGCTACTGACTTTTCACACATGTGGTTACCGTGGAGAGGCATCCCAAACCAGATCAGAATAGAGGCAGAGCCCAGAATGAAACATATGATAACAGAGTATAATCGAACTAATGAAATATTATATGCTTCTGTTGAACCAGGTGTCTATAGAGTTACCAACAATGGGATGCAGATTGAAGAGATTATGATGTTAAACATTAGAAAGAAGTGTGTCAGCAATAGAACGGCACTATTCATTGAGTCTGACAGAAATTCTTCAGATGAGGAAAACAATGCAATAGATAAATTCGGTCATGCCATTAGACGAGAGGTGGAAGAGTGCGTTACACACAATCTCCCAGTCCAATGTAAGTTATATAAAAATAGGTGTAGAGTCCATGATAGGCAACATTCTGAGGAGAATTGTGAAATATGCAAAGACATCATTGAATATGAATACAAAAGGTGCATAGGGAGGGTAGAGTCACAAGAGGAAAATGAGAATCTTGATCCGACACAGAGATATGTTCAGGATAATATAGATGCCTTGATTCCAGATTTAGGAAAAGAAATAGAGGACAAGGGTAGTTATCTTTCTGAGTTGCAAACTAAAAACACACATATGAAAGATAACCAAACGGAAAAACCCATGAATAAACAAGATAACACCCCACAGGCAATAAAAGGGACAAAGTATGCCAAGGTAAAGGATCAGAAAAGAAAAGATGGCATGTGGACGTTAAAATGTGATGGGTCCAAATCAAAACAGGGCGCAGGTGCAGGTATTGAACTCATAAATCCTCAAGGTAAATCACATTTGGCAGCATATATATTACAGTTTTCCTGCACTAACAATATTGCTGAATATGAGGCCCTAATTTTAGGACTTGTCATGGCCATCAAGAAAGGGCTAAAAACCATCAGAGTATTTTCAGACTCTGAATTAGTAGTCAGACAAGTGAGGAAACTATATGCCTGCAATTATAAGAAAATGATTAGTTACAGACATAGAGTATGGGGTTTAATGGATTCGTTTGATGCTCTTAACATAGAGCACATTCCTAGAGAGCTAAACCACAGGCCAGATGCGTTAGCAGTTGCTGCTAGTACATTAGAACCATTGACACTGTCAGGATTAAGATGATTTGCTGTTGAGCTAGTTAACGTGCCCAGTATACCAGACAACATTACACACTTTCAGGTATTTGGAGAGGATCAGCAAATTATTAATTTTCTGACTTGTAATGAGGCATTTGAGGCCCAAATCATTGATGAACAAGAAAGGCTTGAAGTAACATGGGACGAAGAAGATATGATCAACTTAAAGAGCAACTTCTTACCAAAAGGAGTAATTGAATTAGAACACATCTTTGACTTCGACGGAATAATAAGACAGAAACACTTACCCAAAACAGAAGGGGGTAGGGGTGATTTACATAACTTAGGGACTGAGCTAAATCCACAAAGTGTACTAATTGGGAAAGCTTGCTCTGAGAAAATTAGAAAAGAGGTTCTGGACGTTCTGAAAGAATATAAACATGTCATAGCATGGACTTATGAAGATTTGAAAACATTTGATGAGTCCATCATAACTCACGTAATACCTTTAAGAAAAGAAGTCAAACCATTTAGGCAGAAATAGAGGCCTGTAAACGCCATTCTAGAGCCTTTAATCTTTGAGGAAGTTAAAAAACTACTGTCCGCTGGAATAATTTTCCCAGTCAGACATTCTGTCTGGGTAGCTAACTTAGTACCAGTTAGGAAGAAAAGCGGAGACATTAGGTTGTGCGTAGACTTTAGAAATTTAAACAAGGCTTCTGAAAAGGATAATTATCCTTTGCCCCCAATAGACGAAGTACTGCAAGCAGTAAATGGCGCAAAGATGATGTCTTTTTTAGATGGTTTTTCAGGTTATAATCAGGTCTTAATTGATAGAGAAGATAGACTAAAAACCACCTTCACTTGCAAATGGGGAAATTATGCGTATAGAAGAATGCCTTTTGGTCTGATTAATGCAGGTGCCACTTTTCAGAGGGCCATGGACGTTGCATTCCGTGGATTATCAGGTAAATGCATTGTTGTGTATATGGATGATTTAACTGTGTATTCCAAGGATGCATCCACCCACACTGAGGACCTCAGGAAAGTACTCAAGCGATGTGAAAGGTATGGGATTTCCCTTAATCCTAAGAAATGTATATTTGGTGTGACTGAAGGTAAATTATTAGGCCATATCATTTCTGAAAATGGAATTGCAATTGATCCGGATAGAATAGAATCCATAAAAAATTTGCAAATACCAAACAGTAGGAAAGAGTTGAAATCATTTTTTGGTAAAATTAACTTTGTTCGGAAGTTTATAACAGGTTTTGCAGAGATCGTGTAGCCGTTGAATGCTATGTTGAAGAAAGACGCACAGATAGAATGGATGCCAGTGGCCAAAGCCGCATTTGAAGATATCAAGGAGGCAATTTCTAATGCCCCTGTATTGGCAAGTCCAGACTACACAAGCCCGTTTTACATCTACTCCTTTGCATCTTCTCATTCTGTCGCGGCTGCCTTGACACAGAAAGGTGAAAATAATGGAGAGAGGCCCATAGCATTTATGAGTGCGCCTCTGAAGGATGCACAGCTGAGATATCTAGATATCGAAAGATAGGCATTCGCATTAGTGAAGGCTGTGAAAAAATTTAGACACTATATTCTGCGTAGCCAGATTAAAGCCATAGTACCAGACGCAGCAGTAAAAATGTTGCTGATGCAAAACGAGCCTGGAGAAAAAAGAGCCAAATGGATCACCACACTGCAAGAATTTGACATGGAGATCATTCCCGCCAAGCTGGTCAGAGGGCAGTCGTTGGTGCAGACAATAGCAAACATGGATCCAAATCTGATAAAACAACAATATGTATTGAATTCCCAAGACGCATCAGGCTGGTACGATGATTTAAGCACCTTCCTGATAGCCGGAAAGTACCCAAGCAAGATGAAGGCTTCTCAGAGGAGAGCTTTGAAGATTAAGGCACAGAATTATATGGTGCAAGGAGGTCTTCTATTCAGGAAGAACCATGATGGAATTTATCTGAGATGCATAAACAGAACTGAAGCTGATCGAGTGTTGACAGAACTACATGACAAGTACGGAACCGGTCATGGTTCCCATTTAGCTACAACACACAAAATACTGAGGGCGGGCTATTACTGGCCCACTATGTTCAAAGACACTAAGAGTCACATCAGAAGTTGCCACACCTATCAGACTGCAGCAGACAAAGGGAGAAATCCGGCCAATCCACTGCAACCTGTGATCGAGTCCAGACCGTTTGCACAGTGGGGCTTGGATTTTATCAGAGTCATCAATCCCCCATCTTCTGCAGGACACAAATTTATATTGACGGTAACAGACTATTGTACAAGGTGGACTGAGGCCACCTGCTGCAAATTTTCCACAACTGAGGTAGTTATCAAGTTCCTTGAAGAAAACATTATCACCAGGTTTGGAACGCCCTATTCATTGGTATGTGATAACGGCCCTGCTTTCTCTTCTTTAAAATTTTCTAAATGGGCATTTGAATATGGGATTATTCTAAGGTTTTCTTCGAATTATTACCCTCAAGGTAATGGACTGGCTGAATCAACAAACAAAATTTTATTAGACATAATCAAGAGGTTAATTGCCAAAAGTCCTAGAGAGTGGAATACCCTGTTAAGATATGCATTATGGGTAGACAGGACCAAGTTTAAAACAGCTTTAGGTAGCACACCTTATCACTTAGTTTATGGGACTGATCCCATACTTCCGGTTAATCTAAGAATACCAACCTGGAAGTTTGCCAATGAATATCTAGGCTTTGATAACCATAGGGAAGCCAGAATAGTGCAAATGTTACAACTAGAGGAGAAAAGAGGTCAAGCCCTCGAGAAGTTTGCCAAACACCAAGCGGTTGTTAAGAGGTGGTTTGACAAAAGGGCAAGAGTCAAGATGTTTAGGATATCAGACTTAGTGTTGTGCTGGGACAAAGCACATGAAAAGAAAGGAAGCCATGGAAAATTCGATAAATTATGGCTGGGTCCATTACAAGTCTCAGAAATAATAGGAGATAACACCTTTAAACTTAAGACCTTGACTGGAGAAGATGTGCCATTACCAGTTAATGGCCAGCATTTGAAACACTACTTCCAAGCTTGAGGTAAAAGGGGGGCAGTCCTTTTTTTTTCTTAATGTAAAATGTTGTGGGTAATGTACAGTTCTTCTTTTTTGTTTTCTTTTGGGTTGGCTGTTTGTATAGCTTGTCTTCTGTTTGTTTTTGCTTTTTGTTTCTTTCTGTTTGTACAATTTTTTCTTTTGTTGTGTTGTTTGTACAGCCTGTTTGTTTGGTTTGTTTGTTGTCTCCTTAGCAGGGATCTTTATTTTACTTTAGGGTATTAAGGAGCAAAACTAGCAACCATTCAAAACAGTATAAAATTTAGGATATTCAAGTTAATCATTTACAATTTACACATAACTTGTCACTATCATGAATGTAGAGAGTTGTTCATCTTCTGAAGTTTTGTATTCAATAAATGTGATTGAGAATTCGAAGCAGGTTTCTCACGATGACACACCTAAAATCCTTGGGTTTGTTGAACTTACCAGTGTAGCTATTAGGTGAAAAATCAGAGGTCACCCTTGCTACCATTACAATTCTCAGCTTAATTTCAGCAAGTGTCCACTCCTTGCATCATGAAATTACAAATTGTTATGTCTTATGAAATCTTTCAAAATTAGAAAACAAAAAATAAATAAATAAATAAATAAAGCGGATTATACTGAAAATCCAGATTAAGCCATCTAAGTAACTCTACCGGGGCTATGGACGCTTGCTAGCAGTGGGGCTCTACTTAGGAGAATTGTAACGATAACCTTGCCGGGGCTATGGAAGCTCGCTGGCAGCAAGGCTCTATCCGGTCGGCTATGAGGGAATACCCTCACCTACGTAGGCTAATGTCAGTCACTGGTTTGTTCAACCGATCTTCAAGATGAGGATAATTAATCACGTGCACACAACTAAACTGAAAATGGAAATTCATGCATCTTTATCGAATACTTTGAGTCTCAAGCTGAATAGTAATTTGTAGGAAAGATAGTTGGAAGTTATGAGTTCATTTCATCTAGTTTCCTTGAACACTCTGAATTTAATTGTTTTGTTTTGGTTGCTAGTTGTTGTGATGTTCACAACATGCCCCATTATGCTCCTTAGCAAAATGGGGACCCCTGCTGATGTTTTGCTTTTTGCTTCTGCTTGTGTTTTTTTTGCTTTCTAGTGGTTTGGTAAAAATGAGTCAGGTGCATCATCATCATGAAGGTCGAGATGAGGTGCATCATCATCATGAGGTCAGTTTGTCAAAGTTCATATTTTGTTTCTGTGACCTCATATTTAGAAAGAGCTTGAAATTCTAGGCAGGTTTGCCTTTTACATCACTTGAAAATTCGTCCATATGAGGGAGTTATGAGCAGTCAAAGTTTTGGTCAAACCTGATAATCGCAAGAGGATCATCATATCTTTATCCTCAGTCATGTTGTCAAGATCATCTTGATCTTGGTCTATCACCCGATAAAAATCATGCAGTCGCAATATCCGGACGTCAATCTTAGGTGGTAGTGCCCTTTACCCGTCAAATGGCCTTAGGCGCATCGTGAGCATCATGATTTTAGGAGGGTCACATTTTATAAACTCAGTTTTGCTGAATGGAGAACATCATCATCATATTTAAAACGCCCCCCCAATAATATCCTGAGGTTCAAATATTCGGACGTCAACTTTAAGTCATAGTAGGTTTTCCCCGTCGAGCGGTCTTTTTTATCGCGAGCATCATGCTGATATTTTAACATTACCTGATATTATAATATCATGCTGATATTAAATATCACCTTGACTTAGAAAATCCACCATCTGCATAATTTGCATGCGCATGTCAATATCCTGATGATCATCATCATCCTGATCTTTCACAAGAGGGTCATATTTGCTGAAATTAGCTAAGATGATGATGACGTCATCATATCCTCCTGATCTCCTTTTGCATGATCATATTTTAAATATCACCCTAGCGCAAACCTGATGATGACCTCAACTCATCTTCATGATTCAAAGATGGAAAATGATGGTTACGTCATCATGATAATTCGATGAGGAGGATCATCATATTTTTTTTTATCCTGTCATATTGTCAAGATCATCATGATCTTGTTTGTCTACCCGATATTTCGTGAAGTCCTCCTGCCGAGAAATATGACCTTTTGCAAATATCCTGATGATCATCATCATCACATTTCCCTTCGGCAGGATATTTTCCAAAACATGATCTGGTTAGCGAAACATCCTGATGATGTCATGTTCTAAGTTTAAC
This sequence comes from Cunninghamia lanceolata, assembly GCA_027924645.1. Taxonomy (NCBI): domain Eukaryota; kingdom Viridiplantae; phylum Streptophyta; class Pinopsida; order Cupressales; family Cupressaceae; genus Cunninghamia; species Cunninghamia lanceolata. The sequence goes on from BSBN01000047.1 coordinate 31,368,996, forward strand.
AAAGGCCCCGGATATCATGATGACGTCATCCCGATATGATAAACGAAGAAGCAAATATCCTGATGATCATCCTCATCACATTTCCCTTCGACAGGATATTTTCCAAAACATGATCCGGTTAGCGAAACATCCTGATGACGTCATGTTCTAAGTTTAACAAAGGCCTCGGATATCATGATGACGTCATCCCGATCTGATAAACGAAGAAACAAATACCCTGATGATCATCCTCTTGATCTTTCGAGAGAGTTACCTTGGCCGCGAAGGGGTCATATTACATTCACCACCTGATCATGCTCCTTAGGTGACCCAATTTTACATTTATCCCCTGATCTTAACGAAACATCCTGATGACGTCATCTTTTGCATTTTAATGAAGCCCGGACATGACGATGATGTCACCATCATATTCCTTTCCTCAGCAGCAGGATCATATTTCATATCCTCCTTTTTTCCTTCGACATCCTGATGATGATGCTGATTGTCATTCTTTTCCCCAATATACAGAAGTGAAACATCCTGATGACGTCATCTGGACCTTCGAAAGGGGGAACATCACATTTCCAAAATATCATGCAGATGAAGTGAACATCGGCCAAACAAAGAACATCGGCCAAGCCATTTTTTTTGACACGCCGATGGGCGGGAAATGAAGCGGTGGAATTTTAAAGCGTTTTTTGGCGCCCATAGCATTTTTTCGGTCAACGATGGTTGACCCGATGGGTTTTGAGCGGTCTGAATGCGTTTTGAACGCGTTTTAAGAGTATTCTGGATCTGATTTCCACAATTTTACGCAGTCACCTGGATTTAAATGATTATTTTAATTTCCTGCTATTTATGTGATAAATGAAATACTTATTGCTTGTCTTGTCTTGCAGGCTTGCAGTTGAGGAAGCAGCTGGAAGTCAACACAGTGACCTCATGGAGGAAGGAAATCTGATCTAAGGAGCAGGAAGATAAGGATGAAGTGTGAAAAAGTCAAGGCCATTCAAGTGAAGAACAAGGTTGCAGATGAGAGTATTACTACAACAGACAAACAGAAGTTATTACCCAGCTGCCGGAACTTCTCAGAAGGGGTAATATTTCGCCCAGATTTGACACTGCTCAGAGATATTTTGAAGAGCTGGTTCACCTGTATTTATTGCTGTAACCAAGGGTTTGAACCAGGGGTTTAGTTAGGTTTTTGCTGTAGTGAGGACAATCAGAATGTCTTTATATTGTGCCTCTCTACACTGTAATACTTTACAACAGGGATTTTAGGAAAACAACAGGGGCTACATAGAGATTTTAGGAACATACAGTAAGTTAGCATAGTTTAGAAGTAGAAGAAGGAGGTCGCCTATTTGTCTGCAGTAAGGTGCGCGTGGAATGTCTGGTTGCCTTACTGTATCTGTAAAGCTTGTAAGTTCTCTGTAGTATGATCAATGAAACTAAGAGTCATTCTTACATTGTAAATCATGTATGACTATTCATTTCTAATACAATAGAATCTGGAGTTCTGCATCTATCTTCTGAGTGTTCTCCTGCTCTTCTTTGTGTTTTGAAATATTTTCTTGGAGAGCTTGCAATTTTAAATGTATGTTTGTGAAAACGCTCAGAACTTGCATTTAAGGTTTTTACTGTGGATTTGATCAAATTACTGTGGTATTTACATAGTGCATAACAGAAACAATTAGATCCTTCGGTAGATTAACTGAGGTATAGATTAGATCTTTCTAACTTTTCCCAACCCATCTGAAATATTTAGCTGAAAACGTAGAAATCTAAAGGAAATTGTCTCAAATTTGAAGAAGCATGCATAACAGAGCTATAAGTAGACAATTTTCATAAATAGATAAAGAAGAAAGCTGCAAAAATTCAAGAAAACCATCTAAAACTTGCAGCACAGTATCACTCTTATGCAAAGGAATGAAAAGTATTGACATATCTCATGACCTTTTTGCATATTCTTAGTCCAGTAAACCACCAAACAAACCTAAACTACGTAAGGCCCCTTGAACATTACAGCTTCACATTGACCAACTGAACTTGACCAACCGAACCATTGTAGACTTGGGATTAGTTGAATCTCAAATGATTCCTTCTTATCTTTCAAGTATAGTTTCAGTTCATTTCATGTGAATTTTAACTTATTGTTATGATTGCATCAAAACAATCATCAACAATATTATGACCCTTCGGATATGATGATCAAAACACATAAGGGAACCTTTGTAAATCCTTTGGGTAAGATATCATTGTTGGTAATTGTATTTGAGAAACATGTAGAATGATGGTTTGATGTTGCCCCTGTTTCTGATCTCTTTTGCATGAAATTTGGACATCGTTAGTTAAAGGCTATGAAAGTTGTGTTGGTTATGATGTTAGTCACAAACAAGCATAGAATAAATGTACACATTAACCTTTATTCATCTTAAAAGATACTATGAATTCAAAGAATTCATGATCCCAAGTCTCCGGTGATTAGGTCTTAATCATCTAAAGTTACTCAGAGGTTAATGTGAGTTATTGTTTCCATTTTGGGGCCTTATGTGAAAGTTCAACGTCATCATGACATTCCTGTAGAAATTCTTTACAGAGAAGTCATATTACGCAGTTATTTGGTGAAAAGATGCAGAAATACCTCAATCTTTGCATGATATTTTCAATTGTGCATGCTTTGTATTCAAATATGCTAAATATTTGCAATTATCTATGAGATGTATGCATATCTATGTTATTTGCTTAAGATCATCAATTATTTGCAATTATGGGGGCGAAACGCTCTGAAATTTAAAAGAAATTGAAGAGATGCTTCTAATTAAAGTTGAACCTTCAGCTTTTGAACCACATGTATATTAGATACTGTCATGAAGAGAAGAAAACCAAACCATATCTTCACCAGGACATTCCACAGCTAGATATAGTTGATGCTAACTTCAAAGGAATTTGTATGAAAACAACACATGTAAGTAGACATGCGCTCTAAGGGACGCAGCAAATCACCACATATATCCAGAACTCATACACTGATTACTCAAGATTTACTATGAATTGTAATTGACACAGTCTTCTCATTCATTAAGCATGCAAAAATATAAATGTATACAAAAACTTTGAAATGAGCTCTAAATGTTTCAGCAGACAGATTTTAATTAAGTTTCAAATGTTTACAATAAGGCATTCCATCACCTTTTATAGAATAAGGTGAGGAATTTGTTACAAAAGATCCACGATCTTGATTTATTAATGCACATCTACGGTCATCATTTTCTTGACTTTGTCAATCTTTACAAAAATGGCACAAGTTGCTAGCTGGCAACTATCTATATTACCTATGCTTATATCCCCTCTATGATGTATCTTCATCATGTTCCTCAGCTGAGTCATGTGGATCATCATCATGTGCATCACTTCCTGAACTTTCACTATCCTGATGATGATGATGCCGCATATGGGGCTGCATGCTGTTCCGGATCTGCTCATATGACTGCACAACTTGATCTATTCCTTCGCCATCTTGAGTCTTTGCTTTGATGATGGCATGCTTATGTGCTTCATATTTATCTCTGCTATTATCCACCTTGTCTTTCCTGTCCTGCAGTGTTTCATTGTATTTCTCCATCTTGACCTTGATCCTCATTATTTTATCTATAAGTTCCTCTGTCAAGTGGACAAGTGGACCATCTGCTTCTGATTGGAAGTTGCTATGCAAAGATTTGATAGTAGACTCTTCATCTTGATTTTGTATTTTTCCTTCCACTTTTCCTTCCAATGTTTCTAATATCTCTGCCTCTTCAGCCATTAAATCGTGTAGCCTCATGCTGATATCTCTCAGCTTATTATTGCATCTTTTGAGGACTCTGCATTCAAACTGAATGTCTTTGTACCAGATGTCCACCAACAATATGGTATTGCTATTCAGTACCTTCTTACTGATAAGCAGTTGAGGATTTATCCTCTTTATTTCTCCCAAGATGCTTAGGACCCTTTCCAGTTTGTAAGACCTTTTCCCGATCTGCATTTGCAATTTATCCACCTTGGTCCTGGAGTCACTCAGAATACTCCACCTCTTCAAAGAGGCCTTCACTATTTCTATAACATCATCCAATGTGGATGACATCTATTTCCTTATCACAGATGCCTCATGTTTCATGAGGTCTAACTTATTTACCTCCTCTTGAGAAATAGCAGTCAATGGGACTGCATGTTTAGTTGAAGTATCATCACGAGTAATCAGCCTCCTTATGTAGGCATGCAACTGAGCAATGTGCTCTTTATGTTGCTTATTCTTCTCCTTCTCTCTTTTTACCTTTTGAATTAAAGAATCAATAATGTCTTTGCCTTCTTGACCTTCTTGGTCCTCATTGGCAAAACCCAGATCCACTGTGCTAATTTGGAATTCATCTAAGATAATTTTACCTTTTTCTTTCTCCACCGCAGGTATTGCAATTTGTGCGGTCCTCCTCCCGATTGCTGGATCTCTCCTGATGGCTGAAGTCATTCTGGCCTTCCTTTTAGGTTTTATTATGTCCCTGGAGAACAAGGTGGAGCCATCAAATTCTTGGATTTCCAATTCTTCTTCTTCATTTACCTCTTTCTCCAACCATGGAGGCACCTGATCATGTTTCTTGGCATCATCATGATGTTCACCCGTATCTCTCGTTTCTGTCAGTAGATGTGGTGGACATGGTGATTTTCTCATTTCTTCTTCCTGATGCTCACCTTGTTGTTGATCCTACGGCACATCCTCTTGTTGAGGAATTTCCTTCTCCGGAGGAGCATCCTCTTGGTGTGGGGAACCTTGCGGTGCATCTATATGTTGATCATGATGATCATGATCTTTCTCTGTCATTATTTCATCTAATTTCAACTCTTCCCCTTGTTGTTTATCCACTGCACTAGATACTGTGGATTCTGCCTGAAGTGTTGGCGGTTGTTTTGCAGCCACTATTTGTTCTGGGCCTGCACTATCAACCTCTTGTGTTTTGGCAGCAGGATCCTCTATTGTTTTCTCCTTTTCATCAGCTTTCATTTCCTGAACCTCTACTATAGCAGGTTCCGCTGATGTATCATGTGGGCTTTGTTGGCCTAATTTAGGAGCATGGCCTTCTGATTCTGCCATCTCTATTTCTTCTTCTAGGTGCCCTTTGTCAGGTGATCCTACTGGATGTTCAGGACTTGCATCCTGTTTCTTTGTCAGGTCTACCACTACAGGACTTGTCACCTCTGCAATTAATGTTTCTAGCCTTATTTCCTGAGCTACTTGCTCTGGGATTTTCCTGTTCTTCTTCCACTTGCTTCATTTCCTCAAGTACAGTTTGAACTGGTGGAGGCTTGTGAGGGGTCATGCTTGTACCAGCAGCAAGTGTCTCCATCTTCTGTGTAGCCACATCCTGCACAACCTCATCATCAGACAAGTTTATTGTCTCGTCTAGTGAGACATGACCTTCTGCTTGTGTCTGGGCAGTTTCTTTCATTTGTTCTTCTACAAGTTCAGTTTTGAACTTGATGATGGTAGGAAGTGGAACATTATGTTGAAGTTCCTAAGGTACTTCACTACCTGCCCTTTGTAATAGTGTAGGGGGTTGTTTTATTTCACCTCTCATAGAGGTTCTTTTTTTCTTAGGTGGGGTGGACACCAGCACCTGTGGATCTTTTCTTTTCCTCCTTATTATCAATGGAGCCTCTTCTTCTTCAGGCTCCTCCTCCATGAGGATAACCTCTGTATCATGTTTCCTTGAGGATTGACCCTCTTCTAGGGTCTCAGTGATTCCAGCCTCTGCTATCTTACTCTTCTTAGACTTTTCTTTCTTTGTCCTTGGAGGGGATGCTGATTCTGATCCAGATCTTGATGTTGCTGCCTCCTCAGCTACAAACACTGCTCTCTCAATAATAACCCCTTTGGGTTCTTTATCCACCTTCTTGCCCGTTGGGGGTCTTTTGCTCTATTGTTGTGGTGGAGGGATTCTATCTCCCTTGGTCTTCCTCTTCTCATTCAGGAAGTCATCATATTCATCCCCAAGAATATCCTGTCCCTTCTTCTTGTTGTCCACCGTAATGGCAACACCTTTCTTCTTCAATGCCTCTACCTGCTCATCAACCCAGGCTTGAGTTAGTTGTATGGTCCTGGCAATGAATGGGTCCAAGGATAAATCTTCATGTATGGTGAGGTCAGGTGTAGAGATGGTGTCATTATATATCTTGTTTTGCTCATATTCATCTGCAATTATCCTGTCATCATCCTTCTTCAATTGTTGAGGGATGGAGATGCAATCAAAGGTTCTAATTTGGTTCAAAGTTAACCTTTGATACCTTCTTCTTCTGGCCTCTTCCTCATCCTCACAGTCAGCCCAAAAATCCTCTAAGTGCCTCTGATGAATAGGCTTTCCTATTATCTTCTGCATTCTGCCGTAAGGATCATATGGTCTTGTTAGTGCAAAAGGCTGCAAATTCATTTTATTTAGGGTGACCATCACCTTCTTTATATTATCTGAGTCGGGGCACATATAGTAGCCAATGCTGACTGGGAACAAAATTGGTGGCAGCTTCTTGGCATCCTTGTACATTTTTATCATTGTGGAGCCCTGTCGGATAAATTCCATTAGTATCACTGCATCAGTAGGATACCTCGGCAGCATCAGGGGATGTCCCTCAAAACTTTCAATTCTTATGTATGAGAAGGTGGCAAACTATATATACCAGGCTCCATGCCTATAAACTATTTCTTGAGCCTCCATGCTCAATCTCTTTGTTCTGTCCTCTTCCATGGTCCTCACCAGATGCATAGAGAATGCATCATTGACCAGATGCATAGAGAATGCATCATTGACCAGTTTGTAATCTTTGAGGTAATTAGCTCTTTGCAGCTGGGGATGATGATCCCAGATATACACAACATTTGTGCCTGTAAGCTTTCCGTTTGTAACTAAAGCATCAAAAGTGCCTTTGTAAGCACAAGAATAAACAATGTAAGATGACATATAGAATACACAATTTGAACCTCCCAGGTTCATCAGCTGCTCATGCAGAGCATCACTTATTATCTGGCCCCATAGTGGCTTGATATCTGAATACAGACACATCATGATTATTCCATACATCCAATCTCTGAAAATACTAGCATTAGGCTGGCCTGTTACTCTATTCAGGAGTGCAATCATGTATTGGTATTCCTCACTAAAATCATATTTGAACAAGTGCACAGGAAGTTTGGCTGCCGCAGGATATGTGTTGTTCTCAGCCCGCCATTGATACATGTTCTTCCTGGCTAATTTCTTGTTGGCTTCATACTCCTTTTCTGACTTCCTTTGGTCTATGCTCTTAACTTTATTGCCCAGTGGCAATCCAAATGTCTGAGAGAGACCCTTGATGGAGAGGTCTTCATATATCCTCCCATGTTTCATCACTTGCCTTCTCTCAGAGTTATAATTTTGGGCACACTCGATGATGAGCTCTGGAGATTCCATGGAGTATGGAAAACCGGCAGCATTCCACATTCCTGATACTAACACTACATCTAGCACAAGACTTTTGTCATTCCCATCATTCAGCCTAGCTGACCAGGCTTCCAAATTGGTGCTTCCCTGATGGGTATCTGTAATTGCTCCATATTTAAATAGGACCCCCCTCTGAGAAGAGAACATGGGCCTACTGAATTCCTCTTGACACTTAACTAACCGCTTGTCAGCCATGAGTACCTGCAATTAACAAAATCCCATCTCACAATAGGTATACACATGCATGCATATTGCCATTGACTTTATAAATCACCATGCCTACTATATTCTTTCAACATTACTTAGTCATATGGATGCATAAACCAGAACTTACATCATCATACCGGAATAAAAACAACATGATGAGGGTTTCATTTACTTACCTAGTTATGCAGATTTCTCTTTTTATACCAGTAGATTGCTAACGACGCTCATAATCAGTTGATGATCACTTCCTTCCTTCTGTCTGTGAGCTCAAATCACGCAACAATCGCCTGTATGAGGATATGGAAGCTGGTGCTTTGTAAAATAATTTTATCGCAAGGTAAATGTAAAAATGATGGTTGAATTACCTTTTAACCTTGCAATTAGGGTAAATTTAGGGCAACTCTGACAACTTAGATTGTATTCATTGATTATCTGCGCGAGAACGCAGGATCTTGCCAGGTGTTTCATAGGGTTCCGGGGTCGGCGGGAACCACCTACTATGTCTGTGCGCATTAAATGATAATGGCGGCAATGGGAGCGGGGGGATATCCATATGACAGGATATCATGAAGGCAGGATGATATTCACAAATATTGGGTTGAGTTTCAATGTCATCCTCCTCCCTCATATTGGAATTGTTATCGCGACAAGATTCGGGTGACAAAAGCACCTTTTGGTTATGTTTAGTACCTTAAGAGGATATTTTGATGTATCAGGTGATATTTCAAATATGATGATGACGGGACAAACTTACTTGTCTCTCTTTCAGAATATCAGGATGACGTCATCCTGATATTCATTCTTTGTATCAGAAAGGCATTATGATGTCATCGTCATATTATGCAAACATGATCATGTTTAGAAAATATCCTATCGAAATGTAAATGTGATGATGATGTCATCGTCATGTTAGTTTCTTCGTTTATCCAATTTGGATGACGTCATCAGGATATTGGCTTAGGGTGATATTCACAAATATCGGGTTGCATTTGGAAATATGACACTCGCGATATATAAGACTGTTTGACGGGGAAGATTTACTACCACTTAAAGTTGACATCCGGATATTTGGGCTGCATGACTTATCGGGTGATGTTTCAAAGATGATGATGACGAGACAAACTTACTTGACTGAGGTTATAAAAATATGATCCTCCTCTTGCGAATGTTAGGTTTGACCAAAACTTTGACTGTTCATAACTCTCACATCCTGATGAATATCAGGGTGATGTAAAAGGCAAACCTGCATGAATTTTAATGCTCTTTCAAACTATGAGGTCACAGAAATGAAATATGAATTTTGACAAACTGACCTCATAATGGTGATTTACCTCATCCTGACTCTGCATGATGATGCACATGACTTACTTTTATCAAACCGCTAGAAAGCAAACAACACAAGCCAAGCCAAAAAAGTTGGGTCCTTGTTTTGCCAAGTCAAAATGGGGCGTGTTGTGTAACCACACAACAACTTGCCACCAAAGAAAACAAACAAATTCCCATGATTCAAGTGATGTGATCACATTTATCTATAGTATTCTAATTCTATTTAAACATAGGCATCATGATCCTCTGAATGATAAAATTTCATCATGGTAACAATGCTAACAAAGGATCAGGTGTGTGCATATGATTAATTATCCTCATCTTGAAAGCAAGTTGAAAACATAAGTAACTAGTGTTAAACTACATAGTTGGAGATCATCCCTCATAGCCAACTTGGATAGAGCCTTGCTACCAGCAGGCGTCTATAGCCTCGGCAAGGTTATCTATACAATCTCCCTAAGTAGAGCCCCACTGCCAGCAGGCATCTATAGCCCCGGTAGAGTTACTTAGATGGCCTAACTTTATTTCTTTTCTGATTTTCTCTTTAAATTTTGTATCTGATATCATTATGTCAGCTCATTTGTACAAGGTACAATCACTTGTAGCTTTAGGTTGGAGATTGTATTGGTAGCAAGGGAGTCCCTTTAGATTTTTCACTTAACACCTATACTTGTGTGCTCAACAAACCCAAGGCTGTTAGGTGTTTCATTGTGATTGATTCACTTTGACCAAGAAAAGGCACCCTGATGAATGGATATCACAAACCTGATCATGAATACTTCTTAGAATGAATCATAACCTATGTCTAAATGTGATCTCATCACTTGAATATTAACAATTCAGCTATTTTCTGTGGTGATGAAGTGCATCATCTTGACTTACCAAAACAAAACTCAACAAACAAACAAAACATGACAAAAGAACACTGTACAAACAACTATACTAATGTACAATATGATACATATGACTATCATGGAGTTACTCAGGCCTAGAAATAATGCTTGAGGAATTGTCCATTGACTGGCAATGGGACATCCTCACCTGTCAGATTCTTAAGCCTATAAGTACTGTCTCCCAGTATCTCAGAAATTTGAAAGGGACCTATCCATAATCTATCAAACTTACCATGGTCACCTTTCTTTTCATGGGCTTTATCCCACATCAGGACTAAATCAGATATTCTGAAAGCTTTAACTCTGGCTCTCTTGTCAAACCAGCGTTTGACAACAGCCTGATGTTTTGCAAATTGGTCAATTGCTTGACTCCTTTTTTCTTCTAGGTGCATCAACTGAAGCAACCTGATTTCTTGCTTATTGTCTATGCCTAGGTATTCTTGGGCAAACTGCAGAGTAGGAATTTTTAAATTTACAGGGAGGATGGGATCTACCCCATTTACTAGTTGGAAAGGCGAGTTTCCTAATGTAGTTTTTATTCTGGTCCTGTCAACCCATAAGGCATACTTTAGAAATGAGTTCCATTCCCTGGGGTTCTTCTCTATTAATTTTCTTATGATACTCAACAAATTTTTATTGGTGGATTCTGCTAATCCATTCTCTTGGGGATAGTAGTTGGATGAAAACTTAAGTATAATCCCATGATCAAAAGCCCAACTTGATAACTTGGTGGAAGTGAAAGCAGAACCATTATCACTTACCAAAGCATAAGGAGTTCCATACCTGGTGACAATATTGCTCTCTAGAAATTTAATGACGTCATATGCAGTACAAGTTTAGTTGCTAACAGCCTTAGTCCATCTAGTACAATAGTTAGTAATTGTTAAGACATACCTATGACCTGAGGAGGACGGAGGATTGATTGGTCCTATGAAGTCCATGCCCCACTGTGTAAATGGGCGCTCTTCCATCACTGGCTGCAAGGGTTGTGCAGCATATTTCTCTCTGTTGGTAGCAACCTGGCAAACATGACAACATTTAACATGATCAGTTGTGTCTTTAAAAATTGTAGGCTAGTAATATCCTACTCTGAGGATTGCATGTGTTGTGGCCAATGCTGATCCATGTGCCGTTCCAAACTTATCATGTAGTTCTGACAGGACTTCATTTGCTTCTAGCTTTTCTAAACATCTCAGGTATATTCCTTCATAATTCTTCTTGAATAGGGTTCCTCCCTTCATCATATACTTTTGGGATCTTATCTTTAAGGCTCTTCTCTGTGAAGCTTGCATCCTTGATGAACATCTTCTAGTAATCAGGATGTGCCTGATATCTGAATACCACTCTTTATTGTCTTTCTCATTGATCACATATTGCTGACTAGTGATGTTTGGATCAATTTCAGATATCATTTGACTCAAAGCTTGTCCTCTTACCAGCTTCATTGGTGTAATTTCCATGTCATACTCTTGTAATACAGTAATCCATTTGGCTCTTTTCTCACCAGGCTCACTTTGCATCAGTAGCATCTTCACTGCTGCATCTGGTACTATAGCAATTACTTTGCTTCTTAGTATGTAGTGTCTGAATTTCTTTACTGCTTTGACTAATGCAAGTGCCTGTCTCTCAACATCTACATATCTCAATTCAGTATCCCTGAAAGGATAGCTCATGAAAGCAATTGGTTTCTCTTCTTTCTCTTCATTTCTTTGAGTTAACACTGCTGCAGAGGTATGTTCTGAAGCAAATGAATAGATGTAGAAATCTTTTGTGTAGTCTGGACTGATAAGGACCAGAGCATCCGATATGGCTTTCTTTATATCTTCAAATGCAGCCTTGGCCTCTGGTGTCCACTCAATTTGTGCATCTTTTTTCAACATAGCATTTAGTGGTCAGACAATCTCAGCAAAGCCAATGATGAACTTCCTCACAAAGTTTATCTTACCAAAGTAAGACTTGAGTTCCTTTTTGCTTCCTGGAAGTTGTAACTTCATGATAGACTCCACCTTGTTAGGATCAATGATAATTCCATCTTCTATGATCAGGTGGCCTAGTAACTTTCCTGTTGTCACCCCAAATATGCACTTCTTGGGATTCAAAGATATTCTGTATTCCTCGCACTTTTTTAGTACACTTCTGAGATCAGCGACATGATTCCCCCTTTCCTTGGAGAATACTGTCAAGTCATCTATGTAGATGACTATACATTTTCCTATTAAGCCTCTGAAGGCTATGTCCATTGCTCACTAGAATGTAGCTCCAGCATTTATAAGTCCGAATGGCATACGTCTATATGCAAATATCCCCCACTTTGTGGTGAAGGCAGTTTTCAATCTGTCAATTTTGTCAACCATTACTTGGTTGTATCCTGAAAAGCCATCCATGAAGGACATCATTTTAGCTCCATTTACAATCTGCAGAACTTCATCCAATGAGGGTAAAGGATAATTGTCCTTTTCGGATGCTCTGTTTAGATTCCTAAAATCTACACATAACCTGATGTCTCCATTTTTCTTTCTAACTGGCACGAGATTTTCCACCCAAGTGGAGTGCCTCACAGGAAATATTATCCTGGCGTTTAACAATTTCTTGACTTCTTCAAGCATTATTGGTTCAAGAAGAGCATTGACTGGCCTTTGCTTCTGTCTGAAATGTTTAGCATCTAGCTTGAGAGGTATAGTATGAGTTATGACAGAGGTGTCATATGTCTTTAGCTCATCATAAGTCCATGCAATTATGTGGATATAATCCTTGAGTGCCCGAGTTATTCCTTCTAACTCTTCTGATGTGCAAACCTTACCTATCAGTACATTTTTCTTGTCGTCATCCTGTCTAATATTCACTTGTGAATACTGACCTCCATCTGCCTTGGGCAGATCCTTCTGTTTAAGCATACTATCCAAATCAAAGGCTCTTTCTAATTCAATCATACCTTTGGGGATCCTGTTGCTAGGCAACTCTAATATCTCATCTTCTTCCCAGACATGATCTTCCATACCATTCTCATCTATAATCTGAGATTCAAATATGTCTCTATTTGAGATGAAATCCAGAATGTGCTGATCATCATCAAACACCTGGAGATTGGTCACATTGTCAGGTACTGAAGGTACTGACACCAGTTCTACTAAAAATCTTTTCAGACCAGATATAGATAGTGGCTCCAATGTACTGGTAGCTTGGGCAAGCATCTGCCCTATGGTTTTGTTCTCTTGGTACATGGGTGATATTGAAGGCGTCAAAGTCCTCAATCAGGTCCCACACACGATGTCTATAATTGGATAGCTTTCTGTAGTTATAGGAGTAAACTCCTCTTACTTGCCTCACAACTAGTTCTAAATCTCTGAAGACATGCAGAATCTTTACTTTCTTCTTATGAGCAAACAGTATCCCATGAATCAGAGCCTCATACTCTGCTACATTGTTAGTACAGGGGAACTGTAATCTGTAGGCTGCTAAGTAGGATTTTCCAGTTGGATCAATCAGATCAATTCCTACCCCCGCACCTTGCTTGGATTTGGATCCATCAAACCTCAGGATCCAAGGTTTATCTTCAGCAGGACATTTAGCTAAACCTTCTTTTCTCCTTGCAGCTCTGACTGCTGCTCCACCTGATATCCATTTTAACTTAGGGACGTCATCATTCTCAAGTTTCTTCTTTCCTTTTTCTCGTGAGCCTGATGGTTTTTCTACTTTCTCTTTCACTTCAGCTGGAGGATGATCTTCGGGATCTGTAGCTGCATGTTTTTTCAAAATGTGTAAACATAGGGAGCAAGTTGTTTCTAAATGAGGTGCCTCATGCAACCTACACCAACCTTTAATTAAGACTTCCTGGAGAGATCTATGTTGTCATGTCATCCTCTCTATTTCCTTTACTAGAAATTCTTCAAACTTAGTCAGGTCACTACCTTTGTCTTCATCAGACAACTCATAATCTGGTTCCATAAAGCAATCACTCCCAGGGGTGATCTTTTCTTTCATTTCATCGTTCATTTGGTCAGAAACTAGAACTTCTATTTTCAGAATATGATCCCCATCATGATCTATTATTTCTTCTATTCCTACAAAAGACAGATAAGAACTAGTATCATCATCATCATTAGATGTAGCATTTACCTCAGAATATGATGATGATGCCTCACTGCATGTCTGCTCCAGCATCATCATATCTAAGCATGTTTCACAAGTCTTTTCTGAATGTGCTTCATTATGTAATCTGCACCATCCATCAATCAAAATATCATTAGCAGGTATATTTAACAATTGACAACGCTTTACCTGATTAATCAGATGTATCTCAAAGTCTTTGAAGCGATCTATTTCGTTCTCATAATCAGGATTATTAATAGGTTCTACAACTGGCATGTCCTCCAGATGATCATCATCATAATGATGATGAAGATCGAGCATTAGGATTTCTTCTATTTTGACAGTTTGCGGCCTGATGCAGTAAACTCCAGGTTCTACGTCTACATACATGATCTCATTTGTTTGGTTATACTCAGTGATCATATGTTTCATTCTAGGCTCAGCATCAATCTTGATCTGGTTTGGTATACCTTTCCATGGTAACCACATGTGACTGAAATCTGTAGACATATATCCGTTGAGCGTCTTGGACTAGTCTCAGCTAAGCAACATCCCATAAGTATCAGGTATGTCAACTACCTGAATATCAATGTAATATTGGATCCTAGGATCAGATGCTAGTTGCATGTGGATATGAGTTAACTCTCCTACTACACTTACTTCTATTTTGTCCAGCTATGTGACCTTCTTTAAGGATTTAGCAGGATGTAGTCCTAAAGTGTTACATATTGACAAGGGCATAACATTCGTGGAGGCTCTTGAATCAACCAAACAATTGTGTAGGTTCTTGCTGAACATTCTTATGGTGAGGAGGAATGGAAGTGACTCCGTTTTGTCCCTATACAAGGTCATGTGGGAGGTTTCTGCATCTTGGACTGTAGCTGACACTTTAGGCTTGATAATATTATCCCTGGCAGCATGATCTTTGCCACTGGATTGACTTGAAAGATGGCCATCCTCTTTAGGAGCAGGATCATCTAGTGACTCCATGAATGCTTTTTTGATGGCAGGAGTTTTCAGTAACTTAGACAGGGACAGGCTGATCTTAATTTTCTTCATTTCATCAGCCAGATAGCTGACTAACTTGTCAGATTCATGAGGTGCGTTTACAACCTTTGATCCTGTGTTCTGAGGTGACAAGTATTGAGCATTTACTTTGGGGAACCCAGGGTTATTGCTAGCCTTAGGATCAGGAGGTGTGTTGAAGTTATTTGGAGGTAGAGATGATGTCAATGGGCTAGCAGGTCTGTTGGCATTACTCCTCAAGTTATAATTATGCTTACCAGGATATTGCTGCTAATATGCATGTACTTCCTCATGTTCTCTTGCAGGTTCATTTTCATCTTCAAAGGGGAAAACATAATTTGTTTCAAAAGTTAAGGTAGATTCCTCACATGTTTGGTTATAACTCTGATGAGGTTGATTAGTATAGGCTTCTAGCACAAAAGCTGAGTCATATCCACAAGGAACAATCTCATTTCCTTCTGCCTGAGGTAGATTTCTAGAAGTGTTAGACACTTCAGTCTGAAAGATGCTAGCAGCAATTCTAAATTGTGGATAGTCTAATTCTACATGTGCATTTGTATTGTGGATCCTACACCAATTAGTAAGAGCTGCCTCAGCAAGATTGACTCTAGTAGTCTGTTTGGCTTCACCAGGAGGTTGATTGTCCAGGGGTGATGGTAATGAGCCATTATTTGGCCTAGAGTTCCATACTCTAGGCTATCTCTGAGGATTATTGTTATTTCCACCATTATTGTTGAAATTATTGGTGTTATATCCTCTGTCAGGATAATTTGGTCTATCATTGGAATAATTTCTATTCTGGTTTGACTGGGAATAAAAACCTTGATTTCTCAAATGTGTTACTTCTGTGGTGAGTTTCCTCAATTGAGCAGAAATTTCTTTAATCTCCTCCTTTTCTTCTTGAGCTTTGGCCACCACATTTTCATTCTGAGGCTTGAAGAAAGAGGATCCATGGTTATTATTGGACAGGTCAGCACCCTGAGGTGTCTAAGCTTGTGCAGGATATTGTGGCAATTGGCCATTTCCATTAGGAGGGGGCATAATGCTCAGTCGAGGTACTTGCAAAGGTGCAGGCATGACTGCTGGGGGTACCACTATTCCATTAGGATATTGTACAGGATACTATGCTGAATATGATGCATGATATTGTGAATGCATGCCAGGCAAGGTAGGAAATACCATATTTGGAGTAGGAGCAGGTATCAACTGTTGATTTACCTGTATGGCTTCTTGAAAAGCTAAGGCTAAAGTTGTGATTCGGGGGTGCGTTCTCCTTATGAACATGGAAGTCAAGGGATCTAAGGCCAAATAATAAATGCTCCTTGTAGCTTCATCAGACATAGTACAAGGAGTGACCACTCTGGACAACATTTTCTGAAACCTAGCATTGAAATTGGCGATAGGCTCATTCTCAAATCTCTTGATAGTAGCAAATAAATGATAGTTTATTGAGGGATCAACTGGAACCTTAAATCTATCAAGAAAAGCTTTCTCTAATAAGGCCCAGGAATCAATAGAACCCTGACCAAGACTAATGAACCAATTATAGGCCTCTTCTCCTAAGGAAAAAGGAAATAATCTACACACCACATCTTGATGTTCTATTCTAGCTCTGTAGCAAGCTTTCTTAAAAGTCTTGATATGATCTTCAGCATCTTGATAAGGATGATATTTTGGACAAAGTTTGTCTGAATTCTTTGGTAACTCATGATATGCAGTAAAGGTCAAAGGTGATTCAGTTGCAAAGAAAGACATTGCGACCAGAGGAGGTTGAGCTGGTGGTGCAGCTGGCTGAGGTTGAACTAAAGGTACACCCTGAGGCTGAATAGGAGGTGTCACAGATATCCCAGAAGGTATTTGTAAACCAACAGGAGTTACAGGAGGAGGTTCTGGTGAAGCCCCTGATGCACTAGACCCTAGAGTATGATGAATGTCTACAGTTCTAGGTCTGAAACCTCTAACAGATAATTCTTCAAAGATTCTGCTAGGTCTAGACCTGGTATTTATCCTGTGAGCCAGGATTTCTCAATTTTGAGGTAGATTGGCTGAAACTTTGCAAATATTGGCTGGATTTCACCAGATGAGGTGATATTTGTGGTTAGATGGTTGATCAGACTGGATATTTACAAAATATTTGTAAAGATACTACAAATTTGATAGGATATTTAAGGTATAATGACCCTTAGCACAAGATCTCAAGTTTCTAAGGCCTAAATTCTTCAAAGCTTGAACAAGTTTATGTGTCTTTGGCTGATATTTATGAATTCATAATGATCTACTATAAAGCTTGCAATATTTATGTGAGATCTGGAAATCTTTACACAGAATGAGCATATACGAGCTTTTTACAGTAAATATTTACGTAATATTTGAAATTCACAGACGATCTGAGGTTACCTTACTCTCTGCATCATCAAACCTAAAAATAATGATGATGAGCATAGTAATCCAGATCAAGCCCTCCTTCTAGCGCCAATTTATGTTGGTTATGATGTTAGTCACAAACAAGCATAGGATAAAAGTACACATTAACCTTTATTCATCTTGAAAGATACTATGAATTCAAATAATTCATGATCCCAAGTCTCCGGTGATTAGGTCTTAATCGTATGAAGTTACTCAGAGGTTAATGTGAGTTGTTGTTTCCATTTTGGGGCCTTACGTGAAAGTTCAACGTCATCATGACATTCTTGCAAAAATTCTTTACAGAGAAGTCATATTATGTAGTTATTTGGTGAAAAGATGCAGAAATACCTCAATCTTTGCATGATATTTTCAATTGTGCATGCTTTGTATTCAAATATGCTAAATATTTGCAATTATCTATGAGATGTATGCATATCTATGTTATTTGCTTAAGATCATCAATTATTTGCAATTATGGGGGCGAAACGCTCTGAAATTTAAAAGAAATTGAAGAGATGCTTCTAATTAAAGTTGAACCTTCAGCTTTTGAACCACATGTATATTAGATACTGTCATGAAGAGAAGAAAACCAAACCATATCTTCACCAGGACATTCCACAACTAGATATAGTTGATGCTAACTTCAAAGGAATTTGTATGAAAACAACACATGTAAGTAGACATGTACTCCAAGGGACGCAGAAAATCACCACATATATCTAGAACTCATACACTGATTACTCAAGATTTACTATGAATTGTAATTGACACAGTCTTCTCATTCATTAAGCATGCAAAAATATAAATGTATATAAGAACTTTGAAATGAACTTTGAATGTTTCAGCAAATGGATTTCAATTAAGTTTCAAATGTTTACAATAAGGTATTCCATCACCTTTTATAGAATAAGGTGAGGAATCTGTTACAAAAGATCCAGGATCTTGATTTATCAATGCACATCTACGATCATCATTTTCTTGACTTTGTCAATCTTTACAAATATGGCACAAGTTGCTAGCTGGCAACTATCTATATTACTTATGCTTATATCCCCTCTATGATGTATCTTCATCATGTTCCTCAGCTGAGTCATGTGGATCATCATCATGTGCATCACTTCCTAAACTTTTGCTATCCTGATGATGATGATGCTGCATATGGGGCTACATGCTGTTCCGGATCTGCTCATATGACTGCACAACTTGATCTATTCCTCTGCCATCTTGAGTCTTTGCTTTGATGATGGCGTGTTTATGTGCTTCATATTTATCTCTGCTGTTATCCAGCTTGTCTTTCCTGTCCTGCAGTGTTTCATTGTATTTCTCCATCTTGACCTTGATCCTCATTATTTTATCTATAAGTTCCTCTGTCAAGTGGACAAGTGGACCATCTGCTTCTGATTGGAAGTTGCTATGCAAAGCTTTGATAGTAGACTCTTCATCTTGATTTTCTATTTTCCCTTCCACTTTTCCTTCCAATGTTTCTAATATGTCTGCCTCTTCAGCCATTAAATCATGTAGCCTCATGCTGATATCTCTCAGCTTATTATTGTATCTTTTGAGGACTCCGCATTCAAACTGAATGTCTTTGTACCAGATGTCCACCAACAATGCGGTATTACTATTCAGTACCTGCTTACTGATAAGCAGTTAAGGATTTATCCTCTTTATTTCTCCCAAGATGCTTAGGACCCTTTCCAATTTGTAAGACCTTTTCCCGGTCTGCATTTGCAATTTATCCACCTTGGTCCTGGAGTCACTCAGAATACTCCACCTCTTCAAAGAGGCCTTCACTATTTCTACAGCATCATCCAATGTGGATGACATCCATTTCCTTATCACAAATGCCTCATGTTTCATGAGGTCTAACTTATTTACCTCCTCTTGAGAAATAGCAGTCAATGGGACTGCATGTTTAGTTGAAGTATCATCACGAGTAATCAGCCTCCTTATGTAGGCATGCAACTGAGCAATGTGCTCTTTATGTTGCTTATTCTTCTCCTTCTCTCTTTTTACCTTTTGAATTAAAGAATCAATAATGTCTTTGCCTTCTTGACCTTCTTGGTCCTCATTGGCAAAACCCAGATCCACTGTGCTAATTTGGAATTCATCTAAGATAATTTTACCTTTTTCTTTCTCCACCGCAGGTATTGCAATTTGTGCGGTCCTCCTCCCGATTGCTGGATCTCTCCTGATGGCTGAAGTCATTCTGGCCTTCCTTTTAGGTTTTATTATGTCCCTGGAGAACAAGGTGGAGCCATCAAATTCTTGGATTTCCAATTCTTCTTCTTCATTTACCTCTTTCTCCAACCATGGAGGCACCTGATCATGTTTCTTGGCATCATCATGATGTTCACCCGTATCTCTCGTTTCTATCAGCAGATGTGGTGGACATGGTGATTTTCTCATTTCTTCTTCCTGATGCTCACCTTGTTGTTGATCCTGCGGCACATCCTCTTGTTGAGGAATTTCCTTCTCCGGAGGAGCATCCTCTTGGTGTGGGGAACCTTGCGGTGCATCTATATGTTGATCATGATGATCATGATCTTTCTCTGTCATTATTTCATCTAATTTCAACTCTTCCCCTTGTTGTTTATCCACTGCACTAGATACTGTGGATTCTGCCTGAAGTGTTGGCGGTTGTTTTGCAGCCACTATTTGTTCTGGGCCTGCACTATCAACCTCTTGTGTTTTGGCAGCAGGATCCTCTATTGTTTTCTCCTTTTCATCAGCTTTCATTTCCTGAACCTCTACTATAGCAGGTTCCGCTGATGTATCATGTGGGCTTTGTTGGCCTAATTTAGGAGCATGGCCTTCTGATTCTGCCATCTCTATTTCTTCTTCTAGGTGCCTTTTGTCAGGTGATCCTGCTGGATGTTCAGGACTTGCATCCTGTTTCTCTGTCAGGTCTACCACTACAGGACTTGTCACCTCTGCAATTAATGTTTCTAGCCCTATTTCCTGAGCTACTTGCTCTGGGCTCTTTTCCTGTTCTTCTTCCACTTGCTTCATTTCCTCAAGTACAGTTTGAACTGGTGGAGGCTTGTGAGGGGTCATGCTTGTACCAGCAGTAAGTGTCTCCATCTTCTGTGCAGCCACATCCTGCACAACCTGATCATAAGACAAGTTTATTGTCTCGTCTAGTGAGACATGACCTTCTGCTTGTGTCTGGGTAGTTTCTTTCGTTTGTTCTTCTACAAGTTTAGTTTTGAACTTGACGATGGTAGGAAGTGGAACATTATGCTGAAGTTCCTTAGGTACTTCACTACCTGCCCCTTGTAATAGTGTAGGGGGTTGTTTTATTTCACCTCTCATAGAGGTTCTTTGTTTCTTGGATGGACACCAGCACCTGTGGAGCTTTTCTTTTCCTCCTTATTATCAATGGAGCCTCTTCTTCTTTAGGCTCCTCCTCCATGAGGATATCCTCTGTATCATGTTTCCTTGAGGATTGACCCTCTTCTAGGGTCTCAGTGATTCCAGCCTCTGCTGTCTTACTCTTCTTAGACTTTTCTTTCTTTGTCCTTGGAGGGGATGCTGATTCTGATCGAGATCCTGATGCTGCTGCTTCCTCAGCTACAAACACTGCTCTCTCAATAATAACCCCTTTGGGTTCTTTATCCACCTTCTTGCCCCTTGGGGGTCTTTTGCTCTGTTGTTGTAGTGGAGGGATTCTATCTCCCTTGGTCTTCCTCTTCTCATTCAGGAAGTCGTCATATTCATCCCCAGGAATATCCTGTCCCTTCTTCTTGTTGTCCACCGTAATGGCAACACCTTTCTTCTTCGATGCCTCTACCTGCTCATCAACCCAGGCTTGAGTTAGTTGTATGGTCCTAGCAATGAATGGGTCCAAGGATAAATCTTCCTGTATGGTGAGGTCAGGTGCAGAGATGGTGTCATTATATATCTTCTTTTGCTCATATTCATCTGCAATTATCCTGCCATCATCCTTCTTCAATTGTTGGGGGATGGAGATGCAATCAAAGGTTCTAATTTGGTTCAAAGTTAACCTTTGATACCTTCTTCTTCTAGCCTCTGCCTCATCCTCACAGTCAGCCCAAAAATCCTCTAAGTGCCTTTGATGAATAGGCTTTCCTATTATCTTCTGCATTCTGCCGTAAGGATCATATGGTCTTGTTAGTGGAAAAGGCTGCAGATTCATTTTATTTAGGGTGACCATCACCTTCTTTATATTATCTAAGTCGGGGCACATATAGCAGCCAATGCTGACTGGGAACAAAATTGGTGGCAGCTTCTTGGCATCCATGTACATTTTTATAATTGTGGAGCGCTGCCGGATAAATTCCATTAGTATCACTGCATCAGTAGGATAACTTGGCAGCATCAGGGGATGTCCCTCAAAACCTTCAATTCTTATGTATGAGAAGGTGGCAAACTGTATATACCAGGCTCCATGCCTGTAAACTATTTCTTGAGCCTCCATGGTCCTCACCAGATGCATAGAGAATGCATCATTGACCAGTTTGTAATGTTTGAGGTAATTAGCTCTTTGCAGCTGGGGATGATGATCCCAGATATACACAGCATTTGTGCCTATAAGCTTTCAGTCTGTAACTAAAGCATCAAAAGTGCATTTGTAAGCATGAGAATAAACAATGTAAGATGACATATAGAATACACAATTTGAACCTCCCAGGTTCATCAGCTGCTCATGCAGAGCATCACTTATTATCTGGCCCCATAGTGGTTTGATATATGAATACAGACACATCATGATTATTCCATACATCCAATCTCTGAAACTACCAGCATTAGGCTGGCCTGTTACTCTATTTAGGAGTGCAATCATGTATTGGTATTCCTCACTAAAATCATATTTGAACAGGTGCATAGGAAGTTTGGCTGCCGTAGGATATGTGCTGTTCTCAGCCTGCCATTGATACATGTTCTTCCTGGCTAATTTCTTGTTGGCTTCATACTCCTTTTCTGACTTCCTTAGGTCTGCGCTCTTAACTTTACTGCCCAGTGGCAATCCAAATGTTCGGGAGAGACCCTTGATGGAGAGGTCTGCATATATCCTACCATGTTTCATCACTTGCCTTGTCTCAGAGTTATAATTCTGGGCACACTCGATGACGAGCTCTGGAGATTCCATGGAGTATGGAAAACTGACAGCTTTCCACATTCCTGATATGAACATTGCATCTAGCACAGGACTTTTGTCATTCCCATCATTCAACCTAGCTGACCAGGCTTCCAAATTGGTGCTTCCCTGATGGGTATCTGTAATTGCTCCATATTTAAACAGGACCCCCTCTAAGAAGAGAACATGGGCCTACTGAATTCCTCTTGACACTTAACTAACCGTTTGTCAGCCATGAGTACCTGCAATTAACAAAATCCCATCTCACAATAGGTATACACATGCATGCATATTGCCATTGACTTTATAAATCACCATGCCTACTGTATTCTTTCAACATTATTTAGTCATATGGATGCATAAACTAGAACTTACATCATCATACCAGAATAAAAACAACATGATGAGGGTTTCATTTACTTACCTGGTTATGCAAATTTCTCTTTTTATACCAATAGATTGCTAACGACGCTCTTAATCAGCTGATGATCACTTCCTTCCTTCTGTCTGTGAGCTCAAATCGCGCAACAATCGCCTATATGAGGATATGGAAGCTGGTGCTCTGTAAAACAATTTTATTGCAAGGTAAATGTAAAAATGACGGTTGAATTACCTTTTAACCTTGCAATTAAGGTAAATTTAGGGCAACTCTGACAACTTAGATTGTATTCATTGATTATCTGCGCGAGAACACAGGATCTTGCCAGGTGTTTCATCAGGTTCCGGGGTCAGCGGGAACCACCTACCATGTCTGCGCGCATTAAATGATAATGGCAGCAACGGGAGCAGGGGGATATCCATATGACAGGATATCATGAAGGCAGGATGATATTCACAAATATTGGGTTGAGTTTCAATGTCATCCTCCTCCCTCATATTGGAATTGTTATTGCGACAAGATTCAGGTGACAAAAGCACCTTTTGGTTATGTTTAGTACCTCAAGAGGATATTTCGATGTATCGGGTGATGTTTCAAATATGATGATGATGGGACAAACTTACTTGTCTCTCTTTCAGAATATCAGGATGACATCATCCTGATATTCATTCTTTGTATCAGAAAGGCATCATGACATCATCATCATATTATGCGAACATGATCATGTTTAGAAAATATCTTGTCAAAATGTAAATGTGATGATGATGTCATCATCATGTTTGTTTCTTCGTTTATCTGATTTGGATGACATCATCAGGATATTGGCTTAGGGTGATATTCACAAATATCGGGTTGCATTTGGAAATATGACGCTCGCGATATATAACACTGTTTGACGGGGAAGATTTACTACCACTTAAAGTTGACATCCAGATATTTGGGCTGCATGACTTATTGGGTGATGTTTCAAAGATGATGATGACGAGACAAACTTACTTGACTGAGGTTATAAAAATATGATCCTCCTCTTGCGAATGTCAGGTTTGACCAAAACTTTGACTGTTCATAACTCTCACATCCTGATGAATATCAGGGTGATGTAAAAGGCAAACCTACATGAATTTTAATGCTCTAAACTATGAGGTCACAGAAATGAAATATGAATTTTGACAAACTGACCTCATAATGGTGATTTACCTCATCCTGACTCTGCATGATGATGCACATGACTTACTTTTATCAAACTGCCAGAAAGCAGACAACACAAGCCAAGCCAAAAAAGTTGGGTCCCTGGTTTGCCAAGTCAAAATGGGGCGTGTTGTGTAACCACACAACATGTTGTCCCTTCAACAATTCATAACTGTGTAAAATTTCCTTTGAATGGACAAGTGATTACTATCCCTCGCAATAAGTGTAAACCTTTGGTTACAAGAAAACATTGTACACTAGATTACTTTTGGGACAAATCTGAAAAGAAACTAGAGCCACAAAGAGACTTTAACTTCTTGAGCTATAGAAATTACAAAGCAAAACTATTACATCTAATGGCTAGTCCTTCTATACAAGAAATAATAAAAGACAAGCAACCGCATTTGTAGAGAATCCTAGACCGAAAGGACAAGGTCCCTATGCTGAGGTTCCTGCCCTGCCATCCTTGGAAGGATTGAGAGGTAATTTAAAAAAAAAAAGCATTCCACCTAGACAAATGAGATTTGATTCTGGTGCTTCCTCTTCTAGAATTCAAAAACCCATAAGAGAACAAAGCCCTATCTTACAAGAGATAAGTGGTAAGAGAAAAAGAAATAGAAAAGCAAGAGAAAGAAGGAGAAGAAGACAAACATATGCCATAAACCTTACATTTCAACAAGAAAACATTAATCCAAACATTGAACCAAACAAATATGATCCTAAGAATGAATAATCTAAAGACAAGGACAAGAATTGGGCTATGGTACCTTATGTCCCACTTTCCTCTAAAATTGGGAGTGGGAGGATGATGATGATTTTCTTGATGATGAGACTTAGAATGAAGATCTTATAGGTAAGTATCTCTAACCCTTTGTCTCTCTTGTGATGTGCTTCCCCCATGATGTGTTGTGTTGTTTAGGCCTCCTAGGATGACCCCTAATTCTCTCATAAGGTTCAGGATACCAAGAGACCGCCTCTGTTGTGACCTTCTTCTATTTGTATCATCATTCTTCTATATTCTCTCTCTCTCTATCTCTCTCTCACTATTTTCATTGTTGTGTGTTGTGGACATAGCATTGCAGTTGGTGAATTGGGGGCACCCTCCTAGGTGACTATCCCTAAGACACTTGTTTCTCCTCTCTTATTTATTGTTTACCTTCCTCTAATGTTTCTATCTAGCAGGCGGATGACGAAAAACATTTATACTAATGTAGACCTAGCATCCCTTTAGAGAAATAAAAAATTGGACTTAGTTCCTAAATATGACGATGGGGTTGTAATATATTATCTGATGCTTGTGTAAGGAAAGCACAGGTGCGGAAAACAGCTTCCCTAATGTTAATTCCCAGGGGACAGTGTAGACCAGTCACTTTTTAAATTACAATAACACAGATGAATACACAAGAGAAACCAAAATAGACAATATTTAGAACACAGACACACAGAATTACGTGGGAAAACCCTTACGGGTAAAAAACCCACCACCACAAGAAAACAATCTTTATTACAGTAAGATATACAGTTACAATAAAGAACTCAGCTTCTTGCTCTGGTGTTTGATTCTCGACATCATACACAGTTCATCTCCCTGTACATTTACAGAACGAACCTTTATTTAAGTCTCATCATCATCATAATACCAACGACACCTATAGACATATCATTCTATTTCCAATCTGCAAGAACAAGAATCGTAACAGACTTCTGCTCTAACTGATAGAACAAATTTCTCACACGTCGCTGCCATCTAACCGTCGCAACGGTTCACATTTCAGTGAGGCGTTTTAGTCCCACATGTACCAAGTCGCAAAGGACTTTGCAGTTTATAACCGCCAACAGGCGAAAGAGTATTGTCAGCAATTCTGTTGCCGACAATACCAAACCCCCAAGCCCATCGGCATAACAACTCCCATCGGCCCTCAGACTTTACCTCCCACCGATGAGCATTGTCTCCCCGATCACCAGGGTTACCATCGGTATGACATTCTCCATCGGCGAAAGATCTAGCCCTCGCTCCGACAGAGGTTTGTCTCACCGATACCAATAAGACTTCCACCGCAGTACATCGGCCCAACACCTTTAGCCGACGGGTATTCTCTTGCCGATAGACATACACCATCGGAGTGACTACTCCTGTCGGAGTAACTCTACAGAGTTTGGCCGATAGGCCTTGTCTTGCCGACGACCGTAACCTTCGTCGGAGTGACTACTCCTGTCGGAGTAACTCCACAAGGTTTGGCCGATAGGCCTTGTCTTGCCGACGACCGTAACCTTCGTCGGAGTGACTACTCCTGTCGGAGTAACTCCACAAGGTTTGGCCGATAGGCCTTGTCTTGCCGACGGTTGAATGCTTCCATCGGGGTGACACTCAGCATCGGACAAACCTTCGATGCTTATTCCGACGGCCCTTGTCTTGCCGATGCCAATGGTCTTCAACACGGTCCTGCCGATAGTGCTTCGTCACAGCGATGCCGACATCGCATATCCTCAGACCAATGAACCAAGGAACAGTTGAACTAAAAATTCATTTGAACCTACCAAATGAACTCTAGAAAGGTTCAACAAAGAGGTTCAAAACATAGGTTCAACTAAGAGGTTCAAGTAGTAATTTGAGACACAAGTTCTCTTCAGCTTGGCTAGTAGAAGCACTCTGTGCTTTCCACGTAGTGATTTTGATGATGTTTTTATCTCTCTTACAAAACATAACAATACTGCTACTCCATGCACTCTATTTGTCTTTAAATCTCACCTTGGTGACACTCGGTTATGAGATTTTCATGATATAGCCCTATGGTTATCCTTGATCTCTGAATTCATAGTATAACCTTGGCTCTTTGTGTGATTGATCATATGTATTGATGTTGTTGTTTATCATGATTATGTGGACACTAACATGTTTCTTACAGGGATATGTTTGTGGGAACATTTGACGATTGTAAAGTACATGTCACCTCCAGGGGGCATGGGCTTTGTGAAAGTTTGTGTTCCCTTGTGCATTTTCTTCCTACCTTAATGCACTTGATATCGATGCGTGATATCAACCACCTTAAGGTGGGGGCATATATAAGGTAAGTTATCTGTTGTAGATGTTAGCAATGTGCTTGTCCTTAGTTGCAGTTTAAAGACTGGTGGTGTTGAGTCCCTCCTACACTCTGAGTTTGTTTACAATCAATCAATCATCATAAGCCCTCTACAAAGATGGTGTACTTCTTGAAGAGATTGCATCTCCTGTCATTTTCAAAAAGTCCTATACAGAGGCAGGGAGTGGTTCTATGACTAACTCAACCCTTAAGCATGTCTTCAACAATTGTTGTGGCGAAGCCCAATCATCGGTGTGTGCCTATAATGTGCCTTAGATGGTGATGAGCCTAGAAATAGGAACACTCCATCACTTGTCTGCTGTGTTTTCTTTGTGTCTTCAAAGTGTGTGTGTTTGGTGTGCTTTCTTTGTTTGGCATGTTTGCTACCCCATATGTAGTCTAAAGACCGATGTGATGAGTGCTTCCTGCATTTTGGGAGGTTTGGTGTGTTTTGCATGTGTGTTGCCCCATATATACAGTCTAAAGACCAGCACAATGAGTGCTTCTTGCATTATGGGAGGTGTGTTTACTTTCCTTGTACTTGCATCTGCATTTCATATATATGAGAAAAAGAAAAGAAAAGAAATCATTCCTGTCATCCATGCATTAACTGTCTTCTATGCATTGGCTGTCTTCTTTGTGTCTTGTGTGACTGTAACTATCTTCTCCGTGTTTTGCGTGCCTATAATTGTCTTCAATGTGTTTGGTGTGTCTTCTCTATACTTGGCGTGTTTGCTTTGTTTGTCGACCGTACTTTAATGCATGTATTGGCCTTGCATTTATACATACATTAAAGTGGGGGCTAAATGTAACATCATAAAATGTCCTCTTAGGGGCTTTTCCCTCATAAGGTTTAGCTCTCAGATCTTTTAACTGCATTTAGGACATCCTGCATCATATTTTAACATCCCGATGAAATGATCCCTAAGTTTCATGACAAATGGGACCTAGGGGGATCCCTTGAACCTAACCTTGACCAAAATAGGGGGGAGGACTTGGGCACTCGTGCCCTAGTCCTACCTTATTTTAGGTCAGGCCCAAATTTTGGGTGTCAGCTTGTGATTGTTACTTAGGTCTTATGCCGACATGGTGAGTTTGAATTACAAAATTCTTGGCAGGAGTGTTTGTAGTTGCATATACAACCATGCTTAGGCATTCATTTGTAAACTAGATGGACATTAGATGGCTATTGTGAACTTTATGCATTCAAAAGGTGATTCAAGGCATTCATTGTGTGGTAAGACCAGATATTGTGTTGTTTATGTGTTTGTATTTGTAGATTTGAGCATCCATCTCATCATGGCATGAAGAGCTTCTTCCTTCCATGAGATCTTCACTACAAGGTGATATCCTTTATGTTTTCAAGCATTTATCATTTGGTTTTTTCCTCTGCCTCCAAGGGCACTCACTCTCTATCTAACAATAGTGTTCGGAAGACTTGAATGTCTCTCTGGGGCTTGACTGAGGAAAGCCTCTAAACACCACAACCCCTTAAAGTTTCTGTGATTGCAGGTTACAGGTTGAAGATATAGGAAAAGCAAAGTTACAGGAGGGTATTACAGAGTGTCAGATTTGTAGGTCAAAGTTAAAAATAACACCCTGGACTTGGCCACCCGCTACCTAGTCCTCTGAATTCCATGACGGAAGAATCTCTGATGCAGCACGAACAAGTTACAGATCAAGTTTCTAGATCCCGACGAAAACCTAGGCATTGGACTTGGGCACTCGCTCATTAGTCCCCAACTGTTCTGCTTCCCAAACTTCAAAAAATACGTGCACATTTATATGTTAATTTACATCTTTCTGTAGCAGCATTTTTTGGCATTCATCTATTTGCTTCCATATTTGCATAATTAGGGTTTTGAGGTATAATTGAGCATAATTGAACATAATTGATAATCAAATCACACAAATCCAATTTTTCTTGCATTCCTAAGTGACCAAGGGCCTGATAGTACATTGCCACTTGACTCAAGGTCCTTGAATGTAATTGGTGAAAGGAGGATAGGCATTAAACTAATCAAACACTCACTATCCAAATTTTACTTATTACAAGGGGAAATATTGATCCCACTTGGCAGCTCTACCTCATATGCATTTCCTAAATCATGTTTCTTCAGAATCCTACATGGTCCAAATTTCTTCATTTTTTAATTTATTATATGTTCCAATTGGGAACCTTTCTTTTCTTAAGTGAACCATGACTTCATCTCCTACCTGGAATTCCTTATATCTCCTCTTTTGATCTGTCTTAGCCTTATACTAAATATTTATCTTATTAATGTGCTTTCTCACCTCTATATGCAAATTCTTTAGGTGTTTTGCAAAGTCTTCAACCTTGACACTTGTCTTTTCTCCTTTGTCCAGCTTCCTTAACTATGATGCATTTCTTGGACTATTTGTTGGGATAAGGTGTCATTAACCTTGTAAATCCCAATATTGTATTTATTTCATTTATTATATGTAACTTGTAATTATCCATGAGGAGATGTACTAGTTTCACTGGCAAGGGTAATTTGAGAGTAACCAGAGGTAATTATGAAGTGCCTTTTGCTATTGGCAAATGTAAAAAATCAAAGTAAATGAGGGTAGCCATGGTACCTTGAGGAATATACTATTTTTGGCATATATGAAAACTATCATAATGTTTGATAAGTGAATCTATGACAGTTGCAAGTTGTCATAAGATTCTGAGATTCTATGACGCATATGACGGATATGTTAGTTGTATATTTGCTATATTTATCCCAAGGCTCCTATCTTGGGAAGATACACTTTTGTGGAATCTATGATGGTTATGACACATCATAAGATGTTGTAAGAGGCTAGATTTAGTCTTGGGCCCCCAAACTTTGCATGGCTATTTTTGGACAAGTGTAAGATGCTTGTAAGATGGTAATTAATGTTTATAGGTTGGAGAATCTTAGGAGAGAGAACATGAATGCCTAAGATGAGTTGGAAAGTGTTTCTATAAGTATTTGCCATTTATTTTTTGCTGCAATACACATTTTAGGTACTTAGGTGCTACCGAAATGTTGTCAAATTGAAAACTTGTGGAGAGAGTTGTGTAGTTGTTGTATTGTAAATCATTTTTAGATTAATACAAACTTGTGCCTCTTTCCCGGTGGAGTTTTTTACCTACAAGGGTTTTCTCCATGTAAACACTATGTCACTATGTTGAGTTCTTCATGTTTGACATCTTTTTGTTAGTGGGTTTTATATTTTGTTACAATGATACCATTGTTACTGCACACTTAAAGATTGTTGAAATTTATTCAAATTAGATTTCTATTGAAGTAGTGTTGCTTTCATTTCTAACATTTGGTATCAGAGCCTAGCTAGCTTTGACTCTTGGGTGGTAGTGTGGAAGTTGTAGCTGTAGTGGGAGATTTGGTTGTGTTTGTTTTGCATATCTTATGTTTTTATTATGGTTGCATCCACCATTGCATCAACCTCTCGAATGGACATTGAGAAGTTCAACGGAATGGGGTATGAGTTGTGGAAGCTAAAAATGGAAGATTTGTTGGAAGAAAGAAACCAATGGTTGGTTGTTCAAAAAGAGAAGAAACTTAACGATGTCTCTCAAGATGAGTGGGATAGACTAAACAAGAAGGCACGGGAAACCATCCAGTTGTGTCTTTTAGACTCTATCCTTTTGATTATCGCAAAGGAAAAGACCGCATACAAATTGTGGAATCAGTTAGGTGAGATCTATCAAGCCAAGAGTATGGTAAATAAACTTTATTTAAAAAATAAATTGTTTTCCATGAAAATGCAAGAAGGTGAATTAGTTGCAGAGCATTTAAATTCTTTTAATTTGTTATTGAGTCAGCTTGATTCAGTAGATGTTGAGGTTAGTGAGGAAGATAAATGTATCTTACTTCTTTGTTCTTTACCTAAGTCTTGGGAGAATGTTATCCTTGCTATCACTGCTAACCTTGCGGATTCAAAGTTGGATGCTCTTGTTTCAGTGCTACTGTCATAGGAATTGAGAAAGAAGAGTTCGGATAGTTCACGGGATGCTCTCAGTGTCAGGGGAAGGTCTAAGGATGTTGTTATATGGAGCCTAATCAGACTCAGAGGTTAGATTTACCCCACTTTTATTGGTGTAGTTTCCTCCCAAATTCCTATGGGGTCAAGGGGCAGTACCCCTTGTGGGGGTTTGGGGGTAGCGCCCCTTGCGGGGTCTTGGGGAAATGCCCCCATGGGGGCTTAGGGGCAATGCCCCCGAAAGCTCACATGATTTTTATTATTTTATTAAGGCATCGGGAGTTATTTTTTCATTGGCTAACATAAAAAAACCCTATTTTGTAACTGACAAAAGTCATGATAAAAATGGCTAAGGGTTAGGGTTTCCATTGATATTTGTATTGCAACATTTTGCAATGGTATTAAGTTGCAAGGATTGTTGGTTGTAATTGGTTTGATTTACTGGATAATAATATTGGACTCTCTGTTGGTGGATGTAGCCCAAGTTTGAGTGAACCACATTAAAACTTGTCTCTCATTGTTATTATTTCTATGTATTTTCATTCCTCTGTTTAATCTTTATTTGTATTTAATTGATATCTTTTGCCGGCTAACCCTAGCAAAGGAAAGGGGACCTAAAGGAGATCAGAAAGGGACTAAGGACAAGTCTAAGGGCCGGTCTAAAACTCCTAGTAAAAAGAACAAAGTTAAGTGTTGGAACTGCAGTAAAAGGGGACATGTGAAGAAGGAGTGTAGAAATCCCAAGAAATAGTGGGAGAGTGCTTCAGATAAGTCCTCGAATGCAGGTGAAGAAGTTTTACTTTCTGCATGTAATCTTATTTCTAATGATCATTGGTTGGTTGACTCAGGATGCTCATTTCATATGACCCCGCATAAGGAATGGTTCTCCACATATGAAGAATATGATGGAGGTAATATCTACCTTGGTGACAACTCTTCATATTCTGATTGTCGAGAAAGGAATGGTATTGTTGTGTTTCAGTGATGGGAGGACTAAAACCCTCCCCGATGTTTTGCATGTTCTTGGATTGGCTAGAAATCTGATTTCAGTTTTGAAGTTGAATGATTTGGGAATGAATGTGACATTTGACAAGCATGGATGCAGATTGGTGAGAGGGAACTTGGTGGTAGTGAAAGGGAAGAGATTCAGGAACTTGTTTAAGCTTGAAGCCACTACAGTTTGTAATGCCTCCTATGTATCTAAGGCCACTACTGAAAATACATGTATGTTGTGGCACCGCAGATTGGCCCACACAAGCAATAATGTATTAAAAACTATTAAGAATAAAGAATTGTTGGATGGTTTCTCTTATTTTGATGAGCACTTTGATTTATATGAACATTGTGTGTTTGGTAAACAAAACATAAAATCATTTCCTTCAAGAAGTAATAGAGCAAAAGAGAAATTAGAAATTATTCATATGGATGTGTTTGGACTTGTGGATAATAAATCTATTAGAAAATCTCATTATTTTGTCACCTTCATTGATGATATATCCACATTTAAATGGATTTATTTTATGAAACATAACTATGAAGTTTTCACTAAGTTTAAGGAATTCAAAGTCTTAGTAGAGAACCAATTAGGTTGAAAGATAAAAATATTAATATCTGACAATGGAGGGGAATATTGCTCTAAGGAATTTGATGAGTTTTGCAAGCATGCAGGTATAATCAGACAAAAGACAACTCCTTATACACCACATCAGAATGGTGTTGCAAAAAGGATGAACTGAACAATTATGGAAAGAGCCAGAAGTATGCTAGGTGATGCATAGTTGGATAAATGCTTTTGGGCAGAGGATGTGTGTACTATTTTCTACTTGATAAAAAAATCTCCTTGTAAGACTCTTCATTTGACACCTTATGAAGTGTGGATAGGATAAGAAACCCTATATTTCACATTTAAGGGTTTTTGGCTATGAGGCTTTTGTTCATGTGCCTAAGGAAAAGTGATCTAAGTTGGATCCAAAGGCTAAAAAGTATACATTCATTGTATATGGTGATAATGTCAAAGGTTATAAGCTTTGGAATCCACTAACCCGCAAGATTATCTTTTCTAGAGATGTTATTTTTAGGGAACTTAGAGCTTTTTCTGAACTTGAGTAGCCAAAAGAGAAAGAAGAAAAGGTAAAGAAGGTGCACTTTGATTTAGAGTAGTAAGATGCACCTCAGGAAGAACAAAATGATGGATTGAGGGTGAAGAAGAAGAAGATTCAAGTAGTTTTGATGAAGATGAGTCTATTGTTACAGAAGAAGTTAGTGTAGATGATCATGCAGAAGAATGAGTAGTCTAGTCTCTTACTCCACCCTTGAGGAGATCCACAAGACAATGGAATCTAGTTGACAGGTATAGCCCACCAGATTTCTGTTGTGTATATGCTTTATTAAGTACTAACGATGAACCTAGATCCTACAAGGAAGCTATTTCTGCATATGATAGCGAGTCTTGGCAGCTAGCCATGCATGAGAAGATGATGGCTTTAGACTTTTGTAACACCTGGGATCTTGTCCATTAGCCCAAAGGAAGAAAGGCCATAGGTTATAAGTGGGTCTTCAAGAAGAAGTTTGGGGCAAATGGGTCATTGGAGAAGTACAAGGCTAGACTGGTAGCCAAGGGCTACTCCCAGAGAGAGGGAGTTGATTTTGGTGAGATATTATCTGTTGTTACTAAATTGACTTCTATTAGATTTCTTTTATCCATTGCTACAGCTTATGATTGGGAGATTAAGAAAATAGATATTAAGACTGCGTTCTTGCATGGAGATCTTGAAGAAGAAATTTATATGCAATAACCTATGGGTTTTGAGGTAAAAGGAAAAGAACATTGGGTTTACAGGTTAAAGAGGTCTCTTTATGGCCTGAAATAGTCCCCCAGAATGTGGAATCAAAAGTTTGACTCATTTGTTTTGAAATTAGGTTTTGTTAGAAGCAAGGAAGATCATTGTGTTTACATTTATTATGTTGATGATTCTATACTGGTTATTGTTTTGTATGTTGATGACATGTTATTTTTTGGCAATCCTAAGGGTATGATCAGTGAGATTAAAGCCCAACTTTCAAGTGCATTTGAGATAAAGGATCTTGGTGCTACAAGGTATATTTTGGGAATGGAGATTAGGAGGGACAGAGTTAACAGAAAGCTTTGGTTGTCACAAAGTATGTGAATACTATTTTGCAGAGGTTTAGTTTGCAAGACTGTAACCTAGTTAGAGTTCCTTTATCCATTGCTACTAAGCTTTCATTATAAATGTGTCCAAAGACTAAGGATGCTCTTGAGGATATGTCTAATGTGCAATATGCTAGTGTTGTAGGGAGTTTGATGTATGCAATGGTTTACACTAGACCAGATATTGCCCAAGCAGTGGGAGTTTTGAGTAGATTTATGTCTAACCCTATAGACAGTATTGGAACTATGCGAAGAGGGTGTTTAAATATCTTGTAGTTGTTGCAAATATGTGCCTATGATGTGTTGTCATTGATGTCAACGTATCTCTTTGTTAGAAATAAGGGAAACAGTGCAGATCAGTGAAGTGGATTGCTTTGCATTTCCAAAGGAATGAAGATCAAAGTATACAGACCATATCGCTATGTAGAGGATTGTCTGAAGTAGCTCCAGTTAAGATTTGAGAGGTCCACATGAAGATTTGAAGAAGTTATGGCCATCTAAGTAGAATTGGGTTTTGCAGTGTTCAGAAGTGACAGAGTGATAGGAAATTGATCTGGATTGCTCCGCAATGAAAACTTATGATCTGCGGATTTAGAGGCATGTTTGGGAAGTCGGTGTGTATCCTCAACTCAAGTGGTTTATGGTTTGGAGGTCCACAAGAAATCTTTCTAGTGTGATAGTCATGGCAGACAGTGTTCTTGAGGTACCAGATGAAGATGCAAGTGATTCTGATGATTTGGAGTAGTGCAGATGTTATTATTGAATTCAATGTGCTTGTGGAGGTCTCTGGATTGTATGCCTATTGTGTTGAAGGTCTGCATTGAAGATTGAGCTTGTTGTTAAAGATTTCTTCCTTGGTGTTACTGTTCTTCCCAATCTTGGCCGACTGAATGATTCAAGCATGTTGCGGATAATCTAAGAGCAATTCTCTAGAGCATAGCATGTTGATCGAAGAAGATTCAAGTCCCAACTATGTTTGGCAAACAATACAGTTATCCACATTGAGTCAATCCGACCTTGATGTTCATTCTAAGGTTGATGAAGCATATAAATACTTGTGGATGAGTTGTGAAAAGTTGTCCTTGTACAAAAATGATAAAATCCTAAGAAAGGTACAGAGGCAGAGCAGAGAAGAGGAGCAGAGGAACAAGAGTAGTAAGCTATGAAGAGATAGTGAAGAAGTGTTTGAAGGAAGAGAAAAAGTTTTATAAGCTTTCAATGGGACTGAACTAGGCATGAAGAAGATGCTATTTCTCAGTTCATTATTTCTGTACTAAACATAAAATCTTGTAGGCAGTGAGCCTCCTATAGACAGTGAGCCTCTTTGAGCAGTGAGCTCTGGGCAGTGCACCTGAAGGCAAGTGCCTTCCCATTTCTTTTAAGTACTTTTAACAAGGTACAAATCTTGTGGGTTAACCCCCACCATGGTTTTCCCTTAACCAAGTTTCCACATAAAAATTCTGGTGTTATATGTGTTCATCTTGTTTCTGCTCGTGTTGTTAATTCATGCTTTAATGTTTACATCATTAATCTGTTTGTAAGTTATCAAATAATATTAAAAGAAGAAAAGGTTAAAGTTGTAGACAACTGATTCACTCCCCCCTCTCAGTTGTTTAACCTAATTCCAATAATTGGTATCAGAGCTGGTTCCTCTAAAAGAAGCTTAATCACTTGAGGAGATCAAGATGTCGACTTCCAAAAAGGAAAGTTTGAGATTTGATGGAACAAATTACTCCCTTTGGAAGGTATGTATGCAGTGTCATATGGAATGTATAGATGATGCCTTTTGGTTGATAACTAAGGATGAGTATAAGATTTTGAAGAATGGCCCTTCAACTCTAGATGAACTCAAAGAAGATGAATACAATATTTGAGATAAATAATCATTGTTGAGTGCCCTGATTGATACAAAAATGACAAATGTCTTGGAATTGAAAACTTCTTATGAAATCTAGAAAAAGTTGGAAACTCTGTATGAAGGTGATAAATATGTCAAATGTGCCAAGTTACAGAGCCTGAAGGGTAAATATGAAAGGTTGATGATGAGTGAAGATGAAAACATTACTTCCTACATATAGAAAGTGAATGAACTTGTGACCGGTATCAGGAGTGTTGGTGGAATATTGGAAGAATCAGAGATTGTTTCCAAAGTGCTCAAATCCTTACCTGTAGCATACAAGCATAAAGTTGCTGCCATTGAAGAGATTAGAACTATGACAACTATTACAAGGGATCAATTGGTTGGTAAGATTTTAGCATTTGAAATGAGTGAGTTTGGTGATTCTCTTCCTAAGTCTGAATCTGCATTTAAGGCCAGTGTTTATGGAAAACAAAGATATGATCAGGGTGAAATCTCTTTAGGAAGATCAAATAGATTTGAGAAGGCAAGGAAGGATCTTAAAGATGATGAAATTGAGGCTACAGAACTTGAAGCCCTTATTGCCAAAAGATTACCAAGAGGATCCGGTAAGTATGAAGGAAAGTTGCCTTTCAAATGTTTTGCTTGTAATAAGATTGGTCATTTTGCCTCAAGATGTCCAAAGAGGGTTTCAAAGCCAAACTCTAATAGATCAAGGGCTCAGAGGAAATGTTACTATGTCTAAGAAGCTAGAGAAGGTGTCACTGATGATGAATTTGATAAGGGAAGTAATTGAGGAAATGAATGGGTGTTCATTTCCATCAAAGAAGAAGATCTGGTGTCTACTGAATCTACTAGCTATGTGAATGTAGAAAGTGCCTTAGCTGCTCAGATTGAAGAAAAGAATGAATGGGTGATTGATAGTGGATGTTCTCATCATATGACTGGTGATAAAAGTAAGTTCATAAGTTTGGAAAGATACAAAGGTGGAATTGTGAAGTTTGGAGATAATTCAACTGGCAGAATTTGTGGCAAAGGATCCATCTCTTTTGATTGTAAGAATAACACTAATGATGTTCTGTATGTAGAAGGATTGAAGCATAATCTTCTTAGTGTTGGACATTTAGTTGACAAAGGGTATGATCTCCAATTCAAGGATGGAAAATGCAAAATCTTAGCAAGCTCCAGAACTATGATTGCATCATGTACACAAACTAAAGGTAACATCTTTCATTTAAGTGGTATTGGCCAAAGTTGTTTGATTTCTCAGATTGATCAGAGTTGGTTATGGCATAGGAGAATGTGTCATGTGAATTTTGATAATATTATCAAGATAAGTTCCACTCAGGATGTAAGAGATCTTCCAAAACTTGTGAAACCTGCTAATAGCAAGCGTAGAGAATGTTAATTGGATAAATAGAATAGAACTTCATTCAAGAATAAAGAACAATTTTCAAGTGGACTGTTGGAACATGTGTATATTGATCTATGTGGTCTTGCTAGAATTAGAAGTGTGCAAGGAGACATATATTTTATGTTGCTGATGTCTCCCAGATGATGTGGGTAACTTTCTTGAAAGAAAAATCATAAGCTCTTAACAAATTCAAGGTGTTCAAGGTTATGGTGGAGAATGAGATTGGTGTGAATATAAAGTGTCTAAGATCTGACAGAGGTGGAGAATTTATCTCTGGTGAGTTTGATACATTCTGTGAAAAGCATGGAATAAAAAGATAATTATCTGCTCCTAGGACTCCTCAGTAGAATAGAGTTGTGGAAAGAAAGAACTGGACCATTCAAGAAGTTGTTAGGAGCATGATGATGGAAGAAAATTTTCCACAAGTCTATTGGAGAGAAGTTGTGAGTAGTGTTGTCTACACTCTTAACCGAGTGCAGATCAAAGGCAATTCTGGTAAGACACATTATGAACTATGGTTTGGTCATCTCCCTATTGTGAAATATTTTAGTTTTTGGTAGCAAATGCTATATCAAAAGAGATGAGGATCTAGGCAAGTTTGATGCAAGAAGTGATGAAGGAATATTTCTGGGTTACTCTACTCAAAGAAAGGCATACCAGTACTTTAACAAGAGATTGAAAAAGATTTTTGAAAGTGCAAATGTCAAGGTCGATGAGAGCAAAGAAAGACCTTCCAGGACTTGTGGATATGACTCAGATGATCAAGATGAAAGTAAAAATCAAGGAAAGCAAGTTCAAACCTAGATTCAGATCCAGATTGATCTGGAAAATCTAGTGACTCAAGAAGGTAGTGTAGATGTTAAGGAATGAGATCAAGAATTAGAAATTCAAGAAACTCCCAAAACCCCCAGGTATGTGAGGTTGAATCATTCTAAAGTTCAAATCATAGGAGACAAGAATAAAGGTGTTCAAACTAGAAGAAGAATTGTTGAAGATCAAATAGAGTATTGTTTGATTTCAAAGATTGAACCAAAAATAGTGAATAAAGCTTGTAATGATGAAAATTGGGTAAAAGCAATGGAAGAAGAATTAATGCAAATTCAAAAGAATCATACTTGGGATCTTGTTCCTAGACCTGAAAACAAAAATGTAATTGGAACCAAATGGGTCTATTCGAATAAACTGAATGAAGATGGTGAAGTTG
Source organism: Cunninghamia lanceolata (assembly GCA_027924645.1). Lineage (NCBI taxonomy): Eukaryota > Viridiplantae > Streptophyta > Pinopsida > Cupressales > Cupressaceae > Cunninghamia > Cunninghamia lanceolata. Next base: position 31,407,804 of record BSBN01000047.1, read on the forward strand.
TGAGAAACAAAACAAGATTGGTATGCAAAGGATATTCTCAAGTAGAGGGAATTTATTTTGAAGAAACATTTGCTCTGGTGGCAAGAATTGAAGCAGTCAGATTATTTCTTGCATTTGCTGCTTTCAAAGATTTCAAATTTTACCAGATGGATGTCAAGTCAACATTCCTGAATGGAGAGTTAGAGGAAGAAGTCTACATTGAGCAACTGGAAGGATTCCAGTTGTCTGATCAAGAAGACATGGTCTGCAGATTGAGGAAAACTTTGTATGGACTTAAACAAGCCCCGAGAGCCTAGTATGCAAGATTAGATAAGTATTTGCTAAAGCTAGGATTTAGCAAAGGCACAACTAACAGTAATCTTTATTTCAAAATTGATCATGAGCACATCTTAATTGTTGAGGTATTTGTTGATGATATCATTTTTTGTGGAAATGGAAGCATGTATAAGAAATTTGGTGATCAAATGTAAAGTGAATTTGAGATGTCCATGTTTGGTGAAATGAATTTCTTCTTAGGTCTACAAATCACTTAGTCAGATAAAGGTATCAATCATATTGCAGTCTAAGTATGTGAGAGAATTGTTGAAAAAGTTTGGAATGGAGGACTCATAACCGGTAAGTACTCCTATGGTAACCGGATGCAAGTTGAGTAAAGATGATTTACCTAAGGCAGATTAGAAAAGGTATAGATCAATGATTGGAGGACTACTTTATTTGACTCAGACTAGACCTGACATTATGAATGCAGTTGGACTTGTTGCTAGATTTCAAGCTGATCCTATTAAATCCCATGTTGTAGCAGTCAAAAGAATTTTTAGATATCTAAAGGGAACATCTAATTGTGGCTTATGGTATCGAAAGGATAATGACTTCACTCTTCATGCATATATAGATGCTGATTGGATAGGAGATGTGGATGACAGGAAAAATACTAGTGGTGGTGCATTCTTCTTGGGAAGAAGATTGGTTTCTTGGTTGAGCAAAAAGCAGGAGGCAATATTTCTATCTACTATAGAGGTAGAGTATATAGCAGCAGCAAGCAATTGTACTCAAGTCTTGTGGATGAAGCAAATGATGAAGGACATCAAAATTGTGTTTGAAGAGCCTATTAAAATCTTCTGTGATAATTCAAGTGCAATAAAAATCTAAAAGTGTTGCATTCAAAGAGAAAGCACATATCCATTAAGTTTCACTTCTTGAGAGAGAAGGTAAGTGAGAATGAAGTCAAAATGGATTTTGTTTCCTCAAAGGATAAGATTATGGATATATTCACCAAGCCTCCGCCTAAGGATACTTTTGAGTAGATTAGAGGGAAGCTAGGGGTTATTACCCCTCCTATTCAGAACTAAGATGCACTAGTGTGCATCAATCTGAAGGAATTCACAGTCATATCTTGTGATTTGGATTGATGTTAAGGAGACACTACTCAGGGGGAGTAGGCAGTATGCAAATTTTGGAGATCAGTCTAAAAAAAGGGGGGAAGAAAATATTGCAAATATGTGCCCTTTCCCATTGATGTCAAAGGGGGAGAGAAGTCATGTGAAAAAGTAGTTTTTGATGAAAGAGGGAGTAGTGAAGAAAGTGGTTGCATAAGTGATAAGAGAAAGGGGGAGAAATCCTTGTCTTGATGGTTGAATCAATTTTTCACATCATATGTTACCATCAATGACAAAGGGGGAGATTGTTGCAAATATGTGCCTATGATGTGTTGTCATTGATGTCAACATATCTCTTTGTCAGAAACAAGGGAAACAGTGCAGATCAGTGAAGTAGATTGCTCCACATTTCTAGAGGAATGAAGATCAAAGTACGTGAACCATATGGCTGTGTAGAGGATTGTCTAAAGTAGCTTAAGTTAAGATTTGAGAGGTCTGCATGAAGATTTGAAGAAGTTATGGCCATCTAAGTAGAATTGGGTTTTGCAATGTTCAAAAGTGACAGAGTGATAGGAAATTGATCTGGATTGCTTCGTAATGAAAACTTATGATCAACAGATTTAGAGGCATGTTTGGGAAGTCAGTGTGTATTCTCAACTCAAGTGGTTTGTGGTTTGGAGGTCCGTAAGTGATCTTTCTAGTGTGACAGTCATGGTAGACAGTGTTCTTGAGGTACCAGATGAAGATGCAAGTGATTTCGATGATTTGGAGTAGTGCAGATGTTATTGTTGAATTCAATGTGTTTGTGGAGGTTTCTGGATTATGTTCCTACTATGTTGAAGGTCTGGATTGAAGATTAAGCTCGTTGTTAAAGATTTCTTCCTTGGTGTTATTGTTCTTTCTAGTCTTGGCTGACCGAATGATTCAAGCATGTTACAGATGATCTAAGAGCAATTCTTTGGAGCGTAGCATGTTGATCGAAGAAGATTCAAGTCCCAGCTATGTTTGGCTGATAGTACAGTGATCCTCATTGAGTCAACCTGACCTTGATGTTCATTCCAAGGTTGATGAAGCATATAAATACTTGTGGATGAATTGTGGAAAGTTGTCCTTGTGTGAAAATGATAAAATCTTAAGAAAGGTACAGAGGTAGAGCAGAGAAGAGGAGGAGCAGAGGAATAAGAGCAGTAAGGTATGAAGAGATAGAGAAGAAGTGTTTGAAGGTAGAGCAGAAGTTTTGTAAGCTTTCAATGGGAATGAACCAGGCATTAAGAAGATGCTATTTCTCAATTCATTCTTTTTGTAATAAACATAAAATCTTGTAGGCAGTGAGCCTCCTATAGGCAGTGACCCTCTTTGAGCAATGAGCTTTGGGCAATGCACCCGAAGGCAAGTGCCTTCCCATTTCTTTTATGTACTTTTAATAGGGTACAAATCTTGTGGGTTAACCCCCACCATGGTTTTCCCTTAACTAGGATGTGAGGCCTACCTTTTTCATTCCCTTATATTTGACTACTTTATTTTACTATTGGTGATACTTACTAGACTTGTGGGACTGTTGATCCCGAATTTGCAGGACTATTGGACTTTATGCTGTATGTGGATTTATTATGCTTAGCATGATTACGATGTGATTAGAACTTGATATGGATTTACTGACGATGTTACACATGTGACTTACATTATGATGTTATTTGGATACTATGCATGTGATTTTAGTTAGAAATTTATTATATGATTCTATCTTGGGATGGATGTTTGAAATGCAGAATTTAGAATTTAACTATAATGTGATTTCCTTGATGCTTATATGAACATGTGATGTTGTATGTGCTTGTTTCACTTTGCTTCGGCTATCATATACATGTCGGATTAACATTTCAATTGAGTGTGCAAGTGTTTCTAATGAAGCCATAGAAATTTGGAGATCATCCCACACACTGTGTTGTTTTCCCTTGTGAAGCCAATCTAGTTCCAAGAGGAACCAAGATCAACTGTGTATTGCATGATGAATTTTCATAATGTTTGTGTATGGTGTCCTTTGGGCTAGGTCTACCCTTTTTAAGTTGTTTGTATTATGGTGTTGTAAATGTGTAATGTTTATTTGACTCAATTTTTGTTTTAATTTTTTTTTGTGACCCCTTTTTCTTGTGATTTTCTACATCCTAAGGTATTAAATTTGGGTTAAACTTGACCTTGGGTTGTACCCCTAGGGTCTAGGGGTCATTTGGGCTTGTGTAACCCTAGGTAAACTTCTATTTGGTCACTTTAACTTCACCCTGAAGTAAAGTGAAGAAAATGGAAGCTTGGGAGGGAGAGGATGAGTGGGTCAAACACTCAACCTCTTCCTTTTCTATTCCCTGGGTTGGGGGAATCTCCAAGACCCCTTAATTGTGGAGGACTTTACTCCAAGTCTCTCCCACAATTGGTGAGGGTACCTTGGGGCTGTGTGTTCCTTCTTAGGAGGAGAGGATTGGGGCACATGTGGCACCCATTCCTTCTTAAGCTCCACCTTTCTCTTCCACATGTTTAATAGAGGACAAGTGGAAGGGAGAGAGACTTGGTGGATGGGTGAATGACATGTGTCACCACCAATTCCAAGGGTCTTGCTTGTAGTTGGGAGGAGTGAGGAGGTGACATGTGTCACCTCCCCATTCCTCAAGGCTCATGAGAAGAGCTTGTTTTAATCCCTCTTGGAGAGAGGGATGGGGTTGTTGAATTTTTGGCAATTTTATTGATTTTAATTATTTTGGGGAAAAAGTTGGAGGAGATTTAGTGGCTCAACTTGGAGGAGTTAGAGGAGCTCTTCTCAACTACCTTCTAATTGGGCTTTGTAAGGTAGGTTTCAAGGCTATACCTTCCCTTATGCATTTTATTTGCTTGTGTGATGCTATGTGTGAGTTTCCATTTTGAGTTTTTACTTGTTGTGGGGAAAAATTTGTATGGGAGTTGTGAGAGTCTCTCCTACTTGGGAGAAGATGCTCAACATGTGTGGGGTGGGGGAGGAGTGAACCTCCTCGGGGTCACATCCTAGATTTTGTGGAGTTGTAGCCTTGAGGGCAAAATGTGTATATGTGCAATATGTGAAATGTCTTGAGAGCCAAATGAAAGCTTTATGAAATTATGAATAATAGTGTTGGCTTGAGGCCTTGAGAGCTATTTGTATTGGGAAGTTTTGGAGTGGCACTCTTGAGTTGAGTGATGTCCACTTCCCTACCCCATTAAACTCACTTTGAGTGAGTTTTGTATTGTGATAGCCATGGGATTAATTTTGTGTTTGGTTGTTGAATGCATTGTTGTGTTGTTGTTTGAGTTTTCCTAGTGTGAGGATGACCTCCTAGCTCGAAGGTGACTCATGAGTGAGTCAATGGTAGGGAGGAGAGCAATTTGTTGTAGCTTCTTCCCACTCCTTGTGTTATTGCAGGTTCTTTGAGCTATGAAGTGTAGGAGAAAATGAAGCTTCCTTCTTGTGTTGTCCTTTTGAACTCATGAGAGGATATGGCCAAGTTTGGCCTTAGTAAATGTTATAGTTAGAAGAGAGAAGAAATCTTCCTCTCTTGGAATGTAAAGTCCTATATTTTAGTTGAGTTGTGTTTAAACTTATTGCACTTGGAAATAAAAGTTTTATTGCTGATTTTAGTTGATTTGTGAATGAAGAAAAAAGAAAAAAAATATAGAGTAATGAAAGAATGATATGGTCTCATTGTCATTTTGTTTGTATGTTTACTTTTAAAATAAATAAATTTAGTTGATGCTATGTATTAGAAGTATTTAATTAAATGCATTTGCTTTTTAAAAAATAATATAATGAATAAATTCTTTGAACAAATGTTATGTGGAAATATGTTTTTTTACAAAAAAAAATGTATCTTTTGCTATTTGTTTACAAAAAAAAAAAAAAAAATTCTGTGAGTTTTAGAATGTCAAATAAATCTGAAAAAAAAAACATTTGTTTGTAAGCATATATATATATATATATATATATATATATATATATATATATATATTCATATATATATATATGAATATTTATAGTTAATATATTTAAACATGGATAAATATTTATATACTGTTAAATTAAAAAAAAGAGGTTATATTGTGTATATAGCAGTATGTATATATATACATACATATATATATATATATATAAATATATATAAAAATAAAAAAAACATCTAAAAAATGTTGTGTAAACAATGAAAATACATTGTCTTTCTGGAAATAGAATGCAATTATGAAACAAAGAAAAAAATAGAATGTGGGGGGGGAGGGTTTCGACCTCCCCCCACGCTGTTGTTTTTATGATGGGTGTGGGGAGGGGGGTGGGCGGAGCCCCCACCCACACCCCATTGTGTGGGATGTGGGGAGGGGCTTCGCCCCCCTCCCCACACTCCCCACACCTGCCTTTCCCCGCGGCCAAACTCCCACACAGTTCGCAGCCCATCTCCCTTTCCTCCCCACCGCTACCACACCAAAACCCGCTGCCGGTCCTTTCTCCCTACGGCCGTCCCTCCTCTGCCATCCCACAGTCTCCACCTCTACTGACCACCACCGCTGCCCCAACAGTGCCACTCCTCACTACCACAACAAAACTTGGGGTTTTAACAATAAAAAAATATATTTATATTATCAAACCCACAACATATATAATATTCACTTTATATATATATATATATATATATATATATATATATATATATATATATATATATATATATATATATATATATATATAAACTTATGCACTTCCATGAATGGCCTCCATTAAACCTGCAACACAACCTAAAGTAAAATGAGAGAAGAGGAAAAAAAAAGAAGAGGAGAAAAATAAACAAGGAGCAAAGAACATGAGATTTAAAAAAAATAGGGTTAGGGCTTTTTGCCCTTAAGAAAATTGTATTTTTATTGAGGGGATTCTAGGGCTTACATTTAAAAGTGCCCTTATTTTTTATTCCCACTCTTTTATTATTTTTAATTCTTTTGCTTTAAAATTTATTTTTAAAATGGGATTTTGTGATAAATATAAAATTGGAATCTTTATTTCATTTGGGAATGACCTATTTATTTGATAGTGGCATGGAATAAATAGATTAGATTATGATTGGAGGGATTATATATTTTATAGATTTTTAATTTGATTTTTGAAAAAAAAGATTTATTTGTTTTATTTAAATTTTACACAATTTAATTATTTGAGATGTATTCATTTTAACAATTGGGTTAATCCTTTAATTATAAAACCAAATTTGATGAGGTAAATATGTAACTAGATTGTTATTAATTTAATATTCCTTTTTAATTATATCTTGAATGATTTTATTAATTTAATAAAGACGTCATTCGAACCAACTTAGAAACCTAGTAAATTATCCAGACAAAGTTAGTATAACAAGTTTCCGTGATCTGATCTACCAAGAAATTAGGAATAATGTAAAGGATGCAGTGATAACTCTAATTGATAGAAAATGTGAAGAAGAACAAATTGATCAAGCTTTGTTGAAAAATGTTTTAAATTATAGAAAACGTGAAGAACAAATTGATCGAGCTTTGTTGAAAAATGTTTTAAATTATAGAAAATGTGAAGAAGAATAAATTGATCGAGCTTCGTTGAAAAATGTACAATTAATCTATTTGACTGATCTACAAATTTAACTGATGTTACGTAGGTAATTTAACACCAACCCAGTAAAGTTTCGATTAAAATTAGTTTTATTATAATAAACCCTAATCATGCCCGTGAGGCGTTATGCTGCCAAATTTTTCTAGAATTTAGGGTTTAGCTAGGTTAGTGAAATCTAACCTTGCTTAGGATTTAAACTATTGTTTTTGCCAATTAATGACATTAGGTTTTGATATTAAATTATATTTTCTCATGCACTAGAGTTTGGCTTTTGATTTTGACTTAAGTGAAAATCCCATCATTTACTTAGGATAACCTAGGGTTTCGATCGTTGATCCTAACCCTATTGGCGACGTTAACCGCGTCGCATTGACCCCCTAGTTGGCCTTCATTGTAAATGGTATGCGCAAGTGAACGCATTAGCCTACATTCAATTTTCATGTTTACGCCTTATGAGTAATGCCACTGAGCATGCTTACATGTGCGAGGGGGTTTCTAGGGAAGCGTGGTAAAATTTTTAATTATTTGTGTCATGACCACATGACAAATGTGGACATGACACGTGTGATGCATGTTGTGACTGCATGGGAAATGTGGGCATGACACGGGTTTCCACATAAAAATTCTAGTGTTATATGTGTTCATCTTGTTTCTGCTCATGTGTTGTTAATTCATGCTTTAATGTTTACATCATTAATTTATTTGTAAGTTATCAAAGAAGATTAAAAGCAGAAAAGGTTAAAGTTGTAGATAACTGATTCACCCCCTCTTAGTTGTTTGACCTAATTCCAATAGTAGGTACTCCTAATTATTATTTGGTTTATTCTGGTACTAATAGTGCTGACAAATCTTTGGACATACAGGGTTTTGTTGATGCAGATTGGGCAGGTGACTTAGACAGTCGAAGGTCCACTAGTGGCTATGTGTTTACTTTGTTTGGAGGTGCACTGAGTTGGATGAGTAAGAGGCATCCCATAGTTTCTTTGTTCACCACAGAAGCAGAGTATATGGCTGCTACTCATGTCTCTAAGGAGGTAGTTTTGTTGAGGAGACTGTGTACAGGTATTGGTTTTGATTGTAGGATCATTTAGATTGGTTGTGATAGCCAGAGTGCTATCTGTTTGGCCAAGAATACCATGTATCATGCTCAAACTAAGCATGTCGATGTTCAGTATCACTTTGTTCAAGAGTTGGTTGCAAATGAAGAGATTGAGATTAAGAAGATAGACATTCAAGAGAATGTTGTAGATTCATTGACCAAGCCTGTGAGCACAGAGAATTTTGTATGGTGTAGAGAGGCCATGGACCTTATTTCTAGTGCCTGATTATTTTTCATTTGATTTCTTATGGGTTGATTTAAAATGTATAATGTCAAGTGGGAGAATGTTGGGATAAGGTGCCATTAACCTTGTAAATCCCAATATTGTGTTTATTATAATTATCCATGAGAAGATGTACTAGTTTCACTGGCAGGGGTAATTTCAGAGTAACCTGAGGTAATTACGGAGTGACTTTTACTATTGGCAAATGTAAAAACTCAAAGTAAATGAGGGTAGACATGCTCCCTTGAGGAATATACTATTTTTAGCATGTATGACAACTGTCATAATGTTTGGTAAGTGAATTTATGATAGCTGCAAGTTGTCATAAGATTCTGAGATTCTATGACGCATATGACGGATATGTTAGTTGTATATTTTCTATATTTAGCCCAAGGTTCTTATATTGGGAAGATACTCTTTTGTAGAATCTATGATGGTTATGATGCATCATAAGATGTTGTAAGAGGCCAGATTTAGTCTTGGGGCCCCAACCTTTGCATGGTTGTTTTTGAACAAGTGTCAGATGCTTGTAAGATGGTAATTAATGTTTACTGGTTGCAAAATCTTAGGAGAGAGAAGGTGAACACCTATGATGAGTTGAAAAATTTTTCTATAAGTATTTGTCATGTATTTGTTGCTGTAATATAGATTTTACGTACTCAGGTGCTACCAGAATGTTGTCGGATTGAAGACTTGTGGAGAGAGTTGTGTAGTTATTGTATTGTAAATTATTTTTAGATTAATACAAACTTGTGCCTCTTTCCTGGTGGAGTTTTTTACCTGCAAGGGTTTTCTCCATGTAAATATTGTGTCATTGTGTTGAGTTCTTCATGTTTGACATCTTTTCTATAGTGGGTTTTATGTTTTGTTACAATCTCCATTGTTAATGCACACTAAAAGATTGTTGAAATTTATTCAAATAAGATTTCCATTGAAGTAGTGTTGCTTTCATTTCTAACACTATTGCCATATACAATCTAGAATGGTGTTTTACCAGTACTCATATTGATAGAATTATCGTATGTAAATTCTACTTGTGGTAAAATCAAATCCCATCCCTTGGGCTTATCTCCTACTTAGCATCGTAGCAGGTTACCCAAACTCCTATTCACCACTTTTGTCTATCCATCAGTTTGTGGATGATGTGCAGAATTGAACTTCAAATCTATCTTCAACTTCTTCCATAATGTCCTCTAGAAATAACCAACAAACTTGGTATCTCAATCTGAAACTATGCTCTTAGGTAGACCATGTTGTCTCACCATCTCTCTGAAAAATAACTTTGCAATATGAACAACATCATTGGTTTTCTTACAAGGAATAAAATGTTTCATCTTCAAGAATTTGTCCACCATCACAAAAGTAGAATCATGTCCTCTCTATGTCTTTGGTAAACCAAGAACAAAATCCATACTAATATCATCCCATGGCTTCTCTGGTACATGTAATGGCTGATATAGCCTTGTATTCTAATTTGTTCCTTTTACCATATAACACACTATGCAACTCTACACAAATTTCCTCACATCCTACTGCAACTATGGCCAATAATTATTCTCACCAACAATAGCAATGGTCTTATCTCAACTAAAGTGTCCAGCTAATCCCCCACTATGCTTCTTCTAATTAGGTTCTCCCTCATGAAACTCCTTGGAATGCACAATTGACTTCCTCTAAACAACAATCTATCTTGGATTATGAAATCCAACCATTTTATTCTTCCCAAAGTAATAGGTTCTAGACAAGCTTTCCAAGCCTCTCCAAAATTTGGATCTTCTGGATACAAACTTTTGATCTCATCAAACCCAACAACCTCTATCTTCATTTCTATCAACAAATTTTGCCTTCTACTCAAGGCATCTACAACTCTGTTGGACTTCCCACTCCTGTGCTTCAAAACAAAAGTATAGCTCTACAAAAACTCAACCCATTTTAAGTGCTTCTAACTTAACTTTCCTTGACTATTAATAGACTGCAAAGCCAGATGATTAGTATATAATACAAACTCTTTCGGAAACAAATAATGTCTCCATTCTTCAAAGCCTAAACTATTGTATAAAACTCCTGATCATAAACATAGTACCTTTTATTAGCATCATTAAGCTTCTCACTAAAATAGGCAATGGGCTTACCTTCTTGACTCAAAACAACTCCTATAGCACTGCCACTAGCATCACAATCTACCTAAAATACCTTTTTGAAATATGGAAGAACCAGAATAGGTTTCTCTGTGACTTTCTGCTTCAATGCATCAAATCTCTTGGCTTCTCCTGTAGTCCACCTAAACTCTTTTCTATCCCCTCTCATTGTCTTCTTTAGGGGTGCATAAATGCTACTAAAATTTCTGATAAACTTCCTATAAAAACTTACCAAACCATGAAAAGATCTTACCTCTGTAGAACTCTTTGGCGTAGGCCATTCAATGATAGCCCTTACTTTTTCTGGGTCCATCTTTAGACCTTCCTCTGAGAAAACAAATCACAGGTACACCAACTCCTTCTTTGTAAAACTACATTTCTTAAGATTAAACAACTTCTCCTCCCTCAGCTTCTCTAAAACCCTTCTGATACGAATCAGGTGTTCATCCCAAGTCTTACTAAAAATCAAAATGTCATCTAAATAAACAATAGCAAAACTTCCCAAGAACTCTTTCAATACCTCGTTCATGAGTCACATGAATGTGCTCAGTGCATTGGTTAGCTCAAATGGAATGACTAACCACTCATGCAAACCTTCCTTTGTCTTGAAGGCTATCATCCATTCATCTCCTTCTTTGATTCATATCTGGTGATACCCACTCTTCAGGTCAATCTTTGTGGAGTAATTGGCTCCACTTAAACAATCTATTATGTCATCCATTCTTGGCAATGGAAATATGTACTTGATCGTGATCTTATTGATGGCTTAGAAATCTGTACACATTCTCCACTCTCCATCTTTCTTCGGTGCTAGTATTGTAGGTACCGCACGTGGACTTAGGCTCTTCCTTGTCAGTCCCTTCCTTAACTCGTGAGCTTCTCTATTCAACTCTTCATTCTTTGTTGGAGTAATTATGTCGGCTACCTTATTTGGCAAACTAGCTCTTGGTATCAAATCCATTTGATGACTTATCTTCCTCACTAGTGGTAAACCTTCTGGTACATTATCAGAGACAATATCCTAAAATTCTTCCAATAGATCTAAGACTTCTGTTGGTACATCTTCACATTTCTCTTGACTGATCTTAGGAATTAACACAAAGCAATGACACTCATGCTTCATACCCTCCAAAAATTTTCTACCATCTACTAAGCAAATTCTGGGAGTACTACATAGCTTTTCTTCCACCTCCTTCAAGGGCTTCAACTTATGACAAACTCCATCCTTTGTTAGGGAATATGTGTTTGCATGGCCATCATGGACAACACACCTATCATACTGCCATGGCCTCCCCAATAACATATGGTATGCATACATTTGTATGATGTCACACATTACCTCATCATGGTAATCACCAATCTTGAAGTTGACTAAACATTGTTCATTGACCAAAGCTCTATGGTCCTTCTGCAACCATGCAATCTAATATGGATGTGGATTCTTTCTTCTTGTCAACTTCAACTTGTCAACCATCTCCTTTGAAACAAGATTGTCAGTGCTTCCACTATCAATAATAATATCACAACACTTACATTCACATTTGTACTTGGTACGGAATAAGCTCTTCCTCTGATTTGATTCTTTCTCCTCATTCAACAAGGTTCTTCTCACAACTAGGGTTTCTCCCATTTCAGCATCTTTAGAATGCTCAGACTATGCATCTTCATCTACATGTGCAACTCATGCATTAGCTTCATGTCTTCTATTCATCCTTCCTTGATGTTGTGGACAATTGTATGCTCGATACCCTTCTTCTCCACATTGGAAATAGGTTCTTCTGAAAGCTCCTCTTCTAGGTCCTTGCCCAGGTATGCCTCTTACTCTTCCTCTTTTCTCACCATTGTTTTGATCATGAGGGCAGTAAATATTATCTCCTCTTTGATTTTGGCCAGTGCTAGCTTCTCCACTTTTCTTTGGATCTTTATTTTAGCCTCCATAGGATCTTCGACCAGTCCTTTCACCTTGACCTCTTCTCCTTTACTTGCTTTTGAATCTTTTATTCAACTTCTCTTCCACCTTTAGGGAAAACTAGTACGCATCTTATATGGTGGTCATTTTGACCAAGCTCAGCTCCTCTTGAATACTTGGCCTCAACCCATTAATGTAACATGCTACCTTCTCCTTGTTGGCCTCTGCATGGCCTATCCTGATGGTGATCTTATAAAAATCTTATGTATACTCCTTAACAGACTTGTTACCTTGCTTCAATCATTACAACTTCTTCAACAACTCCATCTCATAGTCCACAGGAATTCTTTAGTTTGTCCACCATCTGATCCCACTGGTGATCTTTCCTTTTCCTCTTTTATTTCTCTCTATTTGGACCTCCTTCCACCAAATACTGGCATAGACCTTCAACTTTATTTTTGTAAACTTGACCTGATCTAGGTCCTCCACGTCTTCATACTCAAAATATTCTTCCTTATCATTGGTCCAATAAATAAGTTGTTCTGGATTCAAATCTCCAAAATAGGTAGAAACTTTGATCATGGGCCTCTTTCCGATCTTTGAAATGGACCTTAACAACCTAACTTTTGCAAGATCTCCTATAGATTCTTGTTCTTCCTTAGATAGCTCTTCTTCAACTTCATCCTCGCTTTCTTATCTTGTCCTCGGCTCAAACCCTCTTTGCATCTCCTCTTACAATGCATCGATTTGCCTTTGTAGGGCTCCAAAACCCTCCTCTGTTAAAGCATTTCTTCCAACACAGTTTCTTCGTGGAGGCATCTTGATCTCCATAGTAAACCCAAACCTTAGGTCCTGGTGCAAACTACCTCACGATCGGTGATCTGTCTACACACTTAGGAACCCTTACTCTGATACCACTTAATGAAGGGGGTAAATCACAAAACACACAACATAAATTGCATAGAGAAAATAAGATATTCTTTTATTGATTTGGACAACTCATTACATTACATAAGCTCAAATATAATCAGAGGAATCAATCCTCCACAAGTTGCAACACATTACAACTACCTATCACCAAGCTCTAGAATCTTCTACCTTTTGTAACCCCAAATCAGCTAGGGTTTCCATTTTCCCACCTTTTCTTGACTCTACACTTTCCCCCTTATCTCTATTACTACCTAGGGTTTCCAAAAATAGTCATAAATAGCCCTTTTTGGCGGTCTCCAGCTAAATTTTGAAATTTGCAACTTCCTCCAAAAGTAGGTCAACTTCCAGGAAGCATAACTTTTGATCCGGGTGTCCCATTGATGAACCGTTTGAAGTGCCAAAAATATCTTAGAGTGAACTATCATGTTGTAAATGCGTAAACAGATTTATATCAACTTTTTGGGACATTATGGGATGTTTTAGTGCCTCATCTGATTTTAGAAATTTTTAGGGGGTTTTCAGAAAATAGAAACTTTAATATCTTTCAGCTCACAAATGATCTTTGTCTGATTCCTTCACCAAAGGTCTTATATTTCATTTACAAAGCTTCCTATAAATTTTTACTTCCATCCATGCCCAAATGCAAAATTTCTAAAAATAGCAATTTTCCATTTTTACCAGTTTGGAAAAAACTGAAAGTCCTACATCATTATTCAAGTAATTATGGAACCAAAAATACTAGTTATAGAAATAAATGAAAATAAATTCAATGATTTTGAATCAACATCTTTTTGGGTGATGCAAGATTGCCCTTACACCACTAGATGCTCCTGCATCATTTCCTCCTGGAGGGTGCAAATGTAATGTACACTTCATCAATACCCATAGAGAGAATATTTAAGAAGTGCACCAAGCCATAGTAGGATAAGAAAATAATTAAAGCATTTGAAGTGAAGATAAGGGAATTAGAAGGCTAGGTCACCATAGTTATAGAACAAGCCATTGAAGCTGAGGATACATAGATAGAAGCAACTGAAAAACAACTCCTAGAGGTTACAACAAAATTGAATAAAGCAAGAATAGAATTGGCACTAGGGAAAAGCTATATGGTAACTAAGACAACCAAAAAGAATGCATTATCAAAGAAAGTGGAAGACTTGGAGGTATAATTGAGCCATGAAAAGGCTAAAACTAGTGCCAAGGCTATTGAAATAGGATCAGTAAAGAAAAAGGCATGTAGCAAAGATTATGAGATAGCTAAGCTAAATAATCAAGTGGACACCTAGGCCTAAGAGAAAAAGAGGCTAACCTAAAGAATATAATAGAAGAATCAAAAGAGGAGGTCAAGAGGTTAAAGGACCAAATTAAAGAACTCAAATAGTTAGTGGCTTCCCTTAACCACATCAAGATCTTGTGAAGATCATACTGCAAGGCCAAAATGGAGGCCACATCATCTTTACTCTAGCCTTATTGTTTATGGAGATGATGTAGGCTCTAAGTGATATGGTGAAGAAAGAGATTGATATGGTGGAGAAATAGGTTGATATGGGTTTTAATTCTATAAAGAAATAACATGAACACGTTATAATGCAAGTGTGTTATGGCTTGATAGTGATCGATCCTAGGCTCAATAACTACTGATTCATAATGTGAACATGTTATAATGTGCTCACATTATATCTTGTTTGGACAAAAAAGTGGTTTTGGCCACTTTTTGGGCCCCCATATTTTAGCACACACCCCAAGGTTAATTATATAATGCTTGATACTTGGATTGGATTGTTTTGAATTTGATCAATCAAGGCCAACAACATATGACACTTAAATTTTGATGGGTTTGGATTGATTAGGGTTGATTTTGATTGGGCCTAGGGCCCCTAATGGTTGGTTGATTGATAGGTTGATTGGGTGCCCCTTGATGGTTGATTTGGTATAAGAAGATGATTTGGCTTATTTTTACAAAGGCACCCCAGATTCCCTACAGGCACTTATGTGTGATAAAGGTGCCTATTTACAAAGGTGCTTGATTAAGTATAGAGGCACCCAAGTAGGAACTAAAGATCTTGTCTAGGACAAAGGTGCATGTTTGGAAATAGAGGCACGTGTTTATTGATAGATGTGTTTATTTGTGATTTTAGTGCTTGGATTTGATGAGATGTTTTATGGATTTGATGGGGATTGATTGGGGATCAGGTCTAAAATCCTTGGGATGAAGGATTTGGTGATGATTTATATGAATTATGATTAGAGATTGGGATGAAAATGGATGGGATTAAAAGGCGACTGAGTCCTTAACCAAATTTTAATTTTCAATGGATTATTTTTTATTAAAGATGGGGATTAGATTTTGATTGGGGATTAGATGAATATATAGATAATGAATGAAGGTTGAATTGGATTTTGATTAGGATTTGGATTATGGTGATTTGGCAATGGGTTTGATTAGGGATGATTAGATTAGGATGATGTGATGGATGAGATGAATGGAATAGTTAGATTAGGGATTGAAATGAAATTTGATTAGAGATAAACAATGGATGAGTTGATTGTGACAATTGGATTGGATTGGGATGGGGGTGAAATTGGATTAAGGAAAGTGGATTAGAATTAGGGAGATGATGATAAAGCTCAAATATGGGATTGACTGGGATAATGATGGTGATTAATAAGTGGATTAGGTGGATAGGGTTGATTACAATGAAGGAATTTGATTAGGATGTGGATTAATGATGAAATTGGATTAGGATGTGATTAGGGGATGGGTGAAAAAGCTCAATGATGGGATTGATTAAGGATTATGATGATGATTAGGGACATAGTTAAGTGGATTGGGTGGATAAGAATAAGGACCTTGATTTGATTTGGCAAGTTGATTGTGATTAGGGTCCAATGATAATGAATTAGGATTAGGGATGATGTGGATAGGGTGATTATATTAAGGATTAGGCTCAAATCTTTAATTAAACAATTGATTGGGATAATAATTCAATTCCTTAAGCAAGGTTAAGAGATGAGATGGATAATTAGTGAATAATTGGGATGATTAAGATGAGGTGGATTGGGTGATTAGGATGGCTTGATAGATGCTTGACCTTGGGCAATTTGTAAACAATAAATTCACACACAACATGCACAAGTTTTCAAAGGATTTTGGTTTGATTTTGAGTTAATGGGGAAAGCATGGGTTTTGACAGTACAAACATGCCAAGCACAATAACATGCTAGATTATTCAAGTGCTAGTGTCAATCCTTGTGGGCCCACAAATGTACTATTTATCAAGTGATGGATAGATAGGAAATGCAAGGTTATGTACCACCTATGCACCCATTACCTTGGAGTCCAAGTCCTTGAACAAAGTTAGCTCTATCTCCCCAACTATGAAAGTATAACATGAGTAACTTCTCAGGCCTAACTAGTATTCAATGAACCACAAATAAGGATGGTGAAAAGGTATTAAACTAGGATGAATGTGGGTTCTAATGGAATCCCCTATATACACAAGATACATAGGGTTGAAGTCCATGTGATGAAGGTCATGGTCAAGGCATGTTTCGAGAGGGTAACCCACTCTCCACCTTCACTATGCAAGGTATAAATTTCTTGCAAGCTAGCCCAAGTGACAATGTCCCCCAATGGGAGAGTCTTTTTATTCTCTCCCAAATTTGTATACCCCACCATAACACATGAGTTTTGGTCATCCCCAAGGTGATCAAATCCCTGGGCATGCCTGCTAGAGGAAAGAATCTTAGGTGCTTTTGATCCCTAAGATCACCTTTTGATGAGAAGGGAGAGCATACACACACTAGATTCTTGGGATTGAAAATAATAAAAAGATAGATCAATTCAAAGATTTCTATCTCGAAGGTCACCCAAAGGTGTGAGGAGAGAGCATACACTTGTGACTTGATCTCAAACAAAGCATACAAAGTTCATTTACCCCTTAGAAATGAGATGTGCCTAAGATTAGTGCAAAAAAGATAGGTCCTTTGACAAGCATGCTACAAAACACAAGTTAGTAGTTTGAATTTGTTGTCTTGGACCAATGATACCTACACAAAATGATGTTAGATGACTAGGTACATGCATCAAATGATTAATTTTAAGGGTTAGCAAACATTATTCCCAAGAATTCATGCTAAATCTTTAACTAGATATAGAGGTGCTCATCCATTATAGAGGTGCTTGTGTATGCAAACAAGCACAAAACATGGGATTTTTTTTATGAATATTGATAAAACAAGGGGTTAGAGCTAGATTTTGATCAATTTTTGCATTATGATTGTTAAACCACCAAGATATTAAGAGGGGGTGAATTAGTATCCAAATAAACTTCAAATCCTCTAGAGTAGATTAAAACTTAAACATTACAACATTAACATAAACATGAAAGATCAACACAATGAACATCAACACATAACACCAGATATACTTAGAAAAACCCAAAAGGCAAAAAACTACGGTGAGGATTAACTCACAATATATGAAGCTCAAAAATCACAATTTTGTTTTAGGGCTACAACCCAAGGAAGCAACTACTCCCTGAATTGAGAATGACCTAAGAAATGATTACAACATGACAAGCCTTCTATTGTCTAAAATTGACAATGAAGCTCACTCCTTTTGATGATTGCACTTCTGCCTCTTCATTCCTCTTTGATAATTGAATTAGTTAGACACACTCTTCACTTCCCTCCTATTTGAAAAATGTCTTCAAGATGAATCAGGACAGGCTCTAACACTTCTTCTCTTTCTCCTTCAGTCACACATTATAATGCATACCATATTCATATTCTGCTCTTCACATCCTCATATTCACAATCATACATCACCTAGATCAACTAGGTTTATAATATATACTTGACATTACATTGATTACATTACAAGTCGTCCAATACAATAGGAATATTACAATTTACAAGTTGGCTAGAGATCACACAACATGAAACATGTAGAGGGTAAGCCCTAACATGAACTACACAACACCAGGAAGAGAAACATGCCTTGCCAATACCAACACATGCTTAACCTAGTCCTAATCATCCTTCACAACATCATCCTTAAAAGAATAACATCCATACATCATGCTCATTTGAAATAGGTCACCCTTAAACAAGAACATGTGAAGCTTGTAGCACATTGATCATTACAATGTTGGCAGTACTCATGACTGATTGAACATTGATTGTACTTCTCCTAGATGAGTTAGCAGGACCTATACACCATCTCCAAACACTCCTTGATCTCCACACAATAAGAAATTTGTGACTAGCATACCTTAGTCAGCCTCAACAACAATATCTCTTCCCATACTGACTTGAAAACTTTGTGCAGTATTGGAAAATTGAAAGATTTGCATGTGCATCAAACTAGAGAAGCATAGAGACATGTAGAATATCCACATAAATTCATATAACTAATTTGTACAATCTCCAACTGGCACAAGTACTCAAACATATGTCTTGAGGGCAATTAGGCATCCAAAGTCATCTATATAACTTCTGTCATTTGAAAGTTGAACTTGCGGACCATCAAAACATCTGAAACTCATATGGATACACTCATACACTACTATGAACATATCCTCAAAACCACACAGCCATATCTATCATTGCAGAGGAATGCAGAGCATTCCAACAATCCTTCTATTGCAAGTATGGCTCTAAATGGTGTTTTCATTGATGTCAACATACTCCTATTACATTGATGCCAAGAATTGGATGAGTTATGTGCTAAGGATATTGAGAAAATTGGCCCTATTAGAAACAAAGAAGAATAGTGAAGACAGTGAAGTTCTATGAAGCAAAGATCCCAGCCAGTTGAAGATCAGAGTATGCGCATCAAAGGGTTTCTATATATATGTATGAAGGTGCTCCAGTCAAGATTTTAGAGGTCCACATAAAGATTTGAATAAGTTATGGCCATGTGAGTAAAACTAGTTCTAGCAGCTACTTAGAGGTGACAAAGTGGCACAAATAGGTCCAATGAGATCTAGAAATGCAATATCATGTTCTGAAGATCTGGTGGCATGTTTGGGAGATTAATAGACATTGACAACTCAATTGGTTCATGGTTTGGAGGTCCGCAAGCAATTCTTCTAATGTGATAGAGATGACGAGCTATGTCCTTGAAGTTCTAGATGAAGATGTGAATGATTATAGTAAGCAAAAGTGGTATAGATGTTCTTGGTGATTCAAGCAAGCTTGTGGGGGTCTCTAGATTGTATCCAATTTGTGTTGGCAGTCCGCACTGAAGATTGAGCTCATAATTGAAGATTTACTCTTGGGTGATGGTGTTCTTCTCAATCTTGGCCCATTGCATGATTTGCACATGTTGCAGATGATGTTGAAGATGATTTGTGAAGCATGGCGTGTTCCTCTAAGATTATTGAAGTCCCAACTATGTGTGGCTGACAGTATAATGATGTGCATGAAGTTTTTGTAATAAGTCAAGTTATTTTTGTAATTGCTCTTGAATAAAATAAGTGTATGTTGTGCTGACTTTGATGATCATTCCAAAGTCAATGTCATGTATAAATAAGAGTTGAGAAGTCATTTCAAATGTATCCCCTATGTGGTCATGATGAGAAGGTGGTAAGGAAAAGGAGCGAAAAGCATAGCAGAAGTGTTGAACTTTAATGGAACTGACTCTAGCATAGCGAAAATGGAACTTCCAGTTCAACTATGTAATATCCATATGCTTTTGTAGACAGTGTGTCTCCTATAGGCAGTGGGCCTCTTATGAGCAGTGTGCTTGGGCAGTGAGCCCTAATTGGCAAGTGCCATTTTATTCTTCATATTATTTTAATAGAGAATATAATCTTGGGTTAGTCACCTCGTGGTTTTTCCCTTAATCGGGTTTTCCACATTAAAATCTTGGTGTTATTTGTGTTGAGTTTGTTTATGCTCTTAAATTATTGTATTATGCTTCCATGATTGAATCATTGATATGCTATTGAAATATAAGAAGGTTTTAAGTGAATAAGGAACATAATTTTGGTGACAACTGATTCACCCCCCCTCTCAGTTGTCTGTCCTAAATTCTATAATTGGTATCAGAGCAGGTTCCTCTAGAAGAAGCTTAACCACTTGAGGAGATCCAAGATGTCATCCTACAAGAAGGACAATCCAAGGTTTGATGGAACAAACTACACTCTTTGGAAAAGTCGTATGGAATTTCACTTGCAATGCATGGGAGAGCAGTATTGGAACATGACTACAAATGAGTATATTCCTCCAAAGAATGGTCTGACAACTCTAGATGAAATTAGAAATGCTAAAAATAATCTTCAAGCTAAAGAAGCCCTACTAAGTGCCTTATCTGATACAAAGCTGACAAATGTTATGGGATTGAAAACTACTTATGATATTTGGACAAAGATCGAGATTCTACATGAAGGAGACAAATATGTTAAATGTGCAAAGTTACAGAGTTTGAAAGGAAAGTTTGAAAGCCTAAAGATGAGTGAAGATGAAAATATCACTACACTTATGCCAAGGGTAAATGAGCTTGTCTGTGGCATTAGATGTGCTGGTGGAACATTGGATGAAGATGAGATTGTTGCCAAAGTTCTCAAATCCTTAACTCCTACTTACAAACACAAGGTTGCTGCTATTGAGGAATTCAGATCATTATCAACCATTATAAGGGATCAATTGGTTGGAAAGTTAGCTGCATTTGAGTTGGCTGAGTTTGGAGATGCACTCCCCAAGACTGAATAGTTCCTCAAAGAAATCAACATGGTATGATAAAGAAAGAAAAGATCTAGAAGAAGATGAGTCGAAAGCTGTATAACTTGAAACCCTTATTGCAAAAAGACTGCCAAGAGGATCTGGTAAGTATGAAGGAAAATTGTCTTTCAAATGTTTCAATTGCAACAAGATTAGTCATTTTCCCTCAAGGTGTCTGGAAAGATTTTCAAGGCCTAACCTTAATAGATCAAGATTTCAAAAGAAGTGTTACTATGTTCAAGAAGATGATGATGAAGGAGTAATAGATGATGAATATGAGATAGGAACCAAATCTGGAAGTGACTGGGTGTTTATTGCCATCAAGGAAGAAGATTAAATGCCTATTGAATCTACCAATCATAAGATAGAAAGGGCTCTGGCTGCTTAGGTTGAAGAAAAGGATGAATGGGTCATTAACAGTGGATGCTCTCACCATATGACTGGCGATAAGAATAAGCTCATAAACCTAGAAAGATATGAAGGTGGAGTTGTAAAATTTGGAGATAATTTTGCTAGCAGAATTAAAGGCAGAGGAACCATTTCTTTTGATGGAAAGAACAAAACCAGTGATGTTCTATATGTTGAAGGTTTAAAGCATAATCTTCTTAGTGTTGGATAGTTGGTAGACAAAGGTTATGATCTCCAGTTCAAAAATAGAAAATGCAAGATCTTTGAAAGCTCCAGAACTGAGATTGCATCCGGTACTCAAACAAAAGGTAACATCTTTCACTTGGTTGGTACTGGCAAAAGTTGCTTATTTGTTCAAATTGATCAGAGTTGGTTGTGGCATAGGAGAATGTGTCATGTGAATTTTGATAATATCATTAAGATAAGCAACACCCAGGTTGTAAGAGATCTTCCAAGACTGGTAAAACCTGCTAATAGCTTGTGCAAGGAATGTTAGTTAGGTAAGCAGAATAGAGTCTCATTCAAAAGTAAGGAACATTCTTCAACTGGATTGTTGGATTTGGTGCACACTGATCTATGTGGTCTGACAAGAATCAGGAGTTTGCAAGGAGATAGATATTTCATGTTGCTAATTGATGACCACTCTCGGATGATGTGGGTGACTTTCTTAAAAGTGAAATTTGAAGCACTTGAGAAATTCAAAATATTCAAGGCTATGGTAGAAAATGAAACTGGCATAAACATAAAATGTCTCAGGTCTGATAGAGGTGGAGAATTCACATTCGGAGAGTTCATAGAATTCTATGAGAAACATGGGATAAAGCGACAGTTATCTACTCCAAGGACTCCACAGTAGAATGGAGTAGTGGAGAGAAAGAACATGACCATCCAGGAAGCTTCTAGGACCATGATGATGGAAGCAAATGTTCCTCAGATCTATTGGAGAGAAGCTGTGAGCACTGCTGTTATACTCTTAATCGGGCACAAATCAGAGGCAAGACTGGTAAGACTCCTTATGAACTTTGGTTTGGTATCACTCCTATTGTGAAGTATTTCAGAGTCTTTGGTGGCAAATGCGATACCAAAAGAGACGAAGACCTTGGCAAGTTTGATGCTAGGAGTGATGAAGGAATATTCTTGGGTTATTCTACTCAAAGCAAAGCTTACCGGTGTTATAACAAGAGATTAAGAAAGATTGTGGAAAGCACAAATGTGAAGGTTGATGAAGGAATGGAAAATCCCTCAAGATACTATGAGTATGAAGCTGATGATCAAAATGATATCCCAGACCAAGAAGAACAAGTTCAAACTCCAGTCCAGATTCTGACTGATCCAGAGAATCCAGAGACACAAGAAGAAGAGACAAGCTTGAATGAACCTATCCAAGAATTAGAAGTGCAAGAGATTCCCAAAACTCCCAGGTATGTAAGACCGAATCATTATGAAGACCAGATCATAGGAGATAGAAGTAAATGTGTTCAAACAAGAAGAAATATTGCTCAAGACTCAGTGACGTATTGTCTGATTTCAAAAGTTGAACCAAAAATAGTAAGTGAAGCATGCAATGATGAAAGTTGGGTTAAAGCAATGGAGGAGGAGTTGACGTAGATTGAAAAGAATCATACTTGTGATCTTGTTCCCATACCAAAGGATAAAAATGTAATAGGGACTAAGTGGGTCTTCCAGAATAAACTGAATGAAGATGGTGAGGTAATCAGAAACAAAGCTAGATTAGTCTATAAGGGTTATTCTCAAATGGAAGGAGTTGACTTTGAAGAGACTTTTGCTCCGGTGGCAAGGATTGAAGTTATTAGATTATTTCTTGCCTTTGCTTCCTTTAAAGATTTCAAGGTATATCAGATGGATGTCAAGTCTGCCTTCCTAAATGGTGATTTGGAAGAAGAAGTATATATTGAGCAGCCAGATGGATTTCAACTGTCTGATAATGGAGATATGGTCTGCAAATTGAAGAAGGCATTGTATGGACTCAAACAAGCCCCAAGAGCCTGGTATGAAAGATTGGACAAATATCTTCTGAAAATTGGTTTTAACAAAAGTACTATTGACAGTAATCTATATTTTAAGATTGATCATGAAAATATTCTGATTGTTGAAGTATTTGTTGATGATATTATTTTTGGTAGGAAGGATAGTATGTGCAAAACTTTTGCAAATCAAATGAAAAGTGAATTTGAGATGTCTATGTTTTGGGAAATGAATTTCTTCTTGGTTTTGCAAATCACTCAAACAAAGAAAGGAATCTTCATATCACAGATCAAATTTGTGAAAGAATTGTTGAAGAAATTTGGGATGCAAGATTCAAAGGCAATGAATACTCCCATAGCAACTGGATGTAAGTTGAGTAAAGATGATGAATCTCCTAAAGCTGATTAGAAAAAGTACAAGTCAATGATTGGAGGTGTTAGCACTTATTTTGACCTGGGGTTGATTTGTCATGATCAGGAGGTTTCTTCATCTGAAGCCTTCATCTTCTTGCCCAATTTTTCTAAGTGTTGGACCTCCTCAGCGTTTTTCAGCTGCAGCATCATATTTTTCTGAGGAGGAGGTCGTCATCATCATCTTGTCTTCGATGATGATCTTCATCAGCATGTTCTTCGTCGACTTGTTTTTCTCATCGTCATCATCATATTTCAACTGTCGGGTGATGTTTGCTTATTATCCTGATGATACTGGTGAGCTACAGTGCGCCCTCAGTTGCTTGCGGGGGTGATTTCTCAAGTATCCGGTGATCTTCCGAATATCACCTTGCTCAAACATGATGACGATGTTGCCCCAATATCTTGAAGGGGTTATTCTCTAAGTTGTCGACCTGACTTGTTTTTTCCTAAGGGTCGTCATCATCATGATATTTCCAGTTATCATCCTGCTGCTTGTGGAGGTCATCATATTTTCTGCCTTCATGATATTTCGCCGGGGTGATATTTTATCATCGGGTGATCTTGGTTAATATCATCCTGATGATGTTGTCGAAGAGTTCTAAGTGCGACCCGATATTCACTAGGGTCATCATATTTTGAACGTCAGGATGATCTTAGTCAATATCATCCTGATGATGTTGTATCACTTCTTGTTCGTTGTTTTGACATCCTGATGATGCTGACGTCATCCTTATATCAGGGTGATATCTTTTTATCTGCCTATCTGCATCATGATATTCCGAAGGAAGGGGTGATATTTTCATATCACCCGGATATATGTTTGCTCGAGCATCATGATGATGCTGATATCAAGGAGATATCCGCCTGCCGGCTTCACGCATTATCTACTGGGGGTGATCTTTTCCAGCAGCATCATCATATTCAGTTATCGCCCCGATCTTATACTGGAGCTACAGTGCAACCTGATATTTGAACATCAGGAGGATATTTCCAAATATCCGGTTGTCTTTCGAATATCATGATGATGTTAATATGATGATGACGTCATCAAGGTCCGGGGGGGTCATATTTCTAACACTGATCATCTTGAAGAGACCTCCTGATATTTGCAAACATGATGATGACATCATCCGGATATGAGGAGGTGCGCAGTAGGTAGATATGATGATGACGTCAGCAGGATATGATGATGATGTCATCAGGATGTTCATCGGCCAGATTTTTGTTATAAGCTCAGCAGGAGGATGTTCCTCCGAAGGATCAGGTTGTGCCGATTATCATGAAGGTTATGTTTCAAATGTCATGATGACGTCAGGGTGATATTTCGAACAACAGGATATCATGCTGCTGAAGGATGATGATGATGAGGTCTATACTAGTGTCGTCAGGAGCAAAAGCACCGACATGATATATGCTCATGACCTAGTATATAAAGTGTCAAAGAGGTCATCGCGGGGTGCATGTGGGATAATGTTATCCTGCATATTCAAAATATCATGATGATGAATCTCGGCGGGAAATGGTTGCGATTGCAGATTTGATGATCTTCCCAAGGCCGCGGGTTGGTGCGCCATCAATGGCGGTTGTTGCAGAGGTATGGGTGATGGCGTGGATGGATCATGTACCCGACTGAAGATGTACATCAGCGGATGGTGGCGCAGGGCTCGAGAAATCTTCCTGTCTCCTCCCCTACCTGCTGCATTCAAGTTTGGGTGCCAATCTGGTTGTGTTTGAGCGCCATTTCCATGATACTGTGTATCTGGCAAAATTTTGGTCAACCATGTAATTAATTGTTGAGCACCTACCTGGCTGTTATAAGCAAGTGGTCTTGCTCATTTGAAAGGTTGTTGAAAGTTGAAGATTTTGGCTCTGTAATGCATAACAAGCTGATCTGGTTGCTCTGTACAGCTTACCTGTGAGTTTATGTATCTCTTGTTGTTTGTTTTTGGCATGAACCCACTGATTTCATGATTAAACTTATATGAGAAATGCTATCTTGGCATGTGTTGTGTTAATTCTGTCTCCGGTATTGCATGTATTCTTCTTCTGAATCTGGATGTTTGGTAATGTTTAGATTCTAGAGCATAGAATTCCTATGTTGACTGTCTGATCTTTTAACTTCTACTCAAGGGGTAGATTAAACTGTTTTCAGGTTGAACATTGGGAAGGATATACTGCAGTAGGGATACCATAAGTAGAGATAACCTAACACTTTGTATTGGGAGGTACCTGTAAGGCAGGTATCACATATATCCCCTTGAAATCTAGTTTCAGTTGTTCATGCTGATCATTCACAGGTGTATGTCTACTGACTCCAGGCCCTGGATAGGCACCAATCATGCTTTGTTCTTGTGTTATAACCATGTCCAGCTTTGCATCCACACTTAAACTTCAAATCAAAATCTAAAACCAACATTAGGACATTAGAGTTAGTTTTAGGAACCTCAGTCCTCTGTCTACAACTGCAAATAGGCCCAAAGCTAGCCCCTTTGCCCTTATCTTTCAGTTTTGGTCTACTTACAGGAGGACTCATCTGCTTTCTGTCAACATCCCAGCCTTGCATGCATATCCTCATGGATGTTGAGTAGGGAATACCCCCCTAGGTCTTGCAGAGCCTGAAGAAGAAGAGGAGATAAAATATAGAGTCTATCTCCTACACTGTTGACCCCCTGGCCCAGAGATCCTGTTGATCACTGATGGCTACCTTGTAGGGAAATCTGGGAATAAGCATCCAGTCTGGGAAAAAGTCAACAGAAATTGGCGACTCTACTGGGGAACCTTGTGAAAGAACCCTGGTTTTCAGAAGAAAACAGTTCCTAGAAATAGGTGGCGACTCCGAAGTAATCTCCCAACCGGTCACAGTAAAATTATATGCAGGGGAGAAGATCCCAACAAAATCCTCTATTTGAAGAGTTACCATTAACAAAAAGAATGATGTATAGAAGAAAGGGAACTGTCTCAGTTGGTCATGAGAGCTCCCCCAGAAAAAGTGATGATGTACAAGATAACCCTAGGCCATC
The DNA here is from genome assembly GCA_027924645.1 of Cunninghamia lanceolata. Classification (NCBI taxonomy): domain Eukaryota; kingdom Viridiplantae; phylum Streptophyta; class Pinopsida; order Cupressales; family Cupressaceae; genus Cunninghamia; species Cunninghamia lanceolata. The sequence continues at coordinate 31,434,654 of BSBN01000047.1, forward strand.
AGGACAGCATGCGCCTTATTTTTCAAGTGCAGAAGCTGATATTCAAGGTGCATATGAGAGGCAACAGGGTGGTAGTATGAGAATGAGGTCAGAGGTGTTCCAAGAACGCCCTTTTCTAGACCCAAGTGAAAGGTTTGAAGAGGCAGAGCGCTCTGAGGGATGATGAAGATGATGACCCAAATGGTATGAGACCATCTACCTCTAGACCTAAGGATGAACAATTGGCTGAAGAAATCAAAAGTCTAAGAGCAGAACTAGAATACCTACAAGCCATGAAAATCAGAGATGATATAAGGCAGAAAGTGCAAGCCTTGAGAACTGCCCAAAATGATTCAGTTCCTACTCTAGAGAATGCAAATATGCAAAGACATCAGCAAAGATATGAAATGCAACATCAGCATCATGATGACAGACAATATGTGAATGATGCTAGGATACCACTAAACAATGCAGGAAACCAAAATGCAAATAGAAATATTAATATTAATCAGCCAAACAGACAGCCCATGCAGTTAGATAGATTCAGGCAGCTGGTGTTTGATGGTATTCCTGGGTATCCTAACCCCATTGACAAGCATCTGAGGCTGCAAGTGCCTAAGTTTTCAGGAAACAATACAGTGTCAGGAGAAGATCATCTAAAGGCCTTTCAAAATGTCATGGATAATTTTGAGGTTGAGCATGAGGATGTTTTCATGAAGTCATTCATGCAATCCTTAATAGATGAGGCAAGAGAATGGTACAGGAATCTGCCTGACCGGAGCATATCATCATGGGATGATTTTAAGAGGATGTTCAAGGAGCAATATGGTGATAAAACTGACCCTAGCTTCTTTGTAAATGAGTTCACCAGTATCACAAAAGGGTCAAATGAGCAGGTTGCAGACTTTAATGCAAGATTTACTAAAGTGTTGAACAAATTGCCACATCATATGAGGCCAAATGAACCAATGTGCATAATTTTGTATATCAATGCCTTTGATGCAAAGACTGCATATGGACTGAGAGATAAAGGTCCTGCTACTCTCAGGGATGCTTTCAGAATTGCAGTAAATATTGAAAACAATAGGAAAGCATCAGGCAAGACAAATAGAAGGGATGATGTAAAAATTCTGCAGAATCCAAATAAGCCTCAGAATACTCAAGGTAGTACATCTGCTCCTGACGATAAGATAGACAAACTGGCAAATGTTGTCAAGGACCTAAGCTATACATTAGCTAGAAGTGAAAAAGGGATGGGTCCTGATAGGCAAGTCTATCCAAGGCAGGAAAAGAGGCCATCATTACATGATATGCCTTATAACACCAATTGGCATGATGGTAAGCCTGTATATCCACGTAACAACACAAATCAGAGGGCTCAACATGCCAAGGAAACTCCTGATCCCCTGAAGAAAACTATAAATATTGCTGATGATGCTCCGTGGTGTATAATTTGTCAGATGCCACATTCACAGTCACAGTGCATGATTGCCCAATCTTTGTATGATAATGCTACATCCTGTAATGAATGCAATGAGCCACATCATGTGCAGGATGAGGATGTTAACATGATGTCCGTAGGCAATGGATACACTCTCTATGATGCTGATGAGAAGACAGATCATCAACTTCAGGCCTGCCAACAGTCCCCAGATGATGAAGATAATGAAGATAATTATGTGTATGCTCAGAACTCACACAATTTTCTGAGTAACCTACAGCGACCTTCTGATGAGGAAATCAGAGCCTTCACAGCTGCAGCAGTTGCTCAAGTCAAGAGCAACTACAATCTCAGAGGTAGAAATCAAGTTGGCAGCCCACTTCAGCCAGAAGATATTGCTGCAGGTCAGCTGGTTCATGGTCATAAAGGAACTGAACCACAAAAAAGGCAGTGGGTAAATAATAAACAGAACTTTAGATACAGAGCAGGTCAAGAATCTCAAGGACCAGAAAACAAAACCCCTCAGGCTGAAGATCAAAGTAAAGGTTCCCAAGACAAGAATGATGATCAGGGAACTATGAAAATGAAAGCTAAATCAGCTCAGGATAAAAGCAAGATTGTGGAGCAAGCTACAACTGTTGTACAAAACTATGCTCCATTTGATATAGCCCAGGTCCTCTCTCAGGTAAAGATCTCTGTTCCACTTATGGAACTCATGAAAGTGGAAGAGATCAAGAATAGGACAATATCCCTAATCTCAGGGGTACCTTTTCAAGCTAAACAAAATGATCAGACCCAGGGTGAGAAACATGTCATGTGTAATGAAGAAGATGAGACTCCTGAAGTCTATTTAGGAATGACCATGACAAAGTGTCCTTCACAGGTGGAACCATTTTATGTTTCCCTGGTCATAAATGGTAAAATAATTAGAAATTGTATGCTTGACTCTGGAGCATCCACAAATGTCATGCCTTTGGCCATCATGCAACAAACTGGATTAAAAATTGACAAGGCATGTGGAAAATGTTATGCAATGGATGCCAGAGAGGTACCAATCATTGGAATCATGAAGGATGTGGATTTCAAACTGGCAGCATTTCCTGAAAAGAAATATAAGATGAATATAACAGTGGTTGACATCAAACCACAGTATGGTATGCTGTTGTCAAGAAGATGGGCAGCACTAATTGGTGGAAGTATGCAGCTGGACCTGTCATATGCCATGATTCCAATGAATGGCAGGGATGTCAAGCTAAGCAGAGAGCAAAGATCATCAGAGACAGTGGAAGACCAAGAAGCAAATGAACAGATATGCTTTGTAGACACTGACTGTGATAACTTCAAGGTTGTCTCAGATGATGCAGAAGACAAAAAGAAAAATGTCTGTATTGAAGAGCTGGATCAGCAAGGCTTATGGACCATGTTTTTTGATGGAGCTTGTGCAAAAGAAGGTTCTGGAGCTGGAGTTGTCTTCCTGTCTCCAACTGGTAAGCTCCTCAAATTTTCTTTCTTGCTGAGGTTTGATTGCACAAACAATATTGCAGAATATGAGGCTTTACTCTTAGGCCTGAATATTGCTCTCAAACATGGGATTAAGATGTTAAGAGTATTTGGAGATTCTGAGCTGATTGTATCCCAAATAAAAAATAAGTATGCTGCAAAAAATAGAAGATTGAAGCAATACAAGCATGCTGTTTGGGATACCATTGAACTTTTTGATGCATTTTCAATTGGCTGGGTAGAAAGGTCAAAAAATGTCATGGCTGATTTCTTAGCCAATGTTGCAATAAGGCCAGATGACATCACTCTGTCAGGTGTCACAGATGTAGAAGTTAAAATTAGGCCTGCCATACCAGAAAACATATGCAGTTGGCAAGTTTTTAATGATGATAGGGATTTACTGAAATTTTTGCACTGCATAGATGAGTATGAGAATCAACAGATTGATTTCCAAGCTTTTGTAGAGACTGTAGATGGAAAAGAGACTCTTATGGGAAAAGAAATCATTCAGTTGAAGACTAACAAGATCCCTAGAGGGTTAGTGGCTTTGGAAAGAGCCTTTGATAGTAGAGACAAAATGGTCACAAGGACATCCCCCACTAATAAGGAGGATTTAGAAGAAATAAATTTGGGGACATCTCAGACCCCTCAGAAAGTATATATTGGTAAACAGCTAAAACCACACATAAGAAGTATGCTGATTGCATTACTGAAAAAGTACAAACATGTTTTTGCTTGGTCATATGAGGACCTAAAAGCTTATAGGGAAGACTTATTCCAGCATGAGATTCCACTGAAGCCTGAAGCTAAGCCATTTAGACAGAGGCAAAGGCCTATAAATCCTACCTTAGCTCCCAAGATGCAGGAAGAACTCAGAAGGCTTAGGGAAGCTGGAATAATTGTGCCCATCAGACATTCAACTTGGGTGTCTAACCTTGTCCCAGTCAGGAAAAAGAATGGTGATATTAGGCTTTGTGTGGATTTCAGGAACTTGAATGTATCCTCTTTGAAGGATAAATATCCATTGCCTAATATGGAAGCTATGTTGCAGAGAGTGACTGGTTGTGAACTCCTGTCCATGATGGATGGATTTTCAGGATATAATCAGGTAAAGGTAAAAGAATCAGAACAGTATAAGACTGCCTTTACCACTCCATGGGGGACATATGTGTATGTTAGAATGCCATTTGGACTAACAAATGCAGGTGCTACATTTCAAAGAGCAATGGATGTTGCTTTTGCAGGGCTGATTGATTCAATCCTGGCTGTATATCAGGATGACTTGACTGCCTACTCAAAGAAAGAGGAGCATCATTGTATGCATCTGGAGCAGATTTTCATAAGAGCACTAGAATATGGTATTTCTTTAAACCCAAAGAAGTGTGCCTTTGGAGTAGTTGAAGGAAAGCTTCTGGGACACATTGTTTCCAAGGATGGAGTCAGGATAGATCCAGAGAGAGTGGCAGCTATTGACAGGATTCAAATGCCAAAAACTGTGAAAGGAGTTCAGTCCTTCTTCGGACAGATAAACTTTGTTAGAAGATTTGTTCCCAACTTTGCAGAGATCACAAGGAACATTTCCAAGATGATGAAGAAGGATGCAATTGTCAACTGGGAAAGGGAAGCAACAAAATCATTTCAGAATATCAAAGAGGCAATTAAGATGGCCCCTGTTCTTAAATCTCCTGATTTTTCTAGGCCATTTCAAGTGTTTTCATTTGCTTCCTTTCATACTGTAGCTGCATGTTTGTTACAGAAAAATGAAGATGGTTTTGAACAGCCCATTGCTTTCTTCAGTATGTCCCTGCAGGCCTCTGAGTTGAAATATGACATTATGGAAAAACAGGCATATGCACTGGTCAGAGCCATCAAAAGTTTCAGACCATACCTGGTAGGGTCATATATCATTGCATATGTACCTCATGCAGCAGTCAAAGACATATTCACTCAGCAGGAGGTGACTGGAAGAAGGTGCAGATGGATAAACAAACTGCAGGAATTCAACATAGACATACAAGTTACTAAGTTGATAAGAGGACAAGGATTAGCCAAGATGATGGCACAGTCAAACTTGGAAGCATGCCAAGTTAATGCAGTCCAAGATGAGAATGTAAGTGTATCAGGATCTGAATGGTACAAGGATATTGTCTATTATTTGCAAAATCTGAATTGTCCTTCCCATTTCAGTGACAATCAAAAGAGGACTCTGAAGCTACATGCAATCAGGTATGTTGTTGTTCAAGATGAGCTGTACTGGAAAAATCCTGATGGTGTGCTGCTGAGATGTGTGGATAAGAACATGGCTAACAATATTTTGATTGACATGCATAAAGGATTGTGTGGTGGCCATTATACTGCCCAAACAACAGCTCATAAAATTCTCAGGGCAGGATATTGGTGGCCCACTCTCTTTTCAGATGCACAAAAGTTAGTAAGGAAGTGTGACCCTTGCCAGAGATTCTCAGGAAAACTGAAATATAATGGTGCTTTGCCCCTCAGAACTGTACCTGTGGATGCTCCATTCCAGCAGTGGGGAATTGACTTTATAGGGGAAATTGCAGACAAATCAAGTGGGGGACACAGTTGGATTTTGGTGGCAACTGACTACTTTACCAAATGGATTGAGGCCATTCCAACTAAAAGAGCTACAAGTAAGGTGGTGACAGACTTCATACTAGAGAACATCATCATCAGGTTTGGAGTACCATTTAAGATTATCACTGATAATGCTATGTGCTTCAGATCAGGTGAGTTTGTTGATTTTTGCAACAGGTATGGGATAAACCTGTCATATACATCACCATATCACCCACAAGGAAATGGTCAAGCAGAATCAAGCAATAAGAGCATCATGAAAATTGTCAAGAGGATACTGGACAAGAACAAGAGAGCTTGGGACTCAAAGTTGAACTTAGCAGTATGGGCTGACAGAGTGACAGTGAAAAGGGCTATTGGGAAGTCACCTTTTGAGCTGGTGTATGGTGCATCAGCTAGACTGCCCATAAATAATCTCCTACCAGTTTACAGATTCATTCAAGAAAATGATGAGGACATTGAAGATCCCATGACAGAAAGAGTGAATCAGCTGGTTGCATTGGATGAAGACAGAAGGAGAGCCCACCAGATCAATCTCAAAAGACAACAAGATATGAAATATCAGTTTGACAGGAGAACTACAAAAAGGAAGTTTCAAGTCAATGATCTGGTGCTTATCTGGAATGCTAAAGATCAGGAAAAGGGTAAACATGGTAAATTTCAACCCTTATGGATGGGCCCATATCAGGTTTACAATACTCATGGGGAGGATTCTTATTTCCTCCAGGCCCTAGATGGTGAAATTCTGGAATTGCCTGTGCATGGCCAATTCCTTAAGTTCTATTTTACATGAATAGTTGGTTGCTGTGCACATTTTGTAAAATATGTATGTAGTGTAAATGCCTTGTACAGCTCGCGTTTTTTGCTTTTTGTCAGGTCTGCCCGAAGATCTGGTTCTCGCTGCAGGTTTTCACCGGCACGTCCCCATTCGGAGCCACTGTTAGCACTTATTTTGACCTAGGGTTGATTTGTCATGATCAGGAGGTTTCTTCATCTGAAGCCTTCATCTTCTTGCCCAATTTTTCTAAGTGTTGGACCTCCTCAGCGTTTTTCAGCTGCAGCATCATATTTTTCTGAGGAGGAGGTCGTCATCATCATCTTGTCTTCGATGATGATCTTCATCAGCATGTTCTTCGTCGACTTGTTTTTCTCATCGTCATCATCATATTTCAACTGTCGGGTGATGTTTGCTTATTATCCTGATGATACTGGTGAGCTACAGTGCGCCCTCAGTTGCTTGCGGGGGTGATTTCTCAAGTATCCGGTGATCTTCCGAATATCACCTTGCTCAAACATGATGACGATGTTGCCCCGATATCTTGAAGGGGTTATTCTCTAAGTTGTCGACCTGACTTGTTTTTTCCTAAGGGTCGTCATCATCATGATATTTCCAGTTATCATCCTGCTGCTTGCGGAGGTCATCATATTTTCTGCCTTCATGATATTTCACCGGGGTGATATTTTATCATCGGGTGATCTTGGTTAATATCATCCTGATGATGTTGTCGAAGAGTTCTAAGTGCGACCCGATATTCACTAGGGTCATCATATTTTGAACGTCAGGATGATCTTAGTCAATATCATCCTGATGATGTTGTATCACTTCTTGTTCGTTGTTTTGACATCCTGATGATGCTGACGTCATCCTTATATCAGGGTGATATCTTTTTATCTGCCTATCTGCATCATGATATTCCGAAGGAAGGGGTGATATTTTCATATCACCCGGATATATGTTTGCTCGAGCATCATGATGATGCTGATATCAAGGAGATATCCGCCTGCCGGCTTCGCGCATTATCTACTGGGGGTGATCTTTTCCAGCAGCATCATCATATTCAGTTATCGCCCCGATCTTATACTGGAGCTACAGTGCAACCTGATATTTGAACATCAGGAGGATATTTCCAAATATCCGGTTGTCTTCCGAATATCATGATGATGTTAATATGATGATGACGTCATCAAGGTCCGGGGGGGGTCATATTTCTAACACTGATCATCTTGAAGAGACCTCCTGATATTTGCAAACATGATGATGACGTCATCCAGATATGAGGAGGTACGCAGTAGGTAGATATGATGATGACGTCAGCAGGATATGATGATGATGTCATCAGGATGTTCATCGGCCAGATTTTTGTTATAAGCTCAGCAGGAGGATGTTCCTCCGAAGGATCAGGTTGTGCCGATTATCATGAAGGTTATGTTTCGAATGTCATGATGACGTCAGGGTGATATTTCGAACAACAGGATATCATGCTGCTGAAGGATGATGATGATGAGGTCTATACTAGTGTCGTCAGGAGCAAAAGCACCGACATGATATATGCTCATGACCTAGTATATAAAGTGTCAAAGAGGTCATCGCGGGGTGCATGTGGGATAATGTTATCCTGCATATTCAAAATATCATGATGATGAATCTCGGCGGGAAATGGTTGCGATTGCAGATTTGATGATCTTCCCAAGGCCGCGGGTTGGTGCGCCATCAATGGCGGTTGTTGCAGAGGTATGGGTGATGGCGTGGATGGATCATGTACCCGACTGAAGATGTACATCAGCGGATGGTGGCGCAGGGCTCGAGAAATCTTCCTGTCTCCTCCCCTACCTGCTGCATTCAAGTTTGGGCGCCAATCTGGTTGTGTTTGAGCGCCATTTCCATGATACTGTGTATCTGGCAAAATTTTGGTCAACCATGTAATTAATTGCTGAGCACCTACCTGGCTGTTATAAGCAAGTGGTCTTGCTCATTTGAAAGGTTGTTGAAAGTTGAAGATTTTGGCTCTGTAATGCATAACAAGCTGATCTGGTTGCTCTGTACAGCTTACCTGTGAGTTTATGTATCTCTTGTTGTTTGTTTTTGGCATGAACCCACTGATTTCATGATTAAACTTATATGAGAAATGCTATCTTGGCATGTGTTGTGTTAATTCTGTCTCCGGTATTGCATGTATTCTTCTTCTGAATCTGGATGTTTGGTAATGTTTAGATTCTAGAGCATAGAATTCCTATGTTGACTGTCTGATCTTTTAACTTCTACTCAAGGGGTAGATTAAACTGTTTTCAGGTTGAACATTGGGAAGGATATACTGCAGTAGGGATACCATAAGTAGAGATAACCTAACACTTTGTATTGGGAGGTACCTGTAAGGCAGGTATCACATATATCCCCTTGAAATCCAGTTTCAGTTGTTCATGCTGATCATTCACAGGTGTATGTCTACTGACTCCAGGCCCTGGATAGGCACCAATCATGCTTTGTTCTTGTGTTATAACCATGTCCAGCTTTGCATCCACACTTAAACTTCAAATCAAAATCTAAAACCAACATTAGGACATTAGAGTTAGTTTTAGGAACCTCAGTCCTCTGTCTACAACTGCAAATAGGCCCAAAGCTAGCCCCTTTGCCCTTATCTTTCAGTTTTGGTCTACTTACAGGAGGACTCATCTGCTTTCTGTCAACATCCCAGCCTTGCATGCATATCCTCATGGATGTTGAGTAGGGAATACCCCCCTAGGTCTTGCAGAGCCTGAAGAAGAAGAGGAGATAAAATATAGAGTCTATCTCCTACACTGTTGACCCCCTGGCCCAGAGATCCTGTTGATCACTGATGGCTACCTTGTAGGGAAATCTGGGAATAAGCATCCAGTCTGGGAAAAAGTCAACAGGAGGATTGCTCTACCTTACTCAAACTAGACCTAACATTATGAATGTTGTTGGTCTTGTTGCTAGATTTCAAGCTGATCCTAGAGAGTCTCATGTCATGGCTATTAAGAGAATTCTTAGATATTTGAAGGGAACAATTGAGTATGGATTGTGGTATCCTAAGGATCACGATTTCTCTCTTCATTCTTATACTGATGTTGATTGGGTAGGTGATGTAGATGACCGGAAGAGTACTAGTGGTGGTGCATTCTTTTTGGGAAAAAGACTGGTTTCTTGGTTAAGCAAAAAACAAGAGGCAATATCTCTATCCACTACAGAAGTAGAATACATTGCAGTGGCAGGCAATTGCACTCAAGTATTATAAATGAAGCAAATGTTAAGAGACATCATTGTGGAGTATGAAGAACCTATCACAATCTTCTGTGATAACTCAAGTGCAATAAACATATCAAAAAATCTAGTGTTGCATTCAAAGACAAAACATTTATCCATCAAGTTCCACTTTTTGAGAGAGCAAGTGAACAAGAATGAAGTTAGATTGGAGTTTGTGCCCTCAAAGGATCAGATTGTAGACATTTTTACCAAACCTCTACCTAAGGACACTTTTGAGTATCTCAGGGAGAATTTAGGGGTTATTACCCTCCGGTTTTGAATTAAGGTGCACTGATGTGCATTTGTCTTGTGGATTTCACAGTCATATGTTATGATCCAGATTGATGCTAGGAGGATTCTACTCAGGGGGAGCAGTTAGTATGATTCTAAAGCATGAGAAGTGATTACAAGTATGTGCCCTTTGCCATTGATGTCAAAGGGGGAGAGAAGACATGTGAAAAACAAAAAAGTGGTTGTTGATCAAAGGGGGAGCACTAAAGGAAGAGAAGACATGTGAATGGTTTTTGGTGATAGGGGGACCTATGTCGGTCAGTGAGGAGAAGTTCTTGTCTTGATGTTTAAAACAATTTTTCACATCATATGTTGCCATCAATGACAAAGGGGGAGATTGTTGCAAGTATGGCCCTAAATGGTGTTGTCATTGATGTCAACATACTCCTATTGCATTGATGCCAAGAATTGGATGAGTTATGTGCTAAGGATATTGAGAAAATTAGCCCTATAAGAAATAGAGAACAACAATGAAGATAGTAAAGTTCTATGAAGCAAAGATCCCAGTCAATTGAAAATCAGAGTATGCACATCAAAGGGTTTGTAGATATGTATTTGAAGATGCTCTAATCAAGATTTTAGAGGTCCACATGAGGATTTGAATAAGTTATGGCCATGTGAGTAAAACTAGTTCTGGCAGCTACTTAGAGGTGACAGAGTGGTACAAATAGGTCTGATGAGATCTGGAAATGTAATATCATGTTCTGCAGATCTGGTGGCATGTTTGGGAGATTAATGGACATTGACAACTTGATTGGTTCATGGTTTGGAGGTCCGCAAGAAATTCTTCTAATGTGATAGAGATGACCAGCTATGTTCTTGAAGTTCTGGATGAAGATGTGAATGATTATAGTAAGTAGAAGTGGTGTGGATGTTCTTTGTGATTCAAGCAAGCTTGTGGGGGTCTCTAGATTGTATCTAATTCATGTTGGCAGTCCGCACTAAAGATTGAGCTTGTAATTGAAGATTTACTCTTGGGTGATGCTGTTCTTCTCAGTCTTGGCCAACCAGGTAATTTGCACATGTTACGGATGATCTTGAAGATGATTTGTGAAGCATGGCGTGTTCCTCTAAGATTATTGATGTCCCAGCTATGTGTGGCTGACAATATAGTGATGCACATGAAGTTTTTGTAATAAGTCAAGTTATTTTTGTAATTGCTCTGTAATAAAATAAGTGTATGTTGTGCCGACTTTGATGATCATTCCAAAGTCGATGTCAAGTATAAATAAGAGTTACAAAGTCGTTTCAAATGTATCCCCTATGTGGTCATGATGAGAAGGTGGTAAGGAAAAGGAGTGAAAAGTAGAGCAGAAGTGTTGAGCTTTAATGGAACTGACTCTAGCATAGTGAAGATGTTAACTTCTAGTTCAACTATGTAATATCCATATGCTTTTGTAGATAGTGTGTCTCCTGTAGGCAGTGGGCCTCTTGTGAGCAGTGTGCTCGGGCAGTGAGCCCTAATTGGCAAGTGCCATTTTATTCTTCATATTCTTTTAACAGAGAATATAATCTTGGGTTAGTCACCCCGTGGTTTTTCCCTTAACCGGGTTTTCCACATTAAAATCTTGGTGTTATTTGTGTTGATTTTGTTTCTGCTCTTGAATTATTGCATTATGCTTCCATGATTGAATCATTGATATGTTGTTGAAATATAAGAAGGTTTTAAGTGAATAAGGAACATAATTTTGGTGACAACTGATTCACCCTCCCTCTCAGTTGTCTGTCCTAACTTCTACACCTTCATCATCACCTCATTGTGCCAAAGCACAAACTAGAACTCTGTCACTTATAACTTTCACTGTGGAGGAGAAAATGATCTAAAACTTTGGATTTAGCACTTTTACAACATACTTAACTTAAATTCTGAATCACATGACCATATCTTCAAATGTAGAGGAATGCAGAGGAATGCAGAACATTTTACTAAGTGATCTTTTAGGTAGCTTCCTGTAACAACAACCTTTACCATCATCCAAAGACCAGAGTCTTCTTGTATCAACACATACTTCCTTAAGAACAACATGAAGGATTGAATACAACATGCTTCAAGTCATTAGCAACATCTTCTCAACCTCAACATAGATTCTATTTCTAATCTTAATATATCATCATTCATCTTAATGCTTCTAATTCCCATCTTAATATATCATCATTCATTTTAATGCTTCTAACTCACATCTTAATATATCATCATTAAATCATCTCTGCTGACCACAAACATGCTCAATACAACTTTACTTAACATTAATCAAGGCATGACATCCAACCATTAACATTAGTAACCAACCATGAACATCAACAACCACTACTAGCATACCATCAACATAGTATATCATCATCATGTAAGCATCCAAGCATAGTGTTGACATCAAAGACAACCACACAACCACATCAGTGACAAACTTAGGTAACATATGTGCAATGCTCATTAGTGTTGACATCAATGACAACCACACAACCACATCAATGACAACCTTAGGTAACATATGTGCAACAATGACACCTTATAAAAGTGTCCCCCTATAAAAAGGTAGAGTTAGATGTTTCAAATTTGATGATTTTTTTTTTATGCCTCCTAGAAACAAAAGTTCTTGTTTAATCTATAGAGGTGCTTGTTCATGATTAGGGCTAGAAAATGATGATTTGGGCTGCAAAAAAGATGGTTAGGCTACAAAACAAAGGGGTCAAATGATATACAACATGTTAGTGATGAAACATCCCTGTGAAACAACCAAAAATTAGCCCAAAATGATAAATTTTAAGACCAAAATGAAAGATTGATGATTTGGCATGTCAAGCTCCTAGGCATAAAACAAAGATGCCCTAGTAGGTTACAAAGGCACTTGGGTTTTATAAAAATACCCCAGTATGATCAAAGATGCTCAAATAGGTCATGGAGGCAATCATTTACCACAAAAATGCTCGTTTAGGACCTATAAGATTCAAAAATACTAAAAGGACAACACATATGATTAGATAAGGACAAAGGGGTCCTACTGGACATGCCAAATAATGTACATAAGAAAATGAGCATAAAAGAGAACAAGCTAAAACAATATTATCCTATTCTACTCATAATCTAATGCAACCTCTGATAGAGCTAATAAGAAATGCATACATCAAAGGAAGATAGATAAGTAACTACCTTGCAAACCATGATCTTTGGATGTGCTCTTGATGTCTTGATACATTGATTGTTCCTCAAAGTGACAACATAACTTTGCATAACATGGAGACTTGGAAATGGCTTGCTTGAGGTCAAATTTATAGATTTTTGGAATGGTGGATGGAGGGTTAGGGTTGGTTTGGATGATCAATGGTTGAAAATTGTTTAGAGGATTGGGTTGATGAGAGGCCACCAAGTTGCATGACGCGATTGGAGGACAAGAGGAGTCCTTAGATTGAGGGGAAATCAATGGTGGAGGATGGTATTGGATAAAGTCGATGGAGAGGATCAAAGGAGGACAAAAGGACCTTTTGTACAAAGAACTTGCCCATCCCTTTGTAAGAGACCCATGTGATCATGTAAAAAAGCCCATGCCTTTGTACATGTTGGAGGATGTGAGGGGTTTGAATAGGTTAATGATGAGTTAGGATTGTACAAGTGAGAGATTAAGTTGATTAAGTGATTTTAGCCAACTTAATCAAAAGTGCACAAAATAAGGAATTAAATAATATGAAAATATTTATTTAATTTTGGATGAGGATAGAGATATTAGATAAATGAATATTTCTCTAATGTTGGACTATGGAAAAGGATTGATTAATTAAATAAATAGTTGAATTTATTTAATTATTCCTAGGATGAAGTATGGATGAATAGCACATGAATAGTAATTTTTTAAATAAAATATTCTTAACTACTATCAGGAGGGGAATTGTATAATTAATTATCTAAAAATGGATTTATCCAAATAATTATGGAAGGAAGTGGTCTAGTGATGTCTTGATTAGGGTTGAAAAGTGATAAGATGATGAGTGGATGATTTTAAGTGTCTACAATTAGATTAATTTATGCTTCTATTTGTTTGGAATTTGATAAGGGACACATATGACTAAGTAATTTTAGTATATTTTTAATCTATAATAGGAGCTATATATATATATATATATATATATATATATATATAGTAATTATTTATTAATTGTTTATTATATTGATTTTTTTTTTATTATGAAAAGAATACTTTGATCAATTTATAAAAGTAAAGTAATATTAATAGAATTTTAAAGGATAATAGAAATAAAAATAGCACACAAGTAATACATTTGGTTTTATTAATATTTTTTCTTATTAGATTAATTCAAACATTTACAATATAATAATATATGGTTAAGTTAATTTAATAAGTAAAAAAATATTTTTGTTTGAATGAAGAGAAGTTGAGAGGTTCTTTAGATAAGGAGGTGGAAGAATGATTGATTGATCTATGGTTTGAGGCTTGACAAAATGCTTTTACAATGAGGTTTGTGTCTTAATGTTAAGGTGTCCCCATTTGCAACATTCTCTAGTGACAATGATAGTATGTGTGTTTCTTCATTGGAGGTCTTCTCTGCTCAGCAAGGCTTCTCTATAAGTCTAGGTTTGTAGCAAGGGCTAAAGTATGGTTTTCTTCTTCACTCATCTATGGAGACACATGAGGTTGATTCTACTTCTAGCATCTAAAATTATTGCTTTTCCTATTAGTGATAAGGAAGAGAATTTCATCAACTTGGTGAAATATTAGAGTGAGTTTAGTGATGACCCCCCTTTGGCTAGGCTGGTGTTTTGTGTGTGGTAGTAGGGGAGGATAAAGGAGGTAGGTGTTCTATGGAGTCTCTTGCTCTTAGTGGTGTTGTGGAATAAAAAAGTTGTAATCTTTGAGTCTTGGAGCTGGTTAGAGATCTTGGGAAAATATGTTAAAAGGAAAGTCATCTGATTTGTCCTACTCAACCTAATTTGTCCCACTCATTAAAAATGTCGTAGATTGTAAGAGCATTCTTCTTGGAGTTCCAAAGTCAGTAGTCAAAATATCTTCATCTAGATTAGATGACGATCTTACTAAGAAGTTTTTAGGTGATAGACAAAACATAGACGTGGTTAGAAAATGGGCTCAAAGGAAATGGAGATTGAGTGGCCCAGTTTAGATCTTAGCTATGATTAAAGATTTATTTTTGTTCTCCTTCTTGAATCATGAGGACTATGTTAGTTCCCTCTTGGATGTTCCTTGGTTTCTTGGAAAAACATGGCTATTGATATAGAGGAGGAGTGCATTAATAAGGCCCCTCTTTAGGTTAGATTTCCTATCTTTTTGTTTGAATTTTAGGAGGATGAGGTAATGATAAGAATTGCTAATTTTTTCAAGTATCTCATTGATTTTGATGTGGTGACAAAGTATAGATAATGGATTATGTTGTCTATATTCTATGTGAGTGTTGATTTGGATAAAGAGCCTCCAACTTTAGCTGTCTCATCCTCAAAATTTGGTGATTCATTGTAGCAAATTAAGTATGAAGATTCCTTGGTGGTTTGCCTCAAGTTCCATAAGTTTGGCAACTTTGATGTTGTCTTCTAGGTCAAGATGAAGAAGAAAATTTTATGGAGAATAAAGGAAAATTGAGCTTGGTCTTTCTTAGGTTAATGATTAGGTGCTATCCATGGAAAAGGATAAAGTGGTCAACCGTGTGATGGAAAATGAAGGTGCTAAAGATTGCCCTTTGGTGGGAAATAATTGCTCTAAAGAAAACTTGGCTTTTCTAGTTGAAAACTATATTGGAGGTTGGTGAAGAGAGGAAAATTTTTGGTGGTCCAAAGGGTATTTATTGCCATTTGTGGATGGTCCCACCTTCTTTATGCTCTCCATATCCAATTAAGTAAAAAATTAAAATGGAGACTTAGAGCCCAAGAGGTTCTTCTAGCTTGAGGTTTTCAAGAAGCCCTATGAAACTTCTGTTTCAAGTTTGGCTAATAAAATAGGGAGAATGAGCACAAAGGAAATTAGCTTCAATAATTTAGTGGGTAGGCCTCTTGCTAATGTTTAAGGCTATTTAAACTGTCTGAATAGCCTTATTTTGGGTGGTTAGCCTTGTGCTATTTGTTTTAGTCTCATGTTGTGAGTCATTTCTATGCTATTAGTGTGGTGTTTTTAGTGATAGGTTTGGAGCGTTAGTGCTATTGGTCCATGGTGATGTCCAACTATTATTTTTTTGAGCTTTAACATTAAATTTGTTCCTATCTATGCAAAATATTTAAACCCTTTTTGAAACCCACCTTTACCCTTAATCTCTACACACACATCAAAATTTTGTTTTATCTTAATATACGTAAATATATATAAACACAATAATAGATAACTACTTAAGTCGCTTTACAATACTAAACATAATAATTCTCATAAAATATAAATTATGAAACATAAATTAAGCATAAATATAAAATAACCCAAAAATTCCACAAATCATATAGCGTCATTAATTCACAATCTAAACAATTGTAAACCATAAAAATTATACAACACATATAACACACACATTAATAGTGACAAATTTATTAGTTGTAACAATTGCTTACAAGTTTGGTGAATGCTTAGAAGAAATTCTAAGCATGTTTTATGTATTATAAAAGATTACTCAATCCTATTACTCAATTAATGAAGATAGTTAGCCATGATGGGTCCCGAAACAGAATTCTGATGTTTCAACTTTTACTTGTAATATATATAGAGTAGTGGCAAATTCTTCCATGATTTAGTCACACTATAATATTCAACTATCTACTCATCTCGATATGATAATTGAGAGACAAGAATGTTTACAAGTAATTTATGTGACATGATTTTGGGAATTGATTGGCTCTTTTTGAGTCAATTTATAAGGAATTGTACAATTGGGTAGTAGTTTTTTTTCCTTAAAGTGGATTAGAAAAGTTACAGAATCAAGTTGTTGAGTATTTAGAGTAGCAAGAAGATTAACTAATGAACATAACAACAAATAATAAAAGAGCGGATACTAGACAATCACACAGTGACAACATGAATTACGTGTTCACCATTAATGGCTATGCACATGGGAAAAGCAGGGGAAAATATGTTTTATTATCTTCACAGTAGCGTATACAAAGGTTTTTCATCAGTCTTCTTACATGAGAAATGAAGTGTCATTTTATAGACACAAGGAACAACAAAAGAGAAAAGAGCAGAATGTGAAGAGAGTCAAAGAGACCATTGGACTTCCCAAATTAACAATCTCTTGGACTTGAAGTCCAATCCACTGTTGCAAGTAGTCACTCCTAGAGATACCCCCCACTTTTCCAAGCCGATTGTCACATTTGCACTAGGCCAAGAGAAGCTCTGCTAAACTCAAGCTTCTCCTTTGTGACTACTTTCATGAGTGCATCAGTTGGATTCACACTAGTATGTACCTTTTTCAATTTTAGCTTTCCCTCCTCAAGAACACTTCGAATGAAGTGATATCTCAACTCAATATGCTTTGTTTAATTGTGAAAAGATGCATTTTTTGCTACATGAATGACACTGTTGCTATCACTAAATAGAGTGAAAACATGTTGTTTGCAACCCAATTCACCGAACAACTGTTGCAACCATAACATTTCCTTAGCACCTTCGGTGAGGGAAATGTATTCCACTTCGGTAGTTGAGACTACAACCACTTGTTGCAATCTAGAAACCCAACTGATCACTGCCCCAACAAATGTGAAAACATAACCAGTAGTTGACCTCCTTTTGTCCAAATCACTAGCCATGTCGGGATCAACATAACCTTGCAGCTGTGTATCTTTTTGTCCAAATCTCAAAACATAATTGGAAGTGCCCTTGAGGTATCTCATAATCCACTGTACTACATTCCAATGAGCCTTACTTAGATTGCTCATGTATCGACTGACTACTCCCACTGCATGAGCAATGTCCAATCATGTGCATACCGTCGAGTACATGAGGCTCCCAACAACAGATGAGTAAAGCATTCCTTTCATATACTTTTTTTCTTCTTGTGTCTTGGGATACATCTCGAAGGATAGCTGGAAATGATCAGCAAGAGGTGTGCTTATAGCCTTTGTACTCTTCATATTAAACATGTCCAAGACCTTATCAATGTATTTTTCTTGTGATAATTTGATTTTTCTTTTGTGCCTATCCTTGATTATTGTATGCCAAGAATCCTCTTCGCTGCCCCCAAATCCTTCATTGCAAACTTGTTAGCCAAATTCTATTTCAGCTTGCTAATAATATTCATACTAGTGTCGGTTACTAGCATATCATCAGCGTACAACAATAACAAAACAAACTCACATTTCTCCTAAACTTTGTAATACACACACAGATCAGATTTGTACCTGGTAAACTATTGTTGTACTTGGTAGTGTGCTCAATGTGCTCAAAGATCAATGTCAAAAGATCGTAAGGTTGCTCAATCGACGCGTTTTGTATGCTCAAAGCTCTGTTAAGTATGCCTGAGAATACGATCGAAGAGAGAGAGTCAATGAAGGAGATGAGGGGGTTTATATAGATTTTAATGAAGATCGATCAACGGTCCAAATAATTCAAAAGAATCAACGGAGGAGAATAGTTGAGGAACGTGCAACGAATGAGAAGAAGACATGTGTCTTGCTTTCTTTTGCATGAGAATTAGAAGATATTGTGCTTTATTAAATATAGAAAACTTGAGTTATATTAGAGATAACTCAAATTTAGAAGAAAAAACAACTTAAATAAATAATTGATTTATTTAAATTTAGAAAAGATATTTTGGAAGAAATAATTAAATAATTAGAATTATTTAATTTAGAAGATTTGAAAGCAAATTAAATAAATAAATTTATTTAATTGTTGTGCATGATTTTGAAAGAACAATTTTGATTTAATTAAATAATTAAGAATTATTTAATTTTAGATAAGAGGGAATTTGTTGAATTAATTAAATAATTGGATTTATTTAATTAATGTGGATTTGATTTTTGGACAGAAAATAATTAAATAATTTAAAATTATTTAATTATGGAAGAATAACTGAGGAATTTAATTTAATTAATTAAATAAAGAGGATTTATTTAATTAATGTCGAAAGTATGTGATTTAGAAGAATTTGGTGAAATTAATTAAATAATTAGATTATTTAATTAATGTTTGAAATGCAGGTGATTAGACAGATTATGAATGCAAGTGATTTGACGACACGGTCATTTTAGGGTGTCTACATTTTGCCCCTCTTTTAATAGTGTTGCGTCAAAGAAATTAATTATCGAAGACATGATACAATTTTGATGTCCCCAGTGTAGGTAGTTGCCCCAGCGTAGTTGGCATAGGGTGCCCCCTCGAGAGGAAAGATAGGGAAGCGACAGAGGAACTATGTTGACGCTCGACTAGAAGATTTGTTGGAGATAGGCGAGGTTGAATAGAAGAAAGTGGAGATAGAAGAGAACATTAGAGAAAGACTGTTGATCGATCATTGATGGAAAATTATATAAGGCCATGGGTAAATGGATGGGTAAATGAATTGAGCTTGTTGCAATGGTTTCACAAATGTTTATAAAGAGCAATCCTTATTTTAATATAGCACGTGGATAGTTCGCCACCAAGGTATAAAAGACCAAGGTGCAGTAATATCCGAGTGCGTGGATGTTGACTCTGCAAGCAAGTGGTTTGAACTTAGATCCTTTAGACATAATATAACCTTGTTGGAACATGTGAGTAAGCCATAGTCTTGAACATAAAATACACTTCAATACATGCAAATGCAAGAAGAATATTAAATATGTAAGATGCTAGGTCGTAACACACACAAGATAAATAGAATGCTAAGAAAGATACTAAAGATCATTCCTCAAACACGGCACACAAAAAGAAATGACTATGCCCCCAATCCATACTGCATCGCAACATACCAAGATTATAGATAAATCAAGGCAGTCTTGAATAGGTATAGGATAAGGAACAAAAGATAAACCATAACACAAATTGATTGACTTACAAAGTAAACATGTAGCCAACATATTCTCTTGCCAAAGAGGTTGCTCAGGATAGATTGGATAGGAAAGATAACAGCCTTATCGTAGGAACTCTGTGTCCGTTAAAGGGTGCTATCTACCTAAAAAGACAATGTCTTGCTGCTAAGAAATGTCACATGTCACAGGAGACGCGTGTGTTGGTCTCGACAATGGAACACTGCGCAGAAGACAAGCTTGTGGATCTGGTGTTGTGGTTAAGCAGGATTTAGCTGAGGTTGGCAAACGAAATGCAGGACAGTAGATGACTCTGAAAGTAGGCCTCTTTGCTTCAGGTTTGTTAAGAACTTTTGCTTTGAAAGGATGCGCTAGCTTGTTGCTTGAGTTAGTCAAGTCGAGGTGAATGGATTTTGCACATGGAAGACTAGAAGGATGGAATGCTAATGGATTGGGACGGGTGGAGAATGATGGATCGTGTGTGCCTGAGTACTGGTTACATCCTTCGTATTCCAGACTGCCTACATACCCTGTATCCACGGGATCAAGGCACACGACGATGAAAGATGAAAGTGATAAATATTTAGTTCTGGATAGAGTGATGAAATGGATCGAGGTGGAAAGGAGGGGATCTTATGTACCTGAGTACTGGATACTTCCTTCATATGCCAGACTGCCTACATACCCATATCCATGGGATCAAGGTACCTTAAGATTGAGAAGAAATGATATGTAGTTCTAGTTGGTGTGATGATGTGGGAAAATTGTTAAGAAGATAACATCCTTATCGTAGGAGCGATGTGTCCGTTAAAGGGTGTTAACTATGAACAATGAGAAGAGATTGAAGTGTGCGTTGCGAACCACAAACAAGGAACCAATCCTAGACCTAAGTTAAGGAAAGAGTTGCCCCCGTTATGGTAGAGGAAACTGTATGGGTGACTACTGAAGAAGACACAGAAAGCTTTGACCTAGGACAAGATAGTGTTAACTGTAGACACAGATCAAGATGTGGGATGACGACGAGGGACATTGACAAATTTCCAAGCTATACTAGATAGGGAGATGGAAATGCAAACAAGGTCAATGGTTTTATTATGGATGGATGGAAAGGCGTGTTTTGTACACTGGACATGGAGTGGACAGGACTCGATAGATGATGGATGCTGACTCTACACATAGCGCCTGTTTGCCAGGTTTTCACTATGGTACTTATCCAAGGCGCCTGTTTGCCAGGTTTTCACCAGAGGACGGATTTTTTTTTTTTTTGTTTTTTTGTTTTTTTGGAATACTCTGAGGATCAGGCATAGAACTTCTTGAGATGGACACTGTTAAGTGGCTCATCTAGAGGAATGCCGTCAGGTGTAGCTAAAGTATAAGCTCCTGATCCATATGCTGCTGTCACAATAAAGGGGCCTAACCAGTTAGGCTCAAACTTGCCCTTCTTTTCTCAATCTACTTGATTTCTTTGATTCTCCTTAAGTACAAGATCACCAACTTGAAACTGTCTTTCTTTGATCTTTTTGTTGTAATTACGCCGGAGGCGGTTTTGATAGATATGGAGATGATTAAGTGTGGCAAGGTGCCTCTCATCTAGTAGTTCAAGCTCAGCTAATCTAGAAGTGTGATACTCGTCTCTGTTGTTATATGGAGCCTAATCAGACTCAGAGGTTATATTTACCCCACTTTTATCAGCACGGTTTCCCCCCAAATTCCTATGGGGTCAAGGGGCAGCGCCCCTTGCGGGGTCCAAGGGCAGCGCCCCTTGCGTGTTCCCTGTCGCGATACAGGGCGAGGTCGAGGGGCAGCGCCCCCGTGGGGGCTCGAGGGCAACGCCCCTGAAACCTCACATGGTTTTTTATTATTTTATAATGCACCGGGAGTTAATTTTTTCATTAACCGACATAAGAAAACCCTACTTTGTAACCGACAAAAAGCTTGATAAAAAGCAGCTAAGGGTTAGGGTTTTGAGATTGTATTGTAGCATTTTGCAGCGGTATTGAGTTGCAGGGATTGCTGATTGTAATCAGTTTGATTTACTGGATAATAATATTGGACTCTCTGTTTGGTGGATGTAGCCTGAGTTTGGGTGAACCACGTTAAAACTTGTCTCTCGCTATTATTATTTTTGTGTATTTCCATTTCTCTGTTTAATCTTTATTTGCATTTAATTGATATCTTCTGCCGGCTAACCCTAACAAGTGGTATTAGAGCGGGTTGTGTTCGATTATCGTCTGCAGGAAAGTCTCACGGTTGAGTGGGAGCAATGGCGGACGAGGGTAAAACTAAGGTTGATAAATTCAATGGGCAAAACTATCAGTTATGGAAGATGCAGATGGAGGATTACCTCTATCAAAAGGATTTATGGAGGCCGTTGGAAGGAGTAGCCAAGAAACCGGTAACAATGTCTGATGAGGATTAGAATCTTCTTGACAGAAAGGCACTGGGAACCATTCGGTTGTGCCTGGCACTGTCGGTGGCATTCAATATAACAGAAGTGAAGACAACATATGGTCTGATGAAAGCTTTGGCAAAATTGTATGAAAAACCCTCAGCCTCAAATAAGGTATTTCTCATGAAGCAGTTGTTTAATTTGAAAATGGTTGAAGGTGGATCTATGACAGGTCATTTAAATAAATTTAATACGATTGTCAGTCAATTGACTTCTGTAAATGTAAAATTTGATGAATAAGTTAGAGCTCTCTTGATATTATGTTCATTGCCTGAAAGCTGGGATAGTTTGGTAATGGCGGTTAGTAACTCTATTTCTGGTTCAAATACCATAAAATTTGATGATGTTGTTGGTGTTATTCTGAGTGAGGAAATTCGTAAGAAAAGCTCAGGTGGATCCAAATCAGGCAGTGTTTTGAATACAGAAAGCAGGGGCAGATCAAAGGAGAGAGGAAAAGGTTCTGGAGGTCATGGGAAGTCATGAGGAAAATCAAAGGACAAAAGATCCCAAACTAGAGGATAGAAGGATTGCTGGTACTGTGGAAAACCAGGTCATCTGAAGAAAGATTGCTGGTCTCAGAAAAACAAAGAAGGAGACAAACAAGAAGGCAATAAGGAAGCAAATGTGGTAAGCAATAAGTCTGAAGATGATGCTTTGATTCTTTCCCTAGATAATGCTGATGATTCATGGGTTTTAGATTCAGGGGCCTCATTTCATGCTATGCCCCATAGAAGTTATTTCCTTGATTATGTCCAAGGGGATTTTGGGCTGGTTTATTTGGGAGATAACGAACCCTGTCAGATTGTTGGAAAGGGAAGAATCAAAATTAAGTTGCAGAATGGGAATCATTGGCTACTACAAGAGGTAAGGCATGTTCCAAGGCTCAGTAGGAATTTAATTTCAGCAGGGCAGCTAACTGAACAAGGTTGCACTGTTACATTTACTGATAAAAATTGGAAGGTTTCAAAAGGTGCCTTAGTAGTAGCAAAAGGTGTGAAAGTAGGCACCTTATATCTTTGTACAGGTCATACTATTCCTTCTACTTTAGCTGTTACAAAGAAAAAATAAACAGGTTCAGGAACAGTTGCTGCAGGTTTGCAGGAAGAGACTGGAAAAGTTGCTGCAGGTTCTGAGACAACACTGTGGCATAACAGACTTGGGCATATGAGTGAAAAAGGTATAAAGGTACTTCATTCTAAGAAAGTTTTACCAGGTCTGAAATGTATTAATATGGATTTCTGTGAAAGTTGTGTGTATGGAAAACAAAAGAGAGTCAGTTTTCTTAAGGATGGGAAGCAAAAGAAAAATGAAAAGTTGGAGCTTGTGCATACAGATGTATGGGGACCAGCTCAGGTATCTTCTCTTGGTGGCTCTCGGTATTATGTTACATTCATAGATGATGCAACTAGGAAGGTCTAGATTTATTTTCTTAGACAGAAATCTGATGTATTTGAAACATTTAAGAAATGGAGAAGCTTGGTTGAGAATGAGACGGGTAAAAGATTAAAATGTCTCAGATTTGATAATGGCGGTGAGTATTGCAGCAAAGAATTTGAAGATTATTGTTCCTTTAATGGAATTCGTAGGCAGAAAACAGTTCCAGGGACTCCACAGGAAAATGGAGTGGCTGAACGCATGAATAGGACAATAATGGAGCGTGCAAGGACCATGAGATTGCATGCTGGGCTGCCTTTAAACATGTGGGCAGAGGCTGTCAACACTGCTGTATATTT
The DNA here is from genome assembly GCA_027924645.1 of Cunninghamia lanceolata. Taxonomy (NCBI): domain Eukaryota; kingdom Viridiplantae; phylum Streptophyta; class Pinopsida; order Cupressales; family Cupressaceae; genus Cunninghamia; species Cunninghamia lanceolata. Next base: position 31,458,624 of record BSBN01000047.1, read on the forward strand.
AATTAACAGAGGTCCTTCAGTTCCTTTGGGCTGTGGTATTCCAGAGGAAGCATGGACAGGCAAGAAGGTGAGTTATTCTTTTCTGAAAACCTTCGGCTATGAAGCATTTGCACATATAGATTCTGAACATAGAACCAAGCTGGATGCAAAATCAAAAAGGTGTACCTTTGTTGGATATGGCATTGATGAATTTGGTTATAGGCTTTGGGATTTTGAAAATCAGAAAATTGTGAGAAGCAGGGATGTTATATTCAATGAGAAGGTGTTGTATAAAGATCAGTTGCAGCAGCATGAGAAGAAAGAAAAGGATTATGTGGTGCTGGATGATACTCCAAATAGTGATGTTCCAGTGGTTCTTCATGCTCTGCAACAGCAACCAGAAATACCACAAACTCCAGTGAATGTTAGATGGTCCACAAGGATAAGTAGACCTCCTGAAAGGTTTTCTCCCTCTTTGTATTCTATATTGTTAACAGATGCTGGTGAACCAGAAGGGTATGATGAAGCTATGCAGGTGGATACACAGGTTCAGTGGGAGCTTGCAATGAAAGAAGAAATGGACTCCTTGCTGAAAAATCAGACTTGGGAGTTATGTAAGTTACCTACAGGAAAAAAGGCTTTACCAAATAAATGGGTTTATAGGCTGAAAGAGGAAGATGGAGGTTAGAAAAGATTTAAGGCCAGATTAGTTGTAAAAGGATTTGCACAGAAAAAGGGCATTGATTTTGATGAGATATTTTCTCCGGTTGTCAAGATGACTTCTATTCATACTATTTTAAGTATTGTGGTTGCTGAAGATTTACATTTGGAACAGCTAGATGTTAAAACTGCCTTTCTCCATGGTGATTTGGAGGAGGAGATCTATATGGAACAGCCCCAAGGATTTGAGGTCAAAGGTAAGGAGAAACTAGCGTGCAGATTGAAGAAGAGTTTGTATGGCCTGAAACAAGCACCTCGGCAATGGTATTTGAAATTTGACAGTTTTATGGCTGAGCAAGGCTACAGCAGGTGTAATTCTAACCATTGTGTTTATTTTAAGAGGTTAGATAATGATAGCTACATTATTTTATGTTTATATGTTGACGACATGCTTTTCGCTGGGTCTAACATGGATCACATCAGAGAGTTAAAACAGCAGTTGGCAAAATCATTTGATATGAAGGATTTGGGGGCAGCAAAACAAATCCTTGGTATGAAAATTTGCAGAGATAGGCAGAACCAAAATTTAACTCTATCTCAGGCTGCTTATGTTGAAAAGGTGTTGCAGAGATTCCACATGGAGAATGCAAAAGCTGTCAGCACACCTTTGCCTAGTCATTTGAAATTAACTAAGGACATGTGTCCTAAGACACAAGAGGAGGAAGAGAAAATGTCCAAGGTACCATATGCTTCAGCTGTAGGTAGTTTAATGTATGCCATGGTATGCACGAGACCGGATATTGCACATGCTGTAGGAGTCGTTAGCCGGTATATGAGTCATCCCAGATTAGAGCATTGGAATGCGGTAAAATGGATTCTCAGATATTTGAGAGGTACATCTAATAAACACTTATGTTTTGGGGGCTCTACTACTGATTTAGCAGGTTATGTAGACTTAGATTTGGCAGGAGATATTGATACCGGGCGGAGTACTACAGGTTATGTCTTTACTGTAGGTGGAACAGCAGTGAGTTGGATTTCCAGGTTGCAAAAAGTGGTTGCTTTATCCACCACAGAGGCAGAATATGTAGCTGCAACAGAGGCAAGTAAGGAGATGATATGGCTACAATCTTTCATGAATGAATTGGGCACACAGCAGGTTACCAGTTATTTTTTTACAGACAGCCAGAGTGCCATACATCTTGCAAAGAATTTTGCCTTGCATTCAAAGACCAAACACATACAGTTGAGGTATCACTTCATTCGGTCGGTGTTGGATGATGGACAGTTACAGCTGGCAAAGATACATATAGATGACAATCTAGCAGATATGTTGACAAAGGCAGTGACAAGGGCAAAGCTGAGCTCCTCTTCAGCTTTGGTTGGTCTTCTAGACTGAACACAACAAAAATAGAACAGCAGAGTCCAGGGTGCTTATTTCCAGTGGGAGCTATAGGGTCAGTGGTGTTATGATCAGTCTCCAAGTGGGAGATGATATGGTGTGGAGTCTGATCAGTCTCCAAGTGGGAGATTGTTGTTATATGGAGCCTAATCAGACTCGGAGGTTATATTTACCCCACTTTTATCAGCGCGGTTTCCCCCCAAATTCCTACGGGGTCAAGGGGCAGCGCCCCTTGCGGGGTCCAGGGGTAGCGCCCCTGGCGTGTTCCCTGTTGCGATACAGGGCGGGGTCGAGGGGCAGCGCCCCCGTGGGGGCTCGGGGGCAACGCCCCCGAAACCTCACACGATTTTTTATTATTTTATAATGCACCGGGAGTTAATTTTTTCATTGACCGACATAAGAAAACCCTACTTTGTAACCGACAAAAAGCTTGATAAAAAGTGGCTAAGGGTTAGGGTTTTGAGATTGTATTGTAGCATTTTGCAGCGGTATTGAGTTGTAGGGATTGCTGATTGTAATTGGTTTGATTTACTCGATAATAATATTGGACTCTCTGTTTGGTGGATGTAGCCTGAGTTTGGGTGAACCACGTTAAAACTTGTCTCTCGCTATTATTATTTCTGTGTATTTCCATTTCTCTGTTTAATCTTTATTTGCATTTAATTGATATCTTCTGTCGGCTAACCCTAACAGTCTCCGCGGATCAGGTCCTGCATGGAAACTCTGAGGGATGGGATCTCGACCTCTATAGGTAGGATGGCTTCAGAGCCAAAGACCAAGGCATATGGTGTGGCACCAGTTGGAGTTTTGATACTAGTGTGGTAGGCCCATAGGGCGGGATTGAGTTGCAAGTGCCAATCACGACCAACTTCATTGACTGTTTTCTTGAGGATTTTAAGGATGGTTTTATTGGAAGCCTTAGCTTGGCCGTTACTCTGCGGATAGTAGGGAGTTGAAAAGCGATGTTGGATATTGTATTGTGTGCACAAGGCATGGATATCTTGATTCTTGAATGGTCTCCCATTATCAGTGACAATGGCTTGGGGAATACCATACCGGCATATGAGGTAGTTTAGGATAAACTTGGCTATTTGCTTACCGGTGATATAGGTCATAAGAATGGCTTCCACCCACTTCGTGAAATACTCAGTGGCGGTAATGATAAACTTGTGGCCATTGGAGGAGGAAGGGTGGATTTGTCCTACGAGGTCGAGACCCCATTGAGAAAAAGGCCATGGAGTTGTCACAGGTTGTAATTCATGAGCTGGTGCGTGAATCAAATCTCCATGCTGCTGACATTGTAGACACTTCTTAGCAAACTGTGCAGCATCTTGCTCTATTGTAGGCCAGTAATAACCTATTCTGAGTATCTTCTTAGCAAGATTAGGACTGGTAGAATGTGCACCACAGACACCTTCCTGTATGTCTCGTAAGGTAGCTTCAGCTTCTTCCGCATTAAGACATTGTAAGAGGATACCATCGAGACTCCGGCGATATAGTGTATCACCCAGAATGATGTAATGGGAGGATCGACGGATAAAAGTTTTGCGTTGGGTGGATGATAGGTCAGGGGGAAAGGTTTTGTTCTTGAGGTATTCATAGATATCTTCACACCATGGGGAATTGGGACCAACAAGTTCGCAGATGATTTCAGTAACAGGAACATCGACGGCTGGTATCAACAATTGCTCGATCAAGAATTCACACTTCTGTGTATTTGCAGGCATGTCAATCAGTGACCCTACAGAAGCCATAGAATTTGTAGCTTTGTTATGCTCTCTTGGAATTTGCTCAAATGTGATGCTAGAAAAATGTGGTTTGTAGGTATCCACTAGTTGCTTGTAGGGGACCAACTTTTCATCCTTTGTTTGGTATTCATCTGTGACTTGGCGAATGACTAGCTGTGAGTCTCCATATACTTGTAATTTTGTGATGTCCCATTGAACTGCTGTATTGAGACCTATAAGGAGTGCTTCATACTCGGCTATATTGTTGGTGCAAGGGAATGCAAGCCGATATGACTTTGGAATGTAGTCATTCTGAGGTGTAACAAATAAGATGCCAGCTCCTGATCCATGCTGTGTGTAAGAACCATCAAAATACAACTTCCACATTATGGAGGTAGCAAGAGTGAAGAGATTTTCATCAGGAAAGTCAGCTACCATAGGATGTGTATCTTTCATAGGTGCTTCTGCTAGTTGATCAGCGAGGGCTTGTCCTTTGATTGCTTTACGATCCGTGTACTCAATATTGAACTCACTAAGGATCATGACCCACTTAGCTAGTCTGCCTGTGAGAGCTGCTTTTGCTAGTAGATATTTCAAGGGATCAATCTTGGCTATCAGATTTGTGTGTTGGTTCAGCATGTAATGCCGTAACTTTTGGGAGGCGAACACTACTGCTAAACAAGCCCTTTCCATGGGTGAATAATTGAGCTCATATCCCACCAAGGTTCTACTAATGTAATAAATTGCATGCTCCTTTCCTGTTTCATCATTTTGTGCTAGAAGGGACCCTAGGGCCGAATTTGTAGTGGAGATGTATAATATCAAAGGTTTGTCCGCAACTGGTGGAACCAATACAGGAGGTGTAGCTAGATACTCTTTAAGTTGATCAAATGCTGCCTGACACTTATTGCCCCATCGAAATGAGACATCCTTTGGGAGCAAGTGTTGAAAAGGTTGACATTTATCTGCTAGCTGTGATATGAAACACCGAATGGACTGCAACCTTCCCTGAAGGCTCCTTAGTGCTTTAAGGTTCTTGGGTGGAGGCATCTCCACTATAGCCTTTACTTTCGCTGGATCGACTTCGATACCTCTACGAGATACAATGTATCCCAACAGCTTCCCTGATGTTACACCGAATACACACTTCTTTGGATTGAGTCTTACTTGGTATTTTTCAAGCTTGTCGAAGATCTGTCCTAGAACCTGTATGTGACCCACCCTAGAAGATTTAGCCAGTATATCATCAACATAGTCTTCCATGATGTGATGAAAGAGATCATGGAAGATCACTGTCATTGCTCTCTGATAGGTTGCTCCTGCATTCTTCAGACCAAACGGCATGACACACCAACAATAATTGCCCCAAGGACAAGTAAAGGTTGTTTTATGTTGGTCTTCTTTTGCTATCCTTATCTGATTCTAGCCAGAGAATCCATCCATGAGAGAAAGCATCTCGTGACCTGCTGTCAAGTCCACTATAATGTCAATGTTTGGTAGTGGAAAGTCATCTTTAGGACATGCTTTGTTAAGGTCTCTGAAATCATTATACATGCGGATACACCCATTGGGTTTAGATACAGGTACAATGTTTGAGACCCAATCTGAATAGTCGATTGGTCATATAAACTTTGCATCTAACAACTTTTGTATTTCCACCTTTACCAAGAGAGCGATCTGTGGGTGCATCTTTCTCAACTTTTGCTTGACTGGTTTCACCTTGGGATCAACTGTGAGATAATGAACTACTAGCTTAGGGTCTAACCCTGGCATATCGGCATAGGTCCATGCAAAGTTGATGGTTCGTTGCAAGACGTTGTTAAGATTCCTGTGCTCTGTTTCTGATAGTGATGCTACTAGGAATGTGGTCTTTGGATTTTGTTTTGTGCCAAGGTTTATCTCTGTAGAATCTTCCACTAGGAGAGCTGATTTCTCTTGATACTTAGATGGTAGGGGAAGGTCAAATCCTCCATCCTCAGGTGCCACAGTTGGGTTTTCACCTTTGGATACGTCCTTTGTTTTTACTAGTTTGTGATCAGGAGGTGCCATAGTGTGGTTTTCACCTAGAGATCTTTCTTTATTTGTACTTTTGCGACTGGAGGATTTGGAATTCTCACCAAAATAAGCTGTTGGCTCTAGTTCCATTACAAAACCTGCTTTATGATCACCAAGAGGGATACCTTCCTGAAGTCCCATGAACTCAGCTAAAGCTTCATCATTTTGAAATACATCTATAACGGGGGACCCTTGTTGGTCCCAATCGATAAGTTCAGGGTAGACAAGTGCAACATTCTGGGTGTTTGTGGTGAAGGTTAAGGATACGGAGGATAGCGTAAAGATGGAGGATTCTGCAAAGAGGTTGGTCATATGGAGGGAGGAGTCATCGATGATATCCTCTGTAGACGTCGAATCGGTGGGAAAAGTGTCAGCTACCTCGTCGAGGATATACTTGATGTCCAAGGCGCGTGGTACCTTCTTACCAAATCCTAATCCCTTCTTGTCTAGCTTCTTTATTACAACAATGGGTTCCATAGTTCCTTGATTCTATTTCTCAAGGCCACCTTTGCCTTTATAGCCCATGTTTTTTACTATTCTTAAGCCATTGCCATATTGCTTGACTGGTATTGTGATTGGTTCCTTCTCCTTATAGAGCCAAGAAGAAATATCCTCAATAGTTTACTCTTCCAATAACCGTCCATGTTGGAATTGGGTTAGGAATGTTGGGGGAGGAATAGCTACTTTTTTGGTTACTTTGGCAATGGGTGGTTGGCCGTAAGATTTTGGAGATAGAGGCATCCGCCCTACACAACAAGATTCTGAGATATCGTAAGTGCCAAAGCCTATATCCCAGATGCGAGCTGTGATTTTGGGGAGGGGTTTAGGTTCACTTGTAGAGGCTTGCGTCAGAGTTTCAGGATCAACATATAGTGGGGATTCAAGGGCTTTGTCATTTTTAGGCACTTGGTTGCAATTCTTATAGCTCCCTTGCAAGACACGGCAGAATTCAAAATGATTAGGATCTCCTGGGATGGTGATCTCCATACCATTATATGGGAACTTTAGAGACTGATGGTACGTGGAGGGGACAGCTTTCATTGCATGGATCCATGGGTGGCCTAGGATAATGTTATAAGGTAGCTCAATATCAAGGACTTGACACCTAGTTTCAAGCATGATAGGGCCCAGTTGTATAGGCAAGTGAATAACACCTTCTGAACGGTGTTCTGCATCATCATACCCCTTGATTGTAATACTATGATCAGTGTTGACGTGATCCTCAAAGTATCCTAATTGCTTAAGTAACTTTAAAGAATAGATGTTGAGACCAGCACCACCATCTATGAGGATGCGTTTGATTTTGCGCTTATGGATGAGGACTTCAATATGGAGGGCATCATTGTGACAAGGATCATGGGATGGGAGATCTTTCTCAGAGAAGACCACATTGTAGGGTGAAGCAATGTTACCTACTATAGCTTGGAAATCCGTGACGGCTATGTTGTTAGGAACAGAAGACTCTTGGAGGGCTTTTTCTAGCACCACTCTATGTGCAGGTGATGACCGTAGAAGGTCCAAGATAGAGATTTGTGCTGGCATTTTCCCAAGATGTTCGACAAGATTATAATTAGATTGAGCTGGAAGACTGGGTGTAGGACCATGAATGGTGACATGACCACAATGAGTTGTAACAGCACAATCCGTAGATTTGCCTTTGATCGTGAGGGTAGACACTCGACTCTTTTCAAAATGACCTACAATGGAATCGAAGGATGTAGAAGCATGATTGATACATTTACCTCTATCCTGAGGAGGAGGTGGAGCATGATGAGGGAATGGTTCCTTGTACATATCAAGGTCTTTGTTCGTGTGTTGAACTGGTGATTCATTCTCAAAAGTGATTTGATTACCGTCGATGAGGTTTTGAATTAGGTGCTTGAGTTTCATGTACGATGCGGTTCGATGCCCTTTGCTCCTATGGAACTCACAATATTCATTGTCTTTGTAACGTACAGTTTTGTAAAGAGGTTCGCCATATGGGGGAGCATCAGGTAAGGTGATGAGCCCTTTCTGCAAAGCTTGCTATAAGACTAATTCGATGGGCACTCCCAAGGGAGTGAACTGACGTCGCGACGGGTAATCTTGTTGAGGCCGCTCTTGTTGTCGTTGCTATTGGTTTTGATAAGGTTGCCTTTGTTGCTGCTGTTGTTGAGGTGGAGCTTGACTTGGTTTGAAGAGCTGCAGCGGTGTTTGCAAAGTTTGGACATGTTTAGAATCCACCACCCCATCGTTAACCACATTTCTGTTCTTGTTCCAAAACTTGGGTTTATCGTTCGATTGTTGATGAGGAGTGCTATCTTCCGTTTCCTTGAAGATTTTGACCACACCCTTAGCAATGAGGGCCTTTTCAATGTTGATTCCCTTGTATGTGATTTCATCGAAGGTTGTAGCACTAAGAATTTGCAAATGGAAACCTAACTCTTGGTTGAGGTTCTGCACAAATATGCTAACAAGCTGTTTCTCTGGAATCTTGAAAGGGAATTTGCTAGCCATTTGTCTCCATCGTTGAAGGAAAGAAATGAAAGTTTCACCATTTTTCTATTTATTGTTGCATAGATCAGTCATGGAAATCTCATGCTCTGCGTTGTAAGAAAAATGGGTGGCAAACTTCTCTGCTAGCTCGTTGAAAGACTTGATACCCATGGGTAAGTGTGAGAACCATTCTATTGCTTGACCTCCAAGACTGCGAGGAAAGAGACGCATAAGATACATGTCGTTATGTGAGACCTCGAAGCAAGCAAGATAGAATTCCCTACGATGGTCTTTTGGGTCACCTTTTCCTTTGTATTTATCGAAATTGGGAATAGTGAAATTTTGAGGAAAAGGGATCATTGGTAATGACCGATCAAAAGGGTAAGGACACACTTCCTCTAAAGAGAAGGTCTTCTTGGTGTGGCCAAACGTAAGATCAGATAGTTTCTATTGAACTTCTGCAATCTTTAGCTCCATAGTCATGGGAGGGGTTGGTAACATCTCCTGTTGTCCAAAAAGTGGTTGGTGTTGCCCATACGGAAGATTATAATGTAAGCCATGCGTACGGTGTTATAAGGGTCGTAAAATTGGTTGGGATCATACAGGTTGTACGTTTGGTTTAGATTAGGTTGGAATTGGAGGCTTTGATTTGGAAGAGGTGGAGGTGGTGTTAGGTAAGAATGTTGGCTTTGTGATGGTTGAAGAAAAGAATTGGGTGGAGGAAAGCTAAAGTGCATTTGATTAGGTTGTGATGGCAGCACATAGCTTTGGGAAACTTGATGTTGGGAATGTTGAGAGTGGCTAGGCAATGTGTGAAAGAAATTTAGCGTGGATGAACGTTGTGGAGGAGGGACATAGGTAGACGTGATTTGTGATGGTTGGGGTTGATTAAGGATGAGAGTAGAAGAATGTTGTGGTTGGGGTTGCTTAAGGACGAGAGTAGAAGAATGTTGTGGTTGGGGTTGCATGACTCTAATTGGTTGAGAAACATGAAGGTGTGATGATATAGGATGTGGCATTTGTTGAGACCCTTGTTGCGTGGCTACATAATTGTTCCCTGGATTGTAATTTGGTGGGAAACCCACGCGTGATGGGGTAACCAAGATTCCACTTGCGACCGGTGTGGACACTTTAGGAGGTGGTTGCATATTCGACCGAGCTAAGGTGGCTTGCTTAGCTAACTCTGCTTGATGTTGGAGAGTCTCTTGTTGGTTTTTATAGATCTCCATAGGAGTCAGAAGCGGTGATATGGGTCTCTCCCCTGTTGGATTTTGAAAAAGGGGATTCCGATATTGCGAGCCTTGTGTAGGTAAGGGCGTAGTCACCGTTGACATGGTTTGCACCGCTTGTATGATATCTTGGGTGTTGTTGTTCTCCTTGAGAGTGGATAAATCAAAATCTTGAGGTAACTTGGTGCCTTGCTTTGCAAGCAAGCAAAAGAAATGATCTTGGTTCTCACTAAGGATTTTGTCAAAGGCAGACACAACTCTAGGCTCTTGTATGATTTCATCAAGATCTTGCCCATCTACTTGAGAGGATTGACCTATTTCAAAGTGTCGCTCTTCTTGAGATGGGACTAAATCTACAGTATAACCTTGTGGGACAAAATCCTGAGGCAAGCCAGTGGTGTATTGCAGTGTACTTATCAAAGGGATCCTATCCTCTTGAGGTGGGTTTTGCTCAATAGTATATCCTTGTGGCACAAAATCCGGAGGCAAGCCGGTGGTATACTGAGGTGTTCTTACCAAAGGGACCCTACCCTCTTGAGGATTGCTTGGTTCATCAATGTGTGGCATGTTCGGAGAGCTAATTGGTTTTGCCGTGGTTGTACTAGGAGTAACCTTGGGAGTAATGTTGAGACGACCTGATTGTGGTGTGCGAGGAGGCGACTTGCACTTCTTAGGGACAATTTGCTTGGACTTCATAGTTTGTTGTAGCCTAGTGGTTACCATGGAATACCCTAGGACAAGAAAGGTAATGCTGGGTTTCTGTCCGATGCTTTGAGAAACAGACAAACTCTGATGCACAAAGTACTAGACCAAAAGCGCTATATTGTTTGACCAGAGGCGCAGGACTGTGCAACCAAAAGTGTGCTACTGTGATGCCAAAGGCGACGGACTGAGCTACCAGAAGCGAGTTACTGCTATGCCAAAGGCGAGCTACAGTGACCAAAAGCGAGCTACTATTATACCAAGGGCACTGAAGTAGAGTTTTACCAGAGGCAAGTTACTGCTATGCCAGAGGCGATCTACTGTACTACCAAAGGTGAGCTGCTGTAATACCAGGGGCGCTGAAGTAGTGTCTGATGTTTCAAAAAGGCAAAATTTTGATAGATTGTTTCTATTTCTGATTGGATTTGTTTGGCAAGAGAAAACACAGCAAACAATGTTGGCACAAACAAGGGACTGACACAACAGATAGTGTATGTTCAAGGCTCCAAACAAGCCCAATGTTTCCACAGGTGTAAGACAATTGCAATCAATAACAAGCACTTTTTATCCCTAGAGACAAGGTTTCATTGCAGTAGATCAGCTCACAGCTTAATACTCTGTCGATAAAAATATCATTCCGTAAAGGTGTTGGATATTTAGTATCTTTGCGAGAGACGATAGGTAGGGATATCTCACCCTCCCCTTGGAAAGCTCAAGTAGGTCACAAGAGCTTTATGTCCAAGGGAATACTATCTCTTCTCAAGGGAGCCAATGGTGAGTATCTTTAAGGGCTTAAATTGATTCCCCTTGCACTGATGATTACCGCAATGTTTAGAGGTAGGTTGGGTAGTCTCTATCTAAAATGGTTCTTAGTGACTTTGAGGGACCAACGCCTTACGAGCAATGTGACAAGCTACTAAAAGCTTTAACCAATCCTACTAAGAGTATCAAACACTTCGCTCAATGTGAAAATCATTTCCAAAAAGAGCTAGTACACCTCTTTTCAGTTTGGCACCACAAGGTAAGGCTAACGTCGGTTAGGACTTGGCTTTCACCTTATCCCTCTTATATAGCAGTTCAAAGGAAAACTCCACTTAGGGTCGTCCCTTTTGGATGAAGCACAATCCAAAAGTAGGCCCTTCTAAAGGAAGTACAGAAAAGTAAGAGCAAGCATGTCAAACAAAGGTTCAATTGTCCCGTTATAAGAAAAATAAGGTGCAACTAAACTAGGCACACACACGTTTGTAGTTGTAAATTGTCCCTTATGAAATTAAAATGTTTGGCATTCATGTCCATTGTCCCTTAGAAAATTGAGGTGTTTTCACATACATGTCCATTGTCCCTTAAGAAAAGTAGTATGTCCTAAGACTTAGATTTGCAAAAAGAGATTTGTTCAATTATCCTTTTAAGCATGCAATGTGTTTCTAAGACTTAGTGAGATAAATCAAAAGTTCTTCAACGCTCATCCTGCATGAACATGTTAAAACCCCTATTTGCTCTGTGTGAGTAATAAGAAGCTACAACAAGTGAGTTAGTTCCACCAGAAATTCACAAGTTAGCAAAAATAGACCAATTTTGACCAAAAGCGTTGCACTATCTTACCAGACGTGACCTACTATATTTCCAAAAGCACTGTAACACAGACTAGAAGCATCAGAGAATATTACCAGAAGCCCTGCAAAATAACCAGAAGTGCTGCACTATGTTTTCGAAGGCGCTGTGATGAAAACCAGAAGCACAACACAATAATACCAGAAGCGTGGAGCTGTGTTACCCAAAGCGTGATACTATATAGCCAAAAGTGCTGCGCTGTCTCAGATCACAAAAAGGTTAGCTTTTGTCAAAATAACCAGATCCAAAATAAGATTCCATGATTGATTGACTGTTCTGAGAAGTAGTAGCTGAGAGATCTGTGTCCTGAAATCTAGAAAACTCAGAAGCTGTAACAACACAAAAGATTAACAGAAAAATCAAAGATACTCCTAAATAAATCAGCTTAGGAAGTACAAAAAAAAGTAGGTTTGACCGACAAATACAACAGCTTGTTAGACAAATTAATAAGATAGATAACGCAAAAAATTCTGCAAGAGACTAAATAGTGAGAAACCTAATTTAGCCAAAAGCACTGCATGATACTGCCGGACGCACCGTTCTGTTATGCCAGAAGCGTCTCTCTGTCCTACCAGGAGCGCTGCAGTGCCCCCAAGGGCGCTGAACTGTGCCTCCAATAGCGCTTAAAGATACTGCCAGAAGTGCTTTACTATGTCGTTTGCGTTGTGCCGTACTGTGACTTTAAAAAAATCAATTTCTCAAAGAAATAAAAGGATTAGTGGGTCCCACCGGGTGTGCCAGAATGTGTATGAGGAAAAATTGATTAAATCTAAACTAATAAAATCAAAAAACCAATCACATAAAGCGAACCAATCTAAGTAAAAGCCATTATCATAAAATCAAAGACAAAATGAAAGCTCTTACCAAAACCTGTATTGTTCCCTTTTGGAGAAGTGTGGATTTCTCAATCAAGTTGCGAAACCATAGTTGCAACAAGCAAGTAGTGTGCTCAATGTGCTCAAAGATCAATGTCAAAAGATTGTAAGGTTGCTCAATCGACGCGTTTTGTATGCTCAAAGCTCTGTTAAGTATGCCTAAGAATACGATCGAAGAGAGAGAGTCAATGAAGGAGATGAGGGGGGTTTATATAGATTTCAATGAAGATCGATCAACGGTCCAGATAATTCAGAAGAATCAACGGAGGAGAATAGTTGAGGAACGTGCAACGAATGAGAAGAAGACATGTGTCTTGCTTTCTTTTGCATGAGAATTAGAAGATATTGTGCTTTATTAAATATAGAAAACTTGAGTTATATTAGAGATAACTCAAATTTAGAAGAAAAAGCAACTTAAATAAATAATTGATTTATTTAAATTTAGAGAAGATATTTTGGAAGAAATAATTAAATAATTAGAATTATTTAATTTAGAAGATTTGAAAGCAAATTAAATAAATAAATTTATTTAATTGTTGTGCATGATTTTGAAAGAACAATTTTGATTTAATTAAATAATTAAGAATTATTTAATTTTAGATAAGAGGGAATTTGTTGAATTAATTAAATAATTGGATTTATTTAATTAATGTGGATTTGATTTTTGGACAGAAGATAATTAAATAATTTAAAATTATTTAATTGTGGAAGAATAACAGAGGAATTTAATTTAATTAATTAAATAAAGAGGATTTATTTAATTAATGTCGAAAGTATGTGATTTAGAAGAATTTGGTGAAATTAATTAAATAACTAGATTATTTAATTAATGTTTGAAATGCAGGTGATTAGACAGATTATGAATGCAAGTGATTTGACGACACGGTCATTTTAGGGTGTCTATAGCGGGGCTTGTTTCAACCTATACAAGCTTCTCTTCAATCTGCACACTAAATTTTCATGTCCTTTCTCGAAACCTTTCGATTGCTCAATTCTTCATCTAAGTCACCATGAAGAAATGTCATCTTCATATCAAGATGCTCAAACTTGAGCTCATAGACATCTACTAGACCCAAAACTACCCGGGTGGTTTTCATTTTCACAACAGGTGAAACATTTTCATTGAAATCCACACCCTTCTCCTAGTCATATCCTTTGACCACTAATCTAGCTCTAAACCGTTTCCTACCACCATGTTCTTCCTTCAACTTGTAATCTCTCTTATTTTTCAAGGCTCTCCGAATTGGTGGAAGATGGACCAAGTCCCACACATGGTTTGTCATCAATGAATCCATTTCTTCCCTCATAGCTTCAATCCATTTCTCACTATTCATGTCATTACATGCATCTTTGAATGTTGTATCAATAGATAATGTACAAAATCACTATATTTTGATGGAGGCTTTCGCTCCTTGTTGGACCTCCTCAACTGAGGAAATGCCTCTTGCAAGTTATCATGTTCCTACAAATTACCTTGTTCAACAATGGGCTCATTCAAGTTTTTAATTGACATTTCATTTGGTTGTGAATTCAATAGAGGCTGCAAATTAACATCTTTATGTAGGTGATGTTCCTGTACCAAAGCTGGTGCATTCCCATGAGTCTTTTGCGCCAGACTTGGCGCATTCAATTGACTACCCTATGCCAAACTTGGTGCATTCAATTATGAGTGCTGCACCAAATTTGGCGCATTCAATTGTGAATGTTGCGCCAAACTTGACATGTTCAATTATGTAGTGCCTTGGGCCAGGCTATGAGGTCATATGTGAGCATGGGGCAAGACAAAAGAATTTGGCTGGTCAGAATTAAGATGCACACTTGGAAGTAAAACTGAACTCTTGACGTTTGGTGGTTGGAAAACTTGCAAAGGTGACTGCATTGAAGTGTGAGAACATCCTTTGTAAACATTTGACATGGCATTAAATGCATCATCCCCATTAAAGATGTCATCTACAGGAACATATTCTATTGCAAGCATCCTCTATTTAGACAAACAAGGCATTATTTTCTCATTAAAAATGACATCCTTGCTGCGAGTTATCTGTTTGGCAACGAGATCCCACAACATGTAACCATATTTCTCTTCCCCATATCTAATGCAAATACACCTTTTAGACTTCATTTCTAGCTTTGTTCATTTTTCTGATGGGATGTGAACAAAGGCCTCACAGCCAAACACTCGCAGATGGTTGTAGGAAATTCTTCTTCCCAACCACTTCTCCTTTGGAATGTCAAAGTCCAACCAGGATGATGGGCCACAGTTGATCAAATACACAACTGCATTAACTACCTCTGCTCAAAGTTCTTTACCCAAGCTTGCATTAGAGAGCATGCTATGAACTCTCTCTAAGATTGTTCGATTCAACCTCTTAGCTACACCATTCTCTTGAGGGGTGAAAGGAACAATCGTTATTAGTTGTATACCATTATCTACACAAAAATTATCAAACTCCAAGGAAAAAAATTCCCCTTCATTATCCATTTTAAAGCATTTAATTTTGTGCCCAGTCTGATTTTCAACTAATGCTTTAAAATTCTTGAACATGCCAAATACTTCAGATTTACATTTCACCATATACACCCAAACTTTTTTAGTGCAATCATCAAGAAAGTGATAAAATAATTAGACCCGCCAATAGAATTTACCTCCGTAGGACCAAAGACATCCAAATGCACTAGCTCCAACGGTGCAAACTTCTTTCCATGTGCCATAGTGGAGAAGCTGATCCTTCTTTGTTTGCCAAAAATACAATGTTCACACAAGTCTAAATCAACAGATTTTAGACTTGGAATTTGATCCCTTTTGAGCAAAATTTCAAGGCCCATCTTACTCATATGCTCGAGTCTCTTGTGCCAAAGCTCCATCCCACTATCCACAACTGCCATCATAGATCCTACTTCAACGTGACTCTCTAGCACATACAAAGTGCCCAATTTGTTGCCTCTTGTAATTACTAAGGCTCCTTTGGTCACCTTCCAAGTGTTTGACTCAAAAGTGATGCTACATCCTTGAGCATCTAGCTATCCCGCAAAAATTAGATTCCTCTTGAGTTGAGGAATGTGTCTCACATCTCACAGCAACCAATTATTCCCATTTTTTAATTTTAACACCACATCTCCTATACCCACAATATCACATGGTTCATTGTCACCAAGGTAGATCTTACCACGTTTTCCTTCTTGATAATTTTTGAAAACTTCTTGGCATGAAGTGGCATGAAATGAAGCACCAGAATCCAACATCCACACATCAGCTGTAGCTTTTCCAATGGATAAAACTTTTGCACCTACATCATCTTCATACATGCATTAACCACATTTTATTTTTATTTTTCTTGACTCTCTACCTTCTTGTATGACCAACAATTCATTTTAATGTGACCTTCCCTTCCACAAAACCACAAACTTGAATTCTTGCCCCTTGATTTAGATCTTTTGAAAGATTTAGATCTCCTTCTATTGTTATTTCTTCCCCGTTCTTGGGATCTTCCATATTGCCAAAATCAAAGCCTCTTTGGATGAAGTATTATGATGTTTTTTCTCATGTCTTCACTGAGAAGAATTGCAGCCACATCATCAAGTTTCAACCCACTTCCCCTATCATCAAATCCTTTATTTTCAGATACCGAATTACTAATTGCCATTACAACATCTTCCCAACTGTCAGGAAGAGAACACAACAACAGGATGGCTTTGATTTCTTCTTGTTCAAATCAATGTCAATAGAAAGCAATTGGCTGATTATGGTATTGAATTCATTCAGATGACTGGAAACACTACTACCTTCCTTCATTTTCAAATTAAACAATTTCTTCATCAAGTAAACTTTATTAGTAGCAAAAGCCCTCTCATACATACCTGATAATCATTCCCATAAACCCTTTGTAGTCTTCTCTATTGCAACATTGAACAAAAAATTTATTGTTAAAAGAAAGGATGATGGTTGCCTTCGCTTTCTCGTCCAGTCGGTCCCAATCCTCATCTATCATATCAGTAGGTTTCTTGGACTTTTCCTCTAATGTAATTGAGAGGTGTTTTTGAATTAATAAGGCTTCCATCTACAGCTTCCACATGCCAAAGTTCTGCCCAAGAACTTTTCAATTCTGAACTTGTTGTGACCTAATCACACATCATCCCATTGCAAATGGGGACCCCCAAATTTTTTAGTTTTGTTTTGTCAGTAGTTTATAGACTCTCGTCTAGAGTCTTGATCAATCTCCATTCAAATGAGAAATTAGGAAACTATCCATCAAACAAAATGCAATTGAGAACATTGAGATCAATCCTAGAGTCCTGAAATCGACTGAGTCTGATGTCCTAAAGTTTGATGGCCTGAAATCCTGAAAAACTGACTAAGTATGAAATCTGGTGGATCCTCAGAAATCTAGAATCTACATGTTAAATCTCATGGATCTGAGACCTATCTCAAACATCCTGAAAGTATATTTTAAAATATTTAATAAATATATTTTGAAATATACGCAATTCCAGGTACTGAAAAATGACTAAGTATTGAAAAGTTGGAAATTCCATGCTCATGAGGAAAATGCAAAATTCCTCACCACCTCCAAACTTGCGATCAGGAATCAATCCATAGGTGAGTTGAGTTTGTGTCAAGGTCTATCCAAGGGTCTAAGGAATTTGTGACTGATCACCAAAAATGCAAAATCCTTGACTGAGCAAAAGTGTGAAATCTATGAGGTCTTTGAATATGCAAAAAGATTTACCCACGAAGAAGTGAAACTTGCACTAAGAAAAAATCCAGAACATGATTGAAGTTGCGAAATCCCTGAACTACTCAAATTTGCCAGTTGAGAAATCCAAGAGAAGGCTAGAATTGCGAAATTCTAGCAAGTAACCAAAAGTGCGACATGAGGAATGAATCCAAGAGATCATCAAAATTGCAAAATTCCTTGAGTTAGGAAAAAATGCAACAGGAACTTGTCCAAGGGGCACTCAAAAGTGTGAAATCTATAAGATCCCCAAATTTGTGCTAAGGATTTGTTCACAAGGTCACCAAGATTGTGAAATTCCAAGGCATGTCCAATTGTGTGATGAAGAGATTTATCCAATACTCAACGATGAAACATGGAACTTATCCCTAACAATGCGAAAAATGCGAAATTCTATGCCTTAAGGAATGAGTGATGAAGAACCAATCCAAGGGAGATAAAATGTGATTTGAATTTGCCCAAGGATGAATGAAATTTGCAAAAATCCTTGAGGACCTAAAAAATGCGACTTGGAATATCCACTGGGGAGTGGAATGTGCGATCTAGATTCAATCTAAAAGGAGGCCTAAAGTGTGAAAATCCCCAGCACCCTCAAAAATGTGAAAATCCATGACAAGTGCCAAAATTTGTGATTGAAGGTCAATCCATATTGCGATAAGGGAAAAATCCAAGTCAAGAGACAATATCAAGGAATGAATCCTTAAGGTCATCAAAATTGTGAAATCCAAAAGGGGGTGAAATTTGCAAAGTAGAAAATCCCAAGCTGAATGAAGTTTGTGCTAAGAAAGAAAAATCCAAAACATGCTAGAATATGTGCCAAAGAATGAGATAAGTTTGACAAGTAAAAAAAGCACCTAAGGAAAAGCTCACAAATTCCTTGATAGCTTGGAAATTGCACAAATTCCATACTCAAGTGGAAAGTGCACCACTTCTAATTCACCATGCCTTCAACAAAATCCTTCAACATCATGAAGAAACATCATAGATCAAATTGGCAAATTCCAAGTGCTAATGGAAAATGCGCCAAAATCCAATCTCACTTATGAGCTCATGAAAACCAAAGTTTGACTTGAAAATGTTGGAATCATCCTTGAAGATCATTGAAATGCATTAGAAAATCCTTGGATGAGATTCATTTGAGCAACTCAAAGAGAGTCGTGTTGGAATTTAATCCTCCGTCAGTGTTCAATTAATGTTGACTGCCCCAGCGTCAGACCTGGGGATCTCTCTCATATCTCCTCAGCACCGTTGGCTTGCCGCATTCATTTCTGGTAGGTGAATTTGAATTTGAAAGAGGTTGAGCACCCATTTTGTTGGGCATGTTGAAGAGACAAAAAGAGAGGGAAAAGTTAGTAGACAGATAGAGAGGACGAAAGAGTTGAACCTGCAGCAGCAGAGGAATGAGAATGTTCCAGAAGAGAACAACATAGAACAGCAGAGGATAGAAGTTTGCACCAGTAATAGTAGACAGCTACGGAGATTCTGGATAGCAGCTCCAGACTTGTTTTATTGTGTAGCTCCAAAGTTTGGGGCAGAGTAAGAAAATAGAGCAGCAGCTCTGTCTGTAGTTTGTATATGAAGTTTGTATCTAACCTGAAGAAGGAAAAATATATAAAATATATATATTGCTGTCTCCTTTGTGTATTGTCTCCTATGTGTTTGCATTTATTTTATGTTGTCCATCATACACATAGCTGTAGTTTTGTTTTTGTATTTCCTTGGTGGCCATCTGTCTGCCTCCCCTGCTCTATCCCCCTGTTTTCATCCAACAAGTGGTATCAGAGCCCTATTTTTTTGGGTAGTCAAGTTTGTGTGGGTATTTCATAAGCCCTAGTTTGTCTAGGCATCCTCAGCCTTCTCATTTTTGAGAAGCATGGTAGGTGGGGACAGCAAAGGATGGCAGCAGCCACCAAGTTTTGATGGGCAGAACTATGATATTTGGTCTAAGAAGATAAAGACCATTCTGGTTGCGAATGACCTATGGGATTTGGTCACTAATGGGTTCACAGACATCATAGACCCAGCAGCCTATGCAGCCCTAACGAATGCTCAAAGAAACCAGTTGAAGGAAACTAGGATGAAAGATGCAAAAGCCCTCAGTCTAGTTGAGGCAGCCTTGACAGAGGCTATTTTCCCCCGCATTGCAGCAGCAAACTACTCTAAGCAGGCATGGGAGATTTTGCAGAATAGCTACAAGGGAACTAACAAGGTGAGGTCAGTCAAGCTCCATCTATTTAGAAGAGATTTTGAGACCCTTCAGATGAAGGAGAGTGAGTCTATTTCAGACTTTCACACTAGGGTTTCTACCATGCTAAATCAGCTAAGGATAAATGGACAAACCATGGATGAACAAAGGATTGTTGAAAAAATCCTAAGGTGTCTACCTTCTAGATTTGACCCTATTGTGATAACTATTGAAGAGACAAAGGATCTGTCCAAGGTGACAGTGGATGAGTTGACGGGCTCTCTACAAAGCCATGAGCAGCGGTTGAATAGATCTGCTCCTTCCCTTGAGCAAGCCTTCAAGGCTCAGACCAATGCAAGAGGTCGGGGAAGAGGACGAAACAGCAGAGGTAAAGGTCAAAGAGGTAGAGGAAGAAGCAACTCCGGAAGAGGAGTTTCAAACAGTCAAGAAGAGGCAAGCAGCTCACAGCCAAGTTATCAAGGAATGAAGAAGAACAACAGTTCTAATCAGAGGTATGACAAAAGTAATATTCAATGCTATTACTGTCATAAGTTTGGCCATTGTGCTAGTGAGTGTAGAAAGAAACAACAAGACCATGGAGGCCAAAATGCTAATGTAGCAAATGAGAATAGGGCTGAAAATGAGAAACAGTCCAAGGTATTTATAGTGTGCAACCTTGCTGAGAAGAGCAGCCCTGAAGTCTGGTATTTGGACAGCGGGTGTAGCAACAACATGAGTGGTAATGAAAACTTGTTTGCCTCCATTAACAGAAGTGTCAAGTCTGAGATCATGATGGGGAATAGTCAAAAGGTCCCTGTCATAGGAAGAGGCATCATAACTGTCCTTAGCAAGCAAGGTGAGAAAATGCAGATCCAGGATGTTTATTATGCCCCTGGCATAAAGCATAACCTATTGAGCATTGGATAGATGGTCCAAAACGGTTATAGAATCCTGATGGAAAATGGAGGGTGCACCATATTTGATAGAGGAGGTAGCATGAAAGTGATTGCAGCAGTGCAGATGACGAGAAACATAATATTTCCTCTGTCACTGACTCCGGTGCTAACTCCAGCGCTATCTCTAGCGCAGTTTCCTGCACTATCTCTGGCGCTCATAGTAGTGGGACACCAAACCGCCTTCAGGACAGTCATCAAAGACCCATCCAAACTCTGGCATTTAAGGTATGGGCACTTAAGCTTTTCTAGTTTGAGTTTACTGTCTAGGAAAGGCATGGTTAGAGGGTTATCGAACATTGTAGAGCCCGATGGAAAATGTGAAGCCTGCATTCTAGGAAAGCAACATAGACAACCCTTTCAATTAGGGTATTCAAGAAGGGCAAGAGCTCCATTGGAGTTGGTGCATTCAGATTTATGTGGCCCTATGAAAACTCCCACATTAGGTGGGAATGTATATTTCATGACCTTCATAGATGATTACAACAGAAAAATCTGGATTTATTTCTTGAAAAACAAATCAGAGGCCTTTGAGAAGTTTAAGGAGTTTAAGGCATCGGCTGAAAAACAGAGTGGCCGCCATATCAAGGCCCTAAGAACAGATAGAGGGGGAGAGTATATCTCCAAACAATTTTTAAATTTCTGCAAGTATGAAGGCATTCATAAACAGTTCACTACCAGGTATACTCCACAGTAAAATGGAGTTGCTGAAAGAAAAAATAGAACCATCACAGAGATGGCAGCAAGCATGCTGAAGGAAAAGGGACTGTCAAATGATTATTGGGGTGAAGCTATAGCAACAGCGGTCTACCTATTAAATAGGTGTCCTATAAAGGCCGTACGTGATCGGATTCCACAAGAGGCGTGGACAAATAGCAAATGGACTGTTGAGCACCTAAGAATTTTCAGGTGTGTGGCATATGCTTTCGTGCCTAAAGAGAAGAGGCATAAATTTGATGATAAAGGTGAGAAATGTATCTTCACAGGCTATAGTGAAGAATCACAAGCCTACAGGTTGTTTAATCCCATCACCAAAAAGCTTGTGATCAGTAGGGATGTTAAGTTCATTGAGAATGAAGCATGGGATGGAATGGTGGACAACACCATGGGTATTTCAGTCACAATACCCCTTGAAGATGAAGAAGGTCCGGAGGACAGCAGCTCGGGGAGAAACTACTGTAGAGCACTAGAAAACAATAGCTCCAAAGATGCTTAGCACAGCAGCTCCGAAGGCAGACAGCAGTATTGCAGCTCTAGAGATTAGCAGCTCTGGAGGTCTGCAACTCCGGAGAACTGCAGCTTCAGAGGGTGTTATAATAGCAGCTCCGGAGGTCACAACAGCAGCTCCGGAGGTTAGAACAATAGTAGCTCCGAAGGCAATTCAGACCCCACACTTGCATCATTGATGCCATGAAGGACAAAGAGTGTGAAGGAGATTTATGACAGCACAAGGTATGCTGATGATGATGAGGATTTGAATTTTGCATTGTTTTCTTCTAGTGATCCAATCCACTTTGAAGAAGCAGTGAAAGAAGAGAAATGGTGTAAGGCCATGGATGAAGAATTAGATGCCATAGTGAGGAATGACACATGGCAGCTAACTAATTTACCCAAGGGTAAACAAGTGATTGGAGTTAAATGGGTCTATAAGACCAAGTCTACTGCTGAAGGAAAAATAGAAAGACACAAGGTAAGGCTTGTTGTCAAAGGGTACAAACAACAGCCTGGAAGAGATTATGATGAGACCTATGCACCAGTTGCAAGGCTGGAAACAGTTTAGGCAGTCATAGCAATAGCAGCCCAACACAAATGGAAGGTGTTTCAGATGGATGTAAAGTCAGCCTTCTTGAACAGAGTGCTGAAAGAGGAAGTGTATGTGGAGCAGCCACCTGGCTATGAAGTCCCAGGGCAAGAGGACAAAGTATATAGGCTCCGAAAAGCCCTCTATGGGCTAAAACAAGCACCTAGGGAGTGGTATAGTAGGATTGGCTCATATTTGTTGAGCAATGGCTTTAGTAAAAGTAGCAGTGAGCCCACTCTCTACATCAAAGCAGTAGAAGGTAAAATTTTGATTGCTGTTTTGTATGTAGATGATCTGATTTTTACTGGAAATAGTGATCTTTTCATTGCTAATTTCAAAGAGGCAATGAAGAATGAGTTTGAGATGATAGACTTAGGTCTGCTAAAGTATTTCCTTGGCATTGAGGTCAAGCAAACAGAGCATGACTTATTTATTTCGCAAACTAACTATGCCAAATAGATTGTGAAAAGGTTTAAAATGGAAAACAATTAACCTGCCCCTACACCAATAGCCACAGGTCTAAAGTTGAGTAAAGAGGATAGCAGCAAGGAAGTAAACCCAACCCTCTACAAGAGCATGGTTGGAAGCCTCATGTACTTGACAGCAACTAGGCCTGATTTGATGTATGCTGTAAGCCTGATTTCTAGGTTCATGGAGAAGCCTAAGGACACACATTGGCAAGCAGAAAAGAGGATCCTGAGGTATGTCAATGGCACATCAGGTTATGGTATTTTGTATGATGTTTATGATGAGTTTAAGTTGGCTAGTTTCACGGACAGTGATTGGGTAAGAAATGTAGATGACCAGAAGAGCACATCCGGCTATGTATTTCACATGGGTTCAGGCGTGATATCATGGGCATCTAAGAAGCAGCCCATTGTTTCTCTCTCTACAGCAGAAGCTGAGTATATTGCAGCAAATGCAGCAGCTTTTCAGGCTATTTGGTTGAGGAGGATCCTTGTAGACTTGTATGAGCAACAAGAAGATGGTACAACCATTCATTGTGACAATGTTTCATCAATAGCCTTGACAAAGAATCCAGTCTTCTACGGACAAAGCAAGCACATTGAAATCTGTTATCACTTCATAAGGGAGTTGGTAGAACGAGGAGAGATTAAGTTGTAGTTTTGCAGATCTGAGCAATAGCTCACTGATATTTTCACAAAAGCATTGCCAAAAGATTTGTTTGAACGCCTAAGGGATAGGCTTGGCATTGTTGACAGCTCTGGAGGTGTGCATCCTGGAAAGAGGATAGCTCCGGAGGTTTAGATCCAGAAAGATAGTAGGAGAACTCTAGAGATTCAACTCTAGAATGTATGTGAAGCTCCAAAGATGCTCCAGAGATGCAGAAAAGGAACTCCGAAGTTATAGGAAGTCAGCTCCGGAGATGCAGACAGGGAGCTCCGGAGATGCAAAGGGCAGCTCCGGAGATGTTGCAACACAGCAGAAAGAGCTCCGGAGATCTGCTCCGGAAAGGCAAAGGCAAATGTATAGCTCCGGAGATCAATTTCAGAATGAAAATTGTTGAATGACGTCTGACTTCAGATTAAGGGGGAGTGTTGGAATTTAATCCTCCGTCAGTGTTCAATTAATGCTGACTACCTCAGCATCAGACCTGGGGATCTCCCTCATATCTCCTCAGCACCGTTGGCCTGCCGCATTCATTTTTGGTAGGTGAATTTGAATTTGAAAGAGGTTGAGCGCCCATTTTGCTAGGCATGTTGAAGAGACAAAAAGAGAGGGAAAAGTTAGTAGACAGATAGAGAGGACGAAAGAGTTGAACCTGCAGCAGCAAAGGAATGAGAATGTTCCAGAAGAGAACAACACAGAACAACAGAAGGAGAATAGTAGAGGATAGAAGTTTGCACCAGCAATAGTAGACAGCTACGCAGATTCTGGACAACAGCTCCAGACTTGTTTTATTGTGCAGCTCCAGAGTTTGGGGCAGAGTAAGAAAACAGAGCAGCAGCTCTGTCTGTAGTTTGTATATGAAGTTTGTATGTAACCTGAACAAAGAAAAATATATAAAATATATATATTGCTGTCTCCTTTGTGTATTGTCTCCTATGTGTTTGCATTTATTTTATGCTGTCCATCATACACATAGCTGTAGTTTTGTTTTTGTATTTCCTTGGTGGCCATCTGTCTGCCTCCCTTGCTCTGTCCCCCTATTTTCATCCAACAAGTCGCACATTTTTGACAACTAGTGGAAAATCACAAATTCCAAGGGTATAAGGAAAATGCACCCAAACCAAGTGTTCACAATTGTTATTCCAAGTCAAATCTTTTATCAAACTACTCAAAACCCATTTAAAATCACCAAGGTTTGAAGAAGAGAAAAGATCACAAAGGGAAAGAGTCGTATTTTCCACTATAAGGTGGAAATTGCGACCAAAATTTGCAAATTCCTAGTACATAAGGAAAATGTGCCATTCTCCACTTGCCTTGCCTTCATAAAAAATTTGCCAGCCATATAGAGTCAAGTTGGCCCAAGGGAGAAAAAAAATGCATTTAAACACAAGGAAAAAGCCATTAGTAGGCCGACCCACAATGAGATGAAAGTATGAACGCTATAAAAGGAGCAATTAAGTTGTCATTTTTCACATCAAATTCAAAACAAATAAGCAGATTGGAAGAGCAGGAATCAACGCCTAGGAGCAGAATTTCTTAATAGGGAAGAAAAACTAAGGTTTTATTTCATCGTGCTTTTCCTTGTCCTAGATTTATTAGCTAGAATTTGAATGAATGATTATTAGTTATTGCTTCAAAATGATGATTTATCCCACATTGGCAAGGAGGATGAGATTTATCATTATTTGTCCTTTATATCAAGTATCACGTCAACATGCCGACTTGAGGTGTTTTCACTTGTAGGTTGATGATGTATGCTAAAGGAGTGCCGGGCGTTGAAGGAGAGCGACACCAACTTGGGACACACCAACATGGACGAGATCAAGAGGAAGATCTAAGAATTTGGAGGCGAGCTATGCATCCAAAGAAGGCGCTATCACTAGAACACTGCACTTCATCAAGACATCATCAAGATCATCCACCTTGCTTCCAGTGGAGAATTCCATCGCCGGAATGGGAGATGTCATCATTCACCTTGCAATTTTGATCATCTGAGCATCCAAGAGATCATTTTCATGTTCAAGCTCAAGAGCCTTCATTTCATCCACCAGAAGAAGATCAAGAACGAATATCATGAGGTCTACTCCAAGGAATTCACCTCCAAGTCATCTCCTCTACTTCAATGTCCAGATCTAGAATCTTACATGAGCATCACAATAAAAGTTAGACGAATGAGCAAAGATTATCAAGAAATCCCAGAGTTACACCAAGGAATGCAAAAACAACAAGGAGTGAAAAACAAGGACAAGAATCCCAAGTTTCACGTTGAAAACTCTAGAAGTGAAAATTCAAGTTTAAGACTTTGCCAAGAAAAAAGGATAAAATTTGGGAATAGCATCAAGAAATTGGAAAATATTGAAAATCAAGAAAAATTACTCAGAAAACACTGAGTTGTCATCTATACATCATTGATCAATCAAAGCTCGCCATGTCACTTGTCCAAGTTCATTGCTTTTGTGAGAAGAGATAAACACAAGAAAGGCATCTCACATGAATATTACTCATAGATTCCATTTTATCTCTATCATCTTGGGAAACATGCTTTCATTCCCTTTGGGAACTTTTTATGTACACAAGTTGTGTCAACTTTTACTTTTTTGCTAAAAATAGTTGGTTGTTGTAACTAATTGCTAATGTGGCAAAATCTCGGCCATCGGTTGCTCAAATCGATCTTGGCCCTTCATTGTATTTTGAGGACTATAAAAAGGCCTCACTTCTCTCTCATTTGTAAGATTGAGACTTTGGAGAATTGTTGCAAGAGCTCTTTTGAGATAATACAAGACTCATTGGTTTGGTGATATTGGTTTATTTCAAGTGTTGCATGGTTTCCAATTCCTTAAGCATAGAATAGGTTTAGAATAAGCTTTATTAGTTGATGGAGGTTATTATTGTTGTTTCATGGTGAAATCTCTAAGTTCATACCATTTGTGATTTGTGGCTTGCAAGTTGCAGTGCATAGTTAGACTGAACTCAAACAATCTTAACTTTGATTACTTGTGTTTGTTGATCTTTTCATGTACACAAGTGATTTGAACATTATACATTACCTTAGAAGATTGCATAGACTTTGTGTAGTTGTTTGATTTGGCAAAACAAAGTTGGTTGATTTTACTTTGTCAACAATAGTTTCTTGCATATAAGATTAGAGTAGTTTTCCTAAACCCTTCATCTTTTGCATTTTATTTGATTACGTTATCAATCAAGTGTGGAAGTAGGAAGTCATTGAAGCTAATCTTGTGAGAAGATCTGAAATTGCATTATTCTTTGTCCATTTTGAACAATTGTGTAAGTCCCTTTGTGTTCACAGAAAATCACATCATACATCATACTAAGTCTATATCTAACGCATTGTCAAGACCTGACATCTGGAACCTTGGAGTCATCTCACTGGATCACATAGTTAAGCCTTTGAGTGTCTTTTATCAAGAGACGATAGAGTACTTAGTATTTTATTCTGCATGTTGCCTTGTGCATAAAAAACACATCAACAGAACCTATCTCCATCCTCCATCTCTTCACAATTTTGCCTCAGCTCTGATACCACTTGTTGAGTATTTAGAGCAGCAAGAGGATTAAACTAATGAATAGAACATCAAACAATAAAAGAGCAGATACTAGACAATCACACAGTGACAACATGAATTACATGGTTCACTATTAATGGGAAACTATGTTTTATTATCTTCACATCAGCGTATACAAAGGTTTTTCATCAGTCTTCTTACATGAGAAATGAAGTGTCATTTTATAGACACAAGGAACAGGAAAAGAGAAAAGAGCAAAATGTGAAGGGGCACACGTCAAAGAGACTGTTGGACTTCACAAATTAACACAAGCTGGCAAGCAGCCATAATAATTGAGTAATAGTTGAGAAAAATCCTTTCTATAAGTATAAATGAACTATACATAAATAGATTAACAAAAGCCATCTATCACAGACATGAAAGCCCACGTAACACTTAGTACATCCAAGGGATATTCAGGAGAAGCCTTACTGCTTCCCAGAAAGTCACTCGTTTTACTTTGGCTAGAAAATAATTGCGTAATGAAGCCATGTGCTGCTTAGAAATACAGCCAAAGCACTAGCTTTAATGACCACACTCCATGGAAGTCCACGTTTACCCTTTTTCACCAGTCCTTTCAAGAACGGCCACAGACTAATCACCACCCAAGCACTGCAAAAATGCTCTGCAAATAGCCTGTCCTTGGCTTCACATTGCCCACCCGCAATTTGCAAAGTCCTCTGAATTAGAGCTGCTAAGTTTATCAATAATACTGTAGTTGGTGGAATGAACAAAGGAGAAGAATTAAAGGTAAAATCACCCTCATTACCCTCGTCGCTCTCACCACCTTTTGGGGTTACAACAAAAACTGTTTCAGATAATCCTATTAACTTCATCACAACATCAAATATTGCAAACAACCATGAAGATAAACTCGTTATCAACGACATCCTCTGGTTATTCCACCATTCCCTTATAGAACAACCGCACCTAAGATAATCACAAAGCCCATGTCCATACATTGAAAAGAATAAACCAGCTGCAACTATAAATGCGGGGTCCTCAATCTGCAGGAACAATAATTTACATCCATTATATACAAGGAAAGAAATTAACTATAGTGTTCACAAATGACCAAAGTAGTTCAATGAAATAGGATAATGCATCATGTTACAATAGGCAGTAGTAGAAAAAAAGGAACCTAGTTTCATCTGAGGACAGTAATCAACTGCTGAATGATTCTAGCTTACCTTGGGAAGGAATGATTTGCCACTTAGCAGACTGAAGGCGGGCAATAGTGCATAACCCAACGTTGCCATTGAGGTGATTGGAGACATGGTCATATAAGCGTAAAGCATCCTCTGGCGAAGTGTCAGTTGTCTGTTCTTACCCAAGAAAGGACATAATTTGCTTATCAATATTTCTAGCAATCCTGTGGCCCATCTTTTGTACTGCACAAGACTGTCTGGACCGTTCCCTGGTGCACATCCCATGAAAGCAGGCTTCTCAGGGTTGTAAAATATAGAATGCCAACCTAAGCTGTGGATTTTCAGCCCTGTCATGACATCCTCAACAGAAGATCCATACAGCCATCCCACCTGTAATGTGTCACAAATTCACATTATACACAGTTATTGATCAGGTGATGCTCATAGGAAGTGTTCTTAAAGGCTTTAAGATACAGAGGCATATGGTCTTTCCCACAGCATTGCAAAAGCCTTAACAACTACTGTCCATGATGAACCGTGGATAATGCAAATGTGGAGTCTAGGGTAATGCAAGAGGAGGCAAGGGCTCTAATGATGGATATCAATGCCCCTTGAATGATTTTTTCAAGATCTTGAGCAAGTTGGTAATAAAAGCAAGGTGATAACACACCACAAAGCTATATAAAGAAATTGTGAAAAATAATCTTCGTTCACAGGTACCTTTGATTGAAGGTCCCTTTGCATCACAGGCCTTGTTTACATAACATGTACTTTACTTATGAATGAATGAAGGGTGTTCCATTGAAGATAAACTTTCATTTGAAGGTTTCAAAAGCTTTTCACCTTGTAGACACAAGTGGGACACATTTTTATGCTTCCACCTAGTCAATGGGAGTATCAACTAGATTACTATATAGATGATGAAGTCTAAGGTTTCATAGTAAGACTAAGCATATTGAGACTCAACATTATTAGATCAAAGAGTTAGTTAAAAAAGGACTGGTTGAGATGGTTGAGATTGTGTACTCCCCTATAGAGGATTAGATAAGGAATATATATTTTCAAACCCCTTTTCTGTGAAAGGTTTTGAGAACTTTGAAACTTGCTTCAAGTTTTTCCTAATGGTCATTATGAGGGAGAATGGAAGAATAATGCTTATTAATTGTACATGTTGCATGTTGTTCTTTGATTGGGTTTAGTTAGTCAATAATTAGTCAACAGATTGCATATAGTTTTTCATTTGAAATTTATTGTTTTATAATTTTTTATATAATAGACATATTCCCTTATAATTTAAAAAAATAAAACTTTGGCATATTTGTGTTATTTATAATTTATAGATCATTATTGTTTGTTATTTACATTGCTACTCTATTTCTTCAAATAAAGTAAGCTTACCTCTTTTCCCCAAGCAGTGTTTGCTTCATAACTACAACTAGCAACCTTTAAGGCCTCCTCTATAGCCAGTGAAGGATAAGACGTCTTTTGGCATCCATTGTCTCTCATAATGGCCTGAGCAGATGCTTCAAGAGTAGAAGATACTCCAAATACACTTCTCATAGTTTCATCTCGAAACTCTATTAGAAATAAAAGAACACACTTTTACAATGAATAAATATCCAAATTTACTTTTCTCCAGGATAAGTGGGAGATCACTCAAGAGTCCAAATGATGAAATATCTACAAAGGTTATCAAGGAGCTTTAGCAAAAGGTGAAAATCACCACTTGAAGCGATTAAAAACCCAATTTTTTTACTGGGTATTGACTGGTTGGTTCATTACCTGTTTCCTTGATACCAAGATATTTTTCTTTGCTGTAGTGTTGATCTGCAGGTGATGATCGCGGTGGGACTCCATATAACCCTTTTCTTCTATGGAAGCAGCATGTTCCTCCATACACGGGGCCTTGGATTCCATTCATTCCTTTGAAAAGGATCTACACATATTTCAGAGAAATCATGACCTCTTTTTAGTTAACCCTATAGAGCAATTTTCCTAACAAGATAGATTACAATATTTAAATCCACTTACAATGAACACTAATTTTAACTGATTTCCAAATGGATCATCCTTAAGGGCTCCATAAAACATCTGTGGAAACTGAATAAAACCACAATCTTTTTCGGAAGGACAGTCCAAATAAAAGCACATGGCATGTTGTATAACTTTTGGGTTGCAGACATGCATATCACAATCCAAATTCAGGATGAAAGGAGCGTTGGTCATCAATCCTGACACTCTTGCCTGAAGATCCACCAACAGCAACATTAAATTCAGTATGCAAATACCTGTAGTTATATGCAAGACAAATAAGATGTCCATAACAAATGGACTGTGTAATAGAAAATGCCTACAATCAACAGATTTCTCAATTAATATTTTTGTGTTAGAAAACAGAAATTAGTGTTTATTCTGTTATGCTTACAGAATAGAAGACTTCAAAACTCAACAAAAACATCCTGCCGAAAAAGAAAATATAAGCGAAGTAGAATTAGTACCATAACATTCATAGCTCCAGCTTTATAATGATGATTGAACCTAGGTCTTTTTTCTCTTGCAACGTATATCAAGTGTGGCAGAACAAGACCTTCCTTTCCTTGGTCCACTTTGTTTTCATGAATAACCTGTGCATATAAATAAAAAGCATTTGAAGTTAGAATTCACTCTGCATTAAAGACGCAACAATTCATCAGAAGTCATAGAAATTTGAACAAGAATAAATAATATTCCAAAAAGGTTTTTATTTTTTTAATAATAATTTGTTATCACCTTCACTATACTGGAATGGTTTCTAATGTCTGAGCTTTTGTACATAAAATCATTAACACCATTCTCAGAAACAGATTCCAGTGTAACACGTCCGGTCTCCAATGCATCAGTAATCCTTCTCTTCATACTTTCATATTCATCCTGCAAAAAGAATGCAACTATTTTAAATGCTGCTTACACAAATCATCTGTATTTTGCAGTCTTAAACTAGTGCATGAAATCATAAATTCAGACAGACAAACAGAGGTAAGCAGATTTATTTAAAAACATCCATAGCAATAATCTTCTACGTGAGTGCATTTTTTATGGGATATCTAGTACAAGAAATCATAAACCAAGACAGTCAAACAGAGCAAAGGAGATTTATTTGAAAACTTAACACCATACAAATAAATTTCAAACTAATTAATTTTTAGCGGGTTTACATCAAATTTGGACTAGAAGGCATGAAAAATCGTTGTATCCTACAATCTTAAATCAAATACAAAATAGAACAGCTGCATTCCTGATTGATTCAACAAATGAAGGTTACAATTTATAAAGATTACAAACTCGTAACAAAGTCTTATAAAAGTAGATCTACATTTGGCACCTAACTAAAACTAATTGATACAACTACAACTCTTATTGATAGAACTGAAACTAATTGCCAGCACTCATAATCATTCATTTATTCATTACTCTAAAACTCCCCCATAATGAAGAATTCAGTATTCTTGGACTCCTAGCATATCCCTACATATTATAAAATATATTTTTCATCTTAAAATATCTCCAACATCCTCCCTGCAACTAAGCATCCACTAAACTATCACATGAACACATCATTGCTCCTTTGAAACCTCAAGCACCTCTCCTCCTCCAACACCACAGATGGAGGCATGTTGAAAAACCTATATTTCCTTTCACAACTTTTTTTAAAATGTTCTTTGATGATCCCAACATATCTATAATATTAGAAAATGCTATGACACTCAACAACAAACTCATTTCTTTGTCATGGCAGCTTATAATGAGCACGCCTCTGTTTCTTCATCTCCACATCCAGAAAATCTCCAGCTCCCTCGAGGCACAAGCCTTTGCATCATCTTCTCCTTTTCACAAAAACACTTTTGCAAACAAAATTGAGATATCTGACAATGCATAATATAAAAACATTATTTTGCCATTGCCAAAACAATTGGATCAATATATTTTTGACTAAAAACAGATTTCTGAACAAAGCAGCCTCGGGCATCAGCGGTGATTCCAATCCATGGCGCAGCTGCAGGGTAGATTAAGTGGAGGAAAGCAGCTTTTTAAGAATCCTGCCAATCTTCAGCAGCACCATCGTGATGAACTGTGCAATAACACAGCTGCAAACTTTTTGAGTTCAGCAGGGACGCAGCAGCCTGCACACTACACATCGCCATGGGTGGTCCTCTCATCTTCCTAGACACTCTCATGACAGACACCCAATCCAGCTCTGATACTAAAATAGAAAATAGAACAGATGTATTCTTCATTGATTTAATGAATAAGGTTACAATTTATGGAGATTACGAATTCATAACAAAATCTTACAAAAGTAGATATACACTTGACACCTAACTAAAATTAATTGCCACAACTACAACTCTTATCTACAGCACCCAGACTAACTGACAGCACACTCATTCAGTTATTCATTGCTCTAACAAGATCTAGCAAAAATTGAATAGCTATTATAATACCTTCATGCACTGCCATTGTTGGAGAAATTTTGGATCCGATGACTTGGGTGCTTTGGAGAAATACATTAACGGAATCCTTAACTCGATATTGAAGTTCCTGCAGAAGGGCACCCATTTTTTGGCGAACTCAAAGGTTTCTATCAGAGAGTAGAGAGTAAAAGGAGAGCTACCATCATCTGATACATAACATGCAATTTTTTCTACTGGGTAATCCAATGCAAGCACTGAAAGAACAGTATTTGCTGTTATTATAGCAGGCTCCTTAAAAGGGTCGGTTGTAGTGATAATTATATCCACAGGAGGAAGCTTAGAAGCAGATTCTCCACCATACCTGCAACACAACTAATAATAAATATTAAAAACTAATTCATAAACTTCAATTTAAAACGGGTAAAAATCTTATCATACTGATACTATATGGGTAGTTTTTCTTTCACCTGCATGCAAGCCTCTCCGGGTATGCTTTATATTCAATCGACAGCCATCTCAAATTGTGATAAAGAACACATCGCAAAGAAAACCAAAGCTCACAGCAAAAAGCAATGATCCTTATTACTCCGTAGCATTCATCCAGTGAATACAATAAACGATAAGTCAAGAAATTCAGCAAAAACAGCAGGTGAAAGCATACATAAGCTCTATAGACATATGACTTATGAATGTACTTCTCATACAAAGGATTACTATTGCTCGAACATAGTGTTTTCTCCATTAGTCAATGAGATTACTAAATACTGTCAAAATTAGTTCAGAGAATATAGAGTTCTATGTGGGTATTGTCTTAGTAGTTGTGACTGTTATGTAGAGGAAGCCTCATTGAATTGAAACGATTTGTTTTCTTGTAGTGAAGGTCATTCTTCTAGAAACAACCTGCATGAATTATGATTTTATGTTTTCCTGGCATCTCCCAGAAACATCTGGGTTCTGCAGAATATTTCTATCAGTTCAGGAGATTTCTGAAGATTCTTGATCAGACCGAGATGCTGTTTCGGTGGAGGAGATTTTCTGTAAGAGAGCTAAGACAACGCGGCAGTGAATTATTATTGTTTTTTTTTTGTTCGTTTCATATCCTGTTCCTGTTTTAAAACTATTGCAAAGGACAGGATTTATGTGGTAACCTTCTAGAACAATACAAAAGTGCTATGCTATATGCTGTGGTAAGAGACGGAACAATACAAAAATGCTATTGTATATGCTGTGGTAAGAGACATAACAATACAGAAATGCATATCGGTTGCATATGGAGAGTTTAGGGCATGACAGGATAAGAAGTGTAAGTATAAATGGATAACTAAAAACATTAAGATTGTGTGTATATATAATTATATTAAAATATTTAAATTAATTTTACAGGTGAGAACAGGTTTAAAATACTTTACTGTACAATGTCCATCAAATTATTTAGAAGGCATGTGTTTAGATTTTACATTAAGTTAAAGGTGCTGGTTATTTTTAATAATGTTTAAATTTTATTTAAAAGCAGAATGAATGGGCAACAATCACTATTTTCAAGGTTTTATAGGGGACGTGAGGGGGTATCATTTGAAGGATAACAGCTATATCTTGGTTGAGCCTGGCTCATTTTTGAAAAAAGGAAGGTTAGCTAATTTGGGTCAAGCTTTGATTCCACCTCAGAGTTCTTTGGTGAGGTTTGGTTTTAAACCTCCTTGATTGTGGTCATGGCTGTCCTTTTGCTGTGGCCTTGTTGTTTTAGGCTTGTTTCTTTGTTGGTTCTGTCTTATGGTGTTGTTGGTTCTTGAATATGTGTTCTTGTCTCTTGTGGTTGTTGGCTGTTCTTATTGTACAAGGTTTTTGGGTCCTTTCAAAACCCTTTTCAATTCATAGCTCCGGTTAAAAGCACTTATCTAATAAAAAGAAATCACTATATTCAAGGCAAATAGCCACAGAAGCTCCTAACTTAATAAATTATTGAGATGAGTCTCCATTGTTAATTATGAGAAAAAAACTCTGCCAACCATCACAATGTCCTTGATTGATCAAATTATTCGAGCTATGTAGGATTGAAAAGGAGTAATATATATTCATAAACGAGATTTGAATTAGAACCTACAATTTAAATTAGCTCTCATAAAAAATTAAAGCATCCTTTAAGAAATGTCATGGCTTCTACATTGCAAGGAAAAAATAAAATTTGTTATGCTGCTACAACAACCTACCAACCACCTACCATCACCAACCAATTTTTCACATATTTTTTAATGTATTATTTGTTTCTTTTATATAAATATGAATCCAATACCTGTTGATGGTCTGTTTAACACATGCATGCAACACAGACAAGGTGAGATTCAACTTGCCTCTCTTGCCTCTCCTAAAAAGACCACTAATCTAAAAGAATCAGCAATCCCCAAGGTCTCGGGAGTTGGGTCACAACTATGTTGCGCAAACACATGGTAAATATGGATAGTTCACAAGGGATTTTGGTTATTCATTTAATTTGTTCAAACTGAGTATGAATTAATGTAATGTCCCCTTCTTGCAAGCCAAAATTTTCACAACCTTGCTGCACAAAATTTCAACTCGTAAAAAGAGAACATCAGTACACTAGTCTATCTTTGAATTCCCACTTATTATAATATATGCAAGAAATATTCAAATTACATAATCACATTGCCCTTATAATCTTATAAACGCATGATCAATGTATCAAATATACATTTCACATTTTTCATCACTAATCATATGATCACTATCAATATACATATTTCTCATTTTCTATCATTATCCATCATATTGGATCCATACATTAATCATTAATTTCATATGAGAGGAGGTGATGGGATGCCTTTTGGCCAATTACCATCATGGGTCCACTATTTTATCTTTTGACTCGAGGGGTGAATACTCACCAGCTAAGTCAAGGCCACTATGATAATCCATGGTATGAGGGGTGCCTTTTGCACCAGCTGTAAACAAGGCCTCTATATAATCCTTGGTACGAGGGGTGCCTTTTGCACTAGCTGTAACCAAGGCCACTATATAATAATCATTTGGCATGAAGGGTACCTTTTGTACCAGCTGTGACAAAGGCCACTATCCACTTGTTGGAGGGGTACCTTTTATACCAGCTAAGACAAGGGCCACTAAATACCCATGGTGGGCTAGAAAGTCATCTCATGATCACCCTCTCATGTGAAGTTAATGTATTAATTTCTTTTTTTTATTAAAAGGGGTAAAAACTTTATTGAAATTAAGAAAAGAGCATTACAAAACATCAAAGGGCCAAGGCCCCAGGAATCCATAAGAAACAACCATACAAAGCATGAAACAACATCATCCTTCACCAATACAATTTAAATTAGCTCTCATAAAAAATTAAAGTGTCCTTTAAGAAATGTCATGGCTTCTACATTGCAAGGAAAAAATAAAATTTGTTATGCTGCTACAACAACCTACCAACCACCTACCATCACCAACCAATTTTTCACATATTTTTTAATGTATTATTTGTTTCTTTTATATAAATATGAATCCAATACCTGTTGATGGTCCGTTTAACACATGCATGCAACACAGACAAGGTGAGATTCAACTTGCCTCTCTTGCCTCTCCTGAAAAGACCATTGATCTAAAAGAATCAGCAATCCCCAAGGTCTCGGGAGTTGGGTCACAACTATGTTTCGCAAACACAGGGTAAATATGGATAGTTCACAAGGGATTTTGGTTATTCATTTAATTTGTTCAAACTGAGTATGAATTAATGTAATGTCCCCTTCTTGCAAGCCAAAATTTTCACAACCATGCTGCACAAAATTTCAACTCGTAAAAAGAGAACATTAGTACACTAGTCTATCTTTGAATTCCCACTTATTATAATATATGCAAGAAATATCCAAATTACATAATCACATTGCCCTTATAATCTTATAAACTTATGATCAATGTATCAAATATACATTTCACATTTTTCATCACTAATCATATGATCACTATCAATATACATATTTCTCATTTTCTATCATTATCCATCATATTGGATCCATACATTAATCATTAATTTCATATGAGAGGAGGTGATGGGATGCCCTTTGGCCAATTACCATCATGGGTCCACTATTTTATCCTTTGACTCGAGGGGTGAATACTCACCAGCTAAGTCAAGGCAACTATGATAATCCTTGGTACGAGGGGTGCCTTTTGCACTAGCTGTAATCAAGGCCTCTATATAATCCTTGGTATGAGGGGTGCCTTTTGCACTAGCTATAACCAAGGCCACTATATAATAATCCTTTGGCACGAGAGGTACCTTTTGTACCAACTTTGACAAAGGCCACTATCCACTTGCTGGAGGGGTACCTTTTATACCCGCTGAGACAAGGGCCACTAAATACCCATGGTGGGCTAGAAAGTCATCTCATGATCACCCTCTCATATGAAGTTAATGTATTAATTTTTTTTTATTTATTAAAAGGGGTAAAAACTTAATTGAAATTCAGAAAAGAGCATTACAAAACATTAAAGGGCCAAGGCCCTCGGAATCCATAAGAAGCAGCCATACAAAGCATGAAACAACATCATCCTTCACCAATACCATTCCCATCCTCGGCAAGAATCCTCTCCAAGTCATGTCGGAGCTCATGAGGAACCTGCTCCCACTCATCAATCTTCCAGCCATCTAAATGCTCAGAAGCCCACTTAGCCAAACAATCTGCTACCTTATTCCACTCCCTTGGAATATGGATGAAAGACACCATCTCCATCAAAGAACTTATCTACAGAATTTGTTGCACCATCATAGCCAACTGCCAACTAACATTAGATACCTTCTGTTTATTCAGCAAATTAATCAAAACCTGTGAATCAGACTCACAGATAACCTTATGCCATCACAAAGCATAAGCCCTCTCCAAAGTGTAGAGGATCGCCAAACCTTCCATAAGGTTTATAGTCTGCAATCCTTCATGAATAGAAAAGAAAAAAACTACCGATCCCTAAAAATCCCTGCCAGTCCCACCAATCCCAACAGGCCCAGGATTACCCCTTGAAGAACCATTAGTATTGAGCTTCAGAATGCTAGCTGGAGGGGGAAGCCAACTCCCCACCCTTTGAACTTTCTTTTTCACCCGCCTTCCTCTCTTGACACAAGCAGAAGCTGGAGACAAGCCCTGAATACCCAATCTATCCACCAACTCAGCATCTGCTTTCTCCAAAGGGAACACCACATCACACTTAGCTTCCACTGTCTCTCGAATCATACCCATAATTTTGTGCCAAACTTGTTGAATCAACATCTTCTCACCTCAAAATATTTTTCGATCCCATTCCAACCAAATCTGCCATAGGATGAAGGAAGGCCCAACATACCACACATCTTGCAAGAAAGAGGCCATAGAAGGAGGTCTACCTAGACTACTCCAAAAATCCACCAGGGAGGAAGCATGAACACAGGGGCTTTTCCAAACTTCCCACCAAAAATGCCAAAGCTACAAAGTCAAGGGACAATGGAAAAACAAGTGAGAGGAGTCCTCCTCTCCACATCCACACAAAACACACATAGAAGGACCTTGAAAATCCTACTTCCGAATATTATCCCATGTCAAGCACCTATTCCATGCCAAAGTCTAAATAAAGTAGTTACACTTCAGCCAAGAAAGCTTATTCCACACTTTCTTCCACCAGTGAACCTCCACCCCATCCAGCCAGAGAGATAACAACACCTGATATCCAGAAGCAATAGTATAGACACCCTTAGGATTAGGAGACCAAGAAAGAACATCCCCTTCCTGGAGGGAGCTACAACGTATATGAGAAAGGATACTATGAAGCTCAGCACACTCCTCCTCCATACCAACAATAGGCCACTCATCAGGATTCTTCCATCTTGCTACCACCAACTGCCCATGAGAAGATAAGGACTTGAAGTCACTCACCCTTGACCATCTTGCCTCATAGAACCTCTGGCATAGAGTCACCAAATTAGGAAACTGAGAAACAATGGGAGGAAAACCATCCCAAGAATCAGACCAAAAATGAGCTTTCATCCCTCTTTTACAAATCCAAAATAAGCCATCCTTGACCAGAGCAGCCCCTTTCTTGAGTGTACTCCAAATCATCGAGCCTTTTCCCACCAGGGGATAATGATAAATATCAATCTGAGGGATCCTTGGGAAGTATTTCTGAGTTAATATCCTAGCCCAGATCCCATCCTGCTCCACACAGCACCGCCAATACAATTTAGCAACCAACACCATCCCAGACAATGACGACTGCCTTAA
Source organism: Cunninghamia lanceolata (assembly GCA_027924645.1). Taxonomy (NCBI): domain Eukaryota; kingdom Viridiplantae; phylum Streptophyta; class Pinopsida; order Cupressales; family Cupressaceae; genus Cunninghamia; species Cunninghamia lanceolata. The sequence continues at coordinate 31,497,570 of BSBN01000047.1, forward strand.
CCTAAGGCTGCCAAACTGCTTCGAGCTACAAACAATGTCCCATCTGATAAGGCTCCATTTAGAGGATGATAAGCTACCAGCCCATAAAAATTGCCTTGCTAAGGAATCTAATTCTCTAACAAAACCCAAAGGGGCCACCTGAATCATACATCTATAAATGGGGAGGGCTTGCACCATAGACTTGAGCAGCTGAACACGACCCGCAAAGGACAAACATCGATGGGTCCAATGATTAACTTTCACACAAAATTTATCTAGAATATTCTGCCAAGAATCCCTGGGTAGTCTTCCAACAGAGATGGGAATACCAAGATAGGTCAAAGGGAGAACCCCAGTCTAAAATCTCAAGATATGAATAATTCACCTCTGAATGGAACCTGGAGTATTGAAGAAAAAGATGGAAGACTTATCTTCATTAATCAATTGGCCTGAAGCTACAAGATAGACATCCAATACCTTGCGCAAATTTGAAGCTTCCCTACTTGTAGCCATACCCATCAAAGCAGTGTCATCTACAAACTGCAAGTGAGACTGTGGAGGTAAACCACCTCCCCACCCCCACCCCTGAATGAAACCTAACTCCACATTCCTTCTTATCAAACATCCCAGACCTTGAACAAGAAGAAGAAACAAGTAAGGAGAGAGGGGGTCACCCTGCCGCAAACCCTGAGAGGCACCAAAAAGCTCAGAGTGCTCACCATTTATTAACACAGAGAAGGAGACCGAAGTAACACAACTCATAATCCAATAAATCCACTCATCCCCAAAACCAAAAGCGCCAAGAACCTTCTGAAGGAAGGACCATCAAACTTTGTCATAAGCCTTAGCCATATCAAGCTTGATGCACATGGCCTTATCTTTGGAACTGGCCATAGAGTGAATGGTTTCAGTTGCGATAACAACCCCATCCAGAATCTGTCGTCCTGCCATAAAACCACTTTGTTCCTCAGAGATCAGCACTTTAAGCCACTTTTTCAACCTATCAGCAATCAATTTAGAGATAATTTTATAAATCACATTGCAAAGAGAAATAGGATGAAATTGACTTAACCTATCTGCCCCATCACACTTTGGGATGAGAGAAAGGAAGGTAGAATTCAAAGCCTGTAACATCTATTTATTCTTTCGAGACTCCTAAACAACCGCCAACAAGTCCAACTTGATAATCTCCCAGAATTCTTGAAAGAATGCAATCAGGAAACCATCAGGGCCAGGAGCTTTCCCCCTCTTCATTTGAAACACAATCCCCTCTAGCTCCTCAATTGAGATATCACTCATAAGATGCTCATTCATCTCCCTAGATACCAAAGAAGGGATACAAGAAAGGACCTGAGCTTCCTCATTAGAACCCCCCCTGCAAGTCCTCCCTGAATAAAGAAGCAAAATATTGCATAGCTTCACATGTGATTTCATGAAAAGAAGAAAGAGTTTCGCCCCTATCATTCACCAAAGCAGAAATAGAATTGCCATGTCTCTTGGCTTTCACCGAGTTGAAGAAAAAAGTAGTATTTTTATCCCCTTTCTGAAGCCACTCAATTCGAGCCTTTTGTTTCCAAAAAAATTTCTCTCGTAGCTCACACTCTTCCAGTTCTTTCAAAGCCCTAGTCTCTTCCTGCAGCAGGTCCTCAGTCACTCCATCCTCCCTGATCAACCTCGTAATACCATCCAACTCAACCTGGGCAGAAGTCTTAGCATGGAAAATGTTTTCAAAGCATTGTCGATTCCAACATTTAAGCTAATACTTGACAAATTGAAGTAACTTAGCAAAAGTATACATTGCTGTACCATAAGCAGGTCTACCATACCTCCACCACTCAGCAACATAGTCATGGAGAGAGGAGTCATGCAACCACATAAGCTGGAACTTGAAAGAAGGAGATCGAGTCACACGAGCTGAAGAAATAGCTAGCTTGATAGGCCAATGATCTGAGCCCCTCCAATACAAAATTTTAGAGCTAGAAGACCACAACCCACCAACCTAGTAGCAAGAAATCAGAAAGTGGTCAAGTCATTCCACAATGCAATTATTCTTGATCCTCTGATTGTTCCAAGTAAACTAGCCATTAATGGGCTTGATATCAACAAGATTTAAAGTTGAGATGTTATCTTGAAGTAGCAACGCAGAAGGCTCAAGCTTCACAATACCACCCCGCTTCTCAACCAACTCAGAAATAGCATTGAAGTCTCTAGCCATAATCCACGGATGGAAATGAACCATGCTTTAGACAAACCAGATATGGGACCACAAAATTTGCTTACCCTAAAGTTCAGTAGGCGCATAGATATTGGAGAAGAGAACAGACTCCCCCATCTCAAAATAAGACGCAATCATAGAGATAGAAGACTGAAAGGACAACCACCAAAGAGGGCAGATCTTCCGAGGATTCCATAGACAAGCCACTGCCCCAGCAAACCCTTGAGCACCAATACACTAGCACTCTCCACTCCCCCACAACTTAGGCACTAAACCAAACATACATTCCACTGATAACTTAGTCTTCTGCAGGAAAAGAGCATCAAGAGATTGACTTCTAACCAAATCACGAACAACTTTTTGTCGAGGGCCACTATTCAAGCCCCTTACATTCCAGGATAGAACAATCATTTCAAGGGGCTCGAAAAATGAGAATCCAGAGTCTTAACAGACCCTGACTCTACCAAAGTTTCCCCTCTAAATTTAATCTTTTCCAAATCCTTTTTTCTACCAAGCTTGGAAGACTTCTCCCCAGCCCCTTTTTTTGGATCTTTTTTATGAAGACCCAAATGAGAAGAAGAAGACTTATTATTCTTCACCCCCTCAGCACCTGCATTTGAAACAAGAGGAGATCCATCCTCACCACCCTTCTTCCCTACTATAATAGGAACTGATTACACCTGGACTTCCATTTGAACATCTGTGTCCATTTGCAAAGCGCTATTATCCTGTAAAACCTGAGTAGCTTCAGAAAGAAGGCCCTCTTGTCCTATACCCAAAGCACCCTGATCTAGATTCACCAAGCATGGATTCACTTCCTGCTGGCTGAGATCATCTAAAACTTCAAATCTGTTGAAAGAATCTTCATCCTGCCTTTCCTTTAAAGTCCTCTTTTGACCCCGATTCCTATTTCGAGCCTTGACAGGAATGAAACCATTAGCCCCATCCACATCACCAGGAATGGGTTCCTTCCCCTTTTCAACCCTAGGGGGATTGCGGGGAGGCTGAGAAGGTTGGGAATCCATAGGCCTAGCCTTTGGGCATCTCCTCTGCAAATGGCCATATTCATGACAGAGATGACACCGAAAAGGAAGAGTCTCATAGTCCAACTGCTACACCCAAGAGTAAGGACCCACACACATATCCACTGAATTTGGCAAAGGTTTACTTAAATCAATCTCAACATAGATATGAGCAAAAGTCATCACCTTTTTAACTTGAGTTTGCTGTGAAGGACCATCTAGTTTTCCTAGTATCGAAGCCAGCAAGTGCAAAACATCATCCCGCCAACATTCCACAGGAAACCTCAGAAGCTGAACCCACACCGGAACCCGGTTTGGAAGCTCTTCAGCAGGATTGAAGCCTGCATGCCAAGGTTTAATAAATAACCCAATCTGATTATGAAAATAGGGGCCTCCTTCAAAGGCCTTGTTGTGATCCGCCAGGTAATTGAATGAAACCATGAAATAGTTATTTGCTAAAAGAATGACCTCCATTTCTCCCTCTAGCATCCAAGTCCATTGGGCCCACGATTCAAGAAATTGTAATGAAATCTGCATCCCCATAAACTTGCACAACAATGCATGCTTCGAATAATAGTCAATATCTTCCGCAATCATCTCCAGCGGGATAACCAATTTTGGCCTCTCCTCACAATGTTTAAGACATCCATTGATCTTTGTAATCTTTGTACCACCAGACAAACCTGAACCAACCAACCCTGGATCTGGTGAGAACAAGTTATTATCAAAACCCTTTGAAGCATGCGAAGGAGAATTCGCACCAATCGTTGCTGAGTGAAAATCCATATTGGGACCAGCCCCTGAAGACTCCCCGATTGGCATTGAAACTAAACAAGACCCAAGGCGGGCATGCAGGCCCCCGAGAAAAAAGAACCACCACTAGGGTTTAACTGACCCACCACCCAGCACTACCTTCGAACTGCAGACCCAAACCAACCAAGCACAAAAACCCCACCCGCGGCTTCCAACCAGGTACAAAACTCCCGCACGCTCAGGGAGAAAGAGACACCGAAGTAGATGAAAGAAACTTTGCACTGATAAAAATCACAACCCTAGACCTCCCCAAAATGCATCCACTCCCCACACTTCGCACAACCAAGAAAAAACTAGAGGATCGGGCTAGAGCACGAACACCCTAGGTCGACATGCAGAGCAAAAAATCGACATCCTTCTTGGCTATTTTCTCAAGTTAATGTATTAATTTCATTGCTCATATGTTTCACAATTATTAAGTCTTATCTCATGTAATAACTAACACTTTCATTATGACAATTTAATAAACACATATATTAGTTGAACAAAATAAATTCTTACAAATAATAAGTAAATATAAATAATTACTTACCTACTATAGCTTTACTTGGGATTCCTTACCTATTGCTACCATCTTCTTGTTGCGACTTTAATTTATTTAACAAGGATACATATTAATAATATTTGTCTTTTTTTATTTATTATTTATTAAGGTGATCACTGGTGTCAACCAACTTAATAACTGCACTTATAAATATCCTCCTTCCTTACATATTAAGAGTGATCGGCCTCCCCTTAACTTTTTTAAAGTATATTATTTATATAATATATATAGTATAAATAAATACATTTGTTATTAAGTATGGAAGCTCTTTTATCTTGTTTTATTCACAAGTGGGATAATATTTTTGTCTAATTAGACTTTTATCTTTATATGATTTTATTTTGAATTTGAATTACTTTCCCTTATTCCAAATTACTTTACTTTCTAACTTTAATGGATAAGACTCTTCATTGATATTTGTAATATTTATTTTTATATATAATAATATATCTTATTAATTATTCACATAAATATTATATTAAAATAAGTTTATATTTATAATATATCTAGTTAATTAAATAAATATATTTCATATATTTTATAATATTTAAATATTTATATTTATAATATATTTAATTATATTAAATTAATAATATTATTTATTAAATAATATATATTAATAATATATTTTAAATAAATATATTATATACTATATTTTAATTATATTAGTTTATATAAGGCTAATTTATTATTTAAATAAACAATTCAATTATAAATCATTAGTATAGGGACATGACAATTAATCTACTTATCACTGTTTTGAAATAAAGATCAAAAGATTGTAAGGAGGAATGAGAAGTAAATGGCACAATACTTCAAATTTTAAACTTTGTATCAACACACCCACCCAAGAAATTCATTAACCACAATATTAAAATCAGTTTTACAAAACTCAATCATTCATATCATAGTGCAATAGTCGAAGGATTCCTCAATAAATATGATTAGAATTATATTTTCTAATTACTGTATTTCGTATGCAAATCAGAAATGGAATTTAGAACTTCAAAACACAAATTTCAGAATTTCTTGAATAAATATGGAAGTAAAGAATACGTTCAATGTACTACACCAAAAACACGATGATAGATCACACCGAATTGACAGCTATCTTGTATTAACTTCTTTGAACTTCAATACAAGAAAATAGATCCAGCATAAGTACCAGAAATATAGATCTATTTCCAAAAAGAACCACTTTCTCTATGCTAAAATGCTGTAAAAATTACTAACTGCTGAAAAAGCTTAAAAAATCTAAGTGTGGACTGACAACCTAATTCTTCAACTTTCAGACCCTTGAACAAAATGAGTCCTTACCTTTTATAGGCACTTCAAAAGAATAATTACAGTAGTTTAAAACTACATGCATTACCTCTTGTCTTTGTTTTCATCACCAAACCCATGCAACTCAAAAAACACATTCAAAAATAGAATTGTTTTTGCATGTCTATTTCCAAGTTGATTTTTCAACTCAAAAATATAAAAGAAACAAGAAAGATTTCTGTAGGGCCCACTTTATAAAAACAGTGAGTCCCTTTTCACAAAAGTGATTTTACAAGTTTAAATATCAAAATTAACTAAGTCCACAAAGTAAACTCAGTGAGAGCTGAACACCCTTGAGGAAGCTCAGGCCTTATTGTATTCAACAAAATTTGAAAGAAGGTGATTCACCCTATCCTCATCTGGGCCATCTAACCATCCATATCTAAACTTGAAAGTCTTGAGGTGCTCAGCAACCTATTAAGATCTTCTTTCCATATTGCTTATGTCTACCAACGCTAACTTAAAATGTGCATTGGGACTCCACAAATATGTCTATCACATTCTCATCTATACCCAGAGCTTTGTAAAAACCTTCCATTTTCTTCTTGTAGACTTCCTTCACTTTATCCAATGATTCCAGTCTATATTTGTCATTTGAATACATATCTGGACTTACAACTGCTGTGACAAAGGTCTTGAAAATAACAATATACTAAAAAATGTCCTACCATAGTGTGAGCAACGGAGGACGGTACTCAGCCAATTGCTCAATCTTATATTCTGTAATCTTTATAGACATGTCATCAAAATCAGGTTCCTCATCATGTAAAATATATGCTTCAATTAACTCCTCTTGAGTGAGCCTACAAATCTGCTTCAAGGTTCTCAAAATCTGCTCCAACTTGGGCTCCTCTTTCTTATGTTCTTCAATAAAATTAGCTATCTCTTTTTCCAATCTGTATGATTCTTCATAAAATGGGAAATATTTGTCAAAAATGCTAAAAGCTTCTTCCAAAAATTTGGATACCCACTTGTCAAGTACATAAGACTTTTCTTTCATTACCTGAAGAGTATCAACTTCCTGCTTGGTCATCAAAATTGGTACATCAGTGGATGTTGGTTGTTGTGAAATGGGAGTTACCAGGCCTTTGACAAATGTCCTCATCTGGTGTAATTGCAGTTTCAAGTTGGTGCAGTCACAGTAGGAGGGTTCACAAAATGAGTTGTTCGGACCGTGTAGCAAGAGTAAACACAATGGAAACAACTCAAAGAAAATGGAACAAATGTAGATTCAGTCATTCAGTATATCAAAGAATTCAAATACAATCTGGCCGACAACATGTGGGCTTACAACATGAGTACATATATGCACAAGATAAAGCTTTGAAATCCTCTCATGAAGGAGCCAACTATCTATCATCTAAATCATGAGAACTATGTGAACTGCTTTCCTAAGGATCTATTACATCAATATATATCAACTCTGGACCAATAGATTCCTCTGTTAGCCAAGGAAGGTCATAAACTTCAATGAAGAGTTGTAACGTGTCCATAGATAGGTCAGACCTAAACGCATAGAACACTTCCTCAAATCAATGGAACATTGTGCGGACCCTTGGGGAAGGTCAACCATGAACCAAAGGACATTGAATCATGTGTCATTGAGATCTGCAAGACAAGAAATGATCCACAAGCCTTCTCCTTTAGCTGATTGTCTGAGACTGATAGAATGCTTTGCTCTAAGAAAATAGTTGATCTTCTGATAGCGATATATTTCTAGTAACTAATCCAAATTCTCTGAATTCTTGATATGATGTAGATGAATGAATGTAGATGCTAAGTCCAGATCCACAAGGTGTGAATTGCCAAAACCAGACCACAAGCTGAAATTGCTTATGACTAAATTGCTTTGAACTGAACTAGAAAATGAAAGAACTGAAATGCAAATATTTTTGGTTGATGCAAGATTACTCTTGAACTAGGGATGCTCCTACATCACAAGTTGTCTTTAGTCCCCTTATCTTCCTACATTCTTGATTTAACCTTTGTGTATGCAGAATCAAATGAAGCAATCTCTTCAACATGAGTCTGCTTGCCCAAATTCACCCTTGTAATCTGATAATCATCAGCCTATAGATGCATGGCATCTTTGCCGACTATCAGGGTTGTAATTTTTGCAATCCTTTGAACCCCTTGATCATTGGTGTGAATAGCTAACAAAGTCCTAGCCTTTTTCTTTAGCTTTTCCTTTTCTATCTCAACAATCATTTCTTGAAAACTCAAAGGCTTGGAAACAACCTGTTGCCTTTTACCCAAATTCAGATTTAACCATGAAGGTGTGGCTAGAGCTTGCAAAGCTTGATCAGGTTGATTTTGTGCTATCTATTGTTGTTGCTGATCAGAATGCTTATCTATTCTACTTTCCTGTTGATGTTCCTACTGTGGTGGCTCTTTTGTAGTTTTTCAAGACTCGACATTTTTTGAAGAATTATCTTTTTTGGCTTGCTCAGTAGCATTGATAAGTTCTTTCTCTTCCTGCTCTATGAGAACATGTTCTTCTCTAATGTATTCTTCACTTCCTTCTTTAGAAGGAATATTTTGTTGAGTTCTTTCCATTTCTTCATCTTCCTTTTCTTCCTCTTCTTCAAAAGGAATATTATGTTGCCCCTCAGATTGTTGTTCATGTTCTTTTTCAAGTACTTCTGCACTGGGGACTTCTCTTTGCTCTACAACATCCTTTTTCTCTTCAGTAACCCTCTCTTCCTTAGGTGGTTGTTGTTCTATTTGTTCAATTCCATGTTGCTACTCTGAAGAGGGAGGTGAGAATACGACTGTCTCAAGAGTCGCATATGACATTTTTGCCTCAATAGTCTACTATCCTTCACCAACTATTTTTCCAATAGTATCTCTTGGAGGTAGGACTTGGGTCATTGGTCTAACCCTGATGCCAAATGTTATCCCTACTGCACTCTCCTTATACATCATAGATTATTCAGCAAACTTTTCTTGTACAAACTTGAGGACATGCTTTGGAGAGGCAAAATCAATAAAAACACCAAATTTTGTAGTCTTAGGGGGTTTCCTTTGGACTTTCTGTCTCTTCCCAGCTAGTGACCCAGAAGATGAAACCCGTTCTTTGCCTTGCTTTCTTGTTGGTGGGTTTTGCGGCACAAAATTGCGCAACCTTGGGTCCAACCATTCCATGCTTATTTGAATAACATAGACACTGAATTCCCCAAGGGAATTCTCTTCTTTCTCTGACCAATTGATGGGGTCTAAGGGTCTCTCATCAACAACAGAAATTTGGTACACAAGGTCTAAAACAACACCATCATTGAAAAACCCATTTGGTATGTCATTCCTTAATCCAAACTCTCTTAATTGAAAAGCAGTGAGTCTAGTGTACTGCTTCTTTCTCACTTCAAAATGATCTTGGCAATTCACCTAGAAGTCTTCTAAAGATTTCTTATCCTTGAAGTCCATAGTTGGGAACAACTGGTTTAATTTGCCAATAGGTCAAAGTCCTCCCTAGGCTCATACACCTTCAAATTAGGAGCATTTAGCTCTTCAGCTACCGTTTTTCTGCAATAATAATGGACACTCATAAAAACCCAACATAAATGGATACTTGACCCAGTCTTATGCTTTGTAGACAACTTCAGGTGAACTTCACTGATTTGGAGAGAAAATTCTATTAAAATAATGTCATCACTATAATGCCTTGGAAGCAAAAATGGAGCCCTCCTGAAGCTTGCTATTCTAATATATTGTTACATCCCCAACTTACAGTTAACTTAATCATTAACTTGGCATGATAATTAGGAGTATTAGTCATAGTTAATTGATTTGATATTGTGGAAATATCTAATTTAACACTTGAATATGAAGTAGTTACTGATTTTAATTAGTCTTGTAAATTTATTGATTTATATTATGAGACATGATAATGAGACACTGATCATGATCTTGTGGTCCTAAGTGTGAATAGGAAAATGAATGTCCTTCAAAGAAGGAAGGAGAGTATCATCCTGGAGGAAAGATTAGATGTTGGGAAAGTAAAAAGTTGATTAGCCATCTGAGTATTGACTTTTTATGTCCTTCTAAACCCCTTCCTAAGTTGTCATGTGTCATGTCTCTTTTCTTAGTTTTCGTGTTCTCTATAAGTCGTTATGTCATTAATGCCATCATGATTAGTTGTGATAACTAGATGAAGTTCTTGGAGTATCATCTCAAGTCAAGGGACAATCGTGTAAAAAGACAAGGAAGTCTCTCGTAATCTTTTGTTCTCGGGAATATTGTTCCCTAGTCTTTCGACTAAGGATGATAGTAAATTTCAGGGGAGTATTTCTTGACCCCGACAATCGATGATCTCATTGTGACTCAATTTGTGTTTTCTATTATAGAGTGATAATCCTTAAGTAAGGATGAAATCCATTTTATAGGTTGAATTGCAATAATACTATTGTTATTATCTGTCTTATCTTAATATTCGATTACTATCGAATGCTATTAATTTATTTTTGGTCATCCTTGAGAAATGATGGAGAGCTTTGAGCTCATCCTTCCTTGCACGATGCCTGGATCAAGCCACATTTTGTGGGAACTGACCAAGTGGAAAGGTAGTTACCTTCCACAACAACATGCCAAGAGTTGGCCGGCTATCAAGCTTTGATTATTCATTTTTTGTCAATAGACTTTGGCTGAGGAGGAGTTCATTGTGTTGGGGTTTATGAGCAAGGTGGTGAAAGCTACACTGAGATAGCACTGGCAGGTTTGAAGTTGTGTACAACTCGAAGGAGACTAGGACTGGAACAACATTCCCACTGAAAGTATTGTCCAGGTAATATGGTGGAGAAAATCCTATTTACCTTTGATATATTGAGCCTTGACTGTGTTAAATATTTATCAGAGATAGTGTGATGTTATTTGTCATACCGTATATTTAACTCTGAGGTATGAGGACTGTGAGACCATGCCATGATATATGTAAATCTTTTCATAGTCATGGCTCGTGGCCATTACATCTGAGCTATCATTGTTTCAAAGTTTCAGTTCATACTGTGGCTCAAGGCCTTAAGGCTGAGCTTACCATGTTATCTTTATGATGAGAATAGGCTCGAAGCAATAATTGTTGAGCTAACAACACAAGTAAACTTCCATATGAATGAACTCATAGCTATATCTAGCCAAGCTTTGAAAACCCATAGTAATCTTTTTGAGACTACACTTTAGGCCATATGGCCAAATGTTGAAACATTGAAACCTTTTCTTGAGACTGCACTCTAGGCCATGTGGCCAAGGCAGTGAAGCATTGTATTCTTTCCGGTGGCCAAGCTTAAGGCTTAGAAGCTGAGCAGTGACTAATATGTTTTAATTATGACACTTGCTTGAGGCCACAAGGTCGAGCCTTTTAGAGATGAATTCTTTTCTATGTCTGAGATAAAGGTCTTATGACCTAGCTATATTGCATTCTACATTTTTCACATTACAAAAATCGAGTACTCAAAGCCGTTATGGTTGAGCTTGAAACCAAAGCATGTTAAAAACACATCATATAATGACGTAGTTAGAGATTACGAGCTCTCGAATGGAGTAAAGAATAACTCCATAATGATGATTGTTATAAAAGCATAATACAGTCATTTGACTGTGGTAACAACCAAGAAGGCAATAATATCAATAATATAGTCACTTGACTGTAGTGACAGCTGAGAAGGCAATTAAATGATAGTGTGTTTACAACACCCAAACTAATACCAAGTCAGGCTTGTAAGGAAAGACAACTATGAATCAATTACAGAGTTACATAATTGTCAAAGATTATATACTTAAACCCTTGATTATGGAGGTGATGAGACCATTCAAGATCATGGTCTCATCATGAAACAGTTGGATGTGCTTATAGAAAGGTATTGACTTGTTCTATATGTGACTGAATTAAGACTCATTGGTTAATGTTATGAGATATAATTCCTTTACTTAAGTGTAATCTAATAGGATTAGTGTTTAACACCTAAAGCTCTTAAGGATGGTAAGAACTATTAAACCTAATGAAGCTAATCTAACTACTATGGCATGGTATGCCTTGAGTACCATGAAATTGACTTCATCATATGTGATGATCTGTTATTAAAAATGTAAACCATGGGAGACCAAGGTGGTCAAAATGGTTGAATTTGATATGAAATGAAAATAAATAAGGTGATGAGGAGTCACTAGTTCCTCGTTACGAGGATAACCTATTTAATCATAACCATTCTGTGATGGGAGTCGAATTTCCAAGTATGGGCAATGAATTGAATGGATCCCACTCATACTAGACCTAAAGAACAAGGTCATTAAGAAATTACTATAGGACATGACAACTTATAAGTCACGTTAGGGTCGTGGACATACGACGATGTTCATTGTGCAACGTGTATGTATGTAAAACTTTGGCCAAAGTAATGCATCCGTCTCTACATGCATTGTCGGTCCAGAGTGTTCCAGATGGCCTAGTGTCTCCAGTAGTGTCATACAAGTTAGAGTGGATCTATAGTGTGTGACTGTGAGATATTAGGAAGGACACAACACTAGATACTTAGATGACTAACCTAATGGGTCCTAATGTCTAACCTTTCCAAGAAGGGTAGGGCCACTTCCATTTGGGAAGTTGAGCAGGGGACCGCAGGTTCGTGGTTGGAGGAAAATCACTAGGATGATGCTCTCCTTCCCAAACATGAGACAAGTCGAGGCTTATGAAGATAGATGTCATTGGTTCTAGATACAGTGTTTACATTTTATGGCCAATTGGTCTATTGTAATGTATAAATTGATTTATGATGCCTTGGGCATATATTGTATTTGATTAGTGATGGTTACTCACTAAAGATTGTAAATGATTACTGCAATGTAAGCTTGTTATATCATGGTTAGATTAATATGCTTAAATGGTGAAATGATTATGTTTCTTTGGTTAAAAAACAGATTAGCTCATTCATTTTGTTAACTATTCATTTGTTTATGATACATGTTTAATGTTAAATCTTGAGCATTATGGATAGTGATGTTACATATGGTATCGAAGCTGCCATGTTCAATACATGGACCTAATGAGCTCACTACTTGATGATTATTGTATCCAACATTAAGTATGCTAATGATTGGATGTTCTATGGAAGAATGGTAAAAATAGAACTACACCTCGGAAGAAGGTAACAAAACATGTACGTTAGCTACACCAACAAAATATCTTGAAGGCACGAGCCTCCATGAAAGAGAAACTTGAACAGATTGGATGCTTAGTAGGAGCATGGTTATCTGATGAGGAAACTTTCACTGATGCAGTGAAACACATGAAGTAGGAGTTAAGAAAAGATGAAAGGATGGCTGTCCCTATCTCTACTAATGCATCAGGAACATCCTCTACCCCTAAAGCACTAGCTGAGGGAAATAGCCCTAAGGATTGTAATGTACCTATAGAGGATGTGAAGGAATACCAGTGCATATCCTCACCTCCAAAGACTATAAAGAAAACATGATTATGGGAAGTTATCCCAAATTGTAAATGACTTGTAGAAGCAAGGTGTAAATACAATTTTGTAACTTTGTGGATTATATGTAATCCAATGGAAACTGTAATGCAATGGAAAATTTTGATTGTCTTTCCTTTCTTGTTAAAGATTACATGAATGTGAATAGATTTCTAAAAGAATGAATTGAATAGCATGGATTTAACTAATCTGTGATTAATGTGTAAACTTTAGGAAGAAGTAGATTGTAGTAAAGGTTCAAGTTAGAACCAGAAAGGAGGATAGTGTTGTTGCTGATGTTGATGTTAGACTCACACAAGTACAACATGAAACAAAAGTTACACATCAACCCTTGTTTATCCTAAAAGATACAATGAATTCATGGAATTCATGATCCCAAGTCCCTGGTGATTAGGTCATAATCTGCTAAGATCTCTCAGTGGTTGATGTGTGTTGTTGTTTTCCATTTTGGGGACTTACGTGAATTAGTAGGTTTTGGTTCTGCAACAATGCTTTTAGGGAAGCAACTCTACATTGCATATACCTCCAAATGATGTGCCTAAGGTGATATTTGCATGAGTTCTACCCTTATTAGTGATTTCTTGCATGAAATTTTCAATGGTACATGCATCTAGCTCAGGAATATACTAATGATGTTCAGTTATCTATGGGATGTCAGTATATTCATCTGTTCTACTTAATGTTTATCATGATGTGCAGTTATGAAAGTGACTTCTATAAAATTAAAATGAGAAAAAGGGTTAGAGAGAGAGATTCCTAAGATTTACTTGACTGAGATCACTGACCCACATACATGTTCCCATACAGTAATGAAGAGAAGAAAACTGAAATCATACTTCACCAGGATATTCCACAAATCAGCATGATCCAATGCAAATCTTCAGAGATAGAGTCGACAACAACATGCAATGAAATGAAAGCACTTCTAAAGAACATAGCATCCACCAGTACATATCCAGAAATCAACTTGAAGATTACTTAAGGTTTACAATCATGATGTAATCTGAAGCTTCATCTCCATACAGTATGTTCATAAAACATGCATATTTACAGTGATCATGAGGAAAGAACCTTGAATGTTTCAACAATTCAGTCCTCACTAGTCTCAGCAATCTGGTCTACTACATGAAATTTCTACCGGTCTGATATTGGATTATTGACCCCTCTTCATTCTTAGCAGTAATAGGGCTGAATATACGTCTCTGCTTTCTCCCTAACACAGTGCCCAAGAAAACCTAGCTAAATCAACGGTTAGCCTCCTCAGATGTCTCATCCAATGGTGGAAGATGGATCCCGCCAAAACCTCGAGCAGAGCACTCAGACAAGGCACCGCTTGCTCAGTAACTTCCTCCATTGGCCAACCACTGCATTTAATGCATTGTCTCCTTTTGGTTCATTCTGACCTCTCGGGATCTGGTGTGCCGCTCAGGATGTCCCTTGCCATTAATGCTCTACCATATCTCTACCTGCACGCTATCGGGTCAAGTCTGCATGTAGACCCTCCGTAGGCTTTGCATGCACTTCTTCTTCTATCCTCTACATGATCACTGGTGAAACTTGTGCAGGAGGATCAAGCATTTAATTCTTCGCCGAAGGCAGCCTGCGCAGCGGCAAATCGACGCACCTACAACCTTCTCGCCATTTTGCATTTTGAATATCAGGCTGCATCTTGAGATTTCTTCATGTTGATCCGGACATGACGATGATGTCATCGTCATGTATAGAACGGGTTCAAAACTTGCCTACCTTGCTTGTTTTCCGCCTTTTGCATCCCAAGCGTACATCATCATGATCATCGGCAAGACGTCGCTAATCAGGGTGAGCCCATAATGTCCTACTAATCTCATTCTCTGCTCGATGCACATTACCATTTACCTTTAAACATCATGTCGTGTGCATATCATGATCATGCAAATGGCAAGGCATACAGAGAATTAACTATTTTGAATACCATTTCAAATCTGGCTCTGCATATTAGGTAGTGCATTTCCTCTTTATATCGGGTCATGTTTTAAGATCGGGCGAGATTCAGAACATGACCCATGTGAAATATGATCCCCCTCAGGAAAGGTCCAGATGATGTCATCAGGATATATGACTCGGTTTATTATTGCAACTATTATGACGTCATCGGCATGTATATCGGATGGGGTGATTGGTTGAAATAGGGTGATCTTTGAATATCGGGTGATGTTTGAGATATCGGGTGATATTCAAATATCGGGCTAGGTTTTAAGATGATGACCCCGTCGACTAAAATGACCTACTCGGAAGATCATGATGATGTCATCTAGATGATGACTTGGATTAGCACTGTGGCACTATGATGTCATCGTCATGTTATGTGAGCAGGATCATGCTTAGGAAATATGCCTCCGAGAGGTGAATATGATGATTACGTCATCATCATGATTGTTTCTTTGTTTACCGGACTTGAATGACATCATCAGGATAATGGCCTAGGGTGATATTTCGCAGCAGGAGGATATTGAGAAATATCAGGTTACAATGAGAAATATGATCCTCACAAAATACATGATGCTGCTGACTGGCAAATGCCACTATCACCTAAAATTGACGTCCGGATATTTGGACCGCATGATATATCAGGTGATATTTCAAAGATGATGATATTAAGAAATGTGATCCTCCTCCACGAATATCGGGGTTGACCAGAACTTTGACCAAGCATAACTTTCTTACCTGGCCGAATTTCAGGGTGATGTAAAAGGCAAACTTGCTTAAAATTTTACACTTTCACATGGCAAGCTTCCTAAGGCAAGATTTAGACCTTGAATTTTGGGCTCATATAGGAGGATCATCATGCACCTGATATGAGGATGTTTTTTACCATTATTGCCTAGAGCACAAAAACAAAGGGGGCAAGCCACAGCAGGGGTCCTCATTTTGCTGAGGGGCAAAAAGGGGCATGTTGTGAACATCACAACAACTAGCAACCAAACAAAACAACCAAAAACAAAGACCATTAAAGGAAACTGCAAGAAATACATGCATAACTTCCAACTATCTCTCCTGCAGATCATCATCTAACTTGAGACTCAATGTATTCAATAAGGTACATGAATTTTCCTTTCAGTTTAAGTGGGTGCATGTGATTAATTATCCTCATCTTGAAGATTAGTTGAACAAACCAGTGACTAACATTAGCCTACGTAGGTGAGGATGTTCCCTCATAGCCAACCGGATAGAGCTTTGCTGCCAGCAGGCGTCCATAGCCCTGGCAAGGATATCGTTACAATTCTCCTAAGTAGAGCCCCACTGCCAGCGAGCGTCTATAGCCCTGGTAGAGTTACTTAGATGGATTAACCTGGATTTATAGTAAAATCCATTTTATTGCTTTACATTTTATATTTTTGGTAGAACTTCATAAGATGTTGCATTTGTAACTTCATCATCATGATGCAAGGAGTGGTCACTTGCTGAAATTAAGCTGAGAATTGTAATGGTAGCAAGGGTGACCTCTGATTTTTCACCTAATATCTACACTGGTAGGTTCAACCAACCCAAGGATTTTAGGTGTGTCATTGTGAGAAACATCCTTGAGTACTCAACCCATTCTTATTGAATACAAAATTTCACAAGTCAAACAACTCTCCACCATCATGACAGTCACAACAAATTATGCATAAATTTCAAACAATTAATCTGAATGATCAGAATTTTCCATTGTTTTATGTGGTTGTTAGTTTTCTCCTGCATGCTCTAAATCAAAAGAAAGATCCTTGCTGAGGACAACAAAGCAACCAAACAAAACAAACAAAAGCAAGGAGACTATACAAACAACTGCACAACGAATATACATTATGATACACATGACTGCCATGATGCTACTTCAGGCCTAAAAATAGTGCTTGAGGAACTGTCCATTGACTGGCAATGGGACATCCTCACCTATTAAGGACTTGAGTTTGTAGGTGTTTGTCTCCTAATATTTCAGAAATTTGAAAGGGGCCTATCTAGAGTTTGTCAAACTCACCATGGTCACCCTTCCTTTCATGTGCTTTGTCCCACATCAGGACTAGATCTGAGATCCGGAAAGCCTTAATTTTAGCCCTTTTATCAAACCAACGCTTGACAACAGCATGATGTTTAGGAAACTAGTTAATGGCTTCACTTCTTTTTTCATCTAGGTGCATCAGCTGTAGCAACCTAACCTCCTATTTGTTATCTATGCCTAGGTATTCTTGTACAAATTGCAGTGTAGGAATCTTTAGGTTAACAGGGAGGAGGGGATCCACCCCATATACTAGGTGCAAAGGTGAGTTTCCTAATGCAGCCTTATTTCTGGTTCTATCTACCCACAAGGCATATTTCAACAAAGTGTCCCATTCCCTTGGGTTCTTATCTATCAACTTCTTTATGATGTTAAGCAAGTTCTTGTTTGTGGATTCTGCTAATCCATTCCTTTGGGGATAGTAATTGGAGGAGAATTTCAAGATGACCCCATGGTCAAAAGCCCAACCTGATAGTTTTATCGAAGCAAAGGGAAGTCCATTATCACACACTAAAGCATATGGAACTCCA
The DNA here is from genome assembly GCA_027924645.1 of Cunninghamia lanceolata. Taxonomy (NCBI): domain Eukaryota; kingdom Viridiplantae; phylum Streptophyta; class Pinopsida; order Cupressales; family Cupressaceae; genus Cunninghamia; species Cunninghamia lanceolata. The sequence goes on from BSBN01000047.1 coordinate 31,515,483, forward strand.
TACCTGGTCACTATGTTGCTTTCCAAAAACTTAATGACATCCTCAACATTGCATGTTTTATTGCTGACAGCTTCAGTCCACCTGGTACAGTAGTCAGTAATAGTCAAGACATACCTGTGGCCTAAGGATGATGGAGGATTGATGGGTCCTATGAAGTCCATACCCCATTGAGCAAATGGGTGCATCTCCATCACTGGCTACAGAGGTTGAGCAGCATATGTATCTCTGTTTGCAGCAACTTGACACACATGACAGTATTTGGTGTGTTCAGCAGTGTCCTTGAAAATCGTGGGCCAATAATACCCTGCCCTAAGGATGGCATGAGTGGTGGCCAAGGATGATCCATGTGCAGTCCCAAATTTATCGTGCAGTTTTGCTAGTACCTTGTCTGCTTCTGGTTTTTCTAAGCACCTCAAGTATATCCCCTCATAGTTTCTCTTAAAAAGGACTCCTCCTTTCATCATATATTTCTATACTTTTATCTATAGGGCTCTCCTCTATGAGGCCTGCAATCTTGGGGGCATCTCCCAGTGATCAGGACATGCCTAACATCTAAATACCATGTTCCATCATCTTTTGCATCTACAACATATTGCTGGCTCAGGATGTTAGGGTCTATCTCTAATATCATTTGACTCAAAGCTTGTCCTCTTACCAACCTCATGGGTGTGATATCCATGTCATACTCTTGGAGGATGGTGATCCATTTGGCCCTCTTCTCACCTGGTTCACTTTGCATTAGCAACATCTTTACTGTTGCATCAGGTACCACAGCAATCACCTTACTCCTCAGGATGTAGTGCCTGAACTTCTTGACTGCTCGAACCAGAGCAAGTGCTTGTCTTTCAACATCCATGTACCTGAGCTCTACATCTCTGAAAGGGTAGCTCATGAAGGCTATAGGCTTCTCCTACTTTTCTTCATTTCTCTGGGTTAGCACTGCTGCAGAGGTATGTTCTGAAGCAAATGAGTAGATGTAGAAGTCCCTGGTGTAATCTAGACTGATCAGGACTGGAGCATCTAAAATAGCTTTCTTAATGTCTTCAAAAGCTGCTCTAGCTTCAAGTGTCCATTCAATCTTGGTGTCCCTCTTGAGCATGGCATTTAGGGGCCTAACTATCTTTGCAAAGCCGGTGATGAACTTCCTAACAAAATTAATCTTACCAAAGTAAGATTTGAGCTCTGTCTTGCTTCCAGGCAGTTGTATTTTCATGATGGACTCTATTCTGTCAGGATCAATGATGATCCCATTCTTAGTTATCAGGTGACCTAGTAACTTCTCGGTGGTCATCCCAAATATGCATTTCTTGGGATTTAAGGATATCCCATACTGCTCGCACTTCTTTAGCACCTTTCTTAGGTCCTCTACATGGTTTTTTCTATCTTTGGAAAACACATTCAGGTCATCCATGTAGATCACTATGCACTTACTGATTAAGCCTTTGAAGGCTATGTCCATTGCCCACTGGAAGGTGGCTCCAGCGTTTATCAGCGCAAATGGCATGCGTCTATAGGCGAAGATCCCCCATTTGGTGGTGAATGTGGTTTTCAATCTATCAATTCTGTCCACCATCACCTGATTGTAACTAGAGAAGTCATCCAAGAAGGACATCATCTTGGCTCCATTCACAACCTACAGGACTTCATCCAAGGAAGGCAAAGGATAGTTATCCTTTTCAGAAGCTCTATTCAAATTCCTAAAATCCACGCATAGCCTGATGTCACCATTCTTCTTCCTCACAGGTACGAGGTTCGCCACCCATGTGGAGTGTCTCATAGGGAATATGATCTTGGCATCAAGCAGTCTTTTAACTTCTTCAAAGATGATGGGCTCCAGCAAGGCATTGACAGGTCTCTGTTTCTGCCTAAAAGGCTTGGCATCTGGCTTCAAAGGAATAGTATGGGTGATGACAGAAGTGTCATAAGTCTTCAGCTCATCATATGTCTAGGCAATGACATGGATGTAGTCCTGGAGAGCCTGGGCTATCCCTTTGAACTCTTCATCTATGTAGACCTTT